>CM051527.1:7502500-8752500 GCA_028017165.1 Herpetospermum pedunculosum
CCGTGGTCCAAAGGTATGCCTGTGAATTGTCTTTGAGCTATTACTGGTTGTCTGCCAGTGTTCCAATAAGATTTTTTTTAAATCCTTTAGTTTTATAAATGGGAATGATATGGTGAAGGAAGTATCAAAATTAGCTACCATTCAGAACTGAGGGGTAGGATTTGGGCCTTGAGAGGTCTTAGACAAGGGAACTTGTTGGTAATGGACTTTCTAAGAAAAAAATATCTTGAAACCATCATGGGTTGGCCGACCTAGTGGTCAACAAGGGTCTTGAAAATAATAATGGGTTTAGGTTACCATCATGGGTTGGCCGACCTAGTGTTCAACAAGGGTCTTGAAAATAATAATGGGTTTAGGGGGAATGGGTTCAAATCATAGTGGCCACCTACCTAGGATTTGATATCCTAAGAGTTTCAATGGCAACCAAAGTAGTAGGGTCTGGCGGTTGTCCCGTGAGATTAGTCGAGGTGCACACAAGCTGGCCGGACACTCACAGATATAAAAAAAAAAGAAAAAATATCTTGAGGGGGTGGAGAGCAATTGTCTGAGGGTTTTGTGGTAGGGGTGGTAAACTCAAAAACTGATTCAACTTGGTGGCAAATACGGGTGGTAACAACTAACAAGATCTTGTTGCTTGACAATTTACAAAATTTATAACTTGAAACATGTTCATAAATTAATTAATAATAGTTGAGATTCATCTTGATATTTAGTTGGTAACTACAACTATTATAGTTTATAAATATATTATAAAATACATTTTGAACAATTGTTTAAATTAGGATTCAGCTTCTAAATTTGCTACCAAGAACTTATCCGAAAACATTGAAAACATGAAATACAACTCTGTTTTTCATTGAATCCCTTAGATTACCAACCAAATATATCCTAATCTATTCCTTTGTTTCAACATCAGTAAGATTCGTTTTAGACTACAAATTCCACGATGGGTGTCCTCTGTTCAGCACTGATTTATGGCCAAGTCTTTTGATTGAGCTACATTATGAAGTCTTTGGAAGGTAGATTTGAGAGGGCCACTGATTTTCTCTCCATTGCCCTACTTGTCTCTATACCATTTCTCTATCAAAAAGCAATATTTTTCTATTATTATTAAACCCCACGGTCCCGTCGTAGAAAGCTCCTTTGTGAAGCGAAGTCCACTTATTAGATTTGTGGCCATACTTGCTAGGAATCCCTTTCCTTCAAAGGGCATTGGTTCTTTCATAAATCTCCATCTCCACTTGGCCATAAGGCTTACATTCCTGGCTTTAAGATTTCCCACCCTCAGACCACCTTTACAAATAGTCAGAGAGGTGGTGCTCCAACTAGCCAGGTTGTTGCCTCCAACTTGAGTTAGGAACTCCCACATGATTTTCTCGGCTTTTAACAAACTTTGGGGCATCTGAAAATAGTTAGTACAAGGGGAGTTGACAAGGGTCAGTTTCCCACCTTTCGAGGAAATAAGGTTTTTCCAGTTTTTCCAGTTTTTCCAATTTAGAGCTGAACTTTTCCTCAACCAGAGTTGAGAAGCTTCTATTTTTGGGTTTCCCTGCAGCATCCCTGAGTATTCAAATTTCAAACGGCCATTTGGCCACTCCACATCCCTCAGAATTATCCATATTGCAAATCTCACAATCCTCAATGTTAATGCCGCAATCAACTTTTTGTTGAGATTGATCTTTGGTCCTGACATGATTTCAAAAAGCATAATATCTTTTTTTTTAACAAGAAACAAACCTCTTCATTGAAATCTGTAAGGACCCTAGTTAGGGATATATGGGCAATGTTAGTATGTTACTAGTAAGGGCATATAGGGTAATGACTTAGGAAGTTAGTTAGAGTATGTGGTTATAAATAGAGGGAGTGAGAATAGAGGAGGGGAGTGAATTATGAAGTGGATTAGGGCTTGAGATAGTTCTCAAGATGGGAGGGTGCAAGTACCTATAATCACTTGTAATCTTGTATTTCATATATCTTTTCATATCAATACATTGAAGTTCTTGATCCCGTTAGGCGGTGTCCTAACAAAATCATGAAAAGAGACTATTGCTCAAAGGAAACAAACTCCCTAGAGTTAAAAAAAAAAACATAATATCGTCACGCAAATAACTGTTTTTGAAGATCATTACTTTGAAACCAAAGCTTCTGGTGCAAAAAGCAGGCACTACTTACCAAATGGATTTGATCTCATGGATGAACAAGCGCGATAGTATAAAAAATCGTGCTCCATTCCTTTAGTTTGATCTTCTATAATTTCAACTTTTGGATCAACATAGACCTTGGCTATCCCATAGGATTGGTGTGCATTGAGCGGGTAATTAGAATGACTTTAAACTTGAAAGAGAACACCAAAATGAAGCATGATTCTTTAGGAAATCTCATCTTTCTAATCAATCTAAAGCCCTTCCTTCAAAGATCATTTGGCTACTCTATCCAAATACTCCAATAGCTGTAAAGCATTCTCTCATAATAATTTAACTTTACTTTACTCTTCAGCTTTACGTCACATAGAAGGTGAAAGACATTTGCCTGACTTTTATTTAAAAGCCAAGTCGAATCAGAGATCTTGAAAAGAAGCTCCTAGCACTAACCTGGAAATGGATAAAATTCACTTTTATTTACGTCACATAGAAGGTGAAAGACTACATTTTACTTGTAGTCTTTCCATGTGTTTTTTTTATATCCGTGAGTGTCCGGGTCAGCTTTTACACTGTGTTTAATCTTCTACCAAATGAAATACTGGCTTTTCGTGCGACATTTTGTATAACCAAGCGTCAAATGGTAGACCTTATTTTCTATTTTTGCAACCACCCATTCAAAGACAGAATGAAGACCCTTTGGTTGAACAACATAAGAGCCTTTCCTTTGGTGAACTTGGAACCAAAGGAATATCAGGATTTTTTCTCTCTTGGGATGAGTTCTTTTTGTAGCTGCTCAGGGTGCTACCTTAACTCTTCTTTTCGTAATTTAGTCTCAGTATTCTTTGATCTAGGTGCTATTCTCTTTTGTAATTCCTAGCCAACAAGAGCATAGCTCAACGGCATGATGTATCGCCTAGTGACCACACTCAAAAAAAATCCTTATAGGCTGGGGAGGGGGCTTTTCCTTCCCCCTCCCCTATTTCACTCATCAACAAAATTGTTTCTTATTTTATTTTATTTTTTATTTTTATAGTAAAAGTTAATATAAAAGTTGAGTCTCATGAACAGTGGTGGGTGGGGGGATTATGTTGCTCATGAGATTAGCATACTCGTTTGAAATAAGTAAACCCATGTACCGAATATAGACTCAACTTCGTAAGTCCAATTACCAAAACACTTCAAGCATGTTTTTGCTAATTTTTTCTTTATTCTACTTTCACATTCGAGGTCGATCAATTGTGATTTAGGTGGTTCACAGAGATCCAAAGGAAAAACTTTTTGAATACCTACGAGACCTCAAAGAAATTTGTAAGTGCTAACGTTATGTTGAAAATTGAAATTCAGTTTGTAAAACTATATCTTGGAAATGGATTGGAAATTCTAGTTGTCATAGGTTTGCTTCCTAGTATCATGCTAATCCACACTTCTTAGTATTTAATTATTGAAGTGTAAGATTGGATTGTAATTTCATGAGATTAATTAACCAGCACGTAACCTAATCTACACTTCGGTTCCTCCACTACCTAAAATAATAATTATTATTATAAGATACCTCTTGAGATGCTTGACAAGGTTCACATGAAAATCAGCTTGCTTTGGAAATTTACAGCATATACATTGGGTGTCAAATTAGGATTTTGATATATAAATCAGGGAAGTTCTATGATCTTATATTTGGAAAATCGTTTGGGTTTTGTTCAGTTGCCTTTCAAAAAAGAAAGTTTTATTCAGTCAACTATTCCAGGTGGCTGTCATAGTTTCTAATAGGGGATGATAATCTAATTTTGAGACATTTTTCAATGCCAGACAAATTCAAGTAGGAAAAGGCGCAAATTTGATGTTGAAGAATCTGAGGATAGTGAATACGGCAAAGGGAGAACAGTGAAGGTTATAGAAGGTAAAGGGCTCGAGTCCCAGAAAGAAGAGTTTCCTAAGCGCAAGAGGAACACTCGAAAACGAAGATTAGCTCTTCAAGGAAAAGGTATAAAGGATCTTAGGAAGAGACGCAAGACAGAGATGTTTACTGATGACGACGACATGGGGCTGCTTTCTGATTCAAGTGATGGAAGCATGTTCAGTGAAGATGAGCTGCAGGATGTTGACGAGTCTTCAGAAAGAAGAGAAGCCTCTGGCTCCGATGAGTAGTTTGTTATTGTTGTATGTATTCTCAAGATTGTGGATGGAAATTTCTTGTATCCAAGGAAGGAAGTTGGGGCAGCCTTTGTTAGCTTCTGTAGTGTATAATTTGTACTTTAGTTAGTTATTGGTATGCTCTTCATTAGGTGGTTGCTTCATCTGTCCTTTTTAAGATTGGCAATTTGTGAATATTGCTGCAACTTGTGCATATGTGTATCGAGTTTTACTATCTTCCGTGTAATAGTATTATTACGACCTTAAACACGACTTCTATAGGTTGTACTACTGTGGCCGTGAATTTTATTGAAGAATTAGCCTATTTTTCTTCCTCATAATTAGACAGTCGAATGGCTCTCAGGTGGGACTGCTGGGATGGTTGTGGAAATAGGTTATAAGGGCAATACATTGATGTGAATTATATGTTTTTAATATGTTACCAAATTAAAACAAATCTTTTCAGTTAAAAAATATTTTATATAAATATATATGCTAGAGACAGAAAATCATAATTTGAAACTCAAAATATTTAGTCCCACAGTGGGACTATATGACTAAATTCTTAGCTCTTAGATTAGATTTGCCAATTGATTATTTTGTGGGGGGAGAGGGAAAGAGAGTGAGAGAGGGAAGCAGATGGGGAAAATAGCAGAAACATAGTTCCCAACCTTTTTTAATGTTTGGCGAAGTTGATGTTTATTAATTTAAATACTCACATTTTCAACCACTTTAATTTGGATAATTCGGTAGGAGTGATAGTTGGTTTTGTTTTTTCGATTTTGGCCCCAACTGAGAATCCAACCAAGGGTTTCAGTTTTACTGAACAGACAATCGAACTGATGTCCAATATCCTGAAGCAGTCGGTTTGGTTATTGGCTCGATTTCTGTCTGTTTAAGTAGCGTCGTGAGATGGAAAAAAGGATGGAATGAGAGAAAAAAGCGTAGCGGCAGCCACGTGAGAGAGGAAGAAACGATGATGACATCGACAACATGAGAGATAGAAATGAGTTGCAGTGTGAGAGAGGGAGACAAGCGGTGACAACGATAACGACGTGAAAGAGAGGAACGTTGATAACGATGTCATCGACAAAGTAAGAGACATAGAAAAGTTGACGCCGTTGGTTTTGAGATAATCACTATATTATAAAGATCAATTATCCTGTGAACCTAATAAGAAATTCATGAAGCAGAAACCACAATAACAATCAAGCATATGACACCAACATTTTTAACATGTAAAAACTTTCTCAAGTAAAAAATCACACACCGAAATCAAAATCTCCACTATAATCAATAATGGGTTACAAACAACAAGTTCTCCATAGTCATAACAAAAGGCACACAACAATTCATATCTCAAGATTATAAATCTCGACGACAAACGACATTATTGCAAAAGAATAATTAGAAAGATGTCACTTAAAAGTGGAACCCGACTATCCCATGTATTCTAATTGTAGGCAACTCTAAAAGAAACTTCTATCGTTCGGACTGAAGACCCTCGTGTTAAGAACATGCTTTCAACTCGATCGAACCATAGATTGACCTAAGAAATGGTTGAAAATGATTTTGTATGAAATAAACTTTTTTCTCTTTTTTTTATGTTTTTTCTTCTCGACATCCCTCATTTCCTCTCGCTTACCAAATGCACATCCAAAAAAAGCTAATTGCAGGCTTAATTTGGAATTGAACTTAGAGATAATTACACAAAGTATCCTTCCTTAAATCATATTTTTACAAATGTCTAATATAATTTTTTTATTATTATTTCTATATTTTCGTATATTTTATGTTATTTAATTGTAATTTTATATTACCAATTTACCCTTCATTTAAAACCAAAAAATAAAGTTTTTAATTTTAATTTCAATTTTGTAATTTTAATAACGATTTTTTACTTAGGACAAATATCAATCACAATTAATGAGATTTTGTTATATATATATATATATATATATATATATATATATATATATATATATATATATATATTTATTTGTATATATATTTGTATTTTTTTTTGTATGACATTTATGAACAAAAACGTTTTCTTCCTCCATTTTTTATATCAGAAACCACAAACCGTCATAGAAACCACAAACCACAAATAATACTCTTATATATACCTTGTTTATATCGACCCTGGTATATACAATAATAATAAAAAAAACATATGTCAAAATTTCAATTGAAAACAACTACAATAGAAGAAAAACAAGTCTCAGAACGGCAGACTAAATTTTATGGCGAACAAACGATACCTCAAATATTGACCGATTTGAGCTTCAATATCGACAATTCACGGTGACTAACCGGAGAAACCCAAATCACTATTGCCTGAAACTAACGCCTCTGAACCGAGACCTCCAATGGCGACGACTCACACCGACAAAACAAGACCTTCGCCAGAAGCTATCGGAAAGCACACACTTATTCTTTGAACCGAGACCCACAGCGTCGCAACCTGCCTCTTGAACCGAGACCCACACTGGCGCTTCCCCTCTGAATCAAGACCAGACGCCGTTTAAAAGCTTATCGAAAAAACCCGTCGACTCTGCCTCTCAATCGAGACCCACGACAACGCTTCAACGGCCTACGACGATACCCACACCGGCGCAAACAACCTCCTACACCGAGACCCTCACCGGCTGCCTCAATTCGTGAGTGTATAACCAAAATACCATAAATTGAGAAGATGATGGCAGTTATACCACTTGTTAGGGACAACGTAACTGCACATATCTCCACATTAATATGATATTATCAACTTTGGGCCTAAACCGTCATGACTTTGCTTTTGGTTCCACCCAAAAAGTCTCATACCAATGAAGATATTTTCCTTCACTTATATACCTATGATCTTCGCATTTCCTAATCAATGTGGGACTTTGGTCGCAGTCGTCCCAACAATAGTTTTAAGTGAAAATTTTAGCTATTAATTTCGATGTTCTGGAAAGAAACTGTGAGTGCTTAAAGTAACAAGAGTTTTGCTACAACATAAATACATCTGAAAAGTATAAAGACTTCTCATCCAAGCCAGTTTTTCCTTGAAATTTACTCCACTTTTTGGTCAAGCACTCTCACGATTATTTTTGCCTTAGTTAGTGTTAGGAAAAACGTAACTCCACATATCTCCACATTTGTATTATATTGTCTACTTTGGTCATAAGCGCTCATGACTTTACTTTTGATTCCACTCAAAAGATCTCGTACGAATGTAGAGATATGTTCAAAAGATCTCATATCAATGTAGAGATATGTGGAGTTATGTTGTCTCTAACAAGTGACATCAAATAAGGGTGTACAAAAAAATCGCAACCCGAAAAACCCGAACCAACCCAACCCGAATTTTCGGGTTGGGTTGGGTTATTTCTTTTTTGGATAGGTTGAGTTATGCTCTTGTTGGCCAGTATTTTATGTTATAAACTCAATTCATTTATTTTTGTTAAATTTAAATATTTATAATATAATATATTATAAATGATATGCCATCGTAAAATAATAATTATACAAAATTTATAATATAAAATGTGTTTATAAATTAATTAATAATAGTTTATATTCAACATAATATTTATTTCATAATTACTATTAATTTCATGATTTATAAAAAAATTATCAAAAATATTTTGAATAATTAGTCAAATTAAAATTTAATTTTTAAATCTGCCACTAAATACATATAAAACATAAAATATAACTATGTTTTTTATTCATTGTTTTCAAATTTGTGTTTTCAGGTCCAACCAAACATATTTTTACACTCTTGTCATTTTAATAATATAGTTATTTGATTTAGTAACAAAAACTTAATAGATTACTCTTTTTATCACATAAAATAATCTTAAACTCTGGAATAACTGACTAATTCCTTATGTGGCATAATGATTAGGGTATAAAAAAAAACTAACTAATTCCTAACAAATCTTATTTATGATTTTTGTTTTTTTAAAATAGAAAATAGTAAAAAAAAACCCGAAAAAACCGATTATCAAACTGTCTTAATAAAAACTGTTTTTTAATGCCAAAGCGAGCATAACTCAGCTGATATGTATGACTTGATGACCAAGAAGTCTGTGGTTCAAATCCCCACCCCAAATGTACTCAAAAATAAAAAAAACTGTTTTTTTAATTAAATAAAAACGGATTTTAAATGCTAATCACATTTATAAGAAAATACTAAATTGTTTTTTTTTGGGAAATTGTAACAAATATCCATAAAATAATTAAAAATATAGTAATTTTTAAAATTTTTGCTCATATGATAATTTATATCCTATTAGAATTTTGTCAATCATAATGATTTTTTGCCATATTTGCAAAAGGTTTTAAACTTTGTTAAATTTGTAATTATTTTGGGCCTATTTGCGGTTTGTGCAACCAATCCTTGTTTATTTGGGCCGGTGGCATAAATAGCAATCACGTCCAAAATAATAAAAAATATAGCAAAATTTAAAACATTTTACAAATATGTCAAAAAATTAGTGACTACCACCACTAGACTATTATCGCTGATATCTATTGATAAAATAGCTGCCACTAATAGACTCCTATTAGTTGATAGTCACAGACAAAATTCTATAAAAAAAACAGAGGTAATAGACTAGTATCAGCGCGATAGACTAATATTGGGGATAAAAATTGTCATATTTGTAATTTTCTTTAAAAAAAGTGTTATAATCGTACAATTTTCCTTGTTTTTTTTTTTTCCTTTTCGCTTCACTCTTATTTGTATGTTTTATTTGCAAGTCCCTAAACTCATAGTCAAGAGCACTAAACTTGTATAAGTGTTTTTTTGCAAATATATTTAATTAATGCTGAAGGCTTGACCTTTTAGTCAAGAGCACGACCTTATGCCAATTGAACTATCCTTACAACTTACATAAGTGTTGCACGGTAGACTTTGAACTTTCAATTTTATCAAATTGATTTTTTTTTTTGCAACGATATTTTAATTAATGCATAGATTGAATCCACAATTTCTTAGTCAATGACACAACCTTATCCCAATTGAGTTTTAACTCTAAACTTATAAAAATGTAGCACTATAAACTCCAAACTATTGCAATGTAGACCATCAACGTTTGATTAAATAAAAACTGATTTTAAATGATATTAAGGCATGTTTGAGAGTGATGGTTGAGTTATTGATTTTAGGAGAAGAGATTTAACTACAATTGATTTTATAAAATTGATTTTCATATAATCATTTTAATGTTTGGATTGAAGTGATTTTTATATGATTAGAAGTGATTTTAAATTATTAGTGTTTGGTTTGCTTCAAAGTGATTTTAAAATTACTAAATTCCTAAAATTATAATTTGAAATGTATTGATATATATAAGATTTATATTAATTTATAAAATTTTATTAACTACCTAAATATAATGTTTAAAAAAACTACCAAAATATACAATCAAAAGAATAAAATTTTAAAATATTTATCAAATTATTTTTTATTTTTTTAAAAATAATTTACAAAGATTTAAAAGTATATATATATTTTAAAAAATTGAATAAAAAAATAAATTACTAAAGATTTGAAAAAAAAAAAAAAAAAAAAAAATTCCTGGAGTCGAATCTAGGCTTGAGTGGATGCAAACTGACTCATTTACTAACAAAGCAAACAATACAATTTATACAAAAAGTACATAAGAATATATATATAACCAATTTCGTATTTTTAATTTAAATTAATAACCATTTCTAAAATAAATTTCTCACAATCACTCACCAAAAATCACTAAAAATCACCTCCTATGTGATTGACCGTGAATCACTCAAAGTGATTTTGGATTATTAAAAAATCACTAATTAATTTTGGCCAAACATAACAATTTTGAAATAGAAGTGATTATGGGCATGGAAAAATGATTTTGGACCTTCCAAAATCACTCCCAAACATGCCCTTAATCACTTTTAAAAAAAGAAAAAAAAAAAAAAAAAGTGAAGCGAAAAAGGAAAAGCGAGTAAAAAACAAAAAATCTCAACGTGTATAGTGTTAGTGTATAATGTATTTTGTACTTAAAAAAGAGATTAAAAAAAAAAATAAAAAAATAAAAATAATAATGCTGGTATCAGCCAAGTCTTGTCATTGCAGCAAAGCAAACGAGAAAAATCTTCCCAGTGAAGAGTGAAGTAAACAATCACAATGAATTGTTGGGGCTCTGATTATCTCTTCCCACTCGGTGCAGAAGGCAATCGTTTCTTGCAATCTTCACCATAGCCACATTGAATTGCTCGATTATGAACTTCTTCGATTCATTCCTAATCCTTGTTTTTGCCGAATCACAAATGTAGATTGAGACATGGCTTTATCATCCTATGCCTTGCCCACCATTCCTTCCTCCTTTTGCTTTCTTTGTTTGTTTCATTTCAACAAACCCAACAATGGGTTTCACCCAGAAACCAAGATTTACAAGGGATTTGCCGGTGTGCGAGGCGGAAATGGGGATTCAATTGGTTCGCATTCAAGGCAGGCGGCTGATTTTCTCATCACTCGTTACAGTTCTTGGAATTGGAGATTGAATGCTGTCGCCTTTCACTCCACAATCAACTCCCATTCTCGTACCCCCACCATTCACGACAAAAGACCCAATGACGCCGCTGCCACACTTGAAATCCACGTTACTTGTTATCAGGTGATTTCTCCTACCCATCTCTCTTGTCCTCTTTTTCTTTTTGTGATTTCATTGCTTATCTGGAATTTTCTGTTAAACTCCTTCGGCTAGCGGATTCCTTAGCATTGGGGGGACATTATTAGGCTTCTTCATTTCTTAATGGTGGGACACCCCTTCAAAATAATAAAGAGATCCTGTGGATGCTGTTAATTATGGTTTTTCTTTGGAGGTTTTGGATGGAAAGGAACAACAGGATATTCAATGGCAAATTTCAGCCATATCGATGATGTTCTTGTTTTAACTCTTGGCTAGTGTAAATGTTTTCCCTCTCTCTCTACAAATTATAGCTTAAATAATCTTTTGATGAGGGGAGGAGAGCTTCTCTTCGAAAGGAGGCAAACTCATTCTCATTCAGTCTGTTTTGAGTGGTATCATGATCTATTTCCTATCCATTTTTAGGATCCTTGTGTTAGTGAGTAAAACCTTGGAGAAACTTATGAGGGATTTCCTTTGGGAATGGAAAGGGTTGCATTTAGTCAATTGGGAGGTGGTGACGAAACTAGTAGACGTTGGAGCTTTAGATATAGGTAATTTAAGGGCTCATAACAAGGCGCTTTTGCGTTTCCATCATGAGTCTAACACCTTATAGCATAAGGTCATTGTGAGCAAATATGAGTTTCTCCCTTTCGAGAGGGGGGGAGGGGATAAGTGGTTGGGGGATGACCCCTTTACTCCATATTTCCTCGTTTGTACCATTTATCTTCGATGGGAACCATTGGTTGCTATTGTCTTGCCTCATTTTATGACCTCTCCTTCGCCCTGCTAGGGGTTCCACCATCCTTTGTGATGTAGTAGGATTAGTGGTTAATTAGATATTTTGGTTAATTCCTTGGTTAATTAGGATTGGTTTCCTTGATTAATTAAGATTATGTTTAGTTTCCTTGAGTTGTTAGGATCAGTGTTGTTGAGGTGCGTGTCTCAGGCGCCGGGCACACCCAGGCGAGGCGAATTCGAGGAGGAGCGCCTCTGCTGTGCGCGAGGCGGCTGTCTTCAAATGGGCGCGCGCCTTTTTGCGCCCGTCGTCGCCCGACGACGCCTTCGCCTGAGAGGGAGGCGTGCGCCCGATAGTTCTCTTTCCTATTATTTTATTTTATTTGGATGACTTAAATAGACGTAACCCTAAAACACATTAAAAAAAAACTGAAGTTTTAAACTTAAAAGCCCATAAAAAAAATTTAAACTTTCCAATTTAAACTTTCATATTCCTTAAAAAAAAAACGGATTGTTTTTCACTTTTCCTTTCCTATTCCTTCAGTTTCTAAATTCAAATTTCTAACTTTCCAAATTCTAATTTCTAAACTTTCCAAATTCCATGACAAATTCTAATTTCTAACTTTCCAAATTCCAAATTCTAATTTCTAACTTTTTAAATTCTAATTTCTAACTTTCCAACTTCTAATTTCTAACATTCCAAATTCCAACTTCTAATTCTAATTTCTAAACTTTCCAAATTTTATGACAAATTCTAATTTCTAACTTTCCAAATTCCAAATTCTAATTTCTAACTTTTAAAATTCTAATTTCTAACTTTCCAACTTCTAATTTCTAACATTCCGAATTCCAACTTCTAATTCTAATTTCTAAACTTTCCAAATTCCATGACAATGATGATGATTTTGACATTTGATGTTTTACCATTTAGTATTTTGGAACTACTAACTTGATTATTATTGGATGTGTTTGACATTTTTACTATATAAATTTATAAATTTATGCTCTCTATATATATTATGTGTTTATTTATTCATTGCGCCTCGCTTCGCTCGGGCCTCGCCTTTTTGTCACCTCTCACCTTTGGGCTATCAAGGGACATGTCGCCTTGCGGTGCGCCTTGCGCTTTGAAAACACTTGTTAGGATTATGATTAGTTTTCCATCTCTCTATAAATAGAGCATTGCATTGTTGTATTCCTTACCTTTTCATTCATAAATAAAGATTTGATTGATTCTTGGAGAGACTTCTCCTTTTATCCTCTTAGGCTACACCAAATTGGTACCAGAGCATCCGTCTGGGCCAACGTTGTGCTAATTGTTCGACAACCCACATTTTATTTACAAGAGATTACCTTTTAGAGTATTCTCTTTTCAAGAAATAAGGAAGTTTTCAAGAAACAAGCAAGAAAGTTCAAGAAGCGAGTTTAAAGTCAGAAAATCCACTTTCGGGTTTGGATCACGACCAAGAAAGGCGGAAGCCTATTCAAGCACCCACAAAAATTCCTACATCGTTCATAAAGAAATCTGGCGTGAGGAATTCAAAAAGGCCATCGTTGAAGTCCGATGACTTTTGGATAATATGTCTAACGTTTTGGATCGTTTTAAAACCAAAAAACAAGAACTCAAAAATGCAAGAATAACAAATTTTAAAAGTAGCAGTCAAGAAAATCGGGAATTTGCCCAAAACCAAGAGCTCACAAAAATAAAAGAAGATCAAGAAGCCATTCAAAATCAAGGCGATATGAATTTCCTGTGCAAAGAAGAAAAAAATCAAGAAGAATGCTCGTTGGAGCTTGATGTCGTCGGACATGGACCCAAAACGACAGTGGTTACTGCATCGGAGGAGGAAAACGAAGAAGATCAAGAAACCTCCAGAGCATCACGACTCAATTTGGCGTACAAAATCCATGGAACTGCGCACATAGATGACGATGAAAAATCGTGTAACGAAGAAGATGATGCGAGCGGAGCTGATGGAATCCGACGTCGGGTGTGAAGCGTTATTGCGTGTGAAGAGGAAGGCGAAAACGATGCAACTCGTGCGATCTTTTCGACCCTAGACCCACGCGACTCGACCCTTGAAAATTTCCTCGTTGAAAAAAAGTTTCTTGCGGCCGCTCCCACTAAAGATGAAGAAATCAAGTTGGCGGTGGATCCCACAGAAATTGAGGAACAAAGGTCTTCTTATGCTGAAACCCTAATCCTAGGCCAAAAATATTGCTTATGGGCCAAATTTTAAAATTCTTAAACCAACACCAGACAAATTTCCTACGTGTTTTGACCAAACCCATGCCACATCCACACCCACTCGAATTCAGTTGAATTTAAACATCTTCAAGATTTGAAATATGGGATTTTTATTGTCAGATGGAGATATTCAAAATGAAGCGTTATTATTACGCTACTCTTCAACAAACTTTTTCATAAATTTTGGAATAATGGTGAAGATGGCGAGGAAGCTAATATTTTCAGTGGGAATTTTTTCAAATCATCGAAGAAACGTAGTTGGAACAAGTCCGACTCATCTACTATTCTCATCCGAGCACTTTGTTTTTATCCTTCTCCTTCTATCTTTCTTTTCTTTTTTAAATTCGAGGACGAATTTCTTTTTTGGAGGGATAGACTATGATGTAGTAGGATTAGTGGATAATTAGATATTTTGGTTAATTCCTTGGTTAATTTGAATTAGGATTGGTTTCCTTGATAATTAGGACTATGTTTAGTTTCCTTGAGTTGTTAGGATTATGATTAGTTTTTCAATTCTCTATTTATAGAGCATTGCATTGTTGTATTCCTTACCTTTTGATTCATAAATAAAGATTTGATTGATTCTCGGAGAAACTTCTCCTTTTATCCTCTTAGGCTACTCCACTTTGTTGTCCGATAGGGAAACAACGAATATTGTTGCCCTTTTTTCTTTGGTTGAGGAGTTATGCTGTATTCCAGGGAGAAAGGACGTTTGTATTTGGAGTCCTAGTCTTTCTGAAGGTTTTTCTTGTAAAATCTTCTTTCTTTGTTTGGTTAATTCCTCTCCCTCGAGTGGTTTCGTCTTTTCTTCGTTGTGGAAGGTGAAAATTTTCAAGAAAGTTAAGTTTTTTGGTGTGGCAGGTTCTCCATGGAAGAGTTAGCACCTTGGATTGGGTTTCGAGGAAATTCCCCATTTTTATTGGGCTGTTGTGTTGCATTCTTTGTAGGCGGGCGGCTAAGGACCTTGATCATATCCTTTGGAGCTGTGATTTAGCTAGCTGTTTCTTTGAAGAGTTCGACTTATACTTGGCTAGACATAGGGGCATCTTAAAGATGATTGAGGAGTTCCTTCTCTACCCACCCTTTCGGGAGAAGGGAAAGTTTTTGTGGCGAGCCGGGATGTGTGCTCTTTTTTGGGGCCTTTGGGGAGAGTGGAACAACAAAATCTTTAGAGGGCTTGAGAGGTATCTGAGTAGTGTTTGGGCCCTTATTAGGTTCAACGTCTCCCTGTGGGCTTCGGTGGCAAAGCCTTTTAGTAATTATCCTTTAGGTCTTGTTTTACTTGATCGTAGACCCTTTCTTTAGTATGTCAGTCTTCTTCTTTTGTGGGCTTCTTTATTTTTGTATGTCCTTGTATTCTTTCATTTTTCTCAATAAAAGTTCGGTTATTCATCAAAACAAAAAAATAATTAAGAGGTATGAAGACTTTAAACCTTGGAAGAATGAACTTATTTATGTTCAAGCAAATACATGTCTCATTAGCCTTAGCATGCATTGGGACCTTTTAAGCCCGTGTCCAAATAATAAGTAGAAAATATATTTTTTGGACCACTTGGAATGAGCGAAATCAGCTTATTTTCAGAAACAAGAAAAGGGATTTAGCACACCTTATGGAGACTTACCTTGCCATTTCTTGATGCGAATTGATAACTCTTTTTGACTCCTACTCTTTTGTAACACTTACTACCAATTGGAGAAGTCATTTGTAACTCCATTGGTTTGAGATTTCTTTCCCCATTCTTGTAATTTCACTCATCAATGAAATTGTTTCTTATAAAAAAACAAAAAAAAGAGTATTATTTTTGGCAGCAAAGTCAAATGTTAAAGAGCACTCAAAGCCTTGAAACATAAAATCCTCCCTTGCTTTCGAGTGCAAGATACGGCAACTCGGGTTGATTTCCAGGTAGGGCATCTTCTTTGGATCCTGTCAGTACTATTAACATTTAACACCTTCCATGTACAGTAACCAAGGCATATTTTTCTTTCTCAATCTCAGTCTTCCAAAATATTTTATTTCTAGGACCCTAGCTCCTTTCTTGCAATCACTCAAAGGAAAGGATGAACTTGAACTAGCAAATAACATCTCTCAAGGTTTGGATGCTTCAAATGAAAGGGTGACAAGTATCTTACTTTTGTAAAGATCTTACCCTTGCTCTTTGTTATATTGCATCATAGACTAAATGATTAGACCTCCATATGTAATTGTTTTCTAGTTCACTTTTTGTATGCTTTTTTTTTTTTTTTTAATTTTTAAAGACTTACACTAGAAGAATACTTTTCATATATCCTGTACATTCCATGTTACAGACCTAGGTTTTAAAGGAAGAGATCTTGTACAAGTATGGAAACTAGGGCAACGGTAAAAAAACAAGGAAAGAGAGAGAGAAATCTGATACATACGGGAAGAAGAATAAAAAGAAATATTTACATAAGGAAGAGAGATAAATGATGGGCTTCATGGTGGGCATTACCAACAATTTTAATATTCTATATGAAAAAGATTGCTTCTAAAATCTAGAAAAACCATAATTCTATAACCTTTCAATAGTACAAAGCATTCCATTAGAAAAAATGTTGCTACTTCTGAGGTGAGATGGTTTTTATTTTTTTTATTCTGTACGTTTATTCTCAAATGCTCGAGGAGTTGAAACATGCTATTTGTTATTCCATCGCATCTATGAAATGTCTTGTTTCTCATAAAAACGAACTGTGTTTCTATAGATTTATCAATTATGTTTTGCACGTGCCTTTTATTTTCTTTAGTCTTACACATGTATGCAATAATGACTTCAATAGTTTACATCGTCAACACCTTTTTATGTTATTTTTGCAATTAGTTATATCATACAAATGTTCATTGTGCAGCTTATCGGTGTCCCAGATCAATCTGAAAAAGATGAGATTGTTAAATCAGTGATGGAATTACGAAATGTTGAAATTGAAGAAGGTTACTCCATTGATGCTATTGCATCTCGCCAGGTTGGGACTTTATGTTGAGTTGTTGACTTGTTGAAGTATATTGTTGATTCTTTAATATCTTTGCCAATATTTGGTTTAGGTTCGAAGAGTTGTCTTGTTCAAGGGTTTAAATATCGATGTTGATATCGATATTGAAATTTCAATTTTAAGGATATAATATCGATATCGACAGATATTCCTGTAAACTCGAGGAAAACCACAAAGCTTTTGTTCATTGACAAAGCACTTGCTCCTCTCCTCTACCATAAGAGGAGTTTTCAGCCATATGGAAGTCTAAAAGTCCCTAGAAAGTCAATGTTCTATTCTGAATTTTGCTTCATTCAGGCTTAAATACAGCTCAAGTTCTTCAAAGGAAACTATCCTCGGTTTTATAGCCATCAGTGTGTTTATTATTGTGTGTTGAAGATGGTGGAAGTCAAGGCCACCTTTTTTCTCATGCTCATATGCTGCTGGTTGCTGGTTGCTGTTTTTTTTTGATAAAGAACTAGACTTTCAATGAAAAACAAAATGAAAGAATACACGAGCATCCAAAAAAATAAGCCCACAAAAGGGAACCCCACTAAGGAAAGGAACTCCAATCAAGTAAAATAAGACTTAAAAGAATAATTACAAAATAACCGCGTCACCAACGTCCACAGAGAAACATAGAACCTAATGAGGGACCACACATCACTAGGGTCCCTCTCAACCCCTCTAAAAGTTATATTATTCTCTCACCCCACAAGCCCCACAACACAGTAGAGACCCCTGCCTGCCACAAAAACTTCTCCTCCTCCTGAAACGGCGGATGGAGAAGGAACTCCTCGATCATCTCTCCAAGACCTCTGTGTCTAGCAACCTGAAAGTCAAACACCTAAAAGAAGAGGTTCCAAACAATCCTAGCAAGGTCGCAACTCCAAAGAATATGATCGAGGTTTTCCTCCGCCCTTCGACAAAGAATGCAACAAAACGGCCCAATCAAGGTAGACATCTTTCTCGAAAGCCGATCTAAAGTGTTAACTCTTCCGCGGATGACCTGCCAAACGAAGAATTGAACCTTTTATGGAACTTTCACCTTCTATAAAGAGGAAAAAATAAACTCACCGATCGGGAAGGGATTCAACAAGCACTGAAAGAACGAATTGCAAGAAAATCCCTCAGCGGGGTTGAGACTCCAAAAACGAATATCCCTTCTCCTCGATCTAAGAACAAACTCCCCAATCAAAGATAAGAGAGCCAAGACGTGCGTCATTTCCCTATCGAATAACGGACGACGAAAGCCAAACGAGAAGGAAGGAGAGCTCCCAGAAGGATCCATAACGTCAGCCACAAAATGATTTTTCATAGAAGACATGGTATAAACGAGGAAACGTAGAGGAGAAGGGGTCTATCCCCCATGGTCCCACCCACTTTGGTTGCTGGTTTTCTTTATTGAGGATGTTCAAAATTCTGTGGGTTTTTAACAATAATGCAAGTAGAAATGCTCTTTAGTTGCTAGTTGGTCCGATTTTACCTCTTCGAGCTAACCTTCTATGGGTTAATTCCGTCAAAACTGTGTTTTTAGAAATTTGGTTTGAAGGGAATCAACGAATATTTGAAGAAAAGTCGAGAGTTTGGAAGGATCATTTTGATTTAGCCATAGTCACTATTTATTTTTGAACAAGAAACGAAACTTTTCATTGATGAAATGAAAAGAGACTAATGCTCGGAGGATACAAACTCTACAAATGAGTGAAAATGAAAGCAATAAAGAAAGCAATAACAACAAAAAAATTACAACAAAAACATAAAAGCATCCCAATTAAGACACAAGTCTAGTAAAGAGAAATCAACAAAAGGATTGGAAAGAGAACACCATGTTGAGGCCTTGAGACGAGCTGATTAGAAATGATCTAACCATGAAAGATGTTCGTTGTGAAAAACCCTTTGGTTTCTTTTAAACCATAATTTAGCCATAGTCACTATTCTCCAAGCAATATTTGTATGAATTAGGATGCGTATATTTTTCCTCATTAGAGACTTGTAATTTGTTTCTTGTTTTTTTTTTTTTTCACTCTTAGGTGTTTGTTTCCTTTGAACATTTTTGTATCTTATTATAACAATGAGAAGTTTGTATCTTGGAAAAAAACTTGTTAAAAAAAAAGAATGAAGGATGGAAGGATTTTAAGGGGTCTTGGTGTGAATGGTAAAAGGCAGAAAATTGGAATTTTCCATTTAAAGATTGAGAAATGGTCTCCAGCAAAGCAAAGCAAGCTTGAGTTGGAGGCTATGGTAGATGGATTAATATTCAACACTTACCTCTTAAATTGTGGAATCACAGTTGTTTTGAAGCGGAAGCTATTTCGGCAGTTTTGTTAATTGTTCATCCCAGACTTTAAATTTGTTGGATTGCAGTATGATTTGTATTGAGGTTAAACGAAACCTTTGTGGTTTTCTTCGAGTTGAAGTTTAGACCAAAGATCCATGCTCGGGTAGTATCTTTGTTCGAGTAAAGGGTTGCAATGTGACTGATCTTTCCTTTGCTTGTCCTTTTAGTCTTAGATGCAAGAAACGGGAGCCTCGATTATGATATGTATGCCAACAAATACTTCCAAAGGATATGGTCAAGGTCTTGTGACGCTCTGCAAAGGAACACCACTGCCGCCCCAAAAAGAAGGAAGATTGTGGTGTAGGAACTACTCCTTTGTATTTTGGTCAAAATAGGCGTTGAGGTTTTTTGTTTTTGAAAAATTAAAGATGAAATAAAGGAGTAGAAACTCCGAGCACTTATAGGTGAGTTGCATGAAAGCTCTCCAATTGGAGATTAAATAAGATAAACTATAATGAATAAATGATTGCTTATTTTTGCAACAAAGAAATGCACTAGAAAGAACAATGTCCATAAAACGGTCAAAAGAAGAGGAGATATCCTTGAAAATACGACCATTCCTTTCGTCCTAGAGATTCCACAAAAAAGCTCGTTTGAGGAGGCAAGGCACAAAACCTTCTTTGGACCATGGAAAGGCTGGCCCACCAAAATAGATGCAAGGAGATCAAATATGTTGTTAGGGAACGTCAGGGACCATCCAAAAGCTTTTAAAATATGTGCCAATAACAGGAAGCGAAAGAAAGGGCAATGCACAAATAGATGACCATGGAAAGGATGGCCCAACAAAATAGCCGTTGGGTTGGTGGTTCTGTTTTGGCCTATTTGTTGATTAGCTGATCATTTATGTTTTAGTTAGTTAGTTAGTTACACCTTTGGCTGGATGTTACCTTTGGCTGTGGCCTATACATTGTTGTACATGTCCTTCGTTAAGGATTGATTGAAAACTTAACAAACTTCCAAATTAAGGGTTACATCAGTGATCAGAGTACCTCTAAATGCAATCCAAGGTATTAACTTTAAAGAGAAAACTTCTAACAAACTAACAGAAAACAAACTAATTTAAACAGAAAACTAATCACATGTAGTTTGTAATTAAGTCTCTATGCCTACATTTCTTTTTTTTTTTTGGTGAGAAACCAAGCTTTTATAGAGAAACATGAAAGAAAGTCTCTAATGCCTACATCACTTTACCTCTTCTAGGTTTTTAGATACCAACTTTTTTTTCTTTCTTGATAGCTAGTTGTTTTCTTATTTATTTTTTTCACCCGCTAATCCTTTTATCATTGAGGGGTCATATTAAGCTGTACATTATCCTTTTATAAAACAGGAGAAACATGTATTTCTTCACATTTATATAATTTTATTTTGGGATGTTTTTCAGGATCTTTTAATGGATGTGAGAGATAAGCTTCTATTTGAACCACATTATGCTGGTAATATGAAGGAAAACATCCCACCTAAGTCTTCCATTCGAATTCCTTGGGCTTGGTTGCCAGGTGTTCTTTGCCTTCTTCAAGAGGTAAGTTCAACATTCATAGTAAATTCACCTTCACGAGAAAGTTATTTTACGGACAATTTTTTTCTTCTTCTAGTAATTCAATTTAAACATTAATGCAACGTCTTGTTTCCTTTTTAAAAAAAATCATATTTAAATGTCTTTAGGTTTAGTTTGTGATAGGAATGCTATTAGGATAGAATTAGGAATGTTATTGGGTATTAAGGGTATATCAGTAATTAATTACGGAAGTTGTTATTACGATTTGTTATATATAGAGTGAGTGGGAAAGGGTGAAGGTAGGCACTGATTTAGTGGGTTTAGGCTTGAGTGATCTCCAGAGAGGAGGGTCCAAGTACCTCGAATTACTAGGCCCATCTTGTAGTTCTTTACCTTTTACCTTTTATCTTGTAGTTCTTGGACCCCTCCTTCTCTGGAGATCACTCAAGCCTAAACCAACTAAATCAATGCCTACCTTCATCCTTTCCTATTCACTTTATTTATAACAAATTACCATAACAACTTCCCTAGATAATATTAATATTGATAACGTAAGACCAAATATGAGAGATTCATTCACCTTTCCATTTAGAAGAGTTAACAATATATAGACATACATGAAAGTCCTAACCCTAATAATAGTAAATTACAATAAAGGACATTATAAGCTCCTATATTCACAAGTATACTATAACACTCCCCCTCAAGCTGGATCATATATGTTAATCATGCCCAGCTTGTTACAAAGGTAATCTATTGGAACTCCATTTAAAGCTTTCGTGAAAATATCTCCTAATTGCTCTCCAGTCTTCACATAACCAGTAGACACCAAACCTTGTTGTATTTTCTCACGAATAAAATGACAATCAATTTCAATATGTTTAGTCCGCTCATGAAACACTGGGTTGGATGCAATATGAAAGGCTGCTTGGTTGTCACACTACAGCTTGGTTGGAACTGCAATATTGAAGCCTAACTCGATCAAGAGTTGATGTACCCACATTATTTCACATACTGATTGTGCCATCGCTCTGTATTCTGATTCAGCACTTGATCGTGAGACTACATTTTGTTTCTTGCTCTTCCATGAAACCAAATTACCGCCAACAAAACACAATAGCCAGAAGTCGATCTTCTATCTTCTCTTGATCCTGCCCAATCGGCATCTGTAAAGCACTCAATCTTCATATGACCATGGTCTTTATATAAGATCCCACGTCCAGGTGCAGCCTTTAAATAACATAGAATTTGTTGTACTGTAGCCCAATGATCCACTGTAGGTGAAGACATAAACTGACTCACAATACTTACCGAATAAGCTATGTCTGGTCGTGTCACTGTAAGATAATTCAACTTTCCAACCAATCTTCTATATTTCTCTGAATCTATAAATGGTTCTCCATCTTTTGTAAGTTGCAAATTAGGCATCATTGGAGTACTACATGGCTTGGCTCCCAATTTTCCCGTCTCGGATAGCAAATCAAGCACATATTTCCTTTGTGACATAAAAATACCTTTCTTACTTCTCATTACTTCAATACCCAAGAAATACTTTAATGTTCCCAAGTCTTTAGTATGAAACTGAGTTTGGAGAAAAGCTTTGAGAGATAAAATGCCAGATGTATCATTTCCGGTAATTATAATATCATCAACATATACGACAAGTAGAATAATACCACTCTTAGATCGTTGATAGAAGATAGAATGATCTGACTTGCTTTTCTTCATTCCAAACTGCTCAAGTGCTTGACTAAATTTTCCAAACCATGCTCGTGGGCTTTGTTTCAATCCATATAGAGATTTGCGAAGGCGACACACTCTATCATTCTCCCCCTGAGCAACAAACCCTGGTGGTTGCTCCATATAAACTTCCTCCTCAAGATCTCCATGGAGAAAGGTGTTTTTAATATCAAGCTGATGCAAAGGCCAACATTGAGAAGCAGCCATGGAAATGAATAACCTGACAGAAGTTAGTTTAGCAACAGGAGAAAAAGTATCAAAATAATCAATCCCATACGTCTGAGCATAGCCTTTGGCAACAAGGCGCGCTTTTAATCGAGCAACTGACCCATCCGGATTGACCTTAATTGCAAACACCCATTTACATCCGATAGCCTTCTTCCCTGCAGGACGAGATACTAAATCCCAAGTACCATTATCATCTAAGGCATTCATCTCATCTATCATCGCATTGCGCCAACCAGAGTGTGCCAAGGCTTCATGAACAATTTTAGGAATGGAGATAAAATCCAGAGATGCAACAAAAGAACATGTAGAAGATGACAAGTGGTCATAAGAGACAAACGAAGAAATAGGGAAAGTGCAAGAACGCTTACCTTTACGAAGAGCAATAGGAAGCTCATCACTTGGTTGAGGATCTAATGACGAAGAAGCTTCTGGTACAAGACATTCACTTGGAGGGTGTTGCCGTCTAGAGTAGACTTGAGTAATCGGTGGACGAGTAGGGACATCCAAAGGAGATTGATCGGGGGAGGATGTAATGGACACACGTGTATAGATAAAAATATCATCATCCTCCCCCTGACTCGTACTAGGCAAACATGGAGTGAAAGACTTGTCTTCAAAAAAAGTAACATCACGAGATACAAGATACCTGTTCAAACTAGGATTATAGCATCTGTACCCTTTCTGAACACGGGAATAGCCTAAGAAAATGCATTTCAAAGATTTTGGGTCTAATTTTGTCAGAGTAGGACGAACATCCCGAACAAAACAAGTACAACCAAATATTTTTGGCTCAATAGGAAACAAAGGTTTTGTTGGATGTAAAACATGATAAGGAATCTGACCTTTAAGAACAGATGAAGGCATTCGATTAATCAAAAAACAGGCCGTGGAACATGCATTTGAAATGATAATGCTCTTGCAGTTTCAAGAAGATGCCTATTCTTTCTTTCAGCAACTCCATTTTGGGATGGAGTATCAGCACAAGATGATTGATGAATAATTCCATGCTTACATAGGTACGACCTAAGTGCTTCAGAAAAGTACTCACCAGCATTGTCACTTCTCAAAATTTTAATGGGAACATCAAACTGAGTTCGAATTTCAGCATGAAAATTACATAAGTGAGAAAGTAACTCAGAACGATTCTTCATAAAATATAACCAAGTCATACGAGAGTAATCATCAACAAAGGAAACGAAGTATCGAAATCCAGTTTTAGACACAACTGGACAAGGACCCCAAATATCGGAATGAACTAATTCGAAAGGCGCACTTGCTCGCTTATCGATTCTAGGGCTCGAACTAAGACGATGAAATTTGGCAAACTGACACGAGTCACAATTTAAGGAAGACAAGTTATGAAATTGAGGACAAAGCTTTCTTAATACTGAAATAGATGGATGACCTAGACGGCAATGGGCATCAAAAGGAGTGACGACTCCAGAACAAGCAACTTTCGACACTTGATGATAAAAAATATAAAGTCCTCCAGATTCATGTCCTCTACCAATAATCTTCTTTGTCATTAGATCCTGAAACAAGCAATAACCAAGATAGAATGAAACGGAACAATTAAGATCACGAGTAATTTTACTAGCAGAGATCAAATTAAAGGAAAGTTGAGGCAAATGTAGGACAGATGACAACGTAAGAGATGAGGTTAAAATTACTGTGCCAGAGCCAATAGCAGAAGATGTTGATCCATCTGCCAAAGTAACCTTAGCAAGGGATGTAGATGACAAAAGAGTGGAAAACAAATTGGGATTACCTGTCATATGGTCGGTAGCACCAGAGTCTATGACCTATTTGGTAGTTGATGAGATAAGACAATGGTTCATGTTACCTGACCCAACAATGGTTGTAATAGAGTTAAGCGTGCATGATGAAGAAAATGCTTGTGATGAGTTCTGGTAATGTGTAGACTTAGCAAACTCGGCAATAGAATCAACAAATGGCTTCTTAAATGAACCATAGATGGATTGAGTCCCCGATTGACCCAAATTAGATGTCATTGCTAGCTTTTGCTTGGCCATAGATCAACGACAAATAGAGAGACACAAGATTGGATCTACACCCACGAAATCAGAACCAAGTGACCACAAAACTCCTGAAAAAACAGATCCGAATGGAGTTCCCAACACAAACGTTAATACTTTTCCAAACCGACTTCGAATTCGAGCCAATGATGACCAAGAAAACCACACAAACAAGCCAGAAAATTGCAAAAAATGGCAAGTCACGAAACCAGAAAAAAAAAAAAATCCGGCCACGCAGATCGGCGGCTGGGCGGTTACGGATTTTTTTTTTTCGGCGACTGGCGGCAGCGGCGGCTACTGACGACGGCAGCGGCGGTGGCTGGTGGCGGCGGTAATAGATGCCAAGGGTATAACAAATCACAAAACTCAAGGTTGAACAAAAAGGCCCTAAACCTTAAAACCTAAAAGGTTGACAAAACCCTAATTTACAAAACCCTAATAGCCATAGGAAAAGATTTCTCTGATACCATGAATGGTATGATATGATATTGTCCACAATGGTATGATATTGTCCACTTTGGGTCTAAACCCTCATGGCTTTGCTTTTGGTTTCACCCAAAAGGCCTCATACCAATTGGAGATAATTGTCACCCATTATATACCCATGATCTTTCCCTTTTCTAGCCAATGTGGGATATTGTTTGTATCCTAACAAGCCTCCCCTCAAACAAAGTACCACACTTAAGTTTACTTTGTTCCCGACAATCCTCCCCTCGAACAAAGTACCACGACCTCCCCACAGATAGGATCCTTGAGCAACCCGAAAGCTCAACCATGACCCTCAAATAGTCACCCATCCGAATTACACTTAAGCATCCCGCTCAACCACGGATTCGCTATGACTCAAATTATGACAATGTCATTTGGGAGACTCGTCAATATCTTTTTTCGACACTCGAGGATTTTTGGCTAAGTTAGGGACATAGCTCTGATACCATGATAACGTAAGACCAAATATGAGAGAATCATTCACCTTTCCATTTAGAAGAGTTAACAATATATAGACATACATGAAAGTCCTAACCCTAATAATAGTAAATTACAATAAAGGACATTATAAGCTCCTATATTCACAAGTATACTATAACAAATATATCCTTAATACCCTAATAACATTTCTAATTTTATCCTAATAGCTTTCCTATCAGTTTGTTAAATTATAGGGTGCATTTTTGAGTAATTATATTTTTGCCCATAAAGTTTGATTCTCTTGTATATTAAATATGCAACCTCTTTTTAACTGTTAATATTTCTTATGCTGACATTGGTTTAAATTTACAAAATCTGAAGCACTTTCTTGGTGATTTTAGTTTGAAAAGCTGATTCTATCTTTTCCTTTTATTTTCCTCTTGGAGTGACTAGTGAGATGAATTGAAAAGGGTTTCAGATGAAAGATGAGTATCGTAATTTTTATTTTTTCTATTTTTTTAGGTTGGAGAGGCAAAAATGGTGCTTGACATTGGACAGACAATTGTTCAATGTCCAATGGCTAAGTCTTATATGCATGATATACTGCTTTCCATGGTATTGGCGGAGGTATGTTGTAATGGACAGTAGGCCAAGACTCTTGAAACACCCCATTCTTATTTTAGTCTTGTTATATATCCTATTCTTATATTAGGTGCTTTCTTGAAGTGTGCAATTGCAAAGATTGGTTTTGAGAAGAACATGGTGTCTCAAGGATTTGAAGCTCTTGCACGTGCTCAATATCTTCTAAGAAGTCAAACATCTCTTGGGAAACTAAAATTGTTATCTCAGGTGAAAGCTCCACTTAAGTATCTCAATTTCCAAGCTAATAATTTGTTAGGCATTTTTACTGCTCCGCCTATTATGCATGTAGAATCTCGTACCTTGAATTGCCCGACCACTTCTTTTTCTTTAGTGGTTTCTAGCTTGTATATATAATGTCTAGAATCTTTTTTAGAAGAAACTGACATTTTTATTAAATTGCAAGTACAATACTTGGAGCAATAAAATTTGATAAGTTTGAAAACAAGCTTGAAACAAATAGGATTTTTGAGCAATGGAAAGCTCTCTTCTCTCTCTCTCTCTCTTTAGTTTTCTGTTCATTTTTAGTCTCTCTCCTTTGATCCTCAGTGTGCAAGAGTTTGTTTTCACTTTGGATTATGGATTTGAGTAGTTGTTATGTTGAGAACAAGTATTTTCGTATTTAGATTGAAAATGATAGGTTCATTATTGAAGAAAAGGGGAGGGATATTCAGGTTCCTCTCTATCTACCTAAGAACAAGTATCTTCGTACTTGATTTTCTTGGGGTAGTCATCCTTGCCAAATAGCTTTGGTAAAAAGATTCGTTTTGCCTTCATTTGATGGGGCTAAGCTATTGAGTAGTGATTTAACTGTAAACAGCCCATGCTTTTCAAATAACCACACCCAAATGTCATCCTCATTATTCAAATGGATGTTGGACAGCAAGAGTAAATCTGTTCATTCCTCAATTTCATTGTCCTTTAGATTCCGTGTGAAGTTCAAGTTCCAACACACCTCATCGTGATGCTACATATCCTTGATAGATTCATGCTTACTGTTTGATAGAGAACAAAACAATGGGTAAGAATGGGCAAGTGGGGTAGTGCTCAACCAACGATCATGCCAAAAGTTCGTGGATAGCCCATTTTCAATTTTTGGGAAACTAAAAAATCAAGTAACCCTTCATCTTTTCCTACTTCTTCAACTATTCAAAATATTTTTCCAGACGTGTCTCATCTTGATGTTCCCATATCCATTAGATTTTATTTTTTATTTTTGATAGGAAACAAAAATCATTCATTGATAATATGTAATGAATCCAAGAAAATCCTATCGAGAAACAATTACAAAATACACCTCCATTGATTAGAGAGGAAAGATAAGCATTAAAAACAAAAAGTAGGAGACAATTGCACCATGTAAGAGCTAGTAAGGAAGTAGATTCAATAAAAGATGCAGTGTCTTGATGATTTTGTTTCTTGACGAATGACAAGAGCTGGATTGTGACTTTTGAGGAAATCTTTTATAAGGGCCCTCTTTTTCCTCGCTCCAAGCCCTCTAACGTTCAAGAGATCACAATCATTTAGGATGACACGACTCATCCCTATTTAGCCAGGTTTGGAACCCTATCCAAGGCCAGCCTCTGTTGTAATTAACACTAGATTAGAGATTCACCAATTCTTTGTCCCAGTTTCTCATATCCATTAGAAAATGCAGTGTCTTGATGATTTTGTTTCTTGACGAATGACAAGAGCTGGATTGTGACTTTTGAGGAAATCTTTTATAAGGGCCCTCTTTTTCCTCGCTCCAAGCCCTCTAACGTTCAAGAGATCACAATCATTTAGGATGACACGACTCATCCCTATTTAGCCAGGTTTGGAACCCTATCCAAGGCCAGCCTCTGTTGTAATTAACACTAGATTAGAGATTCACCAATTCTTTGTCCCAGTTTCTCATATCCATTAGAAAATGTATTCAAAGTTGTACCAAATATCCTATTGCAAACTACACGTCATATAAAAATTGACAAATAATCATAAAACTTTGACTTGACACCTAGGATAACTGTTTTTTTTAATCTCTTTTTATGTATGTAGCTCCCCTTCAGGTTCGGTTCACCTATTTATTTCGAGGAATATACACGAGGCCTTAGAAGATCCAAATTGAAAACTAGCAATTATGGAGGAGATGAATGCTCTAAAACAAAATGGTACTTGGGAAATAGTAGAGTTGCCAAAAGATAGGAAACAAGTGCGCTGTAAATAGATGTTTACCATAAAATGTAATGCAAATTGGTGGTATTGAGAGATACAAGGCCAGACTAGTAGCTAAAGGCTTCACTTAGACATATGTGATTGATTATTAGGAAACATTTACACCTATTGCTAAAATTAACTCTATTAGAGTTTTTTTTGTCTCTTGCAGTTAATTCAAATTGGCATCTTATCAACTTGACATGAAAAATGGTTCGGTTCAGGTGGCGGTTTAGGTGGGTAGGTGTGGTACAAAACTAAATTGGCATCTTTATCAACTTGACATGAAAAATGGTTCGGTTCAGGTGGCGGTTTTGGTGGGTAGGTGCGGTTCAGTTCTGTAGGGGTTGATTGTTGTGGGATAGTCTTTTTAATCAAGGCTCGCTTCTTCCATGAGCCTAAACCGTGAACATTCCATGAAAGGAATTTCATTGATCAACAAATTGTCCCTCCAATAAAGCCATAGAAGCCGTTTTATCATAATGAACCGTGGTTTTGAGGTTTTGGAGCTCTCTCCTGAACTTGGATTTTTTTTCCTGTTGCTGTATAGGTTTTCTTTATGGGTGGTTAGGTTAAGGACAAAATAGCCATAATGCAAATGCCATGACCACTGGGGATTTTTTTTTTTTTTTTTTTTTTTTGATGAGAGACAATTTCATTGATGTATGAAATTTACAAAAAGAATATAAAATTCATGGTGTTACATAAAGCTTTCCCAATTAGATAAAAGGGAAGCATAGCTATAAGCAGTGTTTTAAAGGCGCGCGCCTAGGCGCAAGGCGCAACTTTGGCGCCTCGCCTTCAAGGCGAGGCGCACTTAAAAAGGCGCAAGTTAGGCGCGCGCCTGGGCATTAAACCCCTCATTTATGCCCTAAAGCACACGAGCTTTATCAACTATTAAAAAAAAAAAGTTAACAAACCCAAATCTGATTTTTTCTTACCCCGTAACGAACCAGTCGTAACGGGTCATAACAGATTCAAGACATTCTAACTAATCCTAAAGTTTTTTTTTTCATATTTCCACTTTAACCATGCTATCTCTTCTTTATTGTGCGCCTTGCGCCTAGGGTCTAGAGGGTCTTTGCGCCTTTTAAAACACTGACAGCAATAGAAGTAATTTGTATTTTTCATTCATAATTGTTTTTTCGCTTCTCTGTGGAGCTTGTATTTTCATTATTGTTTCTTTTCCGCTCCTCTGTACTTTTTGAGCATTAGTCTCTTTTCATTTTATCAATAAAAAGTTGCGTTCTTTGTTTAAAAAAAAACATAGGAGCAATAGCTAGTTGTAAATCTCCGGTCAGTTAATTCTCTAGCCCAACTAGCATCAGTGTATAGTTCTACCAGTCTGTTTGATGTCTTTTTGAACAATAGCCCAGTGGCCTCGAGTGCTTTTCAAGTATCTCAAAATCATGTTCACAACTCCAAGATGACGTTCAAAAATAATTTTATCCCCCCCCCCCCCAATGCTCTCCCCTCTCTCTTCCCTTCCCCTTCCCAAACCCCACTATTCAGCCTCCAACCATCTTCCTAGCTCGTGATTTCAAACTCAAGATTCAGTCTCTGGTCAGACTATTAAGAGTGATTTCTTTTTAATCAAGTAAGTATCTTTTTATTCATCTCTAGATATTATTAAGAGTCATTCAGTTTTCTGGTATCATGGAGCTGAAAAGATGCTGTATCAACAAGGAATTTTTCAGTATTTGTTTAAATGGAGACATTTTTTATGTTGAAGATATGACTTATAATGTAGTACTCCCTTTATCATTCCTGCATCTTTGTTGGTTTGAGAAATCTTTGATGGAAGTGTTGCACGTACCAGAATCTTTGAATTTTCATAAACAAGAAAGGGATGAGGAAGGAACAATTAGAATTCACAAGAGTCGATTTCAATATGGCTGGATTGTCGAATGTGTTGTATGGCCACGATCTGGGGGACGTAAGATGATTAGATTTCCAAGTGGTACTTTGAAGATTGGTTGGCTGTCTTTGTGGGAAATGTTGAGGGATTCAGTCAAGAAATTTGAGTCAATAGTCATTAGAAGTCGGTCCTTAATGAAACCGGTTCAAGATACCTCCAAATCGTATGCGGAAATAGTCAAAACCTCCTCATCTTCTCAGGGTTTTGATCATTCAGAAATTAAAAGAAATGTTTTATGGGTCTCAAAAGAAGTCGCCGAGATTGATTGGAGTTCCACTATGGTAATTTCACGCTTAAACGCCCATGATGAATGGAATGAAATCAAGAAAGCAATTGAACAATTTTTTGAGACTACTTTTGTGATAAATCCATTCATGGTAGATAAAGCTCTCGTGCAAGTGGAAGATGGAAGAATTTTGGGAGGCTTAAGATCAGAAGGAAAATGGCTGCAAATTCATCAATTTCACCTAAAGTTTGAACTTTGGTCTTTTAAGAAGCATCATACACCAGAATTGTGTGTGGGATATGGTGGATGGATTAAAATATTGAACCTGCCTCTACAATACTGGCGCAAAGCCTCCTTTGAAGCAATAGGAGCGCATTTTGGCGGTTTGGAAGGAATTTCTTCCAAAACTCTTAATTTGCTTGACTGTGAAGCGGCTTATATTGAAGTTGAGAAGAACTTTTGCGGTTTTGTTCCAGCGACAATTGAAATTCAAGACATGTTGAGGGGCAGTATTTTTCTAAGATATGGAGATATAATAGCAGTTGATCCACCTCCATTTTCGAGTCCTTTTAAAAAAACAAGTATGGATTTATGTGACTATTGGAATTCTTTGGATTTCAACAGAATTCAAATGGTAATAGAAGATGAAAAGTTGCCATGGTTAGACCCTGTTCCTCCTTCAGAAGTTGAAGAACTTTTGTTACCAGATGAATCATTTCAACTGACAGCCTCTGAAGCTTTAAATGCTCCATCCTTGCATGCTCATCTTGCAGACCATCCATTCGAAATTAAATTATTAAATACAGAACAATTGCATGAGCAGAATCCGCCCTTGAGTACTGAACAGACAGAAGTCCTCATTGAAGTGTCCTTGGTAAACAAAGCAACATTAAGTATATCAAAGTCTTCAATATCCCAGCCATTGAATATTATTGAAGACTCTTCGACTGAGATTGGATTAATTATAGGCTTTCCACCCAAGGTTGGCTTAAATGAAGGTTCGACTTTCGAGATTGAAAAAGTTACACCTGAATTTAATTCTTCACAGCCAGTGGGTAATGACTTAAATGATGGCCTTCTTGCCTATGGAAAAATTAAAACTGTCAGTAAATGATGCATTAACAAGGGGAAGTTTTCAAGACCATTTCCATCTGATCTCAAGGATGGTCCAACTTCTATGGCACCTTATGAGAAGTTTCCCTCGATTTTTGAAAATTCAGAATTCCTTAGCATTAAGGAAGTCAAAGATAAATATACAGAAGCCTATTCTAAGTTCTATACTAGAAAAAAAAACCATTGACCTTTTGGCTTCCCTTTCTACGGTCTCATCCTCTCTAAATGAAGATGTCATCGAAGAGTCTTGTTCCAAATTATTAGCTCCCTCAGGCCAACAGCCAGGCATTTCCAAGAAGATTAGTGATCAATCACCACAAAATCACAATCACTGCAAGATCACTTTGAATTCTAGTCCTAAGGACATCTTGTCCAAAGGAACCATTCATTCTACTCGAGATTCTTCAATATCCCAATCTCTCTCTACATCTATTTTGGATGACTCAGATTCAGACTCGGAAATCAGTTTAAGCAGTGTTGATACTAATTCTCCCCCCTTACCTCCTTTCACTATTGAAGATCTTCCAATGGATGACCCTTCCCTTGGTCACTTGTTCAGAGAAGAGGAAGGTATTGCCCCTTTTGTCGAGGAAGTCGCCCCTATTGCAGCTGCTTTGGATAATTCAGTGATCTCTACTATGGATGATGGAGAGTTAGATTCGTTCTACAAAAAATGCGGACTAGAGGTTTGCAAAATTATTCCTTTGGGATCCTCTTAAAAGCCTTATTTCATTAAGCTTCTGTCTATACTCAACTTCATGAAGGTTATTTCTTGGAATCGTAGAGGGTGGGGGTTTCCTCCAAAAAGTTTGTTTTAAATAAAGTTCTTGACATAACAATGTCTTGATGTTGTAAAACTAAGATTGAAAATTTCAATCCAGAATACATCAAATCCTTATGGAGCTCCAAGGATATAGGCTGGTCATGTGTGGATTACAGTGGTAGATCGGGAAACTGGAACTCCATTGATGTTGATCCTAGTACTTGTTTGCACATACCTTCTTAATCATTTTGATCCTCTGTCAAATTTGGGGAGACTTTACAGACAACAAGTAAATGATCGTCAAGCCAATTTGGAGAACATCATCTCATTTTATGGCACTGGAAATTTAGAAATGTTGAAGTCGAGAAGTGGTTGAAGACCTAGTTTCGTTTGGGATCCATCTTCAAGCTCTAACATGAGAAATCCACTTTTATGGTATTCTACTTAGGAGGTTATCAATGCCTTGCAGTTACTTCTTAATACGGGCAATAATCTCATCCATAGCGCTACATATAGTCCCCTCAGTTGTTAAAGTTTTTGATGATTCTTGCAAGTGAAGTTTAGAAGCTCCAATTAAATGCTTTTTTCTCTATGCCCTCATCATTTGTGCTCTCATTCGCCTTGGGTTCATGTGGCTAACGTTGTTCTTTCAAAATTTTGGTTGGAGAGAGTTTTTGTTATTTTTGAAGAAAAGTAGAGTTCCCGTTTTGATCGCTTTGATTTAGCTCATCACAAAGCTTCTCTTTGGTGTTCTCCTACAAAGTCCTTTAATGATTTCTTTCTTCTGGACTTCTCCTATGTAATTTTGTCCCGCTTTTTTTTTTATCACTCCTCTGTGGAGTTTGTATCGCTTGAGCATTAGTCTCTTTTCATTTAATCAATGAAAAGTGTTGTATCTTGTTCAAAAAAAAACTCCAAGATGACGTTCATTTGTATTATTCTTATACTCACTAACAATGCTAACAGAATATGCAATGTCTGGCCTGGTATGTGAAAGATAAATTAACTTCCTCACAAGTCTTTGATACATGCCCTTAGGCCTTAGCAATAGGGATATCATTTTCACTTTGATGGAGAACTAGATTTGGATCCATGGGTGTTTCTGTAGGTCTACACCCAAGATTTCTTGTTTCCTTTAATAAATTTAGGATGTTTTTCTCTGAGAGATCACAATACCATTATTGGATCGTGCCACTTCCATGCTTAGAAAATATCTCAAACATCTCAAGTCTTTGATTTCAAACTCAGTAGCAAGCATTCATTTTAGATTGAGAATCTCTTCTAGATCATTCCCTGTAATGATAATATCATCCACATAAACAATCAAAATCGCAGTCTTGTTATTTGAGGATTTCACGAACAAGGTATGATCAACTTGACATTGATAATAACCACCTTTAATCAGTGTTTTAGTGAATCTGCCAAACCACGCACGTGGAGACTGTTTCAATCCATACAACGACTTTCTCAACTTGCACACCAAGTTGCTATTAGACTTGTCTTCCATTTCATGGGGAATTTCCATTATAAACTTTTTCTTCGAGATCATCGTTCAAGAATGCATTCTTGACATTAAGTTGGTGAAAATGTCAATCTTGGTTAACAGCCAGAGACAACAAAGCACACACCGTATTCAATTTCGCAACAGGTGCAAAGGTTTCTTGGTAATCTATACCATATGATTGGGTTAATTCCTTAGCAACAAGTCTTGCTTTAGAATGTTCCACACTGCCATCAAATTTGTATTTAACCGTGAAAATCCATTTGCAACCAACTGAGTTCTTTCCATGAGGTAGCCTTGTCAGAGTCCACATTCCAATGCTTTCAAGAGCTCTGGTTTCTTCATTCACTGCCTGTTTACTTTGTGGATCTTTAAATGCTTATGATCTGTGGAATATGAATACTGTCCGACTGAGTTACAAAAGCTTGATATGAAGGAAGCAATTTTCCATACGCAACCTATTTTTCAATAGGATGGCTAGTGCAACTTCTAACACCTTTCCTCTGAGCAATGGGTAGAGTCAGATCATCAATTATAGGTACCATAGAAGTAACATTCTCACAAGTGGAATTCAGTTATGATGAATCCGGTTCAGGTGGTTGGCATTCTTGGTTGTGCACGGTAGCCTCTTTTTTTCTTCTATAAACAATAGTAGGTGTGCGATTTTGTGAGGCTTCAGGAATACTAGACTCAGAAACAATTGACTCATTTATGGTAGGCGCTAAAACTTCAGTTCTCGAAATAGTTGACTCCTTTATGGTAGGTGCTAAGACTTTAGTTGTGTTGGGAATAATAAGAGTGATCGAGAAAGACTCAACTTCCAAAGGTTCAAATTCCCTTACACTCTCCCCCTGAATTTGGGACTTGGTGAAGAAATGTTGATTTTCAAAGAATGTGACTTCCATGGATGTGTATGTTTTTCTAGTGGTTGGTGAATAAACATTTGTATCCCTTTTTGTGGGATGCATACCTTAGAAAAATGCACTTGATGGATTTTGGATCAAGTTTGGACCGGTGAGGAGAATGACTATGGACAAAGGAAGAACAACCAAACACCCGAAGAGGGAAATTTGAGGATTTTTTTTGGAATGAGGTTGAATTTGAAGGAGAACAACTCGAGGGGATTTAAAAGAGAGAACACGGCTAGGAAATCGGTTGATAAGGAAGGTTGCAGTGAGAATGACTTCCCCCCCAAAATGTTTTGGAACATTAGTAAAAAAACATGAGAGAACGGGCTACCTCAAGAAGATGTCTATTTTTCCGTTCAACAATCCCATTTTGTTGAGAAGTGTCCACACATGAGCTAGTGTGAACAATACCTGAGATGAGACATAAGGACCAAGAGTTGAATTGAAATAGTCTCGAGCATTGTCTGTTCTAAGAATTTGAATTGTACTTCCAAATTGAGTGGAAAGAAGTGAAAAGATGTGATATTTCAGATTTGTCCTTCATTAGAAAAGTCCAAGTCATCCTGGTATGGTCATCAATAAAGGTTAGGAACCACCGTGCACCCGATATATTTTTCACTCTAGAAGGCCCCCAAATATCACTATGGATAAGAGAAAATGGTTTTGAAGATTTTTAAGGCACACTAGGATAAACATTTCTTGTGTGTTTAGAGAATTGACAAGTCTCACACTGAAATAAACTCGATTTTTTATTGATGAATAAATTAGGAAACAACTTTTTGAGGTACACGAAATTTGGATGACTAAGGCGAAAAGGCCGTAACATAACTTGATTTTCAATTGACAAGTACTCTGATTTAGAAACAAAACTAACAGACTTGGAAAAGACCCAAGACTTAGGACTGAGCATCGAACTTGAATGATGTTTTTCTTGAAGAGGATAGAGGCCGCCATGATGCTTAGCACTGCCAATCACCTTCCCCGAATCCACCTCCTGAAATTCACACAAGTTAGGGTAAAAATTAGAGATGTAGTTTGAATCACCAGTAAACTTGCGAACTGAAATCAAATTAAAGTTCAACTTAGAAACATAAAGCACATTAGAGAGAACGAGGTCATTCGTCAAATTTATTGATCTTGTTCCTGTGATTTCAGATATAGACCCATCAACTATTCGAACTGACAAATAACCAAGAGATTTGAATTGGTGGAATTATGTAATGTCGCCAGTCATGTGGTCTGACGCTCCAAAATCCACAATCCAAGGTTTGTGTTTGCTATGTTGCAGATACAAACATGAGAAACCAGTACCTTGATAAGCAAGTTTGTTAGAAGGTTTCTCGATCGAGGTTGATGGTGCAAAGGTCGAGAATGAGAGATTACTCATCATTTGCTATAACACCTCAAATTGTTCCTTCGAGAAAACAAAATCAGTTGTAGGACGCGGAGAAATGGAAGTAGCGCCCTTAGCAATGACATGAGCATGATTTTCTGTAGTCACTTTCTTCGTTGGTTTTCCATGAAGTTTCAAACATGTTTCTCGTGCATGTCCCACTTTCTTACAGTAATCACACCAGAGATGATTGCCTTTCTTGAATTGGCTATCTTGAGATGAATTGCGTGTTAAGATGGCTGAAACCTCTGTAACAAGAGATGACCCGGCCTCATGCGTCATCAAGTGTTTTCTACTCTCCTCATATCGTACTTCAACAAATGCTTCTCTGAGAGAGGGTAGATCTTTTGCCCCCATTATTCTTCCCTAACGTCGTCTAGCTCCTTGTTAAGCCCTAGAAGAAACCTCAATATCCTCTTTTTCTCAATTATCTGATTGTAAAGCTTCAAAGCTTCAAGCCGATTGTAAAGCTTCAAAGCTTCAAGCCGTCTCCACATTTCCATTTATATGCTTCATACATTTTCAGTTGTTGCCAATTGCAAACAAGAAGATTTTAATACTGAGTGACATTGAGTTCTCCTTGACGTAAATCCCACAACCGAGTTTCAATATCCAGTAGGGCAAATGAGTTCTCAGAGCTAGAGTAAGTATCACGGGTAGCTTCCCATATCTCTTTTGTTGTTTTGAACAATATGAAGTTTTCTCCAACTTCTGGAGTCATGGAGTTTAATAGCCAAGACACGACTAAATGATCATCCATTTTCCATGCTCGAAATTTCGGGTCATTTGTATATGGTGCAGGATCATCATTTAGATGACCATATGTGTCTCTACAACATATATATATGAAAACTGACTGATTCCATTAAAGAAAATTGTGACCTTGAAGTTTATGATTGGTCACAATCTGAGGAGAGGAATCATGAAATTGAGAAAAAAAATTAGAACTAATACTTCCGTGTTTCATCATTGGTGACTGCAAAAACAGGAAGATGTAGAAACAAACATAAAAAAAAAAATTGGAGACAGTCAAGCCCATAAAATCCCACAGATTTGGAAAAAAAAAACCTCGAAATCTTAGATGAGTTGCAGGATAGATCTGAACAGGTTTGGGCGGATGAACAGAGGGTGCACGGTTTTGACGTGCACGAACCAGATCTGGAAAGAAGAGAGCTTGAGCGGTGGACTTGGACGGATCTGATCGGGCGGAGCAGATTTGGAGTGGGCAGCGCGAATCTGGAGCGGACAAAGGTTTGCACAGCGCGACGCGTACAAATCTGGAGGTGAGCGACGACAGAGATTTGCACGACGCAGATCTGAACGTGCGCGAACAGGGACTGACTAGGAAGCACGAACACTCCATAATAGGCGGAGTGTCCGTTTTGGACACGTGTCGGACACGGATCCATCCGGATACGTCTGACACTTCAAAATCAGTGTCCGGTTATTTAATTATTATTTTTGGGACGGACACCTCGCGGACACTTCAAGGACATTTTTTCTTAAATTTATAACTAAAGCCCAATAGCCCAGGGACCTTTTTTCTTAAATTTGTAACTAAAGTCCAATAGCCCAAGTTTAGCCCAACTTTTAAATTAAAAAAAAAAAAAAAAAAGAAGTAAAACCCTAAGTTAGTTCTCTTGTCTGTGACTCTCCCCCCAGATTTCACCCCAGATTTCACGATTCACGCAGCCATATCCCCATTTCCTTTCTTTCTAATTTTTTTTAACAAGATACGAAACTTTTCATTGAAGAAATGAAAAGAGACTAATGCTCAGGAGATACAAAACTCCACAAGGGAGAAGAATATAAAAACAAAAAAGCATAAAAACAAAGCTAAAAAAGGAAAATACAAGAAAAAGAAGCATATAAAGTTACAGAAAAGCTTCCCAGTTATTGCAAATAGATTGGAAAGAGTAACCCTCGAAGACTTTTGATAAAGAACACCAACAAGAGGCTTTGATCTTGATAAGAGCAAAACGGTCTGACCAAGAAATATATTTTTCCTCGAAAATTCTTTGGTTACGCTCGAACCAAATATCATAAAGGAGAGCTTTGGAGGCATTTATCCAAATGAGCTTCGCCTTGGTAGATAAATGTGGATGGCAGAGTAATTGAAAAACGTTGGAGCGGACATCTTCACTGAAAACCCAATTGATGTTGAAAATAGAAAATAGTTCAAACCAACATAGACTTGAGAAAGAACCAAAGGGAAAATTGATGGAGATAAGAGCCATAAAAGGAAGCTTCTTTTGCAGAACTTCTGAAGAATTACCCCCTCCATATACCAGTATCCAAATAAAACAATTGATCTTCTTCGAACTCTTGGATTTCCAAAGAGCTTTGAGAAAGAAGGACGAAAGAGATGGCAGATCATAACTTTTGAGAGAGAAAGATTTCACCGAGAACCCACCAGAGACTTTAAGATTCCAGGTTTTAGAATTTGGATGATCAATTGGTTGAATCTCATTAATAATCGAAGCTTGAGAGCCATATTGTCAACCCAAACATCATTCCAGAATGATATCCTGTTGCCAGAACCCAATATAAAAGAAGAATAAGCCTCCACCTCAGATTGTAGCTTGAGAATATTCATTCAGGGACTTCTAAAACAACCATTCCTCTTTGTTTTAGAAGACCAACCAAAATTCTTGGAATCGTATATGCTGACAATGACTTTGTGCCATAGTTCAGAGGGCTCATTATAGAATCTCCAAAGTCATTTAGCCAAAAGTGCATTGTTTCTCTTCTGTGACTTGCCAATCCCCAAACCACCGAATTCCAAAGGCCTAGAAATCAAATTCCAATTCGCAAGATGTCTAATTTTACCATTCCCCTTACCTTCCCAAAGGAAGGACCGCATCCTTTTTTCAATTTCTGACCAGATTTTTCTGGACATTCCAAATAGAGACATATAGTAAATAGGAATATTGGCCAAAACAACATTGCAAAGAGTAAGTCTGCCCCCTCTTGATAAGTGGAATTTGTTCCAACGATCCAATTTCTTTGAGATCTTTTCTAAAACAGGAAGCCAAAAACTATCCAATTTGAGATTTCCTCCCAATGGTAAACCAAGATAAATGATTGGAAGAGGCTCAACCTCAAAATTCAGTCTGGATGCAAGAGAAGCCATGCGAGAATCTGCCAAATTTAAGCCACTGATAGCTGATTTTTGCCAATTGACCTTTAATCCGGAAGCAACCTCAAAAGATTTTATAGCAGTCAGTAGATTATTAATCATAAAGTCACTATCTTGACAAAATAAGATGGTATCATCTGCAAATTGAAGATGAGAAATCTCAATATCATCATTGCCAACCAAAAAGCTGCTCAAAACATCACTGATTAGAGGGAAAAGAAAGGGGGAAAAAGGATCCCCCTGTCTTAAACAACGAGATGCCTCAATTCTACCTCTTGGACGACCATTTATGAAAATGGAAAACTTTGTACCTCTGATACAACCCAAAATCCATCTGATCCACCGAGCACCAAAGCCTTTATTCACCATAACTATTTCCAAAAAAGACCAGTCAACACGATCAAAAGCTTTCTCAATATCTATTTTGATTATCCAACCCTTCTTTCTTTTGGAGCAATATTCTTCAACTATTTCGTTTGCAATCAAAATTGGATCTAAAATTTGGCGACCTTCAATAAAAGCACTTTGGAAAGGTGAAATAGTTGAAGAAATAACCCTTTTCAAACGCTCAGCTAATACCTTTACAAGCACCTTATAAACTGAAGTGGTTAGACTTATTGGGCGAAAGTCTTTGATATTGGAAGCTTGAGCTTTCTTCTGGATTAGACAAATGAAGTTTTCTTTAACACAAGAGTTTAACTGACCATTTTCGTAAAACTCTTGAAATAATCTCACAAAATCTGATTTTAGCAAAGGCCACATTTTTTTAATAAATTCCATAGTGAAACCATCTGGGCCCGGGGATTTACCTTTACCTAAATCTTTAATAGCTGCAAAAATTTCTGATTCTTAAAAAACACGTTCTAACCAAGCTTGAGATGTTAAAGATAAAGGTCTCCAATCTATACCTTCTGGAATAAATCTCATTTCCTTTCTTTCTAATTCTCGCCATGAACAACCCTAAACTAAATTGTGGGTTTTGTTTAAAGTTTTACTACGACAATATATACACATATATTATCTAAAAAATATTATATAAAATATAACGTTTCTCCAACGTATTCGTATCCTACATTTTTTGAAATTGGCGTATCGCCGTGTCCGTATCCGTGTCAGTGTCCGTGTCAGTGCTTCTTAGGGGACTGAGCAACGACGGATCTGAGCTCGAATCTTAGTTGCAAGAAGCGATTCGAGTAGATGTCGCCGGTGAGGTCGTTGACGATGGAGGTGTCGCCGGTGGAGGTTAGGGTTTCTAACGGCTAGGGTTTGGGCTCTGAGACCATGTAGTTTTGGGAGTGTTAGGATTTAGGGTTTAGTTTAGGGATTATTCTTTCCTTATTTGTTATTGGTTATTCTATCCTTATTTGTGTTTGTTCTTTCCTTATTCGTCATAGCAATCTCTATATAAATCTGCATGTAATTCTCTGTCAATATAATGAATAATATACCTTTCCATATATTATAACATGGTATCAGAGCTCCTCCTGAAACCCTAGAAATCAAAAACCTTAGGGCGGCGGCTTGGCGTCTGTTGTCGTCGCCCCTTGCCCAACTTCGTTAATCTCCAATTTTGTTCATCAGATTTCGTTCGTCCAAGAAACCCTAGATTTTCATTTGGTTTTTTTTTTTTTTTTTCATTCTCCTCCCTCACGCACACTGCCGCCGCCGCCGCCCATCTCCGTCTGCCGCTGCCGCACATCTCCGTCTGCTGTTGCCGCCCATCTTCGCGCACTGCCGCCGTCTCCTTCGCACACCACTGGCTCCTCCACGCACCGCCGCCAGCTCCCTCAGCCGTTCGTGAGCCCAGATCCTCCTCCATCGCCCAAATCGATGCCAGATCCGTTCTCCCCACCGCAGTCGTCGCCTCCGCAAGTTCACGCAAATTCCAGATGTGTTTTTGTCAATCCAGATTCCAGACCTAGTTCTGGTTCGTTCAAGCCCGGTTCAAGCCGGTTCGGTTTTGTTTCATTCCGGTTCAATCTGGTTCGGTTTTGTTTCAGCCCGGTTTAGTCCGGTTTCGTTTCAGCCTGGTTCAATCCAGTTCGGTTTCGTTTCAACCCCGGTTCAATCCAGTTTGGTTTCGTTTCAACCCAGGTTCAATCTGGTTTGGTTTTGTTCAATCTTATTCAGTTTACTCTGATTCGGTTCGGTTTATTTTGGTTCACTATGTTCGTTGTGCATCTGCCTCCGCATGTTCGCACAAACTCTCCGTCGTGAAGATTCAAATCTGCATTTGTTCGTCCAAATTATCTAACAAACTCAATTTGGTTTCTCAACTACCATCTTGAGTTTGAGGGAGGGTGTTAGGATTTAGGGTTAAGTTTAGGGATTATTCTTTCCTTATTTGTTATTGGTTATTCTATCCTTATTTGTGTTTGTTCTTTCCTTATTCGTCATAGCAATCTCTATATAAATCTGCATGTAATTCTCTCTCAATACAATGAATAATATACCTTTCCATATATTATAACAGGGAGAAAATGTTAATTTGTCTCATTAATCTCCATAACGCCTCAATATAATAAAAGGGAATAAGCTATAAATAGTAAAAAATAAACAACTAAAAGATATGAGAATATAATCTAATCTAAATAACGATAAAATAACTCTAAGAATGAAATAAATCTACAAGACTCATGCAGGTGCAATTTGTGTTTCTATCTTCCAACAACAGAGCAAATTGTTGATGTACTAGCTAAGGGCTTCCAAAGAAGCAATTCGACAAACTAATTGACAAGCTGACTATGGAAGACATCTTTAAACTAGCTTGAGGGAAGAGTGTTGAAATTTCTACTATTTAGAAATATTTGTGTGTAAATATTGGTTGTCAATATTTGGCCTTTATTGTCCTTATTTTTTTTCCTTATTCATAATAGGTCCGTCTCCTATATAAGAAGACCTAAGTTGCACATATTAATATATATCAATATATTTTTATTTTCTCAAAATTATAACTAACCATGAAATTTGTTAGATATTTTGGGATGTAAAACAATTTTGGGGATGACATGTTTTTTCCTTTTTGGTTTTTTATGCCTTCCAAGTATATATTTTCCCCTCTATATTATTTTTGTTGCTTCATCATTAAAATATTGCATTTTCATTTCTTCTTCAAAAAAAAAAATAATTTTCTAAATTTTATAGATGGTTGATTTGCTATGTCATTCATTTTTTAAAACATTTTTCCTGGAAAAGGGAACAATCAAATGAAGACTTTTTGCTTCCCCTGGTTTCAGATTGAAGCATCTTTGGAGGAACTTGCACCTGCTTGCACATTGGAGTTGTTGGGTATGCCTAGCTTACCCATGAATACTGAACGGAGAGCTGGAGCAATTGCAGCATTACGTGAATTGCTAAGGCAAGGTCTTGATGTGGAAACATCATGCCAGGTTCAAGATTGGCCGTGCTTCTTAAGCCAAGCTCTTGGTAGGCTAATGGCTGCAGAAGTGGTTGATCTTCTTCCATGGGATGAATTAGCTCTTATAAGAAAGAATAAAAAATCAATCGACTCACAGAATCAAAGGGTTGTGGTTGATTTTAATTGCTTCTTTATGGTTTTTAAAGCTCATCTTGCCCTTGGGTTTTCAAGCAGGCAGACAGAGTTGGTAATTTCATTTTTGCAGCTGATCAATCCATAGCATAATAGAACAGTTTTGTTTATTGGCACATATGCATACCACCTTGCTCAAAATATTTTTGCTTGAAGATGATTGAATAAGAGTTACTAAAAACATTAGAGTAGATTGCTATGTTCCCTTTTATTAATGCTATATCTTATACTATTCTTATGTAGATTGAAAAAGCAAAAACTATATGTGAATGTCTGATAGCATCAGAGGGTGTCGATCTGAAACTTGAGGAGGCTTTTTGCGTTTTCCTTCTTGGTCAGGTAGATTGTTTTTAATATCATATATGTAATTCAGATGTGATAAAATAGTTTCATGCTCTTAACCTATCTGAAACAGCTAAAATCTGATATTTATAGTTACTTTAGTCATGATGTTTAGCATTACTCTTATTCTGGCTATTATGTTTCCAGTGCAGTGATTCTGAGGTTTTTGAAAAGCTTCAGCAGCCTACTTTGAATTCAAAACCAGTCATGCCTACTCGATTGTCAAATTCAGGAATGGAGAAAAAGAATGCAGAGAACACATACCAATCGTTGGTAAAAATTCTCTTTTTGTCCATTTGATTTTAACTAACAGACAGGATGCTTCAAAAAAAAAGAACAGAGGATATTCTTTTAGGATAAATATAGGAATATATGGAAGCCCTATTTAGTATGGGTGGTTTTATTTGTCAGTTTTCTAGTATTTTCAAGTGTTTGTGCGTTCTGAGTGGTGTATTTTAGTTTTTGTTGGACTCTGTGTTGCTACTCTAATGTATTTTTTCATGTCAAGGAAAATTTTCAGTTTCCCTTACAAAAAAAGAAAAAAACTAATAAAGGACAAAAAAATTAACAAACTCCTATTTACATGTATACTATAACAATACTATTGATTTTGACATGTTAGATTTAAGTATATATTTCTTAAAATTTTGAAATTAGTTGTTTGACACAAGTTTCTATTGTTTTCAAAATACTTCTCAATGATTCGCTAATGTCTATACATCCAAAACCTCATGTTTCCCTTTGGGCGTCGGTTACGGTGGCTTTTGTAATTATTTGTTAGGTTTGATTTTGTTTGATTGACGTCCCTTTCTCTAGTGGGGTTCCTTTTGTGGACTTGATTTTTTTGGACGCCCTTGTATTCTTTCATTGAGAACCCTTCATTTTTTTCTCAATGAAAGCTCGGTTTATTATTATTTTTTTAAAAAGAACCTCATTTTTGGCAATACATTGTTTATACCTTTGAATTGGAAATAGAAGTGTACTTTTGAGCATTAGTCTCTTTTCATCTCATGAATGATAAGTTACGTTTGTTGTTTAAAAAAAAAAATGGAAATAGAAGTGCTATAGTTAAGCTGTTGTTATGAATCGTTTGTTTCAAATTTGGTCTCTTAGTTGAAATACACATTTTTGGAAATTTTGATGTACATAATATTTAATATTTGGCGCGGCTTTTCCAATATTATAGAAACAAATACCAAATTCACCAATGGCAATTAACATTGGCCTAGACGGTTGCTCGGATACCAATTTGATGTAGCCTAAGTGACTAAGGAGAGTTCTCTCCAAAAAGTCTATCGAAGAATCTTATTATGAATCAAAAGTTAATGAATACATGAGAGGGATTTTCTATTTATAGAGAATGAAAAGTAAACTAAAACCCAAAATGAAACTAAAAGGATTTAACCATGAGTAATATGAATTTACCCCTAATTCTACTACATCAATATGCAAGTATAAAATATATGTAGCTTGGGAGGCAGATTCACTTTTCCGATATTATGCACTTCATATAATTATTTAATTTAAAATTCTTTATCTTCTCATCCTCATGTCTATATTCTTTTTATATCTGAAAGCCTGTTGAACTTGAGCAGGAAATATGGTTGAAGGATGCTGTACTTGGTGTCTTTAAAGACACGCGAGATTGCTCTCTGACACTGGTGAGATTCATACCAATAGATCATATTAGAGAACACTTTTTTTAAACAGAAAATATACTAAACTCAGTAGTGGAGTGGCAACTTCATTTTCTATGTTTGTTCAGGTTAGTTTTTTCCAGAGCGAGAAGAAAATGGTTGCAAAGAAGAAAATTAACCATTCTCGGCAGAGTATAATTCACACAAATAACAGGCCTATATCCTCTTCCTCTGTATCAGAGTGGAGGGATGTTGAGGACTCCTTTCCTAATTTGAATTCTTCCCAAAATCTTGGGAATATTATTAGACGGTTAACTCCTACTAACTTTCCAAGTCAAGTAGGAACAGGAAAAAAAAAGAGTGATGCTAACTCATCATCAGTTCAATTGAAAAGGGACCTTCGCAAAAACAAATGGAAAATTTCAGAATTTTGGTTGGCCAGGGGCAGTCTTGTCAATAACATGCAAGTTCTTGTCGTAGTTGGATGTATTAGTTTTGCTTGCTTCAAGCTGACGAGCACAATGATAAAGATGAAACTTGTACCTACGTGGACCCTACATAAAGCAAGCCTGAATACAAGCTCTCTTTTCAGCGAGGATTTGTCTGTGGATAATGTTATAGCATCTCCAGATACGAAGAGCAGTACAAATCTTAGTAGTCTTAAAAGGATTTTGTTGAAGTTAATGAGGACGGGCAGAAACTTATCAGGCGCAAGTGATATGCCACATACTGGCTTTAGTCTGTCATCGGCGATTACAACTCCATACCAGAAGCTGATGTCAGTTGAAGAAGCTGAAGCCCTTGTGAAGCAATGGCAAATTGTTAAAGCTGAAGCTTTGGGACCTAACTATCAAATTTATAGACTTGCTGAAATTCTTGATGGAACAATGCTTTTCCAGGTAAAGTTCATAGAAGTTTGAGCTGCTTTCGTCACTATATGAGGATCAATATTTCTTGTCTATCAGAAACTGAAACTTTTCAAAGAACATACATATAAAAGAAAACCAGAAAGATTGCAACCATGGAAGTTAGGTAACAACGAATATATATTTTTCTTATGATTAAATATCAATGGTATATGTATTAAGCCTTGTTAATCAAAATAACATCTGCGTGCATATGAAAAAGTGGCATGTGGAAAAGTAGCTAATTTATTGAAATAAGATTTATTGGCTCTTTCTTTTGGATTAATGGGAGTTTAATATTATTGTCAAATTACCAATCAACCCAAAAACTTAAGTTGATAGGTTAAGGTAAATTTAATTAAATCAATACTCTAACACTCCCCTTCACTTGTTAAAAGTTTGTAGAAGGTCCAACAAGTGGAAATCAATATTAAATGGGAAAGAAAATGACATTACGGCTCGAACAATTTAATTATATCAATACTCTAACAATTATATTGTTTTCTTGTTGTCTTTTTGGTTTATAGTGGCAAGCACTAGCTGATGCTGCCAAAGCTAAATCATGTTATTGGAAATTTGTTTTGCTGCAATTATCTGTTCTACGAGCTGAACTTTTGCCAGATGAGTTTGGAGCAATGACATTAGAAATGGAGGTTCATTTAGAGGAAGCAGCTGAGCTTGTCAATGAAGCTGAACCAAAGAACCCAAGCTATTATAGGTAACTGGAATAAATTAGTTCATATGCTACGTGATTAGTTTTTTATTTTTAATTTTTTTCTTTTTAAAAATGAAAAGATACAAAAACAAACTCCAAAAGGAGTGAAAGGGCAACAACAAGTAGCAAATAGAAACCTAAATGCTAGAAATAATAGACAGCTTCTTTTGTAAAACATCTGCTGTATTCAGCCCATTATATAGCAGATTCCACATTAAAACATTGACCTTCTTCGGGCTTTTCCCCTTCCAAATTGCAAGAAGAAATTCCTTTGGTAAAGGAGAAGATGCAGACAAATAATTGGTCGTTAGAATTGACCGAATACAAGCTTGAAAGGGGAAATTTTCCAAAGATTCTCATCCTCCCTAACAATCGGATTAATGCTATCCAGATTGGCTAAAGGAGAGAAAATTCTTCCAATTCATCATCCTTCAAATTGTGACGAGTAATGATCTTCCAAGAACAATTTGCAGCATCCCAACTTTTTGAAACCAAACAATTAGACATAGAAACCACTTTAAAAAGACGAGGAAACCTTGATTTTAAAGTAGAATTCCCATACCACTCATCATGCCAAACCTGAATTAGATTACCATTTCCAATTGTAAAAAAAACATAAATGTTCCACTGTTTTCGATTGCTTAGAAATGTTGACCCAAGGGCTGCGGTAACAAGAATTTTTCTTACCAATAGTGTGCCATCCGAGAGAATCAAGACCATGCATACTTGCAATTACCTATTTTGAAAGGGAGGATGGCGTGGAAAAACCTCCATCCCCATTTTGCAAGAAGAGCATAATTCTTGGCCTTTCAAACCCACCAATTCGAAGTCCTCCATCAGCCGTTGATTTTATAACCAAATTTTATCTGACAAGATGTTTCAGCTTGCCCTCCCATTGCAAATCTTATTTTTTACAGTTGTATTTTAGTTGTGCTGGCATAGTATGCTTGCTAGCTTAAATTGATTGAACATCTTATAGTTATATTCCTAAATTTCATTTATAGCTCGTTCTATTCATCAAAGGGCATAATTGTGATAATTTTCTGTAGTAGTATTTTTAATTGAAGGGTTTCTTTTACAAACTTAACTATGTTTTTATAGTACTTTTCTTTCTATTTCTCTTCCCATATCACATTGATATTTTGGGGAAAAGTACCTTGAATGAATGAAATATATTGATAATAGTCATTGTAATGTTCCTGAAGGGAAGTAACTTCTTTGAATTATGTATGTATAATTTTTTCTTAAAATTGAATTATTCATATATGTGAATTGTAAGCCCATCTTATGTTACCAAATGTTGAAGAGTTGAAATTCATTTGTCGTCTTTTTTAATTAATATAATTGATTGCTTTTAACTTTTATACACATTTAGATAATAATGACAATCATTTCACTTTATTGCTTTTGTTCTGCTATGTTTTATTTGTCTATTTGAATGACTTTTTGAGTTCAACATGTGGGGTGGGGTTCGAACCTCTAACCTTTAAGTTGAAGTATATGCTTTAACCAGTTGAGTTATTGGCTAGGTTGACTAGGCTATATTTGAATGATAAGCAATATTCATATTTCCATTATTATTTTATTCAACTCTTAGGCCCTTCTATTTTTTGTCACTAAACATTTCTTGATCCTTTGTCACATGTAGCAATTATAAAGTTCGATATGTGGTAAAGAGGCAACAGGATGGTTCTTGGAAGTTCTGTGAAGGCGATATACGAGTACCAACTCAGTAGAGACATTCTTTTTTAAGACACAAATAGAGAATTTTTGCTCATTTGGTCTCTCGAAAACAAGAAAAGAAAAGAAAAAGATGTAAAGTTCTACACGGTTAAATCTGCACCAACACCATGCCCAGAGGAGTTGTAATATCTTATGGAGCTATGCCTCTGGAGTTTCTGCTTGTAAAGTGTTTGCTTCTTTGGTATAATAACATTCAAGTTTAAGTTTAGTATACATGCTTAGCTTACAATCTTAGACAAGAACCGTTCTATAGATTGTATAACGGTATCCTCGAGTTCTAAATGTGCAGGTCTACATTTAGAACACGAGTGAAATGAATTTTTTATGTGGTATTTATTTCTAAATATTCTAAATTGTCTTCGAATCAATAGAACTTGCCAGATTGATTACTTCGGACTCTTGCTAGAAATAAAAATATCTTGTTGGTGGGTGTTTTCTTGCAACATTTTTTAAGTAATTATTTAGGGTCGGTTGCATAAATAGCAAATCAGACCCAAAATAATAACAAATATAACAAAATATAAAATATTTTGCAAATATGACAAAAATTAGTGATAGTTACTGATAGACTGCAATCACTAAGAATCATTGATAAAATGACTAATAGATTACTAGTGATAGGACAAAATTCTATATAAAAAAATAAAAGTACATCAGTAGTTATCACTGATAGTCATTGATAAGCTATTCGTGACTATCATGGATATAATTCTATTTGTGGTTATCATGGATAAACATTGTCATATTTGTAAATCTTTTAAACAAAAATGTTATATTTTTTAATTATTTTACTCTAAATTGACATTTGGTGCAGTTTTTAAATTATTTATATATAACTAGAAATTATGCCTAATGAGTGTTTTTAATACAATGTTTTTACAAATGTCCAAACATTTTAAAAAAATTACTTGAATGCTTTTAGATTTGATGTATATTTCCCTACCATTATGTCCTCATTTTTCTTCTTCATGATTTAAGGGTAACCCCATGATTTTATCAACAATTTTAGGCTTTAGGGATTAATGTTTTCAAGTAGTTTTGTTTTGGTTTTTTTTTTTTACCTTTTATTGTTTGTAAGACAAATATGGACTTATACTAGTAATTGAACCTAGATTTTTTTATGAAAAATCGGGCAGTTGGTGATTTGTAAAAAACAATAGCAAATATAGGCAAAGGAAAATTGGTCCTAATTGGTCCTAATTTAAGGGCTATCTATGTTATTTTTTAATTTCATTTCGATAGATGTCCCTTCTATTAAAAGTTTGATGTATGTCTTTTTTTTTTCTTTTTTTTCTTTTTTGTTTAGTTTCTCTCTCTCCTCATATTTTCATTTCCATTTTACCCTTAAATATTTTTAATTTTCTTAAATCTTTTAAATTCAAATATTGATCAAAAGTGTTATTTTACTAGAAAAGTGCTATAATTTACTCTCTTATTCTGGCTAATTACCGTGCTTAATAGTGTTATTTTGGCCTTGTTGTAGGTGTTTCACGGTTAGGAGCTCGAGAAGTTCAAGCACGCATTTTCATGCTAAAAGAAGCGTTTTAAGGCCTCAGGGATGAACCAGGCAAAGAAGAGAAGCAAAAGGGTCATTTGACGCTAAATGTCTCGTCGCGACGCTACGAAGTTTTTCATCTGCAGGATCTCCGTCTAATAAATGCGCGCGCGAGGGTTTTTCCATCCGTAGCGTCACGATGCTGCCCTTAGTGTCTCGACGCTACGCCGAGTATAAAAGTGAACTTTTCCGATTTTTAGGTCACTCTCTATTGAATTTGCCTCGGGATTGCAATTTGCTCTCCAAGTTTTTTGGGTTTTCTCTTCTATTTGGTGTATGAACTCAAGCCCCTCCATGGATTCTTGGAGAAATTCATTCTCCATGGAAGGCTAAGGAGGTAAGTGCTTAATTTGGAGGTTAAGGGATTGTTGAACTATTGTATGTAAGGGAAATTTGCTTGTTAATGCCTATTTAGCACTTTTATTAGCTCAATGCATCTTCTTTCTATGTTTGAATCGACTCGCAAGCATATCTAATTAGGATTGACGCCCTAGTTATTATGCAGGTTAGATTGTTAGAAATTAAGACCATTGATATGCCTTAATTACCAAGTAACGAGGGTCTAATTATGACTAAGTGTCGACGAGCCTAGGTGACAAAGGGTAGGGGAGCGCGCACTTAAGTTTACATGGTGGGCTTTGGGTTAGGGGAGAAATCAAATTATTCATAGTAATTTGTCACGATGTTTCCTGTCACTAAGATTTAATCGGTTTAAGATTGATCACCTTAAATTTGTTAATTGCCAAGTTTAGTTAGAATTGCATGATTCTAGTTAATTTATTGAGTTGTTTGCCACGGAGTTTCGAGTAAGCAAACTGTGTGCTTGAGCATCATAGCTAAATCTTGAGAATGTCGATGAACTAAAATACAATAGTGATCAATCCCGATCCTTCGAATTAAGCATGTTTGTTTAAATTGTTAATCCCTCGTTTTAATTTTCGTTAGTTTTATTCTTGCATGTTTCCTAATATTTATTCTAAAACCAACCCCCCCAAGCAAGCTAGTTATAAATATCAATTTGGTGGGCCTCAACAACCCTTTTACTAGTGAGCATCAACAACCCTTTTACCAGTGAGCATCAGTGTAAATTTCAATATGCAAGTGATCATGCTTATAAAACAATATGCTTTTTCCTGGAGTTCCTTTTAAGTAACTCAAGATCGTGTAAACTGTCTCAAAGTGAGTTGGTCCTGGAGCATGCATGAACTGACTTACCATACTTACTGCAAAAGCAATATCTGGACGAGTGTGAGATATATAAATAAGTCTTCCCACAAGTCTTTGGTATTTTTCCTTGTCTTTAACCTCTGCCACTGTTGCAACTTGCAATTTTAAATTTGGCTCAATAGGAGTTTCAGATGTCCTACAAGCAAGTAAGCATGTCTCTTTAAGTAAATCAACAATATAATTTCTTTGATTGACAAGAATACATTTCTTTGATCTAGCGAATTCCATCCCTAAAAAATACTTCAAAATCTCAAGTCTTTGATTTGAAATTCATTTGCTCGTTCTTTCTTCAAACTACTCAATCCAACCTATCATTATTTGTGAGAATGATATCATCAACATATACGATTAAGACAACCATCTTATCATTACAGTGTGTCTATAGAAAATGGTGTTATCTGCTTGACTCTGAAGAAAGCCATAACTCTTCACAGCTTCTTCGAAACGTTCAAACCATGCTCTAGGAGATTGTTTAAGACCGTATAAGGATTTTTTTAACCTACACATTTTGTTACTCCCAAGACCCTCTTCGAAACCTGGTGGTAAATTCATAAATACCTCTTCTTCGAGATCTCCATTGAGGAAGGCATTTTTGACATCAAGTTGATAAGGTGGTCAATATGAATTAACAACAATAGATAAGAGTACTCTAATGGAATTAATCTTAGCAACTGGAGCAAACGTTTCTTGATAATCAATCCCATAGGTCTGTGTAAAGCCTTTAGCAACTAATCTGGCTTTGTATTGTTCAATGCTACCATCTGATTTGCATTTGACAGTAAACACTCATTTGCATCCCACGTTTTCTTATCTTTTGGTAGTTCAACTATATTCCATGTGCAATTTTCTTCGAAAGTCTTCATCTCTTCCATTACTGCTAAATTCCAATTTGAATCATTTAGACCCCATGTATATTCCTTAGAATAAATAAGTTGGTTATCCTAAAGGTAAAAGCTCTATGACTATCAGATAATCTATGGTAAAAAAGTAGTTTGCAATAGGATATTTGGTACAAGTACGAACAGTTTTCCTAAGGGCTATTGGAATGTCAAGATCAGATATATCAGGTACAACATTGTGAATAGATGAAGAAATAGGACTAGAAGATAGATTACCTGAATCTTCAGTATCATTCGTCGGGGCATTAGATTGGTTTTGTGACAAGTCAACTGTCTGGTTCTTTTGATTGAATCTCTTTCTAGTGTAAACCTAAAGTTCAAGATTTTGATCGGTGAGATTTTTGTGTAGTATTTCTCCCCCTAAAGAAGAAGCTTTCATGCTCGACATTAAAGAGCTAGTAGTTCCGGGACAAATGATATTAAGGAGAAAAGAAGTGTCCCAAAAAGTATCAAAATTATCTTCTAAGTTGGATTTCTCCCCGGAAGAGAATTTTGGCTGAAAAAAGATTTATTTTCTAGAAACAACACATCCATACTTTCAAAATATTTTTTTATTTTGAGAATCAAAACACCTAAAACCCTTTTTGTTTGAGGCATACCCCAAAAAAATGCATTTAAAAACTCGAAGATCAAGTTTAGAACGAGACATACTAGGAATATGAACATAAGCAGTACACCCAAAAACTTTAATTGGTAAATCAGAGTATAGGCGAACGGTTGGAAAAAAAACTTTTTAATAATCTTATAAGGCATTCTATTTATGAGATAAGCACCTGTGAGGACTGCGTCTCCCCACAAATAAACAGGAACATGCATAGAGAACATAATAGCACGAGCAACATCAAGTAAATGCCTATTTTTTCGTTCAGCAATTCCATTTTGTTGGGGAGTATCACGACAAGTAAACTGATGAGAAATTCCCTTATCTTTCAAAAAAATTACCAAGATATTCATTAAAATATTCAGTCTCATTATGTAGAATACTTATTTTAGTTTGAAACTGGTTCTCAATCATATTGGAAAACAAAATGAAAAGATTTTTTACCTCAGATTTTTGTGAGAACAAATATGCCCCAGTTAAGCGAGTGTGGTCATTGATAAAGGTAACAAACCAAAGTTTTTCACTTTGAGTCATAACTTTAGAAGGATCTCAAACATCATTATGAATTAAGTAAAAAAAGGTTTAGAAGTACAATATTTTTTTGGTAAATACGTGGTTCAATGATTCTTGGCAAAAATGTAACTTTCACAACGAAAAACTGAGCAATCTATTCCCTTAAATAAATTTGGAAACAAATATTTCAAATAAAAAAAAACTGGGATGTTCTAGTCTATGATGTGGAAGCATAATTGTTTCTTTAACCGAAGAAGAACTAACACTACTTAATCAACTTTTTTAACACTAGAAAGAGATTCATCATCAAAATAGTAGAGACCATCCAACATCCTGACCAATCATCTCCCCTGACTCCTGATCCTCAAAGATGCAATGAGTATCAAAGAAAGTAACACAACAATTTAGATAGTTTACTAACATGTAACAAACTACATTCTAATTTAGGAACCTGGAAAATAGATTGTAAGGTAATTTTATCAGTCAAAGGAATAGTTCCTTTCTCTGCAATAGATGTGAAACTACCATCAACAATTAGAATTTTCTCATTGCAATATACAGGAGAACAAGACTAAAAAAAGTGAGATGAACTAGTCATATGGTCAGAAACTACATGTTTGTGCCAAGGAAACACTTGGATTACCAAATGACGAATTGGTAATTAGCAGTTTCAAGAGTTGATCAACTTGCTCTTTACTGAATTGGTTTTAGTCAGCAATATTGGCACTTGAAGAAGGTTGTTGAGAATTACTCTTATCCCCTTGCTTAGTACTCTTCCAATTTGCAGACTTCCCATTAAGTCTCCAACAAGTCTCACGGGTATGTCGAGGTTTATTACAATAATCGCACCATCGTGGTTTATTAACTTGAGTAGAAGCCTTATGACCTCACCCATCATAGCAGACGCCTCAACTGAATTTGTAATTTTCTTGCCAAGCATAACATTTCGACGACTCGATTCCCTGCGAACTTCAAAAATATCATCATCAAGAGATGGTAGAGGATTTTTACCAGTTACTCTACTTCTAACCAGGGGCGGATCCAGAACTTTAGGTCACGGGGGGCACAAGTTCATATTAGATTAAATTATAAATCTAGTTCCCGAACTTTTAGATTTGTATCTATATGGTCCCTGAAGTTTAAAAAGTGCCTAATAAAGTCTTTCAATTTTTAATTTTGTGTCTAATATTAGATAATTTTTTTAAAAAAATATATATTTAGATAAGAAAATTAGATTTAGTTAATTTTTATTTTTTAAATATATCTAAGACCTTTATTGGATACAAATTTAAAATTTTAGAGATACATTTTAAAACTTCAATGATTTATTAGACACAAAATTGAAAGTTGAAGAAGATGTTAAATTGTACTTAAAAAAAATCTATTAAACATAAATTTTAAATGCATCGATATATAATATTTATACTAAGTAATATTAATTTTACAATAGGAAAATTATAACCGATGTCAATTTAGAATAAAATAATTAAAAATATAGCATGTTTTTAAAAAATTTGCGGATATGGCAATTTCTATCGCTGATATCTTATGGCTGATAGAAGTCTATGATTTTTGTCAGTGATAATAGTCTATCAGTGATAATAGTCTATCAGCGATATGATAAAGTCTATCAGTGATAGAAACACATTTTTTTGCCATATTTGCAAAACATTTTAAAGTTTGTTAAATTTGCAATTAGTTTGGGCCTGATTGCTATTTGTGCAACCAACCCTTTACAATAAACTATTGTAAACTTATCCACGTAGCTATGTAATCAAAGATAAAAATTAAAAAATATTTAATTTTTTTTAGATAAAATTAAGTTTGTTTTATCTAGGGGTGAAAACGGGTCGGGTCGGGTCGGGTCGGTTTTGTGAAAACCGAACCAAACCGACATTGTTTGGTTTCAGACCCGACCCGACCCAACAAATTTCGGGTCGGGTCGGGTCGGTCAACGATTTTTTTTAAAAGCAAAAAAAAAAAAAAAACAAATATCCCTCCATTAAAATTTTGTGCTCAAACCCCAAATAAAATAAAAACCCTATCAAATCCCTCTCATAGATTCAAATAAAAACCCTATCAAATCCCTCTCATAGATTCAAATAAAAACCCTATCAAATCCCTCTCATAGATTCAAACAGTTAATAAAAAAGATCTAAAATCCCTTTTCGTTCTTGGCTCAAATACCAAATAAAAAAATCTCAAATTCTCTTTTCACTAGATTAATGGAATTTTTAAGAATCAAAATGAAAAGAAGCAAGAAAATCAAGAAGAAATACAAATCAGAACTCAAATAAGGAGCACAAAACATCAAGAAAAATCACAAAACATCAAGAAAAATCAGTTGAAACCCATCTCAGGCGAACTATTGGTGCGATGTTGAGGTTTGTTGAAACCCATCTTAGGCGAACTATTGGTGCGATGTTGAGGTTTTTTTTTTTTGTTGAAACCCATCTCAGGCGAAGAACTATTGGCGCTTGAGGTTTTTTTTTTTTTGAAACCCACGAAGAACTATTGGCGCGGTGTTGCCAGAAGAGGGGCGGCGGCGAAGGTGAACGAACAAAAATGAGAGAAGAAGGGAGGAACGAGAGCGGCGGCATCAAGGTGAACGAAAAATGAGAGAGGAAGGGAAGGGTTTGAGAGAACTTCAGGAGTGTGAGCGGCGCAAAGAGTTTATGAGAGAGAAGGAGTTAGGTTAAATCTGGGTTGGCACGCTGATTTGTATAAATCAAAACCGAACCGAAATTTATCGGTTCGGGTCGGTTCGGGTCAGTTTTTATATGACTTTAAATTTTCGGGTCGGGTTTGGGCCGGTTCGGGTCGGTTGATCGGGTCGGTCCGGTTTATTACACCCCTAGTTTTATCCAACTTCTAAAATATTTACTAAAGATTATAATAATATATATGTTTCTTTTTTTTTTTTTTTTTTTTTTTTTTTGTGAAGCTAAATACATATATAATTATATTACAAAACAAATAAATGAAACAAGCCAAAAATGTGTTTCTTTTGAAGGAATCGAAACCGGTCCCCTCCTGCCGTGTACATTCTAGGTGCACCTTTTGACCATCAGACCAAGGCAAATTACCATACTTTTAGCGAAATCATATATACATATTTATAACATTCATAAGTCCAGGGGGGCACGTGCCCCCTGGCCCCCACGTGCATCCGCTCCTGCTTCTAACCTCATCGTACTCATCATTGAGTTCGGTAAGGAATTTGTAAGTACAACAATCCTCCACAACTTTTTTGTAGTGCTTTTGATCTTTAGTTACTCCCACTCATAATCATCAAAAGGATCTAGATCTTGCCAAATTTGATTCAGAGAATGAAAATATTGTGTAACATTATTTTTTCCTTGTCTAATGTTGCCTAGTTTTTGATTCAACTCAAGTATTTGCGATTGCTTGCCCAAGTCAGAGTACATATTACTCACGCTATCCCATAATTGTTTCGCAGTGGAAAAGTACATATAATTGATTCACCAACCAAGTCATAACCATGGAGTTTTCTGCATCCCATATATCAAAGAAAGGATCCTTCTTGGCCGGTTCTTTTTTGTCTTTAGTAATGTATCCAATCTTCCCTTGTTCGCGAATGTACATCCGAACACTTTGAGACCAACGATGAAAGTTATTCCCATTAAGCCAGATGGTAGTAATTTGGACCGTGGGGTGAACCTTAGTCACCAAAAATTTATCTTCTGACATGCTTGTTGTACTTAAACTTCACAAACAAATAACGAAGCAAAAATAAAATCTTGTTGGGGGCGAACAGATGACTGTGGCGGCGGATCGACGCACAGAGACGATCGGTAAAGGCGTCACGCACAGTCGGGTCACGGGTCACGAGTCGAGGGTCGCAGATCTCTTTGTTGCGGGTTGGCTGATGCGCGAAGTCTTCTTCTTCGCATGGTTCGCAGTTGCGTGGTCGAAATGGCTCGTCATAATCTAAGCTTTGTCGTCGGCGTACAAGCTTGGCGAAGATCAGCAGTGGCACGACGACAACGACGACTAGGGTTAGGATTTTTGTAGGGTTTTATTTTGGCTGCTATGATACCATGCTAATTTTATGATGGTAAAAAATAGAGAAGATGTTATTCTCAATAACTCTTAATGGTTACAAAGATGTCTCCTTAAGTAGGAGGTAAAAACCTAATACCTAAAAGGAAAATGAGAATAATATATAAATATTTAATGAATAAATAAAGAGGGAGTTACTTTGGAAAATTGTTGCTATTTGCGATATTGAGTTTTGCCCAATTTGATGATATATGGACTGATCTTGGAAGGATTTTGCTTAATTTTGATGGGATTTTGCTGGCAGGAAAAGAAATTAATGCATCCATGTATAGAGCTTGGGTAATTTTCACATTGGACGATGTTTGAAGTCATAAATTCTAATTACCTTACGATTTTGTTGCTTCTTTTTGGTCATTTGTTAAACTAGACATCATAGAAATCTGCTTTCCACCTACTGTACCGACGATAGAGATGTCCATGTCAACCTCATCATCGGGTCGGGCCGACCCGACCCAACCCAAATAATCAAAGGCCCAAGCTTTACGGGCCTCCACCACTGTTTGGGTCGGGCTTGGATCGGCCAGACCCCAAAAACACAGGTCCATAGCCCAATCCATGTGCCTAACTCAATGGGCCAAAATTGGATCGGGCTTAAATTGGCCCTTCGACTTTGGTTGACCCTATGAATAAAAATTATTTTTAAATATAAAGTTAAAAATGAATTAAAATTTTATTTATAAAGGAGGAACCTTTCTCGCCCCCGTTTCCGTCTCCGTCTCCCATTCCATTACTCATCCCCAAAAATTACCGGTTTAATTTCGCGGGGACAGAACAAATATTTTGCGTGGAGAATTCGTAGAGACCAGGTATTTTCCGCGGTATTTGCAAGATGTGGTTATTTCTTTTTTTAGACCGAGGGATGAGGATGTGGTTATTTTTTTATGAATATTATATATATGTATATACATATATTTATATATATATAATTATACGGGGCGGGGTGAGTATGTGTTGTGCAAAATTAGTGCAATAAAATACCACAAGTGTACGAGTCAAGTTTTAATATAGTGTATAAAAATACGAATATCGTCCTCAGGATTGGTTTTCTAGTTCACCTAATTACCATGAATATTATCAATCAATTTTATTTAGAGAATGAAAATCAAAGGAGATGATTAACACAAAATAAAATAAAACATAAAATAAAATTTGGAGAACAATAAGGAGAGATATATCCTAGGGAATTTACTTGAGCAATGACTTCCGTTATCTCCTCATATTCTTCATTCATTAAACGATGGAATTAATTAATTTCTAGATTGTTGAGAAGTTCTACCCTATAAACTTGTTATTCTCTCTAGAGCAATAACAATAGTCTTTGAAAAGTAAATTACCTATATTTCTATGGCAATTCAAACAATTCAAATATGAATAACGTAAAATTATAATTGTTACAAAACCTACAAGGATATGTCTATCTCAGGTATAAATCAGGAAAACAATTCAGGATCATCAATAATAATTGTCTCTCAACCTCAAATTATTGATATAAAAATCATGCAAAGAATTGTCAAATCCTAACATGCATTAAGCCTAGAAAAGTTCTCACAATCAATATGAAATTAAAATATCAACTATTAGTTAAAAAGAATAAGATTCAATAAACGGTTACATCAAAGCTCCAAGTCAAAAGAGTTTAGTTCATCATATTAAATAATTCAAAATATAAACTAAAAAATAAATCCATAATAAAACTACAAATTAAAAGGGAAAGAAGAAATAAAACTCGTGTCGATTCCACGTTTCCGCTGCAATCTCCACGATCCCGAGCATGTAAATCTGTACTTTGTGCTCCCAAAAATCTCTTCAAACTCTAAAATTATGTAATTTCGAAATTATGATTGACTCTCCAAATCGGCTCTCCAAAAACTCCATAAAAATATGTATTTATATGTTAATTTAGGTAAACATTGTGCATAACAGGTCTAGAGGAGCTCAGATCAGGTGTAGCGCGCATCCATTGAGTTTGATGCAGGTGCGGAGGCTAAGGCGTGAGAATGGCGCAACGCTAATATTAGATATAGAAAGTAAAAAGAAAAAATATTGTAGCTGGTGCAGTGGTCAAGTGGCTGTTTGAGTTGGGTTGTGCGCGTGTGGATGCTTGAATTCTAGCCTAGACTACATTTTATTTTTTTCTTTTATAATTTCCAGCGCCTAGGCGCTAACCTCTCGAGTTTTTTTTTACCTAATTTCTTTCTTTTGTCACTTGTGAACTCCAAATTTCATCCAAATAACTTAGTTTTCACCACAAAGCTTCTAAATTCCTCGGTATGCTCCAAATTGCTCGGTATCTATAAAATAATCAAATATAATCGTGAAAGGACATATTTAATCCTCTAAACTAGCATAAAAGAAGTGCGTGCTATCAAATACCCTCAAACTTAAGGTTTTGCTAGTCTTCGAGCAAAATAAAACAAGACCATTAATTAAATCAACAAATGCATGCAAGGGACTCAAACCTCAGTGTTCATAAAACAAATAATCCACAATTGAAGGACATATTAAACCAAAACCCATCATTAAGACATTTAAAAACAAATCATTGTATCTCTTGCATGAGTGTGTGCAAATTAATCTTCCCTTGATATCCATGAATCCAAATAAAACTAAACACACATCAATGACTTGAGTTATAGTGACAATCAAGAAAATAAGCATTCATAGGCTACATTTTGTACCAAAAACTCAAGCATTTCATCAAGTTACCAAATTCGAATGCACAAGACCTAATACCCTCACATAATTTCACTCAATACGCTCAACTGTTTATGATATGTATAAGATAAACACTCGAACCAAAACATAAAATATTTTTACCATAAGCTTGCTAATATATCACATCTTCACCATCGATGAATAGAATGAATGCAAAAAATTTATAGGGTCTCATTTTGGTTGTACTTGGGCTTAGGTAAGGGTAGATGAATGAAAATTTTAAACTACTAGAATAGAAGAATTATAAGATTTTTTCACATGAAGCTCAATTTTTCGATTGACTCTTGAGGAACGATCATTTTTTTTAACTTTGTTGAAGCATTAGCTTCTCTTCACATAATGAACTATTTTGTTTTTTTTTTTCAATACATATTATTTCTCATTCTATTTCTTTTCTTTTCTCTTTCTTTTTTTTTCTCTAAAAGAAGCTAAGAAATAAATGCTTTCATTTGACTATTCTATTTACAAATGATCAACTCTCTCCTTTTTATTAACTGATACTTTCATGTGGTAAGCAAATATAATTCTTCAGGGTTTAAAGAAAGGAAAATAACCAACAAATGGATTTATGGCTTGTAATGTGGTAATTTTCCAATGAACAGGTCTAAGACTCAAAATTTGGCTTTCTAAGAATTATGTCAAAGGTAGGCTGTTTGAGAAAGCTAAAAGTGGTTTTACCTAACTGCCCTTGTGAAATTAAAGCATTCAAATCAATTCAGAGATTCCAGACATGCATAAGAAAGCAAGTTCTAGAAAAATCAATCATTCATGATAATCACACAATTTAAGAGATTAGCACCGTGTAATGGAGGTGCTTAATGGCTCAAAAGCTCACATAAAAGTAGGGTAGTTTGGCATAAAATCCTATGCATTCTTCATTCAATAACTCAAAGAGACATCATCATATATTTTTCAAAGAAAAATCTAATCATGCTTATCCCTCTCATGCATTAAAACTCAAAACAAAGATGCACTCTTAGCTTACAAAGTATTCAAGGACATCATCAGGGACTCAAAAAAGTTAAAAATTTACTCAATTTAAAGGCATGGTCTCATAGTCCAAGAGTTTCATATTATGAAACTTAGAACAATTCCTAGGTTGTCCTAATCACAAGCAATGCAACAAAGATTCAATCATGAAGAGTGTTACGTGCTCAATGTGTTAAAATAAATAAGCAATAAGATAGAAAGAGCACTCAGAACATGCAAGCATACATGATCTTATAGCAAGTAGTAAGTATTTTTTCATTCGTTTTCCCACAGAGATTTATTATAAGCTATTCATGAAGTGTTTTGTTAAGAAAGAATGGATGGATTTGATGGGGTAGAATTGGTTTTAAATTGTCTATTTCTTACTGAATACGTAGAGGGTAGCAACATAAACAAGTGTAAGTCAAAGCTAAACTCAAATGAAAAGAGACGAGATTAAGAAATGAAGAAGAAAACAGTTAAACAGAATTTTTAGCTTAGCAGAATTGCGGAAACAGCAATTCTACCGCAATGTTACCGACAGCGAAAGTGTGTAAAATGGTGAATTAAGGGCTACCAATGACTATCCTATAGGCATTTTTATACGATTCTCAAGCACTGGATCTACTCTCTATGCATCAAACTCACTCAATCTCATGTATCGTCCGATTCCATGCATTAGATTCTTTAGTTTACTCATGTCCAAGTAAGTTCTTAAGCACCTTGTTAAAGCAGAAAGTTATGGTTTGTACTAGGAAAACGCCTATTTCTAGGTCGTTTTCTGGCTACCTTGAAAGACTAGCATGAGTGTATGACTCTGAACTCTTACTCCTTCCAGAGGTTAGGAGTTCTTTGGACAAAATGGATGGCCAATCGAAATTGCCCGTAGGATGAAGCTTACATACAATCAATGCTTCGAGAGCTATCCTACATGCTTGGTTCACGTTTTTTAGCCTATAGTGTTGTCATTAGCATGCCCCTAAGTGACTTAGTTACTCATGGATATAGGGTAAACAGAAATAAAAGATGAAAGAGACATGCTTAGAAGAGAAATAAGCTTAATACAGCAAGGTAAGACAGTGAGTTGCAAAGATAGGAAATTGAGAAATGAAGAACTATGCTTTAATTACTTGATCGTTTGAATGAACAGAAGAGCAACTTAGAGTGAATAACAGAAGACAGAACACAACGAAATGGACTGATCTAGTTACAAGAAAGGAAACAACACCAAACTAAAGCTGGAAAATGGAAATAAAGACAGAAAGCATAAAAACGAGCGTGAACGCCTAGTTGCAGGTGCCTCGGCTGAAGGGGATGAAAGAATAGCCTTGCTTGGATGAATCCAATCGGGAGAGAAGATGAATCTTCTTTCCTTCCTATCAGATTGTCGATTCCAACAGCTGAGACTCTCACACCAACAGACAGAGAAGAATGACAGGAGAAAAGATGAGCTGCGAGAAGACTTCTACGCTTTCGGATGATGCTTGAACCCTCGACTTTGACCCCCTTTTATAGCAATCTGCAGGTGCGTTTGGGCCAAGGAGAACCATCAATCTTCAACGTCGTACTTCAGAATGGATGGAGGAGAAAGAACGAATCCCTAAAATAACGGAAATTAACAGAAAAAGATCAGTCAACTTACGGTTTTCACTTGAAACATTGCGGTTTCAGCAATGTTTCCGCAATGCTATCGCAATGCTTGTTTTTCATTCTTTTCCTTCGGTTTTCAACCCTTTTCTTTCCTATTGTACATAAGTCCTAATTTAGCTACCTTCTTCTAATTCTCATATTTAAGCATAGGTTTAGGCTAAATGCTATCAAAAACACCTAAGAGTGAACATCTTTCTAAGATAATTAAGTCCTAAAAAGGTCACTTTTGGAGACGTAACAAAGAGCATGCTCAAAATTTAAAATTTAAGCTCAAAATTGTTTTATTCAAGACGTAAAATGAAGTATTTTCATCCCCAAACTTAAGACATACATTGTCCTCAATGTATAAACTACTAAGTAATGCGAAGGACAATAGATTTGTGGAAGAGATTTATGGTGATCTTGCTCCTACAAAAATAAACAGAAACAGGAGAACCACGACACACAATAAAATAAAGAAAATAACAAAAAACTGAAAACTTAAATAATGTAAACTTGGGTTGCCTCCCAAGAAGCGCTTTATTTAACGTCTTAGCAAGACAGAAGGAACATTTATGGGTCATGATACATAAAACTCTTCTATTTTCTTCGGTCCTTTCTTGCTTGAATCGATGTAACCTACTAAGTCTAGTAGGCTGACTTGTTTTTCATGGGTACCTGAAGAATACATATTTTTGTTATTTTTATTTAAAGAAATAAAAGAAGAAAAAGACAAGAAATCATAATCAAAACCACAAGATTCGTGAGAATAAAGAAAAAAAATATCAACCTTAGGAGGAAATTCTGGAAATAAAATAAGGTGAGACTTTTCAGCCTCATACTCTATAATCTGAATTTCCTCCTCCACATTAGACTCATTTTCTTTCTTTATCTCACAAACCTCATCCTGACATGACTCACACCTCTCCAACTCATCCTCACTCTCAATGTCTATGGCTTCATAAATTTTTATATTATCGGCCTCATTGACATCAACACAATTTTCTTCTTGTAAAGTTATTAGTGAGTCAGGACTAACTTGATATCCTATAGAATTGTATTTTGATGTAAGAGCTTCTATTTGGGTATTAAGTCTCTCTCTTGACTCACTCATGAGTAAACAACTAGCTCTTTGTTCAACAATGTACTCTTGCAATAAATTTTTATTGGCTTCCAAGGCAGATTTTAAATCAATTTTGGTAGGAGTGTAAAAATTTTGGTTCTGAATGCCCTCATCATTATCATAAAAATAATTTTCATAACTCATAGATTCAGAATGATAATGATCATGCATTTGATATCCCTGAAAGACATAATTATCATTATAATTCATATTGCCATAAGAGGTGTAATTCAAAGGGTATGAATTGAAGGATGGTGTTGGTTCTTGGGTGGTTTGAAACTCCCTATAAGGTCACCCATAATTATTAAAAGCCATAAAAATAAAATAAAGAACTAAATTTAGGCGTAAATGCAAACACCAATAAAAAAACATATAGTCAAAGACAAAAACTCAAAACAAAAACAATAAAATAACAAGACAAAAAAAAAAAAAAAAAAAAAACTCTAAAGTAAGACCGAGTGAGTTCTCCACAATATTAGGTGAAACTAAATAATTACCAATCCCCGGCAACGACGCCAAAAACTTGTTGTGCAAAATTATTGCAATAAAATACCGCAAATGTACGGGTCAAGTTTTAATATAGTGTATAAAAATACGGATATCGTCCTCAGGATTAGTTTTCTAGTTCACCTAATTACTATGAATATTATCACTCAATTTTATTTAGAGAATGAAAATCAAAGAAAATGATTAATACAAAATAAAATAAAACATAAAATAAAATTTGGATAACAATAAGGAGAGATATATCCAAGGGAATTGACTTGAGCAATGACTTCCCCGTTATCTCCTCATATTCTTCATTCATTAAAAGATGGAATTAATTAATTTCTAGATTGTTGACAAGTTCTACCCTATAAACTTGTTATTCTCTCTCGAGCAATAACAATAGTCTTTGAAAAGTAAATTACCTATATTTTTATGGCAATTCAGACAATTCAAATATGAAGAACGTAAAACTATAATTGTCACAAAACCTACAAGGATATGTTTATCTCATGTATAAATCAGGGAAAACAATTCAGGATCATCAATAATAATTGTCTCTCAACCTCAAATTATTGATATAAAAATCATGCAAAGAATTGTCAAATCCTAACATTAAGCCTAAAAAAGTTCTCACAACCAATATGAAATTAAAATACCAACTATTAATTAAAAAGAATAAGATTCAATAAACGGTTACATCAAAGCTCCAAGTCAAGAGAGTTTAGTTCATCATGTTCAATGATTCAAAATATAAACTCAAAAATAAATCCATAATAAAACTACAAATTAAAAAGGGAAAGAAGAAATAAAACTCGTGTCGATTCCACGTTTCCGCTGTAATCTCCACGATCCCGAGCATGTAAATATGTACTTTGTGCTCCCAAAAATCTCTTCAAACTCTAAAATTATGTAATTTTGAAATTGAGATTGACTCCTTAAATCGGCTCTCCAAAAACTCCATAAAAATATGTATTTATATGGAAATTTAGGTAAAAATCGTGCATAACAGGTCTGGAGGAGCTCGGATCAGGTGTAGCGCGCATCCATTGAGTTTGATGCAGGTCCGGAGGCTGAAGGCGTGAGAATGGCGCAACGCTAATATTAAATATAGCAGGCAAGAGGATACAATATTATTGGAGTTGGCGCAGTGGTCAAGTGGTTGTTTGAGCTGGGTTGTGCGCGTGTGGATGCTTGAGTTTGAGCCCAGACGATGTTTTATTTTTTTCTTCTATAATTTCCAGCGCCTAGGCACTATCCTCTCGGGTTTTGGACCAAATTTCCTTCTTTTTGTCACTTGTGAACTCCAAATTTCATCCAAATAGCTTAGTTTTCACCACAAAGCTTCTAAATTCCCCGGTATGCTCTAAAATGCTCGATATCTATAAAATAATCAAATATAATCGTGAAAGTACATATTTAATCCTTTAAACTAGCATAAAATAAGTCATAAAGATAGCTCATTTTGTGTGCTATCAGTATGCTATTACTCGTTCTCTCCCCGTTTAGCTAATAGGGAAAAACAATTATGCTCCCTACCCCATTCCCTGTGTAATCGAAGATTTCCCGTCCCATTCGAGGCGGGTCCCCACGGGGTCGGGGTGGTGCAGAGTAAATTTGTAAAACAAATTCGAAAAACAAAAAGACAACAACGAGTTGTGCCGTGGAAAATGTCACTGCCTTGAAAGCAAATTCGACACGACCGTGGTGCTTAATCGTTGATAAGTCGGTTGCTCCCCAGGGTTAACACAACTCCCAACTTAATCATGCCTTTCATGAAGAAGGGATAAAATCGATGAAAAATCTTATGCTCAGTGTATAAATACAACAAATGAACTTGGTATTTATAAAGGAAACATGAGGAGTTCATGCCACAAACTCATTCCATGGATCCACAAATACGGGAGGAAGAGTTCATGCCACAAACTTATTCCATGATCCACAAATTTGGGAGGAATGATTCATTCATCCAAGTCATTCCCAACAATCCCCCACGAATGACTGTGAAAAAGAAAATAAACTAATAAAGGAAAAAAAATAATAAAATTATGAGCAGTGGAAGGAAAGAAAACTTAAGCATTAATATCTTTCGATTTGAATTAATGCATAGTGAAATAAGACAACAACCAATTTTAAAGAAAGTGAGTTACCTCTTGAACTTTTAGTGGTTATGGTTGAGACCCCACAACACGTCTCAATCCTTGTGGTTTTTTCCGATTCCCTGATATAGAAATAACACACGTGCTATTAAAGGCCATGCACATAAAACCTCGGGTCATCGTAAAAGCTCTAGAAAGATACCCTTCAAACTCTTTCATAGAAGACTGTCACACCTCCACAGTCACGTTAAATGCTTCATCAAGTCTATCGAAGATAGACCCCTCAAAACTGAGCTATGAAGACTTTCACAGTTATCCATCAAGTCTATACATAGACCACCCAAAGAAAGTTCTATGGATTCATATAATACATTGGAAACATAACTATGTCATGCTGATTTTTACAATTTATCCATCAAGTCTATACATAGACCATCCAAATACAGGATTATGGAATCATATAAGACATCATGACTAGAATCCAAAGTATTATATTTTTACCTTAAGGATTTGAGTCTCATACATGTTAAAGACTCAAGAATTACTCTCCTTGATCAGCCCTTGGTGGGTGGATCCACCAAGTTTCTCTCGGATCTCACTTACTCCAAAGAGATAATTTCACTCTTCAACAGTTATTTCACAGATCCATGTCTTAGGCGTATATGCCTTCTCTTGCCGTTATACACACTATTTTTGGCAATTCCTATGGCAGCTTGTGAATCACAATCTAGAGATATTGGAACCGACGCCCCCCACAATGGTACGTCTCCCAGTAAGCTTCTTAACCATTCTACTTCCTGCCCTACCAGCTCAAGAGCTATAAACACAAATTCCATGGTGGATCGTGTTATGCACGTTTATTTTGTTGATTTCCATGAAATAGCTCCTCCATCTAATAAGATCACATATCCACTAGTAGAGCTCACATCATCGTTATATGTTACCCAATTTGCATCACAATAACTTCTAACACTGCAGGAAAATTGTTAAAGTGCAAACAAAGATCCATTGTACCCTTAAGATACTGCAATAAACGACGAAGGGAATCCAATGATCTTTATTAGGATTATGTATATATCTACTTAATCTACTCATAGCATATGCAATATCAGGTCTAATATAATTCATCAAAAACATAACACTATCTATAATTTTGCATATTCAGATTGAGAAACACTATCCTCTTTATTTTTCTTAAGACTCATACTAGCACCATGTTACAGGGTCAATTTTGATGACAATTGGCCGAAGGGAGGCTCCAGGATTGGGCAGCACACAAGGGCACTGTGGCGGACACAGTGACCCGCAGCCATGATGAAAGCATGGCTGGGGTGCGCGGCACGTCGGTCCAAGGCAAGTGCGTGCGAGATTCTCCAAGCAGGCACTTGTGGGCTGGCGGCAAGAGACTGTGCGAGCAAGGCGCTGGTGGGCGGAATTTTGAATATCCGCTTAATCTCAAGTTGTCGAGGCTTGCCAAAATACGATTTATAAAGCCTATAACCAAGGCTTTGCAGCCAGTGGTAACAGGGTCGATCCAAGGAATAGGAAAATTGAATTTACTAGTGAAATTGGGATTTGATCGATTAATTGGTAACGGGGGGTTTTAATCATGCAAGAGAAATACCGATGAAAGCTAACGCAAGAAAGAAATAATAAGAAGAACGTGTGCACGGTTTGGGAATCTAGGGATCAATTGTTAGACAACATTCAGCTTATCATTTAATGCTAATGACATGGAATACAGTTTATTGAGCACGCGGACGACTACCAGAGAAGCCCCAAAGTAGCCGACTCCATAGATTTTAATTAGACCACACAGTTCTAATTACACGTTATCTAAGCTCGCGTTAAGATGATCAGTCCTAAGGTGAATTTAGATAGTCACTAGCTAACCGCGACGAACATTCGAGCGTGAATTCTAAATGCTAGTAGGTTGCCCGCAAACGCCGTATGCAACCAACAATTATCCTACCCGACCCGATACTTCGATTTAGTTCTATTTACCTGTGTTACTTAGTCGAGCAGTGAGAGGCACGGCATCGCTACTCTTTAACATACACAACATGCGAAACTACCCGAGTGTCAATCAACGTATTTTAGCATGCGCGTTGGATTAAGCAAGGTAAACAGATGCTAATAATCAGATTCCAATATGCAAAACTATACTCAGATTATCAAAGCATGAGTGTCTAACAAAATCCCCCTAAACAAATCCCAAACCGTCACCCTTACCTTAGCCGCTCATGGTGCGGTTCGTCAATCCCGCTCCAACCACGGCCATGGAAGGATCCGTCTACTTATTACAAAGGAAAGTGGAGCTCACTAGCATGCCAACAATGGCAGAGCTCCACGGAAAATAGAGAGAAAATGGGGAAGAAGAAGACCAAAATCGCCGGAATCGGTTGAGAGATGAAGAAGATGAAGATTTCTAAAATGTGCAGAAAAATCGTCTTTTAGCTACTGCCATCGTCGTAGCGTCGAGACGCTAGGCCAGCGTCTCGACGCTGTGCCCTAAGTTTTCCGCGCGCGCGCTCGCGATGGCGTCGCGACGCTGCCCCGATAAATTTCCTGCGCGCGCCTCCTCCGGAGCGTCTCGACGCCAAGCAGGGTCTCGACGCCAGGGCAGCGTCGAGCTAGCGTCTCGACGCTATCACTCGACGCTTGCTCTCGGGTTTTTCCAGCGTCGAGCCAGCGTCTCGACGCTATAGCTCGACGCTGGCTCTCGGGTTTGGGGCTGAAGCTTTGCCTCTCCAAGGCAGTTTTGGCCCGTTTCTTCACGGAACAAGTTCCCCTCTTCCCGATGCATTCCCGGGGCGCTAAAACTCTACTTTAAGCTCTCGAACATGCCCAACGGACGCACGAGCTCTTTGCCGCTTTTCTCCTACAAAAGAGATATATTTAATCAATTGAAAGCGGACTTTAGCTATAATTAGGACGTATTTAATAGCTCCAAAATGGAGTTATCAGGCGCCAGGAAGCCAAGGAAAACGTCGATGCATGGACGGAAGAGGCTAAAAGATGGCACGAGCAAGGCGAGAGCCGGCAGTCCTGGCAGCGCCGCACACAAAGACGCCGAGAATGGGCGCAAAGGAAAGCGAGAAGGCTGAGACAAAGGCGAGCGCGAGAGAAGGCGCGAGGAGGCAAGTCCAGCCGGACAATAGAGCGTGCGGGCCATTCGGGCAGGGTGCGCAGAGAGCGTGCGCACGCTGTGCGGACAACTTCGGCAGCGCGCCTAGACAAGGCAGCGCAATGGGGCGCGGGCGTCCAGCATCAACCGACGGGACGTTTGGCTCGTTGCTCTTTCAAACGAGTTCTGGGATAGAATTCAACTAAGTGTATGATATTTATACACTTAGTAGGGAAGAGAAGGCTTACCACGTCCAAAGACTTGATGGAGGATGAAGACTTCTAGAAGCCTTAAGAATAGGTCCAAGTTGTTGGTGGACGCTAATTATAGGAAGTCAAAGTCTTGGTCCTAAAGTCTAGGGAAGTTGTTGGTGAGGTGTGTGGATCACATTGATCGCCACTCCTTAATTGTAGGGAGGTGGTTGAACGAGAGTAGTATAAAAGGAGTGTAACTCATTGGAGTTCCCACTTACTCATTGAGCTTGTATTTCCGAGATCCTTGAGAGAAAAGAAATAAAGGTGAAGCAGGGTTATCAGTCCCCTTTACCCGAGCTATTGAGTGTCGAGGTGTGCTGTTTGTTCTTCGTTTGTGATATTCCGTGGTCTTGGGTGAGAGAGTTGAGGAAGGCTGCTAAGAGGGTGAACTCTTAGGCCGCACGAGGTGAAAAATTAATTCCGCAAATTTTACCCCGTGACAAGTGGTATCAGAGCCGCGTTTTTATCAACTCCGATAAAAGTAAAGTTGTAGCATACGCTTGACCTCTCTACTCGAAGAAGTAACTCAAGGCTCAAAGGCGCAATCCGTACAACACAAGTGACTGGCGAGACACCTTCATTCATTTCCAAAAATGAAAGAGACTTTGGCAGGACAAATTGCAGCTTTGGAGAAAGAACTTTGGCTTTCTCAGGATCATATCATGGATATGCTCCTGGAGATTATCCTGATGCTGAAATTTGACCGTAGCCAAGCCCCGTGGTTGATGGCCGAGAAGCACTTTGCAAAGATGAGCGCATTCCAACGGGAGATGGACCAATACAAGGCGGAGATGGCAACGACGGTTGGGACAGACTCCGTAGATATTGTCAACCTAAAGGAGCGAGTGAAAGGGTGCACCCAAGAAGTACATCGAGTGATGATGGTGGTTCGTGAAGAAGTGGAACAGCGGCGAAATGACCCACCGACATTGGGAACCATGAAGGAAGTTCTTATCCCAGACAGGAGGAACGAAGCCCAGAGAACCTTTGTTGTAGGTGACTCCTCAACAAATTCGAGAACAAATTCTGAGAAGGAGATCATAGAAATCAGTGACTCCGATGACATGGATGTCATGATGATGAGTGATTCCGAGGAGGATGACCAAGAAGAGGATCCAGAAATGGATTCAGAAGAGTTCGAGGAAGATCCCGAGATGGATCTTGATGAGGAATTCGAAGAGGATCCAGAGATGGACCTAGAAGACTTCGAGGAGGATCCTGAAATGGATCCGGAGGAAGACTTCGAGGAAGATCCAGAGATGGACCCAGAGGAGGAGGAAGATCCCGAGAGCCAGGGACCACAAGTGACAGCCATTCCGGGATGTTGGCTGTGTGGACTCCTCCACGGGCGGAGCACGTGTCCAGGTCGAGCGGGACCTGGAGAACCCTATTGAAGGAAGGCATTCCATTCCACCCTAGGCGAGAGACGCCACGGATGGGAGAGTAGAGCAGGGCATGATCGGGGTAAGATCATTCTACTAGGAATGGAGAGGAAATGGAGAATATTTTCTTAAGTTAATTTTACTTTGCTTTCTAATAAGGTTATTGTTGCTTTTCAATTTGGTCTTTGTAAAAGTTCGGAGTCCGAACTTAGTTCTCAAAATAAATGATAGTTTTGTTGTAAACAATATCATTTAGAGGTTAGCATAGGGTTTCCTTGTAATAAACAGTGTCGGGTTGTGACACTAGGACCCGAAGGACATTCAGATATGAATGGAGGTTAGGCACGACGAGGACGTCGTCATGCTTAAACGGGGGAGGTTTGTTACAGGGTCAATTTTGATGACAATTGGCCGAAGGGAGGCTCCAGGATTGGGCAGCACATAAGGGCACTATGGCGGACACAGTGACCCGCAGCCATGATGAAAGCATGGCTGGGGCGCGCGGCACGGTAAGCAGCGCGCGGCACGTCGGTCCAAGGCAAGTGCGTGCGAGATTCTCCAAGCAGGCACTTGTGGGCTGGCGGCAAGAGACTGTGCGAGCAAGGCGCCAGGAAGCCAAGGAAAACGTCGATGCATGGACGGACGAGGCTAAAAGATGGCACGAGCAAGGCGAGAGCCGGCAGTCCTGGCAGCGCCGCACACAAAGACGCCGAGAATGGGCGCAAAGGAAAGCGAGAAGGCTGAGACAAAGGCGAGCGCGAGAGAAGGCGCGAGGAGGCAAGTCCAGCCGAACAATAGAGCGTGCGGGCCATTCGGGCAGGGTGCGCAGAGAGCGTGCGCACGCTGTGCGGACAACTTCGGCAGCGCGCCTGGACAAGGCAGCGCAATGGGGCGCGGGCGTCCAGCATCAACCGACGGGCAGTTTGGCTCGTTGCTCTTCCAAACGAGTTCTGGGATAGAATTCAACTAAGTGTATGATATTTATACACTTAGTAGGGAAGAAAAGGCTTACCACGTCCAAAGACTTGATGGAGGATGAAGACTTCTAGAAGCCTTAAGAATAGGTCCAAGTTGTTGGTGGACGCTAATTATAGGAAGTCAAAGTCTTGGTCCTAAAGTCTAGGGAAGTTGTTGGTGAGGTGTGTGGATCACATTGATCCATGAATTTCAGCCACTCCTTAATTGTATGGAGGTGGTTGAACGAGAGTAGTATAAAAGGAGTGTAACTCATTGGAGTTCCCACTTACTCATTGAGCTTGTATTTCCGAGATCCTTGAGAGAAAAGAAATAAAGGTGAAGCAGGGTTATCAGTCCCCTTTACCCGAGCTATTGAGTGTCGAGGTGTGCTGTTTGTTCTTCGTTTGTGATATTCCGTGGTCTTGGGTGAAAGAGTTGAGGAAGGCTGCTAAGAGGGTGAACTCTTAGGCCGCACGAGGTGAAAAATTAATTCCGCAAATTTTACCCCGTGACACACCATAAGGTGTTCGTATAGGAATATCATCAAAGCAATCAAATCTCTTTAACAATGTTTCAATGTAGTGTGATTGACATAATGAAAACCCATTTTCGGTTTTCCTTATTTTGACACCAAGTATCACATCGGCCTCACCTAAATCTTTCATTTCAACGTATGAGGATAAAAATAGCTTGGTATTATTAATGACATCTAAGTTCGTTCCAAAAATAAGCATGTCATCAACATACAGACATATAATCACACAATTAGCACCAAACAATTTTGAGTAGACACATGTGTCGGAAGAATTCACTTTAAAACTATTGTTAAACTAGTTTTTGCATAATCAGATTGAGAAACACTTTCCTCTTTATTTTTCTTAAGACTCAGACTAGCACCATAAGGTGTTCGTATAGGAATATCATCGAAGCAACCAAATCTCTTTAACAATTTTTCAATGTAATGTGATTGGCATAATGAAAACTCATTTTCGATTTTCCTTATTTTGACACCAAGTATCACATCAGCCTCACCTAAATCTTTCATTTCAAAGTATGAGGATAAAAATAGCTTGGTATTATTAGTGACATCTAAGTTCGTTCCAAAAATAAGCATGCCATCAACATACAGACATATAATCACACAATTAGCACCAAACAATTTTGAGTAGACACATGTATCGGAAGAATTCACTTTAAAACTATTGTTCACTAGTTTTTGCATATTCAGATTGAGAAACACTATCCTCTTTATTTTTCTTAAGACTCATACTAGCACCATAAGGTGTTCGTATAGGAATATCATCGAAGCAATCAAATCTCTTTAACAATTTTTCAATGTAGTGTGATTGACACATAATGAAAACCCATTTTCGATTTTCCTTATTTTGATACCATGTATCACATCGGCCTCACCTAAATCTTTGATTTCAAAGTATGAGGATAAAAGTAGCTTGGTATTATTAGTGATATCTAAGGTCGTTCCAAAAATAAGCATGCCATCATACAGACATATAATCACACAATTAGCACCAAACAATTTTGAGTCGACACATGTGTCGGAAGAATTCACTTTAAAACTATTGTTAACTAGTTTTTGCATATTCAGATTGAGAAACACTATCCTCTTTATTTTTCTTAAGACTCATACTAGCACCATAAGGTGTTCGTATAGGAATATCATCGAAGAAATCAAATCTCTTTCACAATTTTTCAATGTAGAGTGATTGACATAATGAAAATCCATTTTCGATTTTCCTTATTTTTACACCAAGTATCACGTCGGCCTCACCTAAATCTTTCATTTCAAAGTATGAGGATAAAAATAGCTTGGTATTATTAATGACATCTAAGTTCGTTCCAAAAATAAGCATGACATCAACATACAGACATATAATCATACAATTAGCACCAAATAATTTTGAATAGACACATGTGTCGGAAGAATTCACTTTAAAACCATTGTTAACTAGTTTTTGCATATTCAGATTGAGAAACAATATCCTCTTTAATTTTCTGAAGACTCATACTAGCACCATAAGGTGTTCGTATAGGAATATCGTCGAAGCAATCAAATCTCTTTAACAATTTTTCAATGTAGTGTGATTGACATAATGAAAACCCATTTTCGATTTTCCTTATTTTGACACCAAGTATCACATCGGCCTCACAAAATCTTTCATTTCAAAGTGTGAGTATAAAAATAGCTTGGTATTATTAATGACATCTAAGTTCGTTCCAAAAATAAGCATGCCATCAACATACAGACATATAATCACACAATTAGCACCAAACAATTTTGAGTAGACACATGTGTCAGAAGAATTCACTTTAAAGCCATTGTTAACTAGTGTATGATTAAATTTCTCATACCATTGTTTAGGAGCTTGTTTAAGACCGTAAAGAGATTTTCTAAGCTTTCATACCTTGTTCTTCTGACCAACAACTACAAATCCCTCAGGTTGTGTCATATATATCTCTTCTTCTAAATCCCCATTAAGAAATGTTGTTTTTACATCCATTTGACGTATTAACAGTCCACAAATGGCTGAAAAAACAATCAAAGATCTAATAGTAGCTATTTTAGTCACAGGGGAATATGTATCAAAATAATCAATACCTTGTTTTTTAGTATAGCCCATAACCATTAATCTAGCTTTGAAATCTTCAATTGAACCATCTGGTCTAATCTTCCTTTTGAAAATTCATTTACATCTAATAGGTTTCTTTCCCTTAGGCAAATCAACCAAGTCTCATGTTTGATTCCAAATTAAAGAATCTAATTCACTCTTGATTGCTTCTTTCCATAAACTAGAGTCTACAGAAGTTAAGACTTCTTGGTAGGTTTTAGGATCTCTTCATCTATCAGATACATGCATACAAATTGATCATCTATTTTATCATAATTTTCAACTAGAGAAATGGTTAAGAAATCATGGACTAAAAGTTTTGTCAATCTTTTGTCTCTTCTTCTAGGTTCACAATCATGACTAACATCAATAGTCGATGGAAAAAACACAGATAACTGTTTAGAACCTGAAGTAATGACTGACTCATCAACAACCGTAATAAAAGGAAAAAATGTGTTCAAAGAATATAACATAGAGTATTCACAAACTGAATTATCACTTAAACAAATAAATCTATAGGCAGCGCTATTGTGAGCATAACCAATAAACACACAATTAAAGGTTTTAGATCCTACCGTAGGTTTCTTGAATGTTGGATATGCTACCTATTGCGTGATTTATTGCGTACCGCAAGTGTACAGGTCAAGTTTTAATATAGTGATTTAAGTAAAGAGTATCGTCCACAAGATTGAGTTTCTAGATCAATTGAGTACCATAGGTACTAACCACAAATTCTATTTAGATTAAAAAGACTTTGAAGTTGAGTGAAAAATAAATGACTGAAAAGTAATGGGAAACCTTTAGGAGAGAAAACCTAGGGAATTGATTTCACCGAATAGATTTCATGTTTAATTAATCTATTAAACCAAAAATAGTCATGCATACAATTATAAGCCAAGAAGTACAAAACTCATAAAAGACTCGCTAGAGCTCTATTAATTCTCTTCCCTTAATATAAAATCATCATGTCTGTCTAGTTTTAATAGAAAATAAAGGCATTAAGCAACTTCTATTATCGGCCTCTAAGAGAATTCTTCATTTTCATGCAAGAATTTACAAATAGTCAAGTGTTTGAGTTCTACTATAAAATCTACTCTTTCAAGCTAGAATTAAAGTAATCAACAATTTATACTTTGGCCAAAAGATAAAAGCATTAAGCAAACAAACACAAGAACAATTGTTGCAATATGAAGAACTTTAGATTAATCAAACATGAAAACTAAAACGATTACATCAATCCCCTAAGTAAAAAAAGTCTAGCTACTCATAATCACTAAAATCATGCTTAGACAATGTTTAGAATCCATAAAATAAACAATAAAATCAAAGGTAAAAGGAGAAAAACTCTTGTCGCGTGCCAAGCCTCGTTCCCGATGTGATCTCCACGTTCCTAAGCCTCTGAATTTCTTCTTCAGCTCTCTAGACTGTCCCTCAGCCTTTCCAATGAGTGTATTTCAAAATTAAGGTTCAAATCTCCCAAAAATTGGCTTCCCTAATCGTATAAGAATAAGATGTATTTATAGGAAAAATCGCGAGAGCGTCTCGACGCTGCCCTTAAAAATGCGTAGCTCGACGCTACAGGTATATTTATTACAAATGCGGAATATATAACAAAAGCAGCTGAATGGCGTGTTGGTATCGGCGCTCCCGCGTGCGCGCGCCCAGGTTTGAGGTTGAACAAGTGCACTCATTTAATTTATATTTTTTCTGTGATGAAGGACACCGTCGAGACGCTGTCCCCTCGGGAATTCTGGCTTGAAAACTTCATTTTGGAGCGTCGAGACGCTTACTATCTCCTCAGCATTTTTGGCTTGATTCCTTCTTTTTCTTGGCTCTTGGTCATCAAAATTCATATTTTAAGCTAATTTTTCATGCCATAACTTCTAAAATGCTCCGGTTTGCTTCAAATGCTCGAAATCTACAATTTAGATAAATAATATCATTAAAACATTCATTTAAACTCCAAAACTAGCATAATAAAGGCTCTAAAGATAGCCCATTTAGTGTGCTATCACTATCTTAGCTAAGCACCCCCACACTCTCAAATAATTGAGGTTAGGTGAATAACCTTTCCAAAGCACGTATGGTGTTTTATCCAGTCTTTTATGAGAAACCCTGTTAAGAATAAAATAAGCAGAGAGCACAACTTCCCCCCACAAGTTATCAGATAACCCAGAACTCAATAACATAACATTCATCATTTTCTTTAAGGATCTATTCTTACGTTCAGCTACGCCATTTTGCTGTGGAGAATATGGTGCGGTAAACTCATGAATGATATCATTTAGTTCACAAAATTATTTTAAGAGTTTTATCACCATATTCACCACCTCGGTCAGATCATAACCTTTTTATCCTTTTGTCCATTTGATTTTCTACTTCGACTTTATACTTCAAAAACATACTACATGCTTCATCTTTTGATTTTAATAAGTAAATTTTTGTATATCTAGAATAATCATCTACAAAAGATATATAGTATTTTTTACCACCTATACTTGTGTTTTTGAAATCAGCCAGATCAGAATTAATTAATTCAGGTAATTCAGTACATCTAGATGTGACAGGTTTAAAAGGCTTTTTTACATACTTTGCTTCTATACACACAAAACATCTATTATTTCCATGCCTTTCAGAAACATTAATAAGATGCATGGTTTTAAGCCTTTTAATTGCTGCAACATTCACATGTCCTAGTCTACCATGCCACATATCAATAGATTCAACGATGTAAGAAAAACGAGAAGAACCTTCATTCATGGAAGCAGAAACATAAATTGTGTTTAAAACAAATAGACCATCAACTAGATAACCCCCCACAAACTCACCATTTTTTGTGATGATAGCCTTGTCAGCCTCAAAGACAATCCTAAGTCCAACTCAATTCAATGGACTCCCAAGTCCCAGAGACCAAGTTCCTACGCAACGAAGGAACATATAATACATCACAAAGAGATAGAGTTTTTTCCAGATGTGAGTTTTAAAAAACACTTCCATTTTCCAAGTACTTCAGCAGTAGCTGAGTTACCCATGAAGACACACTCGCCGTCAGCATAATCTTGGAAATCGTGGAATAACTCTCGATTTGAGCAAAAATGTCTCGAGGCTCCAGTGTCAAGAATCCAATCAGATTTGTTCTCCACCAGATTAGCCTCTACGACCACAGCAGCGATGATGTCCTCCTTCTCAGCAAGGTTGATTTGGGGAGCAACATTGACAGCATGCCTTTGGTCCTGTTTTTCTTTCCTCTAGTTGCACTAATATTATTTGTGTCCCGATTTCCCACAAACATAACATACCAGTTTGGACTTTTCAATTCTACCACATGTAGCCTTGAATTGATGCCCCTTCTTTTGTGTTTGTTTGCCTTCAGCAACCTATTTTCCTTTGTTTTTTAACCTGTCTTTTGTTTCAACAGAAGATTCAATGAGATTAGCATTAACAGAATTTAAAGACTGTGAATTCAGCTTATCTTTCTGTCGATTGGCTTCTTCAGTTCGCATGTGATTGATCAATTCTTGCAGAGTCAAATCCTTCTCCTTGTGTTTCAAGTGATTGCAGTAACCGCTCCAAGAAGAACGGAACTTTTCCAACAACATATTCACGTGAAAAATCTCACACATCTCCATGCCTTCGGTCAGTACATTCGCCACCAATTTCTCGTACTCATGAACCTGATCGATAACGGATTTATCATCCATCATCTAGAACTTCAGCCACTTGCCAACTACGTATTTCTTTCTTCGTGCATCATCATTCGCCATACCTGGACTCCAGAGTGTCCCAAATTACCTTTGCCAATTTTTGAACCGCAAACAGGTCAAACAGAGAATCGTTCATATGATTGAGGAGATGACCGCGAATTGTCTTGTTGTCCTTCTAGTATTTGTCCGATTTGGCAGAATCGACCTCAACAATATTTTTTGAGTTATCTGGATCAACAACAACCATCGTCTTGGATTTTTCATAAGATTCAACGACCTTAGTGGTGAGAACGTAATCGACCTCCAAGTGCTCAAAGAAGATCAGCAGCTTATGTGACCAACGACGGTAATTGGATCCGACGAGAGGTTCCAACTTGGGTAGATCTAGAAGTTGTTTTCCAGATCTGACAAACATCGTGTATTTGCTTTCAAATTGTAAAACAAAAAGACAACAATGTGTTGTGTCGTGGAAAATGTCACTACCTTGAAAGCAAATTTGACACGACCGTGGTGCTTAATCGTTGATAAGTCGATTGCTCCCCAAAGTTAACACAACTCCCAACTTAATCATGCACTTGATGAAGAAAGGGATGAAAACTCTTATGCTCAGTGTAAAAATACAACAAATGAACTTGATATTTATAGAGGAAACATGAGGAGTTCATGCCACAAACTCATTCCATGGATCCACAAATTTGGGAGGAAGTTCATGCCACAAACTCATTTCATGATCCAAAAAATTAGGAGGAATGATTCATTCATCCAAGTCATTCCCAACAAAATAGACATCTCTAACTGACGAATTATTGGACTCGTTTATTGAATTTTTTTCTTCAAAATTGCACTAGGTGTTGGGGAAATTAGAGAGATTGAGAGGGGAAATTAAAGAGGAATCGTAAGGGTGATTGAATTAATTGAGGTGGAGCTCTTAAAAGTAAAGAGAATGAATAAATAAATATATCAACAAGCATGGAGCAATTCTTTTTACTGATGCTCTCAACTCTTTCCATCTCCACAACTACATTGATCCCACAATCCCCCTCCTCCCCTTCCTTCGCATCTTCCAAATTGACTTCTGAGTATGTTGCTTTTGACTCTTTAGATGAACTTAATTTGGAAATTTTCTACCTCTTGGAATGGTCAATTTGAGGTAGGAAGTTGTTTGGATTGCTGTTTTTATGAGGGTTTCTTTATGTGTCTCTGTTTTGGATTCTTTTTCTTTCAACATTTGGTGGTTTTTTGTTTGTTAGTTTTTTCCTTGGAAGAACCAAATTTTCGTTTGTAGCTATGTCAAATATAAGACAAAAAAAAAGTACCAAATTTAGCAATTTATGCACATTGGGATGATTATGAAAGAAATGTTGTCCTGACTTATTTTTGGGTTTTCATTTTCATTATTTTCTTTCAACCTTCTAGTCGGTTACCCTATAATTGCAAGTTCCAAGTATTCATGTAATTAGAGCTTTTGCAAGGACACATTAATTGGAGATAGCAAGTACATCATAATTAGAGCTTGCAAATACACTTTAATTAGAGCTTGCATGTACATTGTAATTGATAAATATTTTAATATCGTCTAATTATAAATACATTATAATTGCAATTCTAGCGAATTGAATTGAAAATACACTGTATTTTCACGCTTAGTGAATTGAAAAAATACTGTAATTTATTGTTGTTAGCTTGCCAGCAATTGATGCATAACAAAATTTAAGGTGCTATTAAAATTATGTCTTAAAGGTATGACCTCATCTGTTCTATTTTAAGCCGCATGGAGTATATGTATAAATTTTACTTACATGTGTCATTAAAATATGCCATTAAAATATGTATTGTTGGTTTGATCTCAATTTTCTCTACACTTAAATTGAAAAAACATTGTCATGTATTGTATTGTTACTTTGAAAGAAGTTCTAACTATTTTAATTTTGTTGTTGTGTTATTGTTGTGACATGTGTAATCCCTAATTTTATTAGTTTTTGAATTACACCGTAATCTATCTTATTTAATGTAGATTTAGATTCTGTTTATTTTTTATATTTTTTTTGTTGCATTTAACAATCGGAGGGATTTTCGGTCTTCTACTATATTTGAATACAAATATTTTTAGATAAAAGGATATATATCAAACATTTTAAAAAAGGGACATCGATTTTGAGAATAAAAAAATAGTCATATGTCTCATTGCCCCTATAATAAACAGTGTCCTGTAAGAAAAAAAACGTAAAATGTATAATAAATAGTCTCCTCTGAATGATAAAAAAAATCATAATATGTACTGTGAATGATAAGAAAAAAATCATAATATGTAAAAATTTATACGTATAAAGGGATTTGAAAAAAGAATTCTAGGTTGATGAGATATTTTTACAAATAAGCTATACTTTTAACTCATTTTTAAACGTCTATTATAAGAAAAAATTATCATTTCTATATTTTTCGAGTATTTATGGTGTCATTTAATGGATTTGATTTAATTTGATCTTACCGTTTTATCCTTAATTTAAAATACGAAAATAAAGATATTTTATTACTTTTTTTAATTTTACAATATTAATTAGGTGCTTCTAATTATGTATTTTATTATTTTTTAATGTTACAATATTAATTAGGCGTTTTTTCTTATGACAATTATCAATTATCATTAGATTCTGTTATAATAGGATTTTATTTTGTATGCCATTTGTTACCAAAAAATATTTCTCCATCAATTTATTTGCTTCTCTCTAACCACCATTTTTATTTGTAACCATAAACGATTTTCTCCATCAATTAAATTTCATCGCCCAATACTTCTGCTGAATGGTTTCTGCCTCGCACCATTTCTGACGCCCCCGGTCGTTAATGCCACCTATCATTTAACGTCGTTGCCCCATTATTGAAGTCGTTTATTTATCTCATATGTTTTTTTTATCGTTGTCGTCTCGTTCTCACATTTGTTCGTTATCTCCGCTTGCTCATTTATCACCACTATATTTCCACATCTTGTCGACCCTTCGCTGTCCATATGGGTACATTTCTTTATCACTTTTTGTTTACAATTTTTCGCTTTCATTTTAGGTTTTCATCGTCTTCATCATCTTCACTAATTTCAGCATTTAAACATTCATTTTTTAAGCCAAAAATATTTTGTATATGTATTAATTATATAATATATACCAGGTATATATATTATTCATCATTTTCAGCGGATATATTATATAATGAGAAAATTACACTGTTGGTCCCTAGGGTTTGGGTTTGGTAACATTTGGGTCCCTAAGCTTTCAAACTCAACAATTTTACCCATGAGCTTTGTATTTGGTTCGTTTTTTGTCTCTCTGTCAAATTTTTTGTTAAATATTAACGGAATGATTACGTGACACATTTTTTAATTATTAGAATTTTTTAAAAAAAAACATTTTTTTTCTTTGTCTTCTTTCTCCAATTTCCCCTTCTTTCTTTTTCCCCAATCCCTCCTCATTTTCTCACCTCCCAACCATAGCCTCCACCACTCGTCGTCGACACCTCTTATCTCTCCTATTTTTTTTTCTTCTACTTTTCCTCTTCTTTTCTTTCCTTCCTCCCTTCTTCCCTTCTTACCCAAAAAAAAAAATGAAGCAAGCAATCGTTTCAGACGCTATTCACCTATGGAGAATAAGTCATGGTCGTTGCCATCTACCGTTCGCCGCTGCTACTGGCGACTTGATTGTTTGTTTCTTTCTTTCTTCTCTCCCCTCCATTGTTTCTTTTTCTTCTTATAATTCTCCTTTCTCCCCCTTCTTAAAAATCTGAAAAATTCTAGATCTATGGAATTAAAACAAAATTGTAGATCTGGAAATAAAAAGTAATTCAAGAACATTTTGATTGAAAATGCATTTCACTTAATTTTCCCGAAATTACATAACTGACTTTTCAAGTAAAATAAATAAACTGATACTTACACTCACAAACAAAGAATAAGAAAAGAAAGAGAAAGAGGCCAACAATCATTCCAGACTAGAAACAGAGGAGCGTGGGTTGAATAGAGAAGAAGACTTGATTACTCCTTAATTTGTTGACTGCTAACATGCATGAGTAATGGAGAAAACGACTCTCCAGATTTCTAATGAAATAAGCAATAACCACAATGAGAGAGAAGATTGGTTCCTTGATTAAAAGAAGATTTATGACAATGAGGTTATTTGGTAAACCTCCGTATATTTGAACTTGAAAAGTAAAAGCCAACTAATTTAATTTTTATTTCACAGAAAATGTCATGGACAAATCTGAATACTTCAAGTGGGTTGAGGGATCTGAAATTTTATTTTAATACAACAATCAGATATTCAAATTTAAAGAGAGAGAAGAGGTGGCGGTGACAAACGACGGTAGCGTCGACGACGGGCGGTGGAGGCCATGGTTGGGAGGTGAGAGAAGAAGGAGGGATTGGGGAAAGAGAAAGAAGGGGAAGATGGAGAAAGAAGAGAGAAAAAAATGTTTTTTTTTAATTTTAATAATTGATTTTTTTTTTAAATAAAAATAGGTGTCACGTCAGCATTTCGTTAGTATTTAACAAAAAATTTGACAGAGGGATAAAAAAAAACCAAATACAAAGCTCAGGGAAAAATTATTGAGTTTGAAAGCTTGGAGACCCAAATGTTACCAAACTCAAACCTCGGGTACCAACATTGTAATATTCCCTTATATAATATATACCATATATATATAGTATTCACCATTTTCACTTGATATATTATATAATATATACCTGGTATATATAGTATTCACCATTTTTAGCCTATAAAGCGTTCTTTTTTAAGCCAATTTTTTTTATATGTATTTGAGGATATAAACGTTTCTTTTTTAAGGCAATTTTTTTTTCTATGTATTTATTATATAATATAGATCAGGTATATATTGAATTGTGTAAGTTTACCCACATTCATTTTCACTATATACTCAACACTCTCATCAGATATATCATCCTATAATTATTTATGATTAATACATTATACTATTCATTTTCAATAAATTAAATATCATTATATACAAAGTATATATAGTATAACTCAAAAACATCCACCATCTTCTTATCTTTGTTATCCTTTCTTTTAGCACCTCTTGAACATCCTAAAAGTCTTTGACTCTTCTTTCCTATGTGCTCTTCAATTTGTTAAATCCTCACCATTATCTAAAAAAAATGAAACATCATATATATTAACAATATATACCATCAAATATATATAAAAACATCTCTTGAATGCTAGCAACATAAATAATGACAACATCAAACTATATAAATAAGAAAAGAGAAAATTACCATAATGGTCCCTCAGGTTTGGGTTTGGTAGCAGTTGGGTCCCCAAGATTTCAAATTCAACAATTATACCCTAAAGTTTGGATTTAGTTTGTTTTTTTCTCTCCGTCAAATTTTCTGTTAAATATTAACAGAATGCTGACGTGACACCTATTTTTAGTTAAAAATATTTTTTAAATTATTAAAAAAAATTTAAAAAAAGCAAACAATATTTTTTGTCGTTCATTTTCCTCTCCCCTCTCTTTCTCCTCCTCCCTCCATCTTGTCCTTTCCATGCTCGTCGTCGGCGTATCGCCTCAGACTATTTTTTTTTTCGTTTTCCTCTTCTCATTTTCTTCTCCATCTTCGTCTCCTCCTTTCTTCCCTTCTTCCCCTCCCTTGTTTAAAAAAAAAGAAATACAAATTTGTTCTTTACAAATATGAATAAATAGGAGGGGAGAAATGGGGAGAGGGAGAGGGAAAAGAAAAAAGGAGGGGGGAGGAGGAGAAAGAGAGAGGGAGAGGAAAATGAACATTTTTTTTTAATACAGATCTGTTAGTTTTTTTTCGGAAAACGAGGGGAGGGAAAGAATGGGAGAAAGGGGGACACCGAGAGGGAAAGTGAGAAGAAAAGGGGAAGAGGAAAATAGGAAAAAAAAAACATCGTCGGCAACAACTATGGGAGGGAAAAGATGGAAGGAGGAGGAGAAAGAGAGAGAGGGGAGGAAAAAAAATCCCAATTGTCGGAGATACGCTGGCGACGACCATAGGAGGATGGAGATGGAGATGGAAAGAAGAAGGAGAAGGAGGAGGGAAACTGAACGAAAAAATATAAATAATAAATAATAAATATTTTTTTAAAAAAAGAATTTTAATAATTAGAAAATATTTTTAATTAAAAATAGATGTCACGTCATCATTTTGCTAGGATTTAACATAAAAATTGGCGTAGGGACCAAAAACGAACCAAATCCAAACCTCAAGAGTATAATTGTTGAATTTGAAACTTTGGGGGCCCAAGTGCTACCAAACTCAAACCTGAGAGACCATTAGGGTAATTTTTCCATAACAAAATTAACATCCATAACCAAAATTAATCAAACGATCATACCCTATTATAGTTTGTGTCTGATATTATTCTCAAAACAATATCAAACTTTATATATAGAATACCCGGATATATACCCTCAGTATATCTGAAACCAATATATACATTGTTATATATACCCCTAGTCTACGACCGTTAGTATTACCCTTATATATACCCCTAATATATACAATGTTATATATACCCGAATTTATACCCTGAAACAGTCACATAAACTACAACATTAATAATACCCTGATATATACCATTGTATATACACCCTAATACATATATAAACCCTAATATATACCCTGTTTATATCAGAAAACACCAACCATTAAAAAATTCCATGATATATACTCGGTGTATATAGGCCCTGTTATAGAAAAATTAAATCCCTAAACTAAAAAAAAAATCAAATAGTGCGATAAATCTACCACGGCCTATGGTTACCAGCATCGACTGGGCGTGCGGTACTAGTGGAGAAACCACAAAAGAGGGCCACAACATAAAGCAATAACATCTGATGGGTATCGACGGCGACGGTGTGGATGAAGTTGGAGAGTTGGCAAAAAAACCACAAAAGAAACCACGACCTTTGAGTACTGGCGGTGAGGGTGTGACAATCAGAAACCTTGGAGTGTTTGAACTTTCAACTGGGGTACCGACGATGACTGGCGTGGGTTATCAGCGGTGAATAGGCGTGGGTTACCGACGGCGAGCGGCGAATCTGTAGAAGACGGTTTGAATACAAAAAAAAAACTTGAAAAAAGGTTTTGAAATTCTAAAACGTAGAGATGACTTTTGTTTTACAATTTTTTTTTTTTTTGGATATTTTCTATATTATTACTAATTAATTCAAAATCAATCATTATTACATATTTTTATCTTTTGTGTTTTTTTTTTTTAAGAAAAACGTAATACATTATATAGGGATAAAATGATAAAGGGAGAATTGTACGACTGACCCCCTATTTTAACCCATTTGTCAAACTGACCCGGATCTGGAAAAAAAGGAAAACTGACCTCTGCTGGCATCATCAATTTTTTTTTTTAATATTATTTTCTCGCTCTAGCTCGGGCGCGGGTTGGTTTCGCTCTAGCTGGGGGCTGGTCTCGAATCTGAAAAAAATATTTTCAAGATCTTGAAGTTTTTTTCAAATTTGAGACCAGCCCGCGCCCGGAGCTAGAACTAAAAAATAATATTAAAAAAAAAATGATGATGTCAGCAGAAGGTCAGTTTGCCTTTTTTTTTTCTTCAGATCCGAATCATTTTGACAATCCGCTTAAAATAACAAGTCAATCGTACAATTCTCCCAATGATAAAACTACAAATTATCTTATTTCCTATTTTTGTACCAATAGGAATAAAAAATTATGTTAAACATTTTTGTAATATCTTATATCTTAATGACTCATTTGTGTTCAAACCCCTTATTGATACAGGTGCAAAATTTATTTACAACTTAAAGTAATGATTGGTTCAATGGAGTTAAAATGAACATTTGAATGGGTATTTTGTTCATATTTGGTTTGACATAAAATGATGGAAATTGGCATAAATAACAAAAGGGGGAACTAGAGAAATATCTAAAATAGAATATTACAACTCGAAAAATAGATAAACCTAATCAAGTTTTCAAAAATAGCTAAACACTATATTTAGTTGTAATCGAGAGAATGAGAGAATGTTTTGTGTACATTTTAATAGAAATTAGTGGGTATAAATACTCATACAATGTAGCTACTTAAGAAAATACCAATTAACCTAATGTTAGTGATAACACTCCAAAAGTGCTAATATTTAGCTCATAAGTCTTATAAATTAGAGTAATTACTTGGGCTTAATTGATATATTTTGTATAATTTAATTGTTAAGGGGTAAATTGGGTATTTGCATAAATTAAGAGCTTAAAGGAATATTTTAGAGCATTTTATTAATTAACCATTTTGAGTGATTATACTACATTAATTTATTAATCTAATTTTAATTCAAAATCGATTAATGGCTTAATTGTATAGGGTTTATTAAGATAATGGGAAAGCCTAGGTTCGAGTCAAGGTGAGAGTAGAATTTTCTATTATTTTTGTGCAAAGTCAACGCCCCGAGATTGGTCAACGTCAGCTCCAGCCCACGCACGCATCAGCCCAACGCCAGCTCCACGCGCGCGCTCAAAACAACGTCCCACATGCGCGCGGGCCTCAGCATTCGAGCGGCCCACCACGCATGATCAGACCCAACCTCCGCACGGCCCGCTCCCAGCATCACGCGCAACGCCCAGCACACTCAGCTCCCACGTGCGCGCGGCACGCGCGCTCTCCCTCAGAGACCCGCGCGCCCTGGGCCCATTTCCTCAGCCCCTGCGGCCCAGACGACCATTTCGACCCAATTTAAACTGCTTAGTCTGAAGTGTTGATACATAGAGGACTATGTATCCTTTTAGGTTGGGGGTGGAGATGTCTGATGGATTCCTGTAGTTGTTGAGCTGTGGAAATTCTTAATTAGAAGTGCTTTGGTCTACTGTTGCATGTGGTTCGATGAGGAAAATCTATGAAATACTTTTAAAATCTTCGTTGTTGCATGTTAGGAAAAGCATGAGATTGTATGCGTTAACTGAGCACTTTTCGAAAAAAAATTTAAAAATTTTATGAAGCTCCCTTGCACTTATCGAGCACGTAGCATCTTATTTTGGACTCTGTAGGGTTAGACTTGCTTTATGTAGCCTGAAACCATGTTGTCACCTCGAAAGGCACCCCTAGGGAAGACTTGATGCATGATAAGTTATTGCCTAATAAAAAAAAAAGCATGAAAATAAAAGCTCCTGAGGTGCTTCTCCTTCTTAAAGTGCACGTTAAGAAGTGAACATTAGTCCTTAAAAATGTGAAGCTTGCTCGTAGTCAGATACGTTGTGGAGTGGAACTGCGGGTAAGCTGGACCGAAGGCAAGTTTGACATGTTAGGCTCTCTTGGAGAAGAAAAAGTAAAAAAAAAAAGTGGTAGTTTAAAGAAAATAAAGAGTACAAAGTACTCAAGAAAAAGAAAATTTAGGCCTTTTAATTTGTTACTCTATTGATTGTTGAAAAGTCGTAGACTGTTCTTTATTGCTAGAAGTAGGGGGAAAACGAGATGTAGAGTTGCATATGGTTTTTCCGAGTCTATAAGAGCTAGAATAGGTTGGCTAATCACACACGCACGTAGGGGAGTAGTAGTTTAATTTTTGAAATGTTCTCAGCTTATGCATGCAATCAATTGTTCTCTTTTGTTGTAAATGCCTTGTTTTTTAAAGCATTGAGGTTAGAGTCCTTGCATACAATTTCATTCTTAAGAGCTAGTTCGGAGTTTTCCTTGCTCGAGGACTAGCAAGATTTAGGTTAGGGGTTTTGATAGCACTCCAAAAGTGCTAATATTTAGCTCATAAGTCTTATAAATTAGAATAATTATTTGGGCTTAATTGATATATTTTGTATAATTTAATTGTTTAGGGGTAAATCGGGCATTTGCGTAAATTAAGAGCTTAAATGAATATTTTAGAGCATTTTATTAATTAACCGTTTTGAGTGATTATACTACATTAATTTAATAATCTAATCTTAATTCAAAATCAATTAATGGCTTAATGGTATAGGGTTTATTAAGTTAATGGGGAAGCCTAGGTTTGAGTCAAGGTGGGAGTAGAATTTTCCATTGTTTTTGTGAAAAGTCAACGCCTCGAGATTGGTCAACGTCAGCTCCAGCCCAACGCCAGCTCCACACGTGCGTTCCACGATCAGGCCCAACCTCCGCGCGGCCTTGGCTCATTTCCTCAGCCCCTGCGGCCCAGACGACCATTTTCGCCCCATACCATTTTTGCTTCAGTTTTTTACTTTTTAAACCCTAAAAACAGTCGCACTGTTCTTCAAAGAGAGAGAAAATTCAATATTTTACATTTAGCCTCGGGTTTGGTGAGTTTTTCACTAATTTCCACAATTTTGGAGTAATGTTTGATCGATTTTCAACACGTTTGGCTTAGGTAAGTGCTCTAATTTGAGTTTAGGGATTATCTTGATGCTTAGGGAGGGTTTGTTTGAATTTCTAGCTTGGAGTTGCATGATTTCTTGCATTCTCTACCTTGGTATGTATCCCAATAGCATGTGTAGCCTAATTAGGATTGACAACCTAGTTCCTATGCATGTTTTACCGTTAAAGATTAGGACGTATAATTACATCAATCGCCAAGTAACAAGGGTCTAAGCGTGGCTAATTAATTTGAGCCTAAGTGATGATAGTTGGGGGTATGAATTAATTATTGTTTTCACGATAGACTTAAGGTAAAGGGAAAAATCGAATTAGTCTTAGGAGTAATTCATCGCGATGCTACCCGTTACTGTTCTTTAATCAATTTAGGCTTGATCAACTTGGATTAATTAAAGAGCATGTTTAATTAGAATTTACGCCTCTAATTAATTCATTGGGATGTTTGTTACGGAGACGAGCAAACATTTCGCGTGCATGAGATACAATGGCTAAGCATGAATAGAATCCCTATGATCTAAGCGCATCAAGAAAATCTCTATCCCTCGAATTAGGAGCACATGTTACATTTATTTTTCCGTTCTTTATTTTTCGCTATTTAATTTTCCGTTAGTTTAATTTTCTGCTTAGTTTAGTTTTCCCTTAACCTCCCCACTTTTTATCGCTTTATTTTATTGTTTTAATTAAAAAGAAAAATAGGAATTAATTAAGAGAGAATAATTTAGGTTTCCTACGGATCGACCCGTTACCACTAACTACAAGTTAGTTCAGTAGTTTCGATATTATAAATATTATTTTGGCGGGATTCGACACCCCGATAAATTATAGGACATTCAAAAATCTTACTACCAGCTTGTAATTAAGCCTAATTAAACGGAATGAAATATGTATAATATACAGCCGTAACACTCCGCTTCAAGTTGGAGCATAAATGTTTTATCATGTCCAACTTGTTACAAAGATAGTCAACCCGAGACCCATTTAGAGTCTTAGTAAAAATATCACCTAGTTGTTCTCTCGTTTCCACATATCTTGTAGAGATTAATCCTTGTTGCAGCTTTTCACGAACAAAGTGAATGTGTCAGGGTAGTCAATTACATAGACCGAAGCATACCCTTTTGCCACCAGACGAGCTTTTAACGAGCAATATAACCGTCGGGGTTAACTTTGATAACAAAGACTCATTTGCAACCAATAACTTTCTTACTAGTCAATAAATAGACTAAAGTCCATGTACCATTTTTCTTTAACGCTCACATTTCCTTCATCATGGCATCACACCATCTAGTATGAGAAAGAGCATCATGAACAAACTTAGACAAAGACACAGAATCAAGTGATGTAATAAAGGAGACACACTAGTATAAGATATAAAAGAAGTAACGGGATACGTACATGTCCATTTCCCCTTGCGGGGAGCAATAGTTGAGATTAGATATGACGACGAAGTTTCTTGTACAGTGGTGTCCGGACACGAGTCTGATGCAATAATTGGACGACGGGTGTACACATGTGGGAATGGAATTATTGGCAAATGGGTAATCATAGGAGTTGGAACCGATTGTGGTACAATGGTTTCAATGGTGTAGATTAACAAGTTATCATTCTCCTTAGGATACACGTGTGGGATGGACTAGGAAAAATGTGTGTTTTCGAAGAAAGTGACATCCACTGAAACAAGATATATGTTGAGAAACGTAGAGGAAAATCTATAACCCTTTTGAACCCGAGAATAACCAAGGAAAATACATTGTAAGGCTTTAGGGTCAAGTTTAGAAATTTGGGTCGAACATCACGAACAAACACTACCAATTGATGGAGCGCATATAACAAATGCGGAAGCGATTTGGATCAATGACACTATAATTTCATCAATTTAGCTAAACAAGAAACATGCTCAAAGCTTGGAAAAATAAGAAATAAGAACACATACCTCTTGTAGTTCAAATTTCTTCAACTTCGCTGCTTCAATCTTCCCACGAACACTTCGTATCTTCTCTCGAACTCTTCGAGGACCACCTCCGATAGTCCCAGCTATCCTCAGGCCGAGCAACGAAGTGGTGAGACCTCTTTACAAAATAAAACTTTTGAAAGGGAGATGAAAGATAAGTGTATGCGATATCTGAAAAGAAGAATGAATATCAAATATTCATAAACTTTGAGGTTTACATTTCATGAACTTCTTCATGAATTTCCAACAACAACATCAGAAGCTTAAAAAAAAACTCAAACTTTGAGTTTTACACATCATGAACATGAATTTCCAACATCAACATCAGAAGCTTAAAAAAAAACTCAACATTTTAGTTTTACCCTTCATGAACTACTTCATGAATTTCCAACATCATCAAGATAAAGCTTTATTAAGTGGGATAAGTTTTAGATTAGTCACCTTGCCAAATGTCTTTCATGCATGAAATGGCAAATCTCATTAAACATTAATATATTATTTTATTATTTATTTAAAATTAATTCATAATTAATTTTAAATAAATATATATATATATTTAATTAATTAAACTTTTTAATTAATTAATATTATTTAATTGATTATCAAATATTAATTAAATAATAAGACTAATCTCGATTTTTAGAAAACCGACTTTTTGCACATGAATCCTTATTCATGTTTTAGACTGATCCCAATTTAAATATGTCCATCATTCTTCAAAAAATGAATTTGAATAATTTTAAATTATTTTTATCTCATATTGTTATACGGCTTAATCCGAGCTAGCCAAGAGAACCTTAAGGATCTACAGATCATGAGCTTCAACGATACGAGATTAACCAACCAAACTCTTTAGCCAAGCTAACAAAAATTCGTTAACCCCGGAGACTCCACTAAAGTCCAAGGGTTACACTCTTCTCACCGTAGATATATTTTTGTCCTCTTGATATAACTATCATTAGTAAGTCGATCTTTCACAGGTCGTTCGTAATTACAACTAGGGTCAAATATATCGTTTTACCCTCGTAATTACATCTTGTTCCTTAAGTCCCCACTTCTCCTCTAATGAACTATTGATTTGTGGTCCAACCACCAAACTGATTCCTTCTCGGGCTAGTGAGAGAGTGGGATCCTTAGTTCAAGACCCAAAGTGTAACGACCCGAACTCCAGGTAAAAGAAGTTACTTAATTATTATTGTTATCAGGCTCGATAGTGGGTAGGTGGAAGAATCGTGGAATTTGGGCTTAAAAAGAATTGGGCTTAAGGTTGATTAAGTCAACCAGGTATATTTGATTTGAAAAGTAATTAAAAATAATAATAATTTATTATTATTATTATTATTAATATATTATTATTATTATTATTATTATTATTTAATAAAAATAAAACAAAAAGTTAAAAAAAAAAGGAAAACCCTTCTTCTTCGTGAGATTTGAACCAGCCCCCCTCCCGAATTTCTCCCTCTCTCCCTCAGTTCACCACCTCCCCCTCTCCGATCAACACAAGCTTCCGTCGCCCACACGCTGTCGCCGCTCTTCCACTCCGTCGCTCTCTGATCCCTATTCGTCGCGCCCCTCCGCTTCAATCGCACGCCGCCGCACAGCCGTCACTCTCACCGTCGATCGCCGCTCCGCTCTCCGATCTCCGCCGCCGCACGCCTCTGCTCGCCAACGCCAGCCCGCCGTCGCACACCCATCTCTCTCTCTCTCAGCTTCGACCACCCTGGCGCACAGCCACCCGTCGCCGCCGTTAGTCGCACCTTGTTGTCGCCGCCCGCCGCTGCTGTTCCGCTTCTCCCTCGCTGCGACATCGTTCCTCTAATCGTTGACCGTTTGACCGTTCAAAGTAAGTTCAGCGGGTTTCGATTCTCCCTTCGAAATTTCTTCGTCGATTTACTTATGTTAGATAAGTTCTAACGCTTAAATTTTTTAAATAGAGTTGGCGCTGTCGTTTAAATCCATAAATTGAGCGCTTTGAGCACGTTGTTCAGCAGAAGCTAGCAAGTTTGTTTGTATCGCTTCATTGGGTAAGGAAGTTCCAAAATCATTATTTTTGGTCTATTTAGAATGCTGTTTTTTTTGGAGTTATAAGCGTCGAACCTCATCGTGCTTAGGGTCGACCGATTCTTTGAGATTGAAAGTCAAACTTTGAAGTAGATAATCGTTGGGTAATTTTCCTAAGCACCTTAATCTTCAGTAATTTCCCTTGTAGCTTGTGACCCTAGCTTCTACTTTAATTTTAAGTCATGTTGTAGGTTGGGTTTAAACTTTACAAGCCCGACTGGAGGACTAATCTTGCTAGAATTGGAATTGAGGTAAGTAGCTTACTGCTGGCTAGCCTTCGGGCTAGGTTGGGAACTTTTCTAATGTTTGTTTGAAATGTTGAATGTGTTTCTGTATGCAGCTCTGGAATTATTTATAGTGGTTTATGAATGTGAAATGTGAAATGTGAAATTATTTCTGCGAGCTTTGAGTAAATTATTCAGGTGACGTCGTGGAGGAATTTATGATTGATGAAAATAGAAGGTTATCTCTTTATGAGTTTTGAGTTATGTTTATGCATTTAAATGTGTTTGTAAAGCTTGAATGTGGCTGATGTGAAGTGTTTATGAATGAGATGCATGCTGAGATATGACCGTCAATGCATGAGAGAAAATTACTCCATGTTGCATCATTTTTAGTATATGAAATAGGTGGGACCCATGCATTTGTGTGTGACATATGAGTCATGAGATTCTAAAATAGCTACCCTCCATTTCCTGTAAATTTTGTCTGCATGAAAGTGATGCAGATTTAGGGGTTCTAATCACATGAAAGTGATGTGCGTAGAGCCGGTGAGTATGAAAGTGATGCTCACCTATGCATGAAAGTGATGCATACCTAGAGGTTGGGGTGCATGAAAGTGATGCATGCCTAGAAGGTTCCCAGTACATGAAATTGATGTATCTGGGACTGATGTGTATGAAATTGATGCACATTCAGAAGAACAAGAATGAAGTGGTAAGCTAAAGAGGCAGGTTTAGGTCCCACTAGTTAAAGTCTTCAGTCAGTTTATGATTGCATGTGATTGTATAGCCTGACCACGACAGTGTAGTTGCTTACTGAGTATTTTATTTAAAATACTCATTCTTTCTTAAAAACATTTTTTTCCAGGTATTACTAGGAACGTACCGGGTGTTTGACGAGATGATCGGTTGATGATGTTATGGGACATGTGGAGTCAGAGCTTCCGCATATATTCAAATTCTTATTTCATTCAGTTAGTTTGAACGTTTTATGCTAAGGATTAGAACAGTTAGTTTGGTTTTAAATTTGATTTTGAAGGAACTTATTTAATTATTTTTATGTTTTTACTGGAATCCCGAATTAAAAGTATTTGTCTTGATTCCTTTAATTCTAAAATAGAATTTTAAATTATTTATTGAGGATTGTGACGTCATGCATGTAGTAACGGTCTTAGATTGAGGTCATAAAAAGTCGGGTCGTTACACAAAGACAACACTTAGGAACAACCTCTCTACTAAACCCTAAAGGCGGGCATGAGTGAATTACATCTCGCAGGGCTATGTTCCCAGCTCCCTACTCGGTATTATCCCCAAAGTGGTAGGCATATTGAGTCAGCGAATAGGGCCACTCTCACACATAAAAATGAGTTCATAGTATGCTCAAGATTCAAATCGAGTTACCTAGGTCATCATATGAAAAAGTCGGTCTTTACAGTAAACGAAGTTGTAAAGAAAGAGCGACTTGATTTCGCGATTAATTCAGTCTTATACAAACCCATTGCACAGGACGCCCTCACTCGCATGTCTCCACATGAATGATTTCGGATCACATCGTTTGTACAATGCAAAGCGGATCGTGTCCAATAGTGTCCCCAAGATAAGGTACCTAGTGATAGAACTCCAAAAGTGCTATTTTATAACCTTTAATTCTTGTTAGTTGATTCAAATTAGTGTGTTTAATCATATGCTTTGCAAGAATCGAGCATTCAGAGGTGAATGAGACACTTATATTAAATAAGAACTCAAAAGAGAAGTTTTAGAGTATAATATCAATAAACCGAGTCGCAGATGATACTATGAAGATAAAAATCATTTAATGTTCAAAGTTGGAAGCATGGTCTGGTGGTGAAAGGTTTATTATGTTATTTTTTGAGCCAAAGTTCGATCCTTGAAGAATGTAATTATTTCTTATATTTTTACTTCAACATCACCTCACCACACATGGCAGCTCCTAGTTGATCCAGGAAGAAGTCATCTCCCACGAAGTCCACGACGAAGATTAATACTGAGAGATAAATTCTTATTTTCTCTTCACAATTCAATGATTTACATGGACTCCAATGTGGTGCTAACAACCAAAACAAATCCCAAGAGATACAAGCCTATTGGAGGCTAAGAATAGCCAAATAACAGAAAAGATATTTAGCCAAATAACAGAAAGGATATTGAGTGCAGTTTGACTGAAGCTTCTAGAATTATATTTTAACCGTGGGTTAACTCATTTAGATGAAATGACATTGCCCTTTGTGTTTAGCTCTTTATCTTCAACATTACCCCGCAAACGAGAGGGTAATTCCATGAGCCCGAGTTTGGACCGGAGATACAAGAACTGGGAGTGAGACAAGGATTTTGTGAGGCAATCAGCTAGTTGTTCATTTGTGGGGACATATCGAACCTGAAGTAGGTCATGAAGTACAAGATCCCGGACAAAGTGCACATCAAGTTTGATGTGTTTCGTACGAGCATGATAAACGAGATTAGCGGCCAAGGCTCCAGCACCCAGGTTGTCACACCAGAGCACAGGCGTAGCGGACGGTTGAAGGCCAATTTCACGTAGCAATTGTTGTAGCCAAGAGATCTCAGCCGCCGCATGGGCAAGAGCACGATATTCTGACTCCGTATTGGAGCGAGCCACTGCTGCTTGTTTCCTCGAGGCCCAAGATACTAACGTATCACCAATGTAAACACAATAGGCTGCAACAGAACGACGAACATCAACATTCGACGCCCAGTCAGCATCCGAAAAGGCAGTGAGGACTAGTTGATCACTAGGCCGAATAGTCAAACCAAGAAAAGGAGTTCCACGAAGATAACGCAAAACTCGTTTTACTGCTTGCCAATGTATATCAGTCGGTGCTTTCAAAAACTGACTGAGCCTGTTTACAATAAAGGAAATATCCGGACGTGTATTGGTCAAGTATTGGAGCGCACCAATGGCACTACGATAAGGTAGCGGGTCTTCTAAGAGGTGCCCATCGTGGAGCGACAAGTGTTGGTTGACTGCAGAAGGCGTAGGAGCAGGCTTGAGGTGCTGCAAATTCAGACGGAGAAACAAGTCTTCGATGTATTTGGACTGATGTAAATGTAGACCAGAGGGTAGTTGTGTAACATGAATACCCAAAAAATATGTCAACAAGCCAAGATCCTTCACAGAGAATTTTATATTTAAGCTCGAAATAAGACGAGTGAGATAGGCATTATCATTGCCCGTTAAGATAACATCATCAACGTAAACCAAGAGGAGGACAAAAAGTTTACCGTGTCGAAGATAAAACAAGGAGGCATCAGACTGAGAATTAGAAAATCCCCACATTAACAAAACAGATTTCAGCTCATTATTCCAAGCTCGAGGCGCCTGTTTAAGGCCATAGATAACTTTATTCAATTTACAAACATAATGAGGGAAGCGAGAATCCTCATAGCCGGGTGGTTGTTGCATAAAGACTTCTTCCTTGAGAGACCCATTGAGAAAGGCGTTGTTAAAGTCGAGTTGGCGCAACACCCATCCATTAGAGACTGCAAGGTGCAATACAACGCGAATAGTAGATGCCTTTACAACCGGGCTGAAAGTCTCAAAATAATCCACACCTGGATTCTGATGAAAGCCTTTTGCAACCAACCGGGCTTTATAACGGTCAATACTCCCATCGGGCTTCCGTTTTATACGAAAAACCCATCTGCTACCAACAACATTTCGCACAGTAGATGAAGGAACAAGCTGCCACGTATTGTTTCGAGCTAGAGCCTGAAGCTCATCATCCATTGCCAACTTCCACTGAGGAGCTTGCAATGCAATCTTAATATTTGTTGGCTCAACCAACGACCAATCTGTAGATGCAGTCACTGTCCAAGCTTTGGGTTTTACAATACCAATCTTGCCTCGGGTTACCATGGGGTGAGAATTGACAACAATAGGGCATGAATTTTCAGGCACATGAGGAGAACTTGTAGGAGGCAAGACTGGGGATGATGGCAAAGTTGGTGAAGGACTAAGTGTTTTCTCACTTGTTATTGGAGTGATTTGGGCTGAAGAAGTTTCAACAAAACTAGGAGAACAAGGAGAATCATGTGGCAGCAACGAAGAGACATCTTGCAAATGAGAAGTCAAGTTGCCCTGTGTATCCTTCGGAGCAGGTGATTGCGACATGGCAGCAGGAATAGGTAGAGGGAACCATGAGATAATGGAGGGGGCAGGTGTGTCTTGCATGCATGTGTTCTCAAATCCAGAAGCAAATGGAAAATGATCTTCATCAAATCTCACATGGCGAGAAATGTAAATCCTGCCAGAGGAATTTAAGCATTTGAAACCCTTGTGGGCTGGACTTGGGCCTAAAAACACACACTTCTGAGTGTGGAATTGAAACTTGGTCTCCTGGTATGGACGAAGACATGGGTAGCATGCGCATCCGAACACCCTTAATGTAGAGTAATCGAACCGTTTAGAACTTAAAATTTCCAATGGAGACTTGTCCTGTAAAACAGAAGAAGGCAGACCATTAATTAACAAGGTAGACATCAAAAAGGCCTCCCACCAAAATTTGAGAGGCATCGATGCTTGAGCTAAGAGAGTCAAGCCCATTTCTACAAGATGTCGATGTTTGCATTCGGCTCGACCATTTTGGGCAGAAGTATATGGGCAAGTTAGACGTGATACAATGCCAAGTTGAGTGCACAGCTGAACGACTGGTTTAAATTCACCTCCATTATCAGTTTGAATAGTCTTGATAGAGGAACCAAATTGGGTTTTAACCATTTGTAGGAACTGTTTAAAGGCCTGAATAGTGTCATTTTTCTGACGAAGAGGATAAATCCAAGTGAAGCGACTATAATCATCCAAAAACAACACGAAATATCTATAACCATCCGATGACAACATAGGTGCAGGGCCCCAGAGGTCTGTATGGATTAACTCAAAACATCGACTAGCTCTAGATTCTGATGAAGGAAATGGGAGAGCATGAGATTTTCCAAATTGACAAGCTTCGCAAAAAGAGAATTTCTCAGTATTATTCACTGGCAAGTTACAAGATTTAAGAAGTGTATCAAAAACTCGGACAGAGGGGTGACCAAATCTTCGATGCCAAATTGATTTTGAAACTACACCACGTGAATTAGCTTGGAGAACAGAAAATGGAACAACACAAGAGCTTTTTGCCGCAGCAGAGAAACCACTTGGAACAGCAGCAGAAGGCAATCCTAGCTGGTAGAGACCATCTTTAAGCAACCCCCGAAGCACCACCGAGCCCGTACGCGTGTCCTTAACGAGACAAAAAGTATCATGAAATTCCATGAAAACACTGTTATCTTTAGCAAGTTGAGAGACACTAATCAAATTCTTAGCAATTTCAGGTACATATAGGACATTTTCAAGTTTAAGTACTCCATTGGATGATTTAATAAAGGCACCTTCCAAATGAGATATAGACAAATTTTGACCATTACCAATTACTACTCATGTTGTACCTGTATACTCAGTCATGTGTGATAGGTTGTTCCCATCAGAGGTCACGTGACTAGAGGCCCCAGTGTCGGCATACCAGTGAGGATCGACCACGCATTCAGGTGTTGCAATTAGTGCACTATGATTTGAGAATTGATTTGGATTTGGAGCTACAGAAGCATTAACATTTTGTCCATGACTATTTCTCTTTTAGTATAAAAAGGGAAGAGTCACCACAAGAAAAAACACACCAACACACACCAACACACACCATCACTAATCTCTTTTTTCCTCTATTTAGAGTTTTTTTATTTATTTTTATGTTCGGCTAAGCTTGTAATGCTGATTTAGAGGTTTGTCGGGCTTAACGTTTTTGTGAGATTTTTGGTATTAAATTGCAATCTAATTTCTTGATTAATTGTTTTATATTCTTTGTTTATTTCATGTGCATTTAGTATTGGTTAATGTGACAGCTTAATCAATTAAATATTAATTGTTCATGTATGCTATGTTTGTAATTTGTGATCCGTAATTGTCATAAATTGCATGCTTAATTGTAGTAGCAAGATGGGTCAAGTTATGACTAGTGTTCATATTATGGCTTTTTCATAGTTAACATGGTGCGTATAACAGACCTTAGGAATAGAAAAATGTTTAATTGAATCTGATCAATTTAATTAACGTTCTAATCAATCCATGTGCTTAGAGTTGCTAGGTAGTTAGCATGGAACGCTATCGTGCCCAACTAATTGACTAGTTTAGAGTTAATTACGATGTTGTGTCGGATTAATTGCATGATAGGATTTTAGAAACTTTTCATGGTTGTTCCAGTTAAGTCGATTAGGCTTTTAATTAAGAAATTGTATTTTTATTGGAGTAATCGATCAGCAAAATCCATTAAGTCCCGATAATCTCTGAATCAGCAAAGTAATTTCTTGTTTATTTCTTTAATTCTTTAATTCTTTAAACTTTATCTTTAATTGTTATTTTAATTCATTACATTAACATGCAATCCAAAAACCCCCCATTTATTGTTTTTACATAAAGTTTAATTTAGAGAATTTAAATTTCGGTTCCCTGAGTTCGACCCGGTCCGCTGTAGTTTACTGCAAGTCGTTGATCGGTAAATATAAATTGTATTTGACGGGCCTCAACAAGCTCGCATCACCTAGCCTTATTCCTATACTATAGACCGTTCTGGCTATTTACTCGAACTTGATTCACAATCATGTCACACATGAAGTTCAAGTATACAACATATAGTCACGAGTTCATTATTTATTGAAGTTTAGGTTAAAAGTAAACACAATTCACTTTATTCAATAACAACTTTACTGAATAAAACTCAAACCACGAGTTTTAGGACATAAAACCCAACATGTGCAACCAAAAATTCTAGGATCAATAAGAAAGAGATGTTTGTTCGAAACAAAGTGTGATATGGAAGTTGACCTTTAAGAATAGATGAGCTCATACGGTTGATGAGAAAGCAAGTTGTTGATACAACATCAACCCAAATATTTTGTAGGAACCTGCATTTGGAACAGTGGAGAACGTGCAATTTCCAACAAACGTCTATTTTTACGTTCTACAACTCCATTTTGGGATAGAGTATCGACACAAGATGTTTGGTGAAGAATGCCCTGAGTTGCCATAAAATTTTGAAAGGTTGATGATACATATTCCTTAGCAATATCACTCTGGAGGGTTTTTTATAGAAACATTGAATTGTGTTCAAATTTCAGCACAAAAGGCAGCAAAATGGGAAAATGACTCATAATAATTTTTCATTAAATATAACCATGTCATTCAAGAATAATCGTATACAAAAGTAACAAAATACTTAAATCTTGTTTTAGAGGGAATTGGACAAGGTTTCCAAACATTAGAATGAACTAACTCAAAAGGGAGTTCTTGCTCTTTTATTAACTTTTGGACTGTAATGAATACGATGATATTTAGCAAACTGACACGACTCACAATCTAAAGAAGATATTGATAAATAGGACACAATTTCTTAAAATTAGAAAGAGAAGGATGATTGAACCGATAATGAGTATCAAAAGTAGACGATGCTCTAGAACAAACAATAGGCTTTTGTGAGCCAATCATGTCAAGGTCGTCAGACTCATTTCATTTACCAATAATCTGCTTCATCATAAGATCCTGAAACAAACAATGAGTTGGAAAAAACTCTCGACCCTTGCCCCTGACCCAAATCCTACCCATTTTCAATGAGATACAACAATTGAAAGATCAAGTAAGCTGACTTACAAATATAAAATTAAAGGACAAATTAGGGAGACTAAGAATAGAAAACAAAGGTAAGGAAGAAATGAGAAGAGTTTGGTCAGATCCAGTAACAATGGATGTAGATCCATCTGCTAATGTAACATTAAAGGAAGAGGTGTGAGGCATAAATGTAGAGAGTATTTCGTATTACCGGTCATGTGGTCTGTAGCACCAGAATCTTTGATCCATTTGGAGGAAGAGGAAAGTAGACATGTTGTTGATTTACCTGACTTAGCAAGAGTAGTAACATGGGCATGTTGATGATTTAAATATTTTTTGTTCCAATCGGGTGATTCATTCACAAATGCAATATGGGCAGACTGCTTCTTTCTGTTCAATAACTTTCAGCATTCATTCTTCATATGATTATCCTTGATTCATGTTCCTTGCTACCTGCATTATGATCATGGTTTCTAGATTCACACCCCTATCATTACCTTAGTAGTGTTTTTTCCACGGTTTAGAGGTGTGACTCACAAGAGCACCCAAAGGAAGAATCTCGAGACTAGAAAAAATTTGAGATTTTGCACCTTCAAAATCAAATGGAAGTCCAACCAAGAAACTCATGACTGCTAGTTTTTCTCGTTGGCTTTGTTGGATGCTCACATCATAACTAATTGGGGCAACACATTAACTTCTTTATAGTTTTTCTTGAGATCCATGAAGTAGGCAGTGACCGATCTATCTCCCTTCTTTATGCGATAAAACACTTGGTTGGTATCATAAATGTGTTTTATATTTCCTTTACGTACACAATCTCCAAATAGGTCATGAAGGATTTCACAGAAGTACAATGACCAATCCTACTAATCATACTACTATCAATCGAATTACGAATCTGCAGAAACAAGCGAGTATCCTCTCGAATCCATTTGACTTTAGTATCATCGGTCGGTGAGTCTTAAGTCAAATGGTCATTCATAGCAATACTCAACAGATAAATGTGAATAATCCTGGACCAATCCAAATAGTTTATGTGATCCAACTTATAGTCTGTAATTCTAGACATCAAATGAATCACATCAGTTGTAACCACCGATTTCATTTCTACTAATTCACGTTTGTCAATCATTGAGTTGAAAGACACTACAATCAAACAAATAACAAAACCCAACAAATGATTAAACAAATGGGCAAATAAATAGCCCAAATAACAGAATTTAAGGCACAAAACCAGAAAATTGAGCAAACCCAGAAAAAATGATTTTGGGTAACAACGAAAAACCTCATTTTATTCACAACCATGAACTTTTTGCACCCACAAATACCTTATACCAACAAATGAGAACGAAAACGAGTGGCACACGCACCGACGCGTGGGAAATGGTGATTCTAGACGATGGTGCATGGGGTCCACGCGCTGACTTTTTCGGAGAAAAAAATTCCATGACTTGTTTCTCCGATGGGCAACGATTCTTTCTGTGGAGGAGGTGTCGACAAACAGTAACTTTGAAACGAGGAAACCCCAAACCCTTATTGGAAGACACGAAAAAAAATGGTTCAAGAACTTTGTTGCTCTGATACCATGTAATCAAGAAATGGTTCAAGAACTTTGTTGCTCTGATACCATATAATTGATATTCTCTCGATTACATGGTATTAGAGCAACAAAGTTCTTGAATCATTTTTTTTTCGTGTCTTCCAATAAGGGTGTATGTATAATATATATAGTTGTAACATTAGTATAATCTTTAAATTGCATTGAGACAAAAATACCCCAATTTGTTATAAAAAGAGAATAAGAACACTAAAAGAACAACACTAAAGAGAAGAGAATGAGAGAAGAAAGTAGAGAGAAATCAATGTATTCAATTGATTTTAGGTATGTTTGAAAGGCTTCACACAAACTCTATTTGTACAAGTATTTCATGACTAAACTTAGGTCATTGATGACCAACTTTGAGAGTCTTAATGTTATTCATAAGGAGAGTGAGTCTTTGGAAAGACTAGCTAAAATGATGGAGTTGAATGATCATGTATATCTATATATACCATGAGTATATATATAATATACATCGGGTATATATACCATATATACCATGTATATACCATATATATACCATGTATATATCATGCATATGGATATCTATATATACCTTGTGTATATCATGTTTATAACACTCCCCCTTAGATATCCATTATATGTAATATATCCCTCGTTAAAACATAACTAGAAAAAACCCAATGGGAAAAATTTTAGTGAAGAAAAAATAGTGCAGTATGCATATACTTTAACAATTGCCTCGTTAAAAAATTTGCTAGGAAAACTCAGTGGAAAAACCGTAGTCAAGGGAAAAAGAGTGCGGTGTTTTTACTCTCTCTCATGGAAACATCACATGAGATCTCTAAGTCATCGCATTCCAATGTACTGCACCAATTTCTCGAATTTTGCGGTTGGTAACGCCTTTGTAAATAAGTCTGCCAAGTTCTATTGTTGAACGGTGATGACGTCATTTTCTTCAAGGTCATGAGTGTAAAAGAGCTTCGGTGATATATGTTTTGTTTTGTCTCCTTTAATGAATCCACCTTTGATTTGTGTTATACATGTTGTATTGTCTTCGTATAATACTGTTGGAGATTTTTGTCAGAAGAAAAGCCGCATGTTTCACGAATGTGTTGAGTCGTTGATCTCAACCATACACATTCTCAACTAGCCTTATGAATTGCAAGATAACAAATAACCTGTTTGAGATCTAACTTTGTGTGGGTCTGATAAATATCCCGCATATGCATAATCCACTGATCAAAATTTGATTTGTTTAAATAGAATAAACTCATATCAATAGTTCATCGAAGATAACAGAGTACATACTTAACTCTTTTCCAATGTCTTTTTTTGTTGGAGAAGAGTTATATCTAGCTAATAAATTGAGTGAAAATGTTATATCAGGTTGCGTATTATTAGCAAGATACATAAGAGCACCTATTGCCACTAAGAGATGGTACTTCAGGACCAAGTAGTTCTTCATTATCTTCTCGATGTCGAAATATGTCATTTTTTACATCAGTGATCAAACTACCATTGGAATGTTTAATGGGTGTGTTTTATCCATGTAAAATATTTTTAAAACTTTTTCTATATAAGGTCGTCTTCAACTAAGAGTTCATCTCACTAATGAAGCTTGAGAAAAATATTTTCAAAGGAAACATAAAATGGTTGAGACTTGACAATTTCTTATATAAGAGTAGTGAAGCACTTTTTTTTTTCATTTTCTATTTTTTTCATTCCCTCCAAGTGATGATTCAACATTTTACTCAAAATTCTTGCTAAGTTTTCAGCTAACAAGAACAATCAAAGTAAACACAAGGATGATCAAACTAAACATAAAAACTATCAATTTTTTCTTTTTTCAATGATGTAATGGAGGATGTGATGAAATTCGAGAAAATTTTGTGAAACATGCATGAGATGATAATTAAATTGAAGAATAAAAAAATAGTTTTTTTACATGTGAAATGAGATAATGATGCATGAGCGTTTTTATCATGTGTGAGATAAAAATAAAACTTAATTTTTTTTTTTTTTTTATGTATGCATATGTACGATAACAAATGATTTTTTTTTGTTTTTTTATATATGCATGTTTGAGATGATATGATGCAATTGGTGAATAAAAAATGAAATTTCCCTAAAACTTATGACTCGATATGCAAAATGAGATAATGATGCATTTTTTTTTTTTACATATGCATGTGTGAGATGCTATGATGCAATTGGTGAATAAATTATACTTCTTGAAACCTATGACTCTGATATGCAAAATGAGATAATGATGCATTAACTCTTTTTTTTTATTTGTTTTACATATGCATGTGTGAGATGATATGATGCAATTGATGAACAAACGATGACTTAACATGCAAAATGAGATAATGCATGAATTTTTTTTTATATATATACATGCGTGTGAAATGATGTTATTTCAATGGATGAATAACAAATGAGATATATATTTTTTGGAAATTTTATGACTTTATACGAGAAATGAAACAATGATGCATGAACATTTTTTTATTTAAAAATAAACCGCTAATTGCTCCAAATGATATGTTGCGTCCTCAAAATCAACATTTAGGCAATCATTCGTAATTTTGTTATGCATGTAGATATGTAATGCTGGACTCTAAATGCATCTCAACAAGAATAATGGATTGTCTTCTAATCATAATCATGAGTGGAAGATTTTATGTGTTTGCATGAAAATCAATTTCTCATGACTCTACATGAATATGAACAGGAAATGCATGATCCTTTTTATTCTAGGGTATGCCAGAATACAGATGAGCCCATTTTTTGGATTTTCTATAATGAATGGATCAATATAAAAAAAAAATTATGTATGAATGAGGGTATATAAAGAATGTTGATGAGATGTATGTGAATGGTGTAATATGCAGTTGTTTTGTTTAGTCAATAGAAAGCTAAATAAAAGAAAAATATATACAAAGATTTGTTTTTTCTTTTTTTTTTTGCAAATATATACAAAAATTTGTTTCCCTCCAGTTAAGGAAAATTTATACAAAGAATTTTGTGCTAAAAAACATGTCATTTTCGTAAACTTTATATTGGTTTTTTTCTTTTTCTTTTTTAACAGAGAAAAAAATTGAATAAAATAGAATAACGGGTCTCAAATTAATTTCAATGTCATATAACAATGAAATTACTTGAGAAGTAAAAAGAAATGATGTAAGGGTAACACTCTAATTCTGAGTCCCAAATTAATTTCAATGTTATAAAATAAAAATGAATTAATATGAACGAGAGCTTTCGTGTGTCTACCTGAGGCAATTGAATCCCCTCGAAGGTAGACATTACTACATTCTCAATCCTAATCTCAGAGGGTAAAGATTGAGTATAGACCAACTCTGATTAATATTTTAATTATTTTTTTCACTTTTTTTTTTAAACCAACAGGTTTTTTAATTGTTATTTTTAAGGAAACAAAGCAAAAAAGACAACAATTATATACAAAGAATAAATATATCACACGAATGCATGAATGAATGAGATTAGTAATATATGTTATACAACAAGCTTAAGGACCAACATGTAATATAACAAAATATATGTATCCTAAAGTTCAAACTATATGGATAATAATTGGTTGGTTCTAGGATGCATATGAGTGTAATTTAGGTTGTAATCATTCCTAGAAGTAAACAGTCTCCAAGTCTTCTATCTAATTAAACAACGTAGTTAACTTGAGTGGAGAATTTCATGCGCCTGCATGGGAACCAAAATTCCACGAAGGTAACACTACTCAGTCTCTAAATCTAATCTTAAAGGTAAAGCCCGAGTAGGAAGCTTGTGATGTGAGATGCATGATAATACAAAATATAAATTGCAATAAATATATTATAAAAGTGATAATAAATAAAACATGCTAAATAAAAATATCTAACAATAAAATAAATAAACAAAGAAATAAAAGAAAAAACAATTACCAAAAATCGAAAACTAGATAATAATAAGATAAAATGCAATAACCTGACCCTCTAAAAAAAGGTCTCCAGCAGAGTTGCCATGCTGTCGCAACGTCATCCCGACTCAGAGCAGCTGACGTCCTCTTTTAAGGGTTTCATTTTAAAATAAAAGAGATGAAGTCGCCACCAATCATTTTGGGTGTGATTGGTCACCTTGAAAAGATAATTGGTCTACGAAAACAGAAATTAGGTTTGGGGTCGTTTGAGTGTATGAAAGGTGTTAGCACCCTACAACACCCGTTAAAAACGGTAGCAAATTTTGTCTTTATTATCCAATTAAATTTATTAAAAAGGTCTTTTATTTGAGAAAAATAAATATAATTATTTTTATATAAAAATGTCTCACATCATATCTTAACTTTAAAAATAAAGTAAGAATTTGATATAGTTGGTGAAGTTACTCATTAATTAATTATCATGTTTTAAATTTTCTTTTATTTAAAGGAAATTATCATCTCAAGAATTTGAGAAAATCTCAATTCCGTCATAGGATTTATACGATAATATTTAATTTTAAAACATTTAAGTTTATTTTGAAGTATGTTTGGAAAATCTAGTTTTTTTTTTTTAAATCGAGTTAAATTCTTTTGAAATACTAAGTTTTAAAAATCATAAAAAACAAACGAAGATCTAAATAAGAAAGTAAAATAAGAAGCTATTTTTTGGATTTTTTTTATTTGAGACCAAAGACGGGAAACAATAAATAAAAACAAGTTAATTTCATTTGAAATACTAAGTTTTCAAAAATCATAAAAAAAAAACAAACAAAAATCTAAATAAGAATTTTTTTTTTGGATTTTTTTTTTATTGAGACCAAAACAGAAACAATAAAACAAAACGGGCCATTAAATCGAAAATGGAAAAACTTGTATTTAAAACTAAACCGTGGCAATTCTGTAAATAATTAAATGATGGAAATTCAGTAATATAATTAATATAAAGTTTAAATCAAACCTTTTTTTCCTTCACGCAAAGGTTCCCGCGGTCGTCGCCTACGTTCCGCCGTCGCCGTTGGAAATCTCTGTTCGTTGTTGTCGTCGAGGTGGTGGTTGGATGAAGAAGATGAAGTTTGGGGGCCTCGATTTGCATACGGGAGATGGGAAAAGGAAGAAAGAGGTGTGGGGCCTTGGAGAGAGAGTTTGCTTTTTGTCAAATCAAAATTTTGACTTAAAAAACCATTCTTTAAAATTTTCTAAGACTTTAACTTAGCATTTGCTCGTATATTCTATTCTTGCCTACAAGCTTTTCGCTCTCATATTTTCTGACGTCCCAACGAGCCTTTCGCTCTGATATTTTATGACGTCCCAACGAGCCTGTCGCTCTAATCTTTTTTGTCTCCCCTTTAACCTAGTTCTCTTGGTCGGTATTTATAGGTCATTGAAAACTGCATCAAAGGTAAAAATTTCAATGAATTCATTACTCAAATTTTTTTCTCAATTGAAATAAATTTTAACCCTAAAATGAACAAATATTTTATATTCATAAATGAATATCAAATTCTAACCCAAAAATGAATTAAAGATTTTATACTCATTGAATAAATAAATGAATATCAAATCTTATCCATAAAATGACATATAAATTTTATACTCACTAAATGTTAATTTTATTTGTCAAATTAGGTAAAAAAATATTTCAAACCAAATTAAAACGTTCTTTTTTATTATTTTTCTTTAATTTTTAGAATTAATTAAACACATAAATAAAAAATTGAATTTAAAAGTTAAAAAATGATTAAATAAAATGTGACAAAAAAATAAGGTAAAAAAATCATTAATAATAAACAAATGGTCAGACCAAATACGATGTCTACACCAGTGACGGACTTGACATAAAAATTTATATAAACTTTTTTTCCATAATTTGTGTAGAGCAAAAATATGGATGATATATCAGCGTTTTAAACTTTCATCAACATGTCAACGTTTTTATATGTTCACGAATTTCAACATTGACAAGGAAGTGGATCTAGAGATAAAACATGTAGTTCGGGATCGAAAGAAAATTTAATGAGTCAATAAATATTAAATAGTTAAAAGGAAAAAAAATTACTCTAACTTTGCGAGTTGTATTAATTTTTACTCTAAATTTTTAGTTTCATCAAATTGCACTTTAGAATTTGATAAATGTTGCGGTATTTACCTTAAACTTCAATAAATGTTGCAATTTTGATCTTTTCATCAACTTTTGTTTGAAATTTTTATATATATATATATATATATATATATATATATATATATATATATATATATATATATATTTATTTATTTTCTTGTGTGAGTTGAATTCATAACAAATTTGTTAGAAAAATATTACTTACAAAATATAAGGTCCATATAAAAATTTCTAGATAATTTTATTTTGTGGGATCAAATTTAAGAACTTTTAATCATTAAACCATACATGTTAATTGATTTATGAGTTTTAAGATATATTTTTTCATGTGTAACTTAATTTTATTTTATATAAATTGACTGTCACTAAAATTGGTGAGTGTTGGTAAATTTTTAGTTTTTTTTTTTGGTTAAAATTAGTGGAGAATAAAGTGGGACTTTGAATGAACGTTTAAAATGGATAAGAGTAATCATGCTCAAAATAGAAATTGTCATATTTGGAAAAAAAAAAAAAAAAAAAAATGCTATATTTTTAATTATTTTACCCTAAATTGACATCGGTTACAATTTCTCACAAATTAAAGTAGAAAAAAATGATAGGATGAAAATTAAAATGTATTTTCCATTTTTATTTTAAGAAAATTTATAATTTCTATAATTAAATTTTCATTAACATCAAATTAATTGTTTTTTTAAGGTGTCATGGCCTATGTCTCAAAGCTTCCGTCTTAGACATCAACCTAAAGAGTGAATCAACATTTTCATTATATTATGAAAATATGATGAATTTTAACAAAATATCATGTGGTTCTAATATTAATAATAAGAAACCTAAACTTATTTTAATATGATGTAATGCCTATTTTTTAATTTAAACATTAATTTTCTGAAATTTTAACAAAATATCATTAATCTACATCTAATATTAATAATAAGAAACTTAAACTTATTTTAATATGATTGAATGCTTAGTTTTTAATTTAAATGTTATTTTTCAAAAATTATCCATCAACATTCCATCATTCCATCCACATTAATAAAATTGATATTTCCAACTATATTTTATAAAAGTGAGACTTTAATATATTTTTTTTTCCATTATGGACATTTAAAACATAGGTTATGTTATTATTTTTTAACTAAATTTATTATTAATTTTAGCAAAAAACTATCAAGGTTAATTTCAAGGAAAATTATGTACGATAGGCGTCTTAAAAATAGTATTTAAAAATGTCATGAACATTTACACTTATAGATTTTCGGAAATTTTTCTTACTATTATTCTTCCATTACTTTTCTCTCTCCGTAATTGTTTTTTATTTCCCTCCATTTTTGTTTCCTAATTTTTATATATTAAATACACATTTACCATTGTTTTGAAATATTTACCCACATTTTAATTTCCTCAATTTTAGCATTATAATTGTTGCACACGATTTATCCGATGATTTTAAAATTTGAGCATTTTGTTTCAAACATTAATTTTAACATTGTAATTTCTTCTCATGAAAATATATGTATTTTTTTTATACATACCCATCTATGTACTATATATATATATATATATATATATATATATTATATATATACTTCATATATGAGTATATACTTATGTATAATGTATATATACTTGTAGATAATATGTTTTATTTTTTGAAAAATATATGTTTGTTATATATACACACCATATATATTGATATATACTTCATATATATGAGTATACTTCATGTATACTTATACATAATATATTTTTTTTAAAGAAAATAAATGTATTTTTTTTATCTATTACCGACCATAGATATGAATATATACTGCGAAAAAATTATTTTTTAGGCCTGATTATGAGGAGAGAGGGGACAATTTTAATGAGGAGAGATGAGACAATTTTAATGAGGAGAGATGAGACAATTTTAATGAGGAGAGAGAGACGTGATTAATGTGAGCTTTAAGATTTCATTTTTTTTTCTTCCTTAAATGAGTTTATTTTATTTTATTTTATTAAAATGTTAGAGGGACATGAATGTAATTGAACCTTAACTCTTATGAAAAATATTAAATGTAATTGGTCATTTGTGAAAAAAAATAGGAACTTTGGACATAAATGAAAAATCATAATAAATTAAAGTACTCATACCTAATTTCAATTATACTTAGAGGTGGACATCTGAACCCGAAAAATCGACCCGACCGACTAAAATCGATCGAACCGACGTCGGTCGATGTCGATTTTACAAAATATAAAATTGACCAGTCGGTCGGAGTAAAAAATAACAAAATCTCGACCGAACGACCAACTTTTAAGTTATAAAAATAATAATAATAATAATATTTTTTTTTTTTGCATTTACAAAGGAAGTAAGTTTACAACTTAATTTTTTTTCTTCACTTTCTCTCTCAACTTATAAGGTTTATTTGTTTAATCCATCACATCACTCCTTCCATTCATTACACCATCATTTTTTTCTTCTCTCTCCACTCCCACTCCACCCTATTAGTTTCTCTTCTCTCTCCACTCTCATTTCAATCCCTAGTAGTCAGATTCATCTTTTTTTTATCTCTCTTCTCTCCCTTCCTTTCACCGACCACCACTACTGCCACCATCGCATGGGTCTCCTTCAAATTATTTATTTGTTAATCACCGTCACTATCACCGGCGTCGTCGCGTGGGTCTCCTCCCATTCATTTCTCCGTTAATCACTATCACCGCCGCTGCATGTGATATGATCATGGACACTTTTACAATGCATTAAGAACCAATGACAATATTAAGATCTAAATAACTCAGAGAAGTCATGAACAAATACATTTAAGGCTTAATTACTCGGCTTAAAATGAAGACAATAGAACCATTCAGCCAAACGTACCGCCCTGCGCGCGCATGACAACCCCACAACATTGTTCCAACTTCAATTGCCTATATCTTTCTGATGACATTCTGGAATATAGTCGTATTTGGTATCGTAAAGCTCTCCGAAAGAGCTTTCCAACCGTATAAAGAATAGTCCAATCTGAGTACTAGAGAAGAAGTTATCATCAAAATACCGAGTGTTCAGAAAATAATACTTTCTTTTATTTTAGGGAATGTAATCTTTCCAACTTATTGGATATAAATATCCGAAAATTGAATTATATATCTTTAGGAAAGTATTGTCTTATTTTTAATTATTAGAATAGATCTTTATTTTCTCTATTTGTTTTGAGAATTTTATCCTAATAGGTTTAGGGTTTTAGATTTCTCAAGGCTATATAAATGACTCAGTCTCAATTGTATTGAACAATTTATGATCAATATAGAAAATTGTTTCTTGAAGCCGTGAGCTTGTCCCTTTGTGCTTTGCACACCTTCGTGGAATCATTCAAGGATGGTTGGTCACCAAACTTGTAGAGTGTTTCTCACCTTTGATTGGATTGATCAATAATCCAATTTCTTGGTTTTTCACCAAACAAAAGTGATTGGATTAATCATTGTCACCAAACTTGTTGAGTGTTTCTCACCTTTGATTGAATTAATCAATAATCCAATTTCTTGGTCTTTTACCAAACAAAAGATAATCTGATTTTGATTTTATTTTCTAAACCTTTAAGCATGTCGATTGTGCGACACAAGATTCAGATTTGGTAGATTACTTGAGGATCTTTCCGTTTGTGGATTGCCTAGGCTCCAAACCTACTTGTCGTTTATATCTGCATGGGTTCCGAACGTGAAAGTTTAAAAAATATCATTTTTTTCCTTCTCTTCTCCCATAAACCGACAAAAACCAAACGACCGCTGCTATAGTCGGACGATCGGTGCTCCAAACCCTCCCAAAACCAAATATCACCGACCGACGCAAAACCGACATGTCGGTGGTTAGCGCCGATTTCCGACCAAAACGATGCCGACCGGCTGATGACCACCCATAATTATACCTTGGTTGGTTAAAAAGTTTTGTTTTAAAGGAGTCTCAAAAGTTTACGTGGCTAAATGTTATTATGGACTAATTTATTTCTTAACCTAAATATTATGATAGTATCAAGGTATCATTGTAAGGTCTACAAATAGATTGAAGAAACTTTAACCCTAATTCTTTTAACAAAAATAGAAACGAAAGAAAGAAAAAATATTTGAGGGTGACAGTTTTGAACTGTTGGAGAAATTACAAAAATACTTCGATAGATTTAAATATCGATGTCGACAAAAATATCAATTTCTCAATTTTATAGAAATATCGATAAAATGTCTACATAGATATTTTTGAAAGATTTAAAAAAATATTTTTTTAAAAAAAATATTAAAATTAACAAATAAACATTATACACTTTAAAATGAATTAAAATATAGGAAAATTGTAACAGATGTCAATTTAGATTAAAATAATTAAAAATATAGCAGTTTCTTATTTTTTTTTTTTTTTTGCAAATATAGTCATTTCTATAGCATGGTCTATTGCGGATACTAGTATATTCCCTCCGTTTTTATAGAATTTTGTCGGTGATAGTAGTGATAATCATGTATCAACGATAGAGTCTATCAATGATAGCCCTTGATTTTTTGCCATATTTGCAAAATGTTTTAAATTTTGCTAATTTTGCAATTATTTTGGGCTTGATGGTTGTTTGTGCAACCCGCCCTAAAATATACTTATTATAATATTATATTCACATTAAGTTACATTTTGTTGTTTTTTCTTTTAATATTTCATCGATTTTGTACGGTATGATGTAATTTTTGATTCACGATATCGATGTCCAACCTATGTATATGTAAAAATGTCGACTGAATTTTAATACAATATCTAACTACCTCATTTAATAATTTGGCAAAAAAATAGTTAAGCCGAGCTTAGCGGTTTGATCGGGCATCGAGATTCAATATTTTCAATCTTTTTTCTTTTCGATTTGAAGGTTTTTTTTTTTTTTAAGATAATAATAATTGACCAGGATCTTAATAACCATTCCAGGATTGACCTTGATTTTTTTTTTTTTTAAAGTGGACAAATTTATTGAGAAATATTTCTTAAAATAATGTAAAAAATATTTGGGGTATCTTTAGAAGCACAAGAAGTAATGTTTTTCATTATAAAATATTCTTGTCTTAAAATAATGTAAAAAATATTTGGGTATCTTTCAAAGCACTCTCCATAATGTTTCATGTATTTTTCATTATAAAATATTTTTGTCTTAAAATAATGTAAAAAATATTTGGGTATCTTTAGAAGCACCATAAAAAATAATTATGAGTTATAATCTATAGGATCAAGGATCTGAGATTTTTTTTTAATCGTTTTTTTTTTTAATGGAAATTTGTGGGCAAATCTTGGCCAGATCTTATCAAATTCATATCGATCATCGTTAAAAATTCTCATTGTTGTTTTTGAATAATATTTTATAACGAAAAAAACTATGAAATATTACTTAATGTTACTTTGAAACATACCTAAATATTTTTTACATTGTTTTAAGAAATATTTCTCTATAAAGATACCCAAATTTGAAGTTAAAAAAAAATTGAAAAAAAAAAGAGTACATTGTTTTAAGAAATATTTCTCTATAAAGATACCCAAATTTGAAGTTAAAAAAAAAAAAAAAATTGGTCCGATGCTGGTCAAGATTGCACCGAAAAATGTTAAAAATAAGGTTTTGATAAATTGTTTGGTAAGAAGATTATTCTTCATAGTAACCTCTAAATGGTGTACAGAAGAATTTCTAGGCCCGTTCACCGGAACAACATCTGTCCTCACTTCGCTCGGACACCCTTCCAACTAATCCGTCCGCGACTTCCATCTCGGGGCTTCCCGACTCATGGGGCATAACGGCCCCTAGGAGAGTTATATGACGCAACTTCCGACCCGCAGACTGGGGCGCAATATCCCGTCAGTCGGTGGTATGAAGTTTAACCATACGCTTTAAAAAAAATAAAAAATGACACGTGACACGAAATAGTTGTTTAACTGGGACCCATACTATTAAATATATTATTTTTTTAAATCATTTCGTCACTTGTCATTTTTTTAAAAGCAGTGGTATGAAAAAACTTGAAATTCTCCCAGTATACCTCTCATGACTGTTCACAAATGCAGAAAGAAGTCATACGTGTATGTTTTTCAATCACGAAAAAACTGATCCGGTCCCACCCGATCTGCAGCATAGCATTTTGAAGGTTGCTACTACGGAGGACCTCCCAGTCATCCGTCGTCTCCTCCATTCCACTCCGATTCTCAAACTCTCGACATTCCAATGTTTGCTGCAACGATGGGATCCGTCTCCGCTTCACAGTTTGCCTCCATTGATGCTTCTCACGCCCCTTCAAGATCCATCCCCGCCGGAGTTTCCTTCTCTCCGTCGAGTTCCGGAGTTCTAGATACTTTATCTTCGCGGCCACGTGCTCGGGTGAGTACATTGTCCGTCCCTTCTTTCTTGAATCTTGGAGGTGTTACCTTACGCTTGATGAACTGGACCTTTTCTTTCCCTTTTTTTGTGTCTGTTCTTTCAATTCTCCTGCAAACTATGTTTTCTGCTATCGAATTGTTGAAGGAATTAGAGTTAGAATATTTAGAGAAAGTGAGACGCTGAGAGGCTCAGCAGTTAGCATATTGGAGCTGAGTGAGGCAATGCCTTAAAAAAAGGAAAATATTATAACATATTTAACCCCTGTAAGTAAATGACAGCCACAACCAAAGAACTAACTCTGCTGCCAACACAAGACAATAAAAAAGGAAAAGCAGTACCGAGAAGTGCTACATTTCATCATCCCCTTCATACGAACAAGCTTAAGGAGGACGGTTACCTGATACCTGTTGCAAACTTGGAAACCTTTGGTAGAGACCTTGATGTAGCCTAAGTGACTAAGGAGAGTTCTCTCCAAGAATCTATCCAAGAATCTTATTATGAATCAAAAGTTAATGAATACATGAGAGGGATTCTCTAAATGAAAAGTAAACTAAAAGGATTAACCATGAGTAATATGAATTTACCCCTAATCCTACTACATCATTCTATCCCTCCAAAACAAAACTCGTCCTCGAGTTTTAAAAAGAAAATGAAAATAGGTAGAAACAAGCGAACTGCCCGACTAGAAAGATGTTTCAGTCGATGGTTGCAAAAGACTCCAACTGAAAATTGCGTTCTAATTTCATCAACACGCCAAGGTGTACCAATGCTCCCCAAAGTTTGGTTTCTATGCCAAAAGTCTTGCCAATCCAAAATCATATATAATAGGATCCAGTAGTCTTCAAAAATTCCTCCAAATACACATACCTTTTTAGTGAAACAAAGTTCAACTGCTTTCATAAAGATGTCTTCCTGACTTGACCAAATTTGTGAAGGATTTAGTCTTTTATGTAACAAATCAAAATTAGATTTTTGAAGGAATTTTCTTGAAAATTCTCTTGAAGTTCCAAACTTAACAATAGTACCCTTCTTTGAATATCTTCCAACATCAATCTCAAGAATTTCAACAAGGTTTCTTTGAATATCTTCCAACATCAATCTCAAGAATTTCAACAAGGTTTTTCTCCACGGCAGTTTCATGGATTTGGTTCTGAAAATTTTCCAGCTCCAAATTTTCTTCCACAATAGTAAAAAGATTATCCAACCAGATTAATAAATCATCTTCTTCGTTGGAACAATTGGAACCTTGAACCAAGAAACCTTCATTTCGACATTCTTGGAGTTTATCATGATAAAAGATGTTCCCAACATTTTTTGGAAGGTGGACTTTTTGTTCTTGGATTATTTCTTTTTGTCTATCTTCACAGTTTTGATGTGTATCGTCGTGGTAAAAATCTTCTTTTCTCGAACTTTTAGAATCTTGATTTATGAATCTTGAAAATTGATGTTCTAGAGGCCTCTCCATTGTATTTTCTTGAATCTTTCTCATATGATCCGTGGGTTCTTGACTTCGGTTGAATTCTCCATCTTCTTGACTGCTACTTTTAAAATCTGTCATTCCTACCTTTTCGGGTTCTTGTTGTTTGATTGTAAAACGATCCAAATTGTTAGATACATTTCCCAAAAGAGGCCAGATTTCATCCATTCCTTTTTTGAATTCCTTACGCCGGATTTCATCAGGGTTGTTGCAGTGTCTGTCATGATTTCCTTCAATTTTTGTCTCCAATGAGCGTGATTCACATTCAAAGGAAACTTTTCTGGTCTTGAACTTCTTTCTTGTGTTGTAAATTTCCGTTCTTGGCAATTTCTTGAACATTCTTGAAGTTGCAACATGGTCTTCTTCTTCGGAATCACTAGAGTCACTACAATAAGAATTCCAATGTAAATCTTGATAGGATCTTTGAAAGAATCGAGCATGGGTCGAGTTGTTATGTTGAAAGTCATCTTCTGAATCGCTAGAATCAAAATTCCAGCATTGTTCTTGAATGTATTTGTGGTTTTCTTGCCTATATCGATCGTTGTATCTCTTCTTGGACATCTTTCTTGTCTTGTAATTCTCCATTCTTGATGAATCTTCTTTAAAAGGGTTCCCCCTTGTAATTAAGTGTACGTTGTTCGGCAACGAGCACAGCTCACGAAGCTCCCTCTTGCGATCTGCGCCAACAAGAGTTTCTCGGTCTTTCACCGGCGGCAGTCAACGTTGGCCCAGACGGTCGCTCTGATACCAATTTGATGTAGCCTAAGTGACTAAGGAGAGTTCTGTTCAAGAATCTATCCAAGAATCTTATTATGAATCAAAAGTTAATGAATACATGAGAAGGATTCTCTATTTATAGAGAATGAAAAGTAAACTAAAAGGATTAACCATGAGTAATATGAATTTACCCCTAATCCTACTACATCAGACCTCGTCATAATATCTGCTAGTATATTTGAGTTTGTGGGAAGGCAAGGGGTTGAGGAGGGGAAATGGGCGCATTTGGTGAATTGAGAATTGGTGGGTAATCTTGTGAACCTGGGGGGTCTAGAGTTGGGCAGCTTAAGGGTCTGCAACCAAACCTTGCTTGCAAAATTGCTTTGGCGGTGAGTCTAATACCCTGTGGCACAAGGTCATTGCGAGTAAATACGACCCATCCGTTCAAGTGGTTGTCAGGTGGGGTCAAAGGCACTTCTAGAAATCCTTGGAAGGATATCTCTTGCGAGATTCCATCCTTTTCTAATTTGATTCATTTCTCGGTGGGGATGGGAAGGAAACGTACTTTTGGGAGGATAAGTGGGTGGTGGATAGCCCCCTCGCTCTACGTTTCTTCGTTTATATCATTTGTCTTCTTTGAAAAATCATTTCGTCGCTGATATTTTTAACCAGTCCGAGAGATTTCCTTCTTTCTCCTTTGGCTTTCGTCGGGCCTTATCCAATAAGGGAATGACGGACATCATGACTCTCCTTTCTTTAATCGGGGAGCGTGTTCTTTGACCATGGATAAGAGATGTTCGGTTATGGAGTCCTTACCCCGCTGAGGGTTTCTCGTGTAGTTCATTCTTTCAGACCTTACTTAATCCTTCCCCAATTGGCGACTTTTCTTCTCTTGGAAGGTGAAATTACTGAAGAAGGTCCAGTTCTTTGTTTGGTTGGTCATTCACGAAAGAGTTAACACTCTAAATCGGTTTTTGAAAAAGAGATTTACTTTGGTTGGTCTTTTCTGCTGTATTCTTTGTTGGAGGACGGAGGAAGACCTGAATCATTTGTTGTGGAGCTGCGAGTTTGCTTGGGACATGTGGAACCTCTTCTTTGAGGTGTTTGACATCTAGTTTGCTAGGCACATAGGCCTTAGAGAGATGATCGAGGAGTTCCTTCTCCATTCGCCTTTTCGGGAGAAAGGAAAGTTCTTGTGGCAGGCTGGGATCTGCGCAATTTTATGGGGCTTATGAGGGGAAAGAATCAATAAGACCTTTAGAGGGACTGAGGGGGAGCCTAGTGCTATTTGGTCTCTTGTTAGGTTTCATGTTTTTTGTGGGTGTCAGTGATGTGGTTATTTTGTAATTATCCTATAGGTCTTATTTTACTTGATTGGACCCTTTCCTGTAGGGGTCCATTTTTTGGGATTTTTTTTAATGCCTTTGTATTATTTCGCTTTCTCAATGTAAGCTTGATCAAAAAAAAAAAAATCTTGAAATAATAAACTTAACTCATATAAACATAGTCATAGAATTAGAAGTTACATCACGTTCAATCTATCTATTCAAGATAATTACAAACAATTTATCCATACATAATTACAAACAATTATGAGGAAATTGTTTTGGGAAGGAAATAATGGGGGAAAGATACATCTTGTAAGATGGAAGACAGTTGCAAATTCTCAAGAAAATGGTGGTTTGGGTATTGGAGGCTTGAGAGAAACAAGACTCTTGCTTTGTTAGCAAAATGGGGATGACGATTTTTTCATGAGAACCTATCTCTATGGAAGAAAGTGGTCTCTAGCATCCATGGCTCTGATTTATATGATTGACACACTATTGGGAAATTTGCCTTTAGTCTTTGTAGCCCTTGGATAAGTATATCAAGGTCTTGGAAATCGGTGGAGCGTTTCGCTCCTTTCACGTTAGAAAATGGCTCAAGAATTTCATTTTGGCACGACCTTTGGCTTGGCAACAACTCTCTGAAATCGGATTCCCTCGACTCTTCAAGATGTTGAAATATCAGATTTTACTTTCCGAAGGTATCTTAAAGATGTTGAAATATCAGATTTTACAAGTCTTCTTGAAGTATTTCTTAAATTTAGGAGAATAATAATCTCTTATTAGACATGTGGAATCCTAGGTCTTCTTATATAGGAGAAAGACCTAATACAATAAGGAAAGTAAAAGACCTAATACAATAAGGAAAGTAAAAGATCTAATATAATAAGGAAAATTAAAATAAAGTCAATAAAGACTAAATATTAATTAATATCTACATAATTATAAATACTAGAATTTCTAACACTCCCCCTCAAGCTGGTTTAAAGATGTCTTCCATAGCCAGCTTGTCAATCAATTTATCGAATTGCTTCTTCGGAAGCCCCTTAGTTAGTACATCAGCAATTTGCTCTGTCGTCGGAAGATAAGGAATACATATTGCACCTGTATCAATCTTTTCTTTAATAAAATGTTTGTCAACCTCAATATGTTTAGTTCTATCATGTAGAACTGGATTATGCGCTATAGATATGGCAGCCTTATTATCACAATAAATTTGTATAGGTTTAGTCTGAGAAAACTTCAGTTCTTCTAGTATCCTTTTGATCCATATGCCTTCACAAATACCATGCGCTAAAGCTCTAAACTCTGCTTCAGCGCTACTCCTGGCCACTACATTTTGTTTTTTACTTCTCCAAGTAACCAGGTTCCCACCAACAAAAGAACAATAACCAGAAGTAGATCTTCTATCTGTAATACTTCCTGCCCAATCTGCATCAGTATAAACTTCTACTTGGGAGTGATTATGTTTTTGGAATAAAATACCTTTTCCAGGAGTCCCTTTTAGATACCTCAAAATTCTGTAAACAGCATCAAAATGAGTTGGTCCTGGTGCATGCATAAACTGACTTACCATGCTTACGGCATATGCAATATCAGGGCGTGTATGAGATAGATAAATTAATCTTCCAACAAGTCTCTGGTACCGTTCCTTGTTCTTTATTTCTTCTACTTTTGCTACTTCTAGCTTAAGATTAGGTTCAACAGGAGTTTCTGCTACCTTGCAACCAAGTAATCCGGTATCCTTGAGTAAGTCGAGGACATACTTTCTTTGATTAACAAAGATACCTTTCCTCGATCTTGCAAATTCCATCCCTAAAAAATATTTCAGCGGTCCCAGGTCCTTGATCTGAAACTCCCTTGCAAGATTTTTCTTGAGATCAACTAGACCAACTTCATCATCACCTGTGAGAATAATATCATCTACATAGACAATCAAAATTGAGATTTTATTATTCTCAGAGTGTTTATAAAATATAGTATGATCTGCTTGACTTTGAAGAAATCCATAGCTACACACAACTTTTCCAAAACGCTCAAACCAAGCTCTCGGAGACTGTTTAAGACCATAAAGGGTTTTCTTTAATTTGCAAATTTTACTCCACCCGAATTCTTTTTCAAAACCTGGTGGTAAGCTCATAAAAACCTCCTCCTCAAGATCGCCATTTAGAAAGGCATTTTTCACGTCGAGTTGATAAAGAGGCCAATCTGAATTTACTGCAAGAGACAAAAGAACTCTAATAGAGTTGATTTTAGCAACAGGGGCAAACGTTTCCTCATAATCAATCCCATATGTTTGAGTGAAACCTTTAGCTACCAGTCTGGCCTTATATCTCTCAATACTACCATCTGCATTACATTTTATGGTGAACACCCATTTACAGCCCACTGATTTCTTATTTTTTGGCAATTCTACTATTTCCCAAGTCCCATTTTGTTTTAGAGCATTCATCTCCTCCATAACTGCTACTTTCCAAATTGGATCTTCTAAGGCCTCATGTATATTCCTTGGAACAAACAAGTCATCTATCCTAGAAGTGAAAACTTTATGACTATTTGACAAATTTTGATATGACATGTAATTTGCAATAGGATATTTGGTACAAGTTCGAATACCTTTTCTAATGGCTATGGGAACATCAAGATCAGACACAATTGGCAAAGTATTTTGAATAATTGAAGAAGTAGGAACGAAGGAAGGATTACCAAGATTTTCAGTTTCATTCGTCGGAGTCTCAGATTGGCTCTGCGAAGGATCAACTATCTGGTCTTGGTTACTCTGATTGAATTTTCTTCTAGTATAAAACTGTAACTCGGGAACTTGATCAATATGATCATTTTGTAGTATTTCTCCCCCTGATTGAAAAGATTCTATACTTGGCATCGAAGGACTAGTAACATCAGGAAAAATAAGACTAGGAAGACAAGTAGAAACATCCCAGAAGTTATCTTCCAAAATTGCTTTCTCCCCCTGAAGAGAACTTTGGGTAAAATATGGTTGATTTTCTAAAAAAGACACATCCATGCTCACAAAAAGTTTTTTTGTCTGAGGATCAAAACACTTATAACCTTTTTTATTTGAAGAGTAACCCAAGAAAATACATTTAACAGCTCTATGATCAAGTTTTGATCGAAAGTGACTAGGTATATGAACATAAGTAGTACACCCAAAAACTTTGAGAGGTAAATCAGAATATATGCGAGATGTTGGAAAAATATGTTTAAAGCAGTCAAGTGGAGTTTTAAAATTCAAGATCTTACTAGGCATCCTATTTATTAGATAAGTAGCCGTGAGAACTGCTTCACCCCATAAATATTTTGGAACATGCATGGAACACATTATAGCCCGAGCTACTTCAAGTAAATGCCTATTTTTCCTTTCAGCAATCCCATTCTGCTGAGGAGTATCCCGACAAGTAGACTGATGAACAATACCTTTATCTTTCAAAAAATCACCAAAAACTTCATTAAAGTACTCTGTTCCATTATCAGAGTGTAAAATACAAATTTTGGTTTGAAATTGGGTTTCAATCATATTGTAAAAACTTTTAAAAATATCTTTCACCTCAGATTTTTTTTCCATTAAAAAAACCCAAGATAGACGAGTATGATCATCAATAAAAGTCACAAACCACCTTTTTCCACTATGAGTCCTAATTTTAGAAGCACCCCAAACATCACTATGAATTAAATAAAAAGGTTTGGAAGCTTTGTAAGGTTTTGGTAAATATGTGGAACGATGATTTTTTGCAAAAATGCAACTTTCACAATTAAAAGAGGAACAATCAATTCCCTTAAATAAGTTTGGAAATAAATGTTTGAGATAAGGAAAACTTGGATGTCCTAGTCTATGATGCCAAATCATAATTTGTTCATTAACAGGAAGAGAACTAATACTACTGAGACCCTGAGTTATTTTATTGCTAAAAGAACCTTCACTAAAGTAGTAGAGGCCATCAAACATCCTAGCAGTGCCAATCGTCTTCTCCGATTCCTGATCCTGAAAAACACAGTGAGACTCAAAGAATATAACACGACAGTTAGAGTCTCTAGAAAGTTTCGAGACAGATAAAAGGTTACAGGCTAATTTTGGAACATGGAGGACAGACTGGAGGGAGATATTTTCAGTCAATTTAATAGTTCCTTTTCCTGCAATAGAAGAAAAACTGCCATCTGCAATTCGAATCTTTTCATTAGAATACGAAGGAGAGTATGAGTCAAAAAAATGAGAAGAACTAGTCATATGATCCGAAGCTCCGGAATCAATAATCCACGGAGAAGAAGTGTGACTAGAGAAAACTTGAGGATAACTCTCTGTTTGTGCCAATGAAACACAAGAATTATTAGATGATAAATTGGTTGGTAGCAATTTAAAGATTTGATGAATTTGCTCATTTGCCATTGTATCAAATTGTGAGTTAATGGGAAATAATAAATATAAACCAAAATTGAACCAAACCAAGCAAATAACCACCGAACCTGACCGAATATTGCAGTAAACCAAACCAAATTGGATCGGTTCACAAACCCAACTTCATCTTCATCGCGTGAACAAAAAAGTGGGTGTAGAAGTGTGCTTGCGACAACGGCGGCTAGGGTTCCGGCCGTGGTGAAAGTGGCGGCTAGGATTTTAAAGAGCTAGGGTTTCCTGCTCTGATACCATCTTAAATTTAGGAGAATAATAATCTCTTATTAGACATGTGGAATCCTAGGTCTTCTTATATAGGAGAAAGACCTAATACAATAAGGAAAGTAAAAGACCTAATACAATAAGGAAAGTAAAAGATCTAATATAATAAGGAAAATTAAAATAAAGTCAATAAAGACTAAATATTAATTAATATCTACATAATTATAAATACTAGAATTTCTAACAGTATTATCAGTTGCTCGAGTAGGCTCTGTAATGGACTCTCGAAGATGGAGTTTAGAAGCCTTCGGGTCTTTCTCAGTTAAGTCTCTCTCAAGTAAGCTTAATAACTCTTGTCCTTTACCAATCGGGTTATTTTCAGCACTATGGAAGACTAAAAGTCCTAAAAGAATCAACATTCTCCCATGAGTTTTGTTAAACAATAGTCTCAATTCTTCAACTCATGTCCTTCAGAAAAAATCACCTAAATCTAATTTGCAGCCCTCGATTTGTTTTCTATGTCGATGCAGTGGGGAAACACTCTTACATTACACATAATTTTCGAGTGCATGTACTCGCAAGCTTGTTGATTCAGTTTGTTAGCTCTCTCAATCTGAAATGGGTTTTTTCATCAAATGTCAAGGAGAATATCATTCAGCTTCTTTCGGGTCCCCTTCTTCCCCCTAGGCCTCTCATACTTTGGCTTAATGCGGTCAAGGCCCTTCTCTCGAAAATTTGGTTGGAAAGAAGTAAGAAGATTTTTGAAGACTCTCACAGTTCTTGGCAAGTTTGTTTTGACTCGGCTCACCTTAAAGCATCGCTTTGGTGCTCTCTCTCGAGTTCCTTTGAAGATTATTCATTATAAGACATTACTTTAAATTGGAATGCTTTTATATTCCCTTGTAATTTTATTTCTTAAATTATCACTTTTTATCGCTTTATTTCACTCTTTCGTGGAGTTTGTTTCTTTTGAAAAAAAAAACTCCCTACGGACTTCACAAATGCATTTTTAGTGTGAAGCATCTTTCTTTTAAATCTAAAAATTGCAACAAAACTCGTGCTCCGAAAATGCATTTCTAGATTTAAAAGAAAGATGATTCACACCCCTGAACACACTCTAAAAGAAAGATGACTTCTAAATGCAACTTTAGATCCTATTTCTCTTCTCTATTTTTCTTCTTTTTCAAGTCACAAGATATAGGGTTTTCCTTTGAGATTGAGAAAAGTCTGTTATTTTCAACTTTTAAGGGTTAAAGGTCATTTTACTTATAGATGACAGCAGAATTTCAATTTTTTCTTTTTTATGGATTGGGTAAAACATCTTTACCTATTCTAAATAAGGTTATTTTATCAATAACTCTCATATCAGAACAATCCTCCCAACAGCCCCCTTTAAATAATAACAACAGTAAATGAACAAATAAACTAGCAAGTAGCAAGCAGTAGAGATAATTTTTCTTAGTAAAAATGGGGATAAGAGTAACGGGACCACATTCAGGCTTCATTTGGTTGCACAGGTGCATTTGAATTTGCAGCAAATAATTCAGAAAAAGAGGAACTGTTTTGTCAGACACAGCAACAGGGCAGGTGGGTTTGTTGGTCCCAGTAAGAATCCATCTACAAGTGCAGCTGTGATTACTGCAACGTCCTCAGCATCTGTGGGCATTGGGGCTGCTCTGGAGGTGCAAGAAATACGGGAGAGATCCAACAAGTGGCAATGGAACCAGTACTCTATAAACTATTTTGTTTCTCATTATCAACCTTCTCAACAGCAACCACAATCAAGTTCAAGTCCTCCTGTCGTCCTTTTAGTTCATGGATTTGGAGCTTCTATTCCCCATTGGCGCAGGTCCATATCTTTCTCTCCACTTTATTAACTTTTAAGCATTAAATGTTATAGCTTTCGCACATATCTAAAACTTAACTTTAAAGGACAAAAGTTTACTGCTTCTTGTTCTTGCTTTAAGTGGTGTCACCCGATTTAACCCCTCAACTTAATGCATTTCTTAATTCACTTCGGTTAAAGAAGTCTAATACGGTGCATTTTGGTGGTCGGGCTTATCTTCTGACCGTGATGCCTGTGACATTTGTGCTTTTGCTCTACCTGTCTTCGAATATTTCTTGGAGGCATTTGGTGTTGTAACTGTTAGTGTTCGTTAGTGCTGCTGATTAAAAAATGGCTCCGCAGAGGAGAGAGTGCATGTGATACAGTGAGGGAAAAAGGGCAGAGAGGAGAGAAGGAAGTTGGGCGATTGAGCTTGTAATTCTACTTGTTAAGTAGATGACTAATGGAGGCCTAAACTTCAGTGGACGTAGGCTGTGAATAGCCGACCCACTATAACCTTTGTGTGTCACTGTGTTATATTCTTCTGTTGTTTTTTCTTTTTCTTGGTAACCCTTGGGTTGTTGAACTGAAGCAAGAACGTGCATAACCATATCTAACTGAATTGAGTAATTTAGTTATTAGACATGGTAAATCATTAATTTACCTATCTATCAGGCCTTTTCTCCCTTGGCCCCTTGTTACACTGCCTTTTTCTATTCTTAAGGGTTGTGACATCAAGCTGCATCGCCCCCTTTCTCTTTGATAAAAGGGAGAAAATGTCTTCTTTAAAATGCACCTAGGGCGTCTAAGTGACCCTTTTTTTAGGGGAGCTAGCTCGTATATGTGGTAGAGGGCGAACAAAGGATAGTATGCTTGTGTTGGAAAGATCTTTTTTAAGATTAAAAAAAAAAAAATCCAATTATCCATTCAACATGCCTTTGTATAGAGATTTGCTGTTCATTTCATGCATGTCACCCGAGTCCTGATATTTTATTTGGAGATTTCTTCAGGAATATTAGCACATTGTCTCAATATTCAACTGTCTATGCTATCGACCTTCTTGGCTTTGGGGCTTCCGATAAGCCTGCTGGCTTTGCATATACAATGGAAACTTGGGCAGATGTATGTTCAAATGGAACTTATTAGCAGATGGCAGATTATTGATCAATAGGAACTCGCTAATGTGGCTCCTTTCTCATTGGTGACAGTTGATATTGGATTTTGTGGACCAAGTTATTAAGAAGCCAACTGTGCTAGTGGGTAACTCAGTGGGAAGCCTTGCTTGTGTGATTGCTGCTTCAGGTGCGTGAAGCCAACATTTTCAGAAATAAATCCTTAGAAAGAACTTTTGATTTTTGTAAGTGTTCGTATGTTTCCCTGTGAAACCAGATTCTAGTCGCAATCTAGTTCGAGGACTTGTGCTCTTAAACTGTGCTGGTGGTATGAACAATAAAGCAATTGTCGAGGATTGGAGGATCAAACTGTTATTACCTTTGCTTTGGCTGTTCGATTTCTTATTGAACCAACGGGGAATTGCTTCAGCGCTGTTTGAGCGTGTGAAAAAGAGGTATTTGTATTTGGGTTACTAAGTCCACTTTTCTTTTTCATGTGGCTAAATGGAGGATAAAATTAGAGAAGGTGTATTATTTCTCCGCAGAGATAGCTTGAGGAACATTTTGTCATCCGTATATGGAAACAAGGAAAGTGTGGATGAAGATCTGATAGACGTAGGGGTCCTTTGTCCTTTCTCCCCAACTTACCTCTCTTCTTCCTTGGATTAATGATGTTCTAACCATTTTTGAACTGATAAATATAGATAATTGTGGAACCAGCAAATGACGAAGGGGCACTTGATGCTTTCGTTTCAATCGTAACGGGGCCACCAGGGCCGAGCCCGGTGCAACTAATGCCGAACATTTTTGTGCCTGTTCTGATTTTGTGGGGAGATGAAGATCCATTCACACCGCTTGATGGTCCAGTTGGGAAGTACTTCTCCAAGTTATCTATGGAAGTACCAAATGTCAGTCTTTTTGTGTTGAAAGGAGTAGGACATTGCCCTCATGATGATAGACCTGAATTAGTGCATGAAAAGCTCCTTCCATGGCTGGCTCAGCTTCCTGCTTTGTAACAAGTAAGTTTTTCTGCATCCACAAGATCATTTGTGTATTTTTGTATAGTCAGTCATTCCCAAACTGAGACGCTTCATTGGGACCAAATCTCTACATGTCTGATACCAATTTGTTGGTTTATCATTCAAAATGTCTGTCAATATAGTTTGATTTTATTTAGTTTTTGTGAAGGGAAAAACTCGCAGTTCTTAGCTCAAATAATTACCAATGATAATGTATTTCGTACCACATATTCTCACTAAATAGATGAATTCCTGTAATATAGTACCTTTGGCTTTGCATGGATGTATATGGGCAAATAGGGTTGTTTTGTTATGTTTGGAAAATTGTAGAAAATGAGCCAAATTGTTTTCTGATTCGGAAGACGGGTTCAAATCCATGAATTAAGTTCTTTTTTTACCCCCTTTGTGCTTGAGAAATGTGTGAAATAATGCATGTACCCTTATCTTACTATATATATATATATGAGTAAAACTTGTTTGATGCGTGGGCTACAAGTATCTTTTGCACCCCAGCATGTGTCACGATTTGATTGACTAAATGTTTATATTAATATCTTTTGCAGCCCAGCATGTGTCACAGCATGTGTCACGATTTGATTGACTAAATGTTTATATTATTTTTTAAATAAAAAAATCTTTTCACGCCGTTTACTTAGATTTCCGTCAGATAAATAACTTCTCTTATTTTCTCTCTCTTTCCTCCACTTCCATCTGCCATAACCTTTGTTTTCAATTTCCTCTCTCATTTTTTCTACAATAAGTATTTTTTTTTTCTTTTTTTTGGTTAACTATTTTTTAACGCAGTAAGATTCGCAATACTCTAAAGAATATCTCTAGACAAATAAAATCTTTTTTGTTACCATTTTTTTTTTTTTTTCTTACAAAAAAAATAAAATTCAATCGACCTTTCCCTTTACCAACCTTAGATGAATCTAACCTTGAAATTTTCCACTCTTTCCTTCACTTCCTCTAAAAACCCACTTGAAAATTTATGCATATATAACACATAATGAGCCTCTGCAAATTTCAAATAACCCCAATTGAAACTCCATGACGTTTGGAGTTTAGAGAAATAAAGAGAGAGAAAGTAGGAGAAGTTGTTAATTTGATGGAATAAGAAAGGAAAAGTTAATCAAGTAAACGCCGTGAAATATTTTATTATTATTTAAAAGTTGTTTAAATATTAGCCAATCAAATAATGACAGGTGGTTGAGCTGCAAAAGATACTTAGCCAATCAAATAATGACTGGTGGTTGGGCTGCAAAGGATACTTGTAACCCCGGCTTGTAACCCCGGCAGCAAGCAAGTTTTACTCTATATATATATAAAAAAGTGGATAAGGAGGAAAAACATTTTATGGAGTTTTTGGACGGATAACCTACCCAGGTGAAATGTCATTTGACTCTACCCTCATAAACTAACGAAGGATGTCCGGTTGTTGACGTCATCAACACTATTAGCCGTGTGAAAAGTTGATTGTATCCTCGCTCATTCCTCTCCCAAATTCGAGATTCTCCCTCTCAATCACGATTCTCCTTCTCTCCCTCACTTGCGATCCTCCCCCAAAATTTGTAGAACGATTTTAGGAGTTTAAAAAAAAATGTTGTTCTTCAGACCTCTATGGGAATGGAACGCTATTTCCGAAGAAATCTTGCGTCACTGTTACAATACTTCAGTGCCATGGCCAATTCAAACGCCTTCAAACACACTGCATCGACCTACAAAGCCATGATCGAGAAGCTTGAGCGCGAATGTGGTGCAATACATTTTACAGCAATGGAAATGGATGGCATAAGTTGCTGCAAAGATTTGTTTGTATGTATGATAAATAGTCACAAACGTGTAGGCTCGACGGAGCAAGTGCTAAAGATGTTCTATCGGATCGGAGAATTCGTGTGCAAGCCGACGCTGAAGAGAAGGAGAGAGGGAGGGGGGGAGAATCGCGAATTTGGGGAGGATTGAGCGTGAGGATACTATCGGCTTTTCACGCGACCAATAGTGTTGATGGCGCCAACAAACTAACATCCTTCCTAGTTTATAAGGGTAGGGTCAAATGACATTTTACTCGCTAAGGGAAGAGTTATCCGTACAAAACTCCAACTTTTTCTTTCCATTTTGCCCTTTCATTATAAGCATTCTTACTATTAATTTGGTGGCAATTTTGGCATTCAAATATAAATTATTTTTATTTCTAATTGAGCATGGAATTAAATGGGGATCAAATTCTCCTGCTTCAAACAACATAAAGTTTCATATATGGAATTGAGCATGGAATTATTTTTATTTCTTTTGCCATTTCAAGGGAAATTGTTTGTATATATTCGTATACATGTTTCCATTAAGTTACCGTTCCACACGTTCTTCTACCCAACCCTATAAATAAAAATTCAAATAAATTTCACCAACCAACCCTATAAATAAATATTCAAATAAATCCTCTGAAACTGTTTAACAGAAAATAAAATCATGAAAGAAAAAATCTTGAAGTAGTAGATTTCAGATATCTTTTGTAAGCCCCCTCGCAATTTGAAGAAGTTTGGATGTTAGCTAATATTCAAATAAATCCTCTGAATTTGGCTAATATTTTCGAGATGTTTTAGAATTCAAATCTGTCGGATTTTATTCATAATTATTTACAAATTTATTTATCTTATTTTAATTCAAGATTTGCCCCCCATTTTTTTTTAATCTTGGGCAATTCAAATGTATTATTTGTAGCATTAGAAATAAGAGAATTGACTTATGAGGTAGATGAAGGAATGAAAGCAATTCTCTCTATTTTCTATATATTGAATAATGAAGTTGTATTCTATTCCTCCTTAGCATTGAGACAAAACTCTAGCCGCATAAAACTGACAACTTCCACTGCACAATACATATCAGATCATGTATTTAAGAATGCATACATCTGACCTCCAATATGTAAATGCACATGGATGCGTCTCATATCCTCAACGCTTGAGGTGTCTTAGGAAACCATTTCCATAGACCATCGAATATTGACAACATTTTTGTTTAGGCATATTTTCTTTAAAATTATATGAGTGATAAGTGATAACCACAGATAGAAATCGATAAGTGATTATCACTGATGGACCTATTATTACATATAGAATCCTGTTAGTGTTAGCTACGGATAAATGTCTATTTAAATAGAAGTCTATCCATGATAGCTATTGATAAACAACTATTGAAATAACCATAATTTCAAATGAATTGGTGCAAAAAAAAAAAAAAAATTACATCATATTTATACAAAACCCTAGGGTTAGGATTTTGACCTAATTTAGACAATATAATACACGTGGCACAAACCAATATTGAAAACGATAAATACAGGAAAGAAATTACTATATTTTCTTAATATCCCCCCTCAAACGAGAGGGTAGTTCTACTATGAGTTTGCTGCGAAGATACCCAAACTGAGTGTGAGATAGGGGTTTGGTGAGATAGTCTACTAGTTGATCTAGTGACAGAACGTAGCGAACTTGCAAGGCACCACGAAGAACCTGATCTCGAACAAAGTGAACATCAATTTTGATGTGTTTGGTGCGGGCATGGAAGACATGATTGGTTTTCAAGGCACCAACACTCAGGTTATCACACCACAGTACAGGGACGAAAGGAAAAATGACCCGAAGCTCAGTCAATAGTTGTTGTAGCCAAATAATCTCAGCAGCAACATGTGCTAAGGCCATGTACTCAGATTCGGTGCTATTGCGAGCAACTACAGTTTGTTTTCTAGAGGACCAAGAGATGAGTGTGTTACCAAGAAACACACAGTAGGCTGCAACGATCATCCACATTGGCTGCCCAATCTGCATTAGAGAATGCAACCACTAAGGAGATAGTATTGTGCTGGATGAAGTCCCATGTGACGGGTACTGCTAAGACAGTGAAGGACTCGCTTGACCGCATGTCAGTGAACATTGGTAGGTTGTTTCAGAAATTGACTCAGATGGTTGACAATATATGCAATGTTAGGCCGCGTATGAGTGAGGTACTGAAGGGCTCCAAGTGTACTACGATAAAGGAAAGGATCAAACATAGGCGTCTCATCATTGATAGACAGATGTGTTCCCATAACTGCAGGTGAAGGAGTGGGTCGGAGGTGCACCATATCAAGTTTATGCAACATGTCATCAATATACTTGGTTTGAGTCAGTAATAGCTCAGACTCAAGATGAGAGACCTAAATCCCAAGAAAGTAGCTCAGCAGGCCCAAATCTTTTAGTGTGAAGCTAGTATTCCAGATTAGTAATTAGACTAGACAGTAGGGGAGCATCATTGCCTGTGATAATGACATCATCAACATAAACCAGAAGAAAAATTGTGGACTTACCTTGGTTGTAGATTAACAGAGATGGATCAGCTACGAGGTGTTTGTTTGAGACCATAGATAACCTTGGTTAGTTTGCACACGTGGGTGGGACAATTCTGATCAACATAGGCAGGAGGCTGAACCATATACACTTCTTCCTCAAGTTTGCCATTCAGGAAGACATTGTGAAAATTCAAGTTGACGAAGGACCCAACCCCGAGAAACGGCAATGGAGAGAACCACTTGAATCGTAGATGGTTTCACGACATGACTAAAGGTCTCAAAGAAGTCAATACCTGGACTCTAATGAAACCATTTGGCCATAAGGCGAGCTTTGTATCGTTCTACACTACCATCTATTGCTCGCTTAATGCAAAAAACCCATTTGCTGCCAACCACATTTAGATTTGAAGAGGGCTCAACAAGCTGCCAAGTCTGATTTCGCATAAGTGCAGAAAACTCAAGATCCATTGTTGCTTTCCAGACTGAAGTTGCAATGGCATCAACTATACGGGTTGGTTCAGTTAACCGCCAGTCGGTACGAGCAACAGTCATCCATGCTTTAGGCTTAAAGACACCAGCCTTAGCACGTGTGACCATAAGGTAGGTGGACTGTACTGCAGAAGTATGAGAAATAGAAGTACTGGAGACATCAGGTGATAGAACCATAGTACCTGATGGCGGTGAGGAGACTGAATGATCAGAGAATTCCAAGGAGACATTGACCATACTGGCTGAGACACCTAGGGACGGCGATGAGTCGAATCCCACAGTGTGATAATGATCCAGTGAAGTGTCTGATGTCATCGGTACAGGTGATGACGACAAGGGTGACAACGGCAACTCAGTTGGTGCGGTAGACATCTGCTTATGAGCTGATAGATGACTAGCTTGTGGGCCAGGAAGCTGTGTCGATGTACTCTGTAAGTCAGTTGGAAACCAAAAGCTTACAGAAGGTTCATCCTGAGATGATGAGGCAACTGTGTCACAGTCAGAGAAACCTGATACAAAGGGAAAGTTAGTCTCATTAAACTAAACATGGCGAGAGATAATGATTTTCTCTGATGACCAGAGGCATTTGTGTCCCTTGTAAGCTGGACTATGACCCAAGTAGACACATCTTTCTGTCTTAAACTGAAACTTGTTGACGATGTACGGTTTGAGATAAGGGTAGCAGGGCACACCCAAACGTCTTGAGTTCCATAAAGTTCAGCTGATTCCCAAGTAACATTTCCATAGGCGATTTTCCATGAAGTGCAGATGATGGCAGACCATTTATGAGCAAGGTAGAAGCGAGAAAGACATCTCACCAATACTGTAGTTGTTGGGTTTTATGTCCTAAAACTCGTAGTTTGTAAACTGAATGAATGTATGTAAATATTATATTTCAATAAAGTTGTTATTGAATTTTTAGTGAATTGTGTTTGTATTAACCTATACCAATAACTAACACCCATGGCTGTAGTATGAGTACTTGAACTTCATGTGTGACATGAATGTGAATCAAGTTCAAGTAGACAGCCAAAAATGGTCTATAGTATAGGGATAAGGCTGGATACCTTATCCTGGGGACACTATTGGACGCGGCTCACTTTGTATAGTACAAAACGATGTGATTCGAATCGTTTCATGTAGAGACATGTGAGTGAGGGCGTCCTGTGCAATGAGTTTGCACAAGACCGAACCAAGAAATAAAATCGCTCTTTCTTTATAACACCGTTTACTGTAAAGACCGGTTTATTCATATGATGACTTAGGTAACTCGATCTCAATCCTGAGCTTACTATGAACTCCTGTTTATTCAACCTTATCCTTTGATTTGTACGGGTGAGAGTGGCCAGATTGCCGACTCAATAAGCCTACCATCTTGGGGATAAGATTGAATAAGTGGCTGGGGACATAGTTGTAGCAAGATTGGAGTTCACTCCTACCCGCTTTCAGGGTTAGTAGAAAGGTTGTTCCCTTTAGTGCTGACTCCAGGTCTTGAACAATGGGCCCATCCTCTCCTGATCAGGGAGGAATCTGATTTGATGGTTGGACCACAAATCAATTGTTCATTAGAGGTGTCAGTGGTACTTAAGGAACAAGATATAATACAAGGGTTAAACGGTTTAAATGACCCGTTGTCATTATGAACGACCTGTGAAGGATCGACTTACTGATGATAGTTATATCAACAGGACACAATATATCTACAGTGAGGAGAGTGCAGCCCTTGGACTTTAGTGGAGTCTCCGGGGGTTAACGAATGTTGGTTAGTTCGGTTGAAAGAGTTTTGACCGGATAATCTCGTATCGTTGGAGCTCATGATCTGTAGGTCCTTACGGTTCTCCTGGCTAGCTCGGATAAAACCGTGAAACAGTATAAAAGAAAAGAAAAGAATTTGAATCGTTCAAATTCGGGTTTGTGGAAGAAGGATAGACATATTTAAATATGATTTAAATATGGACATATTTAAATATGATTTAAATATGGACATATTTAAATATGATTTAAATATGGCATCGGCCTGAAACATGAATGAGATTCATGTGAAAAAAGTCGGTTTTTCTGAAAAACCGAGTTTAGTTATATTATTTAATCAATATTTGATATTGAATTAAATAATATTTATTAATTAAAAAGTTTAATTAATAATTATATATATTTTTTATTTATTAAAATGTTTAATAAATAAAATTATTATTATTATTTTTAATAATAATAATAATTATATATATATATATATATACATACATGTGTCTTGCATGCAGCAAGACACATGTTGTTATGTAAATATATATATGTTACGTATCAATTGAATTCTCTGTGAATTCAATAGAAGTTTGGGCTGAAGAAGTTTGCAGAAGAGAATTGAAAGAAGATTGATAAAATTGAATTTGATTCAATTTTAACTTTGGGTACATGTTTTTTGAAGTTAAAAAAAAAAAAAAAAACATCAGTAGCCTCTGTTCTTCTCTTCTTCCTCTTCCTCTTCTCCTTTTCTCTTGTAAAAGGAGTCCCACCACTCCGTTTCTCGGCCTGAGGATAGCGGGACTACCGTGGGTGGTCCACGAACGTTTCGTGAGAAGGCTCGGTGAGCTCGTGAGGAGCTTCTGGCGGTGAATTTGGAGAGATACGAACGACAAGGGTATGTGTTCTATTTCTCTTTTTCTTCGCTTTTGCATGTTTCCATTTGTTTAAATTGATGAAATTAGAGTGTCCATGATCCAAATTCGCTTCCGCTGCGTGCCATGAGCGCTCCATCAATTGGTATCAGAGCGTTTTTGGCCACTCAATTTCTATCAATTTAAGTTATGGTGGGTTTTATTTAGAAATTGTTTATGAATGGAATTCTAAAGTGAATATCGATTTTGGCATAGTTTCTTTTGAATTTCATTATTTGTAATTGCCCGAGAATGTATGGGCTTTAATGCATGCTAAAGAGTCTGTATTTTTAGAGTCATTAGAGTCCATATAGGGTTCTTTGTGAAAGAAGTTTGAGTTTGAAACTCGCCGAAATGTTCGGTGTAATTTCAAACTCGTTCTGGGCAATACGAGAAGAAATTCGAAGAAAATTTGGCCGAAGCGTTCGGAGGAAGCAAGTTGGTCAAAGGCGGTGCGAAGAGTTCGAAGTCCGCTCAAGACGTGGCTTGTTGATCAAGCTTGTAATAAATTAGTTATTGCTTGCTAAATGCCAAAATCGATCCACTTTAGTATGTTTAATTAATTATACATTGCGAAGGTATGTTTTAATTAAATTCCATGTTTGTATGTGCATAACGTATGCCATATAGATTTAAAATCCCACCGTAGGAAGCATGCTTCATGCATTGAAAATATGTTATAAGTGTTATAATATATCGTATGCATATTTGGCAATTCATGATTTTTGATATAAAAGTTATATTAATTCATGAATTCGTTGTTGTTAGTTCAATAGAATAATTGATATAAAAGTTATATTAATTATGAAATTGAATCGACAACATAGGTTGTCCTATTTTTATGCACATGGTATTTTATAAGTGTTATAATGTATAGGATGCATGTTTATTCATGAGTATTAATATAAGAGTTATATTAATTCATGAATTAGATGTTGTTTGCTTAATAGAATAATTGATATAAGTGTTATATTAATTATGAAATTAAACATCCAACATTAGATGCATTTTGTTTGTTATAAGTGTTATAATGTATAGGATGCATGCTTAATTCATGAGAATTGATATAAGTGTTATATTAATTTATGAATTAGGAGTTGTATATTTAAAAACATAATCGATATAATTGTTATATTAATTATGAAATTAAATATTCAACTTATCATGCCTTAGTGATGCATGTTTGAGAAGCATGTAGAAGTTTGTTGTAGTAAGTCTTAGTTTTGCAAAGTGTTGTAAAATTGGCATAGACTTTTAAAATCTATAACAAAGACAAATGCATGCTCACTTAGGGTTGAATGTATCGTTCCGTTTCATTAGATGAATAGGTCGATATCTTGTAAATGCTAAGGTTACAAGAAACTCACCCGGGGACATCCTGTTCGAGGTTGGAGGTATTTAAGCTGACGGTTTACGGAACACCTCCTACCTGGGGACCATCCGGTACTTGAGTAAAGTTAACCCGGCTTTATGAGCATGCGTGAGTGGTGTGAGGTAATAAAAGTGTTTATCACCTAGACATCATAGGTAAAAGTTTGTTTTACCTAGACTTAGGCCTTATTGTCTTAGCCGGATAATGCCTGAGTAATTTACCCATTCCGTCTTAAAATACTTAGTAGAGGTGTTGAGAAGGTATATATGATATGTCCCTCTCCTCCTACGTTCTCTGTCAAGTTCACACCGTGAGAATTATGCTCGGCCTCGTGATGTCAATAGGGCATCCCCATTCGGATGGTATTTGCATAATTCAAGAGCAAGGTGAATGGAGAAAGTATTTATAGTAAGTGGGAGAAGGAAGTATGTCAATACATCCTGCGGTCTCCTCCATTGGATTGAACCGTGAGATTCCTATGTTCTGCCTGCTAGGTGCCCACAAGTGGTACCGATCCATTCGGAGGGCCGTTTCATAAGAATCGGAACATCTCAATCACCATTTATGGATAAAGAAACATAGAGCCATTCCCAACTTTGACATTTCCATTCGGTTGCATCGTTGGGGCCGCCCTATGAATTCTAAAAATGGAGGGTCACACTTACGAGATTTGCTAAGGAGTTAGTAAATCTTGACCAAACAGCGATAACTAAGATGCTATAGGAATATGAGATATTCTGGTATTAGCATTTAGTCAAGAATGTCTTGATTCAGTGAAGGAATGCTTGACTGCCCCTCGGTAGCGACCATTCTGACCCACTGAAGTATCGTTGCAGTTTAATAATGAGTTTTGGGTACATTATTATTCTTTGCTAAATTCTTGATTGGTGTGTAAATTAGGTTAAAACCTTTTCACTAATATTTATTCATTCTCTTTTCAGCATGTCTAGCTCATTTATTCACTTACTAGCTTCCGATAAGTTAACCGGCGATAACTACGCGACCTGGAAATCGAACTTGAATACGATTCTCGTTCTAGATGATCTAAGGTTCGTCTTATCAGAGGATTGTCCTCCCCCTCCTAGCTCGGATGCGACTCGAACTGTTCGAGAAGCATATGATAGATGGACAAGGGCTAATGATAAAGCCCGAGTCTATATCTTAGCCAGCATATCTGATGTGTTAGCTAAGAAGCACGAGGATATGGTTTCTGCTAAAGAAATCATGTCTTCATTACAGGAGATGTTTGGACTTCCGTCCTCATCGGTCTGTCATGAAGCCCTCAAATTCGTTTACAACTCTCGCATGAAGGAGGGAACCTCTGTTAGGGAGCATGTCCTTAACATGATGGTCCACTTCAATGTGGCGGAAGTAAACGGAGCTATTATAAATGAGTCAAGTCAAGTAAGCTTTATCTTGGAATCTCTTCCGAAGAGTTTCCTTCAGTTCAGAACCAATTTGGTAATGAATAAGATAAAGTATAATTTGACTTCTCTCCTCAGCGAGCTACAGACTTATCAGTCCCTACACACTTCTAAAGGAAAAGAGAAGGAGGCAAATGTTGTCACTTCTAGGAAATTCCAAAAGGGGTCGTCTTCTGGGAGTAAGTCTGAACTTTCTTCTATTAAGAATAAGAGTATTCAAAAGAAGAAGAAAGATAAAAGGAAGGGAAAAGCACCTGCTACTGCTAAGAGCAAGAGTAGATCTGCAGACAAAGGAAAATGTTTCCATTGTGGTGTAGATGGGCACTGAAAACGGAATTGCCCAAAGTATCTTGCAGAGAAAAAGGCTGAGAAGGAAAGACAAGGTAAATATGATTTACTTGTTATTGAAACATGTTTAGTAGAACATGATTGTCATACCTGGATACTTGATTCAGGAGCTACTAACCATGTTTGTTCTTCTTTTCAGGAAACTAGTTCTTGGCAGCCACTTTCTCGCGGTGAGATAACTCTCAGAGTTGGAACTGGAGAGGTTGTCTCAGCTGAAGCAGTGGGAGCTGTAAAGTTGTTGTATAGAGATAGTTTCATTTTACTAGAAAATGTACTCCTGGTTCCTACCTTCCAGAGGAATCTTGTATCTATATCTTGTTTGTTAGAACAGTTGTATAAAGTATCTTTTGTTCATAATGAAGCGTTCATTAGCAAAAGAGGTGTACGTATTTGTTCTGCGAAACTTGAAAACAACTTGTATGTGTTAAGATCAACCGAAGCCAAAGCTATTTTGAACACTGAAATGTTTAAAACAGCTGAGACTCAAACTAAAAGGCAGAAACTTTCTCCAAGTACTTATCTTTGGCACTTAAGACTAGGTCACATTAATCTCAATAGGATTGGGAGATTGGTTAAGAGTGGTCTGCTAAATCGTTTAGAGGACAACTCTTTACCGCCATGTGAGTCTTGTCTTGAGGGCAAGATGACCAAACGATCTTTTTCTGAAAAAGGTCATAGGTCCAAAGAACCTCTAGAAATCGTGCATTCGGATCTCTGCGGTCCTTTGAATGTCAAAGCACGAGGAGGGTATGAATATTTCATCAGTTTCATTGATGATTATTCTAGGTACGGTTATCTTTATCTAATGCATCATAAGTCCGAAGCTCTTGAAAAGTTCAAAGAGTATAAGGCAGAGGTTGAGAACACATTAGGTAAATCGATAAAAACACTCCGATCAGATCGAGGTGGAGAGTATATGGATTTAAGATTCCAGGACTATATGATAGAACATGGAATAGTATCTCAACTCTCAGCGCCAGGAACACCACAGCAGAATGGTGTGTCCGAGAGGAGAAATAGAACCCTGTTAGACATGGTTCGATCTATGATGAGTTATGCTCATTTGCCTAGTTCGTTTTGGGGATATGCAGTAGAGACTGCAGTATATATTTTGAACATGGTTCCCTCTAAGAGTGTTTCTGAAACACCTTATGAGTTATGGAGAGGGCGTAAAGGTAGTTTACGTCACTTCAGGATTTGGGGGTGTCCGACACATGTGCTAGTACCCAATCCAAAGAAGTTGGAACATCGTTCAAAATTGTGCCTATTTGTAGGTTACCCCAAGGAAACGAAAGGTGGTTTATTTTACGATCCTCATGAGAACAAGGTACTAGTATCGACTAATGCCACGTTCTTAGAGGAAGACCACATGAGAGATCATCAACCGTCGAGCAAAATTGTTTTGTCCGAATTTTCCAGGAAAGCTACAGACGGATCAACAAAGGTTGTTGATCAGGCTGGTCCTTCTCAAGAGTTGAGAAAACCTCGACGCAGTGGGAGGGATGTAAGACAGCCTGACCGCTACATCGGATTGTCTGGAACTCAAGTCGTCATACCTGATGATGGCGTTGAGGATCCATTGACCTTTAAACAGGCAATGAATGAAATAGACAAGGACCAGTGGCTTAAAGCCATGGATCTCGAAATGGAGTCTATGTACTTCAATTCGGCCTGGGATCTTGTAGACCAACCAAATAGTGAAAGACCTATCGGTTGCAAGTGGATCTACAAGAGAAAACGAGACCAAGCCGGTAAGGTGCAAACCTTTAAGGCTCGACTTGTGGCAAAAGGTTATTCCCAAAGAGAAGGGGTGGACTATGAAGAAACCTTTTCTCCTGTTGCCATGTTAAAGTCGATTAGAATACTCTTATCCATTGCTACATTTTATGATTATGAAATCTGGCAAATGGATGTCAAGACTGCCTTTCTGAATGGTAATCTTGAGGAGAGTATCTATATGGCTCAACCAGAGGGATTCATACTTCAGGGTCAAGAGCAAAAGGTTTGCAAGCTTAATCGATCCATTTATGGGTTGAAGCAAGCATCTAGATCCTGGAATATAAGGTTTGATACGGCGATCAAATCTTATGGCTTTGAACAAAATATTGACGAACCTTGTGTTTACAAGAAAGTAGTCAATACTGTTGTAGCTTTCTTAGTCTTGTACGTAGACGATATACTACTCATTGGGAATGATGTAGGGTTCCTGACTGACGTTAAGAATTGGCTAGCGACCCAATTCCAAATGAAAGATTTGGGAGAGGCTCAGTTTGTTCTAGGGATTCAGATCATAAGGAATCGTAAGAACAAAGTGCTAGCGCTGTCTCAAGCATCTTATATTGACAAGGTGTTGTCAAGATATTCGATGCAGAATTCCAAGAAAGGTTCGCTGCCTTTTAGGCATGGAATTCACTTGTCTAAGGAACAGTCTCCTAAGACACCTCAAGAGGTTGAGGATATGAGACGAATTCCCTATGCATCTGCAGTTGGTAGTCTCATGTACGCTATGTTGTGTACACGACCCGACATCTGCTATGCAGTAGGAATTGTCAGTAGGTTCCAGTCCAATCCAGGATATGATCACTGGACAGCCGTTAAACACGTCCTCAAGTATCTTAGGAGAACGAGAGACTATGTGCTTGTGTATGGCGCGAAGGATTTGATCCTTGCAGGATACACTGACTCTGATTTTCAGACTGATATAGATTCCAGGAAATCTACATCAGGATCAGTGTTAACTCTTAACGGAGGAGCAATAGTATGGAGGAGTATAAAGCAAGGTTGTATTGCTGACTCCACCATGGAAGCTGAGTATGTCGCAGCTTGCGAAGCAGCGAAGGAAGCTGTATGGCTTAGGAAGTTCTTGACAGATTTGGAAGTTGTTCCAAATATGAACTTGCCAATCACCCTTTATTGTGATAACAGCGGTGCAGTGGCAAATTCTAAAGAACCTAGAAGCCATAAGCGTGGAAAGCATATTGAGCGGAAATATCATCTCATCAGGGAGATAGTGCAACGAGGAGATGTGATCGTCACACAGGTAGCCTCGGAGCACAACATTGCTGATCTGTTTACTAAGTCTCTCACGGCTAAAGTGTTTGAGAGACACCTAGAAAGTCTAGGGCTGCGAGCTGCTCAGTAGGACAGTGGGAGAAACTTTAGATATTTGATATTCTAGTTCTCTCGACCAGCATGTACTCCACTGACGTTTTAGTCCAAGTGGGAGTTTGTTGGGTTTTATGTCCTAAAACTCGTAGTTTGTAAACTGAATGAATGTATGTAAATATTATATTTCAATAAAGTTGTTATTGAATTTTTAGTGAATTGTGTTTGTATTAACCTATACCAATAACTAACACCCATGGCTGTAGTATGAGTACTTGAACTTCATGTGTGACATGAATGTGAATCAAGTTCAAGTAGACAGCCAAAAATGGTCTATAGTATAGGGATAAGGCTGGATACCTTATCCTGGGGACACTATTGGACGCGGCTCACTTTGTATAGTACAAAACGATGTGATTCGAATCGTTTCATGTAGAGACATGTGAGTGAGGGCGTCCTGTGCAATGAGTTTGCACAAGACCGAACCAAGAAATAAAATCGCTCTTTCTTTATAACACCGTTTACTGTAAAGACCGGTTTATTCATATGATGACTTAGGTAACTCGATCTCAATCCTGAGCTTACTATGAACTCCTGTTTATTCAACCTTATCCTTTGATTTGTACGGGTGAGAGTGGCCAGATTGCCGACTCAATAAGCCTACCATCTTGGGGATAAGATTGAATAAGTGGCTGGGGACATAGTTGTAGCAAGATTGGAGTTCACTCCTACCCGCTTTCAGGGTTAGTAGAAAGGTTGTTCCCTTTAGTGCTGACTCCAGGTCTTGAACAATGGGCCCATCCTCTCCTGATCAGGGAGGAATCTGATTTGATGGTTGGACCACAAATCAATTGTTCATTAGAGGTGTCAGTGGTACTTAAGGAACAAGATATAATACAAGGGTTAAACGGTTTAAATGACCCGTTGTCATTATGAACGACCTGTGAAGGATCGACTTACTGATGATAGTTATATCAACAGGACACAATATATCTACAGTGAGGAGAGTGCAGCCCTTGGACTTTAGTGGAGTCTCCGGGGGTTAACGAATGTTGGTTAGTTCGGTTGAAAGAGTTTTGACCGGATAATCTCGTATCGTTGGAGCTCATGATCTGTAGGTCCTTACGGTTCTCCTGGCTAGCTCGGATAAAACTGTGAAACAGTATAAAAGAAAAGAAAAGAATTTGAATCGTTCAAATTCGGGTTTGTGGAAGAAGGATAGACATATTTAAATATGATTTAAATATGGATATATTTAAATATGATTTAAATATGGCATCGGCCTGAAACATGAATGAGATTCATGTGAAAAAAATCGGTTTTTCTGAAAAACCGAGTTTAGTTATATTATTTAATCAATATTTGATATTGAATTAAATAATATTTATTAATTAAAAAGTTTAATTAATAATTATATATATTTTTTATTTATTAAAATGTTTAATAAATAAAATTATTATTATTATTTTTAATAATAATAATAATTATATATATATATATATATATATATATATACATACATGTGTCTTGCATGCATCAAGACACATGTTGTTATGTAAATATATATATGTTACGTATCAATTGAATTCTCTGTGAATTCAATAGAAGTTTGGGCTGAAGAAGTTTGCAGAAGAGAATTGAAAGAAGATTGATAAAATTGAATTTGATTCAATTTTAACTTTGGGTACATGTTTTTTGAAGTTAAAAAAAAAAAAAAAAACATCAGTAGCCTCTGTTCTTCTCTTCTTCCTCTTCCTCTTCTCCTTTTCTCTTGTAAAAGGAGTCCCACCACTCCGTTTCTCGGCCTGAGGATAGCGGGACTACCGTGGGTGGTCCACGAACGTTTCGTGAGAAGGCTCGGTGAGCTCGTGAGGAGCTTCTGGCGGTGAATTTGGAGAGATACGAACGACAAGGGTATGTGTTCTATTTCTCTTTTTCTTCGCTTTTGCATGTTTCCATTTGTTTAAATTGATGAAATTAGAGTGTCCATGATCCAAATTCGCTTCCGCTGCGTGCCATGAGCGCTCCATCAGTAGTGGCATGGTAGATCGAGCCAAGAGGGTTAACCCAGTTTCAACTATATGTCTGTGCTTTCTTCCGGCTCTTCCATTCCGTGCATAAGTATATGGGCAAGAAAATCTTGATATAATTTCATGTTGTGTACACAGATCATGCACTCTTTTGTACTCGCCACCATTGTCAGATTGTAGTGCTTTGATCTCCTTTCCAAACTGTGTTTTTACCATCCTGTTGAAGTGACTAAAAGCTGAAAGTGTATCACTTTTCAGACGCAGAGGGTAAATCCATACAAACCTACTAAAATCATCAAGAAAGTGAACATAGTAGCGAGATAACCTTCTATAGATATAACAGGAGCAGGTTCCCATAGATCAGTATGAATTAGATCAAATGGGGCAGCAACATGAGAAGTAGAGCGTGGAAAGGGGAGTGCATAGCTTTTACAAAACTTGCAAGCTTCACATAATTCAGAGTGTGTTTGGTTTAGATTCTTAAGTGTTTAATTTTTGAAAAAAGTCATTTTAGAATAAATTGAGGTGTTTGACAACCATCCAAAATGAATTTTTGGGGAATGAGTTTTTGAAATAATGCATTTTGGATGAAACAGTTAATATTAACTTTTGAAAAAAATGTTTTTGGGTGTTTAATTGAAAAACCTATTTAATTCTCGTATTAAAATTACCAAAATACCCTCACATTACTCTTTTAAATGCTCCGACAGTCCTCCGGCCCCGATCACCGCCTCCCCGCGCCGGAGAATCGCCCGACCCCGATCACCGCCTCCCCGCGCCGGAGAATTGGAAAAATATTTAAATTAATACAAGATAGAGGGATTGAACCCCCGACCTCTTAGTTAAAGGCATAATCTTATGCCAATTGAGCTAAGCTTAATTTGTTACTTCAATTGGAAAATTTAAAGTTATTAATTCATATGGTTTATTAATAATTGCCCTTTATAGTAATTTTACATCAAGAGAAACATTTCTAGTAGAGCAAACCAAACACACTTGTAGATAAAAACACTTTTAAGAAAATGTAACCAAACACACGAGTGTTTTAATTAGAAACATTTCTAAAAAAAATGTTTAAAAGAAAATACATTCTTTCAAAAACATTTTTTTAGTAGTCAATCCAAACACACCCTCAAAGTCATTGCCTTGAAATGGAAGATTACATTTACTAATCAGATTTCCTAATGTCTGTGAGGAAGTATGATCAAGTCTTTTGTGCCAAACAACCTTGAAAATAGCGACATTCACACTAATACTAGAACTGAGAATAATAAAACTGGAATAGACAGTTGCCTTTTTTTCCTAACTTCACACTTTTTGGAATAGTTCTAGGAACTTTCACTCCTCCAAGTTGGTATAAGTCATCTTTAAGCACCCATTTCAGCACTACTCTGCTCGTACGAGTATCCTTAACAAAGCAAGAATCAACATGAAATTTAATGTATACATGATTATCCTGGGCAAGCTTAGAGACACTAAAAAGATTTTTTGCTATATCAGGCACACGTAGAACATTCTCAAGATGAAGCAGTTTATTGTTTGCAATCAGACAAGATGAACCAATATGAGAAATTACTAACTCATTACCATTACCAACAATAATTGTTTCCTTACCTTTATATTCAGTGGGGTAAGTCATATTGGTGTAATCAGACGTCACATGGTTGGAAGCTCCACTGTCAACATACCAGTTAGGATCAACAACTATGGTCAGGTTGGCTACTAGGAAGGGATTGAAATTATTTTGAGTTGCAACAAACGCCTTAATGGAGCGCATGTAGCGCAACGGAAGCGAGTCAGATCATTGACACTCTAACTTCATCAATTTAGCTAAACTAGAAGCATGCTCAAAACTTGAAAATAAAAGAAATTAGAACACATACCTCTTGTAGTTCTAAAATCTTCTATTTCGATGCTCGGATCTCTTCACGAACCCTTCAAAGCTCCTCTCGAACTCTCCGAGAACCACCTCCGGTAGTCCCGCTATCCTCGGGCCGAGCAACGGAGTGGTGAGACTCCTTTACAAGAGAAAAAGTTTGGAAGATGAAGATGGGAAGGTGAAAGTGATGAGGGTTTTGTGAGAAAAAACTAACACTTAGATTTCTAATTTCTCTAAGTAACATGAACTTTTCATCAAACCTCATCCAAAAATTCGAACTCTTTGAAAATTCATCAACCTCAAACCATTTGAACTTCATCCAATTTATAGGAAATTCACATGCAACAAACTCTTTGCTTAGCATGACACCTCAAATTGGATGAATTAGTCTTCAACCAAGTGTTCCAAAATTGATGAGTTTATGCATGTGGTTGGTGATTCACAATCCACTTCACAACTTGGATAAACCCACTCAACTTGGATAATCCCACTTGTAATATTTTGTCATTTTAAAATTAATTCATAATTAATTTTAATAAACAAAATAAATTTTAATTAATTAAACTTTTTAATTAATTAATATTATTATTTAATTCAATATCAAATATTAATTAAATAATAAGAGTAATCTTGGTTTCTTAAACCGAATCATCACACTTGAATCTCTATTCATGTTTTAGACCGATCACATATTTAAATCATATTTAAATATGTCCATCATTCTTCCAAAAATGAATTTGAATAAATTCAAATTCTTTTTCTCTCATATTGTTACACGGCTTAATCCGAGCTAGCCAGAAGAACCTAAAGGACCTACAGATTATGAGCTCCAACGATACGAGATTAATCAGCCAAACTCTTTAGCCAAGCTAACCAACATTCGTTAACCCCTAGAGACTCCACTAAAGTCCAAGGGTTGCACTCTCCTCACCGTAGATATATTTTTGTCCTCTTGATATAACCATCATCAGTAAGTCGATCCTTCACAGGTCGTTCGTAATTACAGCTGGGTCAAAATAACCGTTTTACCCCCGTAATTACATCTAGTTCCTTAAGTCCCACTGACCCTCTAATGAACTATTGGATTGTGGTCCAACCACCAAACCGATTGGTATGTGATCTCATCACTATACCAAGTCCCTCTCGGGCCAATGAAAGGGTGGGATCTCTAATTCAAGACCCGGAGTCAGCACTTAAGGGAACAACCTCTCTACTAATCCCTCAAGGCGGGTAGGAGTGAATTACATCTCACAGGACTATGTTCCCAGCTACCTACCCGGTCTTATCCCCAAGATGGTAGGCTTATTGAGTCGGCGATCTCGAGCCACTATCACCCATACAAGTCAAAAGATAAGCCCGAATAAATAGGAGTTCATAGCGTGCTCAGGATTCAGATCGAGTTACCTAGGTCATCATATGAAAAATTCGGTCTTTACAGTAAACGAAGTTGTAAAGAAATAGTGACTTTATTTCGCGGTTCAGTCTTATGCAAACTCATTGCATAGGACGCCCCCACTCACATGTCTCCACATGAACGATTTCGGATCACATCGTTTGTACTATACAAAGTGGGTCGCGTCCAATAGTGTCCCCAGGATAAGGTACCCAACCTTATCCCTATACTATAGACTATTCTGGCTATCACTCGAACTTGATCCACAATCATGTCACCACATGAAGTTCAAGTATACATCCTATAGCCATGGGTTCTTAGTTTATTGGAGTTAGGTTAAAAGTAAACACAATTCACTTTATTCAATAACAACTTTACTGAATAAAACTCAATAACAACTTTATTGCAAAATAAAATATATATTCAGTTTACAAACCACGAGTTTTAGGACATAAAACCCAACAAACTCCCACTTGGACTAAAACGTCAGTGGAGTATTACATGTTGGATGAGAAAAAGTGGAATATCAAATATATCCATGGCTTTTCTCCCACTATCCTACTGTACAACTCGTAGTCCTAGACTCACTAGGTGCCCCTCAAACACTTTAGTCGTGAGGGACTTTGTAAACGGATCAGCAATATTGTGCTCCGAGGCGATCTGCATAACGATCAAGTATCCTCGATGCACTATCTCCCTGATGAGATGATATTTCCGCTCAATGTGCTTTCCACGCTTATGGCTTCTTGGTTCTCTGGAATTTGTCACAACACCAGTATTATCACAATAAAGTGTGATGGGCAAATTCATATTTGGAACAACTTCCAAATCTGTCAAGAACTTCCTAAGCCATACAACCTCTTTCGCAGCTTCGCAAGCCGCGACATACTCAGCTTCCATGGTGGAGTCAGCAATACAACCTTGCTTTATACTCCTCCATACTATTGCCCCTCCGTTCAGAGTGAACACTGATCCCGATGTGGATTTCCTCGAATCCTTATCGGTTTAAAAATCAGAGTCAGTGTATCCTGTAAGAATCAAATCCTTCGCGCCATACACAAGCACATAGTCTCTTGTTCTCCGAAGATACTTGAGGATGTGTTTAACGGCAGTCCAATGATCATATCCCGAATTTGATTGGTACCTACTGACAATTCCTACTACATAGCATATGTCTGGTCTTGTACATAACATGGCGTACATCAGACTACCGACTGCTGATGCATAGGGAATTCGTCTCATATCCTCAACTTCTTAAGGTGTCTTAGGACACTCTTCGACAGTTGAATTCCATGCCTGAAAGGTAACAAACCTTTCTTTGATTATGCATTGAATATCGTATCAACACCTTGTCGATATAAGATGCTTGAGACTGCGCTAGCGTTTTGTTCTTACGATTCCTTACGATTTGAATCCCTAGAACAAAATGAGCCTCTCCCAAATCTTTCATTTGAAATTGGGTCGCTAGCCATTGTTTAACGTCAGTCAGGAACCCTACATCATTCCAAATGAGTAGGATATCATCTATGTATAAGACTAAGAAAGCTACAACAGAATTGACTATTTTCTTGTAGACACAGGGTTCGTCAACATTCTGTTCAAAGCCATAAGATTTGATCGCAATATCAAACCTTATATTCCACGATCTAGACGCTTGTTTCAACCCATAAATGGATCGATTAAGCTTGCAAACCTTTTGCTCTTGACCCTGAATTATGAACCCCTCTGGTTGAGCCGTATAAATACTCTCTTCAAGATTGTCATTTAGAAAGGCTGTCTTGATATCCATTTGCCAAATTTCATAATCATAAAATGTGGCAATGGACAAGAGTATTCTAATCGACTTTAACATGGCAACAGGGGAGAAGGTTTCTTCATAGTCCACCCCTTCCCTCTGGAAATAACCCTTTGCCACAAGTCGAGCCTTAAAGGTTTGCACCTTACCGGCTTGGTCTCGTTTCCTCTTGTAGATCCACTTGCAACCGATAGGTCTTACACCATCAGGTTGCTCTACAAGATCCCAGACCGAATTGAAGTACATCGACTCCATTTCGAGGTCCATGGCTTTAAGCCACTGATCCTTGTCTATGTCATTCATTGCCTGTTTAAAGGTCAATGAATCCTCAACGCCGTCATCAGGTATGACGACCTGGGTTTCCGTTAAACCCATGTAACGGTCGGGTTATCTCACATCTCTCCCACTACGTCGAGGTATTCTCAACTCTTGAGAAGGACCAGCCTGATCAACAACTCTTGTTGACCCATCTGTAGCTTTCCTGGAAAGTTCGGTCAAAACAATTTTGCTCGATGGTTGATGATCTCTAATGTGGTCTTCCTCTAAGAACGTGGTGTTTGTCGATACAAGCACCTTGTCCTGTTGAGGATCGTAAAATAGACCACCTTTCGTTTCCTTGGGGTACCCTATAAATAGGCATAATTTTGAACGAAGTTCCAATTTCTTTGGATTGGGCACCAACATGTGTGTCAGACACCCCCAAATCCTGAAGTGACGTAAACTACCTTTACGCCCTCTCCACAACTCATAAGGTGTTACCAAAACACTCTTAGAGGGAACCATGTTCAAAATATATGCAACAGCCTCTACCGCATATCCCCAAAACAAACTAGTTAAGCATAGCTCATCATAGATCGAACCATATCTAACAGGGTTCTATTTCTCCTCTTGGATACACCGTTCTGCTGAGGTGTACCGGGCGCTGAGAGTTGGGATACTATTCCATATTCTATCATATAGTCTTGGAATCTCAAATCCATATACTCTCCACCTCGATCTAATCAGAGTGTTAATCGTTTTACCTAATGTGTTCTCAACCTCTGCCTTATACTCCTTGAACTTTTCAAGAGCTTCGGACTTATGATGCATTAGGTAAAGATAGTCGTACCTAGAATAATCATCAATAAAGCTGATGAAAAATTCATACCCTCCTCGTGCTTTAACATTCATCGGACCACAAAGGTCTGAATGTACAAGCTCTAGAGTTTCTTTGGACCTATGACCTTTTTCAGAAAAAAAATCGTTTGGTCATCTTGCCCTCAAGACAAGACTCACATGGTGGTAAAGAGTTGTCCTCTAACCGATTTAGGAGACCATTTTTAACCAATCTCTCAATCCTATTGAGATTAATGTGGCTTAGTCTCAAGTGCCAAAGATAGGTACTTGGAGAAAGTTTCTGCCTTTTAGTTTGAGTTTCATCTGTTTTAAACATCTCGGTGTTCAAAATAGCTTTTGCCTCTGTTGGTCTTAACACATACAAGCTGTTTTCAAGTTTCGCAGAACATATATGTACACCTATTTTGCTAATGAACGCTTCATTAAAATCAAAAGATACTTTATACAAATGTTCAAGTAAACAAGAGATAGATACAAGGTTCCTTTTAAAGCTAGGAACCAACAATACATTTTCAAGTAAAATGAAACTATCTCTATATAACAACTTGACAGCTCCCACTGCCTTGGCTGAGACAACCTCTCCTGTTCCAACCCTGGTAGTTATCTCACCTTCAGCAAGCAGCTGCCAGGAACTAGTTTCCTGGAAAGAAGAACACACATGATTAGTGGCTTCTGAATCCAGTATCCAGGCAGAACTATCATGTTCCACTAAACATGTTTCAACAACGAGTAAATCATATTTACTTAGTTGTTTCTTCTCAGCTTTCCTCGCCATGAGGGTATCATAATAGACCGATGAGGACGGTTGTCCAAACATCGTCTGTAATGAATCCATGATCTCCTTAGCGGAGACCATTATCTCATGCTTCTTAGCTAACACATCGGATGTGTTGGCCAAGATGTAGACTCAGGCTTTATCATTAGCCCTAGTCCACCTATCAAATGCATCTGGAACAGTTCGAGTTGCAGACGAGCTAGGAGGTGGAGGACATTCCTCTGTTAAGACAAACCTAAGATCATCGATAACAAGAATCGTATTCAAATTCGATTTTCAGGTCGTGTAGTTATCGCCGTTTAGTTTATCAGAAGCTAGTAATTGAAACGAGCTAGACATGTTGAAAAAGAATAAATTCTATTAGTGAATTGATTTTAACCCATTTCATACAATCAAACAAGATTTTAGCTAAAGTAATAATGTACCCAAAAACTCATTATTAATTTGCAACGATACTTCAGTGAGTCAGAGCAACCGCTACTGAGGGGCAGTCAATCACTTCTTCACTGAACCAAGACATTCTTGACTAAATGTTAATACCAGAATAACTCATATTCCTATAGCACCTTAGTTATCGCTTCTTCGGTCAAGAATCTACTAACAACTTAGTAATCCTTTGTAAGTGTGACCCGCCATTTTTTGAACTCAGAGGTCGGCCCCAACAGTGCAACCGAATGGAAATGTCAGAGTTGGGAATGGACCTAAGAGACCCTATCCATTTATGGAGATTGAGTTGTTCCGACTCCCATGAAACGACCCTCCGAATGGACGGTGCTACTATGGGCGACCAACAGGCGGAACATGGGAATCTCACGGTTCAACCTCAAGGAGGAGACCGCAGGATGTATTGACATACTTCCTTCTCCCACTTACTATAATTACTTTCTCCATTCACCTTGCTCTTGATTTATGCAAACATCATCCGAATGGGGATGCCCTATTGACATCACGATGCCGAGCATAAATCTCACGGTGTAAACTTCGCGGAGAGCGTAGGAGGAGATCGATATATCATATATACCTTCTCAACACCCTACTAAGTATTTTATACAGTTTGGGTATACTTTTACTTAGGTATTATCCGGCTAAGACAATAAAACTTAAGTCTAGGTAAAACAAATTTTTACCCATGATGTCTAGGTGATAAACGCTTTAAAACCTTTCACCACTCTCGTGCATGCTCATAAAGTCGGGTTAACTTAACTCAAGTACCAGATCGATCCCCAGGTAGGAGGTGTTCTGTAAACCGTCATCTTAAATACCTCCAACCTTAGTATAGGATATCACCAGCTATCATAGAGTTTATCATGTCAGGGAGGGAATTTTGGAGTATGCAAAGGGATCGCCACAACAGTCTCATGCCCTAATGCATGCATATGGTGAAGCTTTGAAGATAGCAAACCCATGTATGTTATTTGAGTTTGAACTAGAAGATGATGTGCATTTCAAGTACACTTTCATGACATTAGGACATTGAGTTGCAACGTTCGAGCATATAAGAAGACGTCTACAAGATTGGTTTTATGAACGCCGAACTTACGCATCCACATGTACCACAATAGTTTCTGACTATGCAATTGAAATACTTGCAAAGGAGGAAGGTAAGTCTCGAGCGCACAAGATTTCATCTATAGACAATTTTCAATGTAACGTGGACGATGGTCACTTAGGTGGGATGATTGACCTACACGGTCGGACATGTAGTTGCAATGAGTTTAACTTCTTAGGAATTTCATGCTCACATGCCATTGTCGCGGCAAAATATCGCAACATACCCCTGCAAAGTCTATGCGCCAACTATTTCACAATTAATTGCATCATTGCCTCGTATGTACCCGTCGGCCATATACAAGAATGGAAGACACCGACAAACTTTCAAGAGCTCAACATATCTACCATCGAAGTTTGATACAATGTCGGAAAAAAGTAGATAAAGAGATGAGTGAGAAATTAAAAGTTAAAAATTGATTAGAAAAATTATAAGTTTGGATTTTTAAGTCTGGGATAAATGGAGAATTTCCCACCTCAAAGAATACATTCAATTTTTGAGAGGCATTTAACTTTTGGCAAAGTTTTCTTAATCCGGTTAGAAATTGCATTTTCCCTTAACCCATCGGCTATAGTTTTCAAATCTTCTCTCTTCAAGCTTCCACAGGTAATCATCAGGTTCATTATCATCTCTATATTTTTCAACTTTTGACAGAATTGTTGCCTACTTCTAACTATTTATGTAGTAACTTCCTTTATTTATGGAGTTTCTCGGCCAAATTCTGCAATTGGTTTTGCTTGAAGTCCCGCGCTGAAGCTGCAACATGCAAAATCCGGAGTCCATATCATATCTCTCACAGCGGGAAGCCATGATTTTCCATAATGGTAACCTAAAGCCACAATCTGTCCAAAACCATGATTGAAAAAACCCCAATTCGTAAAACTACATAATCTTTGTAAAAACCCCTTCCAGAGGAGAAATTCGTTTGGTGAAGTGCGAAAATGGCAACCGCAAATATGCTCTGGAAATCCGCTAAGATTCTTGGAATTCCTGTTCCGATTGCATGCAATGATAAATGGGCAAGGTTTAGTTGTACATTTAGGCATCGGCGATTCAAGGATTCTGTCTTCTTCAACTCGCTGCGTTCTACTTGCAGCTCTAGTAGTGCAAATTCAGTATGGAAAGGAAAAGAGTATTTGGTTTTGTCTGACGACGAGCTGATGAGACAGTGCGAATTGGGCACGTTTAAGTCGTCAGGTCCCGGTGGTCAGCATCGCAACAAGCGCGAGTCTGCTGTCCGTTTGAAGCACATTCCCACTGGTATCATTGCTCAGGTTTATATTTGTCTGATACATATAATCAAGTTCAATAATATGCTTCAGTTCTTTTGCATTGAAGTTAATTCTTTGGCCCTTTATTGCCTAGGCCGTCGAGGATCGATCACAGCATAAGAATCGAGCGAGTGCCTTAGCTCGCCTTCGTGCTCTCTTGGCCCTTAAAGGTGAGTGGATTATCAGTGCCTGTAGGGTAATGTTCGTGTTGCTTGTTTCTCATTTTTTGTTTCATCTGTCTTAATAACGAAGAACAGATAACAGAACTGCGTTTGGTAATGGTTTCTTGTTTTTCTTTAGTTTCTCGTAGTTCTTTATCTTTTATTGAAAAAAGAAAGAGAATATATTTGGTAATCATTATTCTTTCTTGTTCTTTAAACTTGATTTTGTTGTCTCTGAAATTTGTACACAATTTTGGAAATGTTTTTGAAAAAAAGAGAAAGAAACAGGAACAATTACCAAACAGTTACCAAAGGCTTTTGTTTGGAAAGGTATGTCATTGATATATGACATGTGTTAATGTATTGAGCTCAGTCAGGAACCCTGTGGACCTGGAAGATTATTCGCCTCCTCCAGAGCTTCTTCAAATTCTCCCTCTTAAGTCCACTATTAGGCCACGGGAATGTGGCCCTCAAATTGGTCCCAACAATTCTAAATTTCTGCCGGTATCTCTCTTTATCTTTCTGTCCATCTATCTATGTCTATATATAAGTGTGTGTTTATAGTTTGATTTTCTTCATATATGAGAAGATTATGAAGATGATAGCCGAAATTACCTATTTTGCAGGGCATGCAAGCTCTACTCGATCTAATTTCCACACTTGATGGTTCTGTATCAGACACAGCTAAGATTTTAGGGTATGTATGATATTCATGTTTTAGCCTTTGTTTCTTATTACTTTATTTCCAACATAACTGAGCATCACAGTCGAACATAGAGAATGGGAGAAACGTTCTACTGGGAGTGTTTCAATTCTGTGACGAGATTGGGCTTGTACCAAGAAATTGAGAGTGCTGATGTGGGGAAAAGGGGATGTTGATGGTTGATAGGAAGACTAGTAGAAGAGAGATCGTTGCTAGGCTTATGGTTTTTATATGAATGAAGAAGAATGATAATCTTGTCAAGGGCATGAGGGAAAAGAGTTTGGGGTTTTAGGGAGTTTGACTTGCTCCTCTGTCTCCCTTTGAGGGTTGAGGATTGGCTGGTTGAGTTGCTTCGTGGTGGGACGTGTAAAAACAGAAAGCATGTGCTTTGCTCCATGGCTGGAAGGGCCCACTATGTGGAGTCTCTGCCTCTGGTTAGAGAGAAACTAGAGAATTTTGTAAGACAAAGCTTCTCTTTTGAGCCTTTTTGTAGTAATGTTCAACTTTTAACGTCTTGGTGGTGTTTGAAACACAAAAAGTTATTTTGTAACTATAGCTTGTCCTCGATTCAACACAACTGTAAAACTCTATTTTAGTTCTCAGGGAGGGGACCTTTTTCAACCCCTGCCCCTAGGCGGTCTACTTTTGGCTCTTTTGTTATCTATAATACATACAAAAGTTCTTATAAAAAAAAAATTATATATATATTTTTTTTTATAGGAAATAGAGACAAATTCATTGATTAAATGAAAAGATACAAAAGAATTCCTATCAAATAATTACAAAAAACTCCTCCATTGGTTATAGAGGGTATTAATATCATAATTATAAAAAAGTGGTGAAAGCTTGCACCACGATATTGCTAGGAGAGTGGTAGAGTCAGTAAAAGAGTTGATATCTTTAGAAGTATCGCTGAAAATTTTGGAATTTCTCTCTTTCCAAAGGCTCCAAAGGAAGGCTCGGGCAAAACAAAGCCAAAGAGTAAAAAAATATATATATATATATATATATATTATATAGGGCATGAAGGAAAGGAGTTTGGACCTAGGAAGATGCTGGAGGAGTTTTTTCTTGGGAAGTATCTAGTTGGAGGCAAAAGTCTTGCCTTATGTGTCTTGAAGAAGGTTTATTTCATAGGATCACCATGTGTAGGATAGGAGGATGAGCTTTTCCATTTCTTTTATTACTTCTGAGGATGGTATCACTTTCGTCAAGAAGAGCAGGTCTAAGGATTTGATTGGCCACCTACTGTGGAAGTGGACCAAATTTGGTTAGAGAGAGCTCTTTTGGGTTTGATGACTAGTTCTGATGGTTTTTCCATCATTTTCTATTAACATACTTCAGATTATATTGAAAAAATGGTTGTCGGGTAAGGTTAAAGGCACGTTAAAAAATCCGTGGAAGGATATCTCTTGCGAGATTCCTTCATTTTCTAACCTGGTTCAGTTTTTTGTGGGGGATGGGAAGGATACATTTTTTTGGGAGGATAAGTGGGTGGGGGATAGCCCCCCTGCTCGTTGTTTTCTAGGTTATATCATCTATCTTCTCTGAAAAAATCATTATGTCGCTGATATTCTTAACCAGTCCGGGAGTTCTCCCTCCTTCACCTTTGGCTTTCGTTGGGCTTTATCCAATAGGGAAACGACATATATTTTGGCCATCCTTTCTCTTATTGGGGAGCGTGTTCTTTGTTTGGGGAGAAAGGATGTTCGAATTTGGTCTTCGAATACCGCTGAAGGGTTCTTGTGTAGCTCATTCTTTCAGAGCTTACTTAATCCCTCTCCGGTTAGCGAGTCGGTCTTTTCATCTCTGTGGAAGATGAAAATACCAAAAAAGATTCAGTTTTGTGTGGTTGGTCATTCACGGTAGAGTTAATACTCTTGATTGACTCTTGAAAAAGAGAAGTACTTTGGTTGGTCCCTTCTGTTGTCTTCTTTGTCGGAGGGCGGAGGAAGACCTGGATCATTTGTTGTGGAGCTGCGAGTTTGCTCGTGATGTCTGGAACCTCTTATTTGAGGTGTTTGGCGTCTAGTTTGCTAGGCACAGACGCATTAGAGAGATGATCGAGGAGTTCTTTCTCCATTCGCTTTTTCAGGATAAAGGAAAGTTTTTGTGGCAAGCTGGGATCTGCGCGGTTTTATGGGGGCTTTGGGGGAAAGAAACAATAGAACCTTTAGAGGGTCTGAGAGGGAGCCTAGTGCTATTTGGTCCCTCATTAGGTTTCAAGTTTCTTTATGGACGTCGGTGATGCGGTTATTTTGTAATTATCCTATAGGTCTTTTATTACTTGATTGAACCATTTTGCTTTAAGGGGCTTTATTTGGGCTTATGCTGTTTTGGATGCCCTTGTATTCTTTCATTTTTTTCTCAATCAAAGTTTGGTACCTTATAAAAAAAAAAAAAAAAATCGAGTGTTATTTTGTGAGTTTTGACAAGGTAGATGTCAACTTGAGCATCAATGAAACTTATATTCATTTCATTCCCAAAGGACTGATTTTATAGGAATAGCAACTATAGATCAATTCATCCTTATTTTAAAGGAATGTCTACTTGTGTATGTATGTATTGTTATATTTGCTCATTGAGATTCCATGTGCGAATAAGATTTTCTTTCGGTAAGAATAAGTCACGGAATAAATCATAAAACCCTGATATTATTTTTTAGCTGTCAACATAGATGATATTAAAAGATGATCCTTGGTTAAAAATTTAAAATATTAACCTAGTGTTTTTCACTATAACTCAAAATGAGATAAATGTGTGACGATATTAACATAAATAGTAAAGTAATAAATATGTATGGACATTAAATATAAATAGTTTGATGAATTGATGCATTCGGAACTATTGGATTACAATTTAGATAAATAGTCCAAACATGATTCTTCAGCTTTCCTATTTTTAATATGTTAATGATGTAGATTAGTTTCATCCTCTAATAATTATTTTAATTTTAAATTTTTTAGGTTAACCACTGGTGGCCTATCGAGGTTAATCTTATCCGATGATTCTCTTAGAATGGCTGTAAATGATATCAGGATATCCAAGGTACACTATTTTTGAGAATCTATGTTGCATCTCTGCATAATTATTTCATTTATTTTGATGAAAGTTTGTTTCTTAACTAAAACATTATCTCTTACTAAATTGGTGCTTGAGAAGCCAAATTCTTGGAATATTTAGTTTTCTTTTTCATGGTTTGCATTTGCAATGTTGACTGTAAATGTCAGCTTGTTGAGAAAACACAACTTGTGTGCTCTAATTGTAATTTGTAAACAGCATAATATATAGTTAATTAATTATGTGGCAGTGGCATCCACTTCAAAACTCAAAATAGAAATGGTAACGTAATTTGCTTCCCTAAGTCCTGCAGCTCTCTGGCTCTGACCCTACATGCCAGACTAGAGAAAGGTGGTAGTTGTCTTTTGCAAAACTTTTGGCTGCTTGGCTCAAATTAGAAGTCTACCGACTACCAGAAGCAAAGAAAACTTTTGTTTTATTAGTTAAGGAGTTGCAGGAACTTCGGGAGGTTATTAAATTGTGTTGCATAACATTGGAAGAATAACTAGTTTTCTTATTCAAAACTCACATGCATTACCCATACGATTTTACAGCCCTAGATTACAATTAGAGGCTAGTTTTCTTTTTGGTGCATCTATAGTAGTATTGCAAAAATCATTTTTCAGTATGAGGAGAGTAATATTTATAATCATGTTGGTTTGCAGCATTTTTTTTTTGAGCTTTGTTTTTATTGACGGTTTGCAGCATATCTGAAAAGAAACTTAATAAAGTAAACTTCTATTTGGGACTGAATGTAGACAAAAAAATTCTCTGGAAAAGATGGGAAAAGTTCGATAAAAAGTCTTACTATTGGATAGACTTGAAGAAGGGTTTGAGGATGAGTGTTGCATTTGAGAAAACAATCAGACATACAGTTTATAGGACATGCAGCAACGAGAACAGCGTTGCTCAATAAAATTTTGGCTGATTGGAAATCTTCCAACCTCCATTTAAGTTTTTAATTGTTGCAAGAGTTGCTTGCTCGGTACCTTTTCAAAAAAAAAATTGTTGCAAGAGTTGCTTGTCGGAAGTATTTGATGTCATGTTTTTTATTTTTTTTTTTTGGATAAGAAACAAGTTCATTGATGAGTGAAATTACAAGAGAGGGGAAAAATCCAAAACCAAAGGAGTTACAAAAGACTTCTCCAATTGGTAGTAAGTGTTACAAAAGAGTAGGAATAAAAAAGATTTAACAATTTGCACCAAGAAATTGCAGGGTAAGGTAAGTAATGTTGTCCATGAGATGAGCTAAATTTCTTTCCTTGTTTTTGAAAATGCGATGGTTACGCTCGTTCCAAGTAGACCAAAAAAACGCCTTGATAAAGTTGTGCCAAAGATGTTTTTTCACTTTGGTGAAGGGGTGCCCCGATAAAGTAGAAGTCAAAATAGTGTGAGCTTGATTTGGTAAAGGTGTGGTCCAAGAGAAATCTGCAACTAAATTAGTCCAGAAAGTGGATGCAAAAGGGCAATGCAGAAATAAGTGCTCTTGTGACTCATTAGCCCTCTTACATAAGACACACCAATGAGGGGAGAGAGCCATATAGAGCAACCTGCGCTGAATCTTTTCGTGTGTGTTGATGGCACAATGGGCCACTTCCCATAGGAAAAACTTGATCTTTTTGGGGCAAGATCCATCCCATAGCTCTTTATGAGGCCATTGATTGATATGGTCCAATTTGGTGGCTATGTGAGGAGGGACTTTGAAGTGGATTTTCCATCTTTTTCCAATTTCCATATCCACTCATCTGGAGAAGAAGAAATCCGGAAAGAAAGGAGATGAGAAGATAAATCAGCCCACCCTTCAATTTCCTCTTCCTTAAGGCATTAATGAATCTCCTCCAGAGGTCGATTTCTCCCATCCTATGAAGCACATATACTCTAAAGAGGGCAGAGAATCCGTATCGGATACGTGGACGTATCCGATATGCTTATTTGCGTATCCCTTTTTTTATTTTTATTTTCGATACGTTCGGATACGTTTTTTGATACATTTTGGATTTTTTAAAGCCCAAAACTTAAACCCACTAAATCACCCACTAAATCAGTAAAAACTTAAAAAATAAAAAAATAAAAACAAAAACCTGATCATAAATTTGTAATCCTTCCCCTTCCTCCTCCTCTTTGTCTGCATTTCTGTACTTCTGATTTCACGAAGCTCCCTCTTGGCCTCTCGTTTCTCCTTCTCTGGGATGGCGCAAGTTGCTGCCACCCAAAAGTTCTCCCTCCCCCTTTCGTTTCTCCTCCTCTCGTCGACATCAGACCACTCTAGAGTTTACACTTGCCATATGTTTTTCTTTTTCTTTTTAACTTTAACAAATTTATTGCATTGTTCACAGTAGTAAGTGGTATGTTTTTTTTTTTTTCCTTAACTTCCTTTTAAGTTTTCAACAAATTTATTACTTACTTCCTAATAGGATGGCATCTTCAACATCTTCAAATCCTTCCGACTCAACCACTAAATTTCGAAATAATTGTATTACTATATTTTATATTTGATTGCAACGAAATCTTTCATAATTTTATTTCGAGTTACCAACATCTCTCTTTTTCTTCATTTTGGATCGGAAAATTGAAGAGTTGCGTGAATCAAAAATCCAAGGGAGGTTCATGGCCAAGGGTAAAGATGCCCGAGACCCCAAAATAGCATATCCAAATTATAAGAAAACCCATGGAGGCCACAATTGCAGGTCTCATGTAGAAGATGATTCAAAGCCCTTATGGCAGTATGTTACTAAGATTCAGAAATTAAGTGTAGGGGGTGGAAATTTCTCGTGGCAGTGCAATTTTTGTCATCTCACTAAGACGAGTTCTTATACAAGAGTTAGAGTTCAATTGTTGAAGATGGCTGGTCGAGGAATTGGACCCTGTAAAAAAGTCACTCCTAAGAATATGGGGATATGAAAAAATTGGAAGATGAGGCAAAAGCTCGAATGGAAATAAAAACTCCAAGAAATGTTCCCTTACCACCTTCAGTCATCTTAATCGGTGGGGTTAATGTTAGTAATTCTCCCATGACAAGCAACTCTGACTTTGAGAATAAGAAAAGGAAGGGTCAGAGAATTACGAGTGCAATTGAAAGAGCATTCAATAATACAACAACATGAGAGCAAATGCATGTCCTTATTGCTCGATTGTTTTATTCTGCTGGTTTGCCCTTCCATTTAGCTAGAAATCCGTATTTCACAGGTGCCTTTTCTTATTGTGCAAATCATATGATGTCGGGATATTTGCCTCCAGGATATAATATGTTGGGGACGCCTTCCCCAAAAAGAAAATGCACATATTGAGAGGTTATTGGTACCGGTTAAAACTGAATGACGTCTGACGTCTGAAAGGGATGAGTATTGTGAGTGATGGATGAAGTGACTCACAAAGGAGGCCGTTGATTAACTTTATGGCTATTTCTCAAGGAAAACCAATGTTTCTAAAAGCAGTGGATTGCTCCGAGGAGATCAAGGATAAGTACTTCATTGCGAATTTGATGAAAGAAGTGATCAATGAAGTCAGACCTCAAAATGTGGTTTAGGTGATAACCGATAATGCTCCTCATTGCAAAGGTGTAGGGCAACTTATCAAAGCACAATTTCCAACGATTGTATGGACACCATGTCTAGTTCATACCCTGAATCTAGTTTTGAAGAACATTTGTGCTGCGAAGAAGAATGTTGAAAACAATCAAGTTGTATATGGGGAATGCAGCTGGATATCGGATGTCGGTGATGTTTTTTTTTTAACAAGAAACAAACGTTGTCGGTGATGTTTTTTTTTTTTAACAAGAAACAAACGTTGTCGATGATGTTATGACATTTAATTTTTTTGTTATGAATCATTCTATGAGGCTCACCATGTTCAATGGATTTGTATCTCTTAAATTGCTTTCAGTGGCTGAAACAAGATTTGGCTGAAACAAGATTTGCATTGATGGTCATATGCTTAAGAGGTTTAACTTATTAAGGGTGGTCTACAAGCTATGATCATTAGTGATGAATGGGCAAATTATAAAGAATATGAGGTGGAAAGGACAAGGGATGTAAAGACGTTGGTCCTCGATGACTTATGGTGGGATAAAATCGATTATTTTCTTTCTTTAACATCACCTATATACGACATGATTCGAGTTTGTGATACTGACAACCCTTGTCTATATTTGGTGTATGACATGTGGGATTCAATGATTGAAAAAGTGAAGGCAATAATCTATAAGCATGAATGATTGCAACCGAGTGAATTATCATCTTTCTATGATGTGGTGCATAAAATCTTCATGGATCGTTGGAACAAGAACAGTACTTCACTTCATTGTTTAGCACACTCTTTGAATCCAAGGTACTTAGTCACTATCTTTTTGTTGTTATTCATATTCTAATCTTATAGTTTATAAGATTTTAACATTTTAAAAAATCTATAGTGAAGAATGACTTACACAGAACCCTAATCGTGTGGCTCCGCATCAAGATGTGGAACTAACTCGAGAGAGAATGAAGATGTTTAAGAGATATTTTGATAGTGCTGATGATAGAGCAAAAATGAATGTAGAATTTGCTAAATTTTCTACAAAACTTGGAGATTTTGCTTATTATGATTCTTATTATGATTCTATAGCTCAGAGGTATACTATAGATCCTGGGAGTTGGTGCGCAAGTAATGGTGTCTATGCACCAAAATGCTTCAATCCATTGCTTTCAAATTACTTGGGCAACCTTCTCCCTCTTCATGTTCCAAGAGAAATTGGAGCACATATTCCTTTATTAGCTCTCTCAAGAGGAACAAAATGACTCCTCAACGTGCCAAAAATTTGGTATTTATCCACAATAATTTTCGTCTTCTGTCAAGAAGAACTCTGTTAGGACTTAACAGAAAATTGGACGGAGGGACAAAAAACGAACAAAATCCAAACCTCAAGGGTAAAATTGTTGGATTTGAAACCTTGGGGATCCAAGTGCTACCAAACTCAAACCTGAGAGACCATTAGGGTAATTTGCCCTAATGATTATATATATATATATATATATATATATATATATTTCTTCTTTCTCATTAATTTATTAATTTTTATGGATGTTTTACTCTTTAAGTTCCAGTCATCAAATTAGATGATTTGCTGTTGCAACTTGGGAAGTAACATAACTGCCAATGTAGCATATTTTCAATTTGGTATCGTAAATATATAATGAATTTTGACATTTACAGGGTATGAAGCCACTAAAGTAGAAAGGGGGAAGCTCAATGACGTGTGACCGGGTACTCTATGCAAGCAACCTCATTTCCTCCCTGCCGACTTGAGCATAACTCAATTGTTCAAAACATTACTTATCTCTCAAGATCGGAGGTTTGAATCTCTCACCCCAAATATGAAACTCTTATGAGCGGAGAAAGATGCAAAGGTAATTAAAGCATCAATCTGACAAAAGACACTTATTATTGTATCAAAGTCGATGGTTCCTTGTCCATTTGTAGAATTTTTTTTAACTAAAAAAGCATCATTTTGACCTTGCTTTTATCTCAAGAGAAATCCTGCTTTGATAGCATCAATTTTTGCGTATTCTCATCATGTCTTGGGCACCAAAGAGGACATGTTTTTGCTGCTTTAAAAAGAGGATAAAAAGTTGTTTTTTACCGGAGATGTATCAATTATTAACCTGGACTTTCAATTTTATCTAATTGTACCTTAACCTTGAATAAATATTGCACTCTTTATCTTAAAAGTAAGATAACCTTATACCTTAAACTTTAATAAAGCGTCCTAAACTTTTCAAGAATTATTAAACATTTTATGTTCTTGAAAATTGCAATTGAGTGGCTTGCAAAGCTTAATGTTAAAACTAATGACAAAAATATCGATATCGAAGTTCAATTTTACGGATATATCGGTGAAATATCGAAATCAGCAAATAAGCAAATAATTCTGTAAATCAATTTTTTCAAAAAATTATTTAAATTAATAATTAAATTTATTTTACTTCTAAACTAAGTTATAAATCTTATTATTAGTATTTATATTCCTATTGAGATTAATAGATGATATTTTTTTATGTTTTACGGGTATTTATAAAAGATATTAGAGATATTCATTTATCCTTAATATCTATATCGAACCCTTCGATTTGCGGATATATTGACGGATGTATCGACATATCCACGGATATTTTCATCTTTGGTTAAAACCACATCAAAATACTATTTATAAATAACTTCATTATTTTCTTAATGTTTATTTGTGTGTTGTGATTATGGTGTTAAAAATCGAGTGACACTCAACTGAAACTGATTACTTCCATCTCGACAATCGACATTTTGCAATATATGGAAATTTTGACGATAGACTACGAAATATCAAAAAGATTTTTGTTTGGGCAACTACAGGAACAACTGAAATAGCTAACCCAATTTTTTTTTTTTTTTTTTTTTTTTAACTAGCTAACTTCTATATTTAGCATAATATTTATAATGTGTTGGGACGAAACTAGGTAATAATTATTCAGAGAGAATCAAGGGGAAATAATGAAAACTAGTACACCGACCAATTCAAATATTAAGGAGGAGAGATATGGTCAAAACAAAAGGAGAGTGTCAGCGTTTTCTGGCGACATACAAAGTATTGAGGGCGCGTGGGAGAGCTTTTCTGGCGACATGCAGAGTATTGAGGGCGTGTGGGAGAGTTGCATTAAATTCTTCTAACTGTTTATGCTTCGTCGTTTTCGAAACCCTAAGCCTAATGATCTCCTTTGATAGAATCGAGAGATTGCATCTCGTGGGCGGTAGAAATAAAACGACCAAGGTTCCTCCTAAGGATCTAGTCAATTCCTGTCACTTAATTAACTACGAAAGTGGTAACTAAAATGCAACTAAAATCTAAATTAACTATGTACACTATAAAAAGAAAGGTAAGAATGCATCCCTGACTTCATGATTTGGTGGTTGCAAAATGTTATGATGTGCGCTAGCCACTCCTTCTCGCTCCAAGCTTAAAGATTGGTACAACGCCAGAGGATGCTTCCTTTGTCGTGCTCGTGCCTCATCGGTCCAATGTAGGGAAGTGATGATTTTTCCTTCTTCTGCCGTCGGGCATTCTTACGAGTCTTTTCTCTTGTTCTCTTGTTTTCCACAATAGGCTTTCTGATGCGGTGCTTGGATGGCTCCAGACACTCTATGCGGTTGATTTCGTGCACTACTGCGTCATCATCAATTTTCTTCATATTATCCTCCTTAGATGCTTTAGAAGTGTGAACTTTCGGTTGTAGATTGATCATACTTGGCTCTGATGCATTTATCTTATGATTCAATGCATTTTCCCATTCTGCCCATGTAACAAGAGTTGCTATCGCCTCATCATTGTGTCAATCTCTTGCAAGTCCCCGAAGTGTGATAGGAATTAATCTTCTCTTCAGCTTCAAGGTGGAAATGTCTGGTACTGCAATGAGTTTGCAAAAAATAGAAAATATTTGTAAATGACGAGCAGTGTTTTCAGAACAACTACCTGTGAATTTGTCTAATTTTGTGTGAACTTCATCATACTCTTCAGCTATGTGGTCAACAACTTCTTTAGGCTGTGTCAGTTGAATTGATATGGCTTAACATTGCTCGTCCCTAGCGCCTGTACTAGCAGCGTCAACGACACTACACGATGCTATAGGGGTTTTCCCTTTCAATTCTCTGAATAACTGCCTCACTTTAGCCTCGACACTCTTCAGAATTGATCCTTGACTTGATAAGATCGGATCGGTCTTAGTCATGTAATATTTTAATGTGGCATCACTTTGAATTATGTATTCCCTCATCAGGCTTCTAGCGAGCTAGTTCCTGATGCGCCGGCGGTTGCTGGGCATTCTTCTAATAATTTTCCTAAAATTGTGGTTGAACTGTGTTAGATTTTTTTTTAGCATTCATAGGCTTACTTATGTTTGTTGCTCTGCGTGATTCACTCTCTTGTTTCTACTAGGGGTGTACATGGGTTGGGTTGGAGGGTTTTTCAATCGTGAATTCTCAACCCAATCCAACCCAACATTTCTGTCAACCCAACCCAACTCCCAACCCTTCAATTTTTGGGTTGGGTTGAGTTGGGTTGGCGGGTTGACATTTTTTTTAATTATTTTTTTTAATTAACTTCAAAATTACCCCTAATGAAATTCTTTAATCCTTATTTTTCTTTCAAAATTACCCTTAATGAAATTCTTTAATCCTTATTTTCCTTTCAAAATTACCATTAATAAAAAAATTTAATTGTTAATCCTTGATTTTCCTTTCAAAATCACCATTAATTCTTGATTTTCCTTTCAAAATCACCGAATGAATTTAAAAAAAAATATATATTGAATTCATTATATATATAATTTTTTTTTTAATATATTGAATTCGGGTTGAACCAAGCCAAATTTGGTTCAACCGACCCGAAAATTCAGTTTTTCAAAATAGCAACCCAACCCAACCCATATTAAAAAAAAAACCAACTCAACCCGAAAAGTTGGGTTGGGTTGGGTTGGGTTGGGTTTCGTAGGTTGCGGGTTTTTTTAACACCCCTAGTTTCCACTCCACGAAAAATTAGGGTGGTTACGTCACTCCGAATTGTAGTTGTTGGAATATGGGTTGTTGCGGTTTCTCTACTACTGCGCCAGATAATAAATTGAATCTGGATTTTTGTGGGCAACAATCATAGTTGTGACCCTCTCCACAGCATACCCATGAAACTGCAGCAATCTGGTTAACAGATGCTCGCACAAACATATTCTTAATTAAATTCGCCAAGGTGGTAATCTGCATTTGCATGTTTGAAAGTTGTCAGCCTTCAAAGCTTGAAACACCCGCTGTTGCGGTCGTAGACCTTATCGTCACCAGATTTTCATTCACAATTGTTGCGTGCTATCCAATCCAATTTGTTGTACGCTTCATCACAAGTTTTTTCTCTGGAGCGCCCCAGCAGCAGAAGAGTCAGCAGACACTCTCGAGCTTTTGTTGAGATCTTGATAGAAAGCTTGCAGTTGTAAGCAATGTGGTAGTGCAGACAATTTTGTAGCGGGAGTTTAAATCTTTCACAAGCATCTCTTAGGGTTTCGTCATCCTCTTGTTTAAACTGCATTATATCCAAGCACAACTTCGAATTGGCGGTAGGTGGGAAGTATTTCTCTAGGAACAACTCAGCTAACGCGTTCCATGATGTAATAGAACTGATTGGTTAAGAATTTAGCCAAATCTTTGCATCGTCTCGCAATGAATATGGAAAGAGGATAAGCTGTAATTGCTCATTAGTAACTCCTGAAATAATAAACTTACTGCATATATCAAAAAATGACTTCATATGAGAGTGAGGGTGAATATTGAACTACGAAAGAAAAAATAAAAGATTTATAGTGGAAATTCAAATTGTCGTGGGGGAGGAAAAATGGCATGTAAAAATAAAATTTTAGCTATTAACTTTTTAGGAAATTTATGAATAGGATGTTCATATCATAAAATTCTAATAATAAAGTGATACTCACATTTCAAAAATATAACTTAAAGGGGTGTTTGGCCCAATGATTTGTTGGAGAAAGAATTGGGGGAGAATTTTTTTTTTTTTTTTTTTTTTACAACATGTTGGGTGCCTAGGACCTCATTGTATACATCATGTCGTTGAGTTATGCTCTTGTTGGTGTTGGGGGAGAAGTTAACTCTCCGTTTAGCCCACGAATTTATTGAATTCGAGTAAAATATATCAACTCCCCAGACTTCCACAGTAATTATTATTGAACTCCCCACAATTCAACTGTCATTATTATTCAAGTTTGTCATATTTTTCAAGTCATCACATTTCTCTCTCTTCCTCTCTTTTTTCCTCCCTCCCACGATATTTTTAATTTTTTTAAAAAAAAAACGTAATTTAAAAAAAATGTGTAAAATGACTGAAAATGCAATTCAACAGATTGTTCAATCAAAATTGGTACTTAAACCAAATTCAAAATGTAGTATTCTTACAATTGAAGAAATAAAAACATAAGTTTATTTGGATCTGTTTAAATTAATGGATTAAAATCTTTGAAATTCACATGTAATATTTAACACACTATTGTACGGACTCTCTTTTATTTCAAAACTATCCAAATAAAATGAATAATTAATGTGAGTGATATTAAAAAAAGAAGTGAAGTATTGTGATCAAAATTATTATTGTTATGTTCAAAGAAATTTGTGAAGGATACTTAAAATAAAAAGCAAAAAACGCAATTTTAGAATTCATAAAATTAAAGATGAGTCCTAACAAAAAAATGGATATATATATATATATATATATATATATATATGATAATCTGAAAAATTAATGTGAGATAGTGCTCAAAATTATTTTTGTTGTCTTCAAAGAAATTTGTAAATGATGGATAAAATAAAAATAAAAAACTTTGTAAAAAATTGTGCAGTTAAAATAAACTTAAAACTAGACTAAACAACTTCAACTTCAATAACTCTCTACCCAAACACTCAACTTTAATAACTCTCTAACTCAAACACACATGACTAAACAATTCTAATTTCTTGGGTCAAACGCCCCTCAACTTAAAGTTCTTGTCATTGAAAGTTCAAATGAAAATTTACTTTCCACCTAGTAAATTAAAGGGTAAAAATCAATTTATACCCCTAAACTTTGAGGGTTGTATCAATTAAAACCTTAAACTAACGATCATATCAATTTAAACCCTGAACTTTCATAAGCGTATCAATTTACACCTTTTGTTAGATTTTATTTGAAAAAAAACAATTTAAACGAGTGAAAACTTATAATTTTAACCATTAAAACTCCTAAACTTTCATAATTGAATCAATTGTATGAAAGTTTAGGGGTTTAATTGATCAATTATAAGTCTCCACACATGTAAAAACTAACATTTTTCTAATGGAGGGTGTTAATTGATACACTTTTGAAAGTTTAGGGTTTAAAGTGATACAATTGAAAGTTTAGGGTTTTAATTGATACAACCCTCAAAGTTTAGGGATATAAATTGAAATTTTCCCTAAATTAAATTTGTACCCACAAATAACAACTAATAAATTTTCTTTTTTTATAAACAAATTCAAAATTAAAAAGTTTATAAACTATTGAGATATGATTTTTTTTTAAACTCTAATTTAAAAAATTTATCAAATCTCATTCAGACAAAATAAGTTAAAAGTTGATGTAAAAAAACACTTATTTTACTTTATACCTAGTTAATTTATTTTAGATTACAAATAACACCTATTTTTTTTTTTTTTTTTTTTACAGAAAGATTAATTAAATACTTTTTGCTAAAAAGATAAAAAATAATGATGACATCCTTCAAGTAGGGATCAGATTGGAAGAAATGAGAATGCCCAATTGTCCAACTCGCATTCTTTGCAAGATTCAACCACTCATCACATCCCATTTCTGCCTGAAGGATCATGATTTTTCATCTCTTATTTCTCCTTTTTTTATACTAACTTCTCACCCAGCCAATGGCTACGTCTTTCCGATGTGGGACAATTTTCATTTTCCTAATCCACTATTCAACAAATTATCTTGTAGGTTGAGAAGAAAAGTACCTCTGAAGCTTTGTTTTGACACTAATTTTTTTTGTCTATGTCGATGAGACTTTTCCCGACGCACTCAAAATCGTCACTCCTGACGCACTCCTTATCGTTGGGAGATCAAACAAGCTATGCCAAAGCAGTTTAGATGCGTTGGGGTAAAATTTGCACGCCATAAACCGCCTTCTTGCGAGAAAATAACCCAACACACATGTATGGTTATGCTAACACAGGGGTGCGTTGGGAGAATTGAAGTAAATGAAACGTTTGTTTCATCCTCTCCCAACGCGTGAAGGGTTTAAGCAGACGCTAGTTTGAGTTGGGAAATGTCGCGATAAAAAACTCGATCATATCCTTTCTTCTTCCCCTCTCTTCTTCTCTTGTGTTTTTCTCTCGTGCGACGACTCCATCTTCATCCTTCTACAACTATTCGTTTAGTGGAGACATGCTTTCTTCTTCGACGGTCTCCTCATTGAGGTGCGGCGGCAGGGTTTTGGCTCTGGCTATGTGGATTTGGAAGTTTGTAAGCTTCTCCTCCTTAAAGTTTTCCAAATTTGTATGCCCTAGCTTGTTTTTCAATTCATTCTTTGATTTTAATATGAAGATAAGGGCTAATTTAAAATTTAGGCTCGTTGTGGGATATGAAGTGTGTTTGAGTAAGCTTGGATGAGTTGTATGTACCTTTTGTATGACTTTTAGGACTTAATTTGGTGAGTTTATGGGATTGGAGTGAGTTATGCCTATGTTTTAGCTTGTAAGTAGTTTGGGTAATAAGTTTGTGATATTTACGGTGTGTTTCGGTGACTTTGTAGGATTTGAAGTGTCTTTGGCGAGTTTGTGATAATTGAATTTGGGTGAGCTAGATATAGGATTGTTTGTTTTGCCACTAAATGGTTACTTGGGGAGTTTATGCATTTAAATGCGTGCGAATTTTGGATTTAACAACTATATTTGGTTTGAAGGGACGTCTCTTATGTATATTGGGAGGCACAACTTTATTTTCTAACTTTTCCGGCATAAGAGGTCTTATCTCTTTATTGTTTTAGCGGAATAAGCCGCTCGATCAATCACCAGAATGTGTACGAGATACCATAGGGGCTCAATATCTCAATAGCACAAAAAAAAATTCTCTTGTGATGTATCACCTAGTGATCATGAGGTCCTAGGTTCAATCCCTCACCCCAACATGTTTAAAAAAATCTCCTCCATCCCAAAAAAAAAAAAAAAAAAAAAACGTCTATGATTTTATAAATTTAAACCCTAAACTTTTAGAAGTGAATTTACACCCGGTCCCTTAGAAAAATGTTAGCTCTTTTACACCTCGAAATTTATAATTTATCAATTAAATTTTTACAACATACAATTGATTACTTATTTAGGGGTTTAATTGCTAAAATTATAAGTGAAATTGAAATTTTTTATATTAATAATGTACTTTAAATAAATTATTACAAAAATAAGGTACACTATTAATATAAAAAAATCCGTGAAATTGATACAAAAGAGTTTTATTAGTTTAAGATTTTAATTAAATTAACCTCCAAAATAATTTAAGGGCATAAATTAATTTTCCCCAAATATTTTTAGATTACATTTGTAACCACAAATAGCACCTATTCTTTTTAATTTTGTATAGAAAGATTTATTAAATACTTTTTGCTATAAATAAAATAAATAATGATGACATCCTTCAAGTAGGGATCAGATTGGAAGAAATGAGAATGCCCAATTGTCGTAACCAGGCGTTGGGGTGGAACACCCAACTCGCATTCTTTGCAAGATTCAACCACTCATCACATCCCATTTCTGCCTGAAGGATCATGATTTTTCATCTCTTATTTCTCCTTTTTTTATACTAACTTCTCACCCAGCCAATGGCTACGTCTTTCCGATGTGGGACAATTTTCATTTTCCTAATCCACTATTCAACAAATTATCTTGTAGGTTGAGAAGAAAAGTCCCTCTCAAGCTTTATTTTGACACTATAATTTTTTTTGTCTATGTCGATGAGACTTTTCCCGACGCACTCAAAATCGTCACTCCTACCCCCTTCTCGCGATAGACTGCCTTCTCGCGAGAAAATAACCCAACACACGTGTATGGTTATGCTAACACAGGGGTGCGTTGGGAGAATTGAAGTAAATGAAACGTTTGTTTCATCCTCTCCCAACGCGTGAAGGGTTTAAGCAGGCGCTAGTTTGAGTTGGGAAATGTCGCGATAAAGAAACTCGATCATATCCTTTCTTCTTCCCCTCTCTTCTTCTCTTCTGTTTTTCTCTCGTGCGACGACTCCATCTTCATCCTTCTACAACTATTTGTTCAGCAGCGACATGCTTTCTTCTTCGACGGTCTCCTCATTGAGGTGCGGCGGCAAGGTTTTGGCTCTGGCTATTTGGATTTTGAAGTTTGTAAGCTTCTCCTCCTTCAAGTTTTCCAAATTCGTATGCCCTAGCTTGTTTTTCAATTCATTCTTTGATTTTAATATGAAGATGAGGTGTAGTTTAAAATTTAGGCTCGTTGTGGGATATGAAGTGTGAGTAAGTTTGGATGAGTTGTATGTACCTTTGGTATGACTTTTAGGGCTTAATTTGGTGAGTTTATGGGATTGGAGTGAGTTATGCCTATGTTTTAGCTTGTAAGTAGTTTGGGTAATAAGTTTGTGATATTTACAGTGTGTTTCGGTGAGTTTGTAGGATTTGAAGTGAGATTGGTGAGTTTGTAAGAAGTGAAAGGAATTTGGGTGAGCTAGATATAGGATTGTTTGTTTTGCCACTAAATGGTTACTTGGTGAGTTTATGCATTTAAATGCGTGCGAATTTTGGATTTAACAACTATATTAGGTTTGAAGGGACGTCTTTTATGTATATTGGGAGGCACAATTTTAACAACTATATTAGGTTTGAAGGGACGTCTTTTATGTATATTGGGAGGCACAATTTTATTTTCTAACTTTTCCGGCATAAGAGGTCTTATCTCTTTATTGTTTTAGCAGAATAAGTCGCTCGATCAATCACCAGAATGTGTACGAGATACCATAGGGGCTCAATATCTCAATAGCACACAAAAAAAATCTTCATGCCAACAAGTGCATGGCTCAACGACATGATGACCTAGTGACCATGAGGTTAGGTTCAATCCCTCACCACAACATGTTGTCAAAAAAAAAAAAAAAAATCTCCTCCATCCCAACATCAAAATAAGCCGGTCACTCTGAACTGAAATGAAATAAAAAAAAAAAAACCAAGGTCTATGATTTTATAAATTTAAACCCTAAACTTTTAGAAGTGAATTTACACCTCGTCCCTTAGAAAAATGTTAGCTCTTTTACACCTGGAAACTTATAATTTATCAATTAAATTTTTACAACATATAATTGATTACTTATTTAGGGGTTTAATTGCTAAAATTATAAGTGAAATTGAATTTGTTTTATATTAATAATGTACTTTAAATAAATTATTACTAAAATAAGGTAGTTTTCAAAGTATTTACAAAACTAGGGTACCTAAATCGTGTACCATAGACACGATTTCCTTAAATTGTGTCCATGGTACACAATTTAGGATAACTCGTGTCCATGGTACAAGATGTAGGAGTAACTCGTGTACCATGGACACGAGTTATGATTTGCCACATCACATGTAACTCGTGTCCATGGTACACGATTTAGGGAGTAACTCGTGTCCATGGTACACGACTTAGGTTGACACGTCATGTAAATCGTGTACCATGGACACGAGTTTAAATCGTGTCCATGGTACACGATTTAGGTACCCTAGTTTTATAATTACTTTGAAAACTATCATATTTCTATAATAAAGTACACTATTAATATAAAAAAAAATCCGTGAAATTGATACAAAAGAGTTTTATTAGTTTAAGATTTTAATTAAATTAACCTCTAAGGGCATAAATTATTTTTTCCCAAATATTTTTAGATTACATTTGTAACCACAAATAGAACCTATTCTTTTTAATTTTGTATAGAAAGATTTATTAAATACTTTTTGCTATAAAAAAAAATAAATAATAATGACATCCTTCAAGTAGGGATCAGATTGGAAGAAATGAGAATGCCCAATTGTCGTAACCAGGCGTTGGGGTGGAACACCCATCTCACATTTTTTGCAAGATTCAACCACTCATCACATCCCATTTCTGCCTGAAGGATCATGATTTTTCCTCTCTTATTTCTGCCTTTTTATACTAACTTCTCACTCAACCAATGGCTACGTCTTTCCGATGTGGGACAATTTTCACTTTCCTAATCCATTATTCAACAAATTATCTTGTAGGTTGAGAAGAAAAGTTCCTCTAAGCTTTGTTTTGACACTATAATTTTTTTTGTCCATGTCGTTGAGACTTTTCCCAACGCACTCAAAATCGTTACTCCTAACGCACTCCTTATCGTTGGGAGATCAAGCAAGCTATGCCAAAGAAGTTTAGATGCGTTGGGGTAAAATCTGCACGCCATATACCGCCTGCTCGCGAGAAAATAACTTAACACACATGTATGGTTATGCTAACACAAGGGTGCGTTGGGAGAATTGAAGTAAATGAAACGTTTGTTTCATCCTCTCCCAACGCGTGAAGGGTTTAAGCAGACGCTAGTTTGAGTTGGAAAATGTCGCGATAAAAAACTCGATCATATCCTTTCTTCTTCCCCTCTCTTATTCTCTTCCGTTTTTCTCTCGTGCGACGACTCCATCTTCATCCTTCTCCAACTATTCGTTCAGGAATTTGTTTTGTTTGTCGTTTGGATTTTTGATGCAATTACAATTAATTTTATTTATCTAATCAAGATTTTTTTTTTCATTTTTTTTTTTGTTTGTTCCACTTCTAACCTATTGTTCAATAGTCCATTCATTATGTCAATTGAATTATGTTGTTGATTGTTTGATCTTATTCACATAAATTTTGATTAAATTCGATATTATTATTATTATTATTATTTTTTAATGAGAATATAGGCAAACGTTTCATTTACTTCATCCTCTCCCAACACGTGAAGGGTTTAAGCAGACGCTAGTTTGAGTTGGAAAATGTCGCGATAAAAAACTCGATCATATCCTTTCTTCTTCCCCTCTCTTATTCTCTTCTGTTTTTCTCTCGTGCGACGACTCCATCTTCATCCTTCTACAACTATTCGTTCAGCGGCGACGTGCTTTCTTCTTCGACGGTCTCCTCATTGAGGTGCGGCGGCAGGGTTTTGGCTCTTCCTATGTGGATTTGGAAGTTTGTAAGCTTCTCCTTCTTAAAGTTTTCCAAAAATCTTATGCCCTAGCTTGTTTTTTAATTCATTCTTTGATTTAAATTAGGGCTAATTTGAAATTTAGGCTCGTTGTGGGATATGAAGTGTGATTGAGTGAGTTTGATGGATTTGAAGTGAGTTTGGATGAGTTGTATGCACATTTGATATGACTTTTAGGGATTAGTTTGGTGAGTTTATGGGATTGGAGTGAGTTATGCATATTTTTTTGTTTAAGTGAAATTAATTTGGGTGAGCTAGATATATAGAATTGTTTGTTTTTAGCTTTTGAATGATTACTTGGTGAGTTTTATGCATTTAAATGTGTGCGGATTTTAGATTGAACAACTATATTAGTTGTGAAAGAACATTTTTTTTATGTATTAATGTCATTTGAGGCCTCTATATATTCTTTTTAAATTTAATAATAACGACATCTTTATCTTTAATCTACCCTAGATTAGAATTGAATGACCAAATTTACTGTATAAAACTTACAAACCTACAAAAACCCAAAATTTTCAATCAATTTCTTTATAAATATTTTTCAAAGTAAGTTGAAGCTACTACTTGTTTAAGTAGTTAAACTAAATTTCTATTACATTTACGAACTTGATTTTTACTTTGAAAAGAAGGTAGAAAAAAGAAATGTTTCTTGTTCGATGAATGCGCTAAGTTCTCAGTAGTCATGGTAGGTATCCATCTCCAAAACCAATTCGTTCTACTAATATTTTTCGACTTATAAAGGATATTTAGAATTTATTGGAAGTTGTTCTTAAGTCATTTCTCGATATTTAGTAGGTTAGATCAGGTTGGATTTAATGTGAGTTTGGACACTAAAGGCCACTTAGGCATAGGTTATATGTTTTAAGTTCACTTGATGCACTTTGTAAGTTGTTTGAGACTCAAAATAACACTTAGACACATTGTAGTCAATTTTTTGCTACTTTGTAGGTTCTATATGGGACGAGGGAAATACTTTTAGACCGTTTTGATCTACTTTGTGAGATTAGGTAATGTGTTTGGATGAGTTTATTAGATTTAAAGTGAGTTTAAAACTTTTAGGTCACTTAGGCATACTTTAAACTAATTTTAGCTTGCTTGTAGTGTTAGGGCCAGGTTATGTGTTTTAGGCTCACTATTTTATGAGTTGGTTTTGAGATTTAAGATGACACTTAGACACTCTTTAACTATTTTTACCTAAACAAAAATACTTAGAAACATTTATCTTTTAAAAAACTCTTGGAAATTTTCTCTTTTCTTTTATTATTTGATTTAAGTTATTTTTTTCATGATATTATTTATTCTTTTGTCTCAAGTCTATAGCGGTGTAATTTATTAATAAAGGAACAAAATAATGAAAGAATTTCTCTTTGCTCCCGTGGTTTTGTTGCATGCATATTCATCTATTTGGCCTATGTTCGATTCTTGTCATGATTTTTTTTCTTCCTTTTAAATGAATAGGCATGCAATCAAACCACTGAAGCAAAGAGAAATTCTTTTATTATTTTGTTCGTTTATTAATAAATAAGATAAAAATAATTTTAACATTTCTCAAACGACGTTTGGTCAAATTCTGGGGTGCGCGTCTTGAAACTGCGTAGTCCCATAAAAGACAACAAAACAGCCTATTTCTTCCAAAACAGCCTATTTCTTCTAAATAGTGCGTCTAGTCCCATAAAAGACAAAAAAAACTTATTTCTTCTAAATAGTTTGATAACAACTCTTTTTTTATAATTTGTTTCAAAAACTACACCACTCACCTAAATAACCCCAAAAATATCCACTAATCAATTTTCTTTTTCTAGAAACAGAATTCAAAATTAAAAAGTTTCTAAACTATTGAGATATGGTTTTTTTTTTAAACTCTAATTTAAAAAATTTGTCAAATCTCATTCAGACAAAATAAGTTAAAAGTTCATGTAATAAAAACACTTAAAATTCAAATGAAAATTTACTTTATGCCTAGTAAATTTAAAATTGTATCCTTCAAGTAGGAATCAGATTTGAAGAAATGAGAATGCCCAATTGTCGTAACCAAGCGTTGGGGTCGAACACCCAACTCGCATTCTTTGCAAGATTCAACCACTCATCACATCTCATTTCTGCCTGAAGGATCATGATTTTCCCTCTCTTATTTCTGACTTTTTATACTAACTTCTCTCCCAGCCAATGACTACGTCTTTCCGATGTGGGACAATTTTCACTTTCCTAATCCACTATTCAACAAATTATCTTCTAGGTTGAGAAGAAAAATTCCTTTGAAGCTTTGTTTTGACACTAAAAATTTTTTGCTCTATGTCGATGAGACTTTTCCCGATGCACTCAAAATCGTTGGGAGATCAAGCAAGCTATGCCAAAGCAGTTTAGATGCGTTGGGGTAAATTTGCACGCCATAGACCGCCTTCTCGCGAGAAATTAACCCAACACACATGTATGGTTATGCTGACACATGGGTGCGTTGGGAGAATTGAAGTAAATGAAACGTTTGTGTTGAATAATAAATTTCGGCCAATCACAAATTGACACATCATTAATTTGAGTTAATTCAAGTTAATGATAAAAATATATATATTTATAAATTTGGGACCAATTACAAAGTTACACATGTCCTCAATTTAAATTAAGAGACATATAAAATTGGCAAATCAAATTATGTCACATGTCCCACCCGAGCTAGTCCAATCAAACATTGCCACATGGCGGTTGGACCCAAAGTTATTTAGCCCGCTAAAAATAATTTTGGGCTAAATTTAAATAATCCAAATTATTGAAAATAAATGGATTAAACCCAAATAAATAAAAGCTCAAAAGTTGGGCTAAAAGTCAATCAGGCCCAAGCCCATACTAGGTCCATCAAACTCTATAAATAGAGGGGGTCACCATTCATTCTGCTCATTCAGCCTTGAGCCAGAATCCAAAGAAGTCAGAAGCTCCAGCAATCAGAGTCCAGAGAATTCAGAGACATCAAAGACTCAGAGTTCAGAAGATTCGAAGACTACAGACTTCAACAACAAATTAACACTACAGACTTCAACAACAAATTAACCAGCTCAAAGCAAACGTCTACATTGGAGAGAAAGCATCAGAAACGTCTACATTGGAGAGAAAGCATCAGAGGATAAAGATTAGAGCCCAAAACAAACGTCTACATTGAAGTCTACATTGGAGAGAAAACATCAGAAACGTCTACATTGGAGAGAAAGCATCAGAGGATAAAGATTAGAGCCCAAAACAAACGTCTACATTGAAGTCTACATTGGAGAGAAAACATCAGAGGATAAAGATTAGAGCCCAAAGCAAACGTCTACATTGGAGAGAAAGCATCAGAGGATAAAGATTAGAGCCCAAAGCAAACGTCTACATTGGAGAGAAAGCATCAGAGGATAAAGATTAGAGACTGTAACACTTACATAAATTAATAAAATTAAATTATTTTCCACGAATTAAATTTCTGCAGGAAATCTCGTGTGAACAAATTGGCACGCCCAGTGGGAAAGTTTCTACCTCTCATCTCTTTCTCTCTCCAAAAAGTGATGGCATCCAAAGAAGCTCCTTCAAAGACTACTACTTCAAATGACTCCTATGGAGGGTCAGTTACGCGCAGTCGCTCTAAAGAAATCCAGGATGAAGAAAGTCAAACACCCGTCATTGCGAACAAAATGTTGAGACGCATGACAGAATCTGCTCAAGCTGATATCCTTCTTGCAGAAAACCTTGTGTTTGACCAACTTGTTTTTCCTTCTCTTCAACCAAAAGAAGCATCAAATCTGGATGTGATGTCCATCATGATGACTGATGCAGGCACTAGTGAAGAAAGAATGGCTGAAGTGGAAAAGAAGATTAGCATGTTACTGAAGCCAGTAGAAGAAAAAGACTATGAAATAGCTTCTCTCCAGAATCAAATTGAAAGTTGAGACGCCGTGGAATCAAGTCAGACCCCTGCCGTAAAAAATAAAGGAAAGAACGTTGCACAAGAAGGTCAGTCGCAACATTCTACTTCAATCGCTTCCTTGTCTGTCCAGCAGCTCCAAGATATGATTATGAACTCCATCAGAGCTCAATATGGTGGACCTGCTCAAAGTTCCATCTTTTATTCTAAGCCTTATACCAAGATGATTGACAACCTGAAGATGCCTCGTGGATATCAACCACCAAAGTTTCAACAGTTCGATGGGAAGGGAAATCTCAAGCAACATATTGCTCACTTCATCGAAACATGTGAAAATGCCGGTACACGAGGAGATCTACTTGTCAAGCAATTTGTCCGGACACTGAAGGGAAACGCTTTTGACTGGTATACTGATATTGAATCTGAGACTATTGAAATTTGGGAGCAGCTTGAAAAGGAGTTCCTCAACCGCTTTTATAGTACAAGGCGAACTGTCAGCATGTTGGAGCTCACAAATACCCAACAGCGAAAAGGCGAACCAGTTGTTGACTACATCAACCGCTGGAGAACTCTAAGTCTCGACTGCAAAGACCGGCTCACCGAAATATCTGCAATTGGAATGTGTATTCAAGGCATGCATTGGGGACTCCATTATATTTTGCAGGGAATTATGCCTCACACGTTCGAAGAACTAGCAACTCGTGCACATGACATGGAGATGAGCATCGCCAACAGAGGAAATAAAGAACTTCTTGCTCTAGACATCAAGAAAGAAAAGAAAGAAGCGGCGACTACTGAAAAGTTTTCTAAAGGACCAAAGAATCAATGGTCGTTAATGCAACTCCCTTCAAATTTTTTGCAAGAGGAAAAGACAAGAAGACAGAGAAGCAACATGATGGAGGCGAAAAAAGACGTTTGACCCTGAAAGAAAGACAAGAAAAAGTTTACCCTTTTCCAGACTCTGACATCTGAGACATGTTAGAACAACTCTTGGAAAAGAAACTTATCGAATTACCAGAGTGTAAGCGACCAGAAGAGATGGGACGAGTTAATGATCTCAATTACTGCAAGCATCACCAAGTTATCAGTCACCCGGTGGAGAAATGTTTTGTTCTGAAGGAGCTAATTTTGAAGTTAGCTACAGAAAAAAGGATTGAGTTGGAGCTTGATGAAGTAGCACAATCGAACCATGCTACAATAGCAACAAACCTCAACAACCAAACATATTCAAGGACAGTTCATAATCTAGAAGCGAGTTTGATTCAATTCGGAACTTTAGAGCCTGTAGTTATTTAGCTTCAGCAAGAATTTCCAAGAATTATCTCCCATAGCAAATCCGGGTCTATTAAAAACGAAGATGAAGAATGGACTTTGGTAACTCGTCGAAAGAAGAAAGTACCACACTTTGTCCGGAAAGAGCCTCAAGTATTTCGAAACTATAGAAGAAAGAATACGTCGCAAAAGAAGAAGAAAAAGACTATAGGCTCCATAAAGCATAAGTTGGTCGTAGAAGAGAATGAAGATTTTGTTCGATCTCGACAACCATTGATGCTAAAAGATTTTTTTCCAAAGAAATTTCTTAATGAAGAGCACAAAGACATCCATGACATTGTCACATGCCATGCGATTGACACGTTCGAAGAAGAAGATTTTTTATCAATCTCATCTCAAGTGGTAGGAAAGTCAGGAGATCTACCTTCATTCAACATCGACGACTCTGAAGTACACGTAGGTGCCTCATGTTGCGTGTCCATTAGCTTCACATATGAAGACTTGATGTTAGGATAAAAATAATTTTAACATTACCCAAACGACGTTTGGTCAAATTATTTTAGTGTTTTGGGTGCGCGTCTTGAACCTGCGTAGTCCCATAAAAGACAAGAAAACAACCCATTTCTTCTGAATAGTGCGTCTAGTCTCATAAAAGACAAAAAAAACAACCTCTTTATTCTAAATAGTTTGATAACAACTCTTTTTTTATAATTTGTTTCAAAAACTACACCACTCACCTAAATAACCCCAAAAATAACCACTAATCAATTTTATTCTTTTAGAAACAGAATTCAAAATTAAAAAGTTTCTAAACTATTGAGATATGATTTTTTTTTTAAACTCTAATTTAAAAAATTTGTCAAATCTCATTCAGACAAAATAAGTTAAAAGTTCATGTAATAAAAACACTTAAAATTCAAATGAAAATTTACTTTATGCCTAGTAAATTTATTTTAGATTACAAATAGCAACTATTTTTTATTTTTTTTTTTTATAGAAAGATTTATTAAATACTAAAAAAAAAAGATTGTATCCTTCAAGTAGGGATCAGATTGGAAGAAATGAGAATGCCCAATTGTCGTAACCAGGCGTTGGGGTGGAACACCCAACTCGCATTCTTTGAGAGATTCAACCACTCATCACATCCCATTTCTGCCTGAAGGATCATGATTTTCCCTCTCTTATTTCTGACTTTTTATACTAACTTCTCTCCCAACCAATGACTACGTCTTTCCGATGTGGGACAATTTTCACTTTCCTAATCCACTATTCAACAAATTATCTTCTAGGTTGGGAAGAAAAATTCCTTTGAAGCTTTGTTTTGACACTACAAATTTTTTTCTCTATGTCGATGAGACTTTTCGCGATGCACTCAAAATCGTTGGGAGATCAAGCAAGCTATGCCAAAGCAGTTTAGATGCGTTGGGGTAAAATTTGCACGCCATAGACCGCCTTCTCGCGAGAAATTAACCCAACACACATGTATGGTTATGCTGACACATGGGTGCGTTGGGAGAATTGAAGTAAATGAAACGTTTGTTTCATCCTCTCCCAACGCGTGAAGGGTTTAAGCAGACGCTAGTTTGAGTTGGGAAATGTCGCGATAAAAAACTCGAGCATATCCTTTCTTATTCTCTTGTGTTTTTCTCTCGTGCGACGACTCCATCTTCTAACTTCTACAACTATTCGTTCAGCGGCGACATGCTTTCTTCTTCGACGGTCTCCTCGTTGAGGTGCGGCGACAGGATTTTGGCTCTGGCTATGTGGATTTGGAAGTTTGTAAGCTTCTCCTCCTTAAAGTTTTCCAAATTCTTATGCCCTAGCTTGATTTTCAATTCATTCTTTGATTTTAATATGAAGATGAGGGCTAATTTAAAATTTAGGCTCGTTGTGGGATATGAAATGTGTTTGAGTGAGTTTGATGGATTTGAAGTGAGTTTGGATGAGTTGTATGCACCTTTGGTTTGACTTTTAGGGCTTAATTTGGTGAGTTTATGGGATTGGAGTGAGTTATGCCTATGTTTTAGCTTGTAAGTAGTTTCGGTAATAAGTTTGTGATATTTACGGTGTGTTTCGGTGACTTTGTAGGATTTGAAGTGTGTTTGGTGAGTTTGTGATAATTGAAAGGAATTTGGGTGAGCTAGATATAGGATTGTTTGTTTTGACACTAAATGGTTAGTTGGTGAGTTTATGCATTTAAATGTGTGCGGATTTTGGATTTAACAACTATAATAGGTTTGGCCAAGAAGAGCATAGCTCAACGACATGATGTATCGTCTAGTGACCATGATGTCCTAGGCTCAATCCCCCACCCGAACATGTTGTCAAAAAAAAAAAAACTATATTAGGTTTGAAGGGGGACGTCTTCTTATGTATTAATGTCATTTAAGGCGTTTAGGTATTCTTTTTAAATTCAATAATAAAGACATTTTTATCTTTATCTACCCTAAATTAAAATTGAATTACCGAATTTAGTAATTATAAAACTTGCAAACCTATAAACCTTACCTACTTTACAACTTATAACATGTTACATAAACTCAAAAATTTTAATCAATTTCTTTATAAATATTTTTCAAAGTAAGTTGAAGCTACTACTTGTTTAAGTAGTTAAAATAAATTTCTATTACATTTACGACTTGATTTTTACTTTGAAAAGAAGGTAGAAAGGAGAAATGTTTCTTGTTGGATCAATGTGCTAAGTTCTCCCTAGTCATGGTAGGTATCCATCTCCAAAACCAATTCATTCTACTAATATTTTTCGACTAATAAAGGATATTTAAAATTTATTGGAAGTTGTTCTTGAATCATTTCTCGATATTTAGTAGGTTAGATCAGGTTGGATTTAAAGTGAGGTGGAGGTCTGAACCGACTAATGTTGAAGAATCAACGGATGAGTTGTGGTTAGGGGTGAAATGTCACTCGAACCCAGAACTAGTTGGTTCTCCCCAAAGAGATGAGTAAGGAGTTGCTTCTTAGCGTTCCAGGAAATGAGATTCCGACCAAGAACAAAATCCCGAGGTAGAGTGTCGGTCATCGACAAGGCAATTTTGAAGCATGGGTACAGGACCCTTTACACGTAAGACCTATTGTTGGGCACTAACGGCCACTTAGGCATAGTTTGTAGTGCTAGGGCGGGTTATATGTTTTAGGTTCACTTTATGCACTTTGTAAGTTGGTTTAAGACTCACAATAACACTTACACACTTTCTAGTCAATTTTTGGCTACTTTGTAGGTTCTATATGGGACGAGGTAGATACTTTTAGACCGTTTCGATCTACTTTGTGAGATTAGGTAATGTGTTTGGATGAGTTTGTTGGATTTAAAGTGACTTTAAAACTTTTAGGTCACTTAGGCATACTTTAAACTAATTTTAGCTTGCTTGTAGTGTTAGGGCAGGTTATGTGTTTTAGGCTCACTATTTTATGAGTTGGTTTTGAGATTTAAGATGACACTTAGACACTCTTTGACTACTTTTACCTAAACAATAATACTTAGAAACATTTATCTTTTAAAAAACTCTTGGAAATTTTCTCTTTTCTTTTATTATTTGATTTAAGTTCATTTTTTTCATATTATTTATTCTTTTGTCTCAAGTCTACAGTGGTGTAATTTTTTTTTTTTTTTTTTTTGAGTACATTAGGGGTGGGGGATTCGAACCACAGACCTCTTGGTCATCAAGTCATACATATGTCAGCTGAGCTATGCTCGCTTTGGCAGTGGTGTAATTTATTAATAAAGGAACAAAATAGTGAAAGAATTTCTCTTTGCTTCCGTGGTTTTGTTGCATGTCTATCCATCTATTTGGCCTATGTTTGATTCTTGTCATGAGTTTTTTTTTCTTCCTTTTAAATGAAAGTTTAATACCACAATTTTTTTTTAAAAAAAAATTATTATATCATATGTTATTGCAATTTGTTTTCTTTATATTCTTAAAAAACAAATATCAATTTTATTTTATTTCTTCATATTCTTAAAAAGAAAACAAATATCAATTTAAACTTTATTTGTAAAATAAAATTATTATTATAAAAAAAGTTAATTAATATATCGAGATAGGAAGAAAAAAAAAGACTTGGTTTTAAACTTTTATTTTCATCTAATTGGACATTAATATTTGCAATAATATTAACTCCAAATTCAAATAAGTGCTGCAATTTTTATTGTTTAATATGCTTTAATTTAAAAAATCGTCAATCAAAATATTTTCATATCCTCATAGTTCGATTAAAACATGTCTAACATGACATTAAAAACTAGCTTCTAAGCTGAAAAGAATCGACATTAAAAACATGTCTAGGATTTGAAGTGTGTTTGGTGAGTTTGTGATAATTGAAAGGAATTTGGGTGAGCTAGATATAGGATTGTTTGTTTTGCCACTAATTTGTTACTTGGTGAGTTTATGCATTTAAATGTGTGCGGATTTTGAATTTAACAACTATATTAGGTTTGACCAAGAAGAGCATAGCTCAACGACATGATGTATCGTCTAGTGACCATGATGTCCTAGGCTCAATCCCCCACCCGAACATGTTGTCAAAAAAGAAAAACTATATTAGGTTTGAAGGGGGACGTCTTCTTATGTATTAATGTCATTTAAGGCGTTTAGGTATTCTTTTTAAATTCAATAATAAAGACATTTTTATCTTTATCTACCCTAGATTAAAATTGAATTACCGAATTTAGTAATTATAAAACTTGCAAACCTATAAACCTTACCTACTTTACAACTTATAACATGTTACATAAACTCAAAAATTTTAATCAATTTCTTTATAAATATTTTTCAAAGTAAGTTGAAGCTACTACTTGTTTAAGTAGTTAAAATAAATTTCTATTACATTTACGACTTGATTTTTACTTTGAAAAGAAGGTAGAAACAAGTTGGATCAATGTGCTATTCTCACTAGTCATGGTAGGTATCCATCTCCAAAACCAATTCATTCTACTAATATTTTTTGACTAATAAAGGATATTTAGAATTTACTGGAAGTTGTTCTTGAGTCATTTCTTGATATTTAGTAGGGTAGGTTAGATCAGGTTGGATTTAAAGTGAGGTGGAGGTCCGAACCGACTAATGTTGAAGAATCAACGGATGAGTTGTGGTTAGGGGTGAAATGCCACTTGAACCCAAAACTAGCTTGTTCTCCCCAAAGAGGTGAGTAAGGGGCTGCTTCTTAGCGCTCCAGAAAATGAGATTCTGACCAAGAACAAAATCCCGAGGTAGAGTGTCGGTCGTCGGCAAGGCAATTTTGAAGCATGGGTACAGGACCATTTACATGTAAGACCTATTGCTGGGCACTAAAGGCCACTTAGGCATAGTTTGTAGTGCTAGAGCGGGTTATTTATTTTAGGTTCACTTTATACACTTTGTAAGTTGGTTTGAGACTCAAAATAACACTTAGACACTTTCTAATCAATTTTTGGCTACTTTGTAGGTTCTATATGGGGAGAGGTAGATACTTTTAGACGGTTTCGATCTACTTTGTGAGATTAGGTAATGTGTTTGGATGAGTTTGTTGGATTTAAAGTGAGGTTGAAACTTTTAGGTCATTTAGGCATACTTTAAGCTAATTTTAGCTTGCTTGTAGTGTTAGGGCCAGGTTATGTGTTTTAGGCTCACTATTTTATGAGTTGGTTTTGAGATTTAAGACACACTTAGACACTCTTTGACTACTTTTACCTAAACAAAAATACTTAGAAACATTTATCTTTTAAAAAACTCTTGGAAATTTTCTCTCTTTTCTTTTATTATTTGATTTAAGTTCATTTTTTTCATATTATTTATTCTTTTGTCTCAAGTCTATAGAGTGTAATTTTCTAGAGAAATTTTGTTTTCTTTTCGTTGTATTTTTTTTCCTTTTTTAGACTAGTAAATAATTGATAGGATTTCAACATTTGTAAGGATATTTCATTTCAATAAATTGACTTTTATGATATTCTTTTTGTGTTGAAACGATACAATTGAAAATATATAACAATGTTATGAACTTTCAGGTAGTACAAAAAAAATTTCTCTCTCGACGTATGCACAATGACATTTTGTTTTGAGAATATCTAGCCCAACGAAGCAGTCATGCGATGAGAGAATTTATATCCCAACACAAACACAAACAGATTATAGGAGTTTTTGTACGGATGACTCACCCTTCGGGGGCCGCGAGATTTTTTAACCCAGTTTTTTTAACCTTCTCATGATAAAGAAGTGCACAAAGTCATTCTTACCCTTCGCTTATCACGAAGAAATCACAGTTGTCTCCTCGTGATCGTGATAAGTGAAGGGTATAAATGACTTTTTGCACTTCCTTATCACGATAGAATGTCAAAAAAACATAAATTTTCGCGAAGAGAGTTAAAAAAAATTTGCATTTCCTTATCACGATAGAAGGTCAAAAAAACATAAATTTTCGCGAAGAAAGTTAAAAAACCTCGGTCCCTAGGGATGATCCAAACCCCCCCCCCCCCCCCACAGATTATATATTATATCCCGACACAAACATAGGCATAGACAGATTATATATTATATCCCGACACAAACATAGGCGTACAGTTTTAGTTTTATACCCCACAGACGCAAAGCAAGTATAACTTATTTTAATTATTTCTACTGCAAAATTTGGCACAATCCAAAATTTAAAATATTATAAACTATTAAAAAAGAATTCTCTTGGGGGGGAATAATTGTTTAAAAAAAAAATAATCCTATTTAGAAAGAGTTAAAAATGGGTCGAATCTCACAAATAAAAACTAATTTGTTTTCTTCAGAAACAGGTATTAAAATGCTTATTGAAAAAGAAATTCTTTAGGCTAAAAAAAAAAAGAAAAAAAAAATAGCCCTTCAAGTAGTAGGGATCAGATTGGAAGAAACGAGAGTGCCCAATTGTCGTAACCAGGCATTGGGGCGAAGCACCCAACTCGCAATCTTTGCGAGAGTCAACCACTCATCACATCCCCTTTCTGCCTGAAGGATCATAGCTTTACTTTCTATTTCTTCCACCTTTTTTATACCAACCTCTCAAGCCAGCAATGCCTAGTCTTTCCGATGTGGGATATTTTTACACTTTCACAGGAAGCAACAAGGTTTCATTTAGATTGTGGCTGTGGAGAAATACTATTCTCATGTTATTAAGAATATTTGAACACCACCACCTTACACACCAATATATGTTTCAAGGTGTATAGAGTTTCTATCTTCTTGATAACATAAATAACGCCTCCATTACAAATTACTTTTTCTAGTTCAATAACATTTAGAGTTGAGAGATTCAAATCTCTAACTTCTTGGTCGAAGATTTATGTTTAACCAGTTGAGCTATGCTCGAGTTGACATAGAAACAACCCAATAGTCTAAACTCTAAGAAGAGTCTCACTTCATAAAGGTCGGCTCGTGAATCGAGTGAAAGGATCGACCCTCCAAGAGGAATTGGCCGAACAAGAGGAACCGACCCCAAAGAGTCGGCCTACATGGAGATGTCGATCCCTTAAAGGGGATCGACTCAAGCGGTTCAAGACATAAAAGGCTGACCTCAAGGGGTCGGCCAAAGAAAGCAGAAATCGTCCACTTGAGCGGTTACAAAACAATCTGGACGTTACAAATATTTGGGGTATCTTTGGAAGCACCTAATATTTTTCATTATAAAATATTATTATCTTAAAATAATGTCAAGAATATTTTGGTATCTTCCGAAGCACCCTCAGTGAGTAATGTTTCACATGCTTTTCATTATAAAATTTTATTGTCTTAAAATAATGTAAAAAATATTTGGGTAAAGCACCATAAAAAATAAATCTGAGTTATAATCCATATGTGAGATTTTTTTTTAATCGATTTTTGTTTTTTTTAAATGGATATCTCGTTGCAAATCTTGGCAAATTCATATCCTCCCGTCCTTAAAAATTCTCAGTGTTGTTTTTTAAGAATATTTTATAACGAAAAAACGTATGAAATATTACTTATCGATGTTACTTTGAAAGATACTCAACTATTTTCGACATTGTTTTAAGAAATATTTCTCTATAAAGATACCCTAATTTGAAGTTTAAAAAAAAAATTGAAAAAAAAGAATCTCGTGCCCGATCTGGCCATAATTGCACCGAAAAATGCAAAGAAATGCTAAAATTGATAGGGACAAAAAAAAAAAATTGATAGGGACAAAAAAAAGAGGTTAGTGTTGATAAATTGTTTGGTAGGGAGGTTATTCTTCATAATAACTCACCTTTGTCCAGCAACTTCTTCTTCCTCATCTCGTCGGCGGCTCCACCTTCAGCGACAGACGCGTGCGCGCAGCAGGAGCGTGTGGCGGCGACGCTAAGTCGTCTTCTTCCTTTATTCTCCTTTGACGGCTGCGTGGCGACTTTGCTGAGCGAACAGAGGGGCTGAGCCTCAAATGTATGACTTGTTAAGAGCGGCAAAAACATCAAGTTATTTGACTTGTTACAGAACATGTTCCCATTAAGAAGTTGTCAAATGTATGTTTTAACATACATTGCTATAGTTACCTCATCTGCATCATTAGTCAACCCTTGAAATTGAGATGCTAACCAGAGTAAAATTAATCTGGAGCCCTTCATGGTGTTGTTCTCTGGAGTCATTTCTAGTAGTAGTTGATTCGTCTGTTCCCAGTCATAGTTCATCGTTCTAGTGACAAGCTCGTCATCCACTGGTAACCCAAGCAACACTACTATGTTCTGTAGAGTGATAGTACACTCCTCGCCAAACACGTGAATTGTATGTGTTTTCAGTCTCCATCTCTCTACGAGTGTGGTGATGAAGTGTCAGTCTAATTGAATAAACCCTAATTTAGCCACCCTATAAAAACTTGAAGCACGAAGTGCTGACAATATAAGACGATGAAGTGAGATGATGCGTTCAACAACAGTTGATCAGCGTCTATAATGTAGCTCTCCCAACATTCGAGCCTACCAAACAAGCTCTAATTGATGAGACTACTAACCATATAAGACTCATGCATCAATTGGTCATGAATTTGGTTCCATTATCTAAAAAACAACACAATAAATATGCATACATAACAAATTAATTTTGAATTTATAAATTAAAAAATGGGACATCAATCATATTAATAATGTCATTAAATATCAAATTACACCCTCGAACGGACATAAATTAATAAAGAAGAAAAATGGTGAATTGGTCCTGAATTTTGATCTATTATCTTTGTCTCGAAAGACAACTCATTCAATTGTGACCTAGTTGATTATATAGCTCACATCGTTGTTGAGTACTAACCTCTCTCAAATCAATCTCGTTATGGTAGCATAAACTTTTTGGTCTACTAGATTCTCTCAATAACTTTGAGTCAACGTATAAGATATGATTGTTAGGAGGAGCGATCCAATAACTTGGGGGCAGGAGCAGATGCACAAAGGGGCACGTGCCCTCGAATTCCGTGGTTTACATATATGTATATGAAAAAACAAATTAAATTCAAAGTAGGTAGATGGAATGGTACTGGTCATGGGGCACGCGTAGGACGTACAAGGGTTTGAGTTTGATCTTCGATATACCCTTATTTACAGTTTTGTTTCATTTTTAAATAATTTAATTATACTTAAAACAATTATTTGAATATGTACCATTTTACTAAAGGTTGGTTGCACAGATAGCAATCAGACCCAAACTAATTGCAAATTTAGCAAATTTTAAAATGTTTTGCAAATATAGCAAAAAAATCTGTTTCTATCACGGATAGACTTTATCATATCACTGATAGACTTCTATCAGTGATAGACTATTATCACTGATAGACTTCTATCAGTGATAGACTATTATCACTGATAGACTATTATCACTAACAAAAATCTATAAAAAGCTGATGTGATCAGCGATAGACTTCTATCCGTCATAAGATATCAGCGATAGAAATTGCCACGCAATTTTTTTTTTAAATACATGCTATATTTTTAATTATCTTATTCTAAATTGACATCGGTTACAATTTCCCTTTTACTAAATTAGTTATTAAGACCAAATAAAAAATAAGTAGTTCTATTTTAAAAAATGATAAATATTTTGAATTTCATTATTTTGAATAATTTATTATAATTTTAGAATTATTATTTTCTAGTATAAATATTATATATCATGTATTTAAAATTATATTTATATAAAGGTAAAATTATAAATTTAGTCATTCAAATTTCAAAATTATGTCTAATATATCCCCGAAGTTTAAACAATGTCTAGTAAGTTCATAATTTTTTTTTTATTTTGTGTCGAGTAAATCTTTAAAGTTTAACAATGTCAAATACATTTATGAGTTTTCAATTTTGTATTCAATAAATCTTAGGTATATTATTATTATTATTTTTTAAAAAATAGTTGTTCTATGAGAGAGATCTAATTTTATATCTAATTGAACTTTAAAGTTTTAATTTTGTATCAAATAAATACGTGATTTAAAAAAAATAAATGTCAAATAAGTTAAAACATCTATTAGACACAAAAAAATTAAAATTTAGGTTTAACATTTAATTTTTTGAAATTTATAATATGTTTCAATTGGATAAAAAATTGAAAATTTATGAATTTGTTAGATACAAAATTGAAAGTTGAGATCTATTTCACAACTTTCAAAGTTTAGGGACCACACAAATAAAAAAAATAGTAAGACTAAACTTATAATTTAATCTTATTTGAATTGTGCGACATAAATTAAAGTTTAGGGACCATATAAACACAAATAAAAAAAATTAAGACTAAACTTATAATTTAATCTTATTTGAATTGTGCCCCTGACATAAATTTCTAGATCTGCCCTGGCTTGGGGTGAGGGGGGATTTGAACATCAGACTTCATGGTCGAGGGCACATCTTTATGCCAATTGAGCTAGCTCGGTTTGACTTCATAGTTCAAATTTATGTGTGAGCAAACGACCATAAAATGCGATCATGAAATGTCAAAAGTTTGCCACTTATTGTAGGAACAGTAACCCTTGTCCTCAATTAACCTTAACGTTTGGAGATTTCCTCCTTTAACATTGTAATAAGGAAGTCTGGTTTTCACGTGTGGAGCACCAGTGGACCGATCATATGACACAACTTCATGCTTAAATCTTGACGCCCATTTAGATCATATGACACAATCTCATGCTTAGATCTTGACGCCCATTTAACAATCTTTTATGAGCATACCTGATATATATTTGACTGGTATGATGAACACATTCAAAGAATATAACTTGACTAATTTATAAATTTAGTGCTTACCAAGTATATTTCAGTCGTTGTTTCGTAGCGCGTCTTATTACTCTTATTTTCTTCTCAAAATAGTTTACACATTTGTAGAGTGTGTGTTGAGCGAATGCAATGATTGACAACACACGAGCTCCTTTGAGAATTTTATTCATGCCCTCTTACATGTTTGTGGTCATCCACCCCTACCTAAACCTTCCATCATGCGATTGAGTTCATTTCTCAATATCAATACTATTGAAAAGTTCATACAACCGTTATTGATTGCTTTAATCTTTTTAACAACCTTATTGTACTTACGTGCTTGATATTGACACCCAGCACGATGAATTAAAAATTCAATTGCTTACTCTTATTTTTTTTATTGAAGTTGCTAACAATGTGTCATAAGATAAATTGGTAATGAGATTTAGGTCATGTCCAACCATTATCTTCATGGTTGATAACAAAAATGATGATATCATGTCGATCTAAAATCAAACATACCTCTTTGGGGGCATTTGACGCGCAAGTTTGAATTGTTAAATCTGTAAATGTTTAAGCCTGAAGTTAAACAAAGAGGTTTAGGTAGTCGAAGTAGGAATATTTTTGAACGTTTTTAAAAGATGAAGGGTATTTCTGAACTTTTTAAAATTTAGGAGTATTATCGAAAGAAATGAGATATTTAAATATAAGAAAATTCTAACGACCTTGAAAAATTATAAGTAAGACGTGGAATTAGTTTAGAAACTTGTGCATCTATTTCCTCTAAGGAAGAAATGCCTCGAAATATGAACGGAAACAGACAGGAAGGCGGAGAAGATGAGAACGGATTACTGTGGAAGCTTCCAGTTCTGAAATCTTCCAGAGTCGGAAAGTTAGGTCCCGCCTTCGGTTTGGGCGTTGGTTGCGGCGTCGGCTTTGGCATCGGCCTCGTCGGAGGTTAATTCTTCATCTCTATCTCTTTCCTTTTTGTTTCAGTCCTAACTAACTTGTTATTCCCTTGTTCGATTCATTTCATTTTACTATTTCAATTCTGTTGCTTATAATCGATTAGATTAGCGGAATCACTTTGAATCATCCTACCATCAAAATTGGAAATTGATTTTGAATATGACAAAAATGATTTCAACCATTTCAAAATCACTCTCAAATATGCCTTGGTGAATTGGGAATTTTGTCTCATGGATTGTTCTACCCTGCAACTTTCTGATTGCTTTAGTTGGAAGTATTCTTATTGAATTCAGTCTGTAGTGTTTCTTATATGTGTAAATCTATTTATAATATCTGTTTGTTTGTATGATTGTAATCAACATGTAAAGCTTTTACCATCTACACATGTATATCATCCAAAGCCTTTTTTTTCAGTAAATATATATTGGTGGTTCTTTTTTTGGTCGGGAGGGTGGGTGTTGAATTTTATTTACCTCAATTTTGGAGTCTACAAGCGTCTGCATGTTTTAAGTTCCATCAATCTTTTCATAAGGATTTTCAGGTGCCAAAAGCTCAAAATGTACTAGGCTTTAAAATTTGGGCTTCACAAAGTACTTTCCATGTCGATGGGGAGTATTTGATAGTGTGATTTTTAGTCTATAAGAAATGCCATTGATTTTCCTTTTGATAGTAGACATTATATTAATGATAAAAAAGAAAACAAAAGGAGCCAAGAAGATAAATCACTCTTTGAGTCGCCCACGTGCGCACACACACATAGAAGAAGAAGCTATCATCGATTTTGGGTTTCGGTCGAGGGTAGGGCTTGAGTGTCAACTAATAAATATTACACACTGCAAATTTTATTTTGAACTTTATTTTTTGATAAGAATTTTATTGAACTTTAACTTTATTTTGATAATATTACACACTGCAAATTTTATTTTGAACTCTAGGTGCTGGAATTGGTCCGGGAATTCCTGGCTTACAACTTGGCTTTGGTCTTGGTGCTGGATGTGGAGTTGGCTTAGGATTTGGCTATGGTGTTGGCAGGGGCATTGCCCAAGATGACAAACGGAGATACTCTAACGTTGGGGATCTATTACATGGTCATCAGAGCATTTTTCCTCAGTAAGTTCCCAACTGTTTTCAACTTGTGAGCTACTGACCATCATGTTCTGTTGATGCATGCATTATTACAATTTACAAGGTAATGATAAATACCTTTTTAGTTCTAATGTGGATTGGCGACATGGCTTTTCTCTAACCATATACTCACTAAGGTGGCAATTTTTTATGACAACTGCTTCAAAATAGTTTCTCTCTTTATCTTCTCTCTCTCCTCTCTCTTCCCATTCTCTTCTCTTCTCTTTCTCTCTCTTTTTGCTTAGTTCCTCCGTTTATGCTCTCTCTCCCTCAATATTTTTCTCTCTCTTATCTGTTCCTCCCTTCTCTATGTTGCGATTTTATTTTCACATCTACCCCTTTAAAAGGATGTGTTACGATATAAATATCCTTAGTTCATCTTCTTGATCCATCTTAGCTCATCTTCTATAGTAACTTGGAACAACTGGGATCAATTCAGACATAGGTCTTGATATATCTTTCATCTTCTTGATCCATCTTAGATCATCTTCTATAGTAACTTGGAACAACTGGGATCAATTCAGACATAGGTCTTGATATATCTTTCATTTTTCTCATTTCTAATACGTTTCTATGGCTATTTGAATGAATACCCCTACAAAAATCTGTGCTTAGCATCTATATGTACTTCGAAAAATGCTCCCGATTTGTACAAAACCTCACAAGCATTACTGATTGTTTTGGCTTTGTTTGGACCCGTTCACCATTGTGGGGCCTTTCGGACAAGATGTCAAGTGCACCAATATGAAAGTCAAGCAATCATATACTGTGAAACCGCTTTTAAGAGTTTCCTTTCTCTATTTCTTTGGATGTTCACTGGGAGCATTTGATGAGTCTATGTTCTCATCTATGTTGGTGAAGATAAAGCTAGAGAGAGAGAATGAGAGATGGAGAGAATATAGAGAGAAAAGGAGGGAGAGGAGGGAAAGAGTGAGATGAGGGAGAGAGAAGGGAAAGAGTGAGAAGAGAAGGAGATGAGAGAGAACAAGATTAGAGAGAGAGAAGAGGGAGAAAGGGACCATTTTGAAGTATCTTTCTTAAAAAATTGATATGTAGCAAATATATGATTAAAAAAAAAGGAAGCCGTGCCATCAAAGTGGCAATGTTCCAATAACTAACAGAAAGATGACGAAAAAGATCATTTTGGACCATTTCGAAAGTACTATGATTTATGATTTAGATGAAAGATTTTGGAACATATTTGTCCCTAAAAGTTATCCCTAAATGTTATCATTCAATTTCTAGTGGTTATGACTGAGATCATGTGGCAAAGAAAGCATTAATGTTGGTGAATAATGCTAGCCTGTTCATTTATGTACTTAAAAATTGTTAAGCCATGAGCTGCCACTAATAATCTGATGTAGGCAATCAGCTTTATTACAAGTTGTTATTATTTTACCACATTTCAAAAGGCCATCTCTTGTAAGTAAGTGTAATGACCCCCCCCCCCCCCCCCCCCCCCCCCCCCCCCCCCTCCCCCCCAACTCTCTGTACCAAAGTGGTATTAGAGGTGTAGTTCATTCTTCAATCAGTTTTAGTTACTTCTTTTAATTCATTCTTCAATCAATTTTAGTTCTTTCTTCTTTTAATCCATTCTTCAGTCAATTCATCTCTTCATGTAAAATCACAATATCTCTTCACATAGAACATTGTCTGAATCCAACTCCATGGCCAGAATTAACTTGGATTTGATACCAAAATGATAGAACCCAAATTGAATGAAATTAAATTAGAATAGTATATAAAAAAGTGAAAATTTTCATTTGGGAGCTTAGTCACAAATGCACGCACGACAAGCTTCAAAGAAGACTTCCGGGCCATTATCTCTCTCCAAATTGTTGCCATCTTTGCTTAAATAACGAAAAAAGTCAAATACACTTATTTAGTGATTGCAAATACGCTTCAAAGTTTTTGAACTACATTCAAGAGGCTTTTGGATGGGCTTTTCCGCGACCGGGTGATATCCTTTCCCTTCTATATATCTTGTTTTGCATGATTCAAGTTTTCTATTGGAGCATATGGAATGAGCGAAATATTCGTATCTTCCGAGATACATCTAGAGAAATTGACTCCTTTATCGATTCCTCTGTTTTACTAGCTTTATCTTGGAGCAATTTATCTCCCACTTTTTGTTATTATGATCTCAATACCCTTCGCAATCAATTGAGGTGTTTTTTTGTAGCTTTGCTCGATTGAGAGCTCTATTGCATACTTTCATTTGATCAATGAAATAGTTACTGTTTCCTTTTAAAAAAAAAAGAATTAGAATAGTATTGAAATATATAGGATAAAACAGTACAATTCAACCCCAAGCATTCGAGGCACTTGGAACTTCCCCTCTTGACTAGTAATCTCACTTAAGCCTAACCTTACTAACCAATTCATTCCTTCATCCTTTATAGCTCACTCTATACAACAAATCCCATTTAGTAACTCCTTAACTAATTACTAATAATATTCACAATTCTATCTTAATAGCATTCCTATCACAAAAGAAATCCAATGGTCTACATGGGCATCTTGGCCATATGATCTTTTAGGGTCCTTAAGGTGTCCAAGTCTTCTCCATCGTGAATCCATGGTTCCATGGCTTGCAAATGTTATGATTGGGCCTTGAGAAATGGTTGTTGGGCTTTAGATCTTATCACTTGGGTTCCGATGTTAATCTTTCTCTAATTTCAAGTTTTCAGGTTGTTTCAATTTCTTACAAGTTCCTTTTCTTTTTAAATTTGGGATGTGTTAGTCATGTCCCTAGGTGTGTCTCGACATATCCAAGCGTATTTAAAATTAAAAGAAGAAAAAAAAGATTGAACACTCTATTTGGTGTGTTGACATGTGTCCATCATGTGTCTGGATGAATTTGTGTCCGACATGGACATCGTTCAAAATGGAGCGTTTGTGCTTCTTAGCTTCCTTGTTTGCTTTGCTATGGTAGATGGTGACCCAAGAAGGTTAGATTCTTTGTCTAGCAAGGCATGGAAAGACTAATACTATTGATTCTATTTAGAACGAGTGTGGGGTTAGAGGGACTTTGAATAGGTGGTTTGAAAGCAAGGAATAATACATTCTCGTCTCGAGTGTGATGCTTTCTCGGTTTCTCCTGAACTTTCGATGCCTTGTGGCATAAGAATGTGGCCAGGAAATGGTTGGGTTGCTTAACAGAAAATTTTGGGATGCGACCCCCCTCTGTTTACCCCATGTCCTCGACCCCATTACTCTTTCTGTGGGGAATGATCTCCCTCTGTTTACCCCATTGCCTTGATTTTATTACTCTTCCTGTGGAGGATGGAGGCTCGCATTTACTTTTTCCTTCAACCTTTTCTTTGCATAAAGTTCTTCCACTTCTGCTTTCAACCTAGGTGCAAGGGGTTCACTTTATAATTTCCATTTTATTTTTAGAAAGGTCTTGTTTGATTTTGGGTTACCTAAGCTTCCATTCAGGCAATTTCCTTAATTCATCCTTCAGAGACAAACACATTTGTTCTCTGAAACCTCCATCATTTTTGTTTGGCCACTTTCTCTCACCCCACAGGTCATAGTCCTTCTTTCACAAAGGCTTGAAAATTTCGTATTCCCAAGTTGAAGCTCTTTGCTTAGCCTGTCTCTTATAGGGGAGATTAACACACAAGCCCCTCTATTCAGTTGATTTGAGATTCCTCAAGGTTTTTGGGTTCTCTCTTACTACCTCTTGATTGTCATAGTACGTTGGAAAGAGTAATTCTTCATCTGTCATTTCATGGTAGATAACACTTCATTTAGTAGGCCATTTTTTGGCATAGCATCACACAGTTATTGACTTGCCAATGCATTAACCAGAGCTCTGCCTGCCCACGTTAACTAAGCCACTGGTTTAAACTGACCTGTGCTTTCAAACAATATAAAGATAAACTTAACAGTTTTCTAGCCTGATGTGTTGAGCTTGGTTAATAGGAATTTTTTGATAATATGTGGGGTGTGGGATTCAAACCTCTGACCAAGGTTTAAACTGACTGTGCTTTCAAACAATATAAAGATAAACTTAACAGTTTTCTAGCCTGATGTGTTGAGCTTGGTTAATAGGAAGTTTTTGATAATATGTGGGGTGTGGGATTCAAACCTCTGACCTCTTGGTCGACGGTACATGTTTTATGCTAGTCGAGTTATGCTTAGGTTGACGAGCTTGGTTCATAGGAATACTCCATCTTTCTACCTTTTTCCTCCGCAACTTTTCTCTTTAACCAAACATCTGCAACACATTACACGTGTAATGTGGAATTGATATAGACATCTTTTCTTTGATCTTATTACTGAATCATTGAGGTACAAATTACAATGAGGGTTAGCTGTTGTTCACGTTGTGGATAAAGCCCCTATTTTTCAAGCTCTTGGAAGCCATTGTGTGCGAGTGATATAGACATTTGTTTCTCAGCTGGCTTTAAAGTGTACTAGCTGGGACGTGCTATTACCACTGGCTCTATGAAGTAAAAGCTCGTTTATGAAGTTGAATTCCATTGTTTTATCCCCCTCAAATTACTAGTGTCCTCTTTCTTGTTCGGTTTTGATAAGGGGGATGCTACTGTGTCCTTGATTGTCTGGGTGAAATCAAAGAAACTGACGGTTGATTGTCCAGATTATCGAACTGTCGATTGTCCATTTAGGATGGTTACAATAATAATTCCGTTTAGAAGTCATCTTGTAAGTTGTAACAACAGGATCAAAATAACGTTTTTCTTAAGATGTAATAATTGAAAGGTAAACAGTAAAACTATGAATTGACTGGTGGCATTAACAAGATAGCTTAAACTGTCATTGTCCAAATCTTAATTCGCCTTTTCATATGTAATCTGTGCAGCTATATAACTTCAATATTCTGACATCAAGAAACATTTCTTGATTTTCATTTTTACTCGTTATCAATAGGGACGAGTTTGGCGCGCTTGTTGACGAGCTTGTTCTCAATACAAGGAAGCTTATCCGAGCTACTTCAAGGGAGATTGACAAGTGGAGAAGATGAGATTACTTATCTGTTTTTACATCGTACAATTCCAATCCCCTTCCCTCCCCCCACCATTAGAAAGAACCACAATCGAAATCATAGAAGAAAGGAACATGCTGGCTGTCTATATAGCCAAATTTCATGTACAATTGTTTCAAAAGATGTATCTGGTTGCTCTAAATCATCATGGTTTGAGCAGTCACAAAATGTCGAATACTTGATGAATTAGTTTAGGTGGTCTCTAGAAGGCTGATTTATCATGTCCATAATGCAGAAATAGCTGTTTCTTTAGAGGATACTTTGTTTCATTTTAAGCTTTTTTTCTGGCTCATTATAATGTTTCCACTTGTTATATTACATGCCATCAACTGGAAGTTACATCAAACTAAATATTCAAGAAGGGGAGATAATTTGAAGTTCCTCAAAGTGTTGACTGCTGGTCTTTGGAGAAATTATTGGGATTATTGGGAGAGGCCACCACAACGTAGCTGGAGAAATTATTGGGATTATTGGGAGAGGCCACCACAACGTAGCTGATAGGTTTACATGATCGGATGTGGGAGAGGAACTATAAAAATATTTTGAATTTATGTTCAATGATTATTAGAGCATGCAGATTTAACCTGCATTTAACAATATAAGACTACCATCTACATTGTGGTGACTTCATTAAATAATTCTAACCGTATCAATTAGTTTTTTAGTTTTTACCGTTGCATGAATTGTACTTTTAGTAGTGGAGTTATTTTTTTCTTCATTTTAGATTAAGGCAATACTTTTGGGACAATACAAAGGAAATCCATTTGACATATAATACTAAGAGGGAATTATAGAAATATTGTAGTTAAATTAATATAATAGGCAATAGTTAATTGATTCTCATGACAAAGATATATGCAACTTAAGTAGAAATTTTGACCTATCAGCGGTCGCCATGTGTCTTCGGCTGGTGGCTCAGATAGACTTACGCAATTGGGTCGAAAGCGGATTGGTCCAAAAAGCTATTCAAAAGACAATTTGGCCTCAAGGCCAAGTTCATTGGGCTCAAAATTCAAAAGCTCATGGGACCAAGACCATTGAGTCGAAGCCCATTGGATCTAAGTCCAAGCCCATTGGATCCAGGCCCAAGCCCACCAAGCCCACGAGAACTCTATAAATAGAGAGCTCATTCTTCCGTTTTAACATAAAATTTCTAAGAGAGAATTCCCAAGCAACGAAGACTGAACGATTATCCAACCTCGAGAACAAGCGAAGCCCTCGAGATACATTTACACTCGAGATACATTTACATTTAAGAGACAGAATCAGATGATTTACATTTAAGAGACATAATCAGAGGATCAAACATTAGAGATTGTATAAATACAACTCAAATTTCATTTACACGTGTTTAAATTTCCTTCGTTCGAAATCTCGTGTGAACAATATTAACTCAATAAAATAATAATACAACTAAACAAAAGGCAAAGTTAATAAATGACTAATTAACAACTAATCAAAATGTTGAATTCATATCTTCATATTAAGTAAATACACTTATATGAAGTCATATAATAATGGATTTGTTAAATAATTTGCAATGAGAACTAAAAAAAAGTTAAAAAAAAAAAACAAAATAAAAGGTTAGTGACAAAAGTGAGATTTACATATAAATTATAGGTATAAAAACTTGGGTTCGTGGGGAACCACCACATTACAAAATCTTGATGTCCAAATGGTGTTGGTTTGTGAGGGTCACGTTATCCAAATCATGCAATCAGAGAGACCACCATTTGAAGACCACATCTGCCACGTCACCATACTCCACCAATGAAAACACTGCATTGGATATTCTCAGCTTAATGAGCAATCACAAACCTGAATCCGACTTGGCATTTCCACATCCACCAGAACCAACCATATAGCTTCTACATTCTCCACATCTAATCTTCACCATTTACTCACTTTGCATTCATCTCACCCTTCACCTTCTCTGGCCATGGCTTCCTTAGCAGCCTCCACCGCTGCCGCCTCGCTCGGCGTCTCCGAAATGCTCAGGAATCCCCTCGGCTTCACCGCCGCCTCCGCTAGGTCCGCTCCCTCCGCTTCTACCCCGGTCACCTTCAAGACTGTTGCGCTTTTCGGGAAGAAGCCGGCTGCCAAGCCGAAGCCCTCTGCCGTTGTATCTCCGGTCAACGACGAGCTCGCCAAGTGGTATGGTATGTCCAATGCTTCCCTCAGTTCAATTTTATGTATACCTACTTACATTACATCATATCATCATTGATGGCTTAACATAATTTGGGACCTATATATATACATATTAGAAAACTACTTAGTAAGTTTCAGTTATATATTTTTCAATTATATGCATACCTGTTTAAAGATTATGTTATCAAACTTCTATAATTCTATTTTGTTTAATTATTTCATATTTCTGTTATGAGTTGTTGTGTGGGAGATCAAATGATTAATTACCTTATAAATGTACTATCGAGGATCCCATATTGGAAAAATGAAAAAAAGACCTCATAATCTTTATAAGATACATTAGTTAATTCTCTCGTTGACAATTGATTTTGAGATGAAACCTTAGGATATCTATGCAGTTTCTTATGCAGACATTAATACTGAACTCTAAGTCGATTTTGATTGTGCTTTTCGGTACTTAATTAGGTCCCGACAGAAGGATTTTCTTGCCGGACGGGCTGTTCGACCGATCCGATATCCCCGAGTACTTGAACGGAGAAGTCCCCGGAGAGTATGGTTTCATAAATTTATATTCAACTCGGTTCTCATTTTTTCCTCCAAAGAAAAGTGAACTCAAACACATTCTTTTATTTGGTTAATGATTACAGCTACGGTTACGATCCCTTTGGACTTAGCAAGAAACCAGAAGACTTCACCAAGTAAATAAATCTCTATTAATATTCTACAAAACAAACACTAATTTTTTCAATTCTATGAGACTTAGTGAAAGATTTTTTTTTTTTGGCAGATACCAAGCATTTGAATTGATTCATGCACGATGGGCCATGCTTGGAGCTGCTGGTTTCATCATCCCTGAGGCCTTCAACAAATTCGGCGCCAACTGCGGCCCCGAGGCTGTCTGGTTCAAGGTCGGTTTTGATTTCTATTGAGGCTCGGTTTGATAACGTTTTTGTTTTTTTTTTCTTCCATTTTTAAAAGTTAGGATTATTTGCTCGTAATTTCGAATGTTAACAAGTTTATAACATAACAAAGAAAAATAAAAATAGTGTTTATAAGCTTAATTTTCATAAATAAAAAATGGTTAATTTGTTTGTGAATTTGATGGGATATTGCAGACTGGAGCTCTACTTCTTGATGGAAACACATTGAATTACTTTGGAAACAGTATTCCCATCAACCTCGTTGTCGCCGTGGCTGCTGAGGTTGTTCTTCTTGGTGGTGCTGAATATTACAGAATCACCAATGGCTTGGTACGTATTTAATGAAAATTTGACAAGGAGAATATTTTAAATTTCATTCACATCATAAACATGGATAAATTTATATCCGGAACCACTTAAGTTTTTGAGTTCAATAATAACTTAACACGGAGTTTTTGTACGAATGACCCCCTCGAGAAGCGTAAGGTATTTTGACCTTATGTTTTTCCACCTTCTCGTGATAAGCAAGTCCCCTCTCCTGTGAAAAGTCCGTAGTATCCTTCGCTGAGCACGAGGGCACTATAGTTGTCTCCCTGTGACCGTGCTCAGCGAAGGGTACTACAAACTTTGTGGGCTTGCTTACCATGAGAGAAGGTAAAAAAACACAAGTTTTAAAAAACCGGGTCAAAAAACTTTATGTCCCCCGAGGGGTCATCCGTACAAAAATCCCAACTTAACACGGTATTAGAGTTAGAGATCTTGTGTTCAAAGTCTTGTAATGTTATCTTCTCTCATCCGTTAATATTGAAAGCCAATTTGTTGAGCTTGTTGGCCAACAAGTGATGGATGGATGGAAAATACTTCTTTACTGACGGGTTCCTATTGTGTATCACTAACGTCATGTTTGTGAGTGATTTTGAAATGGTAAAAATCACTTTTTTTTCATATTCAAAATCACTTCACAACACGTCCTTTCATCATTGTTTGAAAATCACATTTAAAAGTGTAAAACCAAGCATTAAAATGATCACGTACTCCAAGACATGTCCAGTTTTTACAAATATTTACTTTTAAGCAAACATTTACTCTTTTGATCTCTTTATTGTGTGCCAAAATTTTTAGTGACATGTAGTACTAGAAAATTCTACTTCTGTTGTCCAAAAAAGTGGTTTAGTGTTTAGGGTTTAGGGTTAGTTATAAGCTTATGCTCTTAAGTTACATGGTAATTTAAAAGTACATTATTATTGTTGTAGAACTTTGAGGACAAGCTTCACCCGGGAGGGCCATTCGACCCGTTGGGGCTGGCCGACGACCCGGACCAGGCGGCAATCTTGAAGGTGAAGGAGATCAAGAATGGAAGATTGGCAATGTTTGCAATGCTAGGGTTTTACTTTCAGGCATACGTGACAGGAGAAGGGCCAGTGGAGAACTTGGCCAAGCATTTGAGTGATCCTTTTGCAAACAACTTGCTCACAGTCATTTCTGGGAATGCTGAGAGAGTTCCAACTCTTTAAATGAATGAATGCATTTAAAGCCACAACCAACCCCAAGTTTGTGTATTGAATCAAAATCTTGAATGCGTTTGTAAATTGTATTGAGACTATTTGTAGCCCCTGACGACTCACTCTCATGCACTTGAAAGAAATATAAACTAAGAGTTTAAGATCAAATTTTCCATCAACTTTTCAATTCGGTTTCATAGGGTATTTTCGACCCGATTTGAATTTTTCGGGTCAATAGTAATGACGTCTAATACAAGGAAAATCTTTGTTAATGGCGGAATCGTGTGCCCAATCTAGAAAAATGGGTAAAACAAAACCTTAAGAATTATGACCGATCGAGTGGCATGTGCATGCAAACATTTTTTTTTTTACATGTTCGGGTGGGGATTGAGTCTAGAACCTCATAGTCACTAGGCGATACATGCCATTGAGCTATGCTCTTGGCCGTGCAGGCCAACATTTTAATATGATCATTATTTAATATGGTCATCCTACCCCGAACAGAATCATGTGAATCTTATTTTTAAAGATACTCTATTTGCAAATCTCTAACGAAATTTGTTTAAATTTTAAATCTCTAACCAAATTATGTATTTGCAAAATTGCAACAAAATCTATTTGAATTTTAAATCTCTAACCAAATCCATATATATTATATCTCTAATCAAATCAACCCCCATTTTCCTACCACCTCCAGAAAAGCAAACTCTAGCACAACAAAAGTGCCATAGACGAAGAGCTTCAATTGAATCCTATGGTTCAATTTCACGAGGGCATAATCACAGAGCTTCTTGTGGACTCTAATAGAGGCTTAATAATCATCTCTTCAGGGGGTCTGAATCTCGCTAAACTCGTTTTCTCCCTCCTCCTCCTTCATTCTCCGTCTCAAGGCACTTTCCTCCTGGTATCTCTCTCTTCTCACTCCCAACTCTCGCTAAATCACAAATCATCTTCTACCTCAAGCGCCATCAATCCGACCCCCGACTTTCCCTCTAATATTGCGGGGCTTATTCAAACAAACAAAGTGTAAGTCTTCTCATTCTGCTATAATTCTGATTCATTTTTTAAAATTCGAATACCTGTAATTTTGTCTTGCATTCTTTAGTTCATAGTGTAGTTGGAATAATTCACAAACTGGTTAACAGACGGTATTCAAATAAAGATCTTATTTCTTTTTCAACTGATAAACAAGTACTATACATGCGTTCTTACTTGTTAATTGAAAATATTAGGTGATTGCGAATACAATTTAGTTGAAGTTTTAGGTGATTGTGAACATTAGGTAATTTTCACTTTGCATTCTTTAATTATTTTTTAGAATTCATGTTTGATAGGTCTAAATCTCTTTTTATTAAAATTAATAATTTTAAAAATAATGAAGATAAATGATTCGCTCAAACTCGGTGTATTATTTTGTGTGAGGGCATGCAGTGGTTATAAAGATAACGCATGCAATGAGCGGTGAAATAGGAAAATGAACACAAAAGTGAGTCTTCTACTGCAATGACACAAGTATATACCAAAGCGCTAGCGTGTTTTATCTGGAAATATTCCAGGGTCGATCCACAGAGAATATGATGAAAGAACAAGTAGTGCATATTGTCAATTACGTCATAAGTTATACTAACATGTGCTAGATGTGGTAACACACAACAAGTGAAGATGGTTGGTTGCGATGTTTCATGTGATAAAGTAAAATATGCGGAAGGAAAAACAGTAAAGAAAAGTCTTCAAGGTTTCAACTATCAGGACACTCTAATGTTATACCAGGTTGATATTCTTAATTTGAACTTCTCAACTAACTCTTCGCTATATCTAAGCGAGAAATGACCATCCAATACTTCCCTACGATCCGGTATCGTATGAGGCTGTGCATTAACGTTTACGCTACCAAAGGGGTGGTAGAGGATTTCACCGTGGAAGGGGAGGACGACATATCCAAAGGTTCCATCAACAAGCACCAAGAGGAGATGGTGCTTGTTGATGTCTATTTTTTCAACCCAAAATCTTCCTCGTACATTATTTGTATTGTAACATTCTACAACATACTTCTGGAGGATGTCTATTTTTTCTTTCACCTACTCCATTTTGTTGGTGAGTGTTTGGACACTGATGAGTGTGTACTGAATGCGCTGAAAATACATATAAATCAATGATTATTCGATCTCGAGTTCCAGTATATATTGTCTAATCAAGTAATATAAAATGAAGTATTCCAAGTATTGAATCCCAACGGAACAAGGTTGAAAAAAAAAAACAATAGTAAAGACCTTCTCAAGCTTGAAACCAAGTAACCAATAATATAGAGTTTGAATATGGTTGTTGCTTTGGGAAAAAGCAATGGAAAGTGAAATGTAATGATTCAAAAAAACAAAAACAATAAGAAAAAAAGTTGATGAAAAGCTTTTGACAAAATGAAGAGAATTAAAATAGTTTCATCTGTCAAAAGGAAATTGCGCGCGCAACTTAACTTCTCAAAGAAGCGAAAGCTGAGTATTATTTGCAATTGTTTAACTTCGTCTGATCAGCCGATTTAAGCAGTAGCATGCGTTAGGTACTGAGAGGGTCAATGCATGAAGAACTACTTGGGTTCCAACTTAGAGTTGGGTAACCCAGTCCACGTTTGGCCCACCGACTATTATAACCAACAGTCAATAAAGTAACTACATTTACTTCAATAGTATTTATTATTCACATACTATTATAACCCACATATCATTATAACTTCAGACTATTTTAACTACACTGACTTCAATAGAGATTTTGAATCCACTCATAAGTTATAAGAACTGGAGCCAAGCACAACCTTGAGTAGCTTTCCACAAAACACACATAAAGGTCGTTTAATAAATTGCATCGAGGGAATAATTGTTTGCAGTTTCTTACGTAGGATAATGCACTCACATCACCACTATTATCTCTTGCGCATATCATTAATATATTCAAACATAGCACGGACCAACCCCCACTTCCATAAAACCCACATATTCTTTTTATCAATATAACTATCACACCATCAACCTTTATTATTTATGTGTGAGCTTTGCGAATCTAAACCTACCTACTCAGACACTCCTACTCTGTGGTTCAGTCTTAGAAGATTCATTTCACTTATTACTTGTTGAGACTTAGTGTTCACTTGTGCTCAAGTCTTGTGTGACAACGTTATATTGTATTCTTACACGTTGTGCGAAAACGCATTACATTTGCATTCAATTGTCGCATACTTTCATCTACACATACCTTTGCACAACAAAATCCAAGTATCAATCTTCTTCAATATGAGATTTGAACAAACTCTCACAAGGCGATTTAGCTCATGAGAAAAGATGAAGTGAGAAAGAAACTTGCATGCATTATGATAAACATAAGGAGCATAGTCTGGTTGATAAACTCATTAAGTCAGATATTGTTAAAGTGTTTTGATAACATAGATCATGGGCTTAACATCTCAGTTCTTCATAACTCGGTTTGGATACAATATGAACTACAAAGCAATAAACTATACTATAACAAAAGAAAAGAAGGATACAATTACTATAATAGAGAAATGAAATAACAACTTCTACAAAAATTCAATGACAGTAAGGTCACGACCTTGGCAAGACACACATATCTCATATTCATTTTTTGCATAGGAAAGCTTGGACTTCACATAGGAGATTTTTCATATATACAAACCACCATGTCCATTTTCTCTTTCTCTCTCCAAATGAGAATCTTACTGTTCCAGAATCTTCTTTATGGCAGGCAAACGACCTTGGCAAGACACACATATCTCATATGGTTTGTCGGTTTTTTGGTTTTGACTATCACCCCTAATACTAATGTTTGTCCAAAAACTCGTCACCTGAGAGATTCGAACTCTCGCGGGGAAACCCCATGTACTTAGCAGGCACACGCCTTAACCACTCGGCCAAAGTGACAACTTTTGACATAATTGTATATATTATTATGTTATCTTAAGCACGACTCAGATCCCATTGTCCATTTTGGGCTTAAACTCGGATTAAAAAATAAAATCGTCACCTGAGAGATTCGAACTCTCGCGGGGAAACCCCATGTACTTAGCAGGCACACGCCTTAACCACTCGGCCAAAGTGACAACTTTTGATATAATTGTATATATTATTATATTATCTTAGGCATGACTCAGGAGAGATTCAAACTCTCGCGGAGAAACCCCATGTACTTAGCAGGCACATGCCTTACCCACTCGACCAAAGTGACAACTTTTAACATAATTGTATATATTATTATGTTATCTTAAGCATGACTCTGATACCCGTTGTTGACGACAACAGACCCAAACATATCTCCACACTTGTATGATATTATTGCCTATTTTGGGTTTAAACCCTCATGGTTTTGCTTTTGATTTTTACGGAAAAGGCCTCGTACTATTGAAGATAGTTGTTCTCAATTATATACCCATGATCTTCCACTTATTTATCCAATGTGGAAAACGATTGACAGATGCAACACTGTTTCGCCAACTTATTGGTAGTTTAATTTATTTAACTATCACAAGACCTGACATCCTATTATTTTGTTCGTGTCATTGCCAATTTATGGATAAGTCCTGTCAAACTCATTTAATTACAATAAAGATGATTCTTTAATATGTGTAGAACACTATATTTTTTGGCTGCTTGTATAAACAAGTTACATTTTTCTTGTTAAGTGGTTTTGTTGATGCAAATTAGGCTGGTAGCGTAAATGACAAACGTTCGATAATTGAATAATTGTTTTAATTAATATTGGTTCAAGGGTTATTTCATGGTATAGTAAGAAACAAATCTTTATTGCTTTTTCAAGTGGTGAAGTAGAATATGTAGGAACTACTATGAACACTCATGAGTATATTTGGCTAAAAAAGGCTTATGAGATAAATATTTTCCTACTTGGGCTATCTTGTTTTCATTTTTTGTGATAATTAAAGAGCAATCAAGCTTGTAGGAAATCCGGTGTTTCGTGCTCGCATAATGTTTTCACTTAAATGTATAAAACTCAATTGAAACATTTGATCCTTCGTGCAATCTCTCTTGTTTTCATTCATTCTCTTTGTTTTTCATTGGATAACTTTGTTCACATGGTGTTAATTCTGGATGGATTTTTCAATTTCATGGTTGAAGAAACAAAGAACTTTTAAATCTCTTATTCAATTGATTAATTAACTTTTGTTTTCGTAATTAACCCGATCTTTAGTTAATTTCTCCACCCTGTCTCCCTTTTTAATTAACAACATGTAAACTAAAAAATAGAAACCCAAGATGGACTAACTCCAATCAGATTGTAATAGAACAATCTTAATTCAACATGCAAATGGTTGATACCGAAACAAACAGTCAATGATGAATTTGTATAAGTTGATGAATAGAAGTGTGCTTCCAAAACAAAGAGAGGTGAAGACTAATACCGGTGTGGTGCTAGACCACAAGGGCTCCGACGATTAAGTCAAATTGATAACTCGTGAAAACGAGTGATTTAAGGTCCTAGATTTACCTCATTCTCGATCTAAAGTAGAAAGAAGGAATTCATTTTGACATATTTTGAGTATAAATTTCCCTGTGGTTCGATCTCGGAATACTCATTCCACTTATTACTTGTCGAGGCTCGGTGTAGACTTGCGCTAGAATCTTGAGTGACAACATTGTGTGTTATGTTTGTTGTATGCACTAAATCATAGTTGCATGAAGCATACTTTGCGCTTGTTTCATCCTTTTTGCATCACACCTTGCGCTAGTACAGTAAACACGCACATGTCCCCATTACATACACAACATATCAAGTTTTTGGCACTGTTGCCGAGAAGATTTTCAACATTTTTCAGTTATATTATTGCTTGTACTTTCAACTTTTATGTGGGTTTTCGCATGTGAAAAACATTGCAGAACATCATAAGAGGAGAAAACTACCCACAACCAATTTAAAGTATTTTATCAACCACGCATAATGTCATGCGCTTATTATGGAGATTGTGATTACTTTGCGAATTGCCCAACAAATACAACATCAATATATTATGGGGGCAATAGAAACAAAGTTATGACAACTCATATGCATATAGTTCTACATGGTGACAACACCAAAACTTTTCTTGGTAAGAGTAAGTGAGAGAATTGACTTAAGAGAGATTAGGGAATATAGTCAATTATCTGTATTTTCTATATAGAATAATGAAGGGTTTACAACATATTTATATTGAAACCCTAGGGTTAGGGTTTTTACCTAATTAGCAAACCTAACCTAATTTAAACAAGGTAATTACACGTGGCACAAGCCAGTATTGAATACTGTAATTACAGGAATTATGTAAATACTATATTTCCTTAATATCCCCCCTCAAACGAGAGGGTAGTTCAACTATTTCGAGTTTGCTGCGGAGATATCCAAACTGAGTGTGAGATAGTGGCTTGGTGAGACAGTCTGCTAGTTGATTTGCTGACGGAACGTAGCGAACTTGTAAGGCGCCACGAAGAACTTGATCTCGAACAAAGTGGACATCAATTTCAATGTGTTTGGTGCGAGCATGGAAGACAGGATTGGTAGCCAACGCACCAGCACTCAGATTGTCGCACCACAATATAGGAGTGGAGGGAGAAGTGACTCGGAGCTCAGTTAGTAGTTGTTGTAGCCAAATAATCTCAGCGAAGGCATGCGCTAAGGCCCTGTACTCAGATTCGGTGCTGCTACGAGCAACAACAGTTTGTTTTCTAGAGGACCAGGAGATCAATGTGTTGCCAAGGAACACACCGTAGGCTGCAAAAGACTTACGATCATCAACATTGGCTGCCCAATTTGCGTCAGAGAATGCAACCACTAAGGGTATAGTACTGGGTCAGCCTCATCATTGGGCCGGGCCGGGCCGACCTGACCCAAAGAATCAAAGGCCCAAGCTTGGCCCAGGCTCAAGCCCTTTGGGCATAAGCCACTGTTTGGGCCGGGCTTGGGCCAACCCGACCCCTAAAACATAGGTCCATAGCCCAATCCATGGGCCAAACTCAATGAGCCAAAATTGGATCGGGCCTAGATCGGCCCTTTGGGCCGGGCTTGGGTTGACCCTTTAAATAAAAACTTTATTTTTATATATAAATTTTGCATGAGATTAAAGCTTATTTATAGAAAATAAATCTTCTCCAAACTCAAAACTTTCGATGTGGGAAAAAAAAAACTCTAATAATTTTTAAAATATAATATTAGCTTTGAAAAGTTATTTTTCTTTTAATAATATTTTTTTTTTCTCTTTTCCACACTTTTCAAGACCATGCATGCATATTTTTAATAAATTATCATCATTTTTTTCTTTTTTCTATATTATGCATGTAGGCCATAAGTAGTCACGATGTTATTTTTCATTTTTTTCTAGATTATTATTATTATAATTTATATATAATAAATTATTATATTGGATTGGGCCTTTGGGCCGACCCAACGAGCCGATCCAAATACGGCTCGAACGGGCCGGCCCATGGGCCGATCCAATTAAAAAAAAATAGATCCATATCCAATCCGATGAATGAAAGGGCTGGGCTGGGCCGAGCCGGTCAACCGTTGACCATGGGTCGGGCTTGGATCGGGCTTGGGCTGGGCTTGGGCCGACCTTTGGGCTTCGAGCCCGATGATGAGGCTGAGTACTGGGCTGGATGAGAAGACCCATGTGACGAGTACCACTGAGGTAGCGAAGGACTCGCTTGACTGCATGCTAGTGAACATCAGTAGGTTGTTTCAGAAACTGACTGAGATGGTTGACAATATATGCAACGTCAGGCCGCGTATGAGTGAGGTACTGAAGGGCTCCAAGGGTGCTGCGATAGAGAAAGGGATCATACATAGGCGTCCCATCATTGAGGGACAAATGTGTTCCCATAACTGCAGGGGAAAGAGTGGGTCTGAGGTGCTCCATATCAAGTTTATGCAGCAAGTCGTCGATATACTTGGTTTGGGTCAATAGAAGACCAGACTCAAGATGAGAGACCTGAATTCCAAGAAAATAACTCAGGAGACCCAAATCCTTTAGAGCGAAGCTAGCATCCAGATCAGACAACAGACTAGACAGTAGAAGATTATCATTTCCTGTGATAATGACATCATCAACATAAACGAGAAGAAAAGTTGTGGATTTCCTTTGTTGTAGATGAACAGAGATGGATCAGCTCTGCTATGTGTGAAGCCACGAGACAGTAGGGCATTCTTCAGGGTAATGTTCCAGGCACGAGGTGCTTGTTTGAGACCATAGATAGCCTTTGTTAGTTTGCACATGTGGGTGGGACATGTTTGATTAACATAACCAGGCGGCTGAACCATGTACACATCTTCTTCAAGTTTGCCATTTAGGAAGGCATTATGAAAGTCAAGCTGACGAAGGGCCCATCCTCGAGAAACTGCAATAGAGAGTGTTACCTCTCCAAAAGTGCATTATTTAGGGTCTTAATTACCTAAAAATCATGGAAGTTCTTGAGTATTTTTGTTAGAAGTTAGCTTAATGTGTGCTTAAAATTGAGAAATTGAGAAATGATGCTAATTCAAGGCTTATTTGGAAAAGGAACGAAAAAGGATGCAAAATGGTGAAAAAAAAGCTAAATTGTACATTGCAGGTGCATTGCGGAAATATTGCGGCCCTCGCAATAAAACCGAAACGCCAGTCTTTTCTGCTGCATTTTTTTCCAGCAGTCAGTCTTCGTTGTTGCGATTTTCCAGCCGCCTAACTTCTCTACTGCTGCCGCGTGGGAGGTTGTTACTCCAGAATGGATGGAGATCCGCAGCTGAAGGTACCTGTAGAGGCTATAAAAGGAGCTGAATGACGATGGAAAACACAATCAATCTGGAAGTGAGGAATGCCCGATCGTGAAGAAACCTGCAGACAAAACTCTTCCCCTGTTTGTTGGATCGAAGAAACAAGCCCTTGGCGTTGATAATTCGAGAGGAAGAAGAGAAGATCCCTCTTCTCTTCTGATTGAAATTATCCCCAAGATCAGCTAATCTTCCCCTTCATCCGAGGTGTCTTGCGACTTGGAGGATCCTTACACATCTTACTGCTTTCTTTACTGCTTTCTAAACTACTTGCTGTCTATTTGACATACTGTTCTGAATCATTTACTAATGTCTACGTTGTTCATTGCTTTCGGATCACACACGCTTTGCTTACGATTGTTATGTACTTTGCCCTTTAAGAGTAATCAATTAAATTTGTTGAGTTCTTCATTCTATGTTTAATCAATTCATTTCCTTTAGTTCTTCGAAAACCATGAGTAACTAATTCAATAGAGGTTTGCTAAGGATGAATCTATAGGATAAAAGTATATGAATTCAGCGTGTAAAGTAGCATGAATGCATTGAATGTATGTGATCTTCATCCCATGGGCGATTTCGACTGACCATCCATTTTGTCTAAGGAATTCCTAACCTCTGGAAGGAGTAAGAATTCAGAGTCATCCATTCATGTTAGCCTTTCATGGTAACCAGAGAGTGACCTAGGAATAGGCATTCTTCTAGCACGTTTGTTAGCATGTGTGTATAAATAGGTTTTAAGTCTTGCTTGGATATGAGTGAACTAAAGATCTAATGCATGTAATCGAAAGATGCATGAGACCTAGCTAAGACGATGCATGATATGTTAATTTGTTGTTGAATGATCATAGATAAATGCCTATAGAGGACTCTTAAGCCAACATTGCTGTTTTACTTTAGTTTTTAAATCGTTGCGAATTTATTGCGAGATTATTGCGAGAGCCGCAATAACCATTTCTGCCTTTGCCTTAGTCTTTTTCAATAGCTTTTAATCCCTTGCGAAATCATTGCGAAAAGATTGCGAGATCTGCAATCCTACTTTTCCACATTATAACTTTTCCTCTTTGCTTGCTTTGCATTTATGTTTACATTCTTCTTGCATCTTTTATACTTTCGTCCCTCAACCCAAAATCTATCCAATTTAAGTTACCTTATCTAATCTAACACATCAAATCGCTAGTCACTAAACTTAATCTCTGTGGGAAAACGAATTAAATTATACTTATCACTTGCTGCAGACCATGTATACTTGCATGATCTGAGTGCTCTTCGCATTTAATTTTACATACACACTGAGCACGCAACAGAGAGCACTACTCGAATCGTAGAGGGTTTTACAACAGGACTGAAAGTCTCAAAGAAGTCAATACCTGGACTTTGATGAAAGCCTTTTGCCACAAGACGAGCTTTGTACCGTTCCACACTACCATCTGCTGCCTGCTTAATGCGAAAGACCCATTTGCTACCAACCACATTTTGATTTGGAGAGGACTCAACCAGCTGCCAAGTCTGATTTCGCATAAGTGCAGAGAACTCAAGATCATTGCTGCTTTCCAGACTAGAGTGGCAATGGCATCTGCGACACAGGTTGGTTCAGTTACTCGCGAGTCAGTGCGAGTGACAGTCTCCATGCTTTAGGCTTAAAGACACCAGCCTTAGCACGTGTGACCATGGGATGAGTGGCATGTACTGCAGAGATAGGAGAAACAGAGGTACTGCGGACATCAGGTGATATAGCAATAATACCTGATGATGGTGAGGAGACAACTTGCTCAGAAAGATCCAAAGCAGCATTTTTCGGACTGCCTGAGACACTCAGGGGTGTTGATAAGCCTGATTCCACGGTGTGGCAGAGATCTGGTGGGGTGCCTGACTTCATCGCTACAGGTGATGATAGCGCAGACAACTCGGTGGGAGTAATGGACATCTGTTTTGGAGCTGTTAGATGACTTATAATTACTTGTGGGTCAGGAGGTTGCGCTGATGAACTCAGAAAGTCACTTGGGAACCAAGAGCTTACAGAGGGTCCATCTTGAGGGAATGAGTCAGCTGTGTCACAGTCAGAAAAATCTGATACAAAGGGAAAATTAGTCTCGTTAAACTGAACATGGCGAGATATCATGATTTTCCCTGATGAGCAGAGACATTTATGTCCCTTGTGAGCTGGACTGGGACCCAAGTAAACACATCGTTCTGTCTTGAACTGAAACTTGTTTGCGTTGTACGGCTTTAGATAAGGGTAGCTGTTACGTCTCCAAAAGTGACCTATTTAGGACCCATTTAGCTTAAGAAGATGTGCACTTTTAGGTGTTTTTGATAGCATTTAGCCTAGACCTATGCTTAAATATGAGAATGAGAAGAAGGTAGCTAAATTAGGACTTATGCACAATAGGAAAGAAAAGGGTTCAAAACCGAAGGAAAAGAATGAAAAAACTGCATTGCGACAGCATTGCGAAAACATTGCTGAGGCCGCAATTATTCAAGTGAAAACCGTAAGTTGACTGATCCTTTTCTGTTAATTTCCGTAATTTCAGGGATTCGTTCTTTCTCCTCCATCCATTCTGATATATGACGTTGAAGATTGATGGTTCTCCTTGGCCCAAACGCACCTGCAAACTACTATAAAAGGGGGCCAAAGTCGGAGGTTTGATCATCACTCGAAGCGCAGAAGTCTTCTCGCAGTCCACCATTTCCATCTGTTTTCCTTTGCCGTCTGTTGGAGTGAGAGTCTCAGCTGTTGGAATCGATAATCTGATAGGAAGGAGAGAAGATTCTTCTTCTCTCTCGATTGGATTCATCCAAGCAAGGCTGACTTTTCATCACCTTCATTCGAGGCGACTGCCACGAAGTTTCCCAGCATTCCTTTACTGCTTTTCTGTTCTGTTCTCCTCATTTCCATTTCTGATCACTGTTGTTCTTAGTTTAGAGTTTTAATTACTGCATTTCGTTGTTGTCTGCCTTGGATTCATTTCTTCCAAAGCTTTCCTTTGTCATTCAAACACTCAAAGTAATCAAAGTACAATTCTGCATTTTACAGTTTCTATCTTGTTCTGCTACGGTTTTGTCTTGCTGTTTTAAGCACATTTCTCTTCTAAGCATGTCTGTTTTATCACCCATTTCTGTTCTCTATATCTCCATGAGTAGCTAAGTCACTTAGGGGCATGCTAATGACAGAACTATAGGCTAAAAAACGTGAATCAAGTAGGCAGATTAACACTCGAACATTGATTGTATGTAAGCTTCATCCCACGGGCAATTTCGATTGGCCATCCATTTTGTCCAAAGAACTCCTAACCTCTGGAAGGAGTAAGAGTTCAGAGTCATATAATCATGCTAGCCTTTCATGGTAATCAGGAAACGGCCTAGGAATAGGCGTTTCCCTAGTACAAACCAAACACTCCTGCTTGAACAAGATGCTTGAGACCTTACTTTGAAGCCGAGTAAACTTAAGACTCTAATGCATGGAATCGGACGATACTTGAGATAGAGTGAGTTTGATGTATAGAGAGTTGATCCAAAGCTTGATAATCGTAATAAACTGCCTATAGGATAGTCATTAGTAGCCCTTAATTCGCCCATTTACATACTTTTGCTGTTGAGTTAATTGCGGATTAATTGCGGTCCTCGCAATTCTGCCAGATTTACATTCTGTTTAGCTGTTTTCTTCCTCGTTTGTTAATTCCATCTCTTGTCTTTTAAGTCTAGTTTCAACTTGCATTTGTTTATGTTATATCCCTTTATACATTCAGCAAAAAGTAGATAACTAAAAACCAATTTTACCCCATCAAATTCATCCCATCTTTCTTAACAATCACACTTCGCGAATAGCTAAAAATGAGTCTCTGTGGAAAAAACGAATGAAATATACTTACTACTTGCTGTGAGACCATGTATGCTTGCATGTTCTGAGTGCTCTCTCTACCTTATTGCTTATTTATCTTTACACATTGAGCACGCAACAGTAGCAGGCACACCCAAATGTCTTGAGTTCCATAAAATTCAGCTGATACCTAAGTAACATTTCCATAGGTGACTTGCCCTGAAGTGCTGATGATGGTAAGCCATTTATGAGCAAGGTAGAGGCGAGAAAGGCATCCCACCAATACTGCAGTGGCATGGTAGCTTGAGCCAGAAGAGTTAACCCAGTTTCAACTATTTGTCGATGCTTTCTTTATGCTCTTCCATTCTGTACATAGGTGTATGGACATGAAAATCTTGATCTGATTCCACTTTGCGCACACAGATCATGAACTCGTTTGTACTCACCCCCATTGTCAGATTGTAATGCTTTGATGTTTTTGCCAAACTGTGTTTGTACCATCTTGTGGAAGTGACTAAAAGCTGCAAGCGTGTCACTTTTCAAACGCAGAGGGTAGATCCAGAAAAATCAACTAAAGTCATCGAGAAAGTGAACGTAGTAGAGATATCCCTCTGTGGATACAACTGGAGCTGGTCCCCACAAATATGTATGAATGAGATCAAACGGAGCAGTAGCACGAGAAGTAGAGTGTGGGAAGGGGATTGCATGGCTTTTACCAAACTTGCAGGCTTCACAAAAATCAAAATTTTCATTGCCTTTAAACGGAAGATTACATTGACTAATCAATTGTTCTACAATTTTTGAAGAAGGATGACCAAGTCTTCTGTGCCAAACAACTTTGGACACAGTGACATTCACACTAATACTAGAACTGGGAATAATAAAGCTGGAATAAATTGTTGTCTTTTGTCCTAACTGCGCATTTCTTGAGATAGTTCCAGGAACTTCCACTCCACCAAGTTGGTATAAGCCATCTTTAAGCACCTCTTTCAGCACTACTCTGCCCGTACGAGTATCCTTAACAAGACAATAAACAACATGAAATTCAATATAGACCGTATTATCCTAGGCAAGCTTAGAGACATTTATAAGATTTTTGGCTATGTCAGGTACACACAACATATTCTCAAGATGAAGCAGTTTATTGTTTGCAATTAAACATGAAGAGCCAATATGAGAAATTACTAACTCATTACATTGCCAACAATAATTGTTTCCTTACCTCCATATTCAGTTGGATAACTCATGTTGGTGGGAGTGGACGTCACATGATTCGAAGCTCCACTGTCAACATACCAATTAGGATCAGCATCTGTAGTCGGGTTAGCTACCAGGAAGGGATTGGAGTTATATTGAGTTGCAACAAAAGCCTAAGGCGGAAACCCAGGTGCTGCATACTAATTGTTATTCCCCATTGCCTGATTGCCTCACTCATTTTTCCACCTGTTCTGATCCTGATTTGGAGGTGTTTTATCAGACAGTTCAAAACATTTGTAGGCAGGATGGCCAGTCTTACCACACCACTGACACACAATTCTGTTATTCCCACGGCCACGTCCTCTACCACGACCACCCCGTGAGGGAGGGAGAGTAGAGTTTCCATTCCGATTGCCATTTTGTGGCTGCTGCACATTGTTAGTTCTGATAGGACCTGATTGACCCCTTACATTTGTGAAATTTACAAAAGCAGACTGACTAAAAGCAATATTATTCTTCTGAGTATTTTGCAGTTCAAGTCTTTTCTCAAAAACAAGTAACTCACCCTGCATTTCAGACCAAGAGATATTGATTCTACCTTGAATCATTGCAACGACGGGATTGTATTCATCATCAAGACCCAAAAGTACTTGAGATACTAGGAAGCACATGGGAACTGGGCTTTCGGCTTGTCCCAAGTTGTCTGCATTGCATTTCATAATACGCAGATAATCTACCATTTTAGTTGAATTTTTTCTAGTACTTTGAAATACCTGGCGAAGAAAATCCTCCTCAGCTCTAGATTGAATCCCAAACAGATATTGTATTGCTGTCCATAGATCCTTTGCATTTTCATATCCCAAGAGTTGAGTAGCTACCTCAGGAGTCATAGAATTATAAAGTCAGACAAGTAACAGTTGGTCAGCTACGAGCCAACGTTCATGTTGCAATTGACATTTTATGCTGTAGGAGATCTGGGGGTCAATTCCATCAGGAAAACTGTTGTCAGCTCCAAAACTGCTTTTGCACCATGACCCGAGCCGAAACCCTAAGCCGCGCCGCCTACTGTTGCGCCAATTCCATCAGGAAAACTGATGTAAAGAATGCTTTTTTACATGGTGAACTCAGGGGAACTGTATACATGCATCAACCCCTAGGTTTTCGAGACACATCACATCCGGACTATGTTTGTTTTCTGCAAAAATTGTTGTATGGGCTTAAGCAAGCTCCTCGCGCCTGGTATAAACGATTTGCGGACTATGTTTCCACTATTGGATTCTCTAACAGCAAGTCTGGTCATTCTTTCTTCATCTATCGTAAAGGTACACACATGGCCTACATCCTTCTGTATGTGGATGATATTATATTGACTGTTTCATCTGATGATCTTTGCAAGTCAATTATGACCCTTCTCAGTTCTGAATTTGCCACGAAGGACTTGGGTCAATTGAGTTATTTCTTGGGGATCACTGTAACTCGTCATGCATATGGTTTATTTCTATCACAAAATAAATATGATGAAGATATCATTGAGCGAGCTGACATGTCATCATGCAAGTCCAGTTCCACACCAGTTGACACTAAACCAAAGTTACGTGCAACTTCTAACACACCATATGACGATCCCTCAAGATATCGCAGACTGGCAGGCGCCCTGCAATATCTAACATTTACACGGCCCGACATATCATACGTTGTACAACAGATTTGTCTTTTCATGCATAACCCAATGCAGGAACACATGCAGGCTCTAAAGCGAATTGTGCGTTACATTCAGGGCACTAAGGAATATGGCTTACACTTATACCCTTCATTGATGAACACTCTCGCCTCTTACACTGACTCTGATTGGGGTGGGTGTCCAGATACTCGACGCTTCACATCTGGTTATTGTGTATTCCTTGGAGACAATTTTATCTCATGGTCTTCGAAACGACAGGTTACTCTCTCTCGATCTAGTGCCGAAGCCGAATACCGTGGGGTTGCCAACGTAGTTTCTGAGTCTTGTTGGCTTCGAAACCTACTTCTGGAACTTCATTGTCCTATTCAAAAGGCCACATTGGTCTATTGTGATAATATTAGTGCCATATATCTCTCGGGAAATCCAGTTCAACATCAGCGCACCAAACATATCGAAATCGATATTCCTTTTGTCCGTGAAAAAAGTTGCTCGTGGCCACGTACGTGTCTTACATGTCCCATCTCGACATCAGATTGCAGACATTTTTTCAAAAAGTCTTCCATTGATCTTGTTCAACGAATTCCAGGACAGTCTCAGCGTCCGCCAACTTCCCGTTTCGACTGCGGGGGTGTGATAGAATTAGACTATTTCTCCATAAACTTGGTCTTGTCAACCAAGCCTATAGTTACCTTAACTTAAGCCTAAAGACTTAGTATGATTGTTGTCATTATTATAGCCTAGTCTTAATGTATAGTTAGGCTAATTTTGGACTTGTAATTAGTATATAAACGATGTTCTCTCAAATGAACAAATCATCAAAAATCATATTATTTCACAATGCACCTCCACCATTTTCTTTGGTTTTCATATCGAACAAAGATGCATCTAATTTTTTTTATTGCCAAACTTAATTCTCAATGGATGGTACAAATGCATAACATACACAACCAAATACTTGAAATTGTCCAACTATTGGCTTGATTGTCAACAACTTTTCATAATGTTAAACCCAAGACTTTGTTGGGGAAGTCTGCTAATCACATGATTCGTTGTTCTCATGCACTCAACACAAAATCTTCCTCGTACATTATTTGTATTGTAACATTCTACGACATGCTTATGCAAGATGTCTATTTTTTCTTTCAGCTACTCCATTTTGTTGGTGAGTGTTTGGACACTGATGAGTGTGTACCGAATGCGTTGAAAATACATATTGTTGCGTGCTCAGTGTGTGTGTAAATTAGATGCGAAGAGCACTCAGATCATGCAAGTATACATGGTCTGCAGCAAGTGATAAGTATATTTTATATCGTTTTCCCACAGAGATTTGATTACGTTGATGCTAAGTACAGATTGATTGAAGGAAAATGTAACCGGTGACAAAATGTTGTTGGTTGGGTTGCTGAAATAACGATTTGATGCGTGTTAAATTAGGTAAGGTAACCAAGAATGAATGAATTTTGGGTTGAGACACGAAATTGTAAAGGACGCAAGGAAAATGCAAAGTTACAGTAATGCAAAATAAGCTATGAAAACTATAATATTGAAAACTAGTATTGCGGATCTCGCAATACTTTCGCAATAAGCTAGCAATGGATTGACAGACAATTAAAATCTAAGATAAAGACAAGAAATAGTATTGCGCGGCTCGCAATATTCTCGCAATAAACTAGCAACGATTAAAATCTAAAATAAAGACAGCAAGGTTGGTTTAAGAGTCCTCTATAGACATTTAACTATGATCATTCAACAGTAAATTAACATCTCATGCATCGTCTTAGCTAGATCTCTTACATCTTTCGATTATATGCATTAGATTCTTAGATTACTCATATCCAAGTAAGGCTAAAAACCTAGTTATAAATGCATGCTAACAAACGTGCTAGGAGAATGCCTATTCCTAGGCCACTCTCTTTACTACCATGAAAGGCTAACATGAATGAACGACTCTGAATTCTTACTCCTTCCAGAGGTTAGGAATTCTTTAGACAAAATGAATGGCCGGTCGAAATTGTCCATGGGATGAAGATCACATTCATTCAATGCATTCATGATACTTTACATGCTGAATTCACATAAGCATATCCTACAGATTCATCTCTAGCAAACCTCTATAAACATAGCTACGCATGACTTTAGAATTCAAAGAAATTAATTGATTACTCATAGAATGAAGAACTCAACAAAACTAATTGATAGAAATACGATTAAGTGAAGAACTCAACAAAACTAATTGATTACTCTTAAAATACAAATCAAATAACAATTCTTAAAGCAAACACAACTCAATCCGAAAGCGATATTAAAGAAAAACAGTAGATGAACCGACAAGAACTAAGAGGAACAATATCTAATTCGAAAAGCAATTAAAGAAAGCAGTAGATCAGATGAAGGTTCTCTTGACCACGATTCGCCTCGGATGAAGGAGAAGAATGGCCGATCTTGGGAAGGAATTCAATCAGAAGAGAGATGAATCTTCTCTTCCTCCTTTTGAATTATCGACGCCAAGGGATCGTTGGTTCTTCGATCCAACAATCGGGAGAGGGTTTTTGATTTTCTTCACCGTCGAGTGGTTTATGGATTGAATTCCCTTCAATTCAATGCTTTGATCCTTCATCTAGCTCTCTTTATATAGCCTTTAGTGGTTCCATAGTTGGCTCCTTTAATCATGGATCACCATCCAAATTTGAGGTAACAACCTCACACGTGACAGCTATAGGAAGGCCGACGGCTGGAAAAACGCAGCAACAAAGACCAGTATTGCGATTGCGTTGCGATCGCAATGCTCTGTTTTCGGTTGTGCTTCTTCTGATCCAATTGCGCTCCTCGCAAAACTTCAGCAATACATCTGCAAAGCATTAATTATACATTTTTGCATCACTTTGTACACTTATTCGTAGCTTTTTCACAAAAGCCTTAAATTAACCTCAATTCCCAAAATGTCACTTTTAAACACATATTATGCTTACTTCTAACTAAAATGCTTAAGAGATTCTATAAATATCAAGTAATTATAGCCCTAAATAACTCTCTTTTGGAGAGGTAACACATATAAATGAATGATTATTCGAACTCGAGTTCAAGTATATATTGTCTAATCAAGTAATATAAAATGAAGTATTCCAAGTATCGAATTCCAACGGAACAAGGACGTTTAATAAATTGCATCGAGGGAATAATTGTTTGCAGTTTCTTACGTAGGATAATGCACTCACATCACCACTATTATCTCTTGCGCATATCATTAATATATTCAAACATAGCACGGACCAACCCTCACTTCCATAAAACCCACATATTCTTTTTATCAATATAACTATCACACCATCAACCTTTATTATTTATGTGTGAGCTTTGCGAATCTAAACCTACCTACTCAGACACTCCTACTCTGTGGTTCAGTCTTAGAATATTCATTCCACTTATTACTTGTTGAGACTTAGTGTTCACTTGTGCTCAAGTCTTGTGTGACAACGTTATATTGTATTCTTACACGTTGTGCGGAAACGCATTACATGTGCATTCAATTGTCGCATACTTTCATCTACACATACCTTTGCACAACAAAATCCAAGTATCAATCTTCTTCAATATGAGATTTGAACAAACTCTCACAAGGCGATTTAGCTCATGAGAAAAGATGAAGAGAGAAAGAAACTTGCATGCATTATGATAAACATAAGGAGCATAGTCTGGTTGATAAACTCATTAAGTCAGATATTGTAAAGTGTTTTGATAACATAGATCATGGGCTTAACATCTCAGTTCTTCATAACTCGGTTTGGATACAATATGAACTACAAAGCAATAAACTATACTATAACAAAAGAAAAGAAGGATACAATTACTATAATAGAGAAATGAAATAAGAACTTCTACAAAAATTCAATGACACTAAGGTCGCTCTCAAATGCTCTATTTATAGGCGCATTGTCTCTCTCCAAATGACTGTTCTACTACATCTTAGTGTTCCAGAATCTTCTTTATGGCAGGACGACATCTTCCAGAATCTTCTTTATGGCAGGCAAACGACCTTGGCAATCAAATCTTCTTTCAGAATCTTCTTTATGGCAGGCAAACGACCTTGGCAATCAAGGACTACATCTTCCAGAATCTTCATGGCAGGCAAACGACCTTGGCAATCAAGGACTACATCTTCCAGAATCTTCTTTATGGCAGGCAAACGACCTTGGCAATCAAGGACTACATCTTCCAGAATCTTCATGGCAGGCAAACGACCTTGGCAATCAAATCTTCTTTCAGAATCTTACTACATCTTCTTTATGGCAGGCGCATTGGCAATCAAATCTTCTTTCAGAATCTTCTTTATGGCACGCGCATTGGCAGGCAAACGACCTTGGCAATCAAGGACTACATCTTCCAGAATCTTCATGGCAGGCAAACGACCTTGGCAATCAAAGAATCTTCTTTATGGCAGGCAAACGACCTTGGCAATCAAGGACTACATCTTCCAGAATCTTCTTTATGGCAGGCAAACGACCTTGGCAATCAAATCTTCTTTCAGAATCTTACTACATCTTCTTTATGGCAGGCGCATTGGCAATCAAATCTTCTTTCAGAATCTTCTTTATGGCGCATTGACATAATTGTATATATTATTATGTTATCTTAAGCATGACTCAGATCCCATTGTCCATTTTGGGCTTAAACTCGGATTAAAAAATAAAATCGTCACCTGAGAGATTCGAACTCTCGCGGGAAACCCCATGTACTTAGCAGGCTCACGCCTTAACCACTCGGCCAAAGTGACAACTTTTGATATAATTGTATATATTATTATATTATCTTAGGCATGACTCAGGAGAGATTCAAACTCTCGCGGAGAAACCCCATGTACTTAGCAGGCACATGCCTTACCCACTCGACCAAAGTGACAACTTTTAACATAATTGTATATATTATTATGTTATCTTAAGCATGACTCTGTTACCCCTTGTTGACGACAACAGACCACAACATTTTGACTTTCACGCAAAAGGTCTCGTACTAATGAAGATAGTTGTTCTCAATTTTATACACATGATCTTCCCCTTATTTATCCAATGTGGAAAACGATTGACAGATGCAACACTCTTCGTCAACTTATTGGTAGTTTAATTTATTTAACTATCACAAGACCTGACATCCTATTATTTTGTTCGTGTCATTGCCCAATTTATGGATAAGTCCTGTGAAATTCATTTAATTACAATAAAGATGATTCTTTGATATGTGTAGAACACTATTTTTCTTGACTGCTTGTATAAACAAGTTACATTTTTCGTATTAAGTGGTTTTGTTGATGCAAATTAGGCTGGTAGAGTAAATGACAAACGTTCCATAATTGAATAATTGTTTTAATTAATATTGGTTCAGGGGTTATTTCATGGTATAGTAAGAACCAAATTTTTATTGCTTTTTCAAGTGGTGAAGTAGAATATGTAGGAACTACCATGAACACTCAAGAGTATATTTGGCTGAAAAAGGCTTATGAGATAAATATTTTCCTGTTTGGGCTATCTCGTTTTCATTTTTTGTGATAATTAAAGTGCAATCAAGCTTTTAGGAAATCCGGTGTTTCGTGCTCGCAAAATGCACATTGAAATATATTTTCACTTTATTTAAGATAATTGTTTTACACAAGACATTCAATTGTAGAAGATACATTATTCAAGGAGCAAATTACATATATATATATATATATATATATATACCACGACGCTTGTTAAACCAAAGTTTGAAGAATTCAGGAGTGCACTTGGTGTTGTTGACAGTATGTTTCTACTAAGGGGAGTGTTAAAAATTAGTGCAAACTTATTAAGCAAGTAATTGACTTAGTACTTATTATAAATTAATGTTAGTGCCACTTATTTAGGGTAACGTCTTCTAATTAGGACAATTATAAGGATGTTACCTAGTGACTTAATGGGGGATGATTAGTGAGATTTTTAAGGTTAGTGGTATTGTTTGTTATTTATTTCCTATAAATACATATAATGTTTTCACTTAAATGTATAAAACTCAATTGAAACCTTTGATCCTTCGTGCAATCTCTCTTGTTTTCATTCATTCTCTTTGTTTTTCATTGGATAACTTTGTTCACATGGTGTGATGGATTTTTTAATTTCATGGTTGAAGAAACAAAGAACTTTGAAATCTTTTCTTCAATTGATTAATTAACTTTTGTTTTCGTAATTAACCCGTTCTTTAGTTAATTTCTCCACCTTGTCTCCCTTTTTAATTAACAACATGTAAACTAAAAAACAGAAACCCAAGATGGACTAACTCCAATCAGATTATAATAGAACAATCTTAATTCAACATGCAAATGGTTGATACCGAAAAAAACAGTCAATAATGAATTTGTATAAGTTGATGAATAGAAGTGTGCCTCCAAAACAAAGAGAGGTGAAGACTAACACCGATGTGGTGCTTGACCACAAGGGCTCCGACGATTAAGTCAAATTGATAACTCGTGAAAACAAGTGATTTAAGGCCCTAGATTTACCTCATTCTCGTTCTAAAGTAGAAAGAAGGAATTCATTTTGACATATTTTGAGTATAAATTTCCCTGTGGTTCGATCTCGGAATACTCATTCCACTTATTACTTGTCGAGGCTCGGTGTAGACTTGCGCTAGAATCTTGAGTGACAACTTTGTGTGTTATGTTTGTTGTATGCACTAAATCATAGTTGCATGAAGCATACTTTGCGCTTGTTTCATCATTTTCGCATCATACCTTGCGCTAGTACAGTAAACACGCACATGTCCCCATCACATACACAACATATCAACTTTTTGGTACTGTTGCCGAGAAGATTTTGGACATTTTTTAGTTATATTATTGCTTGTACTTACAACTTTTATGTGGGTTTTCGCATGTGGAAAGCATATTTTTACGACTGAGTAAATGAAAATGTTGCAGAACATCATAAGAGGAGAAAACTACCCACAACCAATTTAAAGTATTTTATCAACCACGCATAGTGTCATGCGCTTATTATGGAGATTGTCATTACTTTGCGAATTGCCCAACAAATACAACATCAATATATTATGGGGGCAATAGAAACAAAGTTATGACAACTCATATGCATATAGTTCTACATGGTGACAACACCAAAACTTTTCTTGGGAAGAGTATCCACAAGTTTCTCAATATGAGAACTATCAACAATATGAAGACTATCAACACTATGCGCCGCCGCAAAGTGAAGAATCATCGCTCACTTTGGAGGCACTTATGAGAGAAGAAATAGCAAAGAAAGATACCACACTTTAGAGTCAAATGTCTTGGTTACACCAACTGGTGGTGCATACAGAGCATATTGCATCAGAAATTAGAAGTGAAACCACTGGAAACTTCAACACACTGAAACGGTGATTACTTTGAAGAATGAAAGGATTTGGGAAGATCTTGTTGACGAAAATGAGCTTGTTATGAATCAAAAGAATTAAAGAATGAAAATAAAGGATATTGAAAGAAGCACAACACGACAAACTATGCTTGAGGATGGAAAAAAACATGAAAAATTGTGGCTGGAACAAATAAGCGCAGAGTCTATGCTGCAACAAAGTTCAACCGCAACCAAAATGCAGCGTCAAAAAGGTTGATAGAGTAGAAACTCCAAGAAATCAAAATATTTATTGATGAGCCACCACTTCTGCCGTCAACCTTTCATTCACCACCATTACTCCATGTGAAGGAGTTAAAAAAACCTTGCGTTAGAAGAAGAATTTCCAACAAAATCACAACTTGTGGTAGACATTGCAGAAGGGTCAAATTTTGGCATTCAAAAGTATGTGATTTCTATGCGAGAATCAACCATTTTAAGGTGTGGCAAAATGTTCGACCGCGCAAGTCAAGACTTAAGCATTTTAACGGAGTAGAGATGATGAAGAACAATAATAATAAAAAAAAAACATATCCTTTTGCAACAGATTTCCAGGGAGAACTTTAATCCTTAAAACTTTTAATTTAGGATTTTATCATACTTTGTTTCTTGTTTAAGCTTAAAGTTAAAATTTGCATGTTAGGCATTGTAGTTGGAAAAAAAAATCTCTTTCAGGCATGCATTAATGTTTTTTTCTCAAATTATGTGTTGCTCACTTTGCCATTGAATTTTTAAGTTTCTCTCGAGCATGCTTTGTGCTATACTGTTTAAAGTATTATGTTGGTTATGCGTCTGAAGGCATGATGTGGCTTGTGATCGTTTGAACTTTATTTCTTTTCTTAGGGTTTAGGGTACGAATGACTTTGTGCACTTCCTTATCACGAGAGAAGGTCAAAAAACATAAGTTTTCAAAAATTGAGTTAAAAAACTTCACTCACCCCGAAAAGTAGGTCATCCGTAAAAAAATCCCGTGAAACTTGTGTTAATTTTCAACCTCACAATAGAAATTAGCACTTAGCCACACTTCAGTTGTTTAGCATGACCTTGCTATTGATAATTTCTATGCTGCTCCAAGATTACCTTTATGGTGAAAATAGCATAACCTTGTTGCTCAAGCTTTTTTACACCTAAAAATCTAGCACGTAGTCATCAATGACCAGCCGCATCTGAGTGTTTAAGCTTATGTTAGCGCATCCCTATTTGTTAGTCTCTTGTGTTAGCCAATGCTTTAACTTTAGGATTCTGTTAAGTTCATTACGAAATGTTATAGCAAGCCTGCTTTAATAGATAAACTTGAATAAGTTTGGGGGTCCAATGAGGACATTGTTCAATTTAAGTTTGGAGATGGGAGCACTTGTTGTTTATTTTTCAAAAATAGGATGTTGTGGCCAGGGGCGGAGCCACATGGGGTCGGGGGCACGTGCTGTTGGAGTGTGACCAAAGTCCCACATCGGTTAAAATTAGGGGAAGATCATGGTATATAAGAAGGGACAATATTCTCCATTGGTATGAGGCCTTTTGGGTGACCAAAAGCAAAGTCATGCGGGTTTCGACCCAAAGTGGACAACATCATATCATTGTGGAGGTCCGGTTTTCCTTAACAAGTGGTATCAGAGCCATGCCCTTAATCATGTTTGTAAAAATCCTCGGGTGTCGAATAAAGGAATCTCCCAATAGTAGATTCGTGGTTGGTATCAGAGCCATGCCCTTAATCATGTTTGTAAAAATCCTCGGGTGTCGAATAAAGGAATCTCCCAATAGTAGATTCGTGGTTTGGGCTTTATCGGAAAGGCGGTGGTGCTCCAGTGGAAGGAGTTTGCCCTAGATAAGAGCAACGCTCTATCGGAAAGGCGGCGGTGCTCCAGTTTGCCCTAGATAAGAGCAACGCTCTATCGGAAAGGCGGCGGTGCTCCAGTTTGCCCTAGATAAGAGCAGCGCTCTATCGGAAAGGCGGCGGTGCTCCAGTTTGCCCTAGATAAGAGCAGCGCTCTATCGGAAAGGCGGCGGTGCTCCAGTTTGCCCTAGATAAGAGCAGCGCTCTATCGGAAAGGCGGTGGTGCTCCAGTGGAAGGAGTTTGCCCTAGATAAGAGCGCTCTATCGGAAAGGCGGTGGTGCTCCAGTGGAAGGAGTTTGCCCTAGATAAGAGCGCTCTATCGGAAAGGCGGTGGTGCTCCAGTGGAAGGAGTTTGCCCTAGATAAGAGCTAGACGGATAAATATGACGATTTGCGGGGAGGTTCTCGGTGGTACTTTGTTCGAGGATTGTTGGAGTGTGACCAAAATCCCACATCGGTTAAAATTAGGGGAAGATCATGGTATATAAGAAGGGACAATATTCTCCATTGGTATGAGGTCTTTTGGGTGACCAAAAGCAAAGTCATGCGGGTTTCGGCCCAAAGTGGACAATATCATATCATTGTGGAGGTCCGTGTTTTCCTTAACACGTGCCCCCTCAAATTATTAGTTTTATATATTTGTATGTAAAAAAGCAAAAAAATATCACCTTTTATGTATTTGTATATTCAAATTCGAAATATGTGAGAAATTTCTCTTATGGTTGGAAGGAGTTTGCCCTAGATAAGAGCGCTCTATCGGAAAGGCGGTGGTGCTCCAGTGGAAGGAGTTTGCCCTAGATAAGAGCGCTCTATCGGAAAGGCGGTGGTGCTCCAGTGGAAGGAGTTTGCCCTAGATAAGAGCTAGACGGATAAATATGACGATTTGCGGGGAGGTTCTCGGTGGTACTTTGTTCGAGGATTGTTGGAGTGTGACCAAAATCCCACATCGGTTAAAATTAGGGGAAGATCATGGTATATAAGAAGGGACAATATTCTCCATTGGTATGAGGTCTTTTGGGTGACCAAAAGCAAAGTCATGCGGGTTTCGGCCCAAAGTGGACAATATCATATCATTGTGGAGGTCCGTGTTTTCCTTAACACGTGCCCCCTCAAATTATTAGTTTTATATATTTGTATGTAAAAAAGCAAAAAAATATCACCTTTTATGTATTTGTATATTCAAATTCGAAATATGTGAGAAATTTCTCTTATGGTTGGATGGTAAGAGGCACCACTTTCAAAGTTATATATTGGTGAAAGTTGGGTTCAAAACTCACTTGATTTTTCTTAGTTACACTTAATATAAAAACTTAATTTTAAAAAAAATGATAATATTTCAAATTATATATATTTAAATAGAGAATTCTAAAATTATTTATTATTATTTTGAATTAATATTACTTAATTAATATTACTTAATATAAATATTATATCTTTTTAAAAGAAAATTCTAATAGATAAATTTTTTTCTCTATAAAAATCAATTGTTGAGGACCCAATTATACTTCAAAAATTTAATTTTATATCTAAGATATGTGATTTATTTTAAATGTCGAATAAGTTGAGCACCCATTAATTTTATGTCTAACAAAACATTTAATATTTTAAAATTTCCTAATATGTCTTTATCAGATACAAAATTGAGAGTTCAATCTATTAGACATAAAATTAAAATTTGAATGATCCATTAGTCTCAAAATTGAAAGTTTAAGAGTCTCCTACTTACATTTTAAAGTTCAAAAACTATATAGACATAAATCGAAAATTTCAAAGGCTAAACTTGCAATTGACTTTATCGAAATTGTGCCCCTCCTGACAAAAAATTCTAGATCCGCCCCTGGTTGTGGCAGTTGACAAAAAAAAAGCATCTCTCCACTTACCAGCAAGACAAATAACCAGGGCTGAGCATGACACCTGTGCTTTCCACTGCATGAAAGTCTTGCAATGTTAATGAGTATGCTAAAACACAGTCTCAATAGGAAGCTGTGCTTGTAGTTGGATTCTATCATCACAAGGCCAACACGAATGTAACGCAATCTGAAGAGGTTTTCTTCTTAAAAAAAATGTTGTTGTAGCAATCCTGGTTATGAAGCTAATGTACCATCCCAAAGAGTTGTAATGTCGCAAGCTAAAGTTCTAGTAAAGAATTATGATAGAATTCTAAGTTGAGAGTATGCTAGTGCATTGAAATGACTATATGGTAGAGAAGCATTTTCTACAAGTTTAAAAATTTTAGTTTGCGTGTTAAACATTGATAGAACAAATAATGGGTTAAGTTTGGGGGTGTGATAACTCGTGAAAACGTACCTCATTCTCGTTCTAAAGTAGAAAGAATGAATTCATTTTGATATATTCTGAGTATAAATTCCTTCCTTAGACTTTTGCAACATAAAAATTTAGTTATCGTTAAACATGGGCTAATTTACTTAAATATGCTTGATTTGAGAGAATATTTGCTTAACTTCTACTTGTGGCATCAATAACGAACATCTGTAGAGAGGGTCACCTTCGTCGAAGTTTTGCCGGAGCACACCTTCCCTACTTTTATCCTTCATTTTATCCTTCATCTGTATAAAGGATCACCTTTCTCGAAGTTTCGCAGGAGCACACCTGGCTGGTTTTGCTTTCAGCATAGTCAATTTTCAGCAAAGTCATTGGAGCATAGTCCTACCTCTGCTTTGGGAGTTTTTCTTTGCCCTTCTATCTATTATGTTCATTATTTCTATTTAATTTCCTTGTATTGTTATTTTAGGAAGCCTTCTTTGTTTTTATCATTCCCATGAGCTAAGTTTACTTAGCAAAGACTCGCCTCGATAAACCTCTATATTATGTTATAATTATGTTTTAGCAATGTTTTGATCTCTTAACTGAATGAATCTTTATTTTGAGAGTATATTTGTTGCAATTGATTTTGTTCGCCTGATCAACCGATAAAAAGTAGTAGCAAGTTTTAGGTACCGAGAGGGTCAAGGTGTGTGGAAATACTCAAAATGAGTGAGAGTGAGTTTAATCACTAGGTTGCCTTAGAGATATTGCATCTACTCACAAGCATGAATAAAGGTTGATGTTTAACTCGTCAATATAAGTGATAATAGACATACATAAGCTTGTATTGTGCATCGCACTATATCGAGAGAGCAGTGTATGCACCTTCGCTTAGATTCATGAAGTTAAGTAATCAAAGTATGTGTTGGCACATAGTGATAAACGCAATATAGGGGGAGTCAAAGACTCGAGTCTTGCATCAAACCATTTTCCTTTTGGTTTACATTTATCTTTGCGTTTTCCATTTCGCCCACACAACTAACAAGTCATTATTTTCGATTACCGTTACTTTGTTGTAGCACATACATGTTATAATTGAAAACTACCAAAATTTTCATGTGGTTCGATCTCGGAATACTAATTCCACTTATTACTTGTCGAGGCTCACCGTATACTTGCTTTAGAGTCTTGGGTGACAACTTTGTGTGTTATGTTTGTTGTATGCGCTAAATCGTAGTTGCATGAAGCATACCTTGTGCTTGTTTCATCATTTTCGCATTATACCTTACGCTAGTACAGTAAACGTGCACACATCACCATCACATACACATCGTATCATCAGTAAATGGACTAATTTAAATGTTTAGAGAATGGAGCAAGAGCAAAATTGAGCTTACCATTCCTTTCACTAGCATTTTCTATATATATTCGTTGAGGTTTAATAACAATTGAGATATTAAGTTAGTCGTTTTAGTTATTATTCAGGTAACGTCTCATTAAAGTGATTTGTTATGAGTTTTGTTTTGAAACAACTGGGACAGTATTGGAGCGTGGTTGACCCCGTCGCCATCGACGCTATTTGTGCTTGGGTCGACCCCCATGAGGTAACCTCTCTTGACTTTGGGTTGACCCTCGACTTGGCCGACCCCATTCAGGTCGGCTTCCTTCTATTTGTCTTACATAGGGTCGGCCCTTTGGGATTTTGGGCTTTGGGCTTTAGTAAATGATTTTACCCTTACCCGCAAAGCATTAAAAAATCAAGGTATAACAAGATAAATTTCTATCATTAATTGTCAGTTTTGATTGGTGTAAAAAAAATAAAAATTATAGCAAAAATGTTAAAAGTTATATTTAGTATTGACCAACAAATGCACAAAAGACTAAAGTACCCTCTCCCGGAAAAAAATTCAAATTATCATGCATAAAATCTGTTAGTTAACCTCCAAAACAATCTTATTTGTTATGGTATTTTTTAAGATACGTTATAACTAATTTCCCTAAATTGAGGATTCTGCCAAATAAAATCACAAACTCAAAAATTAAAATATTAAATTGAAGATCCTCCAAAATAACAATCCCAAACTCAAAAATTCAAATGGTAGATTGAAGATCCTCCAAAATAACAATCAAAATTAAAATACTAAATTAAAGATCCTACAATATAACGATAAAAAAAATGATTTTTTTTATGAACAATAATCAATAGTATGCAACCTTAGAAACAAATTTTCATCGCCGTCTTACAATGTAATTAGCGAGGATAAGAAAATTATAGTGTAAAATTACAGTGTATCTGTAACACGGACAACGTATTTAAATACAGAGGAAAATGCTCTACCTGGATTATTCTAGATTAAGGCAACAGTGAAAGTTCGCGACCCAGCTTTGTGGTAAATGTTAACGCTGTGTTTCTTTATCATGTATTCAATAATGTCCTTATGCCAAAGATGAACATTTTCGTTCATCCTAAGGCTGTATTTTACACACTCACCTATCATAACTGTTGTTGTTTGACTATGGTTGTCCTTCACAATGTCGATGGAACATTGATGTTTGTTAAGATACTTACGAATTATCCATAAATCTCATTCTCATAATGGGAAGACTTAAGTACCACTCACATGACTCTTCCTTGCATTGAAGAACCAAAGGACTTCTAGTTTGATTTGACGGTGCGAAGTTGAAAACGGATTAAAGGAGGAATCCATGGGAGAACAAATAATCAAGAGTTAGGGAGTGGAAAATACCTTTTTTATTCTTGGAAGATGTTTGATCGAACGGTGATGAAGGTTGTAGTTTATCGGCAAGCGCAATGCGAGGTTTGATTAAGGTGGAATTTCTGATAGAGTAAACAATCAGAAAATGAGGTTTGTTAATAAATATAATCAAATGCACTAATTAGCTAAGTGAATTATGGGAAATTAAAAAAATGAATGTATCTAATCAGTAAAACTTTGAAATTATATTTTTTAAATAAAAATAAAATCTTACTTATATTTTGGTTTAATTGAATTCAAAATAATCCAACAAAAAATATCAACTAATACGTGGACTAATTAGTTGACTATAAACGTGAATTTTGAAAAATTAAAAAAATGAGTGTATCCAATCATGGGTAAAATTTTAAAATTATATTTTTTAAATAAAAATAAAATCTTACTTATTTTCTGTTTAACTGAATTCAAAATATTCCAACCGAAAATCCAATATTTTGGAAATATTTTAATTTGAAAATAAGATCGAAAGTTAAGTAGTTGGAGCCTCTGGATACATGTTTTTGAGGGTAGGGAGGCTTTGCGTATGAATTATCTGGGAGGGGTAAAATCGTCCTAAGAGTGAAATAGTAAGCTCACCTGACAGTTAAGTGTGGACATGAATTTTGTTTTGGAAATTTTTCAAAATTCATTCTCTAACACATTTAGGAGGAATTCCCAAAATACAAAAAAAAAAAAAAAAAAATAGTAATCTTTGATGGAAGCCACCGGCCGAGAAGAAATTGCAATTGGCCAGATTTTCGTTTCATTTGTGATTGCACTTTAGGAGAAGCATACAACTAATTAGCTATCTTTTTGTGGCCGGCTCTATTTCATACCTGAAAAGAATGAGGAAGAAAAGGGGAGACAGTATAAAGGACAACTAAAAAAACACATAAGATTGATATAATATAAAATTTGAGTATTCCTTAGAGACCAATCGACACTCATCTCAAACTACAACAACTATACTCATGGACCAAAAGTATATTTTATCCTAAAAAATGTGACGCGAAAACCTTGGTAAATTAGCCTAAATTGGATGCAAATTTAGTTCATGGGTTTCGTACCATAACAAATTTTTTCCCAATATTAGATAAGGTACGAGTAGATGATATTGATTCCAAGTAAGGTGAGTTCACCTTGCCCGAATTTGCACATCCGCACAAAACATTGAAGATCTTTAAACAAATAACACTTATTAAAACCAATTTGATCCAAAGTAAATACTTATCTTCAAAATCCATAAAGTTAATATTTTCCCTTTTTTTTAATCAAATCTCATTAGAACTCATAAAAAAATTCAATCTCATTAAAAGAAAAAGAATATTCAACTTCTTTTTCTTCAAATATTTGTTGGGAAAACCACAAGATATAAATAACGCGGAATGATAACAATATTATATCTCACGTTCCCACTTCACAGGTTATAACCAAATAAGTTATGGATCACAAAATACAATAATAATGAGAAGGGAATAAGAGAACGACACCGAAAGTTATACTGGTTTGCCCCGATCTCGGGACTACGTCTAGTCTTCTGCAACTGCAGGTTCAACTATAATGGAGATTACAATAAGCCTCAACTTGGCGCTACAAACTATCCTCAATAGTCCAACAATCACTATTGACTTTCAAGTATCACAACCCGATAGCTTGGGATAAACAACGAAGAAGAAATCCAACCCTTGTTATCTTACTCTCTGCTTATTTCCACAAACATACGGAGAAGGAAAAACAAAAGAACTACCTCTGTTATTTTATTTTTGCTTCGGCGGCTAGGTCACCTCTTTTTTGTTTGTGCAAAATAGAAAACAAAACTAATATATATATATATATGTTTGGGAAATTGTTATAGATGGCTACTCTAAAATAATCGTAAAATATAACTAACTTATTTTACTATTTGTATCCAATAGCTAACTAGATTATAGGAAAGGAAAGAGAAGACGTGATATACCTAATATGCCTTTTGTAGATCACCTTATTCACGAGACTGCCACCCAACCGATTTGTTATTTCAACTAACTAAATCTATTTATTTTAGGAATGGAAAAAACGTCATAACTCACATTCAACCCCCAAGCATCAAGATATTTCTCCTATTATTTCGAACTTCCCTCCTAAATTTATGGTTTCAACAAAACTGATTTAAGGTTGTCTTTCTGTATATATCTAGCACTCTTGATCTAATACATTTTTGAAAAGGTACCAACTCAGCAGTAACTACGCACTTACGGTGGCTCAATACTGAGACAATGTATCAAAGGAGGTGTAAACAGTTACATACTTATAATGGGGGGTAGATTGACAGTCAATATGCGTATAGACCACACCACAATATTTTTTGTGTTGAGAAATGAGGTGTAATTAGGAGTATGTACCTTGAAACTAGATTGATCGGTCAGGGTAGCATTGCCCCCATGGGTGTCCCTTAAGTATGCTACCAACGAATTACCAATAAAAGACAAAGTACGGTATCAACATACATACTTAGATTTATATAACACATTACAATATGGTGTGGATTCAGCGTTATACAGGCAAATATACACGGGGACCATTAATTTACTTTTCAATTTGATTCGAAGTATGTATAAAGTTAGTTTGAAGCTACTAACAACAATTACCGACAAACGGGGATATCACAGGATGAACATACATGTTTAGATTAATATAGCATCGTACATACATGTCGACAAACATTTTAATAATATATTTACGTTGTATGAACTAGTTTGTACACGGACAAACATACATGAGGGTGATGTATATAACAACAGATACGGGGTATATCACCCAATCATACATAACTAATCCCTATATGCCTAACGTCGTCAATGAAAGTACACAACAAAGCAATGCACTACACTCGTGGTATATACTATGGTTTACTATGACATGTATACGACGAGGGAGGTATATGATAACAGATACAAGGTATGCCATCCAAATTTTCAAGAGTCATAACCGCACCATTGTCCCTTTTGGTTGCCTTCCCTTTTTTGTTTATTGTCTGACGATCTTGAGGGAGTCTCACACAAATTCTCCTTTCGCGGTTCCTATAGAACAACAAGTAAATTTGTGTAAATACAAATATAGAGGGAGAAATGTCAATATGAATGACTGTAAATAAAGATACTTACATCCCTTGATTCACCATGTTGCCTAGACTCCTGATATTTCTCTTTCTCCTTTGTTTTCTGCCTACTCCCCTCGGATGTCCTTTCTCGTTTCACCCCCTTGCTGGGTTGCGGGGGTTCATTTGTCTCATTCTTCATTGCACTCGTTACTTCGGGGTAGCGAGTCTTGAAGGTGTATACTTCAAATTACAGCCACAATACATTCGAATAGAGAATTTATTACTACATAGTAACATATAAAATGAACATGAGGGTAATAGTTTAATGGGTAGTACCTCGACGTCGTCATCCACCCGAACTGATGACGTTTGCTTCTTCATTTTTTTGGTCGGCATTACACCAACAACTTTCAACCTTTCAGTCGCTCTTGCCATCTACAAAAACTCACACTACATATGGTGATACAGAAAATCTGGATTAAATAAACCAAAAAGGGACAACAAACAAAATCCCTAAAAATCGGTCAATTAAATATATAAAAAAGGGATAATAAACAAAATCCTTACAAAATCGGAATTTATTCAAAACACAAATCTCAACAATACTATATCATTCATTCATTCAATTAAATGTACAGGAAGTCACGATGTTCGATTTGCACCGTGGTTTGGATGGAGATTCGCGGACTCACGGTGGTTGCCCAAGTTGTCTGTTGCGCACGGTGGAGATCCGATCAGTGGTGGGCAAACAATATCTAGCTTGCGTCAACGGGAATGGGTGTCTAAATCTCGTAGAATGGGACTCACGGTGGGTGGGGTCAATTTTTTGGTACGTTTTCTAGACTCCATTGGGAGTCGAAAGTCTCGATTTTCTGGTACGTTTTCTGGTTGGGATCAATCTCGTAGAATGGGACTCACAGTGGTTGGCGCAGACGAGAATGAGACTCACGGTGGTTGCCCAAGTTATATGATTGGTATATAATTGGTACGTGTTCTGGACTCCATTGTCGTGTTCATCGAGTCAGTGTATACTGAGAAATACAAGGAGTGGAAGATCTTATTTATGTTCGTCGAGTCAGTGTATACTGGAAAATACAAGGACTGAAAGGTCTAATTTTTGTTCGTTGAGTTAGTGTATACTGGGAAATACAAGGACTGGAAAGACTTATTTTTGTTCGTCGAGTAAGTGTATACTGGGAAATACAAGGACTGAAAAGTCTGATTTTTGTTCGTCGAGTCAGTGTATACTGAGAAATACAAGAAGTGGAAGGTCCAATTTTTGTTTCATTCAAAATTTTCAACGATTTACTAATGTTACGATTTTTTCTCCCAACTAATTTCTCATAAAATCTACCTTTTTTTAGTTGATTGAATTTTTCAACGAGTTAAATCTCATAGGGGTATTTAAGTCTCAATGTAGTTTAAATAGTTTACTAATTATAGTTGTTAGCTATATTTCATTAATTTAGAGAGGTTAGCTATTTTTCAGTAACCATTATTTCATTCTAGCTATTTCTCTGGTTGCCCCTATATGTTTAGCCGACATCAAACATAGCCAACAAATGGGCCAAGGCTCATTTGCCTTCAATTTCTTTCTTGTTGACTAAGCAAAATCCACCTCCTTATTTGGTCAATCAGATGTAACAAAAAATAAACCAATAAAACATGTTGCTTAACAAATGTGAGTTTGGGCTTTAAATGGGCTTAGATGGTGTTTTGGGCTTCACCATTTCCTAATAATCTCCCTTGAAGACAAAACAACGATCTTGCCTCCCACTACAATGAAATTGATCATCTTGGCAAACTCCAAGGATCTACTCACACTACAACTGATATTTATGATCTTCTTGGCAAACTCCAAGGTTCAACAAAAAAAACCTGTAAAACAAAAACTAATAAGCAAGCAACCTTCAGAAAAATAGTTGTAGTTCATCTATGCTCGCCCTGAGGAATGAGCTTGCTACGTGGATCTGTCTCCTAGACGAAAAAGACAAACACGTACTCCCACTTCAACTAAGTGGTAACAACTGACATCTTCTTCAACCCTGAATCACTATTCTTGAAGAAGATATATTTTGATAAGGGTTTGAATCTTCTATTCAAACCTGTTGCCAAGATTGAGACATTTCCTTTGACCTTAGCAACTGCTCTGGCCTTCCACTTCGATGTCTTCACTCGCCTAGGCGACTTCTTCAATTCATTCGAGCGTCTGACAACAATTGAGGGTTGACAATAGCCATCAACTTTCTCTTCTGAACTTCCCAATTGTTTCTGAATTGAAGGAGCATGATCTGACTTATCAAACTTGGCTATCAATGTTGCTGGCTCACCTATACCTCTACAACAACCATCTGCAGCTTTAACTAGCATCCACCGTCTCTTTGATCCTTTGGCAACATCCAACTGACATTTGTACAGTGTAGATTTTATGTGGCCAACTGCCACTACCTGGGATCCTAGTATGAGTTTACACTGGCTACTGCAAAACTCACTCCTATAGCCCTCATTTGTCAACTTGCCAATAGAAATTAGATTCATCTTCATTCTAGGCACAAACCTGACATCATGCAACACCAGAACACTGCCACATTCTGACTTCAAACTAACATCCCCAATCTCACTGGTTTTGGAGACTCTACCATCACCCATTCTCACTAGACTATGATGTCCACCTATGAATGATGTGAATAAACTTCTATTTGAAGTTATGTGTACAGTAGTTGCACTGTCTAGAATCCATTCAGATGAATGACTACAACTCTTTGTGTCACTTCCAACAACACAAACATTGACATCATCAACTATGTTTGTCTTCTGATCCTCTCTTAGTTTTCTACACTAACTTTTAAAGCGACCCTTTTTGTGACAGTAAAAACATTTTATCTCTTTATTCTTATGACCCCACTTCTTCCCACTGCTACTCGGTTTACTTTGTTGATCATTAATAAATTTGTTACCCTTAGTAAAATCTAAAGTTGATCCTGTAGTAGATGACTCTCTACCACTACTCTTTCTACGAATTTCTTCAGCTAGAGCTAAATCACAAACCCCTAAAACTTCAGAGTATTTTCTCCTACCGAATTAGACACCGATGTCTTCATCGTTTCCCAACTATCAGGTAAAGACATTAATAACTGAATAGTGTATACTTCATCAGTAAATTCTATCTTAACAGACTTCAATTGATTTATCAAAGTGGTAACCTCATTGGTATAGGAATTAACAGATGCATCTTCAGCCATTTGCATGTTAAAAAATTTCTTAAGAAGATATGTTTTACTGTTAGCAGACGATTTCTCGTACCTGTTTGTAAGCGTTTCCATTAGCTTGATTGCAGTAGTCTCGTAGGCTACAAGACTAGCAACTTCCATTGACAAACACATTCTTATGCTTACAACTGCTTGTTCATCTAGGTCCTCCCAATCTCCATCTGACATTTCTTTCGGTCTCTCCTTAAGTGCCTTGTGCACTTTCTTGCAGGTTAGAAAATCTTTCACCTACATCTTCCAATAACCAAAATTTTCCCCATCAAATTTTGTGACTCCCTCGAAACTTTTTGGATTAGTCGCTCCCATGATTCCTGAACCAAAAGCTCTGATACCACTTGTTGGGAAAATCACGAGATATAAATAACGCGGAATAACAACAATATTATATTTCACGTTCCCACTTCACAGATTAGTACCAAATAAGTTATCGGTCACAAAATACAATAATAATGAGAAGGGAATCAAAGAACGACACCGAAAGTTATACTGGTTCGCCCCGATCTCGGGACTACGTCTAGTCTTCTGCAACTGCAGGTTCAACTATAATGGAGATTACAATAAGCCTCATCTCAGTCCTGCAAACTATCCTCAATAGTCCAACAATGACTATTGATTTCCAAGTATCACAACTCGATAGTTTGGGATCAACAACGAAGAACAAATTCAACCCTTGTTATCTTACTCTCTGCTTATTTCCACAAACATACGAAGAAGGAAAAACAAAAGAATTACCTCTGTTATTTTATTTTTGCTTCAGCGGCTGGGTCACCTCTTTTTGTCTGTGCAAAATAGAAAGCAAAACTAACATATATATAGTCGACATCAAACATAGCCAACAAATGGGCCAAGGCCCATTTGCCTTCAATTTCTTTCTTATTGACTAAGCAAAATCCACCTCTTTATTTGGTCAATCAGATGTAACAAAAAAATAAGCCAATAAAACATGGGAAATTTTTAAGAATAGCTACGATTAAAAAGCTGGGATGAAATATAGCTAACTCGGTTTCGTAATTGCATTTCATGACTACCTTGATTATAGGGGAGAGTGAACATTTTGAGTTCCAATAATACCCCAGGTAGATATGAATATCTACGGTCTACCCACACAACCAAATATATATATATATATATATATATATATATATATATATATATATATATATATATATATATATTTAGAATCATAAATATGAGATTCACTCCTCAAACCCTACAAATATGGAACTGATTTTATATTATAATCCAATACAAGATTTTAGACTCTTTAAACCTATTAATATTATTACATTATTTTTTAGAAGAGATCAACCCCATCACCACACTTCTCAACCCTCATTTTCATCTCTTCTCTAGCTCGCACAAGATCGTTCATCTTCTTTCCACGTTGCCTGCAACCCGTCCCCAAATCTCGTCGTCTCCGGGTAACTCTTTCGTTCACTACCAGTCGTCGTCGTACCTGCACGCGTACGTGAGGAACCCAACGATCAGGATAATCTGGTGACGATTTTGACATTGGCCAGCGATCGGGAGACCGTTGGGAGGTTACTCGAAGGTGGAGTACGGTGAGCAATTTGATGAACAATCTGTTGGAGGAGGCGGTGACGATGCTGGAAGTGGTGGTGAAGAAAGGGATATGGCGATTGCTTGTGGTTTATGAGATCAAGAAGATTTCGAGGCATGACTTGATTAAGCAAGTGAGGTAGATAGCGAGCGACAAGTTGTTGATAATGCTAACCTATTTTTGAGGACGAGGTGTGTAAATAATTTTATTTATCATTCTTTCTTGTTTTTTTAACTAGTATTTATCGTTTTGCCTTTACTTTTCAATTTATATTTTTTTTCTGGGTGTAATTCTCAATATATAATTTATCTAGAGTTGATGTATTTCCCGATATATATACTAATTATTAGGTGTATTTCCCAATTTATACCACTTATATCGGTTTACTTATCTAGGTGTATTTTCCCGTATATACTACAGTTGGTTTTTACTTAGCTAGTTTTTTATTTTAAAAAAAATGGAAACAAATTTTAAGTTTTAGACTTTATTACCATAGTTTAGTTGAATGCACAAATTGTGATTTTTTAGTTGCTTAGAATTTTATTTGAAATTACGGTGTTACAAAAAATACACTAATTAAAAAATTCTTCGGGATAGTGTATATCTGGCAATACAATGTTTTGTCAGTCGGTTTTTTGTGATAATGTATATATAACAATACTGTATTGCCCGTAACTAAAATTAACGAGTGTTACTCTTACTTATATAGTGTATTTTTTGGTATATACTACAATTGATTTTTACTTAGATAGTTTTTTATTTTTTTAAAAAAGTTGGAAACAAATTTTAAGTTTTAGACTTATTCTCTAGGGTGTTATTGAATGCACAAATTATGCTTTTTTTAGTTGCTTAAGATTTTATTTGAAACCACGATGTTACAAAAAAAAATATAACTAAAAAGATCTTTGTGATAGTGTATATATGGCAATACAGTGTTTTGTCCCTTGTAGTTTTTGTGATAGTGTATACATGGAAATACAATGTTTGGTCCGTTCGAGCATCATTTCTCTTTCATCAAAACAAATTGTTGGCTTAATTCAAGTTATTCTAACGGTTTACTTGTATTGTTATGATTTTTCCCATATATTTTTTAAATCATTTCTTTTTTCTAGGTGATTAAATTTTTTAAACGGTTAAATTTCAATGAGGGTATTTTAGTCTGAAAACAGTATAAAGATTATACTAAATATAGCGGTTAGTTATTTTTCATTACTTATTTTGTGTTAGCTATTTTTCAACTCCCATTATTTGATTATAGCTATTCTTCTAGTTGCCCCATAAAACATGTTGCTTAACAAATGTGAGTTTGGGCTTTAAATGAGCTTAGATGGTGTTTTGGGCTTCACCATTTCCTAACAATATTGTGATGTGTTGATCCAAGCTCGGCTCACAAACCCAAACAAAATCGAATCTGAATAGGAATTGGACTGGCCCAAACCCAATCTCTAAACCCGTCTTGCCTAGCGGCGCACGAGAGTGCAGATCCAAGTATGACAAAATAAGTCAAAGACCAAGGTCGTCGGCCCACTAAGACAAGAACGAGGATCGAGCACCACAAGTGCAATATGTCCCATCATGACGACATGTACCCTCTCTGATGCCAACGCTTAAATGCAGGGCTATCCCCCTTAGAAAGGGACCAATCCTAAGTTTGGTAAGTTGTCTTAACCCGAGCTTAACCCTTGACTAATCCGACCAAACTACTAGCATAAGCATCAGAGCATGTTGGGCATAACACCACATCAGTGCTCTAATTCTTCTCTTGCAGGTCACCAAGTTGAGAGCATGACACGACCCAAGAGGGATCTCCACCTGGAACTCGGTTCCACCAGAAACTCGAGCCCAACCTGTAGACCAGAATCACCCGACAACAATGTTTCAATTTTCTCTTGCAGGTCACCAAGTCGAGAGCACGAGGAGGGATCCCCACCTAGAGCTCGGTTCCACCCGAAACTCGAGCCCAACCAGTAGACCAGAATCAACGGACAACAAATATTACAAGCTTGAAATTTGATGATACAAAATTTGATGTTGGGAAGCTTAGTGAATTAGCCTAAATTGGATACAAATTTAGTTCATGGGTTTCATACCACAACAAAATTTTCCAATTCTTGGATAAGGTACGAGTAGATGAAATCTATTCCAAGTGGCATTCGAATAGAGTTGTGAACATGAACTTGATAATAATTGATATGGCCGTTGGTTTTCCTTGAGAAGAAACCCTTGGGAATTGGGATGGCTTCCGCTGTTGACGGCTTCTTATTACTAAATTTAAACCCACACACTCTCCTCGCTAAACCTAGAAACCTCTCTTCGTACTCTGCAAAAAGGGCACCCTCTCTTCAAATTCGAGCAGATTCCATGGCGACCGAGAGGCTGGGCATCAAAGTTGAGAAGAATCCTCCTGAATCAAAGCTTACCGAACTCGGCATTCGTCAATGGCCCAAGTATTTTTTTATTTCGCTACCTCATTTCTTGCTTCGTTTTTCTCAACTTCATTGCTGCAATATCACTGTTTTCTGTTCAGCCCTCAAATTGTTTTTCTTTTAATCATCGTAATAGCCTTAATATGAGCGATGTTAGCAATTTTGGAATTGGGTTTCAATCTATCTCAGGAGTTATTGATAAATAGATGGATGGTGGCATGCTTAGGAGTTGTTATTTTGATCTTTGACCTTTTCGAGCTTTGAATTGTAAGTTATGTCTGTTTTATTTGACTGTGGAATCTTCTATTATCTGCTGACAGTAGCTAAGAACCACCGGGGTTGGCTGATGGTCAATAAGAGCCGACGTAAATAATAAACGGTTTAGAGGGAATGAGCTCAGGTCATGGTAGCCACCTACTTAGAAATGAAGCAATAAAATGTAGTAGGGTAGCTCAGCGATAATTGTGACATGTACTACCTCCTAAGGTTCAATCTCCATCCCGTATTTACTCTACTAAAAAAAATAGTAGGGAAGAAGGGACAATCAAAATATTACCATGACATAATATATCTTTTTCTTCAAGATATTTGTAAATAGTTTTACTAGAGTTAGAATCACTAGCTTTAGAATTTCACGAGCTTTTCCTTTTTAACAAATGCAGAGATTACACTATAACAATAGTGAGCCAAAATTTCACTTGTTGTAGGCAACCTTTGAAATTTTGTTAGTGTGTTGTCTTAGATGGTATGACTTCAACTCATGAGTCTAACAATAAGTATGATTCATGCAAACTTGAGTCTGCTAGACAACATTTCAAATGTTGGTAACACATGAAATTTTGGCTCACTATCTTAGGCCTTTATTCTGTAATCTTTGCATGTGAAAAGGAAAAGGAAAATCCCATTAAACTTATAAAGCTTGTGTATGGTAAAACTAGTGACAAAGATCTTGAAGAAAAAAAATATATATTTTATGTCATGGTAATATTTTGAGTGCTTTGTTTGACAATGTTTTCAACTAAAACTTCCATAGAGTTATGGAAAGCTTTAGAAAGGTCAAGAACTATGTTTTAAAAGAGCAGGCTGATGAAAAACGTATTGATTTCAAAATAGTTGATTTATGGGAGTGATCAAATTCGTAACTGGTACGTGGTACGTGAGAGTCGAAACCTCTTCCTTTTGTTTTAATTTTACAAACCAATTATAAATGAATACTAAATAAATAAAAACTTTAAATTATCTAACAGAATTTTGAAAACCAGAGCTTAAGAGAGAATTAGATTTCTCATAGAGATGCATATATGTTGGATATTTGGTTGGTTTCATTGTGAAGTTTAAAATGAAAACTGGATGTTGAACTGTGAATCCAATAGGTGGGGGTGTGGGCCGAGCAACTTCCCATGGACATATTCGGACAAAGAGACCTGCTATCTGCTAGAGGGAAAGGTAAAGGTTACTCCTGCTGGATCTGAGGAGTCAGTTGAGATTGGCGCTGGAGATTTGGTTGTGTTCCCAAAAGGAATGAGCTGCACTTGGGACGTCTCAGTTGCTGTGGATAAGCACTATAACTTTGGCTAATGGTACAATAAACTTGGTTTATTATCTTTTTTAAGCCGTTGTGTATGTTGATGAACTCCATGAATGATTTTCTTGTTCAACTGAGTCGATATGAATCCATATCACATCTGAGATTGCAGGTTGTTGGAATTTTTGACGTTTCTAATTAGAACCTAAACTTTTCCTGGACATAAGCGACAAAAGGATAGAAATACATTGACACCAGGTTTATATGGGTTAGCACCAAGGCGGGGCTATGCCTTGTTCTTTGTAGATTTTGCATGTTTTACTAAAAGTTTGATTCTACACTTTTAAACGCGATATTCATACCATCAAAATTGACCTTGAATGATTAAAGACATGTTTGAAGGGATTTTGAACATGACAAAAAAAATATTAACCATTTCAAAATCACTCCTGAAACATGTTAGGAGATGTTGGTGTCTTCTCTAGTGATGCCTCTTTGATTTCTCCTTTGGAGCTTCAATTCAAGCTTTGAATAGATTTTCAAGCAGGCTCTAACAATGACTTCGTTTGTTGTTTGGTTTTGGCACAAGAATAAGTTCGAGAGCGAACCAATATCGATTCATTGCATTGGTTATGGATTGAAGAGCTGATTTCATAGCGGAGAGTCCAGCTCGAGTGATGTTTACAATGTAACTATCATCTATTTGCTTCCTTCTCCTGTCTTCTTCACAGCCCCCTTTATGTCAGAACTTCCTTCTAACCAAACGAAAGTGCACCCAATCCTCCTTCCCTTTGGAGTAAAGATTCTCCAGGAAAAGGGGCAAGAATCCGTCAAAAGAAAACTACAGGATTGTTGGATTTGCAATTGTTGAAATAAAATTTGACTGAACTATATAAAATGAAGGATGAAAATATCCAATATGTTTGATATATTTGTAAATCGAAGGGTTTGATATAGATATTAAGAGTTAATGGATATCTTCGATGTCTTTTATAAATACTTGTAAAAGATAAAAAAAAAATATATCATCCATTAATCTCAATATGAAAAAAATTGATTTATAGAAATATTCATCGATATATCTGTAAAATTGAACTCCCTGATATTGATATAAAACTATATAGATAGTTTTATAAAATGATGGTTTATTATCTTTAATAATTTAAAAGGCTTTAATTTACTCCAAATCTTTTTATATTTACCTAATTTATATTTTTTTCTCTTTCTTCCTGTCCACAACCTCACCCCTCTCTCCCCCACTTTTCATTTCTTTTATATTCTCTCACTGTTTTTTTCAAAAACAATATTATATAATTTATATTATGTTTTTTTATTTTATTTTTCATTATTTTTAATACAATATTTTATCTTACATTATTGTTAAATAATATATTTATTTGCCTTACTCACATTTCTATTTAGTGAATTAATTAAATTCTTGACATAAACATTATTCAACTAAGTTTTGGTTGCATGTTTAACATATAAATATACATTTTGTAAATTCATGTTCATTTTTTTTATACATAAACATTATCTTTTTCTTTTAAAAAAAAAAAAGCAACATATGTTTCATAAATTTAACTTTCGTGTTTCCATAAATTTTAACTTTTTTTTAAGTATGATTTTATTTTTTTATATTATATTTTCAATGCACACTTTCTCTATTTTTTAAGATAGTGATGTGGGAGCAATACTATCAATATCAAATCAATTATATTAATGATGTCTAATACCCAAAAACATCATCTTATTATTGAATTATGAATTATGTAAACTTGTTGACCAAAATTTTAAATTTTTGTCTATACATTATTCAAGTTCTTAATATATTTTCTTAAAATAATAGTTTATTACTTAACAAAACTTGTTCTAAAGTTTCTCTAAAAAATTCACAATATTTTTACAAATTTTCGCGATACTCGTGATTTTTTTCGGAATATCCATCGATAAATCCATAAATCTGAGGTACCAATATTGATATGAATATGGATATTTTCATTTTTTTTTTTTTTTTTTTTTAGCAAAGGTAATATATTACCTAAAGCAAAAGGGAACTCACAACCCGAGGTCAAGCACAAAGAGAAAGATCCTCATTCCTCAAGCAATCCACAAATGATAAATTTAGGAAGTAGGAAAGATTCTCAAGAAATCTACCAAATCTGAATCTGGTGTCGTACAATAGATATGCTTAGAGGTTTAGAAAAGCAAATCAATATCAAGTTACCTTTTGTTTGGTGAAAGAACAAGGAGTTAGATTATTGATTAATTCAATCCAATGTGGGAAACACTCAACAAGAAGTTTGATGACCAACCATTCGAATGATTCCACGAAGGGTGCAAAGCACAAAGGGAACTAACTCTTGACTCAAAGAAACTATTTTCTATATTGATCACATTCTCTGTCAAAAGTCTCTTACATTTGAGAATGAAGGCAGCCTTAAGGTTATTAACTTGAACAAGACAAAAATTCTAGAGCTATTAAGGTAAAGACATCTCAAAACAAATAGAAAAAATAAATCATATTCTAATTATTAAATTAAAATAATTCTAAGACTTTCCTAAATAATATAGTTATAATTTTAGGACAAAGCATTCCAAAACAAAAAAGAATACATTCTATAAAAGTGCAGAAAATCATATATGGAATTTTCTTAGATTGGACACTCCTAGTATTTGGGCAATAACTTCTTCTCCAATGCTCGATTTGGGGTGTTATTTATATGGTTGGTAATCTCTTTCAAAGAGCTTTAAAATGGTACCCAACTCGGCTATCTTCTAGAATACCACCAAAAAGATATAAGCAGTCGAAGTTAGAACAATGCAAGTGTCCATAATCCGTGGATATGGAGTGGTTATGCCCTTGATCTTGTCATTGGTCCTTGAGGCACTGTAGTGGTGTCCATGATCATATCACACAAAGAAGCAAGCAACACAAAAGTAACAAGCCAACAAAGAAAAAGCAAGTCCCAAAGGGGTACATAGAAGGAGCAAAGAACAAAACTTCACGTCGAGCACTAGAAAACCAACTCAACCTAGGCAATAACATCAATAGACTGCTTACTACAGTTACCACTCGATTGATCAAAAACCTTACAAAGAGTACAACGCTTCAACTTCCACGAATACTCGACCCAGACCACACCTTCAACACCCTGAACCTTGAATAGGCATTGTGGCAGGCAACACATCACCTCGATACAAACCCTAGAAAAGGACAACCGAGATCAATCTTTCGTCGCCTTATCCAGGCAAACAGTGGATCCCTACGCACTAGTCACTCACTCAGGCACCGATGGGTCATAATTCCATAGGGATATTAAATAGTTTAACTCATATAGGAACATGTCAAACACAAAACTTTTCGAAATAATACATGGGGTCCAACGACGTAAAAGAATAGGTTTGTCACTTATATGTCACAATCCATTAGTTAAAAACCAGTCACGAGATGTGGCCAAGCGAAACTGAAAGATGATGAACCCATTGTCCAGCAAAGTGATTACAGGTTCTTCCACTTTCACTCAAATCTTACGCACTAGCCGAGAGAGTACAATATAAGCATTTGACCATCAACAAACTGGTCGACCAACAAGCACTCCCACAGAGCAATTCCCTCGTCAATGACATCATCGGGAGGAAATGAATAACGACATGTTCCCCATTGATAACCATAGGGGGGAATACAAGAGGGGAACTGAAGCAACTACCGACGACAAAAAGTGCAGCCCAAGAGGTGGGAGCTGACCCAATCGACTTCCCCATTACAAACCTAGGCTCAAACAGACCACCTTCGGGTGATTTCGATCCCACAGGAGGGGAGTTAGAAGCCACCACACGTCCTTTCGACTGAAAACCAGCTTGAACCGAAAAAATCGAACCAACCAGACCACATAGGCCCAACTAACCGCTTCCAAGACCCAAATTTCCCGATTCGACTGGTCAGAAGAGAACGAAACTGGTTCACAGATTGGTCCACTACCCGAAACCCTAAACCCATCATCGTTTTGGCGAGAAGTTCGCTCCCCAATCGTCGCACCTGCCACGATCGAACCTTCATCTCCTAGACCACTTCCGGCAGCGCGTCGCTCCCCACCAAGCTAGAGCCCTCTGACGACGATTGCTCAAATCGTCGATCAAACGTCTGTCGCGCCACACTCCTCCTCCATTTAGGAGAACGTGCCTTTCGTCAGTCATGGAACCTGCACGTCGGACACCCTAGTGCCTCCCATCGCCGTCGTAGAGAGGTTCGCGACGCCCACCTTAATGCCTTTCATGCACCCTGTAAGACGTTTCCTGGGCCATCCCCGCCATCCTGCCAGCGAGGAGCAGGTACATAAAATCAATCGCCACCGTTCTCGACGGTGGGCTAAAATATTGTTTAATTCTTACTGCAATTTACGTTATTTCAATATTTTCATCATTGATGATAGTTAAAGTAAGTAAACTAATTATTGATAAATACTTCTTTGATTATAAAAATGGGATGGTTCCAAAAACAGCAATCAGACCCAAAATAATTACAAATTTAGCAAAATTTAAAACGTTTTGCAAATATGACAAAAATCAGTAGCTATCACTAATAGACTTTATCATTGATATATGACTATCACTAATAGACTTCTATCACGGATTATCATCACTCACAAAATTCTATAAAAAAAGACTACTATCAGCGATAGACTAGCGATAGAAATTGTCATATCCGCAATATTTTTTAAAAAATGCTATATTTTTAATTATTTTACTCTAAATTGACATCAATTACAATTTTCCTATAAAAATTAGTTATTTCTTTCATAAAAATGGCGTCAGGAAAACAGAGTTTAATTCTTACTAAAATTTATGTTATTACGATATTATCATCCTTGATTACTCAAAGTATAGTATACTAATTATTGGTCAATACTTTATTGATTATAAAATTTAGTTATTTCTTTCATAAAAAATTAACTTTTTTTTTTTTATCAGTATAAAAAATTAACTTCTTCAACTTTTATAAATTATTGTTTTATAAATAATAATAATATACTTATTCGATTTGCCACTTACCAATTTGATAAGTTTTTTATTTGTAGGCTATTTTTATAAGATAAATGTTTATACAAATAAATAACCTCGTAATCCTCGGATGTTTATATAAATAAGTTCTTCTTTTCAAAATAAATTACTTTTCAAAAGAAAAAAAATATAAATAAGTTCTTGGAAATAATTTATTATATATTAAAAAATCCAACACCTAATGATTTATGATAAATATCATCTTCAAAGATATAACTCAATCAATATGATTTTTTTTTTTTTTTTTTTTTAAAAAAAATTATTTTAATTAATGCAGAGATTGAACTTATGAACAATGACACAACCTTATGTCAATTGAGCTATGCTCGATTTGACATCAATATGATTTATGATAAATATTATCTTCAAGGATATGACTGATTCAATATGCATCAAAATTTAGGAAAGGATGAGAGGGCATGGTTGACTCTACCATATCATGATGTTATAAACATTATTTTATTTAGGTGCTTACTTGTTTTGTATCAAGTCTATGCAAGAATTGTCAAACCGAGCATACTTCAATTGACATAAAATTGTATCATTGACTAAGAGATCATGGGTTCAATCCCCGCATTAATTAAATATCTTTTTGCCAAAAAAAAAATTACGAATACATCCATAGATATATGGATAAAATATCGATATCCATAAATATTTTTATAAATCAATTTTTTTAACAAATATATTTAAATTAATAATTAAGTTTTTTTTACTTTCAAACTAAATTATAGATCTTGTTATTAGTATTTAGATTCATATTAAAATTGATAGATGATATTTTTTTATGTTTTAGAAGTATTTATAAAAGATATAAAAAAATATTCATTAACCCTTGATATCTATATCTGACTTTTCGATTTACAGATATATCGACGGATATTTTCATGACAGATATTTTCATCCTTGCATCTACGTCAAAAAAAAAAAACATTAAAGTAATGGTGTCAAAACACAAAATAAAAAATTCAATGACTAAATTTATAATTTAATAAAAAATAAATGGAAACACATCTCGATAGGCAGCTATTTCTTTTTCATTTTACAGATTATTTAGACATTGTAGATGATGTTAGCCTAAATGATGAATGCATTCTTCTTTCATCTTCCCTAATACAATGGAACTTAACCTGAGCTATGTGGTGTTACAATGGGATAATTACACCATATATTTGTGAATGTATTTTATTTTTTTCCCCCAAAAAAAACATTAACCAAAAAAGGGAAAAATGTATTTCATAAGAACTATCGTGGTTATCTTGACGTTTCTATATACTCACTGCTCTTGATAGCTCTGACTCCCCTTCCGGCAACTCAATCACCTCCAAATTTTCCTACACACAAATTTTACCTCAAGTAAGTTTCATAATATGTTTTAAAAAAAAAAACTAAATTCCTAACTTCTTTTTATTATTATTTTATATAGTTTTATATCCGTGAATTGTTGTCTGGATCAGCTTGCGCGCACCTCAACTATCTGACCTTACTACATATGGTTCCTAAAGAAACTCGTAGGAAGTTGAATCCTAGGTGACTCTACTATATTTGCATGTACCCCAACTGTTCGTTAGTGTCTAAGGTTAGCTTCCACGCACCTCAACTATTCTTATGAGACAACCACCTTCCCAAATAAAGTCGTAGGATGTTAAATCCTAAGTTTATTTGACTTCAGTTTATAGCAAATCATTTGCCCTCCCAAAATGAAAGCCATATTTGAAAGAAATGGTACCTGTGATTGATTCAACTTAGTCTCAGCCAGGTAGCGCTCCAACGCTCCATCCCCACGAAGAATTTTCCCTCCGCAACCCCTTGAATTTAGCGAGCCAACGGACTCTTCATCAACAACAACGCCATCTACTCTATCGTTTCCGGTCTTAACATCTGGAACCTAAACATTTGAGAATAAAAATGAGATTACATCAAGAAGCAAGGACCCCATTTGCTATATTCGGATGGATGATTTCAGGTGAATACCTCATACATGGCTTCTGTAAGAATGCTTTCCAGTATGGCTCTCAAGCCTCTGGCACCAGTATTCTTGGCCATTGCTTTCTGGGAAATCTGTCTTAGTGCTTTCTCTGTGTAATGCAGCTTCACCTGCAAATTGAATGATGGTTCTACTAAGGTCTACTCCACAATGATAGCAGAGATGGAAAGGGAGAGCGTTCCGCGTAGGAAATCGTAGAAATCAGTTGCGTAAGAAAATAAATACTCACTTTATTCATGCGAAACAACTTCTTGTACTGCTTACCAAGAGCGTTCTTCGGTTCAATTAGGACCTGTTAACAACAGCAGGTCCAAGGAAACTTTCCTACTCATTTTGGTTATAGAAAGAAAATGACAGAGAATCAACTGCATGCATATAATGTGCACATTTCATTATAAGATGTACCATCTATCGGCATCCATATATGACAAGCAAAATATGCAGTTCAACATTTGCTAGCACATGGATTCCGGCAGGCAATGGAGGTTTAGGACTATCTTATGTCATGTATCAACGAGGATAATTCAGACAAAATATCGAATAAACGATATTGATATTGGCTCATTGAGTAGTTACAATCTCTAATAAAATTCTTTCTTTTAAATGTGTATGTAGTGTCTAGATGAACAACAATAAACAAATAATGAATCGATACCTGGACAAGCTGGTCCTCAGTTAAGGCTGATAAACTAACAAGAATCGGAAAACGCCCTATAAACTCTGGTATGAGGCCATATGCTATAAGATCAGAACTCTCAACCTGGAAAACACCAAATAGAACGTTTAGATGAACTTTAAAGGGATTTTGACTTTCTTATGAAGGGGAAAATGAGATGTCATCTAAAACATAAAGCAATAAAATAAATAAATCAATGCAGAGGCTTAATGCCAAATGGCAACAAATCCAAAGGGTTTTTGTTCTCACTGATTCCAGTAATGATGACGTAACTTCAGCACTTGTTACCCCGCCCATTCTCATGTTAGCACGAACAGGTGCTCCAAAACCAATAGAAGAATCTTGCCGTCTGATCAGTAACATAAACAATTTTAGTACTGAGAAAGCAACCTTGAACACTGAAAAAGGATGAGAATTAATGGGAAAATATTGAATAACCTACCTATCAGAGATTGTCTTTTCTAGATCTACGAACGCTCCACCACATATAAACAAAATATTTTTTGTATCTATCTGCAGATTTTTTCAACTCGGTTAAGACTTAAAAGATGAAACCTCCAAAGCAATAGCCAACAGCCCAACATCAAACCCCAGAAAGGGGTTATATGCACCATAAGTTTAAAAGTTTAAAAGCCGGGCAGGATGTCTATGGAAAGATGGAAACTATGGGAAAGGTAATCCCCATCCACAAGAAAATATAATTTTCAGTCTATCAGTACATAAATACAGCAGAGAGTGAGTGGGCCTAGCTATCCAATCCTAAACCATAAGCCTCTAGCAATCAATGAAATGTCTTCTATCCTTGTATAAAATTATATGTTAAACTATCCATGCATGTCATCATTACGATACTAAACTCATAGCATCTCAAAATACTATCATGAAGAAGTAAATGTTCCAAGACACTAAAACACTTGAGAGAGTATTTTTGAGTATATATTACCTGAATGTTATCACCCCGAGGATGTTTTCTTGCCCCCTTCTCAGGAACATTTACTATCTAGACAAGAAGTCATACGCAGAATTTAGGATGGGGAAAAAAATAAATCTAATACTAGTACATTAAGACCATATTCTTTTTTTCCATTTCGTGGAAATTAAATAACAATTAATCACAGAGATAACAGAACAGAAAGGTCAGAATCAACAAGAATAACAAGTTAGAATGGCATTGAATCATCTAGACTTGAAAAGTTCATGGACATACACATGGACTGGTTATACTCCAATGTTTCGAATAGAGATCCATCAATCTCATTTTCTTATTTGGTAATTTGGATCTTATGGCAACATAAACAAATTCCAATATTCCATAGTCCTACTGAGTACCACGAAGCAGGAAGCTATAATAATATGATGAAAACTTCCATAAAAAAGGATGCTGGAAAAGATAAATATAACTTTCAGCAGATGTGTGAAGCTATCTATACTTCTACCACAACGCAAGAAGTTTTATTAACTTATTGGAAAAGGTAATGCAAAAGGGCAATTCAGCAATAATTGCAGACAGACCCCTCCAAATCTCAATTATCGCCATCTTGGAAAGGGAGGAAGAAGGAAGGAAAAAACAAAGGGGAGAGAGATGGCGTTTAGGGTTGGGATAGGGCTTAGAGATTGGATCTCTTCCTCAACCCTCATAAAAAGGAATCCTTCTCGATCTTCACACAGAAAGTTTTCCTCTCAACGAAACATCTCCAGCAGCATCTAAAAACCATCTGTCAACTAAGGCCAACATTGTCGATGAGAAGTATGCAAAAGAAAAAGATCAAGAGAGAAGGAGGAGAGAGGAGAGCGCCTACAACCCATCATCCAATGCTTTCCCTCTACCCGTATTTTTCAACACATCGAGCTTCTCTCACGTTTGCTACAATTACAACTAGTAGAGAAGTAAGGTGCATGTTCCAATCCTGACTTCAAGTTTCCAAGTATAATTCAATCTTTGTTAAAGGTAAAATGCAAATTCCACCTTATACTCATGGAATGATTACAGCTTGATACCATGCATTTCTAATTTATGTTTTATACCCATGAATTTTTAGAACTATCTAATAACCACTCGCTCATCCAAATCAAATGGAAATGACCTCTTCAATTTTCTAGACAAAGACCCTGTAATTTTCACCATTTCCCTTCCATTTAACTGATGAAGTTGACAAAGGTCTACTAATTTCAAAAGCTTCAGGGTCCAAAACTTCATACATTATGTACAAGGAATCAAGTTCAAAATTATAGTTAGCACATACCATAACAATAGTGAAATTCTTACACAAAAAGTAATAAAACAAAATTTGAAAAAAAAAAATAATAATATGCAAAGCCAAAATATATTCAACCCCATGTGTTCTATAGAAGATTACACAGATAATTAAGCTCCAATAAGAAGGCAACTGCAACAGGTTTAATCTACTCAGAGAAAATTTTCTTAAAACAAAAAGATGAGAAATAATATAGTACATTACAAGTAATAGTACACGAAAACCGTTACATATAAGCCCACCAACTACACAATAAGAAATTGCATGTCCATGGACATATTATGATAAGCGTCTCCAGTTAAATTGTGCATAAATTAGTTAACTAACGCCAATAAGAAAAAATGAAGTACCGAGCAAAGAAATCACAACCGAAATGGCATAACAATTTTTTCTTCAACACGTTAAATTGGGAAAAGTAATGCCTTGGAAGTGATAAAGTTTTATTGACTCACGGTTCCTTCTAGCATTTTCAATAATGCTTGTTGAACACCCTCACCAGAAACATCTCTGCTAATATTTAGACTCTCAGCCTGAGAAAAATACCGATTAACAAGGTTTATGTCGATACAGTAGATCACTATAAAGGAAGGAGATTAATTAAACGAAGAATTATGAAAACCTTCTTTGTTATCTTGTCAACTTCATCAATGTAAATCATCCCTTGTTGAGCTGCTTGTACATTGAATTGTGCTGCCTAAATCAATATAAAATGTGCATCAATATTAGCTGCCCATAGGTTAAGAGGCAAGATCTGGATAATTATAAAGTAAACTGACAGTTCAATGGGGAGAGAGATTAGATAAGTAAGAACCAGATGTCTTGCACTGAGAATGTAATCAAGTCATTCAATCAGTTTAACAAAAATGGTGAGGAAATGGCATAGATCTATTTCTGCATACGAGAAAAGGCATATGATCTTGTGAAAGAAAAAAAAATGCATTGACATTGAGTTTTAACCAGCATAGAAATCAAGAGCCCTGAAACACTTCATCAATCGTAAAGCAACATTAATAAAGGCACGAGGTTGACTTAAGCGAAGCAAATATTTGCCTATTTTTCAGCTAGCTGATGACAAAATCCAAATTATTGGAAGTTTCCTATTTAACTGGAAATAGAGGTGTCATTTGGGTATTAACTTTTTCTCCACAATAACATTTTCTCAGTTTGTTGAGCTGAATTATCTTCATTAATACACCATACCAGCTCTCTGCCAGTAGAATGAGATGATGAAAAGAGGGTTTGGCCAATTTTTCAATTTCTTCATCCTTACAGGAATAGAACAATTTCTTGAGCTCAAAGTTTATCTGAGTTAATAAACACCCTTCTTAGAAACTAGCACTCTTTCATGGGTTAATTGCCAAGCGTCATATTATTACATTCTATGGTAAGTTGAACAACATATTGATAGGAATGCTATTGGGAAGGAATTAGAGCATAAGGGTATATTAGTAATTAGTTAGAAAGTTTGTTACGATACTTGGTTATAAATAGAGATAGTGGAGAAGGAGAAAGATAAGCATTATTTTGGTAGTGAATTAGGGCTTGAGAGTAATCTCAAGAGAGGGAGGGTCCAAGTACCTCGAACACTTGGTTTATCTTGTATTTTGGTTACCATCTTGCAATACATTTGGATTCTTTCACATATATAATTTTTTTTATTAAAAAAAAAAAAAAGGAAAAAATGACAGAAAATCAACCATTGTAGCAGAAATATGAAATAAATAAAACTACTATACAAGGCAGAGATGAACATCATATAAAAATCCAACCACGACTTGATAAAATCAGCTAACTACAAGCGAAATTGCTAAACACGAAGTCCTATTTATTTTTTGGAGGAAATTAAACATGAAGCTTACAGCAAGTAGCTTGTGCAAAATTGATTCAACGTCTTCTCCAACATAACCAGCCTGCAAAAAGTAAAAGCATCCTCTCTTAATTCAATAACAAGCCTTTATTATTTTGAGAAGAAGCTAATATTGTATTGTTGAATAAAAATTCATTATTCAAACTAGTGTTGGTGGCTTGGAGCACGTGAAAAATGAAGCAAATTAAAGCAATGTGGCTTCTGGTTCTCTACAACAAAATTAAAGGATTGCTTCTACATTTATTGTCCCACCTCCCTTTTGAGAGGAAACAAACAAAAGGATAAGGCACCCTTTAATGAAACGCTTAGTTATAGAAAAGATGACTGACTACAAAGAGAAAGAAATTGAGCTACCAGTTGTTTCAAAAAAATACAATACCGTATCAGCAAAACTGAATAATGCAGTGAACAGTCCTAAGAATCAATGAACTTTTATCAGTGTGGCAAGGCTCAAGTTCATGGCTTCATTAAGAATTAATCATATTGTCAAGTTTAGGAAGTCATAAATGGGTGACCATGAAATTATTCACAAAGGAAAAAGGGCACAAGAAGATGACTAGAATGTGCCAGAAATTCATAGTAAACATATAAACATCATATTTTACGGTTTCCTACAAATCATTAAGAGAGTAAAAAAAAGAAAGAAAGAAAGAAACTCACCTGTGTTAAAGTTGTAGCATCAGCAATGACAAATGGCACATTCACAAATCGAGCCAAAGTCTTTGCAAGTAGTGTCTTCCCTATATTACATTTTGCAAATTAGAACGGGACTTCAATACATTGTGGATGTATAATATTATGCCAAAGACAATCAGTATCAATACATTGGAACTCGATAAGTGTAAAAGATCATACCAGAGCCCGTTGGTCCCATCAAGAGAACATTGCTCTTTTCTAACTCTACGTTATCGTCATCATCTATCATATCTTGGGTTTCTGATTCAGTTCCTGACCTGCTACACGAATGCACAACAACAATAACAGCTAGTTACTCATGGACATGAACTGAAGGGAAATAGTTTTACCAAATAACAATTTTGATGCAAATGTTATAGGAAAAACCAACCCTTTTTGCAAGGAAGCATGATATATTCGTTTGTAATGGTTATGTACAGCCACAGAAAGTACCTGAGAAAGATAAAGAAAGCTGTCATTGAAAATCACCTAAATTTTGGAAAAAATATATATCTTCTGCACTGCATATCATAGCTTACACTCATTCACTCCTAATTATCAACGTGTAGATGGTGGTCAAACTTCAAAGACAATTAACTCGAGTCTCGAGATATGATAGCTAATCTATTTAATCAATATCACTTAAAAGCCTCTAAACTAAACATGTTCATTTTTATGTTGAAAAGCCACTATGAAATGCATAGTAACGATAATTTCATCAGATCACTGAAAAATCATATGCAGACCTTCTTGGCTTTTTCTTGGCCAATAACAAATTTGTCCAAGCCCTTGCAAATTTCTTTAGGAGTGGGTAGATCCTTCCCCAAATTGGATCCTCCCCACTCACTCTTCTTCCCATCACCAGCGGCATTTCCACCAGAACCCGAGGTACTTCCACCAGGACCTGTAGAACGAATGAAGTTCACACCAGGCGCAAATGGCGGACCTGGAGGAGAATGCACCGCCAACCCATTAACGGGAGGTGGTCCAGGAGGCCAATTCTCCGGCGGTTCTCCACCATAAGATCTCGCAGTTTCGAAAAACGACACTCTCAACCTACTACTAGTATTCACATAATTTTCATCTGAAGAACCGGCGATGGCATTACCTTTACCATCTTTGGTACTGATCCTTCTTTCGGAGGAATTCTTGGGTTTGGAATTAAGATTGCCGATCTCGATGAAGCTACCCTGAAGAGGAGCGATCTTGTAAGGGCGGAAATAGTAAGCGGTTTTACAATTGGGGCACAAATTAACAGCCTCGTAAGCTTCCTTCCGGTTAGGAGGAGCATCGCAAGAAGGGGGATTTAGGGTTGGAAAATGGCGGTTAGAGAAGAGAATATCCATATGCTTAGAACAACGTGGGCAATTGGCCTCGGCCCGAATCTTACGGATTGGTGGAGTAGTTGTGTTGTTGGAGTGTGAAGGGAAATCATCGGAACCAGAGCCGCCGTTGTCCCATTTGTACCGTTCCTGAACGCCGATGAACGATTCCCGCCGGCGATGAGTGGAAACGTGAAGAAAATTGAGATGGGTCGAAATGGGGGAAATCTGGGTCAATCGGTGATTGTGATTTGAGAAACAGAGCAGCCTGATTGCCTTCAATTTCTTCAATTTGAAGATCGCACATCCACCACTGCCAGACATGTATAAATTTGTATATAATTCAAAAAGGAATAAGAAATAAGATGATTCGTCAAGAACCCAGATGAAATCCAATAGAGTAGAAGCCGTAAATCTCGAGACAGGAGTCGAAAGTTGGGTATGAAATTGTTAATTTATTGAGAGAAAGAAAGGTGTGGAATGTGGAATATTTTATGATTGTGAGGATGAGAAGGAATGTGGGAATTGGGAGAGAAGGAGAGAAGGAGGAAGATAAAATTGGGAGAGTTTCAAGGAGAAACTCTCATCTTTAATCAAACTGTTCATCCACGCTCAATTTCACTTCTCAAATGGATATTGTGGTTTTTTCCAAATTTCTGTCTGAATTTTCCATTGTTGGACGAATCTGCTCATACTCTGTAATATAGGCAAATTTTAATTTCTACTCTTTTTTTTTTTTTTTTGGGAAAATCATTTTTAATTTTAATTTCTACTCACCCTCGAGGTTTTAATTTTTATGAAAAGGTCAATATGAATATTAACAAACAAGTCTTTCATATTTTTTCTAAAAGAAATCTTATAATAATATTAGGTTTATGTTAGTGATATTTTCTTTATATTTTCAAAAAAAAAAAAAAAAAAAAATTGTCATAACATTATGCTCTCTGCAAAGTTGTGTCGTGTTTGGGGATAAGTTGTTAAACCGATTCTATTTTAGTTGTTTCTTCTTTTTTTCAATATCCTTATATTAATTATTCATTTTATTTTGATAATTTTAAAATAAAAGAGAATCTTAATTTGAAGCTGATGAGCAACGAAATTTGACAAATGTCGAACATGCTTGAAGGAAACTTGTTCGAAAGAACTCGCTATCCTCTGAATATCGTCAACCCAAGTTCCAAATTCATTGAGTATTGCATGTTCCCCTTTAAGAAGTTGAATCGCTTGGAGAGAATCAAATTCAAGAATAATTTTTTAGAAGCTCAATCGCTCAGCTAACTGCATGTCTTCCCAAATTGCTAAGAGTTTAGCCGCAAGAGGAGAAAATTTTGCATTTGTTGGAGAAGACAACACCGCCAGAGATTCGATCCCCTCTTTAGTTCTACAGATAACCCCAACTCCAGTCGTCGAGCTTCGTTGATTACACCCAGCATCGACATTCACCTTCACCCATGCCTCCGGTGGAGCTTGCCAAACATTGACATCCAAACCTCCATGATTTGAAGTCCATTTATTAAAGCTTGAATTGTCTCTAGCAACAACATCTTCCAAAGTAATTTGGCTCTTTTGCAATCGAAAAGCACATGATTCGTGGTTTCCAATCCTTTAACACAAATGGGGCAAATAGGTATTACATTCATATACCCCGTTTTCTTAAAGCTTCCATCGATGGTAAGTAATCATTGAAAGCTCGCCAAATGAAGCGTTTGATTTTTTATGGGAGTGAGAGCTTCCATACATATTTCCACCATTTTCCACACACATTTGCACTAGAAGAAGCAGATTGAGAATATATTTCTGCCATATATACCTTATAACCACTTTTAACATTATAAACATCATTCTTGTCAAAATGCCACGACCAACTATCTGGTTTGTGTGTATAGCTAATTGTAATTTGTTTTATGAACTCAAGGTCATCAACATTAACGGCTTGTTTCAGCTTTTGAATATCCCAGAATCTTGAAGGTGTTATAAACTCCTCAACCAAGCATTCTTGAAAAGGCCAAAAATTAGAAATTGGCTTGAAAGTTTTCTCTCTTGGAATCCACAAATCTTTCAAAAAAACGAATACCACTACCATTCTCAACTACCATTCTCAACTCCTTCTTTAATAAAGTACACCCCCAGTGAATTCCTTCCCAAAGATAGGACGAATTGGGCTTGATAGTTGCTTCCAACAGAGGATCATTTGGAAAATATTTGCCTTTCATTACTCTCGAAACTAGAAGATTTGGATTTGTTAGGATTCGCCAAGCTTGTTTAGCCAACAAAGCTTGATTAAACCCCTCCAACTCCCGAAAATTTGAGTCACCACATTCTTTTGGCAAACATAACACCTCCCACCTCTTCCAATGAATCTTCCTATGCTCATCGGAAGACCCCCACCAAAATCTTGTCATAACTTTAGAAGTTTCCTCACAAAAAGCCTTTGGCAATTTAAAACAACTCATCGCATACGTTGGAATCGATTGTGCTACACTTTTAATAAGTATCAATTTGCCCCATAAGAGAAGAAATTTGCTTTCTATCCTTTAATCGCCTTTCGAATTCGATCCATTATATGTCTAAAATCCTCTCCTTTTTTCCTAGATAGCATTGAAGGAAGTCCCAAATAATTTCCAATGTTTGTAACCATTTGAACTCCCAGAATGCTTTGAATATAACTACACAGACCCACATTTGGGGACAAACATATAGCAGACTTGTCAAAGTTTATACATTGACCCGAGGCCCTTTCATAAAGATGAAGCATCATTTTTAAACGGTTGCACTCATTTGCGTTGGCTTGACAAAAAACTAAACTATCATCGACAAAAAATAAATGTGAAATGCTTGGACTCCCACTACCTATATAAACTCCTGAGATTAGCTTTTTATTGTGAAGATCTTGCAAAGATGAAGATAAACCTTCAGCAATTAAAAGGAACAAATAAGGAGACAAAGGGTCACCTTGGCGCAGGCCTCGAGTTGCATTAATATCTTCCTTTGAGACTCCATTAATCAACACCGAAAAGGAGACTATTGAAACACACTCCATAATAATAGAGACCCGCTGTTTGTCGAAACCCAAACAAAGCATGATAGCTTCCAAGAATGTCCAATCAACACGATCATATGCCTTACTCATATCAAGCTTGAGTGCTGCAAACCCTTGCGAACCTCCTGTCTTATGAGTAATATACTGCAAACTTTCATAGCCAATCATCACGTTATCTGTTATTGCCCGTCCTGGTATGAGTGCTGACTGATTTTCAGAGACAACATCCTTGACTATGTTCTTTAACCGGTTGGCCAACACTTTAGCCACAATTTTATATGAGACGTTACAAAGACTAATAGGGCAAAAATCAGCAACCCGACAAGGTTCCTTGACCTTTGGAATTAAGGTGATAAAAGTTGAATTCCATTCTTTTAGCGATCGTTTCCGTTTAGCATCAATAAGCATTATCAATGACTTGTGGGATAAAGCGTAAAGTGAAGGTTGCCCCTTTTAGAGGCGTGAATGTTAGATTCTGGAACACGCCTACAAAAGGGGCAAGCTAAATTCACCAGCATACCTCTAAGAGAACGATTGTTGCAAGTGGGAAAAGAGTTTAAGCAAGCTCGTCACATGAAAATATTTAGCTTTGGAAGGATTGAGAGTTTTCCGTATTTTTGTCATCTCATGGTTTGTGGATGATGAGACTTCCTGGACAGTCCTCTACTCTACTTTATAGATACTTTTAACGGTGCACAAACCTCTTCTATCGTAGTGCTAGAAGAAAAGGTCACCAGTTGATGACGATAGAGTGGTATGCAAGTTATCATTATTCAGAATGAACAACCTAGTAACCTTTGGCACGTTCCACTGTCCCTCATACTGGAGCCTGATCATAGACTTTAATGACCCTCCAAAAAAAGAGAAGCAACAACAACAAAATTTAAATCAATCAACTTCGAGTTAGGAAACCAATTTTTCCTACAAGGCGTGAATGTCAGATTCTGGAACACGCCTACCAGAGGGACAAGCTGAATTCACCAGCTCACCTCTTAGAGAAAGATTGTTGCATGTGAGAAAAGAGTTTAAGGATGCTAGTCACATGAAAATATTTAGCTTTAGAAGAATTGTCAGATCCTGAAGAGTTTTCCGCATTTTCATCATATCATGGTTCGTGGATGACGAGGCTTCTTGGACAATCCTCTACTCTACTTTATAGACACTTTTAACTGTGTACAAACCTCTTCTATCGTAGTGCCAGAAGAAAAGGCCACCGGTTTATGACGATAAAGTGGTATGCAAGTTATCATTTCAAAGTTATTCAGAATGAACAACCCAATAACCTTTGGTACGTTCCACTACCCCTCTTCAATCAGACTACTCATTGAGATGTTAGTCAAGGGCCTAGGAGGGGTGATACACGAGGGTGGACTTCCTAGCTTACATCAAACCATTATCATTGAATTAAAAAATAGCTACATTTCTTCTAAAATCAAAACATGTTGGGGCTACTTTTTTTAATTACCTAGGTTGTCCCTCATTTTTAGACTCGACGATTTTCTTTTCTTTTGCTCTCTAAGGGACCGTTTGGGTTGAGAATTTATAGATGTCTGAGAATAAAAAAATTATGAGAATAAAATTACTAAGAATAAAAAAAAAATGTTGTTTACTAGTTACGCATGAAAATGATATCATATATTTATGAAAATAGATGTTATAGATGTATTTGGTGTAATTTAATATGAATTTTATTACCTTATAAATATGGATTAATAATCCAATAAAAATTCCTTCCCCAAAACAAAAACCCCACCATTAGTATGCCCACTAGACAATTCAGAGTTTGTTAACTGAAAGAGACGAACACCAAGGAAGAAGAAACATGGCATCGGTTCAAATCCAACCTCATTTGAACCAATTAGTTCTATCAGTGCTCGAAAAATGCAGTCATCTCAATCACCTCAAGCAACTCCAAGCCTTTCTCATTTCTCTTGGTCACTCACAAACACAGTTCTTCGCCTTCAAGCTCGTTCGCTTCTGTAACCTTACTCTTACTGACTTAAATTACGCTCGCTTCATTTTCGATCAATTAACTTCCCCAAATGTCTTTCTCTACACTGCAATGATCACATCTTATGCTTTTCAACCCGATCCTAAAGCCGCATTTCTTTTATATCGTACCATGGTCCGCCGAGGAACTCCTCGACCCAACCATTTTATCTACCCCCATGTTCTAAAATCTTGCCCTGAGGTTTTGGAGTTGAATGGCACGCAAATGATTCATGCCCAGGTGCTGAAATCTGGATTTGGTCGATACCCAGTTGTCCAAACGGCCATTGTTGATTCCTATTCGAGATTCTGTTTGGATATTGAGATTGCACGCCAGATGTTCGACGAAATGCTTGAGAGAAGTGTAGTGTCTTGGACGGCTATGGTTTCGGGGTATGCCAGGCTTGGGAAAGTTGATAGTGCAATAGAATTGTTTGAAAGTATGCCGGAGAGGGATGTGCCTGCTTGGAATGCTCTCATTGCTGGATGTGCTCAAAATGGATTCTTCTGTGAAGCAATTTGGTTGTTTAAAAGAATGGTGTCAATAGCTCTGGAAGTTGATAAGGAGCGTGAAAACAAGCCGAATAAGATCACAGTTGCTTCTGCACTTTCAGCTTGTGGACATACTGGGATGCTTCATCTTGGTAAGTGGATTCATGGTTATGTTTTCAAAAGTTATCTTCGTCAGGATTCATTTATCTCAAATGCTCTGCTGGATATGTATGGGAAATGTGGCAATTTGAAAATTGCGAGGAGGGTTTTTGACATGATTACTTTAAAAAGCTTGACATCATGGAATTCCTTGATTAATTGTCTTGCACTCCACGGCCATAGTCAAAGTGCAATTGATTTATTTTTAGAGTTGGTTCAATGTGGGGATGGCGTGAAGCCAGATGGGGTTACTTTTGTTGGTGTGTTGAATGCTTGTACTCATGGAGGATTGGTTGAAAAGGGTTACTCATACTTCGAAATGATGAGGCGGGATTACGACATTGAACCTCAGATCGAACACTTTGGATGCTTGATCGACCTTCTTGGCCGTGCAGGGCGGTTTGAAGAAGCAATGGAAATTGTGAGGGGAATGAATATCGAACCGGATGAGGTTGTATGGGGTTCTTTACTAAATGGATGCAAAATTCATGGCCATACAAATTTAGCTGAATACTCAGTGAAAAAGTTGATTGAGATGAATCCAGAAAACGGCGGTTATAGAATTATGCTAGCGAATATATATGCAGAGCTGGAAAAGTGGGATGAGGTTCGGAAGGTTCGGAAACTTTTGAAGGAGCAAAATGCTTATAAAACACCAGGTTGCAGTTGGATTGAGGTTGATAATCAGGTTTATCAGTTCTATTCTTTTGACATGACACATCCAAGTGCAGAACAAATATACAAAACCTTAGATAGTATGATCAGCTTTATGTAAAAGGCAAATGAAGATTTGACATCAGATTAGAGCATATTCTACCTTCCATGCTAATGCTTTCAGTAGTTGGCATTTATCACGTGAGAAGGTCGAACCATGAGAGCTCGTGAAGCTCTATCCAGCTCTTCTCTCCTTCCATTGGCACAGTCTTCTTTTGAGGTCAATAAGAAGTTTCATGAAAGATGTCTTCTCTATTCTAACTTTGACCTGAGCTATTGCTTCTAAGTAGAGCACAATTGACAACAGGTGCAACAGTGGGACAGTTGGAGGCAATCAAGTGATAGGCTTAGATCAGATGAAAACAAGTTTTAACAAATTGTCTCCCCTTTGTATATGCATTTGATGACCCTCCCTTACACAACATAGAAGGTAGAAGTAGCATAGTGCAATTGCGGATGAAGAGAAAATTGGCGATGGAGAAGTTTTGGGAGTTCTTTAAACAAGTCAAGGATGGTGTGCTAATGTAGTAGGGTCACACGGTTGTCCCATGGTATTAGTCGAGGTGCGTGCAAGCTCGCCCGAGCATTCACGGATGGATATCAAAGAAAAAAACAAAGTCAAGGACTGTGCTGTAGTTCAAAAGGTATGTGACTGTTTTAGCTATGTCTAACAAGTTGTTCATGGACATCTATTAGTTTTATGGTATGTGTAGTAGGAATTTGTTGCTTTATAAGTTGGAAGAATAATCCCAAAAGGGGGAAGTTTCCATTTGGGAATTTTTTTCAACACTTTTGATAAGTTACAAAGAAGGTTGTTGGCCATAGCCATCAACTCCAAATAGGTGCATCATTTGTAAGCCCTTGGATGGGAAAGAAAACACTTTTTTTTTAATACAGTAAAAGGGAGAGATTATTTTGTATCATTTTGTAACCTCCCTTAGCTGCTAGGTTGGCAATCCTCCCCTTTCTCTTGTATATTTTATTGATGTTATGCTAGAATTCCCTTTTCTTTGCCTATGAATTAGTGCTTTGACAAAAGACTTCCCAATTTATTTTACTTGAATTATTTAGGAGAGATGCAGTTTCATTAGTTGGGCTAGCTTTATATGAAGATTTAGGGTGAGTTTTTTTTCTTCTTTTTTTTTTTTTTGGAAAAGTTTCATTCAGATAAAATGAAAGGGATGATACAAAAAACACCCCAAGAAGAGCCCAACTAACCTAAAACTGGGCTATAGTCAAGCAAAATAATAATGCCTAAAGGTAAACTATCATAGAATGACCTAGTAGTTAATAAGGGCCTTGAAAATAATAATGAGTTTAGACGGAATGTGTTCAAACCATGGTAGTCACCTACCTAATTTAATATCCTACGAGTTTTCTTGGTAATCAAACGTAGTAGGGTCAGGTGGTTGTCCCGTGCGGAGACCTAGAGAGATGTGATATCTGACGAGAGACCACACCTCCCCCGCAGGTAGGGGTTGACCACCATCATACCGAAAACTTATCGATCGACCGAATTTGATATATATATATATATGTTTCTTAAAAATAAAGTCTACAATTAAGGCTCTTCGTCCTCCCCAAACTCCAACGATCATCGGTCACTTCCCTACAACCGTACAAAGGATACCAACACTTGGGCCCAATCAAATTGGGTGAAAGCCTCCTAACACGATCCAAAGTATTAACCCCATAGAAGATCTAGCCCGCAAACTTTTTTACCTTCTTTGAAATTTGGGGAATTCTCAGAAATAGCTAGGAATAAATAGATGGATTGAAAAATAGCTAAGATTGTTTCATATTCTCATCCAATAGCTACCAATATTATAGGGTGTCAAGTTTATAGTTTTCATCCCCTTTTTACCCCTTCTATATATGAATTTTTACTCTTAGCCCACCTAACCGTTATTTTATTTTATTTATCCTTTTTGTTTTGTTTAAAACAATTCTCATTGGTAGTTTCGTATCCCTTAGTTTTAGGCTAGGTAGTCAACACCACCATTCCATCTTTACCCCTTTGTGTATACACGTATTTTTGGACTACCCCATAAATCATTTTTTTTTAAAATATTCTATCGTCGGAGTGCCTTTTCGCAGTGCCTTTTAGCAAATAAGTTGTATTACATTACTATCGTCGGAGTGCCTTTTCGCAGCCTCTTGAGCCATGTCTTTCGATTTTCTCGTCCCCTTATTTTTTTTCCTTGCTTACTCCGACAATATTATCTTTCTTATCTCGTCTCCCTTTTACTTTTTTTTCTTGTGATCTTGAGTTCTCCCCACTAATCACCTCTTTTTGCAAGTCCAGATGCTGTGTATAAACCAAGAGAATATGTCATTACATAGATAAACATAACAACAATTGTAAAGCAGTGAATAGAGGCAATTACATCACTGCATTCAACACGGTTTTTATACTTCTTTTCCTTTCCCTTCTCCTTCTTCTTCGGAGATACCTTCATCTTTTGTATATTGCCACCAATTTCTCTTTGTCTTTTCAGCCCTTTCCCTTTTGTCTTAGGATCAGTTGTCTCTCGGTTTAATTCACTCGTTACTTCATGTTCCGAACCCTGAGCATTGATACACCAAATTATATTGCGAAATTTTGGTTGACAACCTAGATGTATGTAGTAAGATTTACATATAGTATGATAATACACCAAATTATATTGCGAAATTTTGGGTTACAACCTAGATGTATGTAGTAAGATTTACATATAGTATGGTAGGTATCTATTTGGGATTACCTCATCCTCTTCACCTACGCGTATTGGAGACGTTTGCTTCTTTGATTTCTTGGTAGACATTACACCCGCGGCCTTCAAACGTTCGCTAGCCCTTGCCATCTCTGAACGAACTAAAATGTTACAGAAACCATATTTAAACTTATATAGGAACCCGAGTTTTATGTGTTAACAACAATTTGTTTTAAAAAAAAAATTGAATAAATAAAATACCTTAAAAAAAGGATCCTAACTAAATATTTAATAAAATATATCCCAACAAAATTAGTTATACTCTAGGTACCTAAAAATTAGATCAGATAGAAGCCTTTGTTGTCAACGTTTGGGCGATGGAAGATTGACGACGGAGATGGTGGTTGTGCTCGACGGAGAAGGTGGCGGGACGGAGGAGCCGATGGCCGGACAACACGAACGGCCGGCGGTTGAAGCTGTGCGCGACGGCGGCGTTGAGTTCCGACGACAATGGCTGTGCGCGACGGCTGGCGGATGAAGACGGAGAGGTCGAATGGACGGCTGACGGATGAAGATGAAGACCAATTTCGCTCTCTGTGCCGCACCACGAACGGACGACCGATGAAGGGAGAAGGGGTCGCGATGGAGTGGCCCGACGGAGATGAAGGTGGATTGCGACGGAGTGGGGCCGAACGGAGTGGGAGAAGGGGCCGAACGGACGGAGAAGTGGTCGCGACGGAGTGGGCCGAACGGACGGGCCGAACGGACGACTGTCGAATCGTTGCCTGCGCCGGCGGAGAGGGGGTGGCGACGGAGTGGGCCGAACGGACGGCTGGCGAATCGGTGCTGTGCGCCGGCGGATGAAGGAGATGGATTGACGGGGGGCTGTGTTGTTCGCCGGACGGAGGATGAAAGCAAATGGAGAAGAAAGCAAATGGGGGGCTGTGCTGTTCGCCGGCGGATGAAAGCAAATGGAGAAGAAGGTGGATTGCAGCGGATGAGGTGATTGGTTTAGGGTTTTACTAATTTTTTTTTTTTTTTTTTTTTTTTTTTGCTAAATTCTCAATTTGTATTTTAAAACATTTTCAAAATTAAAATTTAATGGATTTTCATTTTAAATTGTCTAACTTCTATTTTGTGTTTATATTCTATTTTGTGTTTATATTTTTTTTGTTTGACAAGTATAGTTTCGATTCTCTAAATTAACTAGTATAATTAAAGGTAGATGAAGAGGTGCACCTTACCATTAAATGGTTGCATGAAACGTGTTTATATTTTTTTAGCGTGTAATCAGGGTATATATTTGGCAATACCCACCGGTAGTAATTTTAAATTCTCATATTCCATGTCCAACACTATTTTTGCTATGGTAATTTCAATTTTTCTAACTCACCAGCTTTTTAGCTTTTTTTTCAATTTATTGTTCTGTTGTTAATTTCTCCCTAGTTGCAACGTATTTTAGGTAAATCTCAGAGAGGGGTAGTTTGGTCTCAGGTAAATCTCAGAGGGTATATATTTGTTTTGGTTAATTCAAATCTTGCAACCGTTAACCTTTTTTTTTGTTATTTAATTATTTGTTATTAAATATCTCCTTTTTTTTTTTGTAGGTATTTCAAACATTGAATGACTCAAGGGTAGTTTTGTCAAACTACATTCTAAATTAGTATCTAAATATAGGAGTTAGCTAATTTTCAAACCATTAATTTATTTAGCTATTTTTCAACTGTCAAATGCTTGTTTCAGCTATTCTTGTAGTTGCCCCTTGAAATTTTGATCTTCCAAAAGCAGGGAAAAAAAAGGGATAACTCAAAGAAGAAGGGCCGCAATATCATTGGAGCAAAATTTAGGGTGAGTTTTAGGATGAATTTTGTTAGGGAGAAAATGATTTTTTTTTTCTTCAATTTTTTTATAGTGTTTAATTAAATAATCATCTTAAATGTTTTTGAAAGTTTTCAAAACTCCAATAAAATCTTAAAAAAGTTACCATATGAGAAAGTACTTAGAGAACACGTAATTTTGCTAATTTTTTTTTTTTTTTTTTTCAAAATCATCGTTCAATTGTCTTTATTTATAGAGGTCAAATATATATGAATTGCCAAATCGAGCATAGCTCAATTTGCATAAGGTTGTGCCCTTGATTAAGAGGTCATGGGTATAGCTCAATTTGCATAAGGTTGTGCCCTTTACTAAGAAGTCATGAGTTAAATCATCGCATTAATTAAAAATACTGTTGCATATATATATATATATATATATATATATATATATATATATAAAAGCAAAACTTAGTTTAATTGATCAGGCTCTGGTTTGTAAGTTTCGAAATTGTTTTTTGCAAATTTATTTAATTAATTTGGGGATTGAACCTATAACCTCTTAGTTGAAAGACACAACCTTATGTCAATTGAACTATGCTCGCTGTTTCTAATAGAAATCCAATTTTCCTAACTGAGAATGAGTATCATTAGTATATGTTTATGGAATTTATGTTCGGTCTGGCAAATGAATTTAGTAGAAATGATTTCAAACTTTAAAATTTTAAAAAATGAAAATGTTTTCAAAATCTTATGTGTTTGGAACCAAAATGATTTGATATCATACCGAATAATTTTTTTTTGTTTGGATACTCACCAAATCCAACCTATTTTGAACTGTTTTTTTTTTCTCAATAAATTGAAGTGTTAGATATATATATATATATATATATTAAGGATAAATGAATATCTCCAATATCTTTTATAAATACCTATAAAATATAAAAAAAAAATATCATTTATTAATTCCAATATGAAAGGGAAGAGGAGAAACTTTAAATTTGAGGGCACTTTTGTAATTTTATCATTCTTTGATTTTTTTCATGTAGATTTTAATTTTTTTTTTTTAAATATGAAGAGTTATTTTAAAGTGATCCTAAAATGATTGACCGAAAATCACTTTAGAATATTTTATTTTATAATAACCATTAAACTGGTTATTAACAAATCTAATTATTTCAAAAGTGATTATTTCTTGTTGTCAAACACTTTACATTTTTATAAAAAAACGTTTTCGTCTTTCATAATCACTAGCAAAGTTAATCCATTCCAAACACACCCCTACTTATTTAGGCTAGGCTCAAAATGCTATAATTTTATGTCACTCCATGCAATATTTAGGCTAGGCTCAAAATACTATAATGTTATGTCACTCCATGCAAGGTGATGAAGAAAAGAAAAGTTAAAATCTCTCCGAATCAACATGGTTAAAGCTAGTATACTATACTGTGTCTTTTGACATAAAGAAACTAAAGAATCTTTGATTATAAGCAAGTTTCAATGAGAAGAAACATTTGAGATGATTAAACATTTGTATTCAGCCTTTAGTATTAATAATTCTTCTTAGGAAGCGTTTATGTAACGGTTTTTTTTTTGTAACTTTATGGGGGCGTTTGACCCAAACAGTTGCAGGGAGTTGAAGTTCTTTAATCTCAGAAGTGAGTTAGTTTTGGGAGTTATGAAATTTGTGTGGTTGGGCGAGAGAGTTGTTTAGTCTAATAAGTTAAATTAGTTTGGGGAGTTATGAAATATTTTAGCTGTGTTTTTTTTTTACAGTTTTTTTTTCTACAAATTTTCAAGATTTCATATTATTAAGCTTCAATTCTAAGAATAATGTTTTTTTTAGTTCAAAAAAAAAAAAAAAAATTTGTTTTATCTATCATTTACAAATTTCTTTAGAGATAACAAAAATAATTTTGACCACAATACCTCACATTTATTTTTCAATATCCCTCACATTGTTTAACAAAAATATATATCCAATTTTTTAGGACTCATCTTTCGCCATTTAATTTTAATTTTAATTTCATGAATTCTAAGATTGAAATTTATTTTATTTTTATAAACGTATGTATATTTTACAAACTTCTTTAAACAAAAAAAGAACAACATAGAAGTATAGTACAACATAATGTTGAATCTAATATTCAAAGGGCAACAACGGTCAATTTCATTGTTACAGAAAAAAAATAGTGGATGGCCGACAAGGGCCTAGTTCATTGTTTGAACAAAAAATACAGTCAATGTCAAATAGGGCTAGAATGATGGTTACAACAAAAGTCAAAAGCATGTTATTCCATTAATTACAAACAAAAGTTGTGGAAGCACAAAATGAGTTCAAGGAAGATGAGTCATTCCATTCGTCGGCCTAGAAGGTACATGCAATAATCTCATTTGTCATCCATTGTGAATGACAAGAAGTTGACACTCTTGAGTACATCCGTAAATAAGATGTTCATCAAGGAAGATGGGGAATGGCTTATTCCGGAGTCCTGTTGCATTGGGATGACTCTGCCTGTCTAAACAAATATATTATTACTATAGTTGGTAGTGTAACTAATATGTATTATTTGAATGGGTAATCTTACACTGGCCCATGTGTCGATGACATCCTTCTCCGCCTCCATGCACTTAAACTTGTCATTCCATCCGAATCCATTGCACCTGGGACCCAACATCCCAACAATGGCTGCAGATGTGATAGGTGCCCGGGCCTGAACGTTCCATTGTCCAACCTTCATCCCTCCTGGACCATTCGAGTGAGGCACTCCACCAGCTTGGCATCCTTGGATCTGGTCCACGTGTGCTTCGTCATTCTCCTGACACCTGCCAATTTCCTACCTGCATATGTACATATCATCTTCTGATTAACTAATTTGTTGGGTTATATTGCAATAATAATGTAGGATAGTAAGTGGAATAAAGCATGCATTCAATTAATAAGATAAAAGAGCGAATTCAAATGTTCACATTCGACGTAAGTACATTAGTCACTTAAAAGATCGTGGTAAATAAATATCGAGTTCAATTATTAAAATAACAATAATTGCCATCATCAATGCTCACGATTGTGTCCATTCTGCAAACATTTGTTCAGTCATTTCATCCCGCCCCTTGCTCTATTCGTCAGAATTTTCAATGAAAGTTATATTATCTCCATCTAAGGCAGTTGAAGGTGAGTCTTCCTCTCCCCATTCTTCGAACCCTATATTTGAACCCATCTTCCGAGTGATAAGATTGTGGATGAGGCAACATGACATTACGAATATAAACTCTCGAATTGTATTAGGTCTTGTTTCGTTGCCAATTTCATTGAGATCTGAAGGCAAGTCTCTAGATTTGAAGCGTCGCATGTTCGTGGTCCAAAATCTGAAGGTTTCACTATCGATTTCGTTGAGATTTGAAGCGTCGCCCGTTCGCAAGAGGTGAATGAATCGTCGTTGTCAAGAGCTTGTTGTCCAACATCGCCGCACAGCAAAGCGCTCGCCGCCGACGTAGGCTTCTCGAGATCGGAGGAGCTCCGTAGCACAGCACAATGCGCACCGCCGTTGTAGGCTCATCTAGATCGGGAGGAGCTCCGATGAAAGTGCTGGTTTGTGCCTCTTATTATTTCTATTATTTTTTATTTTTGGCCACTGACTATTCTGAGGAAAGATGAAAAAACAATTGTGATTGCGATTAGTTGTGCTGCAAACTTGGAGAGTATTTTTTTTTTGCGTGGTGTCTCCTTATGAGTTTGATTGTGTATCCATTTGCAAATCTGAACCTATGAAGAAAAAAAAAAAGAAACAAAAAACAACAACAAAGTTGGTGCAATAGGAGGTGATGTTTGATTCAAGGGAGATATTTTCCCAGTGGTGAGGTGGTGTTTGAGTTTTTAGTATTTGAGTGGATTTGTGTCCTCATCTACTAAGTTTGAACGTATGAAAAAAAGTCATCACAAATCCATATTTAATTTGCGCTTCTAGTTGTGAGATTTGGGTATTCTATCCATCTGGGTGAGTTGGTTTTTAGCATCCATGATCATTTTGGGTGTTGAAAATTTGGTTTTTTATTTTTGAAAAATCGTGAATGAAGGGAACACCGAGGGAACTCAAATTGACTTCTTCTTCGATGGATGATATGAAAGGAACTTTGATGGTGCAAATTGATTCTTCCTCTTCTTCAAATTACTGAAGGGAATACTAACAGAGTTCAAATTGTCATTTCCTTCGATGAAATGATATTGGAAACAGTGAGGCCGCAAATTGATTCTTCCTCTCCGTCGAATTACTGTAGGGAACATTGAAGGTGAAAATTGATTTGTCCTCTTCTTCTTATATGGTGAACAACCCTAAAATTTAATCTGCCATGAGAAACTTCGACCAGCGTTCGGAGGCTGACATATTTTTTATATTGTGTGGTCAAAGCAATGATGCGAAGGCCCGCAGAAAATTTAAAGATGTCATGTGGGCTAGAGCACCAACTAGCGTTTGAAGGCTCCTAGAAAATTAAAGATGCAATGTGGAGCATCGACTTGAAGTTTGCAGCGATGATGCAAATTTTTTTTTTTTAAAGTTTATCTTATTCTCACCTTATTTTCAAGTTAGGCATTTGTGATCTTTCATGCTGTAGGAAATTGATCTCATAATTCACAGTGGAAGCCTTTGGTTTCTAAACTATTTCTAGAAACCAATTGGGATCGCTTTGATTTTGTATAAAATTGAAACAATGAAAAGCACCAATAAAGGAAGTTTGATTACCTTTGAAGAATCCACAAAGTCTTCCTCGCTATGACTTTGATATATGATCTAGGTTGTGGAACCTCTGAAGGAAGAATAGGAAATTGGGAAGAGTGAAAATTCTCTCTAACTTTCAGGAGTAAATTCTGTGTCCATGGCTAAACCCTTAGGTCAGGTCCTATTAGCACATGACCTAGGGCAAAACTATTTACCAAAAAATATATATATATATATATATATATTTCTCTTATTAATGTATCTAATACATTAATTTTCCCTTTAATATTTAATGTATCTAATACATTATATTTTTCTTTTATTTAATATATCTAATATATTAAATATTAATTTGAACATTTCAAATTTCTTCCAAAAATATTGATCACTTACTATTCTTATGAGCTAGCAAGAGGACCTTATGGATCTACACTCCAATGATGAAAAATTAATTAATTAAACTCATTAATCAATTATTTTTCATTCATTAACTCTAGGGTTACTCCAATATAAACCTAGAGCTGTACTCTTATGCAATGTAGGACAAGTTGTGGTCATTGATATAATCATTACATGTAAGTCGATCCTTCACGAGTTGTTCGCAATTACACCTAGGTCAAATGTTCCTTTTACCCCTGTAATTGTATCTTGTACCTTAAGTGCCACTGATTCTCTAATGAACAATATATTTATGATCCAACCATAAACCAAGTCCCTCTCGGGCAAGTGAGAGGGTGGGGCCCCATTGTTCAAGTCCCGAAATCAGTACTTAAGAGAACTACTCATCTACTTTTTCTATATGGGAAGGAGTGAATTACATTTTGTGAAAATTATGTTCTCAGCTCTCTATTTGGTCTATCCCCCAAGATGGTAGGCTTATTGAATCAGTCTTAAAGACTATTCTTACCCATGCAAATCAAAGGACGAGCCCTTATAGACAGGAGTTCATAATTCACTCAGGATTTAGATCGACTCACATATGATTATCTTGTGAAATATTAATCTTCTCAAATAACGGATTTACAAAGAGAGATTATATATTTCGTGGTCCAGTCTGTTGAGGATCCCACATCGGAAAGATGAAAGAACCTCACTCACAATATAACATATATGGGCTACTCCTCCTATCACCAATTGGTTTTAGGATGAAACCCCATGATGTCTAATACAGTCCATAGGATACCCCACTCACATGTCTCCACATGAACGATTTGGATCAAATAAATTGTAACAATTACAAAGAGGGCCGTATTGATAACTTTACCAGGATAAGACACTCAACCAAAGATGGCCGTATTGATAACTTTACCAGGATAAGACACTCAACCTTATCCATATACTATAGACTGTTTAGGTTATTCCTTGAACATATCCTCTCGTATGTAACCTACATATTGTTCAAGATTACACTAATAACCTTGGATTTTATACAATATTGGATAATGTTTTACAAATATAAAATAACAATTATAACAATTATTTTATACATAAATGAAAAAATGTTTATTACAAAACTACGAGGCTTTAGGGCACAAAAGCTAACAATCTCCCACTTGCACTAAAGCTAGTGGGGCATACAATAATGTGATCTAAGGCATATTATATACCCAACATTTTCTCCCACTTGCACTAGAGAAGGTGAAATATATCTCGTAGACCTAGACTCTCTAGATGACCCTCAAATACTTTAGCCTGAAGAGCCTTTGTAAATGGATCAACACAATTGTCTGCAGATGCTATCTTCGTTACAATCACATCTCCTCTTTGCACAATCTCTCTAATAAGGTGATATTTTCTCTCTATATGCTTCCCTCTTTTGTGGCTTCTGGGTTCTTTGGAGTTTTCTACAGCACAACTATTATCACAATAAAGTGTGATGAGCTTGTCCATGTTTGGAACTATTTGGAAATCAGTTAAAAACTTTCTGAGCCATACAACTTCTTTTGTTGCTTCACAAGCAGCGACGTACTCAACTTCCATTGTAGAGTCTGCAACACATCCTTGTTTGATGCTTCTTCACACTACTGCTCCTCCACACAGGGTGAACACTGATTCTGATGTAGATTTTCTCGAATCTTTATCAGTTTGGAAATCAGAGTCAGTGTATACTGTAAAGATCAAATCCTTAGCTTCATACGCAAACATGTAATTTCTCGTTTTCCGTAGATACTTGAGAATAATTTTGACTGGAGTCCAATGATCATATCTTGGATTTGATTGATATCTACTGACTATCCCTATTGCATAACATATGTCAGGTTTGGTACACAACATAACATACATTAGACTGCCTACAGCTGAGGCATGGGGAATTCGTCTCATATCCTCAACCTCTTGAGGTATCTTAGGACATTGTTCCTTAGATAGTGTAATTCCATGTCTGAAAGGCCAAGTGCCCTTCTTGGAATTTTGCATCGAATACTTGACAAGAATCTTGTCAATATAAGATGCTTGAGACAAGGCTAGCATTTTGTTCTTGCGATTCCTTATAATTTGGATCTAAAAAAAAAATTGTGTTTCTTCCAAATCTTTCATTTGAAATTGATTAGCTAGCCAACTTTTAATGTCAGTCAGAAAACCCACATCATTCTCAATGAGTAAGATATCATCCACATATAGGAGGAGAAAAGCTACTTATTTTCTTGTATTGTCAAGGTTCATCAACATTTTGTTCAAAGCCAAAAGTTTTGACCGCATTGTCAAATCTAATATTCCATGATCTGGATGCTTGTTTTAATTCATAAATTAACTTTGTAAGCTTGCAAACTTTTTGCTCCTGATCTTGGTTTATGAATCCATCTGGTTGATTCAAGTAGATGCTCTCTTCAAGATTGTCATTCAGAAAGACAGTCTTTACATCCATTTGTCATATCTCATAGTCAAAATATGTGGCAATGGATAAGAGAATGCATATAGACTTTAACACGACAACAGAGGAGAAAGTGTCCTCATAGTCTACTCCCTCCCTTTGATTATAACCTTTTGCCACCAGTCTCGCTTTAAAGGTGTGTACCTTCCCATCTACTCCTCGTTTTATTTTGTAAATCCATTTACAACCTATGAGTTTTACCCCGTTAGGAGGATCTACAAGTTCTCAAACCGAATTTGAGTACATAGACTTAATTTCGAGGTTCATGGCTTTAATCCATTCATCATTGGCAACATCATTCATTGCTCCTTTAAAAGTCAATGGATCATCGATGTCGTCATCCATTATGAAAACTTGAGCTTCAGTTAAGCCCATGTAACGGTCAGGCTGTATTATAACCCTCCCACTACGACGAGGCGTGCACAATTCTTTACACAGAAGTATCTGACTTTTAGATGTGGTGGAATTGTCAACAACTCTTGTTGATGTGTTAGTAACTTCATTGGAAATTAATTCATTTAACACTATTTTACAGCGAGGTTTAGGATCTCGCATATGGTCTTCCTCCAAGAAGGTAGCATTTGTCGACACAAATACTTTATTTTCTTCTGGATGGTAGAAGTAACCATCTCTGGTCTCTTTGAGATAACCTACAAATAGGCACACTTTAGAACGATGTTCCAATTTATTTGGGTTTGTTCTCAGCACATGTGCTGGACATCCCCAAATTCTGAAGTGTTGTAAACTAGCTTTATGACCCTTCCATAATTCAAAAGGTGTCTCAGAGACACTTTTAGATGAAACTGCATTTAATATGTATAATGCAATCTCTACTGCATATCCCCAAAAAGAATCTGGTAGTGGTGCATAGCTCATCATAGACCGAACCATGTCCAACAAGGTCCTGTTTCTCCTTTCTGAAACACCATTTTGTTGAGGTGTTTCAGGTGCTGAGAGTTGGGATGCTATTCCATTTTCTATCAAATAGTCTCAGAATGTCAAATCCATGTACTCTCCACCACGATCTGATCAGAGTGTTTTAATGGATTTACCTAACAAATTCTCAACTTCAGTCTTATACTCTTTAAACTTTTCAAAGGCTTCAGACTTATGTTGCATTAGGTAAAGATACCCATATCTGGAATAATCATCTACAAAGGAGATGAAGTATTCATACCCTCCTCTAGCTTTAACATTCATCGGACCACATAGGTCTGAATGTATAAGTTATAAGGGTTCTTTGGCTCTATATCCTTTTCCAGTAAAAGACCTTTTAATCATTTTTCCTTCCAAGCAGGATTCACAGACTAGTAAAGTGTCTAACTCTAACTTGCTTAGAGGACCACTCTTTACTAATCTTTCAATTCTTTCTAAATTGATGTGACCTAGCCTTAGATGCCAAAGATAAGTTTCATCTGGAAAAACTTTTTGTCTTTTCGTTCTGGATTTAGTTGTCTTATATAATTTAGTGTTTAGAAGCGTCTTACATGCTAACGATCTTAGCATATACAAGTTATTTTCAATAAAAGCCGAGCAAATTTCAATTTCAGTTTTTGAAATAACAACTTTGTTACTATAAAAATTCAAGGAATGAAACTGTTCAACTAAACAAGAAACGAAAATTAGGTTCCTCTTTATCTTAGGAACCAAATACATATTTTCTAAAAGCAAATAAAAACTATTGAAAAATAACTTGACGCTTCCGACAGCAGTTGCTGACACAATCTCCTCGATGCCCACTTTCATGATCATTTCTCCATCCTCCAACTGTTTCCAAGAGTCACTTTCCTGAAAAGAAGAACAAACATGGTTAGTGGCTCTTGAATCAATTATCCAAGTAGATTTTGCATCTTCCACTAAGCAAGATTCGAGGACAAGTAAATCATATTTATCTTCTTTTCGTCTAGGTATTTAGGGCAATTTTTCTTCTAGTGCCATTCTTCATTGCAATGAAAACATTTTCCTTTTACAACTTTGTCAACCTTGACTCTTTTCCCTTTTTAGGCAGTTTTTGTTTTATTTTTATTCTCACTAAACTTCCTCTTCCAACTCTTAGTTCCAGAATTTTCAGAGGTCGAACCTCCAGACTTGAACTTGCTATGAGTGACAACATTTGCCTCTCCACTTTTTTCTTTATTTTTCACCAAAGATTCAAAAGATTGTAGTTCATTCAGAAGAGTAGTGAGGGTGTAAGAAATTTTGTTCATAACAACATTACTTTGGAATTGGAGGAAACTCTTGGGGAGAGTTTCTAGAATAAAACTGACCTGGCTGGATTCATCTATAATAACACCATTCATTTCAGCAACATTAAAGTGGACCATCATTTCGAGAACATGTTCCCGTACCAATGACCCATGCGTGCATTATGGATAAACTTTATAGCATCATGCTTAATTTGATTGGAAGTTTGTCCAAACATTGAATGCAGTGACTCCATCATCTCATATGATGTCGTCATGCTCTCTAGATTTTTGGCCAAAACATCAGTTATGCTTGCAAAAATATAGACCCTTGCCTTTTCATTGGCCTTGATCTAACGATCATATGCATCACAGACATTTCGTGCAACATTAGCAGCGGGTTCTTGAGGACATTCCTCAGTCAAAACGAATTTCATATCATCCACAAACCAGTATAGTGTTGATATTATTTTTCCATGTGGTATAACTATCACAGTTAATTTTTCCGCAACCAAAATAGAAATCAAAGAGCTAGACATTTTGCTGAAAGAAATAAATGAAACATTCAGAAAAGAAATTGCAAACATTATCCAACTAATTTTAGCAAGAAAATCAAACAATAAAACCTATTAGTTTCTAATGCAATGATATTTGAGTTATTTAGAACAAGTGCCGCCGTAGGGTTGGTCAAATGTCCCTTCACTAAATTGAGACAATCTCAATCAAAACATTATACCAAAATAACTCTTATTCCTATAATGTTAATTTATCATTAGTTTGGTCAAGGTGCTCATTAACAACTTTAATGATCCCTTTGTAAGTGTGTCGTATGGTAGGTCAAATGTTGGATAAAAAACTACAATCTTATCCTTCTCAGGAGATTTGCCCTGATATTGATCCATGCAAACACTTTCCGTAGGGGGACGGTCCAAAAACCGCCGCGAGGCCATGCATGGATCTCACGTTGTAAATCAATGATAGAGATCATATGGTATGTTGTCACATATCCCTCTCTCACTTACTATTTTGAAATAGAGTTTACTTTTACCTAGAAAATTTAGGCTAATGTCAATTACCTAAGTTCCAAATCTACCCTTCATAACTCTTATGTTGGTTAGATGTATTTTAATGTGAATTGCCAAGTCTATTAACTATTTAAAAACTTATCACATTATGAGCATGCTTAATGAAATTAAATAAAAATTGACTAATTCAACCTCAGGCCATTTACTAGGTGAGGTGTTCATTTTCAGTCAACTTAAGTACCTCAGCCTAGTCAACTTTCTAATACAGGGTTCCTCATAGTCAATTTTTTATTTAAAATTCATTAATCTTTAATTAACAGTTAATTACTAGATTAATGAATCTTAGTGATAGTCACCTTTCTAAGACATGGATCATCATAGTCAATTTTTTTTAATTTAAAATTCATTAATCTTTAATAAACAGTTAATTACTAGATTAATGAATCTGAGTGATCACCTTTCTAAGACAGGGTTCCTCATAGTCAAATTTTTTTTATTTAAAATTTATTAATCTTTAATTAACAGTTAATTACTATATTAATGAATCTTAGTGAGTTCTAAGCAAAATTTTTAATCTTATTAAAACATAAATCAGCTCATGGATAAATTTGAAATTCTACCGTATTAAACCCTTTAAAAGTTATTATTTATCCAAATCTTATTAGGAACAAATAAATAAAATATTTAAATTTAAGGAAACCCTAAATCTTAATGAAAAAATAAATATCCTAATCCTATAAGGAAAAATATAAATTCTAATTAAGAAAAGAAATTTCCAAATTCAATATAATAATTTATATGGAAAATATAAATTAATATGGAAAGCATGTCAATAACATTAGGAAACAACCTAATCAAATTTTTAAATATAACAATTATATTAAAAAATAATATAAGATGCATGATCAAGCTTAACCTATGGTGAGATTTTAATCTAAATGACCTACTTTATTCAATGAATCAAATTAAAAACATACATCAATATGTATAATTAAATTTCAAAACCTAACAAAATTGACAGGCATATTTGGCATATATTTTAAGAAATTGAAAACAAATTAAATTACAAAAAATTTAGTCCAAGACATATCTTGGTCTTCAAATATCTTTTCTTTTTTGACATTCCAAATCTGCATCCAATTTCCAAAATAATTTGGGCATTCCAAATCCAATCTAATTTCAAGAACAATTTGGACATTCCAAATCCATTTACCATCTTCAATTCCGTATACAGATGCGCCATCTTCAATTCCACTGATTTCGTAATGGCGCGTATAGAGTCTTCAATTCCATTTGACCATCTATTCCACTTGACCATCTTTTAACCATCTTCAATTCCGTAATGCGCGTACAAAGGCTTTAATTGCACCTTCGTTTGACCATCTTCAATTCAGTAATTTCAATTCCACTCACGCAGTACAAAATCGCATATATATATATATATATTTTAAAAGAATTATAGCTAAAAAACCATTGAACTTCAGATTCAAACCATGACCTTTGACATTAGGAATAAGCTGCAAACCACTAAACTACTTCAACTTCTTTGAAAGTGATGTCGGCTTTACTTTCATTATGCAACAGGTTCAAAAATGATACAAAGAAGTCCTAACTCTTTCGAGTTTCACATTTGAATTAATCAAAGCGATAAAACTAATGCCCAAATATGCCTAAACAACCAATTATGCAAACCAATACATATCTATACATATGATAATTAAAATACCCACCATACATGTATTTTTAATTCTAAACAAAAATCAAGATGACTCGGATACCAATTGTAGGAAATTGATCTCATGAACTCGCAGCGAAAGCCTTTGGTTTCTAAAATATTTCTAGAAACCAATTGGGATCGCTTTGATTTTGTATAAAATTGAAACAATGAAAATCATGAATAAAAGAAGTTTGATTACCTTTGAAGAATCCACAAAGTTTTCCTCGCTATGACTCTGATATATGATCTAGGTTGTGGAACCTAGAAGGAAGAATAGAAAATTGGGAAGAGTGAGAATTCTCTCTAACTTTTAGGAGTAACTTCTGTATCAATAGTTAAACCCTTAGGTCCTATTTATAGCACATGACCTAGGCAAAACTATTTGCCAAATATATTATAATACCAAGTATATTATATAATATCAAATATATTGTACATATATATTTCTCTTATTAATGTATCTAATACATTAATTTTCCCTTTAATATTTAATGTATCTAATACATTATATTTTTCCTTAATTAATATATCTAATATATTAAATATTAATTTGAACATTTCAAATTTCTTCCAAAAATATTAATCACTTAATATTCTTATGAGCTAGCAAAATAACCTTAACCTACAAATTATAAGCTCCAATGATGAAAAATTAATTAATTAAACTCATTAATCAATTATTTTTCATTCATTAACTCTAGATTACTCCACTATAAACCTAGAGTTGTACTCTTATGCACTGTAGGACAAGTTGTGTCCATTGATATAATCATTACATGCAAGTCGATCATTCACGAGTTGTTCACAATTACAGCTGGAACAAATGTCCGTTTTACCCCTGTAATTGCATCTTATACCTTAAGTATCACTGATCCTCTAATGAACAATATGTTTATGATCCAACCATAAACCAAGTCCCTCTCGGGTCAGTGAGAGGCTGGGTCCCCATTGTTCAAGTCTCGAAATCAGTACTTAAGAGAACTACTCATCTACTTTCCCTATATGAGAAGGAGTGAATTCCATCTTGTGGAAATTATGTTCCCATCTCTCTATTTGGTCTAGTTCCCAAGATGATAGGCTTATTGAATCAGTGACTATTGTCACCCATGCAAATCAAAGAACAAGCCCTCATAGACAAGAGTTCATAATCCACTCAGGATTTAGATCGAGTCACATATGATCATCTTGTGAAATATTAATCTTCTCAAATAACGAATTTACAAAGAGAGATTATATATTTCGTGGTCCAGTCTTATACAAACTCATTGTATAGGATACCCCCACTCACATGTCTCAACGTGAACGATTTGGATCAAATCATTTGTAACTATTAAAAAGTGGCCCGTATCAATAGCCTTACGAGGATAAGGCACCCAACCTTATCCATATACGATAGACCCTTTAGGTTATTACTTGAACATGATCCTCTCGTATGTCAACTACATACCGTTCAAGATTACACTAATAACCTTAGATTTTACACAATATTGGATAATGTTTTACAAAATATAAAATAACATTCTTTTATACATAAATGAGAAAATATTTATTGCAAAACTACGAGGCTTTAGGGCACAAAACCTAACACATGCCCCAACTTGAGGAGGGTATTATGAAATTATGTATCTTAGGAAGTTAATTTATTTATGTTTATGCATTATTAGGAAAATAGTTAGCATTTATCTTAATCTTTATGTGTTTTGGGAAATTAGGTTTAGCCATTATATTTTATATATACATCTTATTCTACATGAGAAAAATAAGAGAAAACAATTGGTTTGACATGGTATCAAAGCTAAGGTCCTAAGAACCTCGTAAGATACAAAAATCCTAGGGCAACGACGTTCCTCTTCGATCTTGTCTGCATTTTTCACTCAGTTTGTCTCCATTTAGGTTCCAAAGAAAAATAAATCTTAGATCCGAAAGAGCTCCACCGGTTTAACCATCGATTTCGTCTAAATCTAAAGGCAAGTCTTTAGATTTGAAGCGTCGCACTAAATAACTTTCTAAGATAGATAATTCCCTAATAGATAGAGAAAGAAAAAGAAATATAAATAAATAATAATGATGGTATTAAAGATCATATGATTTCCAAGATAAAAGTAATTAAATTAAAAGAGACTGAGAAGGAAGCTTGAATTAAGGAAGATAGTTCGAAGCATGAAAGACAACTATAATGCATAATTGAGTTTTTCTAAGAGGGAATTGAAAAGAGAGAGGGAAAATACCACTTAACAAAAAAATAAATAATAAAAAAAGGTTATCTAATACGTAGCCTTAAGATTAGTTGGCTTTTGGTCTATCTTAATAGATAAAGTTTCAAATTAGAATCGAAAAAACTTTTAAGCTTTCTCTCTTTTAGGGTTTCCCTCGAGGGTGTGCAAGCGACGGCGGCGTGATTCAGCAGGTGGTTGGGCCATCCCTTCGCCGGTCTCGCCAGTGGTGGTGATGGCGGCGTACGGATAGGGAAGAAGAAGGGCGTCCAAGGGCGTTCGTTGGAGGATGGCCATGGTGCGATATCGGGTGTGTTGTCGAAGAAGCCGATCCCGAACAAGCGGCTGTCGGAGGTGAAGAACATCTTGAGGGCGGGGGCGACGGCGAGATCCTTCGTTTCGATGGGTTTTCAGACGTGGTGGCTAGGCGGGGGATGACATCGTCTGTTCTGGGTCAAGATGTCGCAGAGGGCGCTGGTGGTCAATCCATGAAGGAGATGGAGGCGGTGATCGAGGGCCTGGGTGCGGCGGCGCCTGAGCTTCAAGTAGGGCAGATTGGTGGAGGCGGTAGGTTGTTGGAGTTGGAGCAGGGGTTGGTTCGGGTCGGGTTTTCTCTGGGCCGGTCCGACCGAACTAGTTCTCCATCTAGTCGATCCGACCGAACCGGTTCTCCCTCCGGCCGGTCCGACCGAACCGGGCCCCCTTCTGGGCGGGCGATTCGGGTCGTTTCTCCTCATGGACCGTTGAACCCGACTATTCTTCCTCTTGGGTGTTTGGACCGGACTATTGGTACGGTCTATGATCGTTCTCCACGTAGTCAAGCAGTTGAAGTTGTATCGTCTGGTCAGGTTGTGGGTGGTGCATCTGACTTTTCTATGAGCTTGCAGTCAGATTTCACTGTGTCTGATCCATTAAAGGTTAATGATGTCGTGGTGGGTCTCGGCCAGTCTCGGGGTTCTGTTTTGGGGCCTATTGGTCCCCCCAGTCTGGAGGGAAGTGGTGATAAGGGTGTGGGCTCGTCTAGATCCTCGTGGGCCTCGCTGTTCGGCTCCTCTAATGCTAGTGAGGAACCAATGGTTTTTACCCCCTTGCAGGTTATTGATGGTGTGCGGGTTGTTGTCCCCCCTCTAGGTGTCCGTGAAAAGGGTATCGCTTTTTGGCAGTATTCGATCGTTGGTCAGTTTGTGGAAGGGCGTATGTTGTATACAGTTCTGTCTCGTTTGGTGAGCCAAATTTGGGGTTGGGTTGAGATGCATGTTATCTCAACTATGGATAATGGGTTAATTATGTTTCATTTTCGATCTGCGGCCTCTCGTGACTGGGTTCTTTCAAACGGCCCGTGGCATATAGGTGGTCGGCCTATTTTATTGAGGCAATGGACTCAAGGTATTGCTCCTGAAACTTTTATTTTTGACTCTGTCCCTGTTTGGGTTTCTCTCTTTAATGTGTCGTTCGAGTTGTGGAATCGTAATGGGCTAGGCTTTATTGCCTCGGCTGCTGGTAAACCTATTTGTTTAGATCATACGACTGCAGATTGTTCTCGCCTATCCTTTGCTAGGATGTTAGTGGAGATTGGGGTGAATGATGTTGATAGCTCACAAAGTGTGCTATCTTTATAGCCTTATTACCGCTAGTTTATCGTGTAAATGAGCACTTTAATGTTGATTATCTTTTATACTATAGGAATTGAGCTAAATGGAGCTAAATGGAGCATTATTGAGGATTAAGAAGAGAAATGATCAAAGTGGGTGACTTGAAGATGAAGTCCAAGCCAAGATTCTCGCAGCAGTAGCGTCGCGACGCTACGGATAGTCTTCCAGCGTCATTTCCGTCCGTAGCGTCGAGACGCTGGCGTGCCAAATAAGGAAGGAAATCTTTTCGGGACAGCGTCGAGACGCTGCCCCTAGGGTCTCGACGCTGTCACGATTTTATGCTATAAATAAGTCTTTTTCCAGCCGACTTAGGGATCGAATTTTAGAGAGAAAAAGCCCTAGTTTCGAGACTTTGACACTTTGGAGAGGAGAGGAACGAGGATTGAAGCTGAGAAAGAGATTGAGAAGCAAGGGATTGTAGATCACAAGCCGGGAACAGAGAACGACACGATGTTGAGTTTATCTCTTCCTTTTCTTAGAACTATGTTGATGAATTACTTATTATTCGATATGTTTGTAGTTTTGAACATGAGTAGCTAAACTTATTATCTTGGGGATTGATGTAGCCTTTTAGTTTTGATGTTTTAATTAATTGAATGCTTAGATTGATTGTTTATTATCCATTCATGTTTTTACTTTCTTAATGCTTATAATCTTTTGGCCAAGGGTTGTATGTCGTCATGGTTTAAATTATGCTTGAAAAAGAATGATTTAGACTAGATCTTAATTGCATGACTAAGAATAGTTCTGACATGGGAATGATTAGGCTATCTTAGAAGTTGTTTTAAAGAAGAGTTCTTAATGCCTTGCATGTCTTTAAAAACTAGATTGAACAATTAGTTTTATTACATTGCATGAGACCAATTGCGCTCGGAAGAGGCAATTGTTATTTATGTCCTTCTAGACTTATGGAAATTTGCATGAATAATCTAGTTATTTGATTGATTGAAGCGTCAATCTAATTGGTGAAATCACATCCCTAAGATACTTCTCTCGTGAATTGTTTAACTCGTTACTTTACTTTATTATTTGCTTTTGAAATTGTTGTCACAACCCACTTTCCATCTTATTTCTCTAGATAAAATTAAACACTATTATTTGGGGTACTTAAGTGAACTAGAAAGCCAGTCCTGAGGACGATATTCGTATTCATTTACACTTTATTACTTGACCCGTACACTTGCGGTTTTGCACTGCATTAAAAGTGCGCAATAAGTTTTTGGCGCCGTTGCCGGGGACTGACAAATATTTAGTTTCACTTAATACCGTGGAGAACCTGTTTGGTTTTAATTTAGAGTTTATTTTTAGTAATTTATTGATTTGAGTATTTTTTGTTTTTCAGGAATCATTGGTTGTGCATGCGAAAGGATAAAGAGACAGGTTTAGTTCCTTTTGATCCTGAAATTGAAAAGACTTGCAAAAAGAATCGAAGGGTGAAAAAGGACGGAACTGAAGTCATGAATCTTCAAAATCAACCGATGAACCAGTTGCCAATTGAGCAACAAATACAGTTGAATGCACCTGTGCATCAAGCTGTGCAGCAGGATCAGAGACCCATTAGAGACTATTTCCAACCTGTCTTTCCTACTGAACATTCAGGAATTGTCTATGCACCCATCAATGCCAACAATTTTGAGCTCAAAACAAGACTTATTCAGATGGCTCAAAATAGATCTTTTAAAGGATTTCCTTCTGAAGACCCAAATTCTCATCTTAAATCTTTTCTTGAACTTTGCAGTACAGTTAAGATTAATGGTGTTACTCCTGAGGCTATACGCTTACGTTTATTTCCTTTTTCTTTACAGGATAAAGCGAAGGATTGGCTAGATTCTTTGACACCAGGGAGCATTACTTCATGGGATAAGTTGGTTCAGGTGTTCTTGATAAAATTTTTCCCAATTGCTAAGACAATCCAGCTGAGGACTGAAATTGAGACATTCAGACAACATGATTATGAGCAGCTTTATGAGGCCTGGGACCGTTACAAGAATCTTCTGCAAAAGTGCCCACAACATGGTTATGATGAACCACTACAGATTCAGTTATTTTATAATGGGTTGAATGGTAACACAAAGGCTATTCTGGATGCTGCAGCTGGTGGCACTTTATTTTCAAGAACTGTTGAAAGTGCACTCATTTTATTGGAAGATATGGCATCCAACAGTTACCAATGGCCCACTGAACGATCTTCTCATAAGATAGTTGCCGGCTTATATGAGGTGGATGAGGTTAGTGCTCTAAAATCTCAAATGGCTACATTAACACATGCTTTGACTAGACTTACAGGGCCAAGTGCACCTCAGTCCATGGAATCCATAGCAGCTGCCATTGTTGCACCGCATTATGAAGAGCAAAATGTTGAGCAAGCTCAATATGTCAACAATAGGAACTTTGGCTATAGGGGAAATCAGATGCAAAATTCACTCCCTACTCACTATCATCCTGGATTGAGGAATCATGAGAATTTCTCATATGCCAACAACAAGAATGTATTAAATCATCCAGGATTTGCACCTCCACCACAGGAAGAAAAGAAAAAATCTATTGAAGATATGTTGGGAGCTTTTCTTTCTGAGACAAAATCTATGTTTGCTGAGTCTAATAATAGAACGGTCAAGCTTGAGCAGACAGCGCTCACCCATGGATCTGCTATCAAGAACATAGAAGTACAACTGAGTCAAATAGCATCTTCTTTGCATACAATGCAAAAGGGGAAGTTTCCAAGTGACACTGAAGTAAATCCAAGAGAATCATGCAAGGCAGTAGCCTTGAGAAGTGGAAAGCAGTTAGCTGAAACAGTGAAAGAAAAGAATACAGCACCAGTCACAGTTGAGGATGAGGAAATCATTAAGGAAGCTCCAGAGGAGGCCGCACACATTCCATTAATTGACAGGCCTTATAGTTCTACTCTTCCTACTATTCCTAATTCTATTCTTTATCCTCAACGTTCTCAAAAGAAAAAAATTGATTCTCAATTTTCTAAGTTTTTAGATATTTTCAAGAAACTTCACATTAACATTCCTTTTGCAGATGCACTTGAACAAATGCCAAATTATGTGAAGTTCATGAAGGAGATTATGTCTAAGAAAAGGAGACTGGAAGCTTATGAGACTGTGAACCTGACTGAGGAATGCAGCGCCATACTTCAGAAGAAGTTACCACAAAAATTAAAAGATCCAGGGAGTTTTACTATTCCTTGTCATATTGGTAGTTCTTTCTTTCAAAAGGCCTTATGTGATTTAGGTGCAAGTATTAATTTAATGCCTTTATCTGTTTTCAGGAAACTTGGCCTTGGAGAAGTGCAACCCACTACAATATCATTGCAGTTAGCTGACCGCTCCGTCACATATCCTAGAGGTATTGTAGAGGATGTGATAGTAAAGGTTGATAAATTCTTCTTCCCTGCAGATTTTGTAGTCTTAGATATGGAAGAAGATGCTGAGGTCCCTATCATTCTGGGGAGACCTTTCTTGGCCACTGGGAGAACATTGATCGATGTACAGCAAGGAAAGCTAACTCTGAGGGTAAATGATGAAGAAGTAATCTTCAATATTTTTTAGAACTATGAAATATCCAAATGAGGTTAGTACTTGTCACATGATTGATATAGTAGATCACACTGTGCATGAGTTTAGGGACTTGGTGTTGCCTGCTGATCCTCTTGAAAAATGCATGTTGGATCTGACTTTTAAAAATCTAGGAATTTTAGATGAAGAAATTGCTTTATATTCTGATGTTTTAGATCATTTATCCATAGGAGAGTTTAGAAAAGAAAAGATATTTCAATTGTCTGTGAATGAAATAGCTACAGTAAAACCTCCTGCGCCTGAATTAAAGCAATTACCTGCACATCTTCGCTATGCTTTCTTAGATGATTCTTCTACTTTTCCTGTTATTATATCTGATGTATTAAGTAAAGTAGAAGAAGAAAAATTATTGAGGATATTACGTGCTCATCGTTCTGCTATAGGATGGTCTATTAGTGATATTAAGGGAATTAGCCCAACTGTTGTCATGCATAAAATCTTAATGGAAGACACTTTTAGTCCATCAATTGAGCATCAGAGAAGACTCAATCCCGCCATGAAAGAGGTGGTAAAGGCTGAGGTATTGAAATTACTTAATGCAGGTATTATTTATGCAATATCTTATAGTTCATGGGTGAGTCCTGTACAGGTTGTTCCTAAGAAAGGGGGGATGACAGTTGTAAAGAATGAAAATAATGAATTCATCTCTACAAGAACGGTAACAGGGTGGCGAGTGTGCATAGATTATAGGAAATTGAACAAGGCCACTAGAAAGGATCACTTCCCTCTTCCCTTTATTGATCAAATGCTTGATAGACTTGCTGGTTATCCTTACTATTGTTTTCTTGATGGATATTCAGGTTATAATCAGATTGCCATCTCTCCTGAGGATCAAGAGAAGACTACATTCACATGTCCCTATGGTACTTTTGCTTTCAGGCGAATTCCATTTGGATTGTGCAATGCTCCCGCCACACTTTTCAGCGTTGCATGATGTCCATCTTTCATGACATGGTGGAGGATATTATGGAGGTTTTCATGGATGATTTCATGGATGATTTTTCAGTTTTTGGATCCTCTTTTGATTCATGTTTAGCTAATCTTTCTCTTGTCTTGCAGCGTTGTGAGGAGACTAACCTTGTTTTAAATTGGGAAAAGTGCCATTTTATGGTTAAGGAAGGTATAGTTTTGGGCCATAAAGTTTCTGAAAAAGGCTTGGAAGTAGATCGAGCAAAGATTTCAGCTATTGAGCAACTACCTCCTCCTATAAATGTGAAGGGAGTTAGGAGTTTTCTTGGGCATGCAGGGTTTTATCGTCGTTTTATTAAAGATTTTTCTAAAGTAGTAAAACCCTTATGCAATCTTTTAGAAAAAGAGTCTGTTTTTATATTCTCTGATGAATGTCTGCTAGCATTTAATTTGTTAAGGAAAGGTTAACTACTGCACCTATAATTGTTGTACCTGATTGGAGTCAACCTTTTGAGATTATGTGTGATGCTAGTGATTTTGCTGTTGGAGCAATTTTAGGCCAACGTCGTGATAAGTTGTTTAGGGCCATTTACTATGCTAGTAGAACTTTGGACAATGCACAGCAAAACTACACCACCACTGAAAAAGAAATGCTTGCTGTTGTATTTTCTTTTGATAAATTTAGGTCCTATCTGTTAGGGACTAAAGTCATTGTCCATACTGACCATGCAGCTCTTCGATATTTATTTGATAAAAAAGATGCTAAACCACGTTTGATTCGATGGGTTCTTCTTTTGCAGGAGTTTGATTTTGATATACGGGATAGGAAAGGATGTGAGAATGTTGTTGCAGATCATTTATCTCGCATTGAGCATGAGAACCACCACGAGACCTTTCCTATCACAGAGGACTTTCCTGATGAGAGACTATACCAGGTAAAATCTACTATTCCATGGTTTGCTGACTATGTTAATTTTCTTGCAGGAAAGGTGTTGCCACCAGATTTGAAGTCCCACCAAAAGAAGAAATTTCTCCATGATGTCAAGTCCTACCTGTGGGACGATCCGTTGCTCTTTAAGGTTTGCTCAGACCAATTAATAAGACGGTGTGTTCCACATGAGGAGGTAACTAAGATTATGCATGATTGTCATTCATCTCCTTATGGTGGTCATTTTGGACCCGCACGTACTGCTGCCAAGGTATTGCAATCTGGTTTCTATTGGCCTACTATGTTTAGGGATTGTTATACCTTTGTTAAAACATGTGATACGTGCCAACGAACAGGTAATATTTCGAGACACCATGAATTACCTTTAACTCTTATTCTTGAAGTCGAGTTGTTTGATGTTTGGGGAATTGATTTTATGGGCCCCTTTCCCTCTTCCCATGGTTATCTTTATATTTTAGTTGCAGTTGATTATGTGTCTAAATGGGTAGAGGCAATTGCCACTAAGAAAAATGATGCTCGTATTGTCTTACAGTTCCTTCATAAGAACATATTTACTAGATTTGGCACTCCACGAGCTATTATTAGTGATGGGGGGTCTCATTTTTGCAATAAACTGTTTAATGCTCTACTTGTCAAATATGGAGTTAGACATAAGGTTTCAACTGCTTATCATCCCCAAACTAACGATCTTGCTGAGGTTTCTAACAGGAAAATAAAACAGATATTGGAGAAGACCGTTCGCACCACCAGGAAGGATTGGGCCCTCAAATTAGATGAAGCTCTTTGGGCTTACCGTACAGCCTTCAAAACTCCAATTGGTACATCCCCGTATCGATTGGTGTTTGGGAAGGCATGTCACTTACCTGTGGAATTGGAACATAAAGCATTCTGGGCCACCAGGAAGTTGAACTTTGACTCTCAGAAAGCTGGCGAAGAACGGTTGCTTCAACTTAATGAGTTGGAAGAGTTTCGAGGCCAAGCTTATGAGAATGCCAAGCTTTACAAAGAACGCACTGCGAGATGGCATGATCAAAGAATTCAACACCGCTCATTTACACCTGGACAACAAGTACTTCTTTTTAACTCTCGTTTACGTTTGTTTCCAGGAAAATTAAAATCTAGGTGGTCGGGCCCCTTTACCATAAAGGAAGTATTTCCACATGGAGCCATCGAGTTGCAAGCTACTGATGGACATTCATTCAAGGTCAATGGACAAAGAGTCAAACATTACTGTGGCACTGAGGAACGACGTCTCGAGAGCCTTCACTTGGACGAACCTGAATGATGCATCGTCCCGTCTAGCTAAAGACGTTAACTAAAGCGCTTGTTGGGAGGCAACCCAATTTCGTTTGTATTTTCTTTCATTGTTGTTTGATGTTTGTTTTTTTTTTTCCCTCTAATTTTTTGTTTTGTTTTGTAGGTAAAAAAAAAAAAAAAAATCTCTGCAGGCATGGAACCCGAGAGGACAGCGTCGAGACCCTGGTGTACCGTCTCGACGCTACGAACTTCTGCTGCAGCGTTAGAAGCCGAGAGGATAGCGTCGAGACGCTGCCCTAGCGTCTCGACGCTACGCGAATTCCTGCAGAGCCAATCACCGAGGGGACAACGTCGAGACGCTGCCCTAGCGTCTCGACGCTATCACGAAAACCTGCAACTTAAATTTCCAGATCCGAGAGCATCCTATCACACTCCCATTTGAAACCCTAACTTCTCCCAACTCGATTTTCAACTCAAATCCACCAAATCTCCCCACAAATCTCTCATTTTTTCTTCAAATCTCCACTCCTTAACTCCCGATCTTGAATTCTTTGGCCGTTCATACTCGATTGAAGTCTATTTCCACCATTTGTGAAGATTCAAAGTTCAAACTCAAGGTTCTTCAAGGGTAATCTCTACACTTTCTATCTCTTTTTTTTAAGCGTTGGTTGTTGTGTAGAAGTTTTTTCGAGTTAAGTTGAGTGTGTTTGGGGGTATTTTGGTTGTGTTGGGCATAAAAAATTTGGGGTTTTGTTGGAGAGGTGTTCTTCGTGTTCTTCGCGTTCTTCGTGTTCTTGAAAAAAAAAAAAATGGTCGGGTCAAAACGTTCGAGAGCTTCATCATAATCATCATCAAGGGCTGCATTTGATTCTGATCGGTTCGTCAGTCTTGCTGCGTATGAGAACTTTCAAAAAAATATAATTGAGAGAAATGTTCTCCCTGAAAGGGGCCTGACTCCGGATGAAGTGCACCAACACCGCTTATTTCAAAACATCATACAAAGAGGTTGGGCAGAATTTGTGCAGCAGCCGTCGAGTGCCGTCGTATCCCTTGTGCGGGAATTTTATGCCAACATGACTGAGGCAGACACCAAATCATTTGTGAGAGGCCGTCGCATTCCGTTTGATGCAACGTCTATAAACGCATGTTTTTCGCTGCCTAACATCGATCGGGACGAGTACGGTTTATACGTCAGCGAGCAGCTCGACGTATATCAAGTCATCAGAGAGTTATGTCATCCAGGTGCTCAGTGGGTCACCAGGCAAGGTGAGGTCATTCGATTCCGCGCCACTGACCTCACTGTCGCAAACAGGGTGTGGCATAGTTTCATTTGTGCCAGGCTGCTCCCCATTGCTCGTCTGAGCGATGTCACGAAGGACAAGGCAATCCTCCTATATGCGATTGCCACAGGTCGCTCAGTGGATGTTGGCAAACTTATCCACAGCTCGATGCGACGCACTAGACGAGGGTCCACCACAGGCGGACTTGGGCACTCGTCCCTCATTACAGAGCTCTGTAGGAAAGCCGGTGTAGAATGGGATGGACGCGAGGAGGTGGTCCACCCTCTGGCGCTCATGGAGAAGAATTTTATCATGAGATTGCGTGGACGGGATGATCCGGTTGCCGGTGCAGGCAGCCAAGATGAGGATGATTTCTATCTGGAGGGTCCTGTTCCAGTTATGCCTGTTCCTCCTCAGCCAGCTCGGGCTTCACAATCTATTGACGAGCAACTCCAGCATCTGTCGCTGCGAGTTCAGCGCCACCACAGGCGTTCTAAGGCACAATTCACTCACCTGTACGAGTGTTTGCGCTATCAGTATGAGCCTAGCGCCGACCAGTCCTTCCCTCCTCCGATGCCTCCATACGCATCATCTGATGAGGAGCAGTGAGCGCCTCCATGTCAGGGCAGTTTCGTTACCCCTATTTATTTTTTCTTATTGTTGTATGCATGCTGTTTTTATTTTATACATTGAGGACAATGCATGTTTTGAAATTTGGGGGTGGGACTAGCATGTTAAAGGCCCTGAGTATGTTTGAGCTGAATTGTGATGCATTGCATGTGATTAGGATAACCTATGAGATATTCTGAATATTGATAATCTGGATTGGAGAATTATGAAACCATATCTGAAAAGTTGAAAATTATTTTTAACTTTTGTTTCCCTTTTGTATGTTTGACTACCCTGTAAGCTATGAATGCATCTTTGTGTTGAGTCTTTATGCATGAGAGAGACAACATGATTTGGCTTTTATTTAAAAAAAAAAAAAAATTAGATAGTATCTCATTGCTTTACTGATTTATGAATGCATAAGGTTATTGCCATTATACCCTGCCTATCTGTGAGACTTTGAGCCATTAAGCACTATCTTTACACAGTGCTCTTTTCTCTTAAATTGAGTGTGCCATGCATGATTGACTTTTCTAGAACTTGCTCTGATATGCATGTCTGGAATCTCTGAATTCAATTTGAATGTCTTATTTTCACAAGGGCAATTAGGATAACCCATTTTAGCTTTCTCAAAAGGCCAACCTTGACATTATCCTTAGAAAGCCATTTTGAGCCTTAAACCTTTTTGTTGGAAATTTGCCATATTACAAGCCTTATATCCATTCTATTGTTTTTTCCTTCATTTGAACCGTGAACTGAAGAAGAAAGATGTATACCACATGATGCTTAAATCAATCCAAAGGAAAAAAAAAATGAAGTATTACTCAATGCATGAAATATCCCTCGTAGTGGCTTTGTTAAAAATAAAAAAAAAATAAAAAAAAAAATAAAGATATAGAGAACAAAAGCCACCGAGAGGAGTAGCTTTACAAAGAGTCAACAATCCTTTCGAGCTTCATGTGGTATGGACAATAATTCTTCCAATTAAGTAGCTTAAAATGTCCTTCCATCCACCTTTACCTAAGCCCAATTACAACCAAAGTGAGACCCGAAAATTTGACATTCTTTTGATTTTTTGATGATGAAGATTTGATATTTTAGCAAGCTTATGGTAAAATTCTTTTATGCATTGGAGTGAGTGTTTATCATATATATATATCCCGATTAGTGAGATGATTGAGCGAAATTGTGTGAGGTATTAACTCTTGTGCATTCGAATGTCGTAATCTAATGAGATGCTTAAGCTTTATTATAAAACTAGCCTTTGATTGTTTGTTCTCTTGATTGTCACCATGGCTCAAACCATAGATGAATACTTAGTTTTATGGGTAGTTTTGGATACAAAAGAAAAACAATAGGCTATGGTTGAATTTATTCTTAAATTGTGGATTATCATTATTGGGATTATTGAGGTTGGAATCACATGTTTGCATTCATTAATTTGTCTTATGATCTTGTTTTATTTTGCTCGAGACTAGCAAAAACTTAAATTTGGGGGTGTTTGATAGCTCACAAAGTGTGTTATCTTTATAGCCTTATTACCGCTAGTTTATCGTGTAAATGAGCACTTTAATGTTGATTATCTTTTATACTATAGGAATTGAGCTAAATGGAGCTAAATGGAGCATTATTGAGGATTAAGAAGAGAAATGATCAAAGTGGGTGACTTGAAGATGAAGTCCAAGCCAAGATTCCCGCAGCAGTAGCGTCGCGACGCTACGGATAGTCTTCCAGCGTCATTTTCGTCCGTAGCGTCGAGACGCTGTGCCTAGCGTCTCGACGCTGGCGTGCCAAATAAGGAAGAAAATCTTTTCGGGACAGCGTCGAGACGCTGCCCCTAGGGTCTCGACGCTGTCACGATTTTATGCTATAAATAAGTCTTTTTCCAGCCGACTTAGGGATCGAATTTTAGAGAGAAAAAGCCCTAGTTTCGAGACTTTGACACTTTGGAGAGGAGAGGAACGAGGATTGAAGCTGAGAAAGAGATTGAGAAGCAAGGGATTGTAGATCACAAGCCGGGAACGGAGAACGGCACAATATTGAGTTAATCTCTTCCTTTTCTTAGAACTATGTTGATGAATTACTTATTATTCGATATGTTTGTAGTTTTGAACATGAGTAGCTAAACTTATTATCTTGGGGATTGATGTAGCCTTTTAGTTTTGATGTTTTAATTAATTGAATGCTTAGATTGATTGTTTATTATCCATTCATGTTTTTACTTTCTTAATGCTTATAATCTTTTGGCCAAGGGTTGTATGTCGTCATGGTTTAAATTATGCTTGAAAAAGAATGATTTAGACTAGATCTTAATTGCATGACTAAGAATAGTTCTGACATGGGAATGATTAGGCTATCTTAGAAGTTGTTTTAAAGAAGAGTTCTTAATGCCTTGCATGTCTTTAAAAACTAGATTGAACAATTAGTTTTATTACATTGCATGAGACCAATTGCGCTCGGAAGAGGCAATTGTTATTTATGTCCTTCTAGACTTATGAAAATTTGCATGAATAATCTAGTTATTTGATTGATTGAAGCGTCAATCTAATTGGTGAAATCACATCCCTAAGATACTTCTCTCGTGAATTGTTTAACTCGTTACTTTACTTTATTATTTGCTTTTGAAATTGTTGTCACAACCCACTTTCCATCTTATTTCTCTAGATAAAATTAAACACTATTATTTGGGGTACTTAAGTGAACTAGAAAGCCAGTCCTGAGGACGATATTCGTATTCATTTACACTTTATTACTTGACCCGTACACTTGCGGTTTTGCACTGCATTAAAAGTGCGCAATAAGTTTCAGGCTCATAGTTGGGGTATTTCAGATCATTGTCCGCTGGTGTTCAATGTGGCGAGCCACTCCCTTCGTAGGTCGTCCCCGTTTAGGTTTTTTAATCACTTCGCAGATGACTATGGAGCACTATGTATATATCTATATATCTATCTATGTATGTATATATATATATATATATATATATATATATATATGTATGTATATATATGTACATATACATATATATCTATCTATGTATATATATATATGTACATATACATATATATCTATCTATGTATATATATATATGTACATATACATATATATACACATATATATATAGATATATAGATATACATGTATATACATATACATACATATATATAAATTTGTATCTATCGATATATACATACATATATTCATAACATATATATGTGGATATATGTACATTGTATATATGTACATACACCTATGTATGTAATTATAGATTTATATATATATATATATATATATATATATATATATAAAATGACGTGTTTGATTACCTTTTTTTTAACTTTTACTTTAATGTATTCTATACATATATATGTGGATATATGTATGTATATGTGTTAGGTCTATATGACAACTTTAGAAGGGGTGAATTGGGTTTAATTAATTTTTTTACTAAGATAACTCAATTTAACAAATTTATATATATATATATATATATAAAATGACGTGTTTGATTACCTTTTTTTTAACTTTTACTTTAATGTATTCTATACATATATATGTGGATATATGTACGTATATGTGTTAGGTCTATATGACAACTTTAGAAGGGGTGAATAGGGTTTAATTAATTTTTTTACTAAGATAACTCAATTTAACAAATTTAAAGCACTCATCAAGAAACAATTATTAAAATTCTAATTAATGCTAGAAGAAAGATTGACAACAAGTATGCAGAAATAAATTTTATCAATCCCAATAAAAAATGAACAATTTAGAGCATGCACATAATTTCTAAGATTAAATGCAAAAATAAATAGGAAAGGATTAAAGAAGATTACACCGTGGTTTTTATAGTGGTTCGGTATAACTCGACTTACTCCACTGCCCAAACGCCTCTTGAGAATTTGAATAATTTTTTTTTTTGACTCTTTCCACGAATTAGAGTTCAACCACTACACTACTCATTTTACGGGTTCAAGAGCAAACTCGATCAAACCATTACAACTAATTTGAACTCACAAATTAATCCTCACAATACAATACAACTAATTTGGAATCTTAAAAAACACAATACAACTCTTTTAGTAGAGTTGATTTACAAATTTGAACTCACAAATTAATCCTCACAATACAATTAATCTCTTTTAAGAATAAGATGAAAAGAAAACAATAATTTAGAACTGGAGAGAGCAACAATGAAGGTTTTGTGAATTTTAGAGAATTGATGGGAAAGTATAAAAATTGTTGTTGGAAAACAATTGGAGAAAAAGATGTTTAAAAGGAGAAGGAAATGGGGTAAACAACTAATTTTAATTTGGACAATTAAATTGAGATAAAAATAAAATCAATGGATGAGATTAAAAGAAAAGAGATATAAATATATATATATATATACAAGATTAAAGCCCACATGTCACTCCCTCACGAGACCAGAATTGAGCCACGTGTCGTGCTCTGATTGGTCAAGCTTGATGATTCAGCACCACGTGTCTTATTCATTCGAGTTTGTTTTGCCCGTAACTTCTTCGTTTGAGCTCCGATTCGAGTGATTCAAAATGCGTTGGAATCTTTGTTTTGAGCTCTACGCTATAGTCATTTCAAAATACTAAAAATATTAGTAAATAAAATCATGTTTGTTATCATCAAAATATTACTTAAAAATAATTAATTTGAGATTAAGGGCCAAAAAGTCAACAATCTCCCTTTTTCTTTATGATGACAAACCCTCAAAGAAAAATAACTTGAAATACATATAAACCATAGAACACACATGTGATCAAGTAATAATATCAATGTCAAGTCAATCAGTATCACTATAATGTTCATACTTGAAAATCATTCAAAAATAAACTTCTCCTCCTAAATTAATTCTTCTCCTAAAACACAACCATAGATGATGAAACAAATTTAGAAAGACATGAAAGCTCCCCTAAAATCATGAGCACATACTTTTCATAACTCCTTCTATCAAGATGCCTTCTAAAAAAAATACAAGATTATAAAGAATCAAGAGGCATCACATTGAATAATATCAAGCTAAAGCCTATTTTTGAAAAAAGTTTCTTCATTCAAAGGATTGGTGAAAATATCCACTAATTGATTATTAGTGCTCACAAATTCAAGAAAAATAAGGTCACTTTGCACATGCTCCCTAATATCAATATGCTTAGTCCTAGAATGATGTATATAATTTTTAATAACGCTAGTATTATCACACAATATAGACACATTATAAAAAAATTAATCCAAAATCCCTAAGAGTTTGTTTCATCCAAAGAATTTGAGCACAACAACTACCAACGACAATATATTCCGCTTTGGTAGTAGATAAGGCAACAAAAATTTTCTTTTTACTAAACCAAAATACTAAGAAACTATCAAGAAATTGGCAAGTCCCACTAGTACTCTTACGATCAAGTAAACTACCTGCAAAATTCGCATCGGAATATCCTACCAAATTAAACTCAACATTTATAGGATACCACAAACCTAAATCAAAATTTCCAAGCAAATATTTAAAGATTCTTTTAATGGCATGCAAATGTGACTCCTTAAGACAATAATGAAATCTAGTACCAAGACATACACTAAATATGATATTCGATTTACTTGAGGTTAAATAAAGTAAGGATTTCGATCATACCTCGATAAGCTTTTATGTCCACACATTTACCTTTTTCATCCTTGTCAAGCTTGGTGGTATTAGTTTAGGTGTTGTGTTTTAGGGTTTACATGTGTAAGGGTAGACTAGTCTTTGCATTGTTATTCTATTTTAGTATAAATAGGTCCCTAGGTCTGTATTTCATATTAAGCAATTCTAATACAATGTAGCCTCTGTATATTATATAAATTCTCTGAATTTAACATGGTATTTGAGCCAAAATTGATAGAATTTTGCAGTTTGGGCTAAGGTATCGGGTGTGGATTGAGAGAATCGATTTTGAGGAATCAATTTGCGGTTTGGAAGGGTGTTTGTGTCGTTCCTCGATTTGAAATTCGGTGAAGCATGCGATGGTGGATGGTGTTTGGACGGGACGAATCTGAGGCGATTGGCGATTTTAGAGCGACGGTGCAATATGAGTGTTGATTTGAAAGGCAGGGAAGCTTGGATCTGAGGCGAAGGCATTCCTGCATTGTGGTTCGATAGACGGACACAGATAGATCTGTAGAAGACGGTGGTGCGCGGTGGTGCGAGGCAGTGAAGTGCGAACGGTGGTCTGGAGGCGGTAGTTGCGGTGTTGATGAAGGCGATGGCAATGGTAGTCTGTGAGAATTGAAGAATGCGTGTGGCAACGGCTGAAAGAAAAAGCATGAAGAAGATGAAGTAGGGCAACCAGTTACGTCTGGTTCATATGGGTCTGATCAAATCGGTTCGACCCGGTTCGTATGGCAGTTCGCTGGTGGTTCGATGTTGGGTGTTTTGGTTTAGTAGTCTAATTTACTGTAGAATTTGGTAAATTGGGCTTTGTGCTTGCAGTTGGAATTTGCAACCATCAAAATTTGCACTAACATTCCGAAATTTGGGAATTTGCACTAACATTTGCAGCTGGAATTTTGCAATAGGGTTGACAATTAGAATCCACAACATCGACATTGGCATTGGTTGGAAATTTGGACTAACATATGCAGCTGTAATTTTGCCATTGGGTTGACAATTGGAATCGCAACATTGACATTGGTTGGAATCTGCGGCTGGAGTTTTGAAACTGCATATGGAAGATGGAATTCACAACATTGACAATTGAAATTCGCAACATCGACATTGGTTGGAAATTTGGACTAACATCTGCAGCTGTAATTTTGCAATTGGGTTGACAATTGGAATTCGTAGCATTGACATTGGTTGGAATCTACCGCTGGAGTTTGACAATTGCATCTGGCAGTTGGAATTCACAGCATCGACATCAACATTTCAAATTTAGCATTTTGCATCTACTTATTTATTTTTTTCTTTTCTCTCGCAAACTCAAATATGACTATTATGAGTTTGAGATAGGATGTTAGTTTAGGTGTTATGTCTTAGGGTTTACTATTACGAATTCACAGGATCGACATCAACATTTCGAATTTAGTCTTTGCATTATTATTTTATTTTAGTATAAATAGGTTCCTAAGTCTGTATTTCATATTAAGAAATTCTAAAACAATGTAGCCTCTGTACATTCTATCAGTTCTCTGAATTTAACAGGTGCATGTGCTCATAGGAGTTTTTGCAATTTTACCTTCATTGAATTTGAACTTTTTAAGTAAATCCCTTGTGTATTTTTCTTGACTTATGAAGATACCATCCTTGAGTTGTTTGATTTGAAGTACAAGGAAGAAGCTAAGTTCTACCATTATACTCATCTCAAGCTCATTATGCATACAGTTAGAAAATTCTTCACACAAAGAGGGATTAGTAGAATCAAAGATAATATCATCCACATATATTTGCACTAAAATCATACCATTTTCCTTAGACTTAATAAAGATATTAGTATCAATTTTGCTGGAACCCCCACTCAACCAACTGCGAGGGTCCCGGCCCTCGACCAGAGGTGCAGCGGAAGAAAAACTTAAATTAAAAGCCTAAAACTGGTTGAGGACCTATAGCAATCAATAAGGATTGAACTAAGAATTGAAGACACAATTCTAACACTTAGAAAAATTCTTTAATTCGAGTCCAACGGAAAAACCCCTCTCCACTGGTAAACCGACCGGTAAAAATCAACCGAAAAAGTTGACCGGTATATACCACCGATATAAATCACCGGTAAATATATCACCGGTATATATCATATATACACCGGTATATATTATACCGAGGAAATACTGACCGGTATATACCACCGGTATATATATATCACGGGTAAATAATATATATACCACTGGTATATACCACCGGTAAATATTATATACCACCGGTATATTTTCCAGCGAAGAGAACTCTATGAAAAAGTACCAGTATATATCATATATACACGGTATATATTGACAAAAATACCTTATTTTGACGTTCGTCTTCTCGTCTACCTCAGCACCTCTACTGCCCCTCGATCTCTACGTCTCCTCCGATCACGAACTCAGCACGGGTACCAACGAGGACCACCCTTAGAGTAGTCCCAACTATTCTCGGGCTTAATAGCGGAGTAGTGAGACTCCTTGAGCTAAGAGGGTTTGTTGAGAGGGAGGAAGAAGGTGATGAAGCTTGGATGAGTTTTGATATGAGTTTACCAAGAACTTGATGAACAATTCATCAAGAATATGAAGAACTCAAACAACAAACTCATGAATTTCAACAATTGAAATTCAAAATTAGAGGAATAAGTATAAACAACTTTACACTTACTTGGAGTTCTTCCAAAGAACAAACCTCTAATATTCAAATGTCCAAAGCTTCAAAACTTCATCAAACTCAAGCAACAACCAAGAACTTCTTCTTCAACCCTTGAAGATGGATGTTCGGTTGAGAGAAAAAAAAAACCAAGAGAGAGGAAGAGCTTGAGAGTGAAGTCAAAACCATCAATCTTTGGAAATTTTCCAATTCTCCAAAGATGGAGTATGGAAGTGGATAAATGGAATCCACATGGAGCCCATGCACAATGCATGGCTCCATGGTGGATTCTTAATAATAATAATAATAATAATAATAATAATAATAATAATAATAATAATTATTAATAATTATTAATTTTATAAATATTATAAATTATTAATTATAATTAAAAAAAATTTAATTATAATATTTATTATTAATATTAATATCAAATATTAATATTATAATAAACTATCCACTAATCCCGGTTTTCGAAAACCGACTATTCCAATATATGAATCAAAATTCATATTTTCCACCGGTCGATATTTAAATCATATTTAAATATAACTTCTTCCGATTATATATTTAAATCATATTTAAATACACAAAACCCTCGAACAACAGACCCAAATTCAAATTTCTCCGAGTTCTACCCTATAGCCCTGCTATACCGCTTTATCCGAGCTAGCCAGGAGAACCTAAAGGACCTACAGATCATGAGCTTCAACGATACGAGATCATTCGGTCAAAACTCTTTTAACCCGAAACGATCAACATTCGTTAACTCCCGGAGACTCCACTATAGTCCGAGAGTTGCACTCTCCTCACTGTAGATATATTATGTCCTCTTGATATAACCGTCATGGGCAAGTCGACCCTTTACAGGTTGTCCGTAATCACAGCTGGGTCATAATAACCGTTTAACCCATGTGTTACATCTTAGTTCCTTAAGTTCCACTGACACCTCTAATGAACAATTGATCAGTGATCCAACCGACAAATCAGATCCTCTCTCAAGCTTGGAGAGAGTGTGCGCAGATTGTTCAAGACTAGATGTCAGCTATTAAGGGAACAACCTATCTACTAACCCTGAAGAGCGGGTTAAGAGTAAACTCCTTCTTGCTACACTATGTCCCCAGCTACCTATTCGAGTTTATCCCCAAGTTGGTAGGCTTATTGAGCGGGCGTTCCGCCATACAAGTCTAAGAATACTCTCGAATAAGCAGGAGTTCATAGCAAGCTCAAGATTCAGATCGAGTTACCTAGGCCATCACAAAGTGAAATAGTCGGTCTCTTCAGTAAACGGTGTTATAAAGAAAGAGCGACTTTTTCGTGGTTCAGTCTTACGCAAACTCATCGCGTAGAACGCCCCCGCCCGCACATCTCGATGTGAAACGATTCAGATCACATTGTTCTGTGTAACACAGAGCATGCCGCATTCAATAGTGTTACCAGGAATAGGTACCCAGCCTAATCCATATACTATAGATCGTTTTTTACTATAAATGCTAGAGCTTGATCCACAATCATGTCATACATGAAGCTCCAGTATTTGACATACGTCAAGGGTTTTGTGTATTGATATAGATTAATGCAAAACACGTTTCACTTTATTCCGGTAAACGCATTTACCGAATAAAACTAATAACTGATTATTCTAAATAGTATATTTACAAACATAGTTTACAAATCACGAGTTTAAGGACATTAAACCCAACAAATTTTACCCAATTTAAAGTCATCCTCTAGTAAGAAATTACTAATCCTATCATACCTAAGCTCTTGGAGCATGTTTTAAACCAGAAATAGCCTTTTTCAACTTAAAGACATGATTAGGCAAGTCAAAACTTTCATAGCCCGGAGGTTGTTCCACCTAAACTTCCTCCATAATATAACCATTTAAAAATGCACTTTTCACATCCATTTGATACAAAATGAAATTATTATAAGAAGCAAAAGCAAGTAACATTTTAATATCTTCTAATCTAGCAACAAATGCAAAAGTCTCTTCATAATCTATTCCATCCTCTCGAGAATAACTTTGAGCTACAAGTCTAGCTTTATTTTTAATGATATTTCCATTTTCATCCATCTTATTTCTAAAGACCCATTTAGTCCCATTAATAGAAACATTAAAGGGGAGAATTGTACGATTGACCTGTTATTTTAAGCGGATTGTCAAAATGACCTGGATCTGGAAAAAAAAGGCAAATTGACCTTCTGCTGACATCATCAGTTTTTTTTTAAATATTATTTTCTAGCTCTAGCTGCGGGCACGGGCTGATCTTGCTCTAGCTCGGGCGCGGGCTGGTATCGCTCTAGCTCTCGCTTCGTTTAAGATCTGAAAATTTCAAGATCTTGAAGGATTTTCAGATTCGAGACCAGCCCACAACTAGAGCGAGACTAGCCCGCGCCCGAGCTAGAGCGAGATCAGCCCGCGCCCGCAGCTAGAACTAGAAAATAATATTAAAACAAAAAACTGATGATGTCAGCAGAGGTCAGTTTGTCTTTTTTTTTCTTCAAATCTAGGTCAGTTTGACAAATGGGCTAAAATAGGGGGTCAGTCGTACAATTCTCCGAACATTAAACTCTTAGGGACTAATTCCCAAACTTTGTTCATTTTAATTTGACTTAATTCTTCTTGCACATCTAAGATCCAAAACTCATCATTTTCGGCATCTTTAAAACTTTTTGATTCAACTTGAGAAACAAAAACAGTATTATTAAACAAATTAAGAGAATAACGAGTTTTCACATCTTATTCGGGATCACCAAGAATCAAATCCTTGGGATGAGATGTAGCATACCTCCACTCCTTAGACAAGGATAAAGAATCACCTTCCTTCTTTTCGTTGGAGCTCACATCTTGCTTACTTGAAGCAATCTCTTTGACTTTGTCACTAACAAGTAAATCTCCAAAATTTCTTTCTAAATCATCACTACAAATGGAAACATTAGAAACAATATTGCAAGAATCATAAAAAAACTACCTGCATAGATTCCTCAATAACTAAAGTTCTCTTATTTAAAACTCTATAAGCTTTACTAGTAGAGGAATAACCTAGGAAAATACAAACATCCGTCTTAGAATCAAATTTTCCAAGCTTTTCTTTGTTGTTCAAAATAAAACATCTGCAACCAAAAACTTTGAAACACCCAATACTTGGAAGTTTGTTATGCCAAACCTCATAAGGAGTTTTATCTAAAGATGATCTAATTAAAAACTCTATTTAAAACATAACAAGTAGTGTTAACGGCTTCCGCCCAAAAATACTAAGGTAAATCATACTCGTGCAACATTGACCTAGCAAATTCTTGCAAATTAAAGTACGATTTTTCCTTTCAACCACACCGTTTTGTTAAGGAGTTCTTGGAGCGGAGAAGTTATGAGAAAATTCATTTTCTTCACAAAAATTTCAAAAGCAACACTATCAAATTCTCCTCCATGATCAATTTTAGAAATTAAAAAATCTTTTTCATTTTGAAGTCTTTTTGCAAAGCTAACAAAACTTTTCAAAGCACCATCCTTATGTTTTAACATCAAAACCCAAGTAAATCTTGAAAAATCATCATCTATCATAAATGCATAATAGTTCCCTCCAAAAGTAACAATTCTAGAAGGTCCAAATAAGTCCATGTGTAATAGTTGAAGGGGTCTAGTTGTAGTGATCACATTTTTAGATTTGAAAGAAGACTTAGTTTGCTTACCCATTTTACAAGCATCACAAACTTTATATTTTTCAAATTTAAATTTGGGAAGACCTCTCACCAAAGAATTCTTGGAAATATTTGAAATTAAGTACATGCTAGCATGATTTAGTCTTCTATGTCATAACCAAGAATTATCATGTAAATCAGAAAGACATTTATCACTAATAAGGTAATCATTCAAATCAATAGTGTATACATTTTCATCCCTATTACCAACAAACAATACTTTTCTGTCACTAACATTTTTAATGATGTGATTCTTTTTATCAAACACAACTCTAAAACCTTTATCACACAATTGACTAAGGGAAATTCTCAGAAATAGTTAGGAATAAATAGTTGGATTGAAAAATAGCTAAGATTGTTTCATATTCCCATCCAATAGCTACCACTATTTTAGGATGTCAAGTTTCTATTTTTCATCCCCTTTTTACCCCTTGTATATACGAATATTTATTCTTAGCCCACCTAACCGATTTTTTATTTTATTTTTCGTTTTTGTTTTGTTTAAAACAATTCTCATTGGTATTTTCAAATCCCTGAGTTTTAGGCTAGGTAGTCAACATCGTGATTCCGTCTTTACCCCTTGTATATACACGTATTTACGGACAACCCCAGAAATCCTTTTTTTAATTTTTTTCTGTATAGGTTTATTTATTTTCAAATCTTCATCAAGATTTTTTTCCCCATTATATGCTCAGATAACAAATTTTTTATTTCCTTTTCTGTTTTAGATTATATTATTTTCAAATCTCACAACTTATTTTCAAATTTCCAACCCCTCATTATATTGAACAACTATCCTAGAATTGTGAGTTTCATAAACCCATTTATTATTACTCATTCAGTGTCAAATCACGTGTTTCCACCACCAATTTATTTCTTCTTATCGCTGAAACAACCTTCTGTTTATTTTCACCACCGATTAAATGACTCCTCATCATATTACTCTTGCTTTCGATGGTGTATGGGGTGACAAGAATGTGTACAACAACTTCAAGGTTCTCACCCTGGATGTACCCTCTAATTCAACTCTTCATGAACTCCACAAGTCCATTGCTCACCTACTTTCACTACATAGCCCGGAAATGATCTCATAGTTGTCCCTAATTAAGAACGGTGATGATAAATCCATAATCACTAGGCTCTATGAAGACAGAGACCTTGTGTGGGTGCTAGCAGAATATTCGAAGGGTATGTACGACGATTGTTGTTTGGTTGTCGATATCCCCTCTGTAGATACAAGCACATACAATGACAGCGCAAGTAGTAACCAACGGAGGATGTCATGTTTGAAGAAAAAGAATTTTGAAACTTCATCTAACAATGAATCCCAACCCGATTCTATCCTTGATTGTAATCTTTCTTTACAAATTTTGACCAAATTCATTGCATTCACAATATCTTGATCTTTTCTCTATAGTACTTGAGACAAATCATTTGTGATTCCCATGACAACTTTCATAAGATGCATATGAAATACAAAGTCAAATGACTAAATTGAATTTATTAGAATCTTTGCTTCATATTTTTGTTCAGAATTTGACTCGTCATCTACGACTGTCTCGAGTACATCACAAATTAATGAGAACATTGAAATAAATCTCATTAGAGTAATGTAATGTGATCCCCATCGTGTATCTCCTGGACGATTAATTATTGTTTCCTGATTCAATCCTCGCCCAGTTGACAATTCACCATTAATCAAAGCTTCAAAAGTTACAACACTATGTTTTTCTCTTGAAATATCTCGACGTTTTGTTGATGCTCCAATAACATTCACCACATTTCCAACTAAAAGAAAAAGACCAGTGATCTCTACATGATTTTTTGCAATAGCTACCAAAGCTAATTGAAGTTGAGGAGCAAAATAATGAATGTAAAATGCACATTCATTTTCTCTCAAAATTAATGCTTTCAATCCATTGAATTCTCCTTTCATATTGCTTGCTTCATCACATTCTTGTCCTCGCAGACTAGCAATGCTTAATCCGTGTTTAGAAAAGAATTTATCAATAGCTTCCTTGAGCGATAGAGAACTTGTATTAATAACATGTACAATACCTGCAAATCGTTCAATCACGCGTCCTTTGTCTACATATCTTAACACAATTTCCATCTGCTCCTTTAAAGATAGATCCTTCGAATCATCAATCAAAATTGAAAATAATTTATCACCAATATCCCTTATGATTGCATCAACAATTTCTACTGCAATACAATTCACAACATCTTTTTGGATATCTGGTGCAGTCAACTTCAAGTTTTCAGGAGCTTTACTCAAAGCAACAACTTCAATGTCTTTGTTATGGTTGCATAACCATCGTAGGAGTTCAAGAAAATTATCTTGATTTTTTCAATCTTCAGTTTCATCGTTCCCACGAAATGGAAGACCTTGTCGTAACGAAAACCGAGCAACATCAATTGTTGCACCTAATCGAGTTCGATATTCAATTCTTGTTTGGTCAGACATCTTATTAAAAAATGTTTCAATCTGTTGTTTTTGCTTCAAAAGAGCTTCACAATTACCCCAAGCTTGATTATGTGCATTATTTGCTCTTCCAACATGAGCTTGTAGTTTTTTCTACTTTCTTCCAATTTGAAAATCCTTTGCCAACAAAATGGTCACCTCCTAATTGTTCTCCAAGTTTTGGTTTGAATAAATAACAACATAAACAAAAGGCAGCATCTTTTAAAATACTATATTCCAACTAATTAGGATACTTAGTAAACCATTCTGAAATAAACCGTCTTGATTGTGACCCAAATTTCTTCAACGAAAAAGTAGGATTATGAGCCTGACAAGGTTCTTTCTGTAAATATGCTCTACGAACTTGGTCTTGAATATTACAACTGTAATCAAGAATCCTAGTTCTTAGACCAGGATCTGCGGGTAAATCTTCTAAATTTACTTCTGTGGAATATCTATCAGAACTATTATTACTTTTCTTCAATGGAGATGATGACTCAATCAGATTTCTTTTATAGGATTTCTCCATTTAGATTTCAAATTAAATCTACAACAGGATTAACAAAAAATATATCAAACTAATAAACTAAAACATAAAGTAAGAATGATGAAAACTAATAAATGTGTAAAAAGTAATTGAAACATGAAAACAATATTTATACTAGAGTAATTGAAACATGAAAACTCAATGTACAAAAATAATTGAAACATAAAAATTAAATGTACCTTAGAAAATTAATCTTCAAATTCTCGAGCTCTTGATTGCAGGCAACAATTAGATTTGAGAGATAACAAATGTATGCAAACTGAAAGGAGTATCTTTTAGGTTCAAAACAGTAGAATGTAGAATGGTGGCTACATCATCTAAAATGGTGAAGACCAATATTATTTTTAAAAATTTAGGGTTTCATGTTTAAGTATCCCACCAATATATTTTTGTTTAAAAGAATAAATAAAATTTAAACATATTACAAAGAGATTTGATTTTATGTAGAGAAGAAAAAAATACATATATATATATATATATTTAATCTACAGTAAAAAAAGAAAATTATAATTTAAAGAATAGTTGTCCATAATTTTAAATATTGAGAATTTCTTATTATTTTTTCTTTTTTCCGTGTAGCTGTTTGGGAGCCCATAATAGGAATTTTTTATTATTTTTTCTTTTTTATTTCGTGAAGGAGTTGACTCCCAAAATAGGAAAAAAAATAGGATTTTTTTCTTTTCTTTTCGTGAGAGGCTAGTTGGAGTCAGCCTCATCATCGGGCCCGAAGTCCGAAGGCTGGCCCAAGCCCGATCCAAGCCCGGCCCATGGTCAACGGTTGATCGGCCCAACCCACCCCAGCCCTTTCATGCATTGGATTGGATATGGATCTGTTTTTTTTTTAAATAGATCGGCCCATGGGCCGGCCCGTTCGAGCCGTATTTGGATCGGCTCGTTGGGCTGGCCCAAAGGCCCGATCCAATATAATAATATATTATATATAGAAATTGTAATAATAATAATTTAAAAAATAAAAAATAAAAAATAAATAAAAACTCAGCTTGCCCAACTATACTACACCAATGTATTACATATAAGAGAAGAAAAATTATTTAAACAAAAAGAAAAACTACTTCAAAAAATTTATCTTATTCTTGTCCCACATCGGAAGATTTGAGGTTGGAGTAAGTTTATTCTCTATAAATAGGCTTTCTTGTCCCATATCGGAAAGATTTGAGGTTGGAGGAAGTTTATTCTCTTTAAATAGACTTTAATCTCATAAAAAAAATTATATTTAAAAATAATATTTTTATTCAAAGGATCAACCCAAGCCCGGGCCGATCTAGGCCCGATCTAATTTTGTCCTATGGATTGGGCTATGGACCTATGTTTTAGGGGTCGGGTCGGCTCAAGCTTGGCTGAAATAGTGGTTTAGGCCCGAAGGGTTTGGGCCTTTGATTCTTTGGATCGGGCCGACCTGGCCCAATGATGAGGCTGAAGTTGGAGCGCCCAAAATAGGAAAAAAGAAAAGAGGGTGAGAATTGATCTTGGGCCATGAAAGGGGGCTGAAAACACCAATTCCACTGTGTCAATCTAAGAATTTGAATATCAATTAGTAATTATTATTATTAATGTATAAATTATAAAAATTTGAGGGGGGCTCCAGCTTCAGCCTCATCATTGGGCCGAGTCGGTTCGCGGAAAGAAAAGTAAGAATAACTATCACTAGGGGTGTTCAAAAACCCGCAACCCACTAAGAATTTGAAGATTATGCACTAACATTAGGGGTGTTCAAAAACCCGCAACCCACGAAACCCAACTCAACCCAACCCAACTTTTCGGGTTGGGTTGGGTTTTTTTTTTATATGGGTTGGGTTGGGTTGCTATTTTGAAAAACCGAATTTTCGGGTCGGTTCGCGGGTTGAACCAAACTTGGTTCGGTTCAACCCGAACCAACCCGAATTCAATATATTAAAAAAATATATATTATATATATAATGAATTTAATATATTTTAAAAAAATAAATAATATGGTGATTTTGAAAGAAAAATCAAAGATTAAGAAAATTCATTAATGGTGATTTTGAGAGGAAAACAAAGATTAAGGAATTTCATTACTAGTGATTTTGAAGTTAATTAAAAAAATCAATATCTATTAATTAAAAAAATAAAAAATTAAAAAAGGCCAACCCGTCAACCCAACCCAACCCAACCCAACCCGGGTTGGGTTGGGAATTCACCAACCCGAAATTTTCGGGTTGGGTTGAGGGTTGGGAATTCACCAACTCGAAATTTTCGGGTTGGGTTGAAAAACCCTCCAACCCAACCCAACCCATGTACACTCCTCCTAACTAACATGGTGGGAGAATATTATAAACGGGAGATTTAGGGGATATGGGGAAGCTAGACCATTCGATGAAGTTATATCTTGGAATCATTTGAAGAAGCTCATGAAGGACAAGTTTGTTCCAAAGTACTATCAAAGGGAACTTTACTTCAAGCTTCAAAATCTCACACAAGGATGCATGAGTTTGAAAGCCTACTATAATGAGATGTGTTCATTACTTACGACAGTTGACAATTATGAAGATGAGGAGAGCACAATGAACCGTTTCTTCGATGAACTCCATAGAGAGATTGCTAAGATAATTGCCAAAAGAGAAGAAACTCAACTTTGTAAGAGTGTGGGAGAAATGATCATATTGCTAAAAAGATTGAATTTAGGCATCAACAAGAATCTTTAAGGTATCACTAGTAGAAATCGGGGCTATGATGACAAATAAAAACTGTCATCAGGACTTTAGATGACAATTTTTTTCAGTCGTTATAGCCCCTGCCTTCTTTACTCTATAGATGACAAAAACCGAAAACTGTCGTCAATGTTCGTTTGGTGTCAGTTTTTTTCTGTCTTCATAATACGGTTAATGACAATTATTTTCAGTCAAGAGACCTTATTTTATGACACATAAACATTGTCACTGAATGACCACTCATACCATATTTTGTCATGTAAACATAATTGACGACAGTTTTTATTTGTCATCGAATCGGAATGGAAGACAGTAAATTTTGTACGCTTTGATGACTTAATTTTTCTGTCATTAATAGCTTGAAGACCACAACTATTGTGAGTCAACAAAACGAATTCAATGACATGATTTTTTTGTCACAAAATCAATAATAGATTTTTTTTTTATCAAATCTAAATATATTAATATTTATATTTTTAATTGTAATTATTATTATTAATATTATTAATTAATAATAATGAAAAATACAAAGCAAATTAAATAAATCTAAGTTTAACCCAATTCAATATCATTGAAATAAGATGTAGATATCAATATATCATTCAAATACCAAAGTTCATCAACTTTTACATAAACTAATTCATATGTATACAATATTGAAACTAACTACGATGCCCCTAAATTGTTGCAACATTAATAATAAAATGTTGCATAACATGATGAAATATTCATTTAACCCAACAAAAAAGTTCATCATTTGTTGCAATATGACTTCTAGCTTGAAGGAAATATCTCCACTTCGCTTTGTAGTTCCTGCGAAATAGTTATAAGCTATATATACTTAGAAAACAATCCGTAAGTGAAAAACAATTGACCAAGTGACTAAAATGGACCTAAAATTACAAGTAGTCAAAAAGTACCTAAAATTACAATGTAACAACTAAACTTAAGAAGTGTCTAAATCTACAAAGTACCGAAAAACATGCAATAAAGTTTAGAAAATAATAACAAAAGCAAAAGTGGCTACCATAACTGCAGGATAGCCATTAACAAGTGTCTAAATTTACAAAGTATCGAACACATGACATACCTCTTTAACACTGAAATGTAATAAATTCAAAGCTCATTCATTAGTGTGCATCAACAAACTCCATTTAGAACGCAGTCGTTGTTCAAAAATTTGCTCTTATAAGCTTCTCCTACAATAAATTTTGAATTGCCACATTAGTATACTATGTAAGTCACTAATATATTACCAAGCATAGACCATTGAATCTGCACTTTTGTTAAGTTTATCACATCACCAACCGATGTTCTATATATCATTGAAATATGAGGTTGTATATATCATTCAAATACCAAAGTTCATCAACTTTTACACAAATTAAATCATGTGTACATTATTGACACTAACTACAATGCCCAACAATTATTGCAACATTAGCACTAAAATGTTGCATAACATAATGAAATATACATCTAACCTAACCAAAAAGTCAATCATTTATTGCAATATGGCTTCTAGCTTTAAAAAAATGTCTTCACTTGTAGCTTGAACAAAAAATCAATCATACTAGACATGATACATGTAATGGTAGAACTAAACAAATAAAAATAAAAAATAACTAATAAAGTTTAGAAAAGAATAATAAAAACAAACAGGCTACCATAACTGCAAGATAACCATTAACAAGTGTCTAAATCTACAAAGTACCGAAGACATCCAATAAAATCTAGTGTCAAATCAAGAAATGTAATCCATATTTAAGTTACATGGCATACCTCTTATAAGCTTGCATCAACAATCCAAATGTAATCCTTCACAAGTGTGCATCAACAAACTCCATTTAAAACGCAGTCGTTGTTCAAAAATTTGCTCTTATAAGCTCCTCCTACAATAAATTTTGAATTGCCACATTAGTATATTATGTAAGTCAAGTTGAAAGAAAAAGAATATTTGATAAATAATTAATATATTACCGATCATAGATCATCGAAGGTGCACTTTCGTAAGTGCCCACCAAAACACTTCATTCAATCGAGCTCTTGAGAAACAGACATAACAGCTGCATCAAATGACAGCATATTTCTTTCATCAGCTGGCCTTGAATTTACTTCTCTGTCAACCGGCATAATGTATGAACTAAGAGCAAGAGGTCTCAAGTTCGAATCTCCCTCCCCAAATATTATCAAAAAAAAAAAAAATGTTTAAATGCAAATGCCTAGTATACCTATGCTGAAGTAATTATAAAAAAAAAAAAAACCTCTACCACTGAGATACAAATCTTTGTTGTCACAAAATTATTTGGAAAGGAAGAGGCAACATTTTAAAGATTAGCATTTATATTTTTCTTGTGCAGTAACCTCTAAATTCAAATGCCCGCAAAAGCACTGGATTCAAACAAAAAGAGAGGTGTTTGAACCTGAATTATATTCATGGGGCTGAAGTTGCTTGGATCTTCTTCAAATGCTTCACCTAAGGTGTTCAGCTCAGCAATGGCTTCTTCAAATGTCTGATCAGGAGCACAAGAACTGGTGAGTAACACACACGATAAATATACATAATCAACAAAACGATAAAATAGTTATCTCGATGAAAATGCAGAGAGATCCAAATGAAGATAACTAAAATGTATGAATTATTGATTAAGAGGTCAGAAGTTCAAAATCTCTCCCTCACAAAATCTAAATCATCCCTGAGCCAAAAAATTAAAAAAATGCGAAAAGAGAGACAATGTATTTTAGCCTAAAAACACATTTACGTGGGATGGAGGAATTTGAATAGAGGTTCAAGAAACTTGGCCTAACCTGTTAAGACTTTGAAAATTTTACCATTCTTCTTCAGCTCAAACCTAACTCATGGCAGACACCAGCAAAAGAAAAGTTGCAGGCCATTTCTCATGAATCATCCAATTTACCAAAACTTAGTGAAAAGAGAAAAAAAAAAATTAGACATTGGTACATAGCATACGAAAGCAACTAAACAAATCAACATGAACACATAGAACTTAAGTAACTTCCCATTTCAATTCAGGGGGAAGAACAAAAGAAAGAAAACAAACCAAAAAGCAACCAATTTTGTTGAACTTTGATCAAGTTTTGGGCTTTATTTACAACAACCCTTTTCCTTTTCCTTTTTCTATGAACTTTGTTTTTTTAGGTCTGTAAAGATTGCTGTGTTCTCTCTTTTGTCAAAAAGCTGAAGATGGTATGAGAAATGGAACAAGAGGAAGAGAATTACACAAACTTAAACCAATCAGATACAATAATAGAGGATCAATTAGGTCATAGACACACTAAAGAGAACTTTGAACAACGCGGTTTCTTAAACAAACGAAAGTGATGGCTGAATTGAAGTGAAATAATAGATAAAATCAATTGAATTCAGTAAGAAAACGAACTTGGATTCGCAGAGAGATAACCTTAAACTTGCAATCAATTTGACCTTAAACTTACAACTTCCTCGACTTAAACTTCAAACATAAATAACTTTTTGCAAGCTAAATCTGAAAATTAGCCATAAATCAACCAATAAATCATACAAAACTCAACTAATATAACACTCAAAGTATAACCTAGCGATAACAGATAAAAAGCCCTCAAACTTAACACCAAAATGCCCAAATTCAAATAGTCAAGTGCATCTAAGTTACACCAATTCACCCAAATACAATGTAACAATTGAACATCTCCAAAAAGAAAAGTAGAATCCCAAAAATATACTCTAAAAAAAGTAATGAAAACACTCGTTAATTCAAGTCATCAATAATCATAAACAAAATTCATGACAAAGAAAATGATTCTGAGAACTCTGGAATCCAAGAAAAATCAGGGCAGGATGAATCCGAGCGTTCATGAACATAATTTCTATGGAAAATTCTTGTTTAAAAAAAAAACTATGGAAAATTACAAACGCATTGTAAATTAACGATTATATACCGAATTGAGTTGCTCGCGGGTTTGAGGTCGAACGCCGGAGGGAGGCGCTCGGATGATGAAGGGGGAATCGCCGTGGCTCTGGATGAAAGAGACGCCCATGAGATCGTCGCACCCACGCTTGGGGTTGCGCTGGTCGTTCGTAAACGTTGTGGGTCATTCAATGCTGGCGCCGTTTGGGGCTACGACGCTCGAAGCTGCAATGGCGGTCGGCTGAAGGAGAAGAAGACGAGGGAGAAGAAATCGTCGAAGGAGAAGAGAGAGACAAAAATGTAGTTTAAGGTTAAAAATGAAAATCGTGAAAATAATTAGGTTTAGGGTTATTGAAAAATCGTGAAAAGAAAAATGAGAGAGAAAAATTTACCGCTTTTAATTAATTTATATTTCATTTTTCTCTTTTTTTTTTTCTCTTTTAATATCTTTAAATAAAAAAATTAATATATTATTGCAACACATTTAAAAACCGCTGCAATAAAATCGCTGCAATACATGTATTTTGCAGCAGTTTGTTAATTGTTAGAAGAAAGTGTTGCGATTTTATTAAATTTTGCAGCACTTTTTAAACTGTTGTAAAAAAATTGTCGCAGTAGACACATTTTCTTGTAGTGCTGCGCGGCTGCGATGAAGACGGACGTCGGCGGAGCTTGGCGGAGAAGAGGAAATCTGCAGACAAAAAAAAAAAAGGAGATGGGTTTTGGGAGATGGGTTTTCAAGAAATGGGAAAGTAAGAATTTGTATTATTTTTAATACATTATTAATATATAATATAATATAATATAATATAATATATAATAAAATATATTTCAAATTTTCAGATTTCCCTCCATTTTCATTTTTTTTTTTTTTTTTACAAATGAATTATTAATAAAACTAAACAATTTAGGACATTTTAAAATAGTCATTCATTAATGACATTTTAAAATTGTCATTAAATTTCGGAAATCTGAAAAACTTCGTTTTTTCCCACCAAAAAAGCGCCCCAAACTGAAGATGACACTTTTTTTTTTCTTCCCATTGGTTTTCCTTGATTCACATGTCATCTATTCCCATATTTGTAGTAGTGTATGCTAATCCTAAACCTATCTCTTCTGAATTTCCAAGTTTGCCTACTTTTACCCCAATTGTAGAACATAGAAAGCATGACATACTTTGTTGAACTATGTATAAATTACCTACTATTAGTGTTAACAAAGTGTTGCATGATTTTATATCTATAGTTGATGGAGAAATTAAAGAGAAATTACTTTGCGATGTTATGCATGTTGATCTCATTCCATCGGATTGCAAAGTTTTACATGATTGTGTGCCTATTCTTGAGAAAGCAAGTAGTGATATTATAAATGAAATAATATGTGAAACCATAAATGAATCTTCAATGCTCATTGACAAAACCGAGTTACATGAATGTTTACCTATTATTGAGATTAGTGAGATTGAAGAGAAAGCTTGTAATATTATGCATGTTATTTCCAATTTATTAGATAACAAAGTATCACATGATTTAGTGTCTCTCATGCATGAAAAACCATATATTGATGTTTGTGAATTAAAAGCAAAGAATGAGAGTGAGGACCAACCTATTTTGCCTTACAAGCCAAATCTAATGGAGATATTGTATAAGGATCCTTACTATCATATTAACATGTTTTATCTTAGTACTTGCGTTCTAAGATTTTTGCAGGAATTTATAACTCCTAACATCAATTATATTCGAACACAACAAGAGTAAAATAATATCGTCCCTCAAGTCAAGATAGAACCAAAGAGACTCGTCCTACCATCGTCTCATGACTTCAAGATCGCGTTACAAGGCAAGTTTGAATCAAATATGAAAGTAACTAACTTGATTTCTCTGTGTTAATTTTCCAGGAACTACAAAACAAGAAGTTCAAAAACGTGAAACGGAACCACATGGAGGGAGTTCCGGTCCAAAGCTTAAACCTTTCCAATGTTGGAAATTGGAAACAAATTGAAAGGGAAGGGAGATTCCTAACACATGCTCTAGTGTTCTATCTTGAGTTTAATCCAAAACTAAGAACTCCTTTTCAAGTGCTTTCAAGAATACATGATGAGGACTACAAGATTGCACTTCATGGTAAGTATAATAAGTTATATTTGTTGCTATTGATTAAGTTTTTATTTGGTGTAGGTGATCATGAACCAATAGCGTCTAAGACAAAAGAATTCCTTGAAAACAACAAATTTAAGCGCCCCTACAATGACCACAAACAAAAGATGTTGTGTTGTAGCAAACAAGTATCAATTACCAAATGGACATCTAGAAAACCAAAGCATAAAATAAATAAACCAAGTGGTTGAGTTTGGAAACACTTTTGGAAGGAGAGAAAAACCTTTCTAAAAATAACCAAAAAGAGGCCAAGAAGAGCATCATCATCTCACGATTTCAAGAGTGCTTTACAAGGTCGTATACGATAATATTTGAATTTGAAGTTACTAACTTGCTTCATTTATGTGTAGGTACCGAAAAGTATCATTCGAGGACGTATGAAGCAAAAGAAGGGGGAGATGATATAATCATGGTCACCACTACAATGACTCAAGAACCAATGACAACATAAAGGGACAAATCCCTTGTAGAAACCATGAGAACAAGCATATTCATGGATTAGTGACACTCTAATGTGTTATTCCAACTTCGATTGCTTATATATTTCTCCAAAGATTCTAGAATATAGTCATATTGGATACCATTTTGAAGCTCTGTGAAAGAGATTTCCAACCATATAAAGTGCACTCCAATCCGAGCATTGAAGAAGAAGTTATTGCCAAAATATCGAAGGGTGTCCATTCTGGAAACTTTTCTTATATGACTTTCTCCACTTTTATAGAATGTAATCTTTTTACTTTTGGAGTGTCTTGTCCGAAAATTATCAACATTTATGTTTAGGAAAGCCTTTGAATTATTTTAATTTAATTATTAGAATATGATTTATTTTTCCTAATTGTTTTGGGATGTTTTTACCTTAATAGTTATAGGGTTTTTGTCTTGCTCAAGTTGACAACCATAAGGCTATATATATGCCTTCATTCTCCTTTGTAAGGACTTTTGCCATACAATTTTATTAATAGAGAAAAAAGTTTCTTGTTAAGCCGTGAGCTTGTTCCCTTGTGCATTGCACCCTTCGTGGAATCATTCAAGGTTGGTTGATCACCAAACTTGTGGAGTGTTTCCCACCTTGGATTGGATTAATCAATAGTCCAACTCATTGGTCTTTCACCAAACAAAGGGTAACCTGATATTGATTTGCTTTTCTAAACCTTTAAGCATATCAATTGTGCGACACAAGATTCAATTTTTGGTAGATTACTTGAGGATCTTTCCTTTTGTGGATTGCCTAGGCTCCAAACCTACTTGTCTCTATATCACGCTCTCTCTCTATATGAAATATGTAAAAAATATATCAAATTTGTATTGCATATATTGTTAATAATGTACATGTGATAAAAAAAAAATGTACATAACACAAAAATAAACAAAAACTTGTCAAACCGAGCATAGCTCAATTGACATAAAGTTGAACCCTTGACTAAGAGGTCAGGGGTTAAATTGCAATATTGAATACATAGTATACAAATTATTTTGCAAAAATAGGAAAACATAATTTAACAATTTATATTCTACATGCTCATACAAAGTTGAAATATAATCAGCATCAATAACAATTAAGTGTAGTATCATGCATATAGAGATAAAATTACAATATATGTATTTTAAATACCCCTCACCCCGAATTAAATAAATAGCTTTGCAAGAAAAAAAAAATATAATAGTAAAAATATGTTCAATGTAAAATTACAATATATGTATAGATTGTAGTATCATGCATAACAAACATATACCAAAATTTAGATAATCAAGTATATAGAGATAAAGAAATAAAGAATAAATTGCAATATTGAATACATGGTATACAAACTTTTTTGCAAAAATAGTAAAAAATAATTTAACAGTTTAAATTCTACATGCTCATACAAAGTTGAAATATATCAAAGCATCAATAACAATTAAGTAAAATGTTAAAAGAATTTCAATTTCATAAATGGACACAAAAACAACCTAACATATAAACTAATATGAATCATAAAATTGAGATTAATTCAATTATTGAAACATAAAACAATAAGATGAATTAATTCATAGAATTATGATAAACAAATAGTTACTAGTTGAGCATAACATATATAAAATTAAAATTGACATGTTAAAAATAGATAGTCAACGTTAAAAATATATACATAGTATATATGAGATATTCAATCCATATACATTATATATATAAAACGTTCATAACACATATCAAACCTACCTTTAGCAAAGAAAATAGGTAGAGGCTTGTACTAATAACGTGTTTTAAAATGAGAACAAGAACAACAAAAGTAATACTACATAGAAGGGAGATACAATAATAAGTTTTAAAATAAAAATAATAATATTTTTATGAAAAAAAATGAAAATCTCTCTCCACTCCACCCTAACTCAATATTTTTATATTTTTATACAGATTCCATATTACTTAAATAAAAAGATAAGCAGTAGCAACGTCCGACGAGGACCCGTTAAATCACTAGGAACGTTCTCGTCGTTTCGGATCTTGACGAGGAACCTCTAGTGTCAACTGATGAGGACGTTCCTTATCATTTCAATTCTAAAATGACAGATACTTGTTGTTCGATGGCGGACAAGGGGAGGGGAGGTGGGTAAGATATTTGTTTTTAGATCTGTACTTGGGATTGAGTGATTTTTTTTTTCAAGATTTAAGAAGAAGAAGATAGTGGTGGTGAGCGGTGATCGTTGTTGACAACAGACGGAAATGGTGGTGACGACTCGTAAGGGAAGGGAAAGCGAACGGAAGGATATGCATAGTGTTGGTTTTTCTTTTTTGAATTAGTAAATATGTTTGTGAATCATTTTTGGCCACATATTTGTGGATCATTCATGCATTACAAAGGAATTGATATCCGAACTATTTTATCCTAGGGACAACGTGGTTGATAGACTGTTATGCGCAATTTGAGCAGAGCCGCGAAACGTCTTAAAGAGAGCGATCTAGTCCGCGACTCAACCCAAAAGTTCTATGGTAATTTCGTTCCATTTTATTTCTGCAACAACAAATAATATGGAGATTTTTTTTAATTATAATTATTTTTTTAATAATAATAATATTTTTAAAACATTACCAAAAATTATTTTATTTTTAAAAATGTCACGTCAGCCCTCCGTTAAGTAATTAAGGATGATGAGACTTAGGTCCGATTTCACATTGAATTTGATGGACAACAAAGAGATTTTAAGACAATATTAACTAGTTTTGTGTTTGGTAAAACAAATTTTTGATTAATTTAAATATAATCATTTTTTCAATTATTTTTGTAAAATCAGTTGGAAGGCAAGTTTTTAGGGGGCGTTTGGCCCCCGTAATGAGTTTAGAACCTTAGGAATCAAAATTCTGTGGGTTTGTTTGGGAGGGTCCTAAACCCTGAGAATCAGAAAACGGTGTTTGGGGTGCAGTGTTGGGAAGCCTGAGAATCAGAAAAAAAATGTTTGGGGTGCAGTGTTGGGAAGCCAAAAAAATGTTTGAGGTGCAGTGTTGGGAAGCCTGAGAATCAGAAGTAAGTGTTTGGGGTGCAGTGTTTTGAAACCCGGGTTTGGACAATTTTTTTTTCTTCCTTTTTTCCTTTCCCTACTCTCTTTTTTTCTTTTCTTCTTCTTATTTTTTAGTGGATGTTTTGTGAATTGTAGAATTTCTTAGGCAACATGTGACTTTTTTTCTAAACGTTTGAATGAAACATTTAATTTATGCTATAGTCTAAGAATAAGAAAATTATTTCCAACAATCGAAACATTGCTTACAAGAATCAAATATATATTTGGATAAGGAATTAAAAAATTAAATGTTTCATTCAAACGTCTCAAAAAACATAACATGTCATGTCAATCGGTTTGATTTTTTTTTTTAAAAAAATACATATTTAGATAAAGAATTTGTTTAAAAAAAAAAAAAACTAAAACTAAAATGAAAAACACAAAGAGAAGAAAACAATAATTAAACAACAACTTACTATTATATTTGGATAATATTCTCAAGTATGTATCCCTTAAATACAAACTGAAATCTATAATTTCAAATATTTCATGAAGTTAAGTTTCACATAAATTATAAAAACGAAAAAAAAATCTAATTTTGTAATTAGAGAAAAATCACATTCTATTTTAAAATCAATTGAATATTATTAATAATTATTATTTTTTAATTTTTAATTTTTTAATTTAAAATATTAACATGATCACCTCAAATATTTTATTTTGTCTTACAACTAAAAAATTAAACATATTTTGAGCTTAATTACATTAAATATAAATGAATTAAAAAAAAAAAAAAAATTTTTAGATGAATATAATTAGAAAACTATATTAAGGAGGGTGAAATTGGAAGAAAAATGGTGGGACCTATCATAATAATGAGAAAAATTGATTGCAAAATGTTGGGACCCATCATAATTATGAAAAATGTAGAGAGAGAAATGTTGGACCCCACCAATATAATGTAATTTTAAGAAAAACCATTGGTTTGGGAAGGGTTTGGGAGGTGTAACCCATGAGATTGGTTTCCCAAACCCGGGTTCCCAACCCCTTGTCCCAAACATGATTTTGGATTCTAAATTTCAAACCACCCCAAACCATTACGGGAGCCAAACGCCCCCTTAAGATCCCAAAATAAGATATGAAGCCTCTCCTAACTAACTTCTATAATTTCTCATTATCCATTATTTTTATCCCTCAACTTTATTTTTTTATTGTATAGTTTTATTAAAATAATATTAATTATCAAATAATTTTAAATAACAGATAAAATAAATAAAAAATGAGTTAACATTAATTTTATTTTGTTTCTATTTTTTATTTCAAATTGGAACAATAATATGTGGTGTCAATATAAAAATATTAAAATGATATGTCTATTTTCATCATGATAGTTAAATCACAACAATTTTCTTTCGAATTTTCCAAACACTATACTTTGTTTTTTCAAATTTACCAAACACTAATTAACTTCACAGTTCATTTTTCTAAAAGCACCAATTATTTTAAAAGCTACCACAAACCCAAACAGAACCTTAATAGACTTATATCTTAAACTTGGAGAATTTGATTGTCGGATTTTGAAAATTTAGGGCGAGATCGACACAATCTCCAAACCTTAGGGACCAATAAGATATTTTACCCTAAAATTTCACTTATTAGTTCTTTTAATGTGGTATATTTACATTATTTTATAAATATATATATGTTGATGGTGAGATCCGAACAAGGAAAAACTTACTTGACCATGTGCTTCAAAGGTAATATTTGTAGATTTGGCAAAGAGACAGACTTGCAAAACAATGGAAAACGCATTGATGTGGTACTTATCACACTCGCTCTAATTCCTAAGTCATATATCAAAGTGCCAACAAGAGCATAGCTCAACGACATGATTTACCTAAGTTTTACGAATTTCCTTTCATATTAGACTGAAAGGGATGAGACCAGACTCGTTGGGGTCTTGCCTGGAATTGACGGGAAACGTGGAGGTAGACCCTACGAACTTTTGGCCCAAGACATGTTTTCCTCAAGGTCTATCCGGGCGTTGAGCTTGGCTGACCAGGCTCAAACCGTAGTCGACCTGGACCCACATGAGTTCGAGTCCGTTAAAAAAATATTTAAGAGAAGAAAAAAGGAATGCAAATCAGAAATATTGGAAGTTTTTTTTTCTTCTACAAAAGGACAAAATGAAGTAAATAATATATTTGTCCTTAACTTTTAATTGAGATGTCTACATTTGGCCTAAAATTACATAAGAGAATTAGAACTTAGAAGACCTCTAGAAGAAATTGACTTAGAAATGTCCAGAACAAACTGGAGAACCCTCGGCCTCGTTCCATCTTCGAACAAAATCCTGAACCTTCCATCTCCACCTTCATGAATTCTCTAGAAACCATTCCTTCTTCTCTCTTCCACGTATAAAATACTCTGAATTCCCCGATTCCACCCATCTCAGACCCACCGAAAAATGGCGAACTCCAAATCAATGAGACTCTTGTGCGCTTTCATCATCTTCACACTTCTTGTCAGCTCATCCAAAGCCTATCTTCTTCCAATCTTCGATCCATTTGAGATTCTGGAGCATATCCCATTTGGGTTCGAAAACGAAAACAGAGATGCTCTGCAGCAGCAGCAGCAGCCACTCCCGCCGGCGAGAGTTGACTAGAAAGAGACGCCTGAGAGCCACATCATCATTCTGGATGTGCCTGGACTGAACAAGGAAGAGCTGAAGATCAAATTGGAAGATGAAAACAGAATTCTCAAAGTGATCGGGGAGAGGAAAAGAGAAGAGGAAAAACAGAGCAATCATTGGCACCGATTGGAACGAAGTTACGGTAAATTCTAGAGACAGTTTCGGTTACCCATTAATGTGGATTTGGAGTCTGTTAGAGCTCAGCTTGAGAATGGGGTTCTTACGGTAACATTGTCCAAGCTTTCACTGGAGAAGATTAAGGGTCCGAGAGTTGTTAGTATTTTGGGTGAAGAACCGCCGCGGGCGGCGGAGCTGATCAAGTCCGGCGGGGCTAAGCAGGAACTTTGAGGGATTGATTTTCTTGAGTTAATGTGTGTGTGATGGCTGATGTTTTGAGTTTAAAGTTTCAAATGTTGTATTTTTAATAAACCTTCAAATTTGTCCTTATTTTTAGTTTCAACTTCAATTTTCTAAATAAAAATAAAATTATCTCTATTAGCCTTTCCTTTCCCTTCTTCTTGTTGCATAAAAATTGTTATTATTATTGAACTAATTTTGATGGAAGGGTTGGAATTTTAAATTTTATTGAAAATATATAGACTAAATTAAACATTTAAAAATTTAAAAGATTAAAATTGTTCTAGACTAAAATAATATTTTATTTTTAGAAATTTAATGTTGAAAAAAAGGATGAAATTAATCAATTCATTGAAAACAAGAACACGACCGACTTAATAACTAGGAGGGTGGATAGACCACCGACCACCCAATCACACTAGTAAAAACATGATGGACTAAACTGGTGGATAGACCACCGACCACCCAATCACACGAGTAAAAACATGATGGACTAAACTATAGGTCATCTTAAAGGATAAAAATTACCCCTTTGACCATAAAAAAAGAACAATAATGCTTGAATTGGGCGAAAATTATTTAACAAGCTCAAATACGACCAAAAAAAAAAATTGTTAGCAATCAAACCACTCGAATAGTATATAGAGAGGAGAGACGTCTCTTTCACCCGAGTTATTATTTAACAAGCTCAAATACGACCAAAAAAAAAAAATTGTTAGCAATCAAACCACTCCAATGGTATATAGAGAGGAGAGACGTCTCTTTCACCCAAGTTATTATTTAACAAGCTCAAATACGACCAAAAAAAAAAAAATTGTTAGCAATCAAACCACTCCAATGGTATATAGAGAGGAGAGACGTCTTTTTCACCCGAGTTTTTGAGAAATTCTTCAAGGAATTGTTAACAACTTTGAAAAAAAAAATCCAATTAATAATTATTTTTAATTTGTATTGAGTAGTTATTAAAAATCATGTAGATTTTCAGACTTAACATTCATCCATTAATAATAATAGATTTTCTTAAATGTCTAAAAGAATCTAAAATAAATGCCCACTAGAAACCATAACAATAAAATCTAGAATATTCAAATTTAAATGAGAAATCTCCTTATCAAAAGATTTGAATTTTTAGGAAGAAAAAAAAAGGTAAATATTTAAATTTAACACTATACCTTACAATAAAACAATAAAAAATGGGATCAAATATAACTTTATTTTCGCCAACAAGAACATAAACTCAACTAGCATGATGTAACCGGATGACTATAAAGTCTTAGATTCAATCTATCATTCCACATAATGTAAAAAAAAGCTAACTCTATTATCTCTTTTGATAATTTATCTCCAACTCTTAAAACAAACAAAGATTAGAACTTCGATGTAGATTTACAAAAGTAAAAAAAAAATATAGTAAAAGAGATGCTCCAGGATGGGGGCGGGGGCGAACTTCGATGTAGATATACAAAAGTTATGGGTCATAAGATTAAGTAAGTGTACTAAAGACTTCATGACTAAATTCAAATAATCCTAGTATCATTGTATAATTTAGATCATTTGGATGTCTTATCGATTAGAAAAAATATATATTAAATTATGTCCATAAATTTTGAAATTTGAGTCTATTAGATTTATAAACTTTCAATTTAATATCTAATAAGTTGCTAAATTTTAACAAAATTGAAAGTTGGTAAACCTATTAGATACTTTGCAAAAATCAATATTTCTATTTAATAAAAGACACGTGGATATGTTTTCAAAATTATAGATAGAGTCTAAATAGAGACTAAATTATTTTTGAAAAAAATAATCATAAACTAATAGTAGAAATTAATTTTATGATTTGTTGCAAAATATAAAGACTAAATTTGGACATTTAAAATACAATAAATATATATTTTAAAGTATAGAGATCAAAATAACATTTCAAACTTGTCGAATATATAAATATATATATAAAAAAATGAAATTTGAAATAATAGTTAGAATTGCTAAACTAAGCATAGCTCAATTGACATAAGGTTAGGTACTTGACTGAGATGTCATGAATATTCATCTCCACATTAATCAAAGGGAAATTGTAACAGATGTCAAATTAGAATAAGATAATTAAAAATATAGCATGCTTTTAAAAAATTTGCGGATATGACAATTTCTATCGCTGATATCTTATGGCTGATAGAAGTCTATCGCTGATCACCTCAGTTTTTTATAGATTTTTGTCAGTGATAATAGTCTATCACTGATAGAAGTCTATCAGTGATATGATAAAGTCTATCAGTGATAGAAACAGATTTTTTTGCCATATTTGCAAAACATTTTAAAGTTTGCTAAATTTACAATTAGTTTGGGCCCGATTGCTATTTGTGCAACCAACTCTTAATTAAAATATCTTTGAAAAAAAATAATAGTTAGAATTTTTATTTTATAATAATTAAGTTTTTTATATAATTCTCACTTGAGCTAACAAGGCATTGATGTTCTGAGGTTATAGGTTCAATCTTCGCATTAATTAAATACTTTTGAAAAAATAATAGGACTGATTGCATAGATAGCAATCAGGCCAAAAGTATTAGCAAATATAGCAAAAAATTAAAAGAATTACAGATATAGCAAAATAAGAAGGCTTACCTATTTAAATTACCAAAAATCCCATACATTAAACCCAATTAGAAAAACCTAGAGACGCCGACTAATTTCTTCACCTAAACCTCCGTCGTTTCCTCTTCTCCAACTTCTCAAACGACTCTTCTCCTTCCTCAACCCTTCAGTTCTTCATCTACGTCTTTTCTGATTACTGATCTCTCCCCAAAACTTCATTTCTTCTCTGATTTCTCCTTCTCCAACCCTTGATTTCTCCTTCTCCAATCGTTGATTTCTTCATCTTCTGTCTTCTACAACGTCTTCTCCAATTCATTTTCAGTCGTCAGCCAACCCTTCAAACAACATTATGTCAACTGAACAAATGAAAGGAACCAAAAGGAGTTTGTTCAAGGAGGAGATTCATCTTCCAACAAAAAATCGAAGAAAATTGCTGAGGTATATCAAATATATAAAAAAACAAATCACTATTAAATAGGTAGAATGCATGCATGATTATCAGTAATATAAATTATAGTAGATAAAATGCATGAATAAATATCAGTGATAGAATGCATGAATAAATATCAGTGATAGAATGCATGACTGACTATCAATGAAATTGGTTTCTCTCCTCGCTGAAGTTTTAAATGTCTATCAATGATAGCATGCATGAAAAACTATCAGTCATAGATTCCATTGAAGTTTTACTTAATCAGTGATAGACTTCATATAATTTTTACTTAATGTATGTTGAATGTATGAAACCTTAAAATAAGTAGAAGTATCTTGCATGTTTCCCTTAAAAAAATCGATCATTGATAGACTTCATTTTCTATCAGTGATAGACATTTAGTAGTGATAGTTTCATATTATGTTTGCCATAGGATGTGTAAAAGGAATTTGACATTGTCTGCTACTATGTGTTTGTCTATCAGTAATTAATTGTTCTTTTTTTCCCCTGCGTATCATATGCTTGATGTTTAGTTATGCTTTCTATTATGTTTAGTGATAGACTCCATATACGTTTTACTTAATGTATGTTGAATGTATGAAACTTTAAAATAAGTAGAAGTATCGTGCATGTTTCTCTTAAAAAAATATCTATCATTGATAGACTTCATTTTCTATCAGTGATAGACTTTTAGTAGTGATAGTTTCATACTATGTTTACCATAGGATGTGTAAAAGGAATTTGACATTGTCTGCTACTATGTGTTTGTCTATCATTGATTAACTATTCTTTTTTTCCCCTGTCTATCATATGCTTGATGTTTAGTTATGCTTTCTGTTATGTTTAGTGATAGACTCCATATAAGTTTTACTTAATGTATGTTGAATGTATGAAACTTTAAAATAAGTAGAAGTATCGTGCATGTTTCTCTTAAAAAAAATCTATCATTGATAGACTTCATTTTCTATCAGTGATAGACTTTTAGTAGTGATAGTTTCATACTATGTTTACCATAGGATGTGTAAAAGGAATTTGACATTGTCTGCTACTATGTGTTTGTCTATCATTGAGTAACTGTTCTTTTTTTCCCCTGGCTATCATATGCTTGATGTTTAATTATGCTTTTATGTTATGTTTAGTGATAGACTCCATATAAGTTTTACTTAATGTATGTTGAATGTATGAAACCTTAAAATAAGTAGAAGTATCGTGCATGTTTAGACTTTATGTTTCCCTTAAAAAAATCATTATAGTTGGGACAAATCTTGTTTTGAATCACTGGAAACTTTTGGGGATTATTTTTGGTTGCATGTTGCTGGAATACAAGATGTTCTTGGATCTGATTGGGATGTTGATGTGTGATTTCTCTTCCTTCATCTCAATTGTCTTCTATCACTAATTAACTCCATTATCTATCACTGATAGACTATATTGTCTATCAGAGATATAGACTTATATTATTGATAGACTTCATTTTCTATCAGGGATAGACTTTTAATAGTGATAGTTTCATACTATGTTTACCATAGGATGTGTAAAAGGAATTTTACATTGTCTGCTGCTATGTCTTTGTCTATTATTGATTAACTGTTCTTTTTTTTCCCTGTCATATGCTTGATGTTTAGTTATGCTTTATTTTATCAATTATAGAAACCTATTAGTGATTAGTATATAATTTTTTTTTTGTTTATTTTTTAGTTTTAACATATCATATTCATTTGTTTAAACAGGAAAACAAATTGATTGTTCCCAAGAAACAATGGACGTCCATACTTAAAATTACACTCTACTTTAAATTAGAGGTCATAGGGCATATAGAGAAATTCTTGGACAATAGATGTATGGAGATACTTAGGAGTGGACCCTTTGGAAATCTGATAGATTTGAAAATGGGGAAGGTCCCCCTCCAACTGCTTTCCCATCTGCTTAGGAGACAATGTAAATCAAAAAAGGAAAATGTTTTATCATTTAACCTGGACGGAAATATTATAGAATTTGGGTTGAAAGATTTTTTTTTCTAATTACAGGATTGAACTGTAATGAATATCCAACTGTGGATATCTATGATGATAGTGAAGAAAAACTATATGTAATTGGAAATACATTTTTCAAGAACATTGACACCTACGTAGATAGAAGAGACCTGCAGTCAACCATCAATATAGGTGATATTTGTAATGATGATATTATTAAGGTTAAACTTGTCAATCTGTACTTATTGGAATGTTTGTTAATTCCAAGACAATCCCACAATAAGTTAGATTGGGGACATATGGAAATGTTAGAGGATGAAAGAAAATTCAATGCATTTCCATGTGGGAGGGCTTGCTATGACCTTACAATAGAATATTTCAAAAAGGCTGTAAATAGTAAATCAAAGTCTGTCTACCTTCAGGGGTTTCCGATAGTTTTAATTTATTGGGCTTTTGAAGTTATATTCCCAAACTTAGTGACCCAATTATTGGACTTGCAAAGAGAATTATAAATCAAACTCCAAGAATGGTATGTTGGGAATCTAACGAACGAGGAGGTTGGCAAAATCCGAATGACAACATATTCCTAGCTGATGATGTAAGTTATCTTCCTTAAACTTTTTCATCTGTGATAGGTAGTCTATCAGTGATAGACCACTATTAGTGATAGAAGTCTAAAAATGATAAAATACTATCAATGATAGAATTTTAGCATTCATTAACTTCAATCATAGATAATTTTAGTCATAGTTTATCTGATTAAATTTTCAATTGTTTTTTACATATTTACTTTGTTGTGGTTCCAATGGTTGCTACGGAAGAAGAGATTGCTTAAAAAAACTTCAATTATTTTATTGAGTTATCACAACAGAAGAAAGAGAAGAACATGATGGCTGAACAAAAAGGAAAAAATATTGGAGGGGGAAAGGGTTTAGGGAGAGAAAATGATGAAGAAGAGAAAAAGACAGCTATGGATAAACGAGAAGGTGAAGATATTGGTGGGAGAGAAAATGATGAAGAGAAGAAAAAAAAAACATAAAGGCAAGATATCTTATTTAGAAAAAGATATCGAAGAGCTGAAAAAGGACAAAATGAGATTCTTAAGGGCAAAAAGAGATTATGAGATTGTTAGTATCTTTAGGGGAAGTAGTCAATGAGAGACTTCCACCAAAGTATGAAATGGAAAAACAATCTCAAGAGTCCTTACATAAGAACCTCTCTCCATCTGTTAGCCTTGAACAAATAGATGCTGACACCGCCAATCTTGATAAGATGGATGTTGACACCACCAATCTTGATAAGATGGTTGATTATGCAACCACCTATGCTACTGAAATCAATGATAAAGTGGTAAAATTAACGATCTCTATTTTATTCAAAAAAAAATTGTCAATGATATTCTAATATCAATAACATATCATTGAAAGGTTGAAGCTGAAGCTGAAGAGGAAAAAGAAGAGAAACAAGAAGAAGAGAGTCAAGAAGAAGAACAAGAAGAGAAAGAAGATGACCAAGAAGAAGATCGAGTAGAAGAGCAAGAAATAGAGGAGAAATAGGAAGAGGTAAATACTTAACTCATCTATTTTATTTCCTATAACATTGAGAAATCAAAGGTAAAAGTATATCACTGAAAGAAATCTATCAGTTATAGACTTCTATCACTGATACACTTTATAACAGTTAGTAGTCTATCAGTGATAGTCTTTTATCACTGATATACTTCTACATGTGATAGAAGTCTATCATTGATTCTTCAACCAAAACAATTTGGTTATTGAACTGATCATTGTTTGTTGTTTGTTGTTCATTGAAAGGGTGATAAAGAAAAGGAAAAGAGGACCAGAATAGTACATGACATACAAGGGAATGTAATGTTTTTTGTTTTTTCATGTATCATCTACTAATGTCTATCAATGCCCATTCAATTTGAGTATCTAATTACATTTTAATATTTTTCAGGATGTTGAAAAAAAGAAAACGAAAAGAATAAGACCTAAAGTTCTTGTTGATAAGGTGCGACCTAAAAGACTACCTAAACCAACAAGAAAGGTCTTGTCGAATGCAAAAAACAAGAAGAAAGATCCAATTGAAAAAAGACATTCTCCAAGGCTGAAGGCTATTCCTGCACCAAGTTTCAATTTAAATATCTCGTAATGAACATTTGTAGAATTTTTGTGTATGAAATTTACTAGACTCTTTATTTATGTTGTAGTAGTTGTCGTGGTGACTTAAACAGATATAACTGTTGGAATTAATTAAATAATTAATTCATATGTGGGTAACAAATTCAATAGCAATTATATTTGGGCTATTTAATAGGCATTTGAGTGATCTTGATTATGGGCCAAGACTTCCCATATAGAAGTGGTGTGGCCTGCTGAGCAGAAACCAGCCCGTTGGTCCTAGGGAATTATGGGAAACCTAGGATCAACATATATATAGTTTAGGTTGTGGTCCCCAATATGCTATGCAACTTTAGCCTCCTATTCCCTATCTGATAGAGAGAATTGCCCATGATTGGTCTGAGTTGCATAGATGAGGAAGACCACAAACCATCAGAGTATTACAGGCTATGGATTCATCACATCTAAAGGTTCCAGGTAATTCTAATCCCCTCTAATTTAGTTTTTCTTCCATGCTTAGATCCCAAAAGTTTATCATGATTGTTCTTGGATTAAATGTATTTATTCTTGAATAATCATATATTGGGGTTTTCCCAATAAATATTCCAACAAGTGGTATCAGAGCGGTTTTTGCATGGTAGATTACTAATTTTATCAAACATGTTGTCTTTCCTTTGATTCATAAGATTTCGATTCAATAGGATTTTAGAATTATTTTACAACATGTTGTGTGAATTACTCGAACGATTGAATAGTCAAATTTAATTCGGATGCTTTTGCATATTTGAGTTATATCATTAAGAATTATGAATGTTTTCATATGCATCTTTTGGCTCAATGATAAAAAAATGTTTTCATTTTCAATCTTTGACTGTATGGTGGTTGTCATGAAGAAAGATCATAAGAGAAAGAATTAAAGAGAAAAAAAAAAATAGTGTTCGCAGCAACACTGTTGTTGTGGAAAATGGCTTAAGAGATGTTAGGACACTGTAGCATGAGATTTGCAGTGGGCCTTAGCCCACTGCAAATATACATATAACATAATAAATTTTATGTTATGTTAATATATATAATTTTAACTATTACCATTGTTTGTATTTTTCTTTTATAACAATAGTATTTGTTTATAAAATTATATATATGCCTTATGTTATAAATTTGAATTTGGGCATAAAAAAGTGTGGAGAATTATTTAATTTTTCATTTTTTGTGTGCTTAACAAGGTATCAAGAATTAGCACAATTAGTACAATTTATTTTGAATGTTTTGTAAATTAAAACATTTATAAAGCTATTAGATTATTAGATGAAGTGTATTTGTTGCTTATGCATATTGTGATCGGCCCAAAGAAAGGTTACAATTTGGCCAAACAACAAATACCAATAATAAGTATGAATAACATAATGATGTGTCCTTGAAGTTGTTAGTCGGCCCAAAGGAAGACTATCTTCTAAAAGGGATAAGTTATTATATTTTATTATTGAATTCTAAATGTGATGCCCAATCCATATGTTAGGTTGTCAGGTGGGTTGAAATCCCAATAAAGTTTTTTTTGGGCATTCTATTTTTTATTTTTGAGGACTTTTCCCTTTATAAATTATGCAGGTAAAGATATTACTCTTAATTTTGAAAATAATTTTGGTAATTTCATTTTCATGAAGATACAATTAATAGTAATTCAAATAAATGTGTTTTTGCATAATAATCTGATTTTCTATGTTAGTGTTGATTTGATGGATCATGCTGCCAAAGTAGCCTCTGATTTCTGATATTGACATCTTCATAGTTAATTAGATGTTTGTGGACTTGTTGTTTATGCGTTCTGTTGTCGGCCCAAAGGAAGACGTCAGTTTGGCCAAATAACAGGTACATCTATGGTTATTTGGTGATAAAACATGGATAATATAAAGTTATGCCATGTGAGTGATTGTCGGCCCAAAGGAAGACTTTCACTTGACCGGATTAGGTATCAGTGTTTCGGCCAAATAACAGGTACATCTATGGTTATTTGGTGATAAAACATGGATAATATAAAGTTATGCCATGTGAGTGATTGTCGGCCCAAAGGAAGACTTTCACTTGACCGGATTAGGTATCAGTGTTTCCTCACCACATTGAGAGTACTGTTTGCAAGTTGACAGTCGGCCCAAAGGAAGGTTGTCAATGTTGTGTTTGGTATCTTGTTGTCCTCATAAAGTTTAATTTTAAGGTATTTTTATAAATACTAAGTTATTCATGAGCATGTTTTAGTTGTTTTTTCAAAATTTTAAATACTATTGCCTTGTTTGATTTTGAGAATATTTTTGTTCACGTTGTTATGAATAAAGAAACACTTTCATTTTTTTTTTCTACTTAGCAACATCCCATTCAGATTAGTTGGGATTTATATTAAAAAAAAAAAATGAAATAATCTTAATTTCATAAGCTTTATGATGATGAAATTTTTATTCAAGGGAATCATGTTTGATAAGGAAATAATTAGGAAATTTCTTTAAAAGATAAAGATTGTTCTGAAATGAACATAAAGTAAGAGACATTTAAACTTTTGGTTAAATGTGTCTAAATGAAGAACAATGGAACATAAGAGAGTACACTATGATGCTTGTAAGGGTAGAGGAACCCTTAATGAGCGAATCTTCGATGGTATGTTGAAGAAAATTGTTTTAAGTATGAAAGAACAAAATGTACTCAATTAACTATTTCCTTAAGGGAGAAATTAAAGTCGACACAAAAATGCATTTTGAACATATTAGTCCAAATTACTAAAAATTAGGATCCAGATTTCTCCTATTTTTTTTTTTTTTAGAAAATTTGGACATGTAGGAAAATATGTTCTTAGTACTTCTTTTCATAATGTATAAAGAAAATTTGACTTCTCACTTAGGATTTAAACAAAGTTAGTTTAGTTTGCATGTCAGACTTCCATGTGTTGAATAGACTCTAGTATTTCCATTCATTGATGATTTGTTCTTTTGATTTAACAAATTTTCGAGTCTGTATAAAATAGGATTAAGGGGAAAATAATGAAATAGTCAATAATTAAGTGCATTGAGAGGTTTACTCTCTTTGAACAATCTTTCATAGTCTATTTTATATGGTTTCTTAAAATGCTTAACAATATTGTTTAATATTTTCATAAATATATTCTCAGTGAAGTCACTTATGTTTGATGTCAGAGAGGTCTTTAGTTCTGGATATCTTGAAAGTCATATGATTAGTTTCTAGTGATGAAACCCTATGAATTTGGTAGAGAATGTCTAAGGCCTTTTGTTAAACTTCTTTAAGAATTTATAGAGCCATTAAGTAAGACGTTTTTTAAGGCAAACCTGAGTAAAGTGTGTTGCTTATAGAATGGTTCAAGACTCATAAAGATGAGGTTAGAATTATGACAAATTATTTCTCTTTGCATTTAACTTCTTTGGGAAAAAACTTAAGATTGCAGCATAAAGTTAAAGTGGTGTACCACATAAAACAACAACTAATTCTCTTGCAATTAAAGGTTAGGCAAATGCTTAACATTATGTTTGCATTTAGAGATGTCCAACTAATGATTGGTTCTAAAGGTCAATAAGAAAAAATTGGACTTAAAGATTATTTGTTGTTATTCTAGGTACACTAGTCATTTTCATGATTTCTAAAATTAAGTCTCATTTAGGTTCATTTGCTAGATATCTTTACTTTCTTAAGGATGTTGAGTTTGAGGGGAAGATAAAATGAGGAATGTTATCCTTATGAAAAGAGAATTTGAGTTATTTTCTATATGTGAAAACATTAGTTAAGATTCTCCTCATTTAAGTAAGACAAACTCAACATTATTAAAAGTGTTATTAAAGTAATCACAAGAGATGGGAGAAATCCAAGTATAAAGATTTAAGTTTGACTTAAACGTAAAAGTAAGATGATTTCATTATCTTCCCCTAAAGTCAAACAAAGATTTAACTCTTAAAATAGAGAATTTATGTCACAAAGAATTAGGTGAAACAACAATGACAATATTTGGCATCTTCTCATATTGCCTTTAAGAGGTAATGTGTGTTGAAAGATATAAGGTTTGTCTAGTTGTTATGTTTCAATTATTATGGGTGACATTAATTATTTAGAGACTTGTGATAACACTTCAAAACTATTTTTAAAAGTTATGTAAAATAGATATAAAGATTGATAGCCTATATAGTTTAGAAACTCTTGATGTAGTAACACAAGGTTTCAAAGGTTTCATTCCATTTGTGATCTTAATAAGGTCTTTGTTTGTAACTTCATAAGCTTCATTCATTAATTATCACATTTAAGGTCTAAGGTATACAAAAGTGATAATTATGGATTACAAACTTAGTAGGAGTAAAATTATTTTCTTAGTGTAATATTGTAACGCCCCGCGTTTCAAAATTAGGCTATTTTAAATTTAAAATATGCCTTTAAATTTCTTCGGTCCGTTAATGTTAAATTAATTGGTCTTAGTTGTTTAAGGGTTCTAATTTGGGAAATTACAATCTCAGCTTAGCCCCAAAGTTTGAGAAAATAATTTCTATAATTTAGGGAAAGTAGAATTCTAATTAAATCTTTAATTTCATAAGTTGTGAGGCTTAATTTTAGACCTTCTGCAGAAGCCCAAAACATTATTCGATTAGTTTTCTTCATTATTTTTAGGAGATAAGTTCGGTTTATTTTAGTGGAAAAAAGAAAATAGGATTCAAGGAAATAATGACTTATTTCTTTAGTCATTTCTTTTTGGGAACTAGAATGAAAGTTAAAACAAAAATGAGAAAGAGATTCTTCATCTCCCCCTCCTCACGAATCGAAGCCCCATCCCTCTCGTCCATTTCCACCCCGACCAACACCAGACGACGCCAAACGCTGTCTCCCTCTCATCCTTGGCGTTCGACGAGCAGGGCAGCACCAAGCGGTGCGCATCGTGAAGGATCCCCTTCGCAACGCCATTCAGCCTTCCCCACGGCGAGGGCGAGCAATGACTTATCTTCGGCCATCTCGCTCCCTTCAATGGCGTTCGACGATGCTCACGGCGCAACACCTCCAAATCTGCGGCTCGCTCCTTCCTCCGACCACGAACGCAGAAATCCCGCAACCAATTTACCATCTTCTTTTCAAAATCGGCAAGCCCACACGAAGAGATCTCCAACGAATGGAAGTGGGCGTGAACGAGCGACGACGGGACCTTCATCTCCAAGTGTGCGCGCGGTGAACCTCGGCTTCCTCCGGCGATCCGTGACGATCCAACTGCAGCAGTCAACGACGGCGAATGACGACCTCCCTTCTCCTTCGGTTCTCGCAGACGACGGCGAGCACGACCGCAATGCACCTTCCCCCGTCCAGCCAACCACCTCCGACGATGATTTCTCCTTCATTTCAGCGAGGACAATTCGAGAATGCCCAAGGACCTAGATCAAGTTCGTGACGGATCTCATAATTGGGTGAGTTTCTTCTTGTGTTCCAATCTCTCATTTTAGCATCGTTTCAATAACCTTGATCCTTTAGATGCGGCCTCACTCGCTCGGTTCGGCGACCAACGACAATTTTCTCTCTTTGGTAAGTTTCGCCAATGACCCAAACTTAATTGACCTTAGTTTTGGCTTACCCACTTCATAACGACTCTAGATTTGCAGGTTTGGACTTCATTGATCACGAACTAGCACACTGTCGTGTCCTTTTGGGTAAGGCAGTAGGTAGCGTGGCGTTCTAACCTCTTTTGATTAATCTATAGCTGCTGTAATTAATATCCCAACGCATAGGAACCGTTTGTTTACAACTCCGAACCATTCCGGACACCTCCAAATACCCACCAGCAAGGAAACATGTCCTTTTCGATGATTTGCAGGTGGTAAGTTTCCATTTAGGCTATTTTAAGGTTGATTTAAGGTGCTGCAGATTAGCTCCTAATTCTCGGATTGTTCTGGTTGAAGTTTAGGTCCAGTTCGGAGTGTTCGAATCAAGGGTTAAGTGGTTTAAGGACCTTGAGTGGTTTTAGGAAGAGCTCTTATGTAAGTAGTTCTTACTTGTGGAGTCTGTTTGCTATTTGTTGTATGTTAGCATGCATTTAATAACTGTTTGTATACTATGAATTATATGACTTGCGTTATTATATTGTTTTTGATAAGACTAAGCACATATGAGTGCTTAACAAACTATATTTTGTCGTTATGAATTCTCTGATAAGACTAAGCACACCGGAGTGCTTAGCGTAATGTGTTTAAGTTGTATTCTGAATAGATTGATCTAGTGATGAGGTTATGAATGTATGTGCTATGTTGGATGCATGTTCTTTGTTAAGACTAAGCACATATGAGTGCTTAGCAATATTTATGTATTGTTGAATATGGTTTCTCTGATAGGGCGTAGCACTATTGAGTGCTTAGTATTGTGGAATTGTATGATGAGCATGTTGTGGATGTTGTGGTAGCAACTATGATGGTTTAGTGTAAACATGTGTGTGGATGGTTTGATGCATGACATGTTGTGTAAATTGAATATGTGATGTACGTTGTGAACGGGCGATGCGTGGTTGTGTATCTGAGGTGTGAACAGGGTCTAGATGCATGATGTGGGATACATGTAGTCTAGCGATATTGTGAGAAAATGGCGTAACTTGTGGTTATAGGGAATGTTCAGTGATTACTAGTGCGCCTCGGGTACAAATGGTCGAGGGGTAGTATGTCACTAAGGGAAGTAGGGTGAATATCAGTGCACCTCGGGTACAAATGGTCGAGGGGTGATATGTCACCATGGTTTAAGCAAGTGTTGGGCGCCACGGGAAGGGCCAACACGTTGCAAAGTCATCGGTGCACCTTGGGTACAAATGGTCAAGGGGCGATGCAACAGTTCGAGGCCTTGGGTATAAATGGTCAAGGGTCGAACGCTGAGCGCCGTAGAGAAGTGTCGAGGCCCTGGGTATAAATGGTCAAGGGTCGATGTGACTCGAAGGAGTTAGTCTTAGAGGGCTTGTGAGGGCCACGAGTTGAGTTGAGTTGAGATTACGCAGTGGAGTCCGAGAGTGGACTTAGGGAACTCAATAAAGTCTAAGAGAGAGTTGTGAACTAGAGTTGAGTCGGAGAGGACTCAATGGAGTTTGAGAAGAACTGGATAAAGTTGTTAGTACTCGGTTGTATTTTGAGAGAGCTTGTTAGAACTCAAGTTAGTTGATGGATATGTATGACACGAGTGTATGTATGATGTTGTTGTTATTTATGTATTGAGCATGTTCAAATGATTATTGTTGATATGTTGGATGTGAGAAGCACATCGTTGTGATGCATGTATGTTTGTTGTTTGGTGGCTCCTCAGGTAGGAGCTACTTACCAGTACGTGTTATGTACTGACTCCCACAAATTATGCAATTTTTGCAGGTGATGAGTACTACTACGAGCTTGGTGATGCTGACGAGGAGACGTGAGAAAAAGGGACCATTAGCTGAATCTCTTTTATGTATTTATAGTTAGTCAATTGTTATTTATTTATGAAGTTGCTTCCGCTGGTTTCAGTCTTTCTGTGTTATTTCTAGTAGTTGGCTTAAGGCTGAAAGTTGTGTTTTGGCTAAAGTTATTATTCTCTTCTTGTTTCAGTTTGTTTTAGAGTTTAACATTGATGTTGTTAGTAAGGTTTTGTTGGGCATGCTTTGTAGTTGAAATTGGTCTTATAAAGTTAAGAAGGTGGTATGTTTTGTAGTTAGACTTGAGTTGTCTTTTAGGATTTCGACCTGAAGGGTTTTGTATCTATATTCTGACTGAGAGCGTTGTTGGACTAGATGATGTCTTTATTTACATGAAGTGCGGGGTTTTGTTGAGTTTTTCTGCTTTTCAGGTGTTACATAATTGGGTAGTTATTGAGGTTACGTCGTTGTGCTGCCGAATTTTTCAGAGCGCATTCCTTTTATTTCAAATAAACTCAAGGGTTAGTTATAATAACGTGCTTGTGATTAATCTAAAATTACGGGTCGTTACAGTTGGTATCAGAGCGGAGTTGTTCCTGTAGACTAACCTAGATCCTAGGTTGTTAAGTAGAATTGTAAATAGTTAGGCTAATGGTCTTTCTCGGTCTTATCTCCATCACCAGGTATGTATACTCATCTTGATATATGATTGTTATATTATTTGATTTACCTGGCTTGTTGCTTTGAACAATCATTGCTTCATTTTTTTTGCTTTATTGGATGATGTTGCGTTTTGCATGATTAACTTGAATTATGAGTAGATAGGCGTTGGATGTTACCTCTAGGTTGTTAGTTAGTGATGTACTTATTTTATGCTTGTTGTTTTATGCTTGTTGTGTAGTTAAGTTTAAGTTTGTTCTTTTAGTTTGCTGGCTAAGTTGTGTAACATCTTGTGCATGTGGTTTGCTAGATAGCTTGTGTTCTTGTTTTGTGTGTGGTTTGTTAGAAGTTGTAGGTTGTTGCCTGAGAATTAAGGTTAGATCTTTTGCACCTTGGAAAGATAGTTAGTTGGCCTAAAATTCCTAACAAAAGAAATCGAGACTGACCTGAGTCTAAGAAATTTCCCTAGCAAAAGTGTCATAAGCCATTAACCAGTAGGAAATATTTGCTCTGAAAAAGAGAAGTCCAAATCAATACCAAGCGTCTAAAGTTGTTAGACCGACGAACTTTCGAGGACGAAAGTTTTTTTAAGTTGGGGAGTCTGTAACGCCCCGCGTTTCAAAATTAGGCTATTTTAAATTTAAAATATGCCTTTAAATTTCTTCGGTCCGTTAATGTTAAATTAATTGGTCTTAGTTGTTTAAGGGTTCTAATTTGGGAAATTACAATCCCAGCTTAGCCCCAAAGTTTGAGAAAATAATTTCTATAATTTAGGGAAAGTAGAATTATAATTAAATCTTTAATTTCATAAGTTGTGAGGCTTAATTTTAGACCTTCTGCAGAAGCCCAAAACATTATTCGATTAGTTTTCTTCATTATTTTTAGGAGATAAGTTCGGTTTATTTTAGTGGAAAAAAGAAAATAGGATTCAAGGAAATAATGACTTATTTCTTTAGTCATTTCTTTTTGGGAACTAGAATGAAAGTTAAAACAAAAATGAGAAAGAGATTCTTCATCTCCCCCTCCTCACGAATCGAAGCCCCATCCCTCTCGTCCATTTCCACCCCGACCAACACCAGACGACGCCAAACGATGTCTCCCTCTCATCCTTGGCGTTCGACGAGCAGGGCAGCACCAAGCGGTGCGCATCGTGAAGGATCCCCTTCGCAACGCCATTCAGCCTTCCCCACGGCGAGGGCGAGCAATGACTTATCTTCGGCCATCTCGCTCCCTTCAATGGCGTTCGACGATGCTCATGGCGCAACACCTCCAAATTTGCGGCTCGCTCCTTCCTCCGACCACGAACGCAGAAATCCCGCAACCAATTTACCATCTTCTTTTCAAAATCGGCAAGCCCACACGAAGAGATCTCCAACGAATGGAAGTGGGCGTGAACGAGCGACGACGGGACCTTCATCTCCAAGTGTGCGCGCGGTGAACCTCGGCTTCCTCCGGCGATCCGTGACGATCCAACTGCGGCAGTCAACGACGGCGAATGACGACCTCCCTTCTCCTTCGGTTCTCGCAGACGACGGCGAGCACGACCGCAATGCACCTTCCCCCGTCCAGCCAACCACCTCCGACGGTGATTTCTCCTTCATTTCAGCGAGGACAATTCGAGAATGCTGTTGTCCGAAATCGCAAGTGTACGAATCGTTCCAAGTAATATAGTAGTGTAAGTACTGATTATCGTTCTCCACAGGGAATGAAAGTTACTAATTATCAAATTCTTTAGCTTCAATTTTATCTGAGCAATCGATCTGTCAAGGTTGAATGAATTATTAAAAAGCTTTGAACTAAAGTAATTAAAATACTAAAACTAACAATCGTTATGATAAATGTAGATGATGGATGTTCTAGAGCAAAGATTTCATCGTTGTCTCCCCCTATTCTTCAATAATTGAAAGTTATAAAAGTTTGATTTCTAGACTGTTGACAAGTTCTACTCAAATGGCTTGCTACTCTCTCTCGAGTAATAACAATATTCATTAAAATGTCAATTGCCTATATTTCTATGACAATCGAAACAATTCAATTATGAAGGTTGTAAAACTAGCATTGCCACAAAACCTACAAGGATATGTCTATCGCTCATATAAATTAGGGAAAACAATTAAGGTTCGTCAATGATTATCGTCTATCGACCTCAAAACATTGATATAAAGTCACACTAAGATTGGCCAAATCCTAACATGCATTAAGCTCATAAGGGTTTTCACAATCTAATATGAAATCAAATTCTTAACAATCAATAGTGAAAAATAAGGTTCAACAACGACTACATCAACGCTCTAGATAAGAGAGTTAGTTCATAATGAAAAACTCAACAACAATCTCAAGATTTAACATGTTCATAACAAGTAAGAAAAGAGAGGATGAAAAGAGGAAAAGAAATAAATCCCGGCGATTCCACGAGTTTCCTAGCGTTGCTCTCGCTCCGTTTGGGTGCTCCGATCTTCAAAGTCTATGCTCAACCGTTTCTCTATGTCTTCTCCTCCAATTCCAGCCGATACCCTCTTAAAATCTAATAAACTGCTTTTAAACTTAGGGCAAAAAGTCGTCGCAGCGCCTAGGCGCCCAAATACAGCGCCTAGGCGCTAGGAGGAATCACCGCTTCAGACTTCGTAGCGCCTAGGCGCTAGAAGGCAGCGCCTAGGCGCTACAGCTACTGCCCATTTCTTCGTTCGGGCGCCTAGGCGCCGAAAGGCAGCGCCTAGGCGCTATGCCTTCTGTCCAATTCTTCTCAACAGCGCCTAGGCGCTACAGCTACTGTCCAACTCTTCTCATCAGCGCCTAGGCGCTAGGCTTTTACCCTCAATTTCCAACGGCTTTGCCCCTCTTTTCATTCTTATTTCCGATCTTCATCCAACTTCCTTCTTTCTTCACCTACACGCAAAATAAGCAACAATTAGATAGAAACAAGAGATAAAACGTCTTCTTGCTCAATTAAAACTCTAAAAACACCTTGCTTTAATATGTCAAAATATCACTTAACAAATGCCCAAGGACCTAGATCAAGTTCGTGACGGATCTCATAATTGGGTGAGTTTCTTCTTGTGTTCCAATCTCTCATTTTAGCATCGTTTCAATAACCTTGATCCTTTAGATACGGCCTCACTCGCTCGGTTCGGCGACCAACGACAATTTCCTCTCTTTGGTAAGTTTCGCCAATGACCCAAACTTAATTGACCTTAGGTTTGGCTTACCCACTTCATAACGACTCTAGATTTGCAGGTTTGGACTTCATTGATCACGAACTAGCACACTGTCGTGTCCTTTTGGGTAAGGCAGTAGGTAGCGTGGCGTTCTAACCTCTTTTGATTAATCTATAGCTGCTGTAATTAATATCCCAACGCATAGGAACCGTTCGTTTACAACTCCGAACCATTCCGGACACCTCCAAATACCCACCAGCAAGGAAACATGTCCTTTTCGATGATTTGCAGGTGGTAAGTTTCCATTTAGGCTATTTTAAGGTTGATTTAAGGTGCTGCAGATTAGCTCCTAATTCTCGGATTGTTCTGGTTGAAGTTTAGGTCCAGTTCGGAGTGTTCGAATCAAGGGTTAAGTGGTTTAAGGACCTTGAGTGGTTTTAGGAAGAGCTCTTATGTAAGTAGTTCTTACTTGTGGAGTCTGTTTGCTATTTGTTGTATGTTAGCATGCATTTAATAACTGTTTGTATACTATGAATTATATGACTTGCGTTATTATATTGTTTTTGATAAGACTAAGCACATATGAGTGCTTAGCAAACTATATTTTGTCGTTATGAATTCTCTGATAAGACTAAGCACACCGGAGTGCTTAGCGTAATGTGTTTAAGTTGTATTCTGAATAGATTGATCTAGTGATGAGGTTATGAATGTATGTGCTATGTTGGATGCATGTTCTTTGTTAAGACTAAGCACATATGAGTGCTTAGCAATATTTATGTATTGTTGAATATGGTTTCTCTGATAGGGCGTAGCACTATTGAGTGCTTAGTATTGTGGAATTGTATGATGAGCATGTTGTGGATGTTGTGGTAGCAACTATGATGGTTTAGTGTAAACATGTGTGTGGATGGTTTGATGCATGACATGTTGTGTAAATTGAATATGTGATGTACGTTGTGAACGGGCGATGCGTGGTTGTGTATCTGAGGTGTGAACAGGGTCTAGATGCATGATGTGGGATACATGTAGTCTAGCGATATTGTGAGAAAATGGCGTAACTTGTGGTTATAGGGAATGTTCAGTGATTACTAGTGCGCCTCGGGTACAAATGGTCGAGGGGTAGTATGTCACTAAGGGAAGTAGGGTGAATATCAGTGCACCTCGGGTACAAATGGTCAAGGGGTGATATGTCACCATGGTTTAAGCAAGTGTTGGGCGCCACGGGAAGGGCCAACACGTTGCAAAGTCATCGGTGCACCTTGGGTACAAATGGTCAAGGGGCGATGCAACAGTTCGAGGCCTTGGGTATAAATGGTCAAGGGTCGAACGCTGAGCGCCGTAGAGAAGTGTCGAGGCCCTGGGTATAAATGGTCAAGGGTCGATGTGACTCGAAGGAGTTAGTCTCAGAGGGCTTGTGAGGGACACGAGTTGAGTTGAGTTGAGATTACGCAGTGGAGTCCGAGAGTGGACTTAGGGAACTCAATAAAGTCTAAGAGAGAGTTGTGAACTAGAGTTGAGTCGGAGAGGACTCAATGGAGTTTGAGAAGAACTGGATAAAGTTGTTAGTACTCGGTTGTATTTTGAGAGAGCTTGTTAGAACTCAAGTTAGTTGATGGATATGTATGACACGAGTGTATGTATGATGTTGTTGTTATTTATGTATTGAGCATGTTCAAATGATTATTGTTGATATGTTGGATGTGAGAAGCACATCGTTGTGATGCATGTATGTTTGTTGTTTGGTGGCTCCTCAGGTAGGAGCTACTTACCAGTACGTGTTATGTACTGACTCCCACAAATTATGCAATTTTTGCAGGTGATGAGTACTACTACGAGCTTGGTGATGCTGACGAGGAGACGTGAGAAAAAGGGACCATTAGCTGAATCTCTTTTATGTATTTACAGTTAGTCAATTGTTATTTATTTATGAAGTTGCTTCCGCTGGTTTCAGTCTTTCTGTGTTATTTCTAGTAGTTGGCTTAAGGCTGAAAGTTGTGTTTTGGCTAAAGTTATTATTCTCTTCTTGTTTCAGTTTGTTTTAGAGTTTAACATTGATGTTGTTAGTAAGGTTTTGTTGGGCATGCTTTGTAGTTGAAATTGGTCTTATAAAGTTAAGAAGGTGGTATGTTTTGTAGTTAGACTTGAGTTGTCTTTTAGGATTTCGACCTGAAGGGTTTTGTATCTATATTCTGACTGAGAGCGTTGTTGGACTAGATGATGTCTTTATTTACATGAAGTGCGGGGTTTTGTTGAGTTTTTCTGCTTTTCAGGTGTTACATAATTGGGTAGTTATTGAGGTTACGTCGTTGTGCTGCCGAATTTTTCAGAGCGCATTCCTTTTATTTCAAATAAACTCAAGGGTTAGTTATAATAACGTGCTTGTGATTAATCTAAAATTACGGGTCGTTACAGTTGGTATCAGAGCGGAGTTGTTCCTGTAGACTAACCTAGATCCTAGGTTGTTAAGTAGAATTGTAAATAGTTAGGCTAATGGTCTTTCTCGGTCTTATCTCCATCACCAGGTATGTATACTCATCTTGATATATGATTGTTATATTATTTGATTTACCTGGCTTGTTGGTTTGAACAATCATTGCTTCATTTTTTTTGCTTTATTGGATGATGTTGCGTTTTGCATGATTAACTTGAATTATGAGTAGATAGGCGTTGGATGTTACCTCTAGGTTGTTAGTTAGTGATGTACTTATTTTATGCTTGTTGTTTTATGCTGGTGTGTAGTTAAGTTTAAGTTTGTTCTTTTAGTTTGCTGGCTAAGTTGTGTAACATCTTGTGCATGTGGTTTGCTAGATAGCTTGTGTTCTTGTTTTGTGTGTGGTTTGTTAGAAGTTGTAGGTTGTTGCCTGAGAATTAAGGTTAGATCTTTTGCACCTTGGAAAGATAGTTAGTTGGCCTAAAATTCCTAACAAAAGAAATCGAGACTGACCTGAGTCTAAGAAATTTCCCTAGCAAAAGTGTCATAAGCCATTAACCAGTAGGAAATATTTGCTCTGAAAAAGAGAAGTCCAAATCAATACCAAGCGTCTAAAGTTGTTAGACCGACGAACTTTCGAGGACGAAAGTTTTTTTAAGTTGGGGAGTCTGTAACGCCCCGCGTTTCAAAATTAGGCTATTTTAAATTTAAAATATGCCTTTAAATTTCTTCGGTCCGTTAATGTTAAATTAATTGGTCTTAGTTGTTTAAGGGTTCTAATTTGGGAAATTACAATCCCAGCTTAGCCCCAAAGTTTGAGAAAATAATTTCTATAATTTAGGGAAAGTAGAATTATAATTAAATCTTTAATTTCATAAGTTGTGAGGCTTAATTTTAGACCTTCTGCAGAAGCCCAAAACATTATTCGATTAGTTTTCTTCATTATTTTTTGGAGATAAGTTCGGTTTATTTTAGTGGAAAAAAGAAAATAGGATTCAAGGAAATAATGACTTATTTCTTTAGTCATTTCTTTTTGGGAACTAGAATGAAAGTTAAAACAAAAATGAGAAAGAGATTCTTCATCTCCCCTCCTCACGAATCGAAGCCCCATCCCTCTCGTCCATTTCCACCCCGACCAACACCAGACGACGCCAAACGCTGTCTCCCTCTCATCCTTGGCGTTCGACGAGCAGGGCAGCACCAAGCGGTGCGCATCGTGAAGGATCCCCTTCGCAACGCCATTCAGCCTTCCCCACGGCGAGGGCGAGCAATGACTTATCTTCGGCCATCTCGCTCCCTTCAATGGCGTTCGACGATGCTCATGGCGCAACACCTCCAAATTTGCGGCTCGCTCCTTCCTCCGACCACGAACGCAGAAATCCCGCAACCAATTTACCATCTTCTTTTCAAAATCGGCAAGCCCACACGAAGAGATCTCCAACGAATGGAAGTGGGCGTGAACGAGCGACGACGGGACCTTCATCTCCAAGTGTGCGCGCGGTGAACCTCGGCTTCCTCCGGCGATCCGTGACGATCCAACTGCGGCAGTCAACGACGGCGAATGACGACCTCCCTTCTCCTTCGGTTCTCGCAGACGACGGCGAGCACGACCGCAATGCACCTTCCCCCGTCCAGCCAACCACCTCCGACGGTGATTTCTCCTTCATTTCAGCGAGGACAATTCGAGAATGCCCAAGGACCTAGATCAAGTTCGTGACGGATCTCATAATTGGGTGAGTTTCTTCTTGTGTTCCAATCTCTCATTTTAGCATCGTTTCAATAACCTTGATCCTTTAGATGCGGCCTCACTCGCTCGGTTCGGCGACCAACGACAATTTCCTCTCTTTGGTAAGTTTCGCCAATGACCCAAACTTAATTGACCTTAGGTTTGGCTTACCCACTTCATAACGACTCTAGATTTGCAGGTTTGGACTTCATTGATCACGAACTAGCACACTGTCGTGTCCTTTTGGGTAAGGCAGTAGGTAGCGTGGCGTTCTAACCTCTTTTGATTAATCTATAGCTGCTGTAATTAATATCCCAACGCATAGGAACCGTTCGTTTACAACTCCGAACCATTCTGGACACCTCCAAATACCCACCAGCGAGGAAACATGTCCTTTTCGATGATTTGCAGGTGGTAAGTTTCCATTTAGGCTATTTTAAGGTTGATTTAAGGTGCTGCAGATTAGCTCCTAATTCTCGGATTGTTCTGGTTGAAGTTTAGGTCCAGTTCGGAGTGTTCGAATCAAGGGTTAAGTGGTTTTAGGAAGAGCTCTTATGTAAGTAGTTCTTACTTGTGGAGTCTGTTTGCTATTTGTTGTATGTTAGCATGCATTTAATAACTGTTTGTATACTATGAATTATATGACTTGCGTTATTATATTGTTTTTTATAAGACTAAGCACATATGAGTGCTTAGCAAACTATATTTTGTCGTTATGAATTCTCTGATAAGACTAAGCACACCGGAGTGCTTAGCGTAATGTGTTTAAGTTGTATTCTTAATAGATTGATCTAGTGATGAGGTTATGAATGTATGTGCTATGTTGGATGCATGTTCTTTGTTAAGACTAAGCACATATGAGTGCTTAGCAATATTTATGTATTGTTGAATATGGTTTCTCTGATAGGGCGTAGCACTATTGAGTGCTTAGTATTGTGGAATTGTATGATGAGCATGTTGTGGATGTTGTGGTAGCAACTATGATGGTTTAGTGTAAACATGTGTGTGGATGGTTTGATGCATGACATGTTGTGTAAATTGAATATGTGATGTACGTTGTGAACGGGCTATGCGTGGTTGTGTATCTGAGATGTGAACAGGGTCTAGATGCATGATGTGGGATTCATGTAGTCTAGCGATATTGTGAGAAAATGGCGTAACTTGTGGTTATAGGGAATGTTCAGTGATTACTAGTGCGCCTCAGGTACAAATGGTCGAGGGGTAGTATGTCACTAAGGGAAGTAGGGTGAATATCAATGCACCTCGGGTACAAATGGTCGAGGGGTGATATGTCACCATGGTTTAAGCAAGTGTTGGGCGCCACGGGAAGGGCCAACACGTTGCAAAGTCATCGGTGCACCTTGGGTACAAATGGTCAAGGGGCGATGCAACAGTTCGAGGCCTTGGGTATAAATGGTCAAGGGTCGAACGCTGAGCGCCGTAGAGAAGTGTCGAGGCCCTGGGTATAAATGGTCAAGGGTCGATGTGACTCGAAGGAGTTAGTCTCAGAGGGCTTGTGAGGGCCACGAGTTGAGTTGAGTTGAGATTACGCAGTGGAGTCCGAGAGTGGACTTAGGGAACTCAATAAAGTCTAAGAGAGAGTTGTGAACTAGAGTTGAGTCGGAGAGGACTCAATGGAGTTTGAGAAGAACTGGATAAAGTTGTTAGTACTCGGTTGTATTTTGAGAGAGCTTGTTAGAACTCAAGTTAGTTGATGGATATGTATGACACGAGTGTATGTATGATGTTGTTGTTATTTATGTATTGAGCATGTTCAAATGATTATTGTTGATATGTTGGATGTGAGAAGCACATCGTTGTGATGCATGTATGTTTGTTGTTTGGTGGCTCCTCAGGTAGGAGCTACTTACCAGTACGTGTTATGTACTGACTCCCACAAATTATGCAATTTTTGCAGGTGATGAGTACTACTACGAGCTTGGTGATGCTGACGAGGAGACGTGAGAAAAAGGGACCATTAGCTGAATCTCTTTTATGTATTTACAGTTAGTCAATTGTTATTTATTTATGAAGTTGCTTCCGCTGGTTTCAGTCTTTCTGTGTTATTTCTAGTAGTTGGCTTAAGGCTGAAAGTTGTGTTTTGGCTAAAGTTATTATTCTCTTCTTGTTTCAGTTTGTTTTAGAGTTTAACATTGATGTTGTTAGTAAGGTTTTGTTGGGCATGCTTTGTAGTTGAAATTGGTCTTATAAAGTTAAGAAGGTGGTATGTTTTGTAGTTAGACTTGAGTTGTCTTTTAGGATTTCGACCTGAAGGGTTTTGTATCTATATTCTGACTGAGAGCGTTGTTGGACTAGATGATGTCTTTATTTACATGAAGTGCGGGGTTTTGTTGAGTTTTTCTGCTTTTCAGGTGTTACATAATTGGGTAGTTATTGAGGTTACGTCGTTGTGCTGCCGAATTTTTCAGAGCGCATTCCTTTTATTTCAAATAAACTCAAGGGTTAGTTATAATAACGTGCTTGTGATTAATCTAAAATTACGGGTTGTTACAAATATGACTATGACGTGATAAATAATAAGCTATAGGATGAAAGCTTGTATGAATATCTCTTTTTATATTGTGAAATGATATTGTGAGATCAATCTCAAGTAACATTGAGATTTCACAAAAGAGGTTATGTCAGAAAGTCTCCCAAGTTTTCTAGCATAAAGTTGTATGCACTAAGAAATATTCAAATCATTAAAGGCTACAAATTCTTGAATAAATAAATGAAGAATTTCATGCTTGAACTTTATCCGCTTCCGCTTCCGTATTCATATCAATAACAAAAGGCAATATTTTTATAACTCTTAATTGGATCTAAAGAGTTTTAAGGTAATTAACAAAATGATACATGCTCACTCGTCAAAATCAAATAAAGTAGAGATCATGAGGTAATTTGATTTTGATAATAGTAAGAGTTGCCAACAGGATCCACCTTCCCTGTTATGTTCACTAAATGAGTAAAAGATACTACTGTAAATAAAAGTGACAAATAGTCATTTGAAGTAGTTTCTTTTATCATTAAGGTTTGTGGTCATAACATTTTGTGTGGCAAGAAACTCATAAATTTTAATTCTCGTCACTAAGTTGTCTTGACAAGAATTTGTAATTCTTTTCAATTTATAGCAACAAAAGCTTTTCAGAATCATAAGCTTTAGTTGATAAAGAAAATTCAGAGTTTTTATTGTGTCTAAAGGAATACAACTTCATCATTACAGATACGTTCATTAAGAAATTTCACACACAAAAGTTTTGGGAGCATAATGCTCATATAGGTGTGAAAATTATGGTACGTCAGTTGAGTGGGAGTTTGTGCTTTCGTAAAGTAGACACAAAATGTGAAAATTATGGTACGTCAGTTGAGTGGGAGTTTGTGCTTTCGTAAAGTAGACACAAAATTTTGTTTCTGCAGAATAAAGAAGATGAATTATTTTTGATACTCTGAATCACTTTCTTTCTAACAGTAGTTTAACATAAGGCTAGAAAGAGTTAAGTTTGATCTCTCTAAAGAATAAAGTTGACCAGTTGAAAATAGACATGTTTAGATCACATTACATGTAATTTTCATGCTGCTCTTCCACACTTGATCCATGTCATTGAGTATATTTGGTGTGGTGATCATTGAAGGCTGAGTTGCGACCATACATGTGACAAAAGTCGCTTTGGTTCCTCATTGGTATACAAAATGGACCGGATTGTGATTAAAGGGAAGTTATTTTTAAAATAGCATTAAGTTGTGCACTAAAGAATAAATTAATAATTGCTAATAAGGAAATTGTTGCCCAAGTGGGAGATTGTTGGAATTAATTAAATAATTAATTCATATGTGGGTAACAAATTCAATAGCAATTATATTTGGGCTATTTAATAGGCATTTGAGTGATCTTGATTATGGGCCAAGACTTCCCATATAGAAGTGGTGTGGCCTGCTGAGCAGAAACTAGCCCGTTGGTCCTAGGGAATTATGGGAAACCTAGGATCAACATATATATAGTTTAGGTTGTGGTCCCCAATATGCTATGCAACTTTAGCCTCCTATTCCCCATCTGATAGAGAGAATTGCCCATGATTGGTCTGGGTTGCATAGATGAGGAAGACCACAAACCATCAGAGTATTACAGGCTATGGATTCATCACATCTAAAGGTTCCAGGTAATTCTAATCTCTTCTAATTTAGTTTTTCTTCCATGCTTAGATCCCAAAAGTTTATCATGATTGTTCTTGGATTAAATGTATTTATTCTTGAATAATCATATATTGGGGTTTTCCCAATAAATATTCCAACAATAACTTTTTGGTTTTAAACTATTCGTGTTGATTTGTGTTTGTTCTTTAATGTGAAGGCTATTAGTGTTGATTTGTGTTTGTTCTTTAATGTGATTAGACCTCGTAATTGTAATGATATGTTTCCTTTAATCGCCTTTGTAGCACAATTTGAAACATGATTGTCGTAACTTCGTATGGTTAGAAGTGATTTTTATAATTTTTCAAAAACTTTATGAATCAAATAAGATTAAGTAAATCACGAGTTGATATATACATAGGTTGTTAGATGGGTAAATTAAAGATTCAGATTTCTATCACTGATAGACTTCATTTTCTATCAGTGATAGACTTCATTTTCTATCGGTGATAGACTTCTATCACTATTAGACTTCTACCAGTGATATATATAAAACTCAATTTATGGAGGAGTTAAAGGCACACTTTATTAATTATTATGTAGGTCCAAAAAAGTTTTCATATATCTTAAGCACAATTTAGCGAAACATTGATAGATTATTATGTAGGTCCAACAAAGTTAGTATATCAGTGATAGAAGTATAACACTGATAGAAGTCTATCATTGATTCTTAAAATAAAAAAATTTAAAGACAAGTAGAAGAACCATCTAACATTGATAGCTTTGTTTTCCAATTTTTCTCGTCTCCACTCTCATCTATCCTATGCCATTTAGTTTATTTAATTTTATAATGTGTTAAAAAAACCAAAAAATCTATCAAGCAAGAGGACATCTTAAAAAATTGGACAACAAGAAACAAACAAGAAAAGTCTTGAAAAATGCAATGGATATTAAACTTTCAATCCCATGTCTTAATCTACTAAACTTATATTCTCCAAAAGTCGTGAATGAATAATTGCAATCATCAATAACTAGCTACTTAAAATATATTACATCATTGTAAAGTTGGTGGAAATTTACATGTCCTACGATTGTGACCAACACGGTGACAACGACTACATTGTGTGCGACTTTCGAATTCACCAATTGATAGCATCCTTTGTTTTCGAGGCCTTCCTGCTTGATGTTTAACAACTAGAGGTAATAAATCCACACCAACATCTACAGAGCTCCAATCCAAATGATTTCCAACTGGCCGAACTGGAATATTATAAGTTTTCGACAATATATTGGAATAATAATAATCAGACACATATGAATAAACCGTCAAATCAAGCCAACAAATAACAGCAAGTGCACGAGCACATGGAATTTCATCAAGATTCCAAACACGACAAGTGCACGATCCAGAATCCAAGTTTACAATGAACTAATTATCTCCATCAATTACTTTGTGTTCTTCGTTGCTAATAGCTTCAACCTGAAAATCAAAATATAATCAACAATATAAAGAGAAAAACATCACTTATAGGATAGATTGACAAAATTCTATCACTGATAATTGTTTATCAATGATAGAAGTCTATCGTCGATATACTTCTGTCTCTGATAGACTTCTACAATTTATATACTCTATTTAGAGTTTGTTTATTTATTGGTCAATAATAAATAACTCTTACCTTGAAGCTTCTGGATTGATCGTGTTGTTTACGCAATTCACCTTCAGCCCAACTAGTCAATATAGTTATCATAGAAGATGCTATTTTACTTCGTTTATAATACCACTCCTGAAGTGTCTGTCTAATTTCTTCAAGTAGTGATGCAACAGGATAATCTCTAGGCTCTTTCAACTTTGAGTTCAAGCTCTCTGAAGAATTTGTAGTCATCATTTGATATCTTCTTCTTTTAGAATATACACGAGCCCACTTCTCAAAACCAATTTTATTGAGATATTCTCGAATAGTAGGAAATATAGACTCCATCCACTTCATATTCAACTCAAATTCCGGAACTGTCTAAGCTTTTGCGCAACTATAAAATATCTTATCAATCAAAGAATCTTTATATGTCATCTTCAAATTTTGCAAAAGGTGTTGTATACAAACGCAAAACTCAACAGTTGGAAAAACGATCGAAACAACTTTTTGAATGCTTATATGTCGATCCGAGATGATGACTAATCCTTCTCGATATCCAAAACATTTTTTTATATTCTCAAAAAACCATTTCCACGATACATCATTTTCTGAATCTACAATGTTGAAAGCTAACGGAAAAATTTGATTGTTACCGTCAAGAGTTAAGACTATCAAAAGAGTTCCACCATATTTATTTTTCAAAAATGTTCCATCAACGGATATGTTGGGTCTACAATACTTCTAACCCTCAATAGATGAAATGATAGCCATAAAACAATACTTAAACTGTCCATCTGCGTCGATTTCATAGTCTGTGAATGTACCTATAATAAAATAAAAAATAAATAAACAACACTAAGTTAAAAGAACACTAATAAATGGTATATCAGTGATTGAAGTATTTGAAGTGATAGACTCCTATACAAGTTACCAATCTATCAGTGATAGAGTTCTACATGTGATAAAAGTCTATCACTGATACTCTATCATTGATAGACTGATATCTGTGATAATTGTCTATCAGTAGTAGACGGTTTACTTCTAATAACTGATAAACGATAAGAAAATAAAAACCTGGATTCATTTCTTCCAACTTCAGCAAAAACTTTGGGATCAAGGCGTATGATTCTCGTGAATCACCTCTCAACAACTTCATTATATGTTCTTTTGCTCTCCAAGCTTTATAATAACTAACATTAACACCGAGATCATTACGCACTTTATTCAAAATATCTTTTGGAGTCTACCTATCAGAAGAACTAAATCTGTATTCATTTTTCAAACAATCCCCAATTAAAGATGAAGAAGCGTGCCTATGAGAACTCTGAATATTATTGATAGAACAATTATGAATATCAACAAACTTCCTTAACATCCACAATTCACTGCCCTTGTAACGAGATGCACTAACGTACCATTCACAACCATCTTTGGTGCATTGATACTCAATTGATTTTGAATTTGATCTCAAAGTCTTAAATTCAATGTTTTTCTTCATAGCTATAAAGGAAAAATACTTTGATAAAATTTTCTTACTTGCAAACACATCTTTTACCTTCAAATGACGAACATCGTGAATATCTGAAATGACTCGGAAATCACTAGCAATCGCAAAAGTAGTAGAAGAAGCAATACACAACAAATTGTCAGTTCCACCGGCAACAGCACTAGAAGACCCCTCTACACAAAGATCAGTGACATGAGCAACCAAAGGGTGTCTTGTACTTTGATCCTTACCTAAAGTCAAATACCAAGCCACATCTTTATCTTCATGAATTCCAACTACATTTTGGAATTCATTGATACCAACATCTAATAGAGCTGAAAGTTTTACAGAAGAAACCGAGGCATTCAAATCAATTTGCTTCAATATTAAACCCATCAAATCATCATAAACAATATTTTCATCAACTAAAACTCCAGCAATCTTGTAATGCACATAGAAATTTTTTTCATTCCATTTTCCACTATGAAAAACAACTATTGGAATACTCATAATTTCAAATGAATTGCTGCAAAAAACAAAAAACAAAAACTATGACAAACAATTATGACAGTCTTCTGCAAGCTATCATGAATATATTAATTACTATAAGTGATAGAATACTATCACTGAAAGCTTATTGATATTAAACAATTGATTATATGCGGATAGAATACTATTAGTGATAGCTTATTTATATTAAACAAGAAATTAACTCGCTGATAGAAAGCTTAATGATATTAAACAAGTAATTATGTCGCTGATAGAAAACTTAATAACTAATACTATCGTTGATAGTATTTTATCGCCTATTCTATCAGCGATAGTATATTATCGCTGATACTATCAGCGATAGTATATTATCGCTGATACTATCAGCGATAATATACTATCGCTGATAGAATACTATCAACGATAACTTATTGATATTAAAGAATTTAAAGTTACTTACCGACAGTGTTTTGTTGGAGAATCGATTCTGAAGGTTGAAGATATCAACGATGGCTTCTGAAGGTTGAATTGAACTCACTAAACTGAGAATTTCGAACTCTAGGCTGAATCGATTTCCAACGACGACGAATCCTGAACAAGAACAAGAACAAGAACAAGACACCGAATCTCGAATTCTAAATTATGAAACTGAAATATTCAATTTGGGAAGTCAGAGCTTCAAATCCAGACGACTCTTCTGAACCTGCTAAACTGAGAAGTTAGAAATCTAAGCTAAATCGATTTCCAATGACGACGAATCCCGAACAAGAACAAGAAGAACAAGAACAAGACAACGAATCCCGAATTCTAAATTATGAAACTAAAATCTTCAATTTGGGAAGTCGGAGCTTCAAAACGGAGAAGGTTTGCCTTCAATGTCGCCGAACGATGAACAAGCGAAGAAATCTTCAGCGAGGAGAGAAACCAAGAAAATTTGGGCAAGGAGAAAAATCAATTTGGGCAAAAAATCTTCAAGATACTCAAAATTGGGCAGAAGAACGCGCGAACAAATAAGGGTTTTTTGGGAATAAAAAAAATAATTTAAAAAATTTGCTATATTTGCAAAAGTTTTCAAAACTTGCTATATTTGCAAACAATAAGCCTGAAATTGTCATTTACTACAATTTCCCAAAATAATATATATATATATATATATATATATATATATATATATATAATTAAATATTAAAACTAATTTGGATAAAAAAATTAGAAAAAAAAATAAAAAATAAAAAATATAATATTATATTATATTTTTGTAAATTATATTTTTTTAAAAATACACGTAGTTTATCATTTATATTTATAAAAAAATAGGTTTAGATTATTTTAAGATTAGATTTCTATATATTTTTGTAATCAATAAGAATAACAACTTTTATAAAACTTTTTTTATATATATAAAACAAAAATATGTTAAAATAGAAGAAAACCATATATTATAGAAAGAAAAGGAAATCCAGTGACACAAAATTGTGTGTCTAGCTTGATTGAACTCCACTCAACCAAAAACAGCATAATTTGTAATTTGTGGTGGATTTTAAATTATTAAATTGTTTTTAATTTTCTTAAGGCATTACAAAAACTTGCTATATTTGGATTGTCATGGCCCATAGTCTCTTCATAGGTCTATTCCTAGATTGTCAAGGTCTACGAAACAGTGTCAATCTTGTTTGTGATTATTTTTTTTTATTATTTCTTTTTTTTTTTAGCCTTGGCCACCTTTTTATTGCTTTAATTTATTTTTCTGCACTTCACAATTATGTCTTTTAAGTTTTTTTTGTCATTTAGTTTACAAACTTAAGTTCATCAGGTATATATCAAGTTGACCTAATATATACTCGATTGTACCTGATAGTTCATCGGGTACAATTATGTTTGTTCTCCTTTAAGTTTTCTGTTATTATACGTTTATATACGGTAGTTAATCAGTCCAAGTTTCTCTTATATATAAGAGTGTATATATTAGAGGTATATATCAAGATAATAATATTAATGATTAGTGTTTTATGATATAAACAAAGTATTTATCATGGTTTATATATGTATTAAGGTGTATCTAATACCGTATATATCAGAGTATTATTAATGATTGTAGTTTATCTGATTCAAATATATACATGGTATAAATTCGGGTATATATCAATCTAAAATCAGGGTGTATATATAAGAGGGTATATATTAGGGGTATATAATTGTTTCAGATATATTGAGGGTAACTGTGTGGCGGCGGAAAGCGTTCGACGAAAGTGGTGGACGACGAAAACGAATGGCGACGAATGAACGGCGAAATTTAATTGATGGAGGAAATTGTTTTTTTTTTGTAACAAATGAAAATGGTGGTTAGAGAGAAGAAGATAAATTGATGGAGGAAATCATTTTTTTTTTGTAACAAATGACAAACAAAATAAAATCCTATTAATAACAAAATCTAATTAATATTGGTCCCTGAGGTTTGGGTTTAGTAACATTCAGGTCCCTAAGCTTTCAAACCCGACATTTTAACCCCTGAGGTTTTAGTTTAGTATCATTTTGGTCTCTCCGTCCAAAATTTTGTTTTTTTTTTCTTTTTTCGTCTCCCTTCCTTTTTTTTTTCTTTTTTTCTTTTTTTATTCTAACGTCATAATTAGTGAGCTATATTTTTTCTATTAGTAGTGTTTGATTTCATTGCACTCTCAATTATGCTTATGAGCACGGCCATAAATTTTTTTTTTGTTGAAGTTTAATTTTCTTAAGACAACGCAATAAAAATATATCATGTCGATTTTAACTTTAAAACAAATGAATGAAATAGACTACTGATATTCACATACCTCGACAATGGAATGGATCTTAAACTTTTTTTTGGTAGACTTTTAAACTAAATGAAAATATATAGAAACACAAAGTTTCAAATTGATTTGGAAGGTGATTGAAGAGGAATTGATTGTTTTGGATGAACTATTAATAATTAAATTAAACATATTATTAAAATAATACAAATTATGAAATACAAAAGAAATATTAGTTTTTGAGACAAATGAGTTATTCTTTAATCCATAATTTCACAAATGTCTATTATAAACTTTTTTTATCATTTCTATATTTTTCGAATATTTATGGTGTCATTTAATGAATTTATTAATTTGTTTTAATTCAAAAGTAAAAATATTTTTTTATTTTTTTTAATCTTACAATATTAATTAGATACTTTTAATTATGTATTTTATTATTATTATTTTTTAATTTTACAATAATAATTAGGTGATTTTACTTATTACAATTATCTTGTGTTTCAAATTTAGGGTTCATTAGGCTCCCAGTTTTTAGAGTTTAAGAATTTGAGTTTTATTTTCATTTATAATTTTGACTTTTATGTAAAGAATTCCTAAGAGTTTTATAAGACATCATTGCACTAAAATATTTACATCATTTTTTAGGGTAAGATTAAAATAATAATAAAAAGAATCGACCAAAATTGTAATTTACCCATTTTTTTCCTTCTTTTTTTTTTCTTTCTTGCCTTCCTCATAGAGAAATTTTAAATTCTCTGAGCAAGATATTAAAGCAACAGGTACTACACAAATCACAAACTCCAAGAAGAAATGTATAATATTTGAGTCTTATAATATAGCCATTGGTGGCTTTTGGTTTCAAACAAGTATATAGATTTTCATTCATACATATTGTAAAGAAGTTGTATGAATATCTACATATAAGGGATATTTATTTAGTGTTTTGAGAGAAATAAAAGAAGAAAAAAATCGAATATTGTTGAGTGAGTAAGGATAAATTATTCGAGAAGTCGGCAACAATGTGACCAACAATTTTACACGGTTGGAGATAGTAAGAGGGAGAATCTGGGAATGTGGAAGACCCTTTGAGATCTCAACATCTCTACAAAAATCAAGATCTTTATTTGGTGAGCCTGTCTTAATGCTCTTCCGACAAGGCATTAATCTTCGTCACCGTGGGATAATCTGACATGTCGAGTGCCCGCAGTGTCATAACTAGACTGAAAACAGAATCCATGCGCTATGAAATTGCAAAGGAAGTAAAAATTCTTGGTCTCTTTGGCCTAATTCCTATGGCAAATTGAACGATATTTGTTATTCTAACATTTGTTCCCTTTTTGCCGAGCCATACAAGATTTGGAGGATATATATGGAGTTGCGCTTATTTGGAACAATAGAAATAAAGCTCTCTTTGAAGGTAGACTAACTCATGTTGTTAAGAAGTCCCTAGTCCAATGGGCGTATGAATGCATAGATGAGCTGGATGGTGATCAGACCCATCTGAGGGCGTGCGGGTAGACACCCAATATATTCATCCTCACCACGAAGGAGGCATTAGTGTAGAGTCATGTTGTTAAGAAGTCCCTAATCCAATGGGCGTATGAATGCATAGATGAGCTGGATGGTGATCAGACCCATCTGAGGGCGTGCGGGTAGACACCCAATATATTCATCCTCACCACGAAGGAGGCATTAGTGTAGAGTTGCGACTTCCATGACGGTTTAAGCAAATGTTTAGCACCCTCCTCCATTGCACTCCTTTAAATTAAACACACGTGCTGCTTTGTTGGATGATGCACTGGGGACGAGGGAAATTATTCGTGACTCAGCGGGAAACATTATGCTCTCGGCAGAAAAGTTTCAGGTGCGAAGGATATCAGTTGATCTTGCCGAAATCGTCGCATTAACCGAGAGTGTGGCAGAAAAGTTTCAGGTGCGAAGGATATCAGTTGATCTTGCCGAAATCGTCGCATTAACCGAGAGTGTGGATCTGACTGTTGTTTTAGGTCTGCTATTGACGAGTCCTAGATCGTTTTGAAAATGAAATACAACCCTCCTTTTTCGATGGTTTATGACCTAGCTGGTCATGCTCGAAGAATACATACCTCAAAAACTCATGCTCCACCCTTTTATTTTTCTTGGTCACTCTTAATGTTTGGTTTGTTCTCTACTTTTTCTTTGTTGTACGGAGCGAGGGATTTACGATTTTAAAGAGGCGGTTTTAAGTAAATTGGGGTGGGGGATTTGAACCACAGACCTCTTGGTCGTTAACACATACATGTGCCAGTTGAGCTACTGGCAGTGATCACTTATTACTATTTCAATAGTTGATAGTTGATTTCCTCCGAACAAAAAAGAAAAGGGCAAAGTACACTTTTGGTCCCCAGGTTTGATTTTGAATTCTATTTGGTCCCCAAGGTTTCAAATCAAACACTTTAATCCCTCACGTTTAAAAAATAGTTCTAAATGGTCCTTGGACCGTTAGTCAACTAACGGAAAATGATTTGGAAGTTAAGTTGATGGCTGGACAAGGTTGAGTTGGAAATTATATTAATTTTAAAATATTATTGTTGATGAGGTGACTCTTCTCCTTCCCCTCCTCTTCTCTGTCACCTCCAGATTCTGAATTGAAAAATCTCAATCTCAATCCCTCTCGCCATCCAATTGTGGCAGCAGAAGGAACGAAAACTTCCCCACCTCAACGATGTTTCGACATTCAAGAGAGGATCCGAGTTCTCTGTTTTGCAATGTCCCTTTATGATAATTTGTTAATAATTTATTTCTCTATGTTTTACTGGAGAGAGAATAGAGAATAGAGAGTTAGAAATCAGAACAGATAAAAACCTTTTGCTCTTACATTTTTTTTTTTTTTAAGAGAAACACCATAATACTCAAAAACTCAAATCTAAAATCCAATCTCCCTCTCTCTTTTTTTCTTCTTTTTATTATTATTATTTTTTTCTTTCTAATCTCTCCTCTCCTTTTTCTCTCTACACCACTTTTGTTTTTCTTTATTTGGCTTTAGTTGGATTTTTTACAAGTTTTCTGAGTTTTTCCATCTGGGTTTCATCATATTACAACAAAAATCCTATCTTTCCCATCTAGCGTCGTAAACGGCAAGGCCGAAATTCGAGGACTCAGATCCTCTCTTGCAATGTCGAAACGTCGTCGATGAGAGCTCGTCGACAGTTGGGCTGAGGGAAAAATGGATTTCGACAATCCAGAACTCGAACTCTGGTGAGGTGGGGAAAGTTTTCGTTCCTAGCAACTGGATGGCGAGAGGGATTGAGATTGAGATTTTTCGTTATTTTTAGAATCGGGAGGTGAGAAAGAAGACGAGGGGAAGGAGAAGAGCCACCTCATCAACAATAATATTTTAAAATTAATATAATTTTTAACTTAACCTTTTCCAGTCATCAACATAACTTCCAAATCATTAACTAACTGTCCAAGGACCATTTAGAACTATGTTTTAAACGTGAGAGACTAAAGTGTTTGATTTGAAACCTTGGGACCAAATAGAATTCAAAATCAAACCTAGGGGACCAAAAGTGTATTTTGCCCAAAAGAAAAAGAAAAAATCTCTTCAATGTTACCTTGTTAAAAGTGAGTGCTGCAATTACAATTAGAGATGGCGTGTGAAATTGTCCATTGTTTTTCTTCTACAAATTAAAAGATGCTGGGGAAGAAATTAAAGCTCGTATAATCTCACTCCCTCTATCTCTCTACATTTTGATATTACAGGCAAATTAGAGACGCAAATATTATTAAGAATGTTGAACCCAACAATTTTGCACAATCAATAATCAAGTTAAAATGAAACGCAACACACACAAATAAATCCATCCCAGCTCCAACATGCATGTTCATTTTCAGAATCCAACCTCCTTCGGCCATCTTCACTCATACTTACTTAGCGTACCCCCAAAAGTCCATCTCTCCCCTCAACGAAAGATGATTGATTTGGCTCACCGACGACGACCCGTTTTCGTCCTCAAACCTCACATCCTTAGACGAATCCTCATTCCCGAGATGAGATGTGACGAGTCGATCCAACATGGCCCACGGCTCGGTCATGCCATCGGCCGATTGGCCGGTCTCGGGGTTCGACATCAGCTGCTTGACCATTAGTGGCGCGTCGGGTGGGAGCGACGACAGGGCCGGGTAGTCGTAGGCCCCGGCGAGGGGCTTGTTGAGGGTGGGAATGTTGGGGTGGAAGAGGTGATGGGAGAAATGGGAAGGTGGGGCTGTGGTTGGCATGTAGTGGAGGGCTAGGTCGGATTTGTTGAGCTCGAATGTGGGCTGTGAAGCGTAGTTTTGTTGCGGTTGGCGGAGTTGGTATTGGGGTTCTCTATGCATGAAGGTGCGAGATGTGGCGATTGAGGATGATGAGTGAGTGTTGTTTAGGTGCTGGTCGGAGTTGGCACTTGACCCTCCTCCTCCTTCATTTGTCACTTTGAATAGATTCTTCTTCTTGAAGACCCGACAAACGACCCACCCGTCCTCCTGCCAGTTGTAGAGGATTAGAACTTAGCATAAACCTCGACAAGTGACTATCAATATTAATTCGAAAGAAACGACTTACAAGATATAAACACTCAACCTCTTATTTTGATGCCATGTTGAATAACAGATCCAAAAACTTAATTGAGTTTCTAGTTAATAGATTTCGATATCGTAGAAAAATGTGTATCTTAACATAGATAATTCTCTACCGTATGTCTCTCTTTCTTTTCTTTTTCAGAATAAATCAATATGATTAATATATTTATCGCTCTGGGTAACCCTAATTTCCACATATTGAAATAAGATAAAGACATAAAAATAAATAATATATAATCTTAAGATAAATATTTTTTTAAGATAGTTAATTCCCAAATAGATATATTTAATCTCATATTTGTATTTTTAGACCTAAAAATTTAAAGTTGATAGGTCGGTTAAAGATTGAATATACCAATTTTGACCCAAAATACCATTGGCACATCGACTACAAAAATGAAGATTTTTAGTATAAAACAATTCTTTGCCTCTATTGATTGGGTAGTACAAAATTTCTACTATCCACTACCAAGTATTGAACAAGCTAGAGAAGGAAGTGCATAGAGGATGAGGAGAGATAAATTTTTTATTTAAAAATAAAAATGAAGAATAATACTTCTCTACCCACCACCGGGTAAAAAATATCAGGTAGGAGGTTCGATCTCCCACCCTCACAATATTGTACTGTAACTTTAGTTTTGACTTGGTCGAAAAGATTTCAGAGTACTTACAGAGTTATTGTGTTGAGGGTCGTCGGAATCTTCGAGACGATATTCATGCATGATCCAATCGGTTTTTTGACCGTGAGGAGCTCGGCCACGGTAAAACACAAGGGTTTTGCGCATGCCGATTTTCTTATAAGAGTTTCGAATGCACTTGTCTCGTCCAGTGGCCTTCCAAAACCCTGCGTTTGTGGCTCTGTTGGTTCTCGATCCTGTTGGGTACTTCCTGTCCTTATGGCTGAAAAAATACCACTCATTTTGTGGCGTCGACCCTATCCTGCATTTCTCTGATTTAAAATAAAACCCAAATTTCAGTACTCTTACATACTTTAACATGGTAAAATAGTGTATGACGGTAGAGATTGAATCGAGGACCTTTTAGTCAAAGGCAAAACCTTATGTCAATTACGTTATGTTCGGTTGTGTTGACGGGTATGGAACACTTATTGTTCGGTTAAATTTTTTCAAATTTTAATGGAAAGAAAATAACATTTCAAAGGCTGAAATACAGAATATTCTGCTCTGATATCATGATCAATCAACCTAAAAATTAACTTATTTTTAAGGATAAATTTTGTTATCAATAATTTAACAATTTTCTCTCTTATGTTTTTACTCATTTTAAATTTTAGTATGATCAGCTAAACATGATTAACTAGATAGAAAATGATAACTAGTGGGTAAGTACAGTAGAAAATATGTCATGTATTTACTATAGTTACAATGGAAATGAGTGAGTTTTGACCAGGTATTTAACTAATGCGGAAGGAGATTTAAATCTCTTATCTGACATTAGTTCGTACCAGTTATGCTCATGTTAGCACAAATGAGATTTCTACAATTAACTAAATTGGTAATTTTGACTCATTGTAATCCAAATCCAAAATCCAAACTTGAAGATACTTAATGATGAGTTTTTCAACTTAATTGAGCATAGAGTAATTGGTTAAGACACTATCTTTTCGACTTAAAAGTCAAAAATTCAAATCTCCATATATCGATGAAAACTCAAAATAATGATTTTGAGTAATTGAAATGTACTTGAACGACATATCTGACATATCTCAACTGCAATTTAAGAAGTCTAAAGTTTAAACATAGAATTGAAACTTCAAATACTTTAGTTTTTCTTTTTACAAAAATATTTAATTAATGTCGGGTGGAAAAATATTTAATTAATGCCGGGTGGAGATTGAACCACTGACCACTTACTCAAAACATAATTTTATGTTACTTGATTTATGCTCGACAACAACACTACACTTAGTTAATTCTTGAAAAAATAAATTAAAATAATAATCCAGCATGATTGGCTTAGGCTATATAAATATTATATTAACGAATTAGTATTTTTCTTGAGTTAATTTTATAAATATAAAAAAAATAACCTTTTCTTCAACACTACGTACCATGAGGGTTAAATTTATATTATTTGATCATCAACTTCACCGGTACTCAAAGAGACATCGGAATTCACAATTTCCCTTTGACTACTGAATCAATCCAAATCGTTTCAACCTAAAAATTATTAATTTAAACACATTCGATGCACATATTACAAGGAAATTATTAGGATATGGATAGCCAATTTAATTTATTCATCTTAATCCTCAAGTAGTCAAAAAAAATGAACTCATGAGCAACAGCAGTTTCTTTACGTTACTGCTGAGAATTAATATCATCATAAATATACTACAAAAACGAGCTACACATCTTTATTTTGATTAAATTAATTTAATATATTTCTCCTCCCAAACTTACCCATTTATCGAGTACGTGAGAAACATACAAAAGTGCCAAAGCGAGCATGGCTCAGCGGGCATATGTATGTGTTGATGACCAAGAGGTCGGTAGTTCGAATCCCCCCACCCCCAATGTACTCAAAAAAAAAAAAGAGAAACATACAGAAGTCGCGGGTTGATATCATAACTTAATCTAGGTATACGTTTTAAATTGCTAATAACTTGAGCATATAACTCGACTATTTAAGTTATTATATATCATTGATCAAGAAGTTCGAAGTTCAAATAATCTCTACCTCCACATGTTGAATGGAAAGAAAAGTATAACCTTAATTTCAATTGTAAAAAATTAGGTCACTTGTTTGATAACAATTTCGCTTTTAAGTTTCCTATTTTTTAAAATTGTGATGGTATCCTCATAATTTCTTTTACAATGGTTTTCAATGTTTTGAAAAATAATTGAATTCTTAGTTAAATTTTAAAAATTAAATATATTTTTTTAGTTCCTAAAATTTAGTTTGAATTTTGAAAATATTTTTTAAAATAGATAACAAAAATGAAGAAATTGAAAGTAATGTTTATATATAAGCTTACTTTTAAAAAAATTAAAACAAAAAATTAAGGCCCGTTTAATAACCATTTCGTTTTTAGTTTTCTCTTTTTGAAATTTAGGTTTGTTTTCTCTTAATTTCTTTATTATGTGTTTCACTTTTCTTAGAGAAACATATGAATTCTGAGTTAAATTCTAAAAATAAAATTAGTTTTTTTTTAAGTTTTTTTTTTAGTTTGGAAAATTGGTTTGGAAAATTATAAGGTGAAATTAGTGTTTTATAGGCTTAATTTTCAAAAATTAAAAACAAAAAATCAAATGGTTATCAAACGGAGCCTAAATGATTATCAAACGAGTCTAAGAAATAAGATTTTAAAACCTTTAACGCAATCAATGTATAATCAACGAAGTAATATAATTATTTACCTTGCAAGTCCCAAGGTTCGAGCTTGTTCAAGTCGACCTCTCGAATGACATCCATGTCGAACTTCTGAAATGAAATCTTCTTCTTCAAGTAGTAATGAAGCAGCTCTTCATCGGTCGGATGGAACCGAAAACCCGGAGGAACGCCGCCGCCGCCCGAGGAGCCCATTTACATGCTCTAATGATGAGTATCCTAGTAATAAACTTAATTGAAATTATGATCCACCAAAGTTGCAAATGAAAAATGAAAATAGAGTTTGTAGATGAAGATGATGAAGGGGTATAAATATGGGATGAGAGTCAAAAGAGGGGAAGAAGAGAAGAAGGTTATAATTGAAAAGAGAAGCGTTGACGGCGGAGACTACGGCGGCGGGGATGGTTAAAGCTATCGTAAAAAAGAAGCATGGGGAATGAGGGGATGGTTTTTCTCATTTGCTAGCTGTAGTTTACTACACAACGAACTCTATTTTATTGTCATCTCTCTTCACCTCCATTTTAGGAGCGTGTGCTTCCAAACCACTTTCCCTAAAACCACTTTAATTAACTTCCATCATATATTATAACATACTTTTTTTTTTAATTACGAGCTACCTAGCCCCTTTCTTCGAATGATTAGTAATAATGATTAGGAATGGTTTTAGTCGATGTTTTTAGTTTTCGTCTTAATTTTTTTTTTTACAACAATGTAGATGAGAGATCGAACCTAGGATCTTATATGGTCATTAGTCCTTACATTATGTCCGTTAAGTTAGGCTCTTGTTAGAGAGAGTCTCTTTTCATTTTGGCGTTTCATATTGTCGTCCTTCGGCTTAAAGTAAAGCTTACTAATAGCTCTATGATTATTTTTTTGGTGTAAAAATATTTAATTAATGCAGGGTGTGGAGATTGAACCTCTAACTTCTTAATCAAAAACACAATTTTAGGTCAATTGAGTTAGACTCGATTTGACAGCTCTTTTATTGAAGAGTAATATTAGGAAGATCATCGTGCTAAATTATTTATGAATGTGGTAAATCAATTATTTATGTGATAATATATTGGGTTGGTTGCACAAATAGCAATCAGGCCCAAACTAATTGCAAATTTAGCAAACTTTAAAATGTTTTGCAAATATGGCAAAAAAACTCGTTTCTATCACTGATAGACTTTATTATATCACTGATAGACTTGTATCAATGATAGACTATTATCTCTGATAGACTATTATCACTGACAAAAATCTATAAAAAGTTTAGGTGATAAGCGATAGACTTCTATTAGCCATAAGATATCAGCGATAGAAATTGCTATATCCGCAAAATTTTTAAAAACATGCTATATTTGCAAACAATAAGTCTTAAATTGTCATTTACTACAATTTCCCTAATATATTTTGATTTAATGACATTATTAGGGTTGAACTAAAAAAATTGACGTGGTTAGGGTTTGAGTTTTAAAATATTAGTTTAATTAAAAAGTATATAGAAAACTAGAACTAATATATCCTATTTTAGAGTGAAAGTAACGACGCTGGTTGGATTTTTAACACTTTTTTTTTACTCTTTAATTTAGATATATTTTTATTTAATGATGTGATTAGGGTTGAACTAAGAAAAAATGGATGTGATTAGGGTTTGGTTGGATTTTGAACACTTCTTTTTACTCTTGAATTTAGTAAGAAGTAGTTAAAAAAAAATCACTAACTTTCAATTTATTAAATTAAATCCTTTGATTTGGATAGATGTGTTACAATTTTTATCTTTTCTTTTTAGGTTAGTCCAAAGAATATTTTAAAATGTATTTTTATATATGCATTCAAAATATGGATATCTGAGTTTCAAACTCTTGGGTCAAATTTCGTGAGATCTAATACCACATATTAGACATTATAGGGTTCCATCTTAAAACTAATCGGTGATGGGAGAAGTAGCCAATGTATGTTATTGTGACTGAGGTCCCTTCATCTTTCCGATGTGGGATCCTCAACACATCTTAGAGAAAAACGACCATTGGATCTTTATTGAAATTTTGAAGTTTTAGAGAGATTTATTCCGGTGGTTGATGTTGTGCATTGATTTGTTTGGTTTAATTTTGTGCATTAATTTGTTATGGCTTGATTTTCATTAAACTCAACGAGTTGTGACTTGTGAGAGATTTTTGTATTATAATTTGGTTTCTATTGAAATTAATTGGTGGGTAATGGAAGTCAAACAAAAGGTAAAATTATTTTTAAAATTTGAGGTTAAAAAATAAAAGCATGTGTTAGATTAACCAAATTCGAAGATAAAAAAAATTATTTTCTTTTTTATTTATTTATTTTCATTAATAATAGGGATGTTTGGTAATTTTAATAAAACAAACTAGAGGAATAATTTTTTTTTTTTTAAAGTTATTTAATTAATTAGGGGCGAAAGAATAATGAAACTCTTTAAAGTATAATAATTAATAAATTGAAGTTAAAGTTATTTTTAAAAACAAATAAAACTAAAATTTATAACTTCAACCTTAAATTTATAATTGGCTTTATTTTTGGGGACATAAATTCTCACGTAGTCTATAACATAAGAAAGCTAATGATGAATCTGAAGAGTGTATGAAGCAAAGAAATGAGTAAATTTCAACACATGTTAACATTGTCTGACCTAAAAGCTATAATTTCAAATTATCCCATGGGTTGGCAACCCAACGTTTTAGTAAATATATTCTAGTAAAAAATTATTTTAAGGGTGACAAATTATATTTTGATTGTTGATTCTATCATCTTAAATTATTTTTGGAAACACTTTCCAATCAACTACTTGAGTTAAAAGCACTCTATAATTGCATTTTCACATAATACTTTTAAAGGTACATTTCAATTTTTTTTTTTTTTTTTTTTTTTTGCCTAAAGATTTTTTTATTACTCTCAGAGAAAAACATTTGGAGTGAAAAATAAAAAAAACAAAATATGAACTTGGTTTTTTTTTTTTTATATATTTATATAACAATGGCAGTATAGATCATCCAAAGACGTTAGGAATAATAATAAGTGACTTATTCATTAAACTGTATTTCAATTGACAAAAACAAAAATATAATTCATATGATTTAGAACTTTTTTCAATTCGGTCCCTATAGTTTGAAAATTAAGGTTTTACAATTTTCAATTTAGTTCTCCCAAAATTTAGTTTTTATAGTTTGAGTTTGAGTTTCAGATATGTCATTACGATTTGGTTTAAATCACATAAGTCGTACTTAAATTGTGTATTTTACCTACTTGAAAACTCTTTTTTTAGTCATCCATAAACTCGAAAAAAGTCAACTAAACTCAATTATATATATAATCAAATAGAAAGCTATTACGTGAAGAAAAAAAATGTCAATATCATAATATAACGGGATGCGATTTGTGAAGTTTGACTAAACAATAGAGACCAAGTTGAAACTTTTGAAAGTATAGGGACTATATTAGGGAATTACCGTATTAGGAAACTAGTTAGAGTTTAGTTAGTATTCATTTAATTTTTCTATACGCTTTGGGAGTTTAGGGTTGTATAAATACATCATATTCTAATGAGAAAACCTAAGAATAGGATGTATTTATACAACCCTAAACTCCCAAAGCGTATAGAAAAATTAACTGAATACTAACTAAACTCTAACTAGTTTCCTAATACGGTAATTCCCTAATAGACTACAAATTGAAAAATTCGAAAGTATAAGAACTAAAAATTGAAATAAAATCCGACCACATGTACCAAATTGAAACTAAGCCCAAACCATAGAAGACCTAAATCAAAAAATTAAAAACTATAAAGACTAATTTCAAACTTTTACTCTAACCATAAAAACCAAATTTGTAGCTTACCAAGAAAGAAATTGTTTATTTATATTTCAACAACAAATAAATGTGTCGAACCAAAGTTCAATTGACATAATGTTGTGTCATTGACTAAAAGATTATGATTTAATCTTTTTTATGTGATGAATTTAAACCTTAGATCTAAAGTGTACATGTAGAGCTATGCTTAAATAATAATTGCAAGAGTCAAATTAGGGTTAAAATAGGTGAGGCCTCAAAATGTAAATGAGAGGAGAGTAGACACACGCGCCAGCTTTGGAATGGGTATTTAGGATTAGGATTGATTGATTGATAATTATAATATTATTATGTATTAATATTAGGGTTTGCAATTTGAAAGGAGAACGAAGAAGATGGAAATATAATAAATTAGACCAATAAATGATCCCGAGAGAGGAAAATAATGAGAGTAATAAAATAAGGGATATTAGGCGCATTAGATTGCTCCCAAAGCAATGTTACTTATATTTATATATAATTTTATTTATATAATATGATCTTGGGATATTCACTAGTATTTTCATATGGTTTATTAATTAAATATCCAATGTATATAGTAGAAGGGGCAGTGAAAAGAGGGATCAATAATATTCAGCTGGCTAGGCTTTAGTTCTTTAGGTTATGGTCGCCATTGTTATTTGCTTGCACATGTGACAGACCTTATGACCTCGATTTTGCCACTCTTTTTTTGTTGATTCAATTCTACGCCTTATCTCTCCCGCCGTCCTCCCTCGTGCCCTCCCCCTTTCGCCTTCTTCCTTTTGTCAACTCTCGATACGCGTTTAGACATGGACATCATAATTTCGAGTCTAGTAAGTCTTGAAAATTTTAGATGGAGTTTGAGAAACTAATTGAATTTAGAAAAACTATACGTATTTCACACTAAATAGTCGGTTTATTGTTTATCGTCTCGACTATCCTTGTAATTATCAACTTTTATTACTTTAAACTTCATATTTCATATGAACAAACAAAAGAAAACTTATCCCATGTAGATTAGAAGTAAATATTCATATGAACAAACAAAAGAAAACTTATCCCATGTAGATTAGAAGTGAAGTAGATTTATTGGTATGAAATAAGAATTTTTTTGTTATGATAGCTACTGATATCTTCTGTTTTTTATCGAATTTTAATTTGTCAATAGTTATTAGTGATAGCAGTTTATGAGTGACTATGAATGATTTTTTTGTCATATTTGCAAAATATTTTATATTGTGCTAGATTTTTCATTATTTAGGGTCTGGTCGCTATTTATGCAACCAACTCTTTTAAATATAAATATTTTTTAAAAATCAGTTTATACCCCTAAACTTTGAGGGTTGTATCAATTAAAATCTTAAACTAACGATCATATCAATTTAAACCCTGAACTTTCATAAGTGTATCAATTTACACCTTCTATTAGAACTTATTTGAAAAAAAATCCATTTAAACGAGTGAAAACTTATAATTTTAACAATTAAACTCATAAACTTTCATAATTGAATCAATTGTATGAAAGTTTAGGGGTTTAATTGATCAATTACAAGTCTCCACACGTGTGAAAACTAACATTTTTCTAATGGAGGGTGTAAATTGATACACTTATGAAAGTCCAGGGTTTAAATTGATACAATTGAAAGTTTAGAGTTTTAATTGATACAACCCTCAAAGTTTAGGGGTATAAATTGATTTTTTTCCTTTTTTTTTTTGGACAATATGTAGATGATGAATTTGAACCTTTGATTTCTTGGTTGAGAGTACATGTTTTATTTTATGTTAGTTCAGTTATACTCTTATTGACACATATCATCCATATAAAAATAAGAAAATTAGAAATAAAATAAGAATTTACGTTTAAAAGGTAATTTTGACCATATATATATAGAAAAAAATTACTTAGTATTGTAAATAATTAGATATTAAATTGACTTTAGTTTCTTAATTGTAAATTTCCTTTTTCCCAACTATTATAGAGCACTTAATAAGTAAATAAATTCGTATGGAAGATTATTTTTTTTTGACAAGATGTTACATCAGTTGAACTATATCCTAGGCTCTTGTTGACAAAAAAAAAATAAAAAAATAAATAATAATAATAATTTTATACAGTGCTTCAGTGCATGTTTAGAAAGTAAAGGCAAAAATAATTGAATATTTATAATTATTAAAATGGCTTAACAATAGTATTGAAAATATTTTATCCATTCTCAAAATATCACTTACTAGTACTAATTTCTTAAGAAAAATATTTTTATAATTTCAAACAATTTATTGTATCGTTTTATTTTTATAGATTTAAATCATTAATACATAAACTGTTACAAAATATATATATAAAATAAATTCAAGCCTACCAACCAAATACAAATTATATATGCATAAAAAAAAAATACAAGTTATATAAATCCATTTTTTCCACACTAGTGTTATATAAACCTAGATTTATATAATCTATTCTCAAAACCCACGAGCCTGTCAAACCGAGCATAGCTCAATTGACATAAGGTTGTGCTCGTGACTAAAAGGTCATGAGTTCAATCCTCATTTTAATTAAAATACTGTTGCAAAAAAAAAAAAACCATGAGTCAAACACAAATTTAAAGGATTGCGAAGCATAGCGCGTTTGAACTTTTCAAAAGAATAGGCTGTAGAAACTTGAGTTTTTGTATTGTTTATGGAAAAAAAATCAATTTCTACTAAACTATTAATTTAATCAAATTGAATCTTAAACTTAGACAAATATTGTAATTTGTACCATTCAATTTTTGCCAACTTGGGGCACTAATTTAACAAAAAAACAATGTAAAAGTATCCATAATCACACACTAATTTCAATAAAATCAAGTTTGACTAATGCACAAATTAACCGTTAAATAATTTTGCCAAAACTCACAAATTTCAACCAGAAATAAGTTCGAATAATGTTGATTTTTATGAAAATTTGTACCATACATATGCTTTATAATTCGTTTGGATGTATATGAGAGTACTTTTTTGTACTTTTTTACAACAATATTTTCAACAAAAACTCATCGGGAGGTAAAAATTGCAATAATTTTTAAAGTTTAAAGTTAACATTCCAACATATCTAAGTTTGAGATGCAATTTAATTAAAAATTGAAAGTTTAGTAAGGTAAAAATTGATACAACTTGACAAATTTAAGTTGAGCAATTTTGTAGGTATAACCATTCAAAAATTAAAATGGGTAAAGCTTCAACCTTTACGACCAGCTAAATCAAGCTCCTTCCTCTTGGTTTATCATTTAGAATACGCTCCTTCCTCTTGGTTTATCATTTAGAATACGTTATACAAGAGAATTGTTAAACTTAATTTTCATATTAAGTATGAAATAAGCTAAAAGACATAAATAAATAAATAAATATATATATATATATATATATATATATTTTATTAAGCTAGATAGATCTGTAATACAATCTATAAAGAAAACTAGTTTAGTTGGTTAAGGTCTTAATAACGCTATTAGAACTTGTTTGAGAGTGATTTTGGATCGTTAAAATCACTTTGAACTTGTCTTTATTATTCAAAAATATTTGTTTTTACATTTATAAATGCGATTTCATACAATCAAAACTAATTTTGAATGATTACAAGTTGTTCGAGATGATTTTTAACATGAAAAAAAATGACTTTTGTTCACGCAATATTTTAAAACTTTCTGGCCGGCGGGCTGCGGACGATCGGGTGCGCCATGTGGTCCGAGGCCGACCTGCAAGGAGAGAGAAAACTTGTACCGGTGCGGGGCTGGGCCCACACCACTCTGATACTTAAGTTAGAGAGAGAGTCTCAAGCATAAGTAGGAGTGAGAGAGTGATGCCTATCGTGTGTCGCATGCCTTCAATGAAGGGTGGAGCTTCATATATATAGGAGAGATGTGTTGACGTCATACCCCTAGGAGGTGAAGTCGCGCCTAAGAGGTGGCGTGTGCCAGACGCTGGAGTCTGCCGAACTGAGGGTGCTGGCCCCAAGGTGTGGGTAATGGTAGGTCCAACACTTTGGACTTAGGCTGATACTCGCTGGACCCAACACTGTGGGCCTGAGTTGATTTTACACCTAACAATTTTAACCCTTTCAAAATTATTCACAAACATGAATTTATATATGGTCACCAATTAAACTAACAACTTGTATGATATATGGTCACCAATTAAACTAAGAACTTGTATGTAATGGGTAACTTTGAAAATAAAACAAATATTCTAACTTGAACCAAATTGCCTCGAAATTATATAATAGTAATTTGTAAAGGATCAAAAGATATTCGAATACCAATGATGGGCTCCAAACCCCAGCATATATAGACTAAAAACGTAAGATGATGGAGTACTTTTTTAGATTTTTAAAATCTGGAAAATTTAGAGAATGAAAGAATGATAAAAGGAAGCAATAATATGGTTGAAAAATTCAATTACGTAAATATGAGACCTTCAACTGAACAACGGAACCAAGGAAGATATAGAGTGATGATGATGAGCAATGAAATTAAAATTTACGCAAAGAATGTCAGCCTAACCCCAACTTTCTACGTATCAATGAATCCTTCATTTTACACAACTATAAATAAATATATATATATATATATATATATATAACACTCATATAAGGGGATAACTTTGTAATTCACTACATATTTATTAACCAGCAGTGAATTTAACATAAGCTTGGGGGCTCGAGTTCCCTCAACTTTTTATTGTTGATAATAAGAACAAAATAAATAGTTGGAAAAACTAGAGAAATGTCTACCATAAAAAACCGTTAATGAAAAATGTACAAGTACGTCTTTGGAATGAAAATCTAGAGATTTTTTTAGGACAAACCTAATTAAGTCTTCATTATACCTTTTAGGATTCACTTTTAAAAAAATATTAGGTTTGAAATTAGTTTGATTTATTTTTAAATTAAATTAATTTTAATAGTTTATTTGGTGAGCTGGATCATTTCGCGTAAAAATAAATCGTTTTTCTTTTTTCGTTAACTAACGTCAGCCATTTTGTATCTTCATATGTTGCTGTGAGTAGATCCGACACTAACACCCTCTGCCGGGTATACGCTAGGACACACTCGTGGGTATATACAGTCATTGCGCACCAGAAAAAACGGTAGGGGTATACAGCTGGAGCCTGCGTGTCTAATTACTAGTTCCATTATTTTTGTAAATCTTTGATCAGACAATACACAATTCACCCCTACAAATGAGGAGATATCGGTCAAAATCCCTTAGTTTTAAACAACAATACCCCTAAAATTATGCAATGTCTAACATTTTGGAGAATCAAATCTTCAACCTTACCTTTTTTTTTACGTTTCCCTTTTCTATCGTGTTTTCCCCTCATCCTTTTCGAGTTCTTCTGCATTGTTCCACCACAACAACAAACCATGTCGTCTCTTTCTATAATGGTGACATTTGATGAGATTTGGAACGAAATGAACCAATACATAAATTACAAAACTTGCAGAGTTGTGGTCCTCCGAATTCTACACTTGTGGAATTCACCAATTCAATCTCCAAGGCTCTAGAGCTGGATTCCCACCACACAATTTCACGGTTGTCTCTCTTTTGGAACAACACTGATAAATCTTTGATTACGAAAATGAGGAAAAATAGGTAGTTGTTATATTTAATAAATCCCTTGTAACCGTCTATTTTTTATATTCGGGAACTTCAACTGAATCCATAAAAAAAAAAGGGATCACCCTATTATCCAGATTTTTTGAAATTTTGGAGCTATTCGTGATTTTAATTCAAACAAATCACCTGTTTAACAAAAAAAAATCCAGCTCCCGCTGAAGGTAAAACCCTAGATCTCCTTGTAACCGTCTATTTTTTATATTCTGGGACTTCAACTGAATCCCTAAAAAAAAAAGGGATCACCACCTATTATCCATATTTTTTAAAATCTTGGAGTTATCCGTGATTTTAATTCAAACAAATCACCTGTTTAACAAAAACAAATTTAGCTCCCGCTGAAAGTAAAACCCTAGATTGTTAACCCGAAACCCCCTATATCTAAACTTTCATTATCATTTTAGTCGTTCGTTGGAAAATAGTGATGAAGAAAAAAAGCAAGAGAGGAAAATGCTTACGAAAATGAGGAAAATGCTTACCACGACTGTAGGTCGATCTGCCCTGTCTAATGCGTGGTGTTTATGTCGAACGATGTCGAAGAAGGTAGTGTGTGTTTTCGGTGTTTTCTGCAGAAGAAGATAATGTCAAACAAAAGAAGAACTGCGTTTTGTGTTTTCGGTGTGCTCTGCCTCTAGGTCGAAGAAGAAGAACGATGTCGAAGAAGGTATGCGTATGTCTTTTCTGCCTCTAGGTCGAATGGAAGCAACTTCTGAGGATGAATTTAATTCTTAGCGGCGTGGTGCAGGTTTCTCTCTACCCCATAAACTACATGATATCAAAATATTGAGAATCGTTACCTTATTTAAAAATAGAGTATTCTCTCTTTTAAGTTGTTGACCTCTTTTATTACTCTGTATGCAGTAATGCACACCCCCAGTGATGGTTCATTCGTTGGTTGTATAACTTCTTCGGGGTATACATATTTCTGGTTCCCCTACAGAAATCATTTATGCCCTTTTCTTACTATGTGTGCAGACATGCATATTCTTTTTACTCCGTTTGCAGACATACACACATACACCCTGCTTTGTTTTTGCTCTGTGTGCAGTCATGCAAAGACCTACGTTGATTGTTGCTTCATTGGCTATCACACTTCCTATGGTTAAACATATTCGGTCCCCCAGTGTCGTGTATGTCTCATTCTTACTACGTATGCAGTCATGCACACACAACAACTGTTCGTATTCTTTTTATTATGTTTGCAGACATTCACACACCGACCGCCACTTATGGATTCGTTCTGTGTAGACCCATTTATTAATTATTTGGTGCATGAGGTATATCTATGTAATACTCATGGGATAAGTGTAATTTCAGTTCTAAGATTTTTAACTTCCCCTCTCTATTAAATCCACGTCTAGAACTATTTTCTCTCTCCTCTAACATTTTATATTTTTAAATATTAATTTTTTTTATTCTCAAAATTAGGATAAATTGTGGAAGAGTAGACTTGTCCATTTGGTTGTAAATAACTTACTATATATAGGTTTTAGACATAATTAAAAAAAAAAAAAAAAGACATTAGACATTTTTCATGTTACCTTCCTTACTTTTATACATTCTACTTATTTTCCCATATATAGTTAGGGTCTGTTTGGCCCAGTAAGTTGGATTGGGTGGAGTTGGATTATTACTTATTAAGGTTTGTTTGATAATTTTTCTGTTTTCTGTTTTCGATTCTCATTTCTCAATTTTTAAGACACCAACTTATTTGATAACTATTTTTTGTTGAGAAACGTTTCTAAAAAATGTGCAAAATTTAAGAAACTACAAAAAATGTGTTTCTCTTTGTTTCGTTTCCTTTTATATTATTTTGTTCCCTTACTCATAAAATCTTATTGTTGGCTTGGTGTTAAAAGTAGCGTTAGTTACCCATTTTCCGTCAGTTCCTGACTTTGAATCTTGAGTATAACACAATTATTTTTTTCTATTTTATTTATTATTTTTTTTTGTATTTTTTATATACTATTTTGATTTTTGAATTTAAAATTTTCAATATTCAATATGTATATTTATATATTATTTATTATTATTTTTTTATATTATTAAAAAAAAAATATTTATATATTATTTAAATTTTAAATTTTGCAATATATATTTATATATTATTTAAATTTTAAATTTTAAATTTTTCAATATATATTTATATATTTGTTAGTTTTTAGTAGGTTAAAATTTTTCAAATATAAATTTTGCTCACTAAAACATGCATTTAGTCTCATTTTAATATTTTACAACCATGACATTTACAGATTTATATAATTGAGTTGGATCCGGATTTGACAACATTTCAAGCGGAATGACTCGATTGAGAGATGACATTGAAGATCAAATTTGAACAACTTTTTATGGATAAAAATAATTTTATTAGTGTTACAACGGGGCTTACATGAATTAGATAATGTATACTTTTGATAATTGAATTTTTTTTGTATATATTTTGATGCATGTTATGTATTTTTTTTAATATATTATATAACCAAATTCTACTAATAATAAAAAAAAAAAAAAACAAAACAAAAACGTTGTAGAACAAGTTTCTGTTTCCACTTTTTTTATTATTTTTTTTTTTTTTTCAGAAACAAGAAATTAAGGGCTTGTTTGGTAACGTTCCCGTTTCCTGTTTCTTGTTCCTGTTTCTCATTTTTTAAGAAACGGACTTGTTTGATAACTATTCTCGTTTCTTGTTTCTAAATTTTGAGAAACGTTTCTAAAAAAAAGGCAAAATTTGAGAAACTTCAAAAAGGTGTTTCTCCCAGTTCCGTTTCTCTTTATATTAATATGTTCCCAAAATGATGATAAATTAGTGTTGGTTCATTGGCAAGAGAAGCACCCAAATAAACTCCTTACCTATGAGGTCCTGGCTTCAAATCCTCATTATAACACTTTTTTTTTTCTTTCTTAATTATGCAATGTTTTTTTTTTATATATTATTTTAATTTTAAATTTTGCTATTTTTTTTTTTTAGGATACATTACTAATTACTTTTTATTTTATTTAAATACATTAAAATATTTATTTATTAATTGTAAAAAAAAAATTATTATTATTTTTTATGTTTTTTTAATAAGTATCCATTCACATCGATATTTTCATATTTTCATCGAGGACGACACTTTAAATTTTGCAAATTAGCATTTCAATATTTTTAAATCAGTTTAAATTTCCCACTATTAAATATTAGATTCACAAATAGTGATATTTTAGTTATATAAGATAAATTTATCTATAATATAATTGAAATGTCGATTCACCTCTCATGTCGATATTGAGCTCATTGACACGTAGAAATGTCTACACGTCAACGAAAATTTAAAACATGACCCATAACAAACAATGACGAATGACAACGACTTCGAGATTTTAGAGCAAGGAAGGCATCATCCTCGAGGTAGGGAAAAATGTTTAACTATCGAAATTTTTTCACTGCAAAATGTTATTGAACGTTGTTTTGGCGTGTTGGAGACTCGCTTCCCTATTCTTAAATAAATGTCTCCTTATCAACACACAAAAACATATACCAAATCAAATCAAATTGCAATTTATTTTTTATTTATTTATTTATTTTTTTTTTAATGCATGTTATATCTTTTTTATATTATGTATACTAAATTTTATTTAAACTATAAAAAATAAAAAATAAAACATAAAGAGAAAAAAGAAAAAAGAAACAATTAACAAAAAAAAATTATCAAACATGACGATTTTTTTTTTTCTTTTCAAGAAACAAGAAACAAGAAACGTTATCAAACAAGTATGTGTTTTTGTTTCCTTTTTTTCAAGAAACAAGAAACAGGAGTAATTATCAAACATGTTTCTGTTTCTGGTTCTAAAAAAACAGGGAACAAGAAACGGGAAACAGGGAACAAGAAACAAGAACGTTACCAAACGGGCCCAAAAGTAGTTATCAAACGTGTTTCTGTTTCTAATTCTCAAAAAACAAGAAACAAGAAACTGGAAACAGAAAGCAAAGGGCCCGTTTGATAACGTTCCCGTTTCTTGTTCCCTGTTTCCTGTTTCTTGTTCCCTGTTTTTTGAGAACTAGAAACAGGAACACGTTTGATAACTACTCTTGTTTCTTGTTTCTTAAAAAAGAAACAGAAACAGAAACTTGTTTGATAACGTTTCTTGTTTCTTGTTTCTTGAAAAAAAAAAAATAGATTGATAATTATTTTCTGTTAATTGTTTCTTTTCTTTTTTTTTATATTTTTTTCTTTTTTATAGTTTAAATATAATTTAGTATACATAATATAAAAAAAATATAACATGCATTAAATATATATATATATATATATATATATATATATATAAAACTATCCAAAGTTTACATAATCGAATACAAATAAGTCTCGATGCAAAATTAAAAACAACCATAAAATTGTATTTATACTTCAAATGTTACCCAAATTTGATTTGGTATATGTTTTTGTGTGTTAACCGGGTAAGGAGACATTTGTTTAAGAATAAGGAATTGAGCCTTCTACACACCAAAACAACATTCAATAACATTTTGGAGTGAGAAATGTCGGTATTTAAACATTTATGGATGATGTCTCTTTTCTCTAAAATCTCGAAGTCATTGTCAATTTGTCTTTATTTGTTATGAACTGTGTTTTAAATTTTCGTCGACGTGTATACATCTTCATCGATATTTTCATGTGTCAATGAACTTAATATCGACATGAGAGGTGAATTGACATTTCAATTATATTTTAGATAAATTGATGTTATATAACTAAAATATAATTATTGTGAATCTAATATTTAATAGTAAGAAAATTAAAATTATTTAAAAACCGTGAAATGCTTATTTGCAAAGTTTGAAATGTGGATGTTTATGTAAATATCGATAAACTTTATCAAACGTGTCCTAAACTTTTTGTTATAGAGTTATATCTATACTTGTTTTTTATTTTCAACGTCTCAATTTTATGGAAATGTTGATAAAAAAATATCGATAAAATGTCGATGTGGATAGATATGTATGAATATATATATATATATATATATACTTAAATTAATAAATAAACATTTTAACGTAGCTAGATAGGATAAAAGACTAATTATTAATATTAGGTAAGACCTTGAATCTAAGAGGCTTAATTAAGCATACCTCTTGCCAACAAACCAACCACACTTTTTTAATTTAAATAGGAACTGATGTTTATAAATGGGAACGGAACAGAAGAAACAACTTTTTGGTGTTTCTCAATTTTTGTCATTTTTTTAGAAACGTTTCTCAAAATTTAGAAACAAGAAACGGGAACAGTTATCAAACAAGTTTGTTTCTTAAAAAATGAGAAACAGGAACAAGAAACAGGAAACGGGAACGTTATCAAACGGGCCCAAAAATGTTATCAAACGGACCCTTAACTGATAACTCCTTGTTTTGGGTAGAGTTAATAATCTACCTAAAATAACTCAAGTCTACCAATTTTGTCACTCAACTCAATGAAGTTGTACATGGGCAGATTCAGTATAGGTCTGTCAACTTTTATCCTATACTTTTAAAAAGATTTTAATTAATGCGAAGATTGAATTCATGACCTCTTAGTAACTTTTATCCCACACTTAACATGTATACAATAATCCGTGTGTATTTGAAAATGTTCATCTGGAGCTGGTGAAAACTCTCTTAGGCCCCTCCTGGTATTCAAGATCCAATTTTAATATTCTTCCTTCATTTAAAAAAAAATCATGACATGATATCTTTCTCTTCCAAATTCTATAGGCCCCTCTTGGTATCCAAGGTCCAATTTTAATATTCTTCCTTCATTTAAAAAAAAAAACATAAAATGATATATTTCTCTTTCAAATTCTAATTATTTCAAATTTTTTAATTCTTAACCAATTTTTATATTTTCCCTCAATTTCGAAAAAAGCCAAAAAGACATTTCTCTAATAAATTTCTAAATATTTCAAATTTTTATTTTTTCTCTTTCATTCCTCTTTGATTCTTCTTCTTCATTTTTGTTTTGGTTTCTTGTCTTTACAGGTTGGTGAGGCGAAGTTTTGACTTATTATTATTAAATTGTTAGTCAATTAATTTTAAAACAAGCTATAAGGCATATAAACGGAAAAAAAATATACTTATTATTTCAAGTTACATTTTTTTTTATGTAGGAAAATCAATCATACTTTATATATATATATTTTTTTTACAAGATGTAAGGTGAAGAATTCGAACTTCTAACATCTTGGTCGAGTGTATACACATTTTATGTCAATTGAACTAAGTTCATGTTGACAAGCATATTGTATATCGAACAAATAAATAGCAAAATGTTCTAAAAACAAACTAATATAGAAAATTATAAATTAATATAATTATATATTAACGCGTTCAAAATTTTCTTTAGACAAATTTGTGCTACCAACATAAAGTTTTGAATCTACCTAATATATATCAATTTGTTAAAAAAAAATCATGTATACAAATTTTAGCCCCTGACCTAAAGTTAAGAATTCGACACTGCTACACTGTGTGCCTCTTTTTCCCCCTCCTCCATACATCTTCATCTTCTTCCTTCAACCCTTACTTCTTTTATTTTCTTTCATTTATTCTTTGTGTCTTCAACTTCTTCCATTCTTCTTCTTTAATTCTTCTTCGGCTTATTTCTTACCGGTGTATGTGGTGAGATTTTGACTTATTTTTCATGTTTCAATTACTTTCATACATCTAGTTTTCATCATTTTTATTTTACGTTTTAGTTTCTTTATTTTATATATTATTTTATTCATGCCATTGTAGATTTATTTTGAAATTTAAATGAAAAAATATTATTAAAAAAATCGACGAGGTCATCATCTCCATTGAAGAAAAGTAATAATAGTTATCATAAATAAAAATTACCTTAAAAAATATAAATATGTTATAAAACAAGAATAAGAACACAAAAGAACAACATTTTAAAGAAGAGAATGAGAGAGGAAAGTAGAAAAATCAAATTGTATTCAATTGATTTGAGGTGTGTTTGAAAGGTTTCACACAAGATCTATTTATACAAGTATTTGATGCCTAAACTTAAGTCATTGATGGCCTACTTTGAGAGTCTAAATCCTATTCATAAGGAGATTGAGTCATGGGGAAGACTAACTAAAATGATGGAGTTGAATGATTATAGATATTTATATACCTATGGTATATAATATATATACCACCATATATATACCATGTATATATCATGTTTATAACAAAATAAAAATATTTTTAAAATGTTGGTCAATTATTTAAACAAACTATAAGACATATAAACAGAAAGAAAGAAAAAAAATCAATTGGCACAAAAACAAATTGCTAAATTGATGAAATTAGAGTGTTTTTGATCAAAATTGCTTCCGCTTTTGTGATATGCACTCCAACACCGAGCATAGCTCAATTGGCATAAGGTTGTGTCCGTGACTAAGAGGTCATGGGTTCAATCCTCGCATTAATTAAAATATCGTTGCAAAAAAAAAAAAAATTATGTCAAATCGAGCATAGCTTAATTGGCATAAGGTTGTGACCAAGAGGTCATGGGTTCAATCCTCACATTTATTAAAATACCGTTGCAAAGAAAGAAAAAAAATATTTTTTTTTTTTGCAAATGTATTTAATTAATGCAAGGAGTTGAATCTCTGACCTCTTACTCAAGGACACAATATTGTGTCAATTGAGTTATGCTCGGTGTTGGAGTGCATATCACAAAAGCGGAAGCAATTTGGATCAAAAGCACTCTAATTTCATCAATTTAGCCATACAAAAAGCATGCTCAAAGCTGGAAAATTGCAAAAAAGTATGAACACATACCTTTGTTGCTCAAATTCTCCAAACTCGTTGCTTGTTTCTCCTCACGAACTCTTCGTGGACCACCTCTAATGTCTTCCCTGCTATCCTCAGGAATTGGAAAGGGTTGTGGGACCCTTTAATGAGAGAAATTTGGGAGAGAAGAGGAAGAGGTCTTAACCGAGAGAGTTTGGAAAAGCTTCCAAAAAACAACAACCTCAAGCTCTTTGAGTTTCATCCCATTTATAGATATCAACAAGCTTCAACAAGCTTGCTTGTTAAGATACCACAAATGGATAGGATTAGTCATTAATGAGGTGTGTCCAAATTTGGGTGAGTTTGAGCAATGAAGTAGGTTAGTCATATAACCATTACAAAACTCAACAATTTGGCTAAACCCACTACATTATTTTGTTGTTTTAAAATTAATTCATAATTAATTTTAAACAAAATAATTCTAAATTAATTAAACAATTTAATTAATTAACTTTATTATTTAATTTAATATCAAATATTAATTAAATAATAAGATCAATCCCGATTTCTAAAACCGACCTCTCGAACATGAATCCCTATTCATGTATTAGACCATTAAATCACATTTAAATATGTACACTCTTCTTCCAAAACTGAATTTGAATAATTTTAAATTATTTTCTCTCATACTGTTACAAGGCTTAATCCCAGCTAGCAAGGAGGACTTACAGATCATGAGCTCCAACGATACGAGATTAACCGACCAAACTCTTTAGCCTAGCTAATCAACATTCGTTAACTGTCAGGTCACTCCACTAAAGCCCAACGATTGCACTCTTCTCACCGTAGATATATTTTTGTCCACTTGATATAACCATGATTAGTAAGTCGATCCTTCACAGGTCGTTCGTAATTACGGTTGGGTCTAATAAACCGTTTTACCCCTATAATTACTTCTTGTTCCTTAAGGCTCAATCATACTTTATAGCGAACAAGTTAATACCAAACTGTACTTATGAAAAACTAATATAAATATAATATTTTATTTTTTTAGTACAAATATATAAATTAATATCATTATATATTAAATGCGTTCAAAATTACCTTTATACAAATTTGTGCTACCGACATAAAGCTTTTAATCCATATATATGTGTGTGTTAAAAAAAATTCTTCATGGTATATATTGAGATATATTCTTGTGTTATATCTAAGTTTAACTCTTGTAATTACGATTTTCCCTAATTGATATATTTGGGTCTATATTTAGCTCAATAGAGGAATTCTAGGGAGGGAGATTTATTCTCTTGTTATATATGTATTTGATCGGATGTTGATGATTTAAGAAAATATACAGAGAGATTCATGTTATTTTAACATTGTATCAGAGCGATAAAATTTTCTTCGAAAAAAAAAATAGGCTACGTTTTGGTTCCAAGAGTTCGGCGACGAACCTAACCATTACCTAGAGGTCGGCGGTGGTTTGTTTCTGAGGAAGCAGGGCGATGTGAAGAGATCCAACGCAGAGCGTCTGGGAGTCCGATGTGAGATCGGTGATGGCGTGGATCTGATTGTTCGTAGGTCTGAGATAAAACACAGATCGACGTGAGATTAGGTTTTTTCGAGATCGATCGCGGCGTGGATCGGTGAGTACAAAATTTATTTTTTGCGGCAGCGTGATTTTTTGTCAGTTTTAGATGCTTATGTTATGCACATAATCAATGTAGTAAAGGGGATAAATTCGCAAGCCGTAGTCGGAAGTGCATTTTTCTCGAGTATCCTTTTGGGAAGAAGGGTTGGAGGTTGTATGATTTGGAGACTCATGAACAATTTGTTTCAAGAGATATCAAGTTATTTGAGCACCAATTTCCTTTTAATGTGACCCAAATTATGATGTCGTCACAACAAATAGATGCGTATGAGAATTCGTCAGTTTGCAGTGATGATGAATGCAAAGAAGGTGAGGGGCCTAAAATTTTGGTCAATGATGCCACTCTTCAAACCGAGACGATTGAGGAGCAGGTCGTCGCTCCTTGCATAGTGACGGACGTAACGGTGCCTGATTTCGTGCAACCCGTGTGCAACGAGAGCACACCTGGGAGCTCCGCAGCTGACGCAGGGGGTTCATCCACCGATCATTGAGCACCAAGGTGGTGCAGTGGAAAATACAGCAAAAGTGAGGCAACAATCTGTTGTTGTTTCTAGTTAGGAAGAACTTGGGAAAGGAAAACGAGCAAAGTTTGCTTTAGTCGCCTACGTGACTTTGTAACACACATCATAAGGGAAAAAAGTCCATCCGAGAACTCGTCCCCTCCAACATCTTCTTCAGGTACTCCTTATGCTATAACTCATTTTGTTGATTATTCTCGTTTTTCTGCGAAACATAGTACATTGCAGCCATCACTACGGTGAATGAGCCAAAAAGCTTCAAAGAAGCTATGAAACATGAAGGATGGCGTAAGGCATTGTTGAGAAGATACAGTCTCTAGAGGAACAGGGCATTTGGGCTTTAGAGACATTACCACCAAGAAAAAAGGTTATAGGTACGATGAACACGACGTTCTGCAGAGATTGAAAGCGAGACTAGTGATCGTCGGTCACCATCAGGTGGAAGGGTTGCATTATAATGAGACATTCACTCCTGTTGCAAAATTGTGACAATACGCATTGTCCTGGCAGTTGCAGCTGTCAAGAATTGGGAAGTTCATCAAATGGATGTGCATAATGCTTTTTTGCACGGTGATTTAGAGGAAGAAGTCCACATGAAGGTAACTCTAGGTTTTAACAATCATAACTCTGATAAAGTTTGCATAATGAAAAAAAACTTTGTATGGCATGAAATAGGCTCCTCGCTGCTGGTCTGCAAAGTTGGCAGCTGCTTTAAAGAATTATGGTTTTAAATAGTCGTACTCTGATTATTTGCTATTTGTCTTAACAAATGGAAAAATACAACACACTGTTTTAGTTTATGTTGATGACCTTATTGTGGCTGAAAATGACACAATTGCACTGCGACGTCTCAAGGCTTACTTGAGGAGATGTTTTAAAATGAAGGACTTGGGGGCATTAAAATATTTTCTAGGACTGGAGGTAGCTAGAAATCCACAGGGCTTCTTTATGTGTCAACGAAAATATGATTTGGATATTATTTCTGAAATTGGCTTGTTGGGTGTTAAACAAACACAATTTCCCATGGAGTAGAATCATAAGTTGGGTTTTGCTGATGGACACATGTAGAAAGATGTGGAACAGTTTCGACGGCTTGTCGGTCGTCTGATTTACTTGTCTGTGACTAGACCAGATCTTGCCTACTCGGTTCACATATTGACTCAATTTATTCAGCAACTGAGAATCGAGCACTGGGAGGCAGCAGTGCGTGTGGTACGTTATTTGAAGAAACATCCGGGTCAAGGAATTCTCCTTTGATCCGATAGCCCTTTGACACTAGAAGGATGGTGTGATTCCGATTTGGCCAGTTGCCCTCTTACTCGAAGATCGTTGAGTGGTTGGTTTGTGACACTTGGTTTCTCTCATGTGTCATGGAAAACCAAGAAACAACCTACGATGTCTCGTTCTTTCGCCGAAGCAGTATCGTTCCATGGCTGCTGTTACTTGTGAGTTAAACTGGTTAAAACAATACAATTACTTGGTGATTTAGGAGTGCATCTCAAGAAGGTGATGCCTCTTTATTGTGACAGTCAGTATGCTCTATATATTGCTCAAAACCCGGTTTCTATGAAACGACGAAACATATTGAGGTTGATTGTCATTTTGTATGAGACGCTATAACAGACAAAATAATTTCACCCTCCTACGTACCTACAAAGTTACAATTGGCGGATATCTTCACAAAGGCATTGGGAAAGGCTCAATTTGAGTTTCTTCTTCGCAAATTGGGCATTTGAGACCTTCATGCTTCAACTTGAAGGGAGGTATTGAGATATATTCTCGTGTTATATCTAAGTTTATTTATTGTAATTATGATTTTCCCTAATTTATATATTTGAGTCTATATTTAGCTCAATAGAGGGATTATAGGGAGAAAGATTTATTCTCTTTGTTATATATGTATTTGATGGGATGAGGATGATTTAAGAAACTATACAGAGAGATTTATGTGAATTTAACCGAATTCAAGCTCTCCTTGACTTGAGGTTCTGGATCCGCCACTAATTGAACCTTACTTTGGTTTTGTATCATTTCTTATGCAAGACATGCAATAAATGAGAGTGAGTTTACTTTGGATGAACTTTGCAAGTGATTATGAAGGACCAAAAACTTTTTAAAATATCTAGAGTCGTTAGGGACAACAAAACCTCCACATGTTTCTACATTGATATGATATTATCAACTTTTAGCTCAAGTCTTTCAGATTACAAAAATAACAAAATAAATATAAAATCATAGCAAATTGAATACACATCCATCATAGCAAATCAAATACACATCCGTCATCTATAGAGGCTTGAGAAGAAAACCCTTACAATAAATCCACACACATTGTTATTTCTTCCTTAACAAATACACAACTATACACGTTACAAAAAATCGGAAATAATAGAAGAATAAAACCAAATGATTGAGTAAAAATGGGCGGAGCAAACAATAATTGAGCTGACCGAACAACACTTCAATTGAGATGGGCTTTGATGATTTGAAGTCGGGCTATCTTCACAAAGCTCTAATCAAAGCCCTAATATCTTAAAAGTGATATGCTCGAAAATAAGCATTGATATATAAATGACTATTTGAGGGTATGCTTGACGATCCTTCATTCGAGGGGAGGATTGTTGAGAATGCAACCAAATTCTCACAATGGCTAGGAAAATGAAGATCATGGCTACATACATGAGAGACAATATCTGCATTAGTATGAAATCTTTTGTTTAAAACCAAAAACAAAGTCATATGAGAGTTTATGCCTAAAAGTGGACAATATCATATAAATATATATTCTAAAGTGGTGCTTGGTCTGTCACTTTAGACTCATTTAAAAAAAATATATTAATATTAAAAAATTCCAAAATTTATGTGAAAAAATCCAAAATATGTAGAAATTGAACAAAGCCTCAAGTTTTTCCTCTTTCTCTTTATGGTAATTTAACATTTGTAGAATCAACATGTGCAACCTATCAAAAAAAGTTGTGATTAAAATAACTTTTTTTTTAAAGAGGGTGATTAAAATCACTTTTTTTTTTTAAAGAGGGTGATTAAAATCACTTTTAAGATGTAACCAAGCACACAAGTAATTAATTTAAAATCACTTTAATGAAAATAATTTTAAGAAAATTTGTTTCAATTAGTAGGCATGCTAAGCTCACCCTAATTTTATCTCTCCTTATATTTTAAATTTGAGTTTCACTTTGGTCTCTATTGAATGTCCACATCTTGTATTGTAGGTATAATATAGTATATGATATCTAAACAACAAACTAGAAACTTAGTGCATGTATATGCATAATACATAAGGAGTAAGTAAGTGAATAAAGAAATAAATATATATATATATATATATATATATTCTGTTGTGTAAAAATGGATATAAGGATCAAAACTAAAAGAGGCGAGACAGAAAAATGCCCAAATACAAGTAAGCGTGGGAGAAACCAAGATTAGAGCGATGAGATGGGATAAACAAGTTTAGTTCCGTTGGGTTTTGTCCTCCCCTAAACGACATTTTATTAGGAAACTCCACTTTTTGTAACTTTTTTTACTCTACCTTGGTTACTCATCTTGATTGGTCTAAATATGATCATTGTCATATTGAAATTGTTCTTAAAAAGTTTAGTCCCATTGGGTTTTTGTCCTCCCCCTAAAAATACCTTTTAGGTTTGAGGAGCATTGGTCTATCCATGATAATTGTGCCTCTTTTATACAGGAAACTGGTTCCTGAAACTCTTCCTCTTGTAACCCATCAGATTTTACCTTATGCTTAAAAAATGTTACTCAAAAGCTCTAATATTGTGGGAAACAACCGTATCTAATTCCCCTCACAAGGATTTCTCTCTTTGTAAATCTTTTCTCAGTTCGGCCCATGATAGATCTTCTCCTATTGATTTTGACAGAATTCATAAGTCGGAGACTGGTCTTGGTAAACTACTTCTCGAAAAAGAGATTTTTTGAAAGCAAAGATCTTGTGAAAACGGACTCAAATGGGGAGACTAAAATACTAAGTGGTTTCACCAACAAGCTTCCTCTAGGAAAAAGAAGAATAAAATTCAAGGACTTTTGGACTCAGATAACATTTGGCAGGAGAATGGTGTGTTATTGATTCTATTTTTACTTCTTCTTTTACTAATCTCTTCACTTTCTCTAATTCCCTGGATGTAGATATGGACAAGGTCTTTAGTAAAGTTCATTGTGTTGTTACGGCTGATAGGAACAAAGCATTACTAGCTCCCTTCTAGAAAGAAGAAGTTGAGTTTGCCCATAAGGAAATGTACCCTACAAAGTTTGTGGGGCCAACCAACTTTCAAGCTTTGTTTTACCAAAAATTTTGGTCCATTGTGGGTAACAAAACTTCCTCTTGCTGCCTTGATTTTCTTAATAACAATGTTTCTATTAAAAATTTGAATCATACTAATATTGCTTTAATTTCCAAGTGTAATAATCTCTCTTTTGTTTCGGATTTTCGGCCTATTAGCTTTTGTAATGTCTCTTATAAATTAGTCTTCAAAGTCCTTGATAATAGCCTTAAGCCTCTTTTGAATTATATTATTTCCTTTTCTCGATCTGCCTTTATCTTTTCTAGAGCTATTAATGATAACATAATTCTAGTTCATGAATGTCTTTCTACTCTTAGTAAGAATAAGTTAGGTAAACAGGGTTTGGCTTGTCTAAAATTTGATATGCCGAGAGCTTTTGACAAGGTTGGAATGAGTTTTCTTAAATCTTGGTTTTCATCATGTTGAGATTAATGGTCTTAAAATGTAAAAAGCCCAAACCAAAATAACCCTAACCCTTATCTTTATTTGATTGACAGGTGTTGAAGATGGGTGATTTTCCTTTAGCCACGTATTTCCTTATGGGTGATTTTCCTTTGGCCACGTATTTCCTTACGCAAAGCTGAAGGCAGACAAGACAATTAGTTTTGCAAATGAAGAAAGAGAAAACCAAATCTGAATCGATGTGGCAATTTTGGATGGAGAACGTTTATAGCAGCCTACATCCACTAGGGGCGTGATTTCTATTTCTTGTTCTTGGAGAAAATTGTTACCATGAGTATGTAATTTTTCTCTAACTGTCCCACACTCTACTGTCTATCTCTTTTATAATCTATTTTTAGATTCTTTTATAAGTAAGGATTTTGTACCGTAGTTAGAAAAAAAGTTTGTAAATATAAATCTCCACCTTGAAACCAACGAAATCAGATATGCTCCCTCTTCAATAACCTTTTATGTTCACCATTTTTCAGGTAGAAAGCTGATTAGCTCAAAGCATTTATAAAATTTGAGTTGTGTCACTGACTTTGTCAACATGTCTGAAGCATTATCTGAGGTATGAATATTTAAAACTTTTATGTTTCATTTCTCAATATGTTCACGCACAAAATGAAACTTGATGTCGATATGCTTTGTGCGATTATGGAACTGGGGTTTTTTAGATAAATGTATAGTGCTTTGATTATCACAGTAGATCTTGACTGTTTTCTATATAATTCCAAATTCATTGAGCAATCCTTTTAACCATAATGCTTCTTTGATTGCCTCTGATAATGCAATAAATTATCTATCATTATATTCCATACAATACAATACTAATTCTCGGGCGTAACCTGCTATCATTATATTCCATACAATACAATACTAATTCTCTATCATTTTGTCAAATAATTTTCTAGAATCAACCCATATGATTCAAAGAACAAATATAATACATTATCATTAAAGTAGCAATTAATTATAAAAAAAAAATCAAGACAAACATTACAAATCCAAAGAACATTCATAAACTCCATCAAGCAAAAATTCAGTCTCAAAATGACAGGTTTGACTTGGGAAAAAAATACCATGATTTCAATTGTGATTTCTCTAAAGAGAATCATTAAATCTTTTATTCTAGATCTACAAATCAAATAGAAAAAAAAAATCTCCTGATTTCAATTGTGATTTCTCTAACCAGAATCATTAACACTCTTATTCTAGATCTACAAATCAAATAGAATCATTAACTCTATTCTAGACTATTATAAAATTATCGGACCTTTACCCTTAGTTATGTGAACTTGATTAAGGCTAAACGGAGGAATTTATGAGCGATTAATTGAAAATAAGATGCTGGACAGAATGTTAAAGAATAGATATAAAATAATTGAGAAAAGTGGCTAGGAAAGATCTTAAAAGATCTTTGCAAATTGGAGTAGTTCCGTTAAGACCGAACCACTATAAATCGATTGTGTCAATTTCTCAATTATTTTATTTTTCTATTCTGTAACATTTTGTCATTCAAAAAAACAACAAGAAAGCAAGATGAAAGAGATACAACCTTTGGTGTTCAAGAAGAGAAGAAATCGGACTTAACCCGAACGGTTTTCTTCTCTTTCTTTCAGATCTAGCCAGCGGCAACCACCACAAGACAAACGGCAGCGGCGACGGCGATAATCTCTCGGGTTCTTCTCCTTTCGACGGTGGCGGCGTAAAGGAACAACGACCACCTTCCTCGTCGACGGCAGCGGCGCGAAGCTTCCCCTTCTTCTTCAAGTTTTGGGTGAAACCCAAAACTTCCTTTCTTTTTCTCCTTTTTACGTATGGATGAGGAAGATGAAATGAATAACCCTCCTTCTCTCTTATTTTGTCTTACCTCTGTCTTCACCAATTAAATGCTCACTTTAATTGTGTGTATTCTTCTCTTGACTTTTCAATAACCCATAACCAATATTTATAATCTTAATAAACTAAGGTTAAATTCTATTAAATTGCTAAACAACTTAAAAAATTCTAACAATCTCCACCTTGATTTCATATTTACATAGAAACCCAAAAATGGAGCGTGCTCACGAACCATCAACCTTTAATCATCATGTATCAAGCTGCATCAATCTCAAACATAGATTAAAAAATTTACGAAGTAAAGTTTTAATCAACATGTTAACAACATCCAAAAAAATAACATACCCTTTAATCACAAATCCTATCCCTTTACAAACAATTGTAATGGCTCCACCGTGCACAAGACATAAAACAATATAACATGCAAGATAACCAACAATTCACTCAACAGAATTCAAGTGTTGTTCACAAAGATAAGTAAAAAATCTATTAACAACACTGGGTGGATAAGCAAGGTCATGTCTAGTATAAACCATGACACTCAAACTCTCAGCACTACTTGCATATCGAACATCATGCAATTCATAAAAAACAGTTGAAGTTTTAGGAGAATCAACAACAGATAATCTCAACAGTTTGCCAAATTTAATACTAACCTTCTTACTATCATGCATGTTTAATCTCTTAGCTAGTTTTGTTACATAACCACTTTGAGACAAATACAGTTTATTTTCATTCCAATTTTTAACAATGCTCAAGTCTAATATTTTTTTTGCATTGCCTAAAATTTCAATGTCAAAATCATTTCTTAAAAGATCATTCCACTTATACACTTCATGTATAAATTTACAAGCAATCACCATATTATCAACATAAAGAAGCAAGTAGATAATGTGAACATCAAAAACTTGTATCAAGTAAACACAAATATCAAAGTTACTACTTCTATAGTTGATGGCTAACATATGGGTATCAAATCTTTTATACCAATAAGAAGGATGCTTTAAATCATACAAAGATCCTTTAAGAGCACAAACTTTCTTTTCATGTTTGGGAGCTTCATATCTAGGAGCTTGACCCATGTAAATGGTCTCCTTATGCTCACCATGCAAAAAAGTTGTTTTGACATTCATTTTCTCTAATTTTAAAACAAAATGAGCAACAAAGGCAAACAAAATTCTAATAGGTGTGTGTCTTACAATGGGGGAAAAAATTTCAGCATAGTCAATTTTATAAATCCACATGCAACCTATAGTTTTAGTAGTCACAAGGGCATAGAAAACAATGTCGGCATGCCCATATCTAGTGGGAGCTACAATGGTCCTTCTTTCTCTATCCCTAGACAATTGGTAGCCACCAAAAGTTTGGTGCTCCTCTACCTCTTCCTCTTGGACTATTTCCTCTATAGGCTCTAAAATAGATGACGTGGAATCATTTTCTACAATATGTTCATCTACTTGATTAGACTAAATTTTCTCTTCTACATAGCTCATTCTATTTTCATCAAAGACAACATCTCTACTTATTAGGATCTTGGCACTATTTGGTTCTAGGCACCATAACTTGTATCCCTTAACACCCTCGGGATACCCTAGAAAAACACATTTCTTAGCCCTTGGATCTAGCTTTCCCTCTTTTGAATAAGGATAAGCTAAACATCCAAAAACTTTCATGTGTGATACATCAAGAGGACTACCTTGCCAAAGTTCTTGTGGAGTTTTTAGATCAATGGCAGTGGAGGGACACCTATTGATAATGTAGCATGCAGTTGCTACAGCTTCACCCAAAAAAATTTGAGGAAGGTGAAAATGGGACAACATACACCTTACTCTCTCCATTAAGGTTCGGTTCATTCTCTCAGCGACCCCATTTTGTTGAGGTGTTGCTACAACAGTCAAGTGTCTAGCTATGCCCTTAGACTTACAATAGTTTTTAAACTCATGGTTACAAAACTCAAGCCTATTATCAGTTCTAAGCTTTTTTACTCTAAGGCTACACTACAAGAATTTTATATTCTCTCGACGGATGTTCTCTCGACGGTTTTGTTTTCGTCGAGAGAACAATACTCTCTCGACGGTTTCTACAATCGTCGAGAGAGTATCGTCTTCTCTCGACGAAATATCATTTCGTCGAGAGAACAGCCACCTCTCTCGACGGTTTTCAAGAACCGTCGAGAGAGGATAGCCTCTCTCGACGGTTTTGATAAATCGTCGAGAGATCCGTGATCTATCTCGACGATTTATCACAACCGTCGAGAGATCGTTGTTCTCTGCCGACGGTTTATCATAACGTCGGGATAACGTCAGGTAAAATCAACTTATCCCGACGGTTTTTACAAACCGTCGAGATAAATTAAGGTTATATCGACGGTTTGACCCAGCCGTCTAGAGAACCGGCCATTTCTCTCGACGATATATATTTCGTCGAGAGAATGGGTATGCTCTCTCGACGATTTCAATTAACCGTCGAGAGAACCGGCATGCTCTCTCGACGGTTTTTAAAAACCGTCGAGAGAGAGCTTAATAACCTAAATTCCATCGTCTTCTTCATTTTCTCCGCCCCCTCGCCTCCATCGCTTTCTCTCTCTCCTTCGCTCCCGCCCTCGTCGCCCTCGCCCTCGCCCTCGCCCTCGCCCTCGCCGTGCCGCCCTCTCCGTCGCCGTCGCCGTCGCCCTCGCCCTCGCCGCGCCGCCATCTCCCTCGCCCTCGCCGTGCCGCCCCCTCTGTCGCCCTCGCCCTAGCCGTGCCGCCCTCGCCCTCGCCGCCATCTCCCTCGCCCTCGCCCTCGCCGTGCCGCCCTCGCCGCGCCGCCCTCGCCCTCGCCCTCGCCGCGCCGCCTCCTCCCTCCATCGCCCTACCGCCGCCGCCTGCCGCCTGCCGCCGCCGTAGGTAGTTTTTTAATTCAAACCGTCCCTAATTTTGTTTTTCAATTTTGTTAGTGTATATAATTTGGTTTCAATTTATGATACACAGCCACCATTCGCCGATCGCTCGCCCGCAAGACAACAATCGTTCCCCGCTCCACGCTACAAGAGGTATCATGGTTTACTTTTGCACTGATTAATGGTTTCTGAATTAGGCTAATTTAGGTTACTTTTTGCTAATTTCATTGTTTCATTTATACATTTCATGATTGTTTTGTAGGTAGACGATGTCATCTGATCGTATTAATTCCCGAGATTCAGCTAATATTTATTTGGAGGGATTGCGGATGACAGGCACACCATCTTCTGCGGAGGATGAGGCTTCAGGTTAACTTAATTGAATTGATACTTATATTTTTCGATATGATATGAATATTAAATTGTATGTTCATTATTTATTTCAGTTAGGATTGTACGTAACGTGAGGGGATATGGTCGAAATCTAAATTTGGATAGATATGTTCGAAAACACGGAAAAATCCCAATACATATTTCTGATGAAATCCGGAAGCCGACGTGTGATTTTGCCTCAACGTTCAGCTTAGCCATTGGTACCATTGTGAGAGAAAGCTTTTCTGTGAGATACAAATCATGGAAACAAGTGCCACAGGACGTCCGAGACCACGTTAAAGATCGACTATTGGTAAGTTTATTTTTTTAGTTGTTTGTGATTATTAGCTAAAAATACTTTACTTATGTTTTTCTTTTTTTGCAGAATCATTTTGTGATTGATTTGTCAAAACCCGTCGTTCATGAATGCATTGAGCACATTTCAAAGAATTCTTTTAAAGAGTTTAGAGCGGAATTGCTCAAACATTATAAAGAATCATCCACCCCTGAGGAAGGACGTGCATGGCCGCATGAACGAGTACCTGACATGTCAGATTGGCTTCACCTATGCGATAGGTGGGATGACCCTGAATTTAAGGTACATTACTTAAATCTGTTAGAGATGTGATCATATGACACCATTTAAATTTTTTTACACTAATAATCTTTTATTTTCTTAGAAAAATGCAGACAAAAATAAAAAGAATCGACAAAGTCTTCCTTTCAATCATTGCACTGGAACTAAGTCATTCCTTCACGTACACGAAAAAATGGTAGGTTGGAAAAACGATTTATGGTTTCAGTTTTTTTTTGTCATGAATAATTATTGATATGGTAAAAAACTTTGTTGTAGAAAACAAAAGGTGTGAACTTAGGACCTATTGATTTATTTCGTGCCACAAGAACACATAATAAAGGAGGTGAAGATGATCAGTGGGTGAATGAGGCCGCTCGGGATAGTTTTGTAAGTTTCCTACTTCTTAAGGATAATTAATTTGTAAAGTTAGTATCAAAATTCTTATATGAATTAATAATCGCAGCTTAAAATGAAAGAGATGCAAAGTCGACCCACTCCAGAAGGGACCCAACCACTTTCTGAGGAAGAAATACGTGAAGAAGTATTGGGTAGTCGATCAGGTCACATTAAAGGTGTAGGTTATGGACCAAGACCGTCGAAATCAAGAAAACATAGTTCAACCTATAAATCACAGAGAGAGCATGAACTAAGTCTTGTTGTGACTCAGACACAGCAAGAGTTGAACAACACAAAAGAACAATTGAATCAGACCGTGGAACGACTGAATGAAACCCAACAAGAGTTGAAACAAATGATGACTGAAAATACATCTGAACGAGCTAGAAATGCAGCTGAATTAGCTAAAAATACAGCTGAAGTAGCTAGCCTCAGAGAAATGGTTAGCCAACTCGTTCGTTCACAAGGCCGAACATCGAAATAGGTATCATCTTTATCCTCTTGTAATCAAATTATTTGTAGGTAATAAGACTTGTTGGTTTGGCTATCCTGCAGTTATGGTAGCCAATATGATTTTGAGTATATGTGTTGAGTTTGATGTTGTTTGAAGTTAAGTTTCGCTAATGATACATGGATGGAAATTGGGTGAATATTATTTTGGTTTGACTATCCTGCAGTTATGGTAGTCAATATGATTTTGAGTATATGTTAGTTTAAAGTTAGTTTAAGTTTAAGTTAATTTTGAGTTGTTTGGTGTTGTTTATAGTTGTTGTTTTGGTTTGTTTGGAGTAAATTTGGGTTGTTTGATGTTGTTTAGAGTTGTTGTTTTGGTTTGTTTGGAGTAGATTTGGGTTGTTTGATGTTGTTTAGAGTTGTTGTTTTGGTTTGTTTGGAGTAAATTTGAGTTGTTTGGTGTTGTTTAAAGTTGTTCTTTTGGTTTGTTTGGATTAATTTTGGGTTGTTTGGTGTTGTTTAGAGTTGTTGTTTTGGTTTGTTTGGAGTAGATTTGAGTTGTTTAGTGTTGTTTTAGAGCGTTAAACTAACTTTAGTTTTGTGTTTTAGTTTAGTTTAAGTTCATATATAGATTTGGGTTGTTTTAAGTAAACTATATATATATATGAGTTTATGTTGATGTTTAGGTGAATTTAGATTTTGCATGTATGTTGAGTTTATGTTGATGTTTATGTAAATTTAGATTTTGCATGTATGTTGAGTTTAGTTAAATTTAGATTTTGCATGTATGTTGAGTTTAGGTAAATTTAGATTTTGCATGTAGGTTGATTTTATGTAAATTTAGATTTTGAATGTATGTTGAGTTTAGGTAAATTTAGATTTTGAATGTATGTTGAGTTTAGGTAAATTTAGATTTTGCATGGATGTTGAGTTTATGTTCATGTTTAGGTAAATTTAGATTTTGCATGTATCTTGATTGTTATGTAAATTTAGATTTTGAATGTATGTTGAGTTTAGGTAAATTTATATTTTGAATGTATGTTGAGTTTAGGTAAATTTAGATTTTGCATGGATGTTGAGTTTATGTTCATGTTTAAGTAAATTTAGATTTTGCATGTATGTTGAGTTTATGTTCATGTTTAGGTAAATTTAGTTTTTGCATTTCACTTTATGTTTTAAGTTATAATTTTTTATTTTTTTGATGCTATGTTAATATGAGATTTATTATTTTATTTTTCAGGTATTTTGGGTTGATGTTGTTCACAAAGCTGCTCTCGAAGTGGACTCGACTGCGTTTAATTTTGAATATTTCTGTAGGTTTAATTTTGTTGTGTAAGCCAACTTTTTAACAATTTTAATTTACATTTCAATGAAAATAACTTTTTACAATCTAATGTTTGAATTTAATTAATTAAATGTGTGTTTCAAACCTATTAGGTATTTTAAATTGAAAAAAAAAAAAAACAGGAATTAAAAATGTAATTTAAATAAAACTGATCTTCTCTCGACGGTTTTTTAAAAACAAAATCGTCGAGAGAAAGGCTTTCTCCCGACGATTTTGGTTAATCCGTCGAGAGAAGTCAACTTTTCTCGACGCTTTTGTTTAGCAAAATCCGTCGAGAGAAACGAGACTCTCGACGGATTCGAAAACCCTAATCCGTCGAGAAAGAGTATACTCTCTCGACGGATTTTGGTAACAAAACCGTCGAGAGAGTATACTCTTTCTCGACGGATTAGGGTTTTCGAATCCGTCGAGAGAGTCTCGTTTCTCTCGACGGATTAGGGAACCCTAATCCGTCGAGAAAGAATTCTTTCTCGACGAATAGTCTGATCGTCGAGAGAAACTGTTCTCTCGACGGTGGAGCTAAACCGTCGAGAGAGCAACCTTTCTCGACGAAAATTTAAAAGCGTCGAGAGAGCCTCTCCCGACGCCCTTGTCTCGACGAAATCTCCCGACGGTTGTTTTTCCGTCGGGAAAACTTCTCTCGACGGATTTAGGGTCTTTCTCGACGGATTTTCTGCGTCGAGAAAACCCTAAATTCTTGTAGTGCTAGTTTGATTTTCCACATAAGCAACCCATTTAATGAATTTATTAAAAGTGTCAGATTTATTCTTTAGAAGATAGACCCACACTTTTCTAGTACAATCATCTATGATGGATAGAAAATATCTAGCCCCCCCATTAGTAGCTACACTCGATGGGCCCCATAAGTCGGCATGCACATACTCTAGTTTTCTCTTAGCGGAGTGACCACCCTTCCCAAATTTAGCTCTCTTGTGTTTACCATAAATGCAATGCTCACACATATCTAGGTCTACATCTTTAAGTTTGGGAATAATTTGTTGTTTAACCAACTCCTTAATCCCTTGTTCACTAATGTGACCTAAGCGTTTATGCCAAAGAGAAGTTTTGGAATTTTCACTCTCCTTAACTAGATCACTTGATCCTACAACCGTTGAACCTTTTAAGGAGTATAGGGTTTCCTTAAGGTACCCTTTCATTGTCACTAGAACACCCTTCATGACTTTAAGCACATCATTTTCTAACTTAATGGTGTAACCTTGCTTATCTAGCATACTTAGGGAAATTAGGTTCCTTTTAACCTCTGGTACGTACCTAACTCCTGTTAGAAGCCTAATGTTCCCATCATGAAGTCTAAGCCTAATTGTCCCTTGACCTTCTACCTCACAAAAGTGTCGGCTCCCTAACATGACTTTACCTCCTACACCGGTTTGGAAATCTTCTAGCCAATCTCTATTAGGGGTCATATGGAAAGAAAAACCTGAATCTAATATCCAAGTATCATCCTCACTAGTGGAACTAACTGTTGCGCACTTTTAATGCAGTGCAAAACCGCAAGTGTACGGGTCAAGTAATAAAGTGTAAATGAATACGAATATCGTCCTCAGGACTGGCTTTCTAATTCACTTAAGTACCCCAAATAATAGTGTTTAATTTTATCTAGAGAAATAAGAAGGAAAGTGGGTTGTGACAACAATTTCAAAAGCAAATAATAAAGTAAAGTAACGAGTTTAACAATTCACGAGAGAAGTATCTTAGGGATGTGATTTCACCAATTAGATTGACGCTTCAATCAATTAAATACCTAGATTATTCATGCAAATTTCCATAAGTCTAGAAGGACACAAATAACAATTGCCTCTTTCGAGCGCAATTAGTCTCATGCAATGTAATAAAACTAATTGTTCAATCTAGTTTTTAAAGACATGCAAGGCATTAAGAACTCTTCTTTAAAACAACTTCCAAGATAGCCTAATCATTCCCATGTTAGAACTATTCTTAGTCATGCAATTAAGATCTAGTCTAAATCATTCTTTTTCAAGCATAGTTTAAACCATGACGACATACAACCCTTGGCCAAAAGATTATAAGCATTAAGAAAGTAAAAGCATGAATGGATAATAAACAATCAATCTAAGCATTCAATTAATTAAAACATCAAAACTAAAAGGCTACATCAATCCCCAAGATAATAAGTTTAGCTACTCATGTTCAAAACTAAAAACATATCGAATAATAAATAATTCATCAACAATGTTCTAAGAAGAGGGAAAGATAAACTCAATATCGTGCCGTTCTCCGTTCCCGGCTTGTGATCTACAATCTCTTGCTTCCGAATCTCTTCTTCAGCTTCAATCCTCGTTCCTCTTCTCACCAAAGTCTCAAAGTCTCGAAACTAGGGCTTTTTCTCTCCAAAATTCAATCCTTAAGTCGGCTGGAAAAAGACTTATTTATAGCATAAAATCGTGACAGCGTCGAGACCCTAGGGGCAGCGTCTCGACGCTGTCCCGAAAATATTTTCTTCCTTATTTGGCACGCCAGCGTCGAGACGCTAGGCACAACGTCTCGACGCTACGGACGAAAATGACGCTGGAAGACTATCCGTAGCGTCGCGACGCTACTGCTGCGGGAATCTTGGCTTGGACTTCATCTTCAAGTCACCCACTTTGATCATTTCTCTTCTTAATCCTCAATAATGCTCCATTTAGCTCAATTTAGCTCAATTCCTATAATATAAAAGATAATCAAGATAATCAACATTAAAGTGCTCATTTACACGGTAAACTAGCGGTAAAAAGGCTATAAAGATAGCACACTTTGTGAGCTATCACTAACCATAAGGGATTGGTTATACTCCTCACTTAGATTTACCACACTAGTCTCTTCTTTCCCTTCACCCGACGACTTTTTATTCCTAAGGTCCGGACAAAATCTTCTAATATGGCCTTCTTTTTGACAATGATAACACTTTCTATCATTAGCCCCCTTAGACTTTGATCTACCCTTACTTCTACCTCTATGACTCTTTCGATTTTCACTTCTTGCTCTCACAAACAAAGACTCACCGTTAGTCTTTTTATTTTCTTTTAATTCTTGTTCTTAATTTTAATCGCGGCAAGCACAATTTCAGTAGTTAAGCTATCCCTACCATACTTCATAGCATACTTCACATCATTATAAGCATGAGACAAAGAATTAACTAGTACAACAACATGATTCTCATCAGAAAAGATTTCACCAATATTTTCCATTTCAGAAATTATTCTATGGAATTCATTTTAAAACTAAAGAATCTAGACTTTAGAAATATTTTGCTACTCATTGATGCAGATTGATATGTAGTTTCTAACTTACTCCAAAGCTTACCTACGGTGTCCTCGCTCCTCATTTGTCGGAGTATGGTGTCAGACAAATGGAGAATGATAAGGTTATGAGCCATTTTATCATTTTCCTTTCGTTGATCTTCAGTTATGCTCTCCGGAATTTTCTTTGAGTCCATGAGAGCATAATCAACCTTTTGTTGTCGGAGGACCGCCAACTTCTTTATTTTCCAAAGACCGAAGTCTCATTTCCCGTCAAAGCGCTTCACCTCGAACTTACTACTCATCCTGCAATAATAAAGAACACAACGGACAACAAATGTTTTTCCAAGAAAATATTAAAGAATATTCAAGAATATAAAAAACAATCAAGAAATTAATTTCAACGTTCTTTTAACAAAAAAACAGTTTGCAAACACAACAGATTACTCAAGGTAAGGCTCTGATACAAATTGTTAAAAAATTACCGGACCTTTACCCTTAGTTATGTGAACTTGATTAAGGCTAAACGAGGGAATTTATGAGCGATTAATTGAAAATAAGATGTTGGACAGAATGTTAAAGAATAGATATAAAAGAATTGAGAAATTGACACAATCAATTTATAGTGGTTCGGTCTTAACGGACCTACTCCACTTTGCAAATATCTTTTAAGATCTTTGCTAGCCACTTTTATTAGAAGTTATCAAATACAAGAATGGATAATTACAAAGCATTCAAGAAAGATCATTCAAAGAAACAACAAGAAAGCAAGATGAAAGAGATACAACCTTTGGTGTTCAAGAAGAGAAGAAATCGACGGACTTAACCCGAACGGTTTTCTTCTCTTTCTTTAAGATCTAGTCGACGGCAACCACCACAAGACAAATGGCAGCGGCGGCGGCGATAATCTCTCGTGTTCTTCTCCTTTCGACGGCGGTGGCGTAAAGGAACAACGACCACCTTCCTCGTCGACGGCAGCGGCGCAAAGCTTCCCCTTCTTCTTCAAGTTTTGGGTAAAACCCAAAACTTCCTTTCTTTTTCTCATTTTTGCGTATGGATGAGGAAGATGAAATGAAGAACCTTCCTTCTCTCTTCTTTTCTCTTACCTCTCTCCTCCAAATTAATTGGTTTACAATTAATTCTCTACTTTTTCCAAATAGTTATTTTTTCTATCTTACTTTACCAATATTTTCCCAAATATCAAAGTGTCTTCCTTCTCCCAAAAACTCAACTATTTAAAACCTCTAAAAAGTAACTAAAGGGGTGAGTTTAAATTTGGGTAACTAACTAGGATGAATAAAAACGAAAGTTAAAATCTATTAAATTGCTAAACAACCTAAATAATTCTAACATAGACCTACAAATCAAATTTGACCGTGCATCTAAAAATCATCCAATAATCAAAAAAAGGGGGGAAAATCTAGGACACACCATAGCTTTAGTCTTGAAATCAGGGAATTTTTCGTTCATGCCCGCTTAAGGATTTCACCATAGCTAAAAATTTAGGACTCACCATATAAAAATCCTATAAAATTAGGAATTTCACCCTTCTTAAATTCAATCCCGAAATGGAGAGGATGGGCGGAATGGTACTAAAAAATGCAGCCAGTGGGGTAATTACTCAAGATCTAACTTTATGCGATACGCACTAGTCGTCGTTGGGGCGGCCGATCGCGAACTGTCGCTCGAAAATCTATCGCCGTCGTCACGTATGTCAAGGGTCGAGGAGAAGAAAACAACGGGTTGCGCTGTTGTCGCCAGCAAGAACAAAAATGCAGGGAAAGGGGGAGGCGAGATGGGAAGAGAATGAGAGAGGAATGGGAGGCGAGGCGAATTCGTGTTGAAGTGAGAGAAGTGAGGGAGAAGAGGGAGGTGAGGCATCACCACGCGTGAGGAAGCGCCAAAGAGATATTATTATTATTATTTTGGGAAAAAATCAATTTATACCCTTAAACTTTGAAGGTTGTATCAATTAAAACCCTAAACTAATGATTGTATCAATTTAAACTCTAAACTTTCATATATGTATCAATTTACACCCTCTTATAAAAATACTAGTTTTTACACGTGTAGAGACTTATAATTTATCGATTAAATCCCTAAGTTCTCATACAATTGATTCACTTATGAAAATTTAGGAGTTCAATTGCTAAAATTATGAGTTTTAATGTGTTTAAATTAATGTTTTTAAAATAAAATCCTAACCGAAGGTGTAAATTGATACACTTCTGAAAGTTCAGGGTTTAAATTGATACAATCATTAGTTTAGGGTTTTAATTGATACAACCACCAAAGTTTAAGGGTATAAATTGATTTTTGCACTATTATTATTTTTTTAGGTCGGACTTCAACGGTAAATACTGTTGAAGTCCGAAAATTTGGTCCAATAACTCCGGAGTTATATTATTCGAGGGCCAAACGGGGAGTGGACATATGAAGTCCACTCCCTCCAACTCCTACTCCCTGGGCCAAACAGACCCTAAGTCTCACTTTTCCTCCTCACCAAACCTAGGTATTCCTCTCCTCTTCTTTTTTAACCGTTTCTTCTAGCTTTCTTCCAGTGTTTTCTTCTTCAATCATTTTGTTCATAATTATTGCTTCTTTTTTGCTTGCTTCACAAATTTCTTTCTCTTTTACAAATTTTGTTGGACTTAATTTGAAGGTATTCCTTCTCCTTTTTCTACATTTTTTTTGCTTCACAAATTTCTCTTTTACAGATTCTGCTACACTTAATTTGAAGGTATTCATCTTCTCCCTTTTCTGCTTTTTGGTTGCTTTACAACTTTCTATTTTACAAATTATGTTGGACTTAATTAGATGATATCCCTAATTCTGTTGGACTTAATTTGAAGGCATCCCTCTTTTCCATTTCATGTTTTTTCTTCTTCAGTCTTTTTTTTCCCACAATTATTGTTTGCTTTTTGCACGACTTAATTTGATTTTGTTCTGAATTTTTAATTGATGGATTTTTATACATTCATTTGATTAGATTTCTTTTGTTTCATGGGATGGTCGTTGGGGGCAAAGAATTTGGTTTTGGGTGGAGCTCATTTGAAAGTAATTGCGACAAAAAGAATAGTGATTCCTTTTGTTTCATGGAATGATCTTTGGGGGCAAAGAACTTTGTTTTTGGTGGAGCTCCTTCGAAAGTAATTGGGACAAAAAGAATAAAAAAATAGTTTCGGGTGCTAGAAGAAGAAAATTGAAAATGGTGACTTTGTAAATATTTTAGGTTTTGATACATGTTTAGCTAAAATCATGGATTGCTTCTAATTTTTATAATTTTTTTAAGATAATAAAATTTGAGTAATTTTAAAATCCCTATCCAATCTACCCATATCACCCTTTACCACACATATCACCATTTATTATAGCTATATATATATATTAAGCAAAATCTTAGTAAAAAGTTTGAAAATCTCTATTTATATTTACTCCTATGATGGTTTATTAAAAAAAAAAAAAACCTACACATATCACTACCATTTTCTTACAAATATATAGTAAACAAAATTTAAAATATCTACCATTTTCTTAGCAAGTTATTGAACCAAATTACACACCCACATTTTGGTCATTTATGTCATTTCTTTAGCAAACTAGCTACCAATTTGGACATAAGCCTTATTGAAACCTCTAAAAAAGGCAACCCTTGAGTGAATTATTCCCTATTTTGGTTGCCTAAATTGTCAAGTAATGTTATCAAGGGTCGGTGACCCCTACAAATTTGACTTTATCTACACTCGAAGCCAGTTCCCTATCAATCATGCTACCATGTAGTAAAACGGAGGCTCGCGTGGAGCCTTTTTATTATGGACTTTGGATCTAAAATTACAGACATGTTTTCCGTGAAATCTTCTTTCTTCCATTTAAATAAGGCTAAGATTAGAAAAAAAAAATGACATTGAGAAAGACCCAAAATGGTTCTTCAAGTTTATCACAAACTCTCGATCCCTTTATCTGGCTTACACTGAAACCCACTTGTGTTCACCTTCCTCTTACGCAATCAGGTGGAGTACACTTTTTAAACTTCTTCATACCTAGTGCATTGCAAGCTACAATGATATTTTGAGAAAGACCAAATTGAAGCCAAGTGAATATGTTTTCATTTTAGGTTTCAAACCCTTCTTGAAAAGTTTCATCAATGCATGCATTTCCTCTTTTTGATAGCTCACAAAATGAGCTATCTTTAGGACCTAGTTTATGTTAGTTTAGAGCCTTACACGGTTAATTTCACGTTTATATTTGATTATTTTATAGATATCGAGCATTTAAAGCGGGTTTTTAGAAGATTTATGATGAAAATGAGCTAATTGGATACAAATATGAGGTCCCAAGTGAAGAGAATGAGGAAAACCAGCCAAAAACTCGAGATGATAGGTCTAGACGCTGGAATAAAAATAAAATATAAAATGAACACTGGCTAGGCTAAAACTCAATGTCATGAGCGTGAATGCCATATTTCCAACTAATGCTTCACCAACAAGGCCAACTCACGGATTTAGATATAAATACCAGCGAGATTTTAATCATTCGTCTGTGTAGCCTGATTTTCAGCCTGCACCTACATCAAGATCTCCATAGACGCGTGCTACACTAAATTTTGCCCCACAGAATTACCATAATCGATTTTTACTTTAAAATTTCTTATAAATACATCTTTTTGCAGAGTTTTTTGGGAGTCAAATTGGAGTCGATTTAGAGGAGATTTTTTGGGACTTTTTAAATGTGGAGAGTAATACCCAATTTCGAAAATACATTATTTGAAGAGTTAGAGGAGATTTTTGGGAGCACAAATAAGAGAATTACATGCTCGGGATCGTGGAGATTGCAGCGGGAACGTGGAATCGACACCAAATTTATTTCTTTTTCCCTTTTAATTTGTAGTTTTGTTATGGGTTTAATTTTGAGTTTATAATTTTTTAATGTCGAACATGATTAGCTAAACTCATTTATCTTAAGGGATTGATGTAGCCATTAGACTGTGTGCTTTGATTAATTTAAATGTCTTTGATTGATTGCTTTTATTTTCATTCATGCTTTTATGTGCTTAATGTATATAATCTCTTAGCTACATATTATTTGTTTAATTGGTCTGAATTTACATTGAGAAGTTGTAATTTAGACTAGAACCTAATGCATGATTAAAGAAGTTTCTGACAAGAAGTTGATCTGTACTCCTTTCAAGGTTGTTAAATGAAGAGTCTTAATGCCTTGCATGTTATTAGTTTTATAATTTTGCATGAGATTTAATTGTACTTGAAAGATGGAATTGTTACATATGACTTCTTGACTTATGATTTATTGCATGATTCTTAGTCGTTAATTAATCGATTTATTGGTCTAATTGGTGAAATTGACTCCCTAAGATATCTCCCCTCCTTGCTGTCTCCATATTTTATTTTATGTTTTTATTTTGTTTCAATCCTATCATCTATCGCTTTCTCTCTCTAGGTAAAATTGAGTGATTGTATTCGCGGTACTTAAGTGAACTAGAAAACCAATCATGAGAACGAAACTTGTATTTACATACACTATATTAAAACTTTACCCGTACACTTGCGATATTCATTGTAATTGCTCAACAAGTTTTTGACGTCGTTGTCGGGGATTGAAAATTATTTAGTTCGCTTAATATTGTGGAGAATTCACTTGATCTTACTTTAGAGCTTTATTTTTTTTCTTTTTTTCTTTTTTCTTTTAATATTTTTATTTGAGTCTTTCTTTATCCTGGCTATATATTTTGTTGATTAGTGTTTGCATTTATTTGAAAGCTTAAATTTAGTTCTTTAATTTTTTTTTTATGGCTTTTAATAGTTGTGAGTGGCCTTATAGGCAAGACCCAACTGTATCCTTCAGCCAAAGCGAGCATGGCTCAGCGGCATATGTATGTGTTAGAGGTCTGTGGTTCGAATCCCCCCACCCCCAATGTACTATAAAATAAAAACTATATCCTTCAATTCTTACCAAATTTGAAGTTTCGTGATAGAATATGAGGCTGAAAAACCTCACCTTATTTAATTTTAAGAATTTTCTGTTGAAGTTGATATTTTTTTTCCTTATTCTCATTAATCTTGTAATTTTGATTTTAATGTCTTTTTCTTCTTTTATTTCTTTAAACAAAAATTACAAAAAATACTTCTCTTTCAGGTGTCCTTGAGAAGCAAGTGAGCCTACTAGACTTAGTAGGTTACATTGATTCAAGTAAGAAGGGAGCCCAAGTTTAATTTTTTTAAGTTTTTAAGTTTTTTTGTTCTCTTCTTTATGTTGTGTGTCGTTATCCTTATGTTTCTCTTTTTTTTTATATAGGAGCAAAATCATCATTATTCGCTTCCACAACTATGAAGAAAATGTTGATTCTCTCATTAATCAGGGCAGTATTATTCACTCTTGTCTTTTCTTTGTCATTTGCATGATTTAGTAGACTATACATTGAGGACAATGTATTCTTTAAGATTGGGCGGGTGAGATTATGCATGTTATGCATGTTTTTTAAGAAAATTTTAAATTTTGAGCATGATCTTCATGGTTGAATATTTGTTGCATCGATCGTAATTAGGACAACCTAGGAAGTGTTCTAGTCTTTGATAATCTGCATTTGTTGGACTATGAGACCATGCTTGTAAACTGAGATTTTTTAATTTTTTGAGTCCCTCTTGATATCTTTGATTACTTTGTAAGCTAAAGGTGCATCTTTGTTTTAATTTTAAGAATTTTCTGTTGAAGTTGATATTTTTTTTCCTTATTCTCATTAATCTTGTAATTTTGATTTTAATGTCTTTTTCTTCTTTTATTTCTTTAAACAAAAATTACAAAAAATACTTCTCTTTCAGGTGTCCTTGAGAAGCAAGTGAGCCTACTAGACTTAGTAGGTTACATTGATTCAAGTAAGAAGGGAGCCCAAGTTTAATTTTTTTAAGTTTTTAAGTTTTTTTGTTCTCTTCTTTATGTTGTGTGTCGTTATCCTTATGTTTCTCTTTTTTTTTATATAGGAGCAAAATCATCATTATTCGCTTCCACAACTATGAAGAAAATGTTGATTCTCTCATTAATCAGGGCAGTATTATTCACTCTTGTCTTTTCTTTGTCATTTGCATGATTTAGTAGACTATACATTGAGGACAATGTATTCTTTAAGATTGGGCGGGTGAGATTATGCATGTTATGCATGTTTTTTAAGAAAATTTTAAATTTTGAGCATGATCTTCATGGTTGAATATTTGTTGCATCGATCGTAATTAGGACAACCTAGGAAGTGTTCTAGTCTTTGATAATCTGCATTTGTTGGACTATGAGACCATGCTTGTAAACTGAGATTTTTTAATTTTTTGAGTCCCTCTTGATATCTTTGATTACTTTGTAAGCTAAAGGTGCATCTTTGTTTTAATTTTAAGAATTTTCTGTTGAAGTTGATATTTTTTTTCCTTATTCTCATTAATCTTGTAATTTTGATTTTAATGTCTTTTTCTTCTTTTATTTCTTTAAACAAAAATTACAAAAAATACTTCTCTTTCAGGTGTCCTTGAGAAGCAAGTGAGCCTACTAGACTTAGTAGGTTACATTGATTCAAGTAAGAAGGGAGCCCAAGTTTAATTTTTTTAAGTTTTTAAGTTTTTTTGTTCTCTTCTTTATGTTGTGTGTCGTTATCCTTATGTTTCTCTTTTTTTTTATATAGGAGCAAAATCATCATTATTCGCTTCCACAACTATGAAGAAAATGTTGATTCTCTCATTAATCAGGGCAGTATTATTCACTCTTGTCTTTTCTTTGTCATTTGCATGATTTAGTAGACTATACATTGAGGACAATGTATTCTTTAAGATTGGGCGGGTGAGATTATGCATGTTATGCATGTTTTTTAAGAAAATTTTAAATTTTGAGCATGATCTTCATGGTTGAATATTTGTTGCATCGATCGTAATTAGGACAACCTAGGAAGTGTTCTAGTCTTTGATAATCTGCATTTGTTGGACTATGAGACCATGCTTGTAAACTGAGATTTTTTAATTTTTTGAGTCCCTCTTGATATCTTTGATTACTTTGTAAGCTAAAGGTGCATCTTTGTTTTGAGTTTTAATGGATGAGAGAGATAAACATGATAGATTTTTTAAAACAAAAATTATATGATGGTATCTCATTGTTTTACTGAATGAAGAATGCATAAGGTTTAATTTCAATATACCTTTTCTTTTCTGTGAGTTTTTTAGCCAATGAACACTTTCATTACACGGTGCTATATTCTCTTAAATTGAGTGGTTACCATGCATGATTGATTTTTCTAGAACTTGCTTTGTTATGCATGTCTGGAATCTCTGAATTTAACTTGAATGCATTAATTTGACAAGGGCAGTTAGGTAAAACCACTTTTAGCTTTCTCAAACAGCATACCTTGACATAATCCTTAGGAAGCCAAATTTTGAGCTTTAGACATTTTCATTGAAAAATTGAACATTACAAGCCTTATATTCATTCTCTTGTTGTGTCCTTTCTTTGGACCCTGAATCGAAGGATTATAAGTGGTTACCATATGATGTTTCAATCCATCCAAAGGAGAGAGTTGAATTGTGTCAACTTAGTATAAAAAAGAAGCATTCATTTCATTAATTTCATTTAGAAAAAGAAAGAAAAGAAAAAAAAATAGTTCATTATGAGAAGGAAAGTCATTGTTTCAACAAAGTTAAAAAAGTATCATTCATCTCGAGTCAACCAAAAATTGAGCGTCATGTGGTAAAGACTTCTAATTCTTCCGATCTAGTAGCTTAAAATTTCCATCCATCTACCCTTACCTAAACTCATTTACAACCAAAGCGAGACCCTGAAATTTTGCATTCACTTTATTCATTGATGTTGAAAATTTGATATATTAGCAAGCTTATGGTTAAAAATCTTTTATGCTTTGGTTTGAGCATTTATCTTACATATGCCCTAAACAGTTAGCGTTTTGAGTGAAATTCTGTGAAAGTATCAAGTCTTGTGCATTAAATTTTATTAGCTTAAGGAGATGCTTGAGTCTTTGTTATAAAACTAAAGTCTATGAATTCTTAATCTTTTGATTTCTACTATGACTCAAGTCATTAATGTTTGTTTAGTTTCATTTGTAGTCTTGGATATCAATAGAAGTTAAATTGCACACACTCACGCAAAGGACACAAAGATTTATTTTTAAATATCTTGTTGAGAGCTTGTGGATTAATATGTACTTCAATTGTGGGTTATTTGTCTTAAGAAAATTGAGGTTTGAGTCACGTGCATGTTTTCATTGATTCATTTAGTGGTCTTGTTTTATTTTGCTCGAGGACTAGCAAAACATAAAGTTTGGGGGCATTTGATAGCTCACAAAATGAGCTATCTTTAGGACCTATTTAATGCTAGTTTAAAGACTTACACGGTTAATTTCACGTTTATATTTGATTATTTTATAGATATCGAGCATTTGGAGCAAACCGGAGCTTTTAAATCATGAAAAATAAGTCAATTGGACACAAATATTAAGTCTCAAGTGAAGAGGATGAGGAAAACAAGCCAAAAACTCGAGAGGATAGCGTCTAGAAGATGAAATAAAAATAAAACTAAAATGAACGCTCGTTGGGCTCAAACCGAAGGTCGCTACCAAAAATGCCATATTTCCAACTAATGCTTCACGAACAAGGCCATCTCACGAACTTGAATATACCAGCGAGATTGTAACTATTCGTGTGTGTAGCCTGATTTCCAGCCTGCACCTGCATCAAGATCTCCATAGACGGGCTCCATCAGATTTCGCCCCAAAGAATTGCCATAATCGATTTTTACCCTAAAATTCCTTATAAATACATCTTTTTAAAGAGTTTTTTGGGAGCCAATTTGGAGAGTAATACCCAATTTCGAAAATACATTATTTGAAGAGTTAGAGGAGATTTTTGGTAGCACACATAAGAGAATTACATGCTCGGGATCGTGGAGATTGCAGCGGGAACGTGGAATCGACACTAGTTTTATTTCTTCTTCCGTTTTAATTTGTAGTTTTGTTATGGGTTTAATTTTGAGTTTATATTTTGTAATGTCAAACATGATTAGCTAAACTCATTTATCTTAAGAGATTTGATGTAGCCATTAGACTTTATGCTTTGATTAATTTAAATGTCTTTAATTGATTGATTTTATTTTCATTCATGTTTTTTATGTGCTTAATGTCTATAATCTCTTAGCTACAAATTATTTGTTTAATTGATTTGAATTTACACTGATAAGTTGTCATTTAGACTAGATTTTAATTGCATGATTGAAAGAGTTTCTGACAAGAAATTGATTCGTACTCCTTTCGAGGTTGTTAAATGAAGAGTCGTAATCCCTTGCATGTTATTTAAAGCTATACATATATGTTTGTTTTATAATTTTGTATAAGATTTATTTGTACTCGAAAGATGCAATTTTTACATATGACTTCTTGACTTATGATTTATTGCATGATTCTTAGTCGTTAATTGATTTATTTATTGGTCTAATTGATGAAATCAACTCCCTAAGATATCTCTGTCCTTGTTGTTCTCCATATTTTATTTTGTTTTAATTCTATCATCTATCGCTTTCTTTCACAAGAAAAAATTGAGTGATTTTATTCGCGGTACTTAAGTGAACTAGAAAATCAATCTTAAGGACAATACTCGTATTTACATACACTATATTAGAACTGGACCCGTACACTTGCGATATACCTTGAATAAAATTGCGCAACACTTTTTTCCAAATATTTTGCTTGCATGAGCTAATTACTCTTTTACTTATATATTCATAAAGTATCTGGTCATTACACATGTATGTGTTTGTCATAAGTTTCTTATTTCACTTATATCATAAAGACCGAAACAATAAGAGTTTGATAGGCTCTAATTTGAAAGTGATATCATGAGCGTAAAGCTTCATATGTACACATCATTATAGATTACTCAAGTTCAAACATGCATGCATACTTGATTACATCATTTGTATCATATTGCAAACTCTTTATAAAAACTCTCATCATGCATGAAGCCATGAGTAGTTTACGTATCTCCAAGCATTTAACATAAACCTTCTTTTATATTGCAATTTTCATATATGAACCATGCATAGGCATGGGTATATTTTTGCATCAACATAGATCAAATCATCTTCTACTTCATGTAAGCATCTTCTAAATATTTGCTCATTTTTATTTCTAACACTAAAAGTGGAAAAATTGTGCATGAATTCATTCTACATGTATGCATCAAGCATCAATATCGCATCAAGAAGCCTAAACAATCTCTTGTATTAGTTTATGCTAAATTGATTTTCAAAATTTGGTGTTAATGTTTGTCATGCATTTCATTACAAGTCTATCTTGCATCATTTGCATAAAATTTACACATCAACTTACAACTTATTCTCGCATACTTGCGAAATTTAGTAAGTTCATATGAGCATTTTCATTCATCTTTTATTCCCATTTAATTTTTTTATAGCTCTTTGCCAAAAAAAAGTGCCATCACCATGCGCCACTCAATCCTGAAATTGAGGTCGAAGTTAGTCTAATTAGTCATTATTTTTCTTTCACCTTTTGGTCAAATCGAACCCAATCCTGAAATTGAGGTAGAAGAGAGAAATGGAGTCGCCACCAACTTTTATTTAGAGGGCGTGACAAGGCACCTAGAATGCTAAAAATTGTTTGCGAACAAGATAAAATGAGTTTATGAGTTTTTTATATGAGGAAGGTATTAGCACCCCACAACACTCGTTCAATGAACGAAGATTTTATTTTCTTGTGATATTTTAAAGAAAATAAAATTTGTATAAAAAATATTTTATTTTGAAGATTTTTAAATATCTCATGCTTTACTAATCATTATTCATACGAAGAATAATGACCAATAATTATGAGTGACATAACACCATCAATTAGAAAATTGGTTTAATTTTATTTGACATCCAAAATAAAAATAAACCTCAATAATATTTAGCAAATCAATTATGTTGATTCCCAAATTTTGTCATAAGGATTTTTTTTTTAAAATGTTTGATTTATTAATTTTTAAAATGGAGATCAAAGAATTCTCTTTGAAGGTAAACTCTTCATTAATGTTTATCTTTAAATGAATGAAGTTTTATGGAAATAATTTTTTTTCATTTTTGATTTATTTATTTTGGTATTTTGATGTCTAAAAATATTTAAATGTCTACCATATACAAGATGTCAAAATATATTTAAGAGGTTGAATCTAAGATATTGCTAAAAAAAAAAATAATGGATAAAACAATGAAAAATAAAATTGTGGGAAAACAAACTAAGCCAACAAAACAACCTAAAGATCTAAAGTACCTAATACTAAACAAAAAATGTGAGACTTAACAACCTAATGTATATGTACGATTAACTACATAAGAAAAGGGCTTTAGGATCAATGATCAAACATAAACCTTACATGAATCAATGAATTTAAGAGCACATGATAACGTATAATGATCATGCTAGCATACTGAGTAATATAAGAAGAAAAAATAACTTACTTTAGACTCCTAACAAGAAATAATATAATGTCAAACAGAGCATAGCTCAATTGGCATAAAGTTGTGCCAGTTGGAGTTTTGTTAGGCCAAGTGATGCCGACATTTGTTGTCGTCGTCGGTAGAGGAGGGAAGAGGCCCGATGTGATTATGTCAAGGTTGTGATGGCTAAAACGAGATAAAAAAATGTTTGTTATTGGAAAAACAGTGGGAGAGGTACACCAAGATAGAGAAAATGGATTGGAGGAAGGGAGACTATGTGTGGGGGGGGAGAGTGAGAGAAAGATTTGGGTTGTTGTGAGTGGGAACTATTGGAAAAAACAGTGGCACCAAGATAGAGAAATGGATTGGAGAGAGGGAGACTACATGGGGGAGTGAGAGAAAGGGGGGAGAGTGAGAGAAAGATTTGGGTTGTTGTGAGTGGGAACTATTGGAAAAAACAGTGGCACCAAGATAGAGAAATGGATTGGAGAGAGGGAGACTACATGGGGGAGTGAGAGAAAGATTTGGGCGATTGTGAGTGGGAGAGAAATGTAGGGAAAAAATGGTTAGGTTTGAGGGACAGAGGGGAAGAATGATGTGTGAGATTTTCTCGAGAGAGAAAGGGGGAAGAAATATGTCTGTGCAGAAAAATAATGAGATGTCTTGGGAGAAGAAGAGGAGAGAATTATGCGAGCGAGGGAGAAAAGTAATGATCAGAGAGTTACTCGAGCGAGAGAGAAAAATAATGAGAAAGAGAAATTTTGTTTAGGGATTTTCTTGGGTCTTTCCGGTGTGTTGTGTCTCCCTAATTCTTTCCTCCTAAACTCAAAGAGAAATCAAATTAGAGAGAAGAATTGAGAAATTTACACAACACCAGAGAGACCCAAGAAATGGATTGGAGAGAGGGAGACTACATGGGGGAGAGTGAGAGAGAAATGTGGGGAAAAGATGGTTACGTTTTAGGGACAGAGGGGAAGAATGATGCGTGAGATTTTCTCGAGAGAGTAAGGGGGAAGAAATATTTCTGTGAAGAAAAATAATGAAATGTCTTGGGAGAAAAAGAGGAGAGAGTTACGCGAGAGGGAGAAAAATAATGATCAGAGAATTACTCGAGCAAGAGAGAAAAATAATGAGAAAGAGAAATTTTGTTTAGGGTTTTTCTTGGGTCTCTCCTGTGTGTTGTGTCTCCCTCTAAATTTATAGAAAATAAATATTTCTCAATTAGGAAAATAAATCAATTAAACCAAAAATTAAAAGAGCAAATAACGTAATTGATCCAAGAATATTTTATTTAAATAAATCTTTGCAAAAAATGGTTCACTAAATATTTTTCCCCACCAAGATATATTTAACAATAGATCAAGATTTTTTTTTTTTGTAAATTTCTTTAAAACTAGTAAATTCTAAATGACGAAAAAAAACACAAAAATTATTGAAAATTGTTAGGGACAACTAACATCCACATTGTAACGATATTGTCCACTTTGGCCCTCGTTACAATGAAGATGTTGTCCCTTACTTATATACCCATGATCTTCCCCTTTCCTAACCAATGTGGGACTTTGTTTGTACTCACAACAATCCTTCCCTCAAACGAAGAACCACAAAGTCTCCTCTCAAATAGTCATCTATCCGTGTTTAAACTCGAGCATTATCACCTTTAACCAGGTCACTCTTCATGAGAGCATACCCCTGCCGGATAAGCTCGACCACGAGATCAACCATGACTATGTCATCGAGGCACACCAACATGGTTAGGAAAGAGGGCATGGCTCTGATACCACTTGTTAGGGACAAGTAACATCCACATATTGTAACGATATTGTCCACTTTGGGCATGGCCCTCATGGCTTTGCTTTTGGTCACCCCAAAAGGCCTCGTTACAATGTAGATGTTGTCCCTTACCTATATACCAATGTGGGACTTTGTTTGCACTTACAACAATCCTCCTCTCAAACGAAGGACCACAAAGCCTCCCCTCAAATAGTCATCTATCCGTGTTTTAAACTCGAGCATTATCACCTTTAACCAGGCCACTCTTCATGAGAGCATACCCCTGTCGGATAAGCTCGACCACGGGATCAACCATGACTATGTCATCGAGGCACCCTGACATGGTTAGGTAAGGGGCATGACTCTGATACCACTTGTTAGGGACAAGTAACATCCACATATTGTAACGATATTGTCCACTTTGGGCATGGCCCTCATGGCTTTGCTTTTGGTCACCCCAAAAGGCCTCGTTACAATGTAGATATTGTCACCTACTTATATACCCAAGATCTTCCCCTTTCCTAACCAATGTGGGACTTTGTTTGCACTTACAACAAAAATAAAGATGAAGAAATAAAATGTCGGACAAATTTAGGGTTCTACAGTTTGCCCCTATTTATTCATCCTTATAGAATTAGAAGGTGGACAAAGGCGTAGATCTTCAATTGTTCGATATTTTATTTCTTCATCATACAAAACAAATAGCGGGGATGTCAGTGAACGGAAAATGTGGATGACGGATAACTCTCAAATAAAAGTTATTTAGGGTCTTTAAAAGGATATAATTAGCCCTTATTAGAGTAATTGCAATGAATTGCGTGATTATGCCTTTGTTTGTTGTAAAGTTCCAAAAGAATCATTCATGAAACTTTTGCATGACTTGTTCGTATTTGTGCCTTATTTTTGTAGAATTGACACACTTTGTGGATATTCAGGTATGTTGGGATAAGAAAGTTTCAGCAAAGTGCTAGCAAAGTGCTAGCAAAGTTGATATCTTTGGGATTGTTGAGCAACCAAGACCAAGCAAAACTTTCGCAACAGTTGTACTTGATCACGTGGTATGGCAGAATCTGCCCCCTCCGTATGCACAGAAAAGCAAAATGTTTTTCTTTCATCCAATGAAAATGTTTGTCCATTTTAAGGCAAATTTTGAGGGAAACCCTAGTGGTATTTAAGGGAAAAGGATGGAAATAATGAAGGAGGGGAGATTGAGAGGTTTGATAATTCCGTGAAAAGTGAAAGAGAGAAAAGCTTCGAAGAAGGTGAATTGACAAGATCTTGGGAAGCTTTTGAAGGCCATGGTTTTCAAAGCTGTCGAAGGGATTTCTCAAGGAAGACTTGTCGGGGGAAGATTGTGGTGCAAGTTGCCGCCTGAGGAAGGAAGCACGAATAGAACTCTCATTTGAAGATCACCTTCCGACGACTTGACACCTCGTTGCCTTTCTTTTTCTTCTCATCTATTTTGTAGTAGAACTTCTGATTTTCGGTTTTAGCTTCTTTGTGATGTTTGCCTTGAGCTATTTTGAACTCTTACTTTGCAGCATGAACTATCTTCCAAAGGAGAGGGTTAGAAGTATGAAGTAGAAGATTTCATGAATGTTGTAGACTCATTCTCGCAAAAGTTTTCTAAACATGTTTGTTTACATTCTAACAATACATTTTCGATCGATCATCCATGATCTGTTGTTGGAAAATGAATATGAAACCAACACTTTAATCTCAGTTTATATTTTCTGTCTAAACTCATGTATAAAAGGCAAGTGTCTTGAGAGAAATAAGGGTTAAAAAAAATACATAGAGTTAGAAAGAGAGAATTGATCTAAGTTCTATGTAAAATTCCTCCAAGAAAGTAAACTGAGTTCTCCCTTCAGTGGATGTATGTGATTTGATTGAACCATTTTAAATCTTTGTGTACTTTCTTCTTTATCTTCTTCAAGCTTCAACGTCGTCTTCTTCGTTCGATTCATTCTTCAAGCAAGAAATCGCCATAGCTTCGCTGTTGAAAGTTTTTCCCAAATCGTGTTTTCTGAGAAATTGATATTTTCCCCTCTTTTGTTGCATGAGATGAATTGTGGTTGCACATAAACCATACACCTGTCATAAATAAAGTAGGTTAGTCATAAAGGATTTGGGCGATTTGCAAATCTAAAGCCCAACATGTGTTAATGAGCTTTTGATCCCTGAGAGAGAAGTAGGAGGTTCTGATTATTCATGTTTTTGCTAGCCTTTCATGGTTTCATTGAGGAGTTTAGAGATATTCACTCACCTAGCACACTAGTAAACAACATGCTATATGTATAGAAGTACAATGAGAGTTGGCTTCTAATGTTTGAAACACCGAGAGGGTTTCTATGTTTGTGTTGGTGTGGTTAGTTGATGCGTATGTTGCTAAAGTATTTTTGTTGCATTTTACTTCAACAATACTTCTAACCTGACTTTGTGTTCTCAGCATAGCAACATTTTCTTGTTACCTCATTTTTGTTGTTCTTTCGTTGTCACTTTTATCCTTGCGCTGGTTGTGATGTCCTTTTGTGTTGGTTATTTTATTGTGCTATAGTTTTTTTCTAGCCTCTTTAGTTATGAGCTTTGCGTTTGTTTGTTTACTTGTTTTTGCGTTTTTTTATTCTATCATTATTTCCGCAAAACCCTACCACATTTTGTCACCAGTTACATCATGTTAAATCAACCTCGCCTAACATGGAAATCATCAAATCCCTGTGGAATCGGTATAAATATATTTATTACTTGCTGCATAGATCATGTATACTTGCATGTTCTTAGTGCTTTACTTTAATTGTTCTCACGCATTAAGCACGCAACGACGACTAGGGTTAAACACTACACTGTCATATAAGACAGACATGGGTAAAGGCTTGAGGCCAGGGATAAACAAGCATCATCGCAGCAGAGTAAACGTTTGGGGCCAGGGATAAACAAGCGTCGTTGCAGCCAAGTAAACGTTGGGGGCCAGGGATAAACAAGTGCCGCCACAACAAGGTGTTAAGAGCCAGAGATAAACATGTGTCCTAAGAGTTGGAGACTTAGGATAAACAAGTGTCTTCATAGCAAAGTAAACGTTTGGGGCCAGGGATAAACAAGCGCCCTAAGAGATGAAGGTCAAGGATAAACAAACACTCATAAAAGTTGGACGCCATAGATAAACAAGCGTCATCGCAACAAAGTAAACGTTGGGGGCCAAGGATAAAGATGTGTCAACAAGGTGTTAAGGGCCAGAGATAAACAAGCGTCGTAGCAACAAAGTAAACGTTGGGGGTCAGGGATAAACAAGCGTCGTCACAACAAGGTATTAAAGGCCAGGGATAAACAAACACCCTAAGAGTTGGAGGCCTGAGATAAACAAGTGCTTTCGTAGCAAAGTAAACGTTGGGGTCAGGGATAAACAAACGTCACCACAACAAGGTGTTAAGGGTCCGGAATAAACAAGCGCCCTAAGATTTGGTAAAAGTAACAAAGTGTGATTAAAGTTCTATTTTTTTATTTTTTTTATTCAAAAACCATATTTAATTTAAGTGCTTTGAATGAATGAATGATATGTTCTAGGCAAAAGTCTTTTGATAAGGAATCTCATCCGACAATTGCTCCAGTATCTATGCATGATTTCTTAAAGCATAGTTTTGAAAAACGAAAAGTTTTTTACCGAAGTCATTTTTTTTTTAAAGGTGACTTTAAAAAGATGATTTTTTTTGTGCAAAAGAAAGGTAGCTAATTTTAACTAGACTTTAACTCCTTTACAGATCACCAAGTGATATTAAATTAAGTGAAATAAGACTTTGTCCTTGTCTGTTAAAGAAAGTATTATTTTTTTTAATGCCCTTACTTTGATATAATTTGAAACTCTTTTACTGCCATGTTCCTCCAATGGATAAGCTCGCCCGAACACAATAGGTATGATGGGATTTGATTGGCTAAAATGGCTCATATACTATTTGAACGACTCATAAAAGTAATTTTATAGTACCATTTTATTTGGTCGCGGACTATTTTATAGACTCAATTTTGACATAAAAATATGGTGTAAACCCCATGACTTCAAAAGATGATAAACTGAATGAGTGACTTTCTAGTTCGAGACATAATAAATAAGCTTTTTTTTTGTCCGAAAAGATAAGATGGGATGACGAGGAATTATCTTTTCTCGAAATAATATTTGAATAAAAGAAAGATGAGTGTCAAACAAAAGTTGATGCATGAGGACTAGTCAGGTGTGTTGGCAAGCAGATAGTCTTCTTCTCACGTTTGATGTAACAAACTCCTTAAGTCAGCGATGACAACTTTCTTCGAAAAAATAGGTCATCATTGCTTTGATAATGTTGCTCCTCTTTTAAACGGTTTCTCGGAGAATTTTTTTTTATTAGAAACGACCTGTCCATGTAATCTTTCAGTAATCACTTAACTTCGATCTTTATCGAGAAAACCTATTTCATTTGAAGCATTTTACTATTCCAGTAACTTTTAAGATATATCACTACCCCAATTGAGTGCTTCAAGGAGTAGATGGTCATGTAGAGGATATGTCCTTCTCATGTCGAGTTGGATGACTACAACGAGATTTCCCATAATATTTAGGCTATGTGCCTTTCATGCACTACTTGAAGAGAAAGTCTTGTATGTTGCCAAAAACATGATGATTTTATCTCTTAGTATTTCCTTCATATTTCTTGTTTTTCTCTATTGGCTTCATCTCCAGCATATGTGTTAAGCCTTCCTTGAAAACTTAATCTGATTTGAAAGTTTCTCAACCAATAAAATTGCCTCAGCCATAGGTATGACATCCCTGACCTCTTTGCTTCAATATGAAAAGAGTGGAAATCTCAAAATATCATTTATTTTTGCATGTTTGTTCTTTTTTTTAAAGGTCTATCTCATACATATCTTCCTTTGAGAATCGATAATTGGGTTTGCACATACTTCTCGTGAGAGGTAAAATCACCAAATGTGAATGTTAATGTTTATAATTGTGGTCACAAAACTTGGATGTTCTGTCATGACTCCTTTACACATATACTTTCTAATTTTTCAATCTTGGAACAAATATATGTTCATTCTTCAATTCCTTTGTAAGTAAAAGATGAAATTTCATTGCTTATGAAATGGAAAGCTAGTGTGTGAAAGTATACTGAGGGTTCAAGCAATATAATCATCATTTTCTTTTTTCTTTTTTCTGTTTTTTTTTTTTTTTTTTTTTTGTAGTAATTGTATCACATTACTTTGACAGTTCAGTACTTTGTTCAAATTAGTTGTACTTTGATTTCAAGAAAAATGAGTTCTTTGTTCCAAAGGTTGTCCCCAACGAAATGTGCACTTAATATATTCTTATATTTTGATCCTGAACACAGTTCTTCGATGAGATTTATTCCGAGGTTGCCAATACATTCAATCTCACTTTAAACCCGGGAAGAGGAACAAGTAGGATTTTGCAGAATGGAGTATTTGACTATGAAAGCACATTCAAATTAATCAAAATGTGAATTTGAAGGAATGAAAGAGAGTGTAAGAAACCATGCATGTCAATAGGGAAAATAACATACTAGATTAAAAATCTCATCAGAACTTGTAATGGTGCCAATAAGAGATAAATATTACTAATTACTTTTACCGATCATCTTGTAGCATATGAGACCAAGTTTTGCAAAGCTGGCAAATATATGGATATGGATAAGGAAAAACAACATGCCCCATTGTTGTAGCATTATGGTGTACATCAATAGAAACATAACTAATTGACTCACTATAATGTTATGTCATATTGTAGGTCAATAAAAGGTCATTGTTTAGATCAAAACTCAAGTATGCATGGTAACAAAAATGTGGTGTTAGGTCAAGAAAGAAAAGTGGGTTGAGTGGATATATGGATGGTAGGATGTGAGTTTAATGAAGAGTGGGAGAAATGGTGGTCAAGTTGGAGATCATGCCAGCAATAAAGAGTTGTTAGGAAGCTTGTGTAGTTGCTTAAGAGTTTGTAATGCACATATATATACATTATGTACATATAATACATATGTACATACATACATACATATATATATATATATATATATAAAAATGCTTAAGTTTGTTTGCAAAGTAAAATGAGACCAAATTAATTAGCTAAGAAAAAACCTTAGTCTATGACCCATAAGTTTCAAAAAAAAAAATTACAACCTTGTTTTTTTGTTTTTAAAAAAGTCTAAGAGTTCGCTATACTGCAAAATATATGTACAAATCAAATACACCTGATTTATTTTTGAGTGAATATGCACAAGGAACATTATTTTAAAATGTTTTTTTTAAAGAATCAAAGAATTTGTTAGAAGAATAAAAAAATATACCGCATATTATGTACAAGTTAATGATGCATGGTTTGTTTTGTTTTTCTTTTTTCTAAGAAACCATTATGCTCCAAAAACAATACTTCAAAATGTTTTTTTTCTTCAAAAGTCAAAGATTTTTTATATAACACCCGATTTCATCTTTTTAAGAGAAATGACTATGGTGCGTAAACATTCATTTTAAATGATTTTTTTCAAAAGTCAGAGACTTTATTAAAAACATGGAGGATATACTTCGGGATATGTACATGTGAATGGTGCATTTTTTTTTTTTTTTAAATGAATATGATGGAAAAACATTAATTTGAGGATGTTTTTTTAAGGTCAAAGAAATTGTTAAAAACATGAAAGTTATAACTTAGAAGATGTACAAGTGAATGATGCATGAATATTTCTTTTTCTAACCGATGAATATGCTTCAAGAACATTATTTTGATTTTTTTTAAAGGTCAAAGAATTTGTTAAAAAATGAAGATTATACTTCAAAACTATGAACAAGTTAATGATGCATGATTTATTTTTCTATTTTGTTTTTAAGAAATGACTATGCTGAAAAACATTACTTGTTTTTTTGTTTTTTTTTTAAAGAAGTTATATTTACATATATATATATACAAGTGAAATAATTTTAATATATATATTTTTTTATTAAGAAATTATTTTGTTGGGAACAAAAAAGTTATACATTAAAACATGTACGAGTGAAGTAAAAAAAATTACATGGTTTTTAAATGATGATTATGTTACCGAAGACATTAGATGAACAATATATTATTAAAAAGGGAGGGTAATAATCAATGTATAAAAAGACATGAGATTAAAAAATAATCATAATAAATTGACAGACAAACATGTAATATACACAGATAAATAATTATCATAACACGTGTGGTCATATGATCTATGGTCTAAAGGAGAGGGAGGTCCTCAAGTTTTCCTTGATTTCTTCTTTATTCAAGAAAAAGTCAGAGGCACCCTTATCAGCATCATGAATAAGGTCGACTTGAGTGAGGATTTTCACGTGTCTGCATGGGAGTCAAACTCCACGAAGGTCGTCACTACTCATCCTCGATTCTAATCCTAATGGTAAAGCCCGAGTAGGAGGCTTGTGTACGTGTGTGTTCGCAAAATTAAAACAACAAAATAAAATACATAAAGCCATATAATATAAACACAAGAAAAATAAAACTAACCCACTTTAAAGTTTAATTCCCCATTGGAGTCGCCAAACTGTTGCTACAGGTTTGCGACGTGGAGCGGCCGACTTGGTTCCCAAGAGGAGAGAAATGGAGTCGCCACCGGCCTTTATTTAAAGAGTGTGATTGGGCACCCAAAACGCTAAAAATGGTCTGCGAATAAGAGAAAATGGGTTCGGGGTCTTTTTTGTATGAGGAAGGTATTAACACCTCAACATTTGTATAAAAAAAATATTTTATTTTTAAGATTTTTAAATGTCTCATGTTTTACTGATCATTATTCATTGAAGCGAGCTTGTCGAGGCCCGTCAAATACAATTTATAATTACCGATCAACGACTTGTAGTAAACTACAGCGGACCGGGACGAACTCAAGGAGCCGAAACTTAATTTCTCTAAATTAATCTTTATCTAAAAAAAATGATAAAAGGGGGGTTTGCATGAAAAGGGGTTAAAAAGTGAATGAAATTAAAGATAACGGTGAGAGAATTAAAGAATTAGACAAGAGATTACTTTGTCGGGCTACTTAATGGATTTTGCTCACCGATTACTCTAATAAAAATAAAATTTCTTAATTACAAGCCTAATCGACTTAACTGGAAAAGCCATGAAAAATTTCTAAAGTCCTCTCATGCAATTAATCCGAAAAAGCATCGTAATTAACTCTAAACTAGCCAATTAGTTGGCCACAATAGTGTTCCATGTGAACCAGCTAGCGGCTCTAAGCACATGAATTGATTAGAACGTTAATTAAATTGATCAGATTCAATTAAAGATTTTTCTATTCATATGCACCATGTTAACTATGGAAAAATCATAATATTAACACTAGTCATAACCCGACCCATCTTGCTACTACAATTAAGCATGCAATTTATGACAATTACGAATCACAAATTACAAACATAGCATACATGAACAATTAATATTTAATTGATTAAGTTGTGTCACATTAATCAATACTAATTGCACATGAATAAACAAAGAATAGAAAACAATTAACCAAGAAATTAACTTGCAATTTAATACCAAAAATCTCACAAAAACCATAAACTTTAGCCCGACAAACCTCTAAATCAGCATCACGAGCCTAGCCAAGCATCGCCAAGACGATCATGACGCCAAATATTTAATTACAAAGCACAAAATAAAAGAAATCTCAAGGAATTTGGCCAAAATTCGTAGTTGTCTCTCTAAAAATCAAGGAGAAGAAAGGGAGAATGTTGTTGGTGTCTTGGTGTGTCCTCAATGAGTTTGGTTGCATGAGTCGTGTTGTGGGTTGATGGTTGAAGTAAAAATACAATGAATAATCACATTCTTCAGAATTCAAACTTGGGTTCAAATACTAACATAATAAACTCTTCACCATCAAACCAAGCTTTCAACTTTGAACATTAAATGATTTTGTAGTTAAATGAAACCAAATTACATTAATATTCCAGATTTACAAACACCTTTGTTTCTAACTAACGGTACAAAATCCTTACATATAAAAGGATCTATAAATAGCTTTAAAAGGAGAAAAAAAGAGTTGTACAAAAAATATAGCAAAATACAGAGAGTAGAGAAATAGCGAGAGGTGATTCATCTGTAATTTTTTCCTCCAAGAAGTTTGAATAGAATGAGAGCCCCCTTCAACCGTGGATGTAGGCCTAAGTGCTGAACCACGTTAAATCGATGTTCTTCTTCTTCTCTTAAACCTTTCTTCTTCATTGAAACTTCTCCGAAATCGCCATAGCCAAAACCTTCAGAAGTTTTCTCTCTCTGCCATACAAACTGACTTTCTTTTGGGCATCATCAGATTTGCGTGTAGAGGAAGGAGAAAACGTGGCTGCTGGAGGTTCACCCATTATTAAACACCTGTCAAATCAAAATAGATTTAGGGTTAGTCATGGGCTTTTTTGTTTGATTAAGCCCATTTGTCCCAACAAATTGGTATCAGAGCTTTCAAGAACTTTCAAGAAAGCAATTCTTGAAGTTAAAAAGATCAAGAAGACAGAATTATGGCAGTAGCAAGATATGAGATTGAGAAGTTCGATGGAAAGGGTGACTTTGGTTTATGGAAAGTTAAAATCAAAGCCATTCTTGGACAGCAAAAGGCTCACAAAGCCATCCAAGATCCTTCCAAATTAACATCTACCGTGACAGTAGATGAGAAAGAAACCATGGAACTCATAGCACATGGAACATTGGTGTTAAACTTAACTGATTGTGTACTAAGGCAAGTAATTGAAAAAGAAACAACATTCGAGATGCGGACTAGACTGAATGAGTTGTATGAAAAGAAAGATCTTCCTAATAAGATGTACTTAAGGGAAAAATTATTTACATTCAAGATGGATCCTTCAAGATCTTTGTCTGAAAATCTTGATAGTTTCAAGAAGTTAACTACTGAATTCAAGAGCCTTGGAGAAAAGATAGGAGAAGATAACGAGTCCTTCGTTCTACTAAACTCACTTCCAGATTCATACAAAGAAGTAAAAAATGCTTTAAAGTATGGAAGGGAAACAATCACTACCGATGCAATCATTTCAGCTCTAAGGACAAAAGAAATGGAATTGCAAGGTCAAAACAATAAACACCAACCAGCAGAAGGTCTTTTCATCAAAGGCAAAACAAAAAAACATTGGAAAAAGGGGAAGCAACAACAACATGATGAAAATATAAACAAACCAAAAGTCAAGTGCAATTTCTATAAAAAAGATAATCATTCAACAGAAGATTGTTATGCTCTTAAGAGGAAAAATCAGAAAAATCAGAAACAACATGCAGAAGCTCAAGTTGGAGAATCATCCAACACATTTTCTAATGCACTAGCTACCTCAAATGAGTATGCAAATCTAGTAAGCCCCCTTGGAAAACAAGATTGGGTTCTTGACTCGTGTTGTTCTTTTCACATGACTCCATCTAAAGAATGGTTTAATACCTACAGAAAAATAGATGGAGGACTAGTCTACATGGGCAATAATGATTCTTGTTAAGTTGTAGGCATCGGATCAGTCTCCCTAAGGCTAAAAGATGGGTCACTAAAGCTACTTCGAATTGTGAGACATGTACCAAACCTAAAGAGAAATTTAATATCTTTAGGCATGCTAGACTCTATTGGATGTGAGTACAAGGGTAGAGGAGGTACATTCGAAGTTATAAAAGACTCTAAAACAGTACTTGTGGGAGTCAGATCCAATGGACTCTTTGTGATCAAAGATGTTCAAATGGAGCAATCGGCCTTGACAGTGATTGACTCTAAGCTAATTGATGGATGCTGGAACCCCCACTCAACCAACTGCGAGGGTCCCGGCCCTCGACCAGAGGCGCAGCGGAAGAAAGGCTTAAAAATAAAAGCCTAAAACTGGTTGAGGACCTTAAGCAATCAATAAGGAACGAACTAAGAATTGAAGAAACATTTCTAACACTTAGAAAATTTCTTGAATTCGAGTCCACTGGTAAAACCCCTCTCCACCGATAAACCGACCGGTAAAAGTCAACCGAAAAAGTTGACCGATATATACCACCGGTATATATCATATATACACCGGTATATATTAAACCGAGGAAATACTGACCGGTATATACCACCGGTATATATATATCACGGGTAAATAATATATATACCACCGGTATATATCACTGGTATATACCATATATACCACCGGTATATATCCCACCGGTATATATCCCACCGGTATATATCCCACCGGTATATATACCACCGGTATATATCACCGGTAAATACTATATATACCACCGGTATATATACCACCGGTATATTTTCCAGCGAAGAGAACTCTTGAAAAAGTACCGGTATATATCATATATACACCGGTATATATTGACAAAAATACCTTATTTTGACGTTCGTCTTCTCGTCTACCTCAGCACCTCTACTGCCCCCTCGATCTCTACGTCTCCTCCGGTCACGAACTCAGCACGGGCACCAACGAGAACCACCCTTATAGTAGTCTCAACTATTCTCGGGCTTAATAGCGGAGTAGTGGGACTCCTTGAGCTAAAGGGGTTTGTTGAGAGGGAGGAAGAAGGTGATGAAGCTTGGATGAGTTTTGATATGAGTTTACCAAGAACTTGATAGAACAATTCATCAAGAACATGAAGAACTCTATCAACAAACTCATGAATTTCAACAATTGAAATTCAAAATTAGAGAAATAAGTATAAACAAACTTTACACTTACTTGGAGTTCTTCCAAAGAACAAACCTCTAATATTCAAATGTCCAAAGCTTCAAAACAACATCAAACTCAAGCAACAACCAAGAACTTCTTCTTCAACTCTTGAAGATGTAAGTTCGGTTGAGAGAAACCCAAAAAGTGAGAAAGCTTGAGCATGCAGTCAATTCACTTGACTTGGAATATTTTCCAAATCTCCAAAAATGGAGTATGGGAATGGATATGGAATCCACATGGAGCCCATGGCTCCATAGTGGATTCTTAATAATAATAATAATAATTATTATAAATAATTATTAATATTATTAATTAAAACAATTTTAATTATAATAATTATTATTAATATTAATATTAATATTAATATTATAATAAACTATCCACTTAGCCCGGTTTCCAAAAACCGACTATTCCAATATATGAATCAAAATTCATATTTTCCACCGGTCGATATTTAAATCATATTTAAATACGACTTCTTCCGATTATATATTTAAATCATATTTAAATACATAAAACCTCGAACAACAAACCCGAATTCGGATTTCTCTGAGTTCTACCCTATAGCCCTGCTATACCGCTTTATCCGAGCTAGCCAGGAGAACCTAAAGAACCTACAGATCATGAGCTTCAACGATACGAGATCATTCGGTCAAAACTCTTTTAACCCGAATCGATCAACATTCGTTAACTCCCGGAGACTCCACTATAGTCCGAGAGTTGCACTCTCCTCACTGTAGATATATTATGTCCTCTTGATATAACCGTCATGGGCAAGTCGACCCTTTACAGGTTGTCCGTAATCACAGCTGGGTCATATTAACCGCTTAACCCCTATGTTACATCTTCGTTCCTTAAGTTCCACTGACACCTCTAATGAACAATTGATCAGCGGTCCAACCGACAGATCAGATCCTCTCTCAAGCTTGAAGAGAGTGTGCGCAGATTGTTCAAGACTAGATGTCAGCTATTAAGGGAACAACCTATCTACTAACCCTAAAGAGCGGGTTAGGAGTAAACTCCTTCTTGCCACACTATGTCCCCAGCTACCTATTCGAGTTTATCCCCAAGTTGGTAGGCTTATTGAGCGGGCGTTCCGCCACTCTCACCCATACAAGTCTAAGGATACTCTCGAATAAGCAGGAGTTCATAGCAAGCTCAGGATTCAGATCGAGTTACCTAGGCCATCATAAAGTGAAATAGTCGGTCTCTTCAGTAAACGGTGTTATAAAGAGAGAGCGACTTTTTCATGGTTCAGTCTTACGCAAACTCATCGCGTAGAACGCCCCCGCCCGCACATCTCGATGTGAAACGATTCAGATCACATCGTTCTGTGTAACACAGAGCAAGCCGCATTCAATAGTGTTACCAGGAATAGGTACCCAGCATAATCCATATACTATAGACCGCTTTTGACTATAAATGCTAGAGCTTGATCCACAATCATGTCATACATGAAGCTCCAGTATTTGGCATATGTCAAGGGTTTTGTGAATTGGTATAGATTAATGCAAAACACGTTTCACTTTATTCCGGTAAACACATTTACCGAATAAAACTAATAACTGATTATTCTAAATAGTATATTTACAAACATAGTTTACAAACCACGAGTTTAAGGACATTAAACCCAACAAACTCCCACTTGGACTTAAACGTCCGTGGTGTACATGTTGGTAGGGAGAGAACTACAATGTCTCACATCAGTTTGTAATCTCCCACTATCCTTTTAAGCAACTCGGATCCCTAGACTCTTCTAGGTGTCCTCTCAAACACTTTAGCCACGAGAGACTTAGTAAACCTATCAGCATGAGGTACTACGAGGTTCCCTATGTGACCATCACATAGCCTCACGGTACTACTTAAGAGTTCAACAGTCTAACTATTGCTGCTTTAAATAAGCTGCAATTCGTGCTAGTTATTACTGAGGCACCCATAATGCAACACTTGTATTATGTTCCTCATGAACGTTTAAGACAAACTTTTTAACCAGGATTAAACACTCTCTGACAACTCCCACTGCGATAAGCATATTGGGTTATGTATTTCAGAAAAGATACATCTTAACATCCAATTTCTTAATGCAAATGGATAGCATCTCTTTTACCTAGATTATAGACAACTCTTGTCAATATCGAGTATAAAGAGATTATACTAGAGATTTGTTCTTACGACTCAGATGAACCTGAATCCATAGAACAAACAACCATTTTCAGAACAATGTGAAAACGTGTCACTAGTATATGCTAAAAAGTCAGAACTTAATCCTACATCATTTAAAACGATTAAGACAAAAATTATGCAACCCATATTATAAAAGCTACGATCTCAACATTCAAAATCACGAGACTTTCATAATCAAATCAATCCCTACATTATTTAAAATTAAGTGTTAGGTTCAATTCATAAGTGAACTGAACAAGCTGGCAACAATCTTGCTCTTAATCTAAAATAATGATTTACAGAGGTTGAGACTCATAGACACTCTTACCAAGATAGCTAATCTTGATACGAGTAGCCTAATTAACTTATATTTGGTAACAAGTAAAGAAGTTGATACACACTCAACCCCTCTAGTTTGGGACAATCCCTTTACCAAAAGTTCAAACCTTAAAGGTTTTTACCTTAAAGGTTCGGTCTCCAAACCTTTGTAAATCTGTGATTTTAAATCATTGGTTTCTAGTCTATAAATTCATTGTTTAATTAAAGACAATGAATTCTCAATATTATCATCAAACATGATAACATTGAGTCATATGGACAAACCAACGTTTGATGGTTTTTCTCAACTATTGAGTATAACCAAGACAACTTTCTATAATAAAAAGTCTTAACCACAATGTTGTTTTCTGATTTAAATAGAACAGAGTATATATCTTTTGTTAAAATGAACAGTTCATTTATATACAACAAAAGATACAATATATATAGAAGTTCTATTGTAGCAGAAATATATACAGATAATTACATAACCAGAGTATGTGATTAAATATATACAAACAACACTTAAACCAGAAAAGCTCCCAAGGGTGCAACTATGAAGATGTCTTCAAAAGTCATCCAGATGGAGAAACCAGCAGTCAGGAACTAGTTTCCTGAAACAGAAAGAACAAACAAGATTAGTGGTTCCTGAAAGATAATTCAGGTATGACATTCATAAATCCACCAAACTTGTTTAGACAAATAAATCTTATTTACCTCGTCGTTCTTTCTCGGTGCGTTTCTCCTCAAGGTATTTCGGGCAATTTTGTTTCCAGTACCCGTCTTCGTTACAATGGAAACATTTTCCTTTGTCCGAAGTTTTAACCCTGGCCACAACCATCGGAGCCTTGCCTTTTCTCCTACTTTTCTTCTTTTTACGAATAGTCTTACTACTCGTAGTAATGGCTCCAGACTTAGTTCCCGACCCGGTCCCCTTCTGGAATTTCTTTGAAGTGACTACATTAGCCTCATTCTCCTTTCCTTTAGAGGCTCGTAGGGACTCGTAAGTCTGCAGCTCATGCAGAAGAGTGGTCAAGTTATATTCAATCTTATTCATGACCATATTAGATCTGAAATTTAGAAAGCTCTTCGGAAGAGATTCTAGAATGAAGCTAACTTGGCTCTTTTCATCGATCGTAGCCCCGTTTACTTCTGTTGTCATGTAGTGGACCATCATATTAAGGACATGCTACCTAACAGATGTGCCCTCCTTCATTCGAGCATTGTAAACGTATTTGAGGGCTTCATGGCGAAGCGTTGAGGACGGTTGTCCAAACATCGCTTGCAATGAAGTCATGATTTCCTTAGCGGAAACCATTACCTCGTGCCTCTTGGCCAAGACATCTTGCATGCTTGCCAAGATATAGACCCGGGCTTTACATTAGCCCTGATCCAACGATCGTATGCCTCACGAACACTTCGTGAAGCATTTGCAGCAGGAGCCGGAGGACAGTCCTCCGTTAAGACAAATCTTAGGTCGTCAAACACTAGAATCGTATTCAAGTTGGATTTCCATGTCGCATAATTTTCGCCGGTTAATTTGTCGTTCGCTAACAACTGTACGAAAGAACTCGCCATGCTGAAACAGAATGTAAATCTATCAGTGAAAAAGTTTTAATCTATTTAAACCAACTAAGAGATTTAGCAGTAAATAAAGGACCCAAACTCTTTATCTACTAACTACGATACTTTAGTAAGTCAGAACGGTCGCTGCCTTAGGGTCAGTCGAGCACTCCTTTACTAAATCAAGACAATCTTGACTAAATGCTAATGCCAGAATAACTCATATTCCATTAGCATCTTAGTTATCGTTTTTGGTCTGGATTTACTAACTCCTTAGCAAATCCCGTAAGTGTGACCCTCCATTTTTAGAACGCACAGAACGGCCCCAACATAGCAACCGTATGGAATGTCAGTGTTGGGAATGACTCTATATTTCTTTATCCATGAATGGTGACTGAGGTGTTCGATCTCCCATGCCCAGCCCTCCGTTTGGATGGTGCCCCAAGGGCAGCCTGCAGGCGGAATATGGGAATCTCACGGTTCAATCCAACGGAGGAGACCACAGGAAGCACCGATGCACTTCCTTCACCCACTTACTATAGACACTTACTCCATTCACCTTGCTATTGAAAGTTGCAAACACCACCCGTCTGGAGATGCCCCATATGGCATCATGAGGCTAAGCAAAATTCTCACGTTGTGAACTTTAGGGAGTGCGTAGCAGGAGAGGGATATATCATATATTCCTTCTCAACACATCTACTAAGCATCGTTAAGACGGTTTTTAAGGGTACTTACTCAGGTTTTATCCGGCTAAGAAAACAAAACCTTAAGTCTAGGCAAACTATTTTACCTGAGATATCTAGGTTATTAACAAATTAATTAACCTCACACCTCACCCGCACGCTCATAAAGTCTGGTTAACTTTACTCAAGTACCGGATCGTCCCCAGGTAGGAGGTGTTCCGTAAACCGTCAGCTTAAATACCTCCAACCTCGAACAGGATTTCACCGGGTGAGTTTCTCATAACTTTAGCATTTACGAGATAACGACCTATTCATCTAATGAACCGGACGTATCATTAACCCTAAATGAACATGCAATTCTCTTTGTTATAGATTTTAAAAGTCTAAGTTATTTTTACAACACTTGCAAAAACTAGACTTACTACAACAACCATCTATATGCTTCTCAAACATACAAACACTAAGGCATGGTTAGTTGAATATTTAAATACATAATCAATATAACACTTATATCAATTATGGTCTTAAACATACAACTCCTAATTCAAAATAAATATAACACTTATATTAATTCTAATGAATTAGGCATGCATCCTATACATCATAACACTTATAACATACAAAATGCATGAAACATGCTTCCTATGGTGGGATTTGAAATCTACATGGCATACTTTATGCACAAGCAAGAGCGTTAATTTAAACGTGTTAGGATTTAGGGTTTAGTTTAGGGATTATTCTTTCCTTATTTGTTATTGGTTATTCTATCCTTATTTGTATTTGTTCTTTCCTTATTTCGTCATAGCAATCTCTATATATATCTTAATGTAATTCTCTCTCAATACAATGAATAATATACTTTCCATATATTATAACATGGTATTAGAGCACCTTCTAAAACCCTAAGAAATAAAAAACGAAACCCTAAGAAATAAAAAACCCTAGGGCGGCGGCTTGCGTTTGGCGCCCGTCGCCCCAACCCAATTTTGTTCTTTCGTTCGTCCAAGAAACCCTAGATTTTCTTCTTTTTTCATTCTCCTCCCTCACTGCCGCCGCCGCTGCCCATCTCTGTCTGTCGCCGCCGTTGTTTCCTCTGCGCACCGCCGCAGCCGCTAGACTCGTTCTCCCCCATCTGCCGCCGCCGCCGTCTCCTACGCGCACCGCCGCAACCGCCAGATCCGTTCGCCGCCGCCGCTTCTTCCTCCGCGCACCGCCGCAGCCGCCAGACTCGTTCTCCCCCGTCTGCCGCCGCCACCACCGTTTCCTCCGCATGCCACCGCCACTGTTTGTCTCTGTCTGCCGCCACTGCTTGTCTCTGTCTGCCGCTGCTGCCGCCGCCGTCGCCGTTTCCTCCGCACGCTGCCGCCACCAAAGAGCTCTTCCTCTCTTCCTTCAGATTTGTTGCCGCAGTCCTCCTCCATCTGGCACCTATTCCTTCGATTGAATAAAAAACCTATTTTGGTCTCGGTTTATTTCAGTTCAATGTTCGGTTTTGGTTCAAATCGGTTCAACCCCGGTTCAGTTCTGGTTCAAATTGGTTCAGCCCGGTTTCGTTTCAGCCTGGTTCATTCCAGTTCGTTTCGTTTCAACCCCGGTTCAATCCGGTTTGGTTTCGTTTCAACCCCGGTTCAATCCGGTTTGGTTTCGTTTCAACCCCGATTCAATCCGGTTTGGTTTCGTTTCAACCCCGGTACAATCCGGTTTGGTTTCGTTAAATCTTATTCAGTTTACTCTGATTCGGTTCGGTTTATTTTGGTTCACTATGTTCGTTGTGCATCTGCCTCCGCATGTTCGCGCAAACTCTCCGTCATGAAGATTCAAATTTGCATTTGTTCGTCCAAAATTATCTAACAAACTCAATTTGGTTTCTCAACTACCATCTTGAGTTTGAGGGAGGGTGTTAGGATTTAGGGTTTAGTTTAGGGATTATTCTTTCCTTATTTGTTATTGGTTATTCTATCCTTATTTGTATTTGTTCTTTCCATATTTCGTCATAGCAATCTCTATATATATCTCAATGTAATTCTCTCTCAATACAATGAATAATATACTTTCCATATATTATAACATAAACCATACATCTCATGCATCCTATAAATTAAACACACTAAAACGAATCAGATTATGGCAACAAGCAAGCAACAACTAATTATTACAAGCTCGTCCACCCCCGAGCTAGGCTCTTGAAGCTTTTCGAACTCTTCGAACAACTTCAACCTCCTCGGCTTCTGGCTTCTTGCACACCACGGCTTCCGCAACAGCGTAAAACTCTAAGACTCAACGAATACAGACGCTCAGCCAAACATTAAGCCTTAATTAACAAACAAGGCTATTACAAAACGAAACTAAAGTACAAGAAATTAAACGATTGCCATAATCTGATACATTTCAGCCACCCAAGTAAGAAAACAAACTAAACCCACCTAGGACTCAATTCATTCCAAATTGAGAACTAAAAGCATGCTCTGATACCAATTGCTGGAACCCCCACTCAACCAACTGGGAAGGTCCCGACCCTCGACCAGAGGCCCAGCGGAAGAAAGGCTTAAAATAAAAGCCTAAAACTGGTTGAGGACCTTAAGCAATCAATAAGGAACGAACTAAGAATTGAAGAAACATTTCTAACACTTATAAAATTTCTTGAATTCGAGTCCACCAGTAAAACCCCTCTCCACTGGTAAACCGACCGATAAAAGTCAACCGAAAAAGTTGACCGATAAATATATCACCGGTATATGCATATATACACCGGTATATATTAAACCGAGGAAATATTGACCGGTCTATACCACCGGTATATATATATCACGGGTAAATAATATATATACCACCGGTATATATCACCGGTATATACCATATATACCACCGGTATATATCCCACCGGTATATATCCCACCGGTATATATCCCACCGGTAAATACTATATATACCACCGGTATATATCACCGGTATATATCCCACCAGTATATATACCACCGGTATATATACCACCGGTATATTTTCCAGCGAAGAGAACTCTTGAAAAAGTACCGGTATATATCATATATACACCGGTATATATTGACAAAAATACCTTATTTTGACGTTCGTCTTCTCGTCTACCTCAGCACCTCTACTGCCCCCTCGATCTCTACGTCTCCTCCCGGTCATGAACTCAGCACGGGCACCAACGAGAACCACCCTTAGAGTAGTCCCAACTATTCTCGGGCTTAATAGCGGAGTAGTGGGACTCCTTGAGGTAAGGGGGTTTGTTGAGAGGGAGGAAAAAGGTGATGAAGCTTGGATGAGTTTTGATATGAGTTTACCAAGAACTTGATGAACAATTCATCAAGAACATGAAGAACTCTATCAACAAACTCATGAATTTCAACAATTGAAATTCAAAATTAGAGAAATAAGTATAAACAACTTTACACTTACTTGGAGTTCTATCAAAGAACAAACCTCTAATATTCAAATGTCCAAAGCTTCAAAACAACATCAAACTCAAGCAACAACCAAGAACTTCTTCTTCAACTCTTGAAGATATAAGTTCGGTTGAGAGAAAACCAAAAAGTGAGAAAGCTTGAGCATGCAGTCAATTCACTTGACTTGGAATATTTTCCAAATCTCCAAAAATGGAGTATGGGAATGGATATGGAATCCACATGGAGCCCATGCACAATGCATGGCTCCATAGTGGATTCTTAATAATAATAATAATAATAAATAATTATTAATATTATAAATTATTAATTATAATTAAAACAATTTTAATTATAATAATTATTATTAATATTAATATCCACTAAGCCCGGTTTCCGAAAACCGACTATTCCAATATATGAATCAAAATTCATATTTTCCACCGATCGATATTTAAATCATATTTAAATACGACTTCTTCCGATTATATATTTAAATCATATTTAAATACATAAAACCTCGAACAACAAACCCGAATTCGGATTTCTCCGAGTTCTACCCTATAGCCCTGCTATGCCGCTTTATCCGAGCTAGCCAGGAGAACCTAAATGACCTACAGATCATGAGCTCCAACGATACGAGATCATTCGGTCAAAACTCTTTTAACCCGAATCGATCAACATTCGTTAACTTCCGGAGACTCCACTATAGTCCGAGAGTTGCACTCTCCTCACTGTAGATATATTATGTCCTCTTGATATAACCGTCATGGGCAAGTCGACCATTTACAGGTTGTCCGTAATCACAGTTGGGTCATATTAACCGCTTAAACCCTGTCTTACATCTTCGTTCCTTAAGTTCCACTGACACCTCTAATGAACAATTGATCAGCGGTCCAACCGACATATCAGATCCTCTCTCAAGCTTGAAGAGAGTGTGCGCAGATTGTTCAAGACTAAATGTCAGCTATTAAGGGAACAACCTATCTACTAACCCTAAAGAGCGGGTTAGGAGTAAACTCCTTCTTGCCACACTATGTCCCCAGCTACCTATTCGAGTTTATCCCCAAGTTGGTAGGCTTATTGAGCGGGCGTTCCGCCACTCTCCCCCATACAAGTCTAAGGATACTCTCGAATAAGCAGGAGTTCATAGCAAGCTCAGGATTCAGATCGAGTTACCTAGACCATCATAAAGTGAAATAGTCGGTCTCGTCAGTAAACGGTGTTATAAAGAGAGAGCGACTTTTTCGTGGTTCAGTCTTACGCAAACTCATCGCGTAGAACGCCCCCGCCCGCACATCTCGATGTGAAACGATTCAGATCACATCGTTCTGTGTAACAGAGAGCAAGCCGCATTCAATAGTGTTACCAGGAATAGGTACCCAGCCTAATCCATATATTATAAACCGTTTTTGACTATAAATGCTAGAGCTTGATCCACAATCATGTCATACATGAAGCTCCAGTATTTGGCATACGTCAAGGGTTTTGTGAATTGGTATAGATTAATGCAAAACACGTTTCACTTTATTCCGGTAAACACATTTACCGAATAAAACTAATAACTGATTATTCTAAATAGTATATTTACAAACATAGTTTACAAACCGCGAGTTTAAGGACATTAAACCAACAATGGAGACATATGGCATAAAAAACTATCTCACATAAGCTCTAAAGGCATTCAAGTTCTCTCAAAACAGGGGTATTGCCACAAGGAATCAGTGAAAGTTTGGAGTTTTGTGAGCATTGTGTAATTGGGAAAGCAACGAAACATAGCTTCACAAAAGCCCAACACACTACAAAGGCAATTCTAGACTACATACATTCTGACCTATGGGGACCATCTCCAACTCCATCACTAAGCGGTGCAAGGTACTTATTATCTCTCACTGATGATTACTCTAGAAAGAGTTGGGTTTATTTTTTAAAATCTAAAGATCAAGTGTTTGAGAAGTTTAAAGAGTGGAAAGCTCTTATTGAAAATCAAACCGCTAAACAAATAAAGTACCTAAGAACTGACAATGGGCTAGAATTTTGTGGAGAAGAATTTAACAAGTTTTGTAGAGAAAATGGGATTACAAGGCATAGAACAGTGAGTTACACACCTCAACAAAATGGGGTAGCAGAGAGGCTAAATAGAACTATCATGGAAAGGGTGAGATGCCTACTTTCTGATGCTATCCTACCCGAAAATTTTTGGGTCGAGGCAGCCTCATATACTGTCTATACCTTAAATAAATGCCCACATTCTTCTCTAAATTTCCTAACTCCTGAAGAAAAATGGACCAAACAACCACCTACACTTGACAACCTAAGGGTTTTTGGGTGTATTGGTTATGTTCATCAAAGCCAAAGGAAGTTAAAAGCAAGAGCTTCTAAATGCATGTTTGTAGGCTTTACTGAAGGAGTCAAAGGGTTTAGACTATGGCACCCTATTGAAAAAAGATGTGTAAATAGTAGGGATGTGACATTTAGAGAAACAAAAATGTTAATGCAAAAAGACAGCACTACAATTGTTAATTCTCAGCCTATGAATGATAAAATTGAGGTGGAGCTACGTTCTAGTCACATTATACCTCTTATACCTCAAACAGAAACTGAAAATGAAAGTGAAGAGTCCACTGAGATAGAGGATGTTGAAGAAGCAGAATATGAACAACCTAATCTAAGTGATTATTCACTAGCTAGAGATAGGCAAAGAAGAACTATTGTGCCACCAACAAGATATGCACAAGCATACTATGCAAACTTTGCTCTAAATGCCTCTGAAGCCTTAAATGATTATGAACCAACCTCATTTGAAGAGGCTGTGAATGGTCCTAATGCTAGAAGATGGATTGAGGCTATGAATGAAGAAATGGACTCTCTAAACTTAAATGAGACTTGGTCCCTAATGCCTCTTCCTAAGGGGAGTAAGCCTATTGATTCTAAATGGATCTACAAATATAAAGAAGGCATACCTAATGTTCAAAAGCCTAGGTTCAAAGCACGGTTGGTTGCTAAAGGCTTCACTCAAAGGCAAGGGATAGACTATACTGATATCTTCTCACCAGTAGTAAAACAAACTTCCATAAGAATGCTTTTATCATTGGTGGTTCAAAATGACTTAGAGTTGGATCAACTAGATGTCAAAACAGCATTTCTACATGGTTTTTTAAATGAAACTATATACATGGTTCAGCCTAAGGGATATGAAGCTAAAGGCAAAAAAGATCTCTACTGTTTGTTAAATAAGTCTATCTATGGACTTAAGCAATCACCTAGATGTTGGTATCAGCGTTTTGATGAGTTTATGACAAGAATTGAGTTTCAGAAAAGCACCTATGATAATTGTGTTTTTGTAAATACAAAGACTTTCACTAATATTGTCTACTTACTCCTATATGTAGATGATATGTTGTTGGCAGGGAGTTCTAAGGAAAATTTGAAACAAATCAAAGATCTCCTAAAGAAAGAGTTTGATATGAAAGACATGGGCGAGTCTAAAAGAATCCTAGGGATTGAAATTGACAGGAAAAGAGAGAAATCTCTACTTCATATCAGCCAACACACTTATTGTAATAAAGTGATTAAACGATTTCATATGAATGAAGCTAAATCAGTCTCTACTCCTATTGCTCAACATTTCAAGCTATCAGCAGAAAATTCACCAAAAGAAACAGATGTTGAACATATAAATATGATGTCTTCTATACCCTACAGTCAAGCAGTTGGCAGTTTGATGTATCTAATGATATCTACTAGGCCTGATCTATCCTATGCAGCTAGCCTAGTAAGTAGATACATGGCTAATCCGGGTAGAAGACACTGGGAGGCAACTAAATGGATACTAAGGTATCTTAAGGGTACAAATGAAGCTAGACTTCTTTATCAACAATGTAAAAAATCAAAACATGAACTCTATGGGTTTGTTGATTCCGATTATGCAGGGGACCTAGACAAGAGAAGATCTCTATCAGGTTATGTTTTCCTATTGGGAAATAATCTCCTAAGTTGGAAAGCTACTTTACAACCAGTAGTTGCTTTATCTACTACGAAAGCAGAATTTATTGCATTATCAGAGGCAATCAAAGAAGCATTATGGTTAAAAGGATTGCTCAATGACTTTGGAATTACACAGAAAACAATCAAGATCTACTGTGATAATCAAAGCACTATACATTTATCTAAAAATCCTCAGTTCCATAATCGCACAAAACATATAGACATCAAGTTTCATTTTGTGCGTGAACAGATTGAGAAAGGAAACATAGAAGTTTTAAAAGTTCATATCTCAGATAATGCTTCAGACATGTTGACAAAGCCAGTAACACAGCTCAAATTCCATAAATGCTTTGAGCTAATAGGCTTTCTACCTAAAAAATGATGGGAAAAAAAAGGTTACTGATGGGGGAGCATATATCTTTCTCCGTTGGTTTCAAGGTGGAGATTTGTAGTTAAATGAAACCAAATTACATTAATATTCCAGATTTACAAACACATTTGTTTCTAACTAACTCTACAAAATCCTTACATATAAAAGGATCTATAAATAGCTTTAAAAGGAGAAAAAAAGAGCTGTACAAAAAATATAGCAAAATACAGAGAGTAGAGAAATAGAGAGAGGTGATTCATCTGTAATTTTTTCCTCCAAGAAGTTTGAATAGAAAGAGAGCCCCCTTCAACCGTGGATGTAGGCCTAAGTGCTGAACCACGTTAAATCGATGTTCTTCTTCTTCTCTTAAACCTCTCTTCTTCATTGAAACTTCTCCGAAATCGCCATAGCCAAAACCTTCCGAAGTTTTCTCTCTCTACCATACAAACTGACTTTCTTTTGGGCATCATCAGATTTGCGTGTAGAGGAAGGAGAAAACGTGGCTGCTGGAGGTTCACCCATTATTAAACACCTGTCAAATCAAAATAGATTTAGGGTTAGTCATGGGCTTTTTTGTTTGATTAAGTCCATTTGTCCCAACAGATTTTTATATCTATGGTATTATATGTCGGCTCAGTTTGTTGATATTATACTCTAAAACTCAGCTCTTATTTAATAAAATGGTCTCCTTCACCTCTTTTATTCCTGCAAAACATATGATTAAACTTAAACTAGCAAAGATTAAGAATTATAAAATAGCATTTTTTGAGTGTTATCATTCGTAAGAAGAATAATGACCAATAATTATGAGTGTCATAACATCATCGATTAAAAAATTGATTGAAATTTATTTGGCATCCCAAATAAAAATAAACCTCAAGAATATTTAGGAAATCAATTATTTTGATTCCCAATTTCAGTCATAGCCAAATTTTTATTATTTTTATTTTTAAATGTTTGATTTATTAATTTTTAAAATGCATGGTCAAAGAAATCTCTTTAAATGAAAACTTTCATTAATTTTTACTTTTAAATGGATGATTTTTTATGGAACCAATTTTTTTTCATTTTTGATTTATTTATTTTGAAAATACCCTTAAATGTTTTTTTTTAAGGAAAATTCCAAAATAAAAAAATTGACATGCCTTTTAAGAAATTACCTTCTTATTTTCTTTAATTAAAAAAAATGTTGAACAAAATATTTTTCCCTTGAAATCAAATCTTGGTATTCGAGGAAATGATCTCTCACTCAAGAACCTACCGTAGTGGCATCCCGAACAACCTAGAATAAATTGATCTAAAGGTGTTGACCATAAAAAGCGAATCAAATTGTTCGAGAACAAATGGGGAAATTCGGATATAAAAATTTTTAGAAGGAAATATCAAAATCAAATCAAGGCATCAAAAGAAATGATTAAAAACCTAGAGTAACGACATCCCAATCATTCCCGGTTCCATCATTGGAAAGTTTATTTTTTGGATTTTTTATGTATAAAGACTCAATATATTTAAATGCCTACCATATACAAGATGTCAAAATATATTCAAGAGGATCAATCTAAGATATTGCTAAAAAAAACAATAATAATGGAAAAATCAATGAAAAATAAAATTGTGTGAAAACAAACTAAACCAACAAAACAACCTAAAGATCTTAAGTAACTAATATTAAACAAAAAATGTGAGACTTAGCAACCTAATGTATATGTATAATTAACTACATAAGAAAAGTGCTTTAGGATCAATGATCAAACAAACCTAACATGAATCATTGGATTTTAAACACATGATAAGGAATAATGATCATGCTAGCATACTGAGTAATATAAAGAAAAAAACAACTTGCGTTAGACTCCTAACAAGAAATAATATGATTTCCCATGTTTATATCTTTTAAGAACATATTGAGAGAGATTTTAATAGAAAGATGTATACCCAAGATAACTTATCACTGTGACAAAAGAGTTGGAGTTTTCCTAAGCCAGGTGATGCCGACATTTGTTGCCTACATTGGCTAGATAAGGGAAAGATCATGAGTATATAAAGGGGGACAACTATCTTCAATTGTATGAGGCCTTTTGGGTGAAACCAAAAAGCAAAGCCATGAGGGCTATGCCCAAAGTGAACAATATCATACCATTGTGGAGATGTTTGAGTTCCTTTGTCCTTAATTGTCATCAACGGTAGACGAGGGAAGAGGCCTGATGTGATTCTGTCAAGGTTGTGGGGGACGAGACAAAAAAAAAAGAAAAAAATGCTTGCTATTGAACAAAACAGTGGGAGAGGTACACCAAGATAGAGAAATGAATGTGAGAGAGGGAGATCGAAGAGGCCTGGTGTGATTCTGTCAAGGTTGTGTGAGGCCTGAAACGAGACAAAAAAAAAAGAAAAAAAATGTTTGCTATTGAAGAAAAACAGTGGGAGAGGTAGGGAGAGAGTGAGATAAAGATTTGGGCGGTTGTGAGTGGGGAAAAAGGATGGTTAGGTTTTAGGGAAGAATGATGCGTGAGATTTTCTCGGGAGAGAAAGGGGGAAGAATCTGTGTGTGAAGGAAAAGAATGAGATGTCTTGGGAGAGAAAGGAAATTTGTGTGTGAAGGAAAAGAATGAGATGTCTTGGAAGAGAAATAAAATTTGTGTGTGAAGGAAAATAATGAGATGTCTTCGGGGGAGAAAGAAGAGAGAGTTAGGCGAGCGAGATTGTCTCGGGAGATAAATGGGGAAGAATACATGTGTGAAGGAAAAAAATGAGATGTCTTGGGAGAGAAAGGAGAGAGAGCTACGCGAGTGAGGGAGAAAAATAATGAGAGAGACATTTTGTTTAGGATTTTTCTTGGGTCTCTCCCGTGTGTTGTATCTTCCTCTCAATTTATAGAAAATAAATATTTCTTAATTAGGAAAAGAAATCAATTAAACCAAAATTTAAAGGAGCAAATAACGTAATTGATGAAATTGATTGAAGAATATTTTATTTAAATAACTCTTTCCAAAAAATGATTTGCTAAATATTTTTTCCTAAACCAAAAATATTTAAGAATAAATCAAGATCTTATTGTCTCGATAGAAAGAAGGAAAAACTAAACAAATATTATATTTTAATTTATTTTAATTTAATTTAATTTTTGTTAAAAAAAATATTAATTTATCAAAGACTCATTTTTTTTTATATTTTTCTTTAAAGCTAGTAAATTTTAAATTACGAAGAAAAAAAACACAAAAAATATTGAAAATAAAGATGATAAATAAAAGGTCGGACAGATTTAGGGGTCTACAACTAGGTCCATTACTTTTCTTTCATTTTTTGGTTAAATCGAACCCAATCCTGAAATTGAGATAGAAGCCTAGTCTAACTAGGTCCATGACGTATTTCTTCCTATTTGTTTACATCGAATCGAATCATAGAATTGAGGTCAAACCCTAGTCTAACTAGATCCATTACTTTTCTTTCGTTTTTTGGTTAAATCGAACTCAATCCTGAAATTTAGGTCAAAGCATAATCGAACTAGGTCAATTACTTTTCTTTTTATTTTTGGTTAAATCGAACCCAATCCTGAAATTGAGGCTGAAGCCTAATCTAACTAGGTCCATTACTTTTCTTTCGCCTTTTGGTTAAATCGAGTCACATGTCTGCAGTTCTACCTCTATGGAGTTTGAAGCCTAGTCTAACTAAATCCATTACTTTTCTTTCGCCTTTTGGTTAAATCGAGCCATGTGTCTTCGGTTTCGTCTCGATAGAGGTTGAAGCCTAGTCTAACTAGGTTTGTAACTTTTTTTTCTTTTGGTTATATTGAACCCAATCCTAGAATTGAGGTCGAAACCTAGTCTAACTAGGTTCGTTCCTTAATTCTTCACTGTTTGGTTAAATCGAACCTAATCCTATAATTGAGGTTGATGCCTAGTCGAACTAGGTCCATCCTTTTTTTTAATTCAATATTTCCGATGACATCCAATAGAGGTCGAACCTAGTCATTCTAGGTCCTTCTTCCTTTTAAACTTTTTTTTTTAACTCTGTGGTTGCAGCTTTGTCCTAGTAGAGGCTAACAAATTGATACAAATGTCATCAAGGTAAGTTTCATTCTTCTACTCATTAGAAGTCGTCCCAAATACTCGTTTATACATTTGTTCATCTCCTCATTCTAAGAAGGATGTACGGGGGTTCTAATCTTTTTGCCTACTTGTTTCATTTTCTATCATATTATTGTTGGGCATTAGTACCATTTTGTATCATTTCTAGATTAATTAATTATGTCTTTTTCTTTAAAAACAAATACAAAAACCTCTCCCTCCTAAATCTCTTCATCTTTCATGGGCTCTCTACCGTATGTGCACTTGAGTGCCTACGAAGTCACACATAAAAGAACTCTATTCATGAGACTCTTCATCTTCCAATGACTCTTTATTTTGTGTGCACAAAAGCCTAGAAAATCATATAAAAGAACTTCATGCATAGGGTAGCTCCAAGTGTTCTCTTTCCTATGTGCACAAGGATCTAGAAAATCAAATTAGAACTTCATGCATAGGGTAGTTCCAAGGGATCTCTATTCTATGTGCACAAGTGTCTAGAGAATCAAATCAAAATACTTCATGCAAAGGGTAATATTGATGTCATTCATTTCAAATTCAAAATCTTTGCCTATAAATAGAGTTCAAAGTATCAACAAGAGCATAACTCAATTGGTATGATGTATGAACTAGTGACTATGAGGTCCTAAGTTCCATTCCCCATCCTCACATGTTGTCAAAAAAAAAAAATTACATTTCAAAGTCATGAAGATGAGAAAGAAAAAAAATTAAGGGAGAAGCGAAAAAAAAGAATAGTGAGATTCCATCCTCCAACTCATCCCTTTGAAAAAAAAAAGTGAGAATAAAAGACTCCAACTCATCCCTTTGAAAAAAAAAAGTGAGAATAAAAGAAGGTAGACGGTGTTGGAAAATTAATCTAATAAATTCCTAGGATGGATAACAATCTCCAATATGCTAGAAGATTTTTGCCTCTTATTCCCCATCTGAGAGAGAGAACCGCCTATTGATTGTATACCTGAGGAAGATCCCAACCACGCAGCTTCAACTAGACTAAATTTTCAACAATTTCGCCTTACGGATCCAAATAATTTGTTTGGTCATGAAAATAAATTGGCTTGTTTCCATGCTTAGATCCTAGATTAATGTCTGTTATCCCAACATAGGAAGCTCCCCTAAAAAAAATCCTAGAAACCATTTCTCATTTGGCATTCCAAAGGATCAAAGAGTTTGAATTCGGGTTCACAGAAATCAACATCAACAAAAGAACCTTTGATCCATAAAGGTATGCAAACTAAACTTTATTGTTTGTGTTTTTTCACTAAAAGTGATGCTTGGGGGACTTCAATTTGTAAATTATATAAAAACCCTCATAAAAATAATTTTTCACTTTTAAATAAACTTTCTCCAAAAATCTTGCTAAAAAGTCATAAAAAGTCAAAAAAAAAATATTTGTATTTTTATTTTGCTCTTGCCTTTTAAAATAAAATGACTTTTTCTCTTTTTCAAAATAGTATTTTTGCTATAAAAAAAAATAAAATTTTGATTATCAAACTCTTTGGTTTACACTTTTCCAAACTATTTTGCATTTTTTTTCTCTCAAAGAACCCAAAGTTTTTTAAACTTGTTTTCTCCTTACAAAAATAAAATCTTTTGTCTAAATTACCTATGACTATTTTCCAAAAAAAAATGAACTTAAAGTTCCCAAAAATCTATTTGCCATAACTGGTTTTTTAACAAATCTTTCAAACTACTTTTATGAAAAAGTATTATTTTTTCTAAACTATTTTGGAGGGTTGAGTAATGACTCTCGGAATAAATCTTATCATATCTTCGAGTACATGAAAGTCCTCAAATAAAAACGTTTTTAAATTCAACCCTAGGAGGGATTTGAGAAATGAAGGGCCCGTTTGGTAACGTTCCTGTTTCTTGTTCCCTGTTTCCCGTTTCTCGTTCCCTGTTTCTTGTTCCCTGTTTTTTTAAAACAAGAAACAGAAACATGTTTGATAACTACTCCTGTTTCTTGTTTCTTGAAAAAAAAGAAACAGAAACACATACTTGTTTGATAACGTTTCTTGTTTCTTGTTTCTTGAAAAAAAAATAGAAATATCGTCATGTTTGATAATTGTTTTTTTTTTCTTTTTTTCTCTTTATGTTTTATTTTTATTTTTTATAGTTTAAATAAAATTTAGTATACATAATATAAAAAAGATATAACATGCATTAAAAAATAAATAAATAAAAAAATAAAAAATAAATTGCAATTTGATTTGATTTGGTATATGTTTTTGTGGGTTGATAAGGAGACGTTTATTTAAGAATAGGGAAACGAGTCTCCAACACGCCAAAACAACGTTCAATAACATTTTGCAGTGAAAAAATTTCGATAGTTAAACATTTTTCCCTACCTTGAGGATGATGTCTTCCTTGCTCTAAAATCTCGAAGTCGTTGTCATTCGTCATTGTTTGTTATGGGTCATGTTTTAAATTTTCATTGACATGTAGACATTTCTACGTGTCAATGAGCTCAATATCGACATGAGAGGTGAATCGACATTTCAATTATATTATAGATAAATTTATCTTATATAACTAAAATATCACTATTTGTGAATCTAATATTTAATAGTGGGAAATTTAAACTGATTTAAAAATATTGAAATGCTAATTTGCAAAGTTTAAAGTGTCGTAACATAAAAAATAATAATAATTTTTTTTTTACAATTAATAAATAAATATTTTAATGTATTTAAAAAAAAGATATAACAAATTTAATAAATAAATATAATAAATATTTTTTATGTATTTAAATAAAATAAAAAGTAATTAGTAATGTATCCTAAAAAAGAATAGCAAAATTTAAAATTAAAAAAATAGATAAAAAAAAAAACATTGCATAATTAAGAAAGAAAAAAAAAGAAAAAAAAAAGTGTTATAATGAAGATTTGAAGCCAGGACCTCATAGATGAGAAGTTTATTTGGGTGCTTCTCTTGCCAATGAACCAACACTAATTTATCATCATTTTGGGAACAGATTAATATAAAGAGAAACGGAACTGGGAGAAACACCTTTTTGAAGTTTCTCAAATTTTACCTTTTTTTTAGAAACGTTTCTCAAAATTTAGAAACAAGAAACGGGAATAGTTATCAAACAAGTCCGTTTCTTAAAAAATGAGAAACAGGAACGTTATAAACAAGCCCGAAATATTCTCAAGTTCTTGAGGTGAGGAGTTTTCTCAATGTCACCGGACCAATTTCAATATTGTTGCAACAATAAATCATATTTTTCAGATTATTACTCTAAAATAATATACTTACAACTGATTTGAAGCCAGGACCTCATAGATGAGAAGTTTATTTGGGTGCTTCTCTTGCCAATGAACCAACACTAATTTATCATCATTTTGGGAACAGATTAATATAAAGAGAAACGGAACTGGGAGAAACACCTTTTTGAAGTTTCTCAAATTTTACCTTTTTTTTAGAAACGTTTCTCAAAATTTAGAAACAAGAAACGAGAATAGTTATCAAACAAGTCCGTTTCTTAAAAAATGAGAAACAGGAACAAGAAACAGGAAACGGGAACGTTATAAACAAGCCCGAAATATTCTCAAGTTCTTGAGGTGAGGAGTTTTCTCAATGTCACCGGACCAATTTCAATATTGTTGCAACAATAAATCATATTTTTCAGATTATTACTCTAAAATAATATACTTACAACTTTGTAAACCACGTGGCACTTATTTAAGACTAGTTTTCATAAATGTTCAAATATTTGAAATTTTCTATTTTTAGAATTGTTGTATATTTTCTTACCATATGCCCCTTTCCCAGTTTATCGCTCCTTCAAATTTTAGATTTTAGGGTGTATGGTAGGTTTAGGGTTTACGGTTTAGGTTTAAGTTTTAGGATTTAGGGTTTAGTGTTTTCCTTAAATGGTTTTTTTAATGTTAGAGGAATATGAAGGGCTTACAAGTAATTTTACCTTAATTTTTATGAAAAATCTTTGGTTATTTGTGAAAAAAAATAGGAAGTATAAACATAAATGAAAATTTGTCCAAATTTGGGCCTAACTCATTAGCCTAACAATTAGCAAAATTCAAAATTGAAGTTGACCTTCTTTGGCAACAGACTTCTTCTTCAAACAGCAGAAATGCACGGAAACCTACTACCCTTTCCCAGCAAACTTCTTCTTCTATGAGTTAACTCAAGCTGCAAGTCTATTTTTTATTGTTTTAAATTCGTCCAAGGTTCTAGTTTCTAGGGAAGTTGTTGCTAATATTTTTAGTTAGTTGGTATATTCAGAGTTAGTGGAGTTAATGGCTAATTTTGTGGAGTTAGATTAGCGGTGTAAGTTGATGTTTTTTATGGAGTTAACTAAACTATTTTTAGCATTTAGAATTTGTGTTTGCGGTGAATAATTGGATGAAAATTACACTTCCCCATTCCTCCAATATCTTTTTCTTTCAACATTGATATCAAAGCTTCAAATTCTTATAAGGAGCATGTGAGTGAGAATTAATAAGATATCCCTAAGAGAAATCGAGTGATACACTTTTGAGAATTGAGTGAGATGGAGTCAGGATCAACCAATCTTTCATTTCATCATTGGCTCCACCTGTGTTTGATGGTTAAAATTATCAAGCATGGGCTATTAGAATGCAAACCTATATAGAGGGTTGTGATTATTGGGAAGCAATTGAGGACGTCTATGATGTTGCTTCACTTCCCGATAATCCAACAGTAAACCAGATCAACACTCACAAGAAAGGAAGAGATTAAAGCTTTCCTATATCCAGTTGTGTCTTTGTCCATATTCAGTATAATTATGGTCTTGAAGTCAACACAAGAGATCTGAGAGTTCCTTAAACGTTTGTGTTGGAATGCCTTGAATATGATATGACCCTCTACGATTGGTTGGATACGAAGGTCTTGCTACCCGGTCAACGGGTTGGGGTCTAGAGGCGAAGCGCCCTGGTGGGGGTATGGGGGCAACGACTTCAATCGTAATCAGTTTACCTTTGATAGTGTTTACTTAAAGCTAATTCAAACGTAATCTGAATTTCATTGATGGTGTTTACTTGCATGTAATCATTCGTGAATTTACCATAATATCGTTTTGCTTTAATCGTGTTCAGAATCGTCTGTTGACTCATTTTCCGAGCGTTACTCGTGTGGATACTCAGAATCGTGTGTTGACTCGTTTTCCGAGCGTTACTCGTGTGCAGACTCGTGTGGATACTCAGAATCGTGTGTTGACTCGTTTTCCAAGTGTTACTCGTGAACCCATTTTTCAACATGAATATCTTCACTTCCCTCTATTTATTCTCTCTTATTTCTTAATTTTTTTTGTCAATTGGAGCTTCAATCTCTTACCTCCTCCATTAACTCATTTATGTTTCTTCCTCACAAAAGAAAGCAACCCCCCATTTTCAAGGGTTTCAACATTAAAGTAATAAGTTTCTCTCTTTTCTCCACAATCTGTTCTTCTTTTATCCAATACTAACAATTTTTTATTTATTTATTTATTTATTATTATTATTATTATTATTTTTATCAAAATGAGTTTTTCTTTTTTCTCCACAAGTTTTGGATTAAAAAAACTTGTGGAGAAAAAAGAGAAATGAGATTGGCGAGAAGGCGTGAAAGAATTTGTTGAAAGAAAAAGAAAACTCAAGAAAAAAAAAATCTTGAAAGAGATAGAAAAAAGAAACTCATTGCTTGACCGAGAAAGAAAAAGAAAACCCATTTTTTTTAAGAAAAAAAAAAAAGAAACTCTAACATATGGGCGACGGCGGCGGGCCGGAATGAGGTGGGCGACGACAGCGAGATTGGCCGGACTAAGGTGGGCGGTGGCGACTAGGTTGGTCGGAGTAAGGGAGAAGAAGAGAGGAAGAAAAATGTGAAAGGAAGAAGAAAGTGAAATAAAGAAGAGAGTGAAGGAGATGACAACGAGAATTTCAAGGAAGAGAGAGAAAGAGGCAAACATTGAAAAAAAAAAAAAAATGAGTGACCCATGTAATATTCAATGGTTATTTCATTGAGCACCCGAAAGTGATAGAGAAATGGGGTAATAGAATTACAAATTTTGAGGTGGGACCCACACTTTGATTACATTTACAGATTTTAGTAAACGCCCTCAAACGTAATTGATGTGGCTCACACTGAATTATCATCGATTCATTACGTTTGGAGGGAAGTAAACGTGGCCTTAGAGAGTTGATTTCACCAATTAGATCAATGAATTAATCAATTAACAACTAAGAATCATGCAATACATCATAAATCAGGAAGTGAAAGGTAATAAAGAGACTTTCTCAAGCCCAATTTAATTTCAAGCAATATTATAAACCTAATATTTCTAAACCTAATAAAGAGACTTTCTCAAGCCCAATTTAATTTCAAGCAATATTATAAACCTAATATTTCTATCTAGATTTTAATAACATGCAAAACATTAAGTAACTTCCATTAACGACTTCTAATAGAATTCTTCGCTTTCGTGCAAGAGTTTACAAATAGTCATCCAATTAATTTAAATTTAGTCTAAATCATACTTTCTCAAGCAAACAATTTAGACCAATGAAACAATTAATTTGTGATCACGAGATTAAAAACATTAAGCATATAAAAACATGAATGATGTTAAAGCAGTCAACCAAGACCATTTAAATTAATAAAAACCTCATGTCTAACGGCTACATCAATACCTAAAATAAAAGAGTTTAGTCACACATGTTCAATAATAGATTAAAAGGGAAGAAGAAATAAAATTAGTGTTGATTCCACGTTCCCGCTGCAATCTCCAAGATCCCGAGCATGTAATTGTCTTCTTTGTGCTCCTAAAAATCTCTTATGACTCTTAAGATTATGTATTTTTGAAATTGGGTAGGACTCACCCAAATTGACTCCCCTTCAAATGAAGACAATATGTTTATTTATAATAGACTACTATATCAATCTAATAAGAAATCCATATTTTAATTCGATTAAGAAATATAATCACTTTAGGAATTCAAAATTAAATTAGGGATATTCATTCTATTCAAATAGTGCCCAAAATAAAACAAGATAACATAAATAAACACAAATTAAACACTTGAGGCATGTTTGGCCCTAGGAGTGGAGTTGGGGGAGTGGAGTTCTCAACTCCTACTCCTTGTTTGGCCCACATATATGTTTAACCCATACAAAAAAAATTAATTCCTTGGAGTTGTAAATAGTAAAGTGTCCAACTCCTCCCTAATTTCCATATTAATTTCTCTCTCTTCATCATTCTAACTTTTCCCTCTCTCCTCCCTATTTTCCACAATTAATTTCTCTCTCTTTATCATTCCAATTTTTCCCTCTCTCTTCCTCTCACAATTTTTTATATTTTTTTCTTCCATCGGAAAAACACTTTCTCCTCTCTCTTCCTCTCACATTTTTTTTTCTCTTTTTTTCTTCCATCCGAAAAAACAAAGACCTCCTCACCCATAAACCCATATTTTCTATTACTAAAAAAGCAGTAAAAAAAGGAGAAAACGACTAAGAATGACTCGCGCGGGGAAAATCAGTCGGTATTTTGCACGGTTTAGAATACTAATCAGAGTTAGAGTTTCTTAGTCCGGATTCACTTTTCAATTTTAGTGATGTGGGGGAATTTGGAGTCTTAGATTAGATGGATATCTGAATTTTTGGTATTTCTTTTTTGATTTCTAACAATGTGATAAGATATTGTGGATTTAAAAAATATATGAAACTTTAATGGTGTAGATTTTTTTTAAAATTATGTTGTTTCAAACAATAGCAAAGTTAAGGAAAAGAATAAAAAGAATAAAAAGAGGAGGGAGGGAGAGAGAGAGAGATTGGAGAATAAAAGAGAGGAAAAAGAAAAGAAAAAAAAAATAGAACATAGTAAGATAAGATTGAAGGGGTGGAGAGAAAAGAGAAGGAATGTGATAAAGAAAGAATAAAAAGAAAATAAAAAATAATAAAAATTCATGTAATCCATAAAAAATTGAAATTAGTGAAAATTGTCATCTCATTTAACCTCAAAAATATTTTTTTAATATTTTTTTAATTATTATTTTTTGAAAAAAATCATTTAAATAAATGTGTATTAAAAATTACACTATTATTATTATTATAAATCTGTTAAAATATAATTTAAATAAATGTGTGCTAAAAATTATACTATTTTTATTATTATAAATCTAAAATAGGTTTTAATCAGAATGGTAAAATATACATAAAATAATGGGTTGGTTGCACAAATAGCAATCAGGTCCAAACTAATTGCAAATTTAGCAAACTTTAAAATGTTTTGCAAATATGGCAAAAAAACTCGTTTCTATCACTGATAGACTTTATTATATCACTGATAGACTTCTATCAGTGATAGACTATTATCTCTGATAGACTATTATCACTGACAAAAATCTATAAAAAGCTGAGGTGATCAGCGATAGACTTCTATCAGTCATAAGATATCAGCGATAGAAATTGCTATATCCGCAAATTTTTTAAAAACATGCTATATTTGCAAACAATAAGTCTTAAATTGTCATTTACTACAATTTCCCTAAAATAATACTACTTAAAATCTCAATCTTAAAATTGACGGAAAAAAATATTTATTAATTAAAATTTTAAAAAAATATATTGGTAAGAAGAATAAATAAAAAATTAGGAAATAAAAATTACTAACATTGAATTAAAAAAATAAATTAAGTTAGAATTTTTTTTATAAATGTAATGGTTAATAAAAATTTAGAAATTAATTTTATTGATTTTGGATTAAAAAAAAAAAAAAAAATTCAGAACTCCGAGATTAACAATTCCTCGCTCCAAACACACCACAGACTTCAGAACTAAACAACTCCCTACCCAAAACACAAATACTTCAGAACTCTTCAGACTATACAACTCCCCGGATTAAACAACTACAGAGTAAACAACTCCAACTCCCCTAACTCCTTGCGCCAAAAACGCCCCCTTGGTGACCAATGTTTAGAGTTGGTACCTTTTGGGGTGATGAGGTGTAACGTGGAATATGCTTTGTGTGTAGTTTGGAGTTCAAGCTTGACACTAGTTTATTTTTTTTTTAATTTTTTTTTTAGCGGTCTGGTTCTGAATTGATTTTGCAATTTTTAGTTTAATTTGAGCATCTCGACGCTATTAACCCCTCAGAATTTTTGGCTTGTTTTTCTTCCCCTCTTCACTCGAGGACTTCAAATTGCATCCAAATAGCTTATTTTTCATCATAAAACTTTTAAATTCTCCAGTTTGCTCAAATACTCCATATCTATAAAATAAACAAATATCAATATGAAAACAATCATTTAAGCCTCAGTATAACATAGTTCCTACAGATAGCCCATTTTGTGGGATATCAATAATCATTCAAAATAAATTGAATTTTAGGTTTTACACTTTTAAATGTTATTTTCATACCATCAAAATTTATTTTAAATGATCAAAATCATGTTTAATAGTGATTTTAACAATTTCAAAAGCATTCACAAACATGTTGTAAGTTATAAAATATACTAGTTTTTTTGACAATATATAAGAAAAACAGTTGTTCCACATCGGAAAGGTTCAATAAAGACATGGGCTCCAAATACTATAAAATGAGCATATGACTTTGGTTTCTAATCCTCCCAATTAGAAGCGTTTTAAGTCTGCTATACTAACACTCTAGTTAAATGTGTAATATAATCTTTTGGAGGAAGTGTTTCTTTGTAATTGGGGTCGAAGAGAGAATTCAGTGTGATTGTAATAATTTTACACAAAGTGTAGTTTCTTTTTTGTTTGTAGTTTGGTCCACGTTAATTCGAGTGTTTCTTAATTTATTGCTTTATTTTAATTTCTCATTTATTTGTTTATTTATTCCATTTTCTGCAATAGAAGTGATGGGTTTTACTTTGATTTTTTTTTTCTTTTAAAAGCAAAAACAAGAAATAAGAAAAGAAAGACTAGTAAATTCATAGTTTTTTTTTTAGTACTAGTAAATTCATAGTTAATGATGGATGCAAAGCACAAAAGAGATCACTTTTCCATTCTCAATTTGGTGTTCTTTGTTGTTATTTTAACTTAACAACCTATTTCCACTAAAATGTATTACAACAATGCCATTAAACGTCGACGTTCCAAATAGCTCCTTTGCCTTCTCCACATAACTTATGGACCTCCTTCATCTTGTCCACGGAATCACAAATCCCACTGCACGACCAATCAAAAGTTGCCACGCACATATTCCCTCCATTTGATTTTGGCTCGCAATCTATTTCAAATAAAACAACATTATTTTAATAAAATAAAATTTGTTCTAATGTATGACATATTACTCTGCCATTTAAATATAGTTTTTTTCCTTAAAATTTTACTTCCGAGATAATTAAAAGTCAAATTCAAACTTCGATAATCAAATATGTCTCAAATTCAATCTTCTATAATCAAATATGTCACTTTTTAAATATCAAAGACCAAATAAAAATTAAATTTAAATATCAATGATCAATGTTAATTTCTAAAATTCAATAACTAAAAAAACTAAATTTAAATACCATAGACCTAATGTGTATTTTACTCGGAAAAAAAAATAATAATAATAATAATAATAAAAAAAATCAATATAAATTAGAATACACAAATTAATTATTGTAATATGTTAGACAATCTTGTTGGTGAATCTTAGTAATTATAGTTCACCAATGTATAATTTAATTAGTGATTTTTATGATTATAGTTAATCAATATATAAATTAATCGACAATGTATAGTTCACCAACATGATTTTTCAAAGAAAAACACAAAATGTTATCAAAGAGGCCTTCACATCCAAAAGGTGAAGAGATGTTCAAATGTTAAGGTCTCCTTTTATAACTATTTCGTTTTTAGTTTTTTGTTTTTGAAATTTATGTTTTTTTTTCCTAATTTAAGTTTTCTCATTTATAAAAAATCATTTGAATTTAGTCAAATTCAAAAAATAAAAACAAGATTATAAACTATTTTTTCTTATGTTTTCACAAATTAATTTGATTTTTGAAAACATTGGTAGAAAATAGAAGAAAACATTGGTAGAAAATAGATAACAAGACAAAGAAACTCATAAGATGAAAATAATATTTATAAGTTTTTTTTTAAAAAAATTAAAAACCAAAAGTCAAATAGTTATCAAATGGTACCTAAAATACTCAAACAGAAATGAACTAATATTTCAATTAAAAAAAATATAGTAGTACGATTAAAGTAGTATGAAATTTAGCGTTGAATGTAACGTGACCTGGAGGTGTGCCACAACACATGGAACGATCGTCGACGTGTTCGACTTCTAAACCAATTAACCAAGCTCCCAACGACACGTCTTCATTTGCATACCTATGTAGTATTGGACTAAGCCAAAATAAAAAGAAAAATGGAGGGTTGAGTTGATTGATTGATGTTAGTATGCAAATAAATCGAGATCATAGGGTTGAATTGACTTACAAATTAAGGGCAATATAAGCAGCAAGGTCTTTAGAGATGGCATAGATTTGGCCAGTGGCATGCCTGAAATACTCGTTCCCTTCTTCTCCAAATTTCCAGTACTCTGGTTCGTGATACTTCAATCCCCTGTCCATAGATTAATTCACTCCGCTAAATTATACAAAATGACCTAACAGTGATAGATGTCTATCGATGATAGACTATAAAAATGGTCTCGATGATAGAGGTCTATGCTGATAGATAAAAGCATATTAGTGATAGACTTAAAATTTTTATTTTTTTAAAAGAAGGGGCTCACTTTTGAGAGAGAACGGGGCCTGACTTCATGCAACCGATGTAAATCCTGGGCTTCGATCGATGTCGTTCTAGCGCCGTCACCAACGAACCTACACACAACCCGCCATTTTCAACTTAATCACCAAACAAAACCAAAATGTTAAATTACAATTTCAGTCCATCTACTTTCAAATTTGTATCCAATACGTTTTTTTTACTTTTAAGACGTGTTTAATGAGTTATTTAACTTTAAAATATAAAGTTTCTAAAGTTTTTATTTTGTACCTAATAAATCTTTCGAATTTCAATTTTGTTTCTAATAAGTATTTGATATATTCAACATTTTTTTAAAAAAATCAAGAATGTATTAACATAAAATGAAAGTTGAATATCTTAATTGAAACAAAATTTAATTTTATGGTTATTAATGGTTTCATTAATCTTAAAAAATATTAAATTTCTCAAAAACCTATTAAACATAAAATTGAAAAATCTAGAGATTATTTGACATTTTTAAAGTTAAAAATAATTAGACATACCAACGATGAGGTTTGAGGTTCGAATTCTCTCGAATTAAACTCAAAATTAAAAAAAAAAATTAATTAGACATAAAATATTCATATCAAAATAAACATAGCTTGATAATTGACTTGTTGGTCGAAGTTCAAATTCTCATATCGAGAGTTGTCCTAAAAAAGGAAAAAAAAAACTCCAAACCCATTAAATAATTTTTAAAGTTAAAAGGCAAAAAAAAAAAAAAAAAAAAAAAAATATAAAATGTTCATGGACTAAAACCAAGAGAATATTTATTTAGAAAATACCGATTCAAAATTATAAATGCAAATACAAACGAACTCGAGAACTTTTTTGATTTACCCAAATTCACATGAACATCGTCATCAACCTTCACGTAGAACTCCGCCGCCCACAGCGCCGCCGCCGTGGTGAAATACAGCCGCGTCTTCGTCGACAGTTGATGGTAATCTTCCACATGCCTCAGTCGCAGAAAGTCACCGTGCTCCTCCTCCTCCTCGTCTATTGCTCTGTCCAATGCTCCACCAGGCCTTCCGCTCTTTCCTATCACGAATCGAATCACAATCCCCTTCTCTTTCTCCAGTTTCTTCAGCGCTTCTCCTGCGCCGATCATCGATTGTTCAATCCGATTCTGCCAATTTCTGAGTTAATTTTGTTTTCGAGTTAGGGTTTTGATTTTACAGACCTCGAGGCATCCATGTTTCTCGAATCGAGTCTCGGCGTTTCTTGCTGCTGAAGGCCGTGTTGATTCCGATCACCACGAACGCTTTCTCCGGCGGAAGCCTCTGATTCCTCCCGTTCGTTCGAGACAGCGCCATTTCCATCTCCCATTTTCCGAACGTTTTCTCCAGAGATCTGGCGAAACAAAGCTTCAAAACACAAACACAAAGAGGAAAAACAAATTTCGGTAAGATCGATTGCCCTTACTGAAGAGCTTGATGCGTTTTTGTAACTTCCACCATAATGTCCTGATCGTTTGATTCTACTAGTTTCTGCAAAAACAAAAAAATTGAAAGAATCACATTACGTTTGTTGATTTTGCATTGTGAAATATGAGTTCAAAATTAGGAAAACTCACTCGTTTGTGGTCACAATCAGGAGTAGCTTCAAAATTTTCGACATGGTTGAGGAACTGAGAGTCTTTGGTCTGAATTCTGGTGCGGCCAGTGAAGAGCGACCCTGCAAGAAAGCTCGCAAAGCATAGGACCAAGGTGAGTTTACCAGTCATTGGCTTTCCCCTCATTTTTTCTGCCTTCTGCTCCCTGTTTGGCAACTCAAATTATTCAGCCACTGCTTGCATTTGTGTTGCAATGGTTACTTAGAATTTATTTATATATATTGTTCTATACATAGATAGATCATAGAGTTGAGGGATTATCTCCATCACTTGTTCATGCATGGTTTATGAAGCAATTCAAAATAATTTCTGGGTTATGGTGGGATGTTTGAACATATCATATGTAGAAGAGATGAGGGATCTTGGAGATGTTTATATATGGATTACCAAGTAAAATGGAAATGGTTGAAAATTGAATTGAATTGGTTGAGTGAAGTTAGCAACTAATATGGGGAATGAATGAATGAATGCCTACAAATTGAATTAAAGTTCGGAGTAAATGCGATTAGGCAAAGCATAAGGATGGTTGGGCAAATGGGAAAGTAAAAGAGGAACAAACTATCTATCTTTGAAGGTTTAGAAAGTTAAAAGCGTTGAAATTTGCCCAAAAATTGAAAGTGTAACACACAAGTAAATTAGGTAGTAGTATAGTATACCTTGAAAAGTAATGAAGGGGATGGACTTGAATTCAGGAATTAAATTAGAGAAGTTTGAGTTTGGGAATTGAATGATTGAAGATTATAAGAGAAAGAAGAGTTGAAGGAAGATCTAAGAAGAGGGTTGTAATTTGGATTGGAGGCATAAAGTGTAGTAAGGTAGTTAAGTCATGTGTAGTGTGTGGCCCAACAAACTGTCTGCTAAACCTTAATATTGAACTTCTAACCCAATTCCTCTGTTTTTAGGCTTTTGGTTTTGGGCAGCACCAACATGGACGCTCCCCACTCCCGGTAGGTCTCCCTTTCCGTGTGTCGGGCTAGCTTGCACACATCTTAACTAATTTTGTGAGACAACCATATGATGTTACAACATTTGTTTGTCTGGAGAACTAAGGGGGCGTTTGGAGCACGAACTTCGAGTTGGGTAGACTGAGTTATTATAACCCAATCTACTGTTTGCCCACCGACTATTATAACCGATGTCAATGAAGTAACTATACTGATTTTAATAGTATTTACTATTCACAACTATTATAATCCACGGACTATTATAACCACTGATTATAATAACCCACTCAACGCCCCAAACAACCCCTAATAAAGTTCTAATATCGTAGGTAGATAGTTATCATAGGGATTGAAATGCTCAAGGCCTTAAGGTATGAAATAGTATTGTTTAAATCTTATTTTGGTACTTGAAACTTTAGGATTGTTCTATTTTAGTCTCTAAACTTTTAAAATTTATTTTTTACTCTCAATTATAAAGTTGGTTCAATTTTGGTTCATAAACTTTTAAAATATATATTCTAATTCTTGAACTTTTATAAAAATAAAACGATTTGTGTTGCTATTATTTTGTTGTGAATTGTTTAAAGGGTAATTAGTTTGGTTCTGAATAGGTGTATTATTGTAGTCTTGGTATTATTTTGAATTGTTTAAAGGGTAAATAGTTTGGTATTAATGTAGTCTTGGTATTATTTTGAATTGTTTAAAGGGTAAATAGTTTGGTTTTGAATAGGTGTATTAAGGTAGTGTAGGTTTGCCAAGAGCATAGCTCAACGACATGATGTATTGCTTAGTGACCCTGAGATCCTAGGTTTAATCTTCCACCCAACAAGTAGTAGTAAAAAAAAGAAAAAAGAAAAAAAGATAAAGTGTAGGCTTAATTATTAGGTGGCAAAATAATAGCAAATATTAGAATAACTATTTTTTTTTAGGCAAATACAAAAAAAAAAAATAAACCTTTTTGAAAGTTCAATAATGCCTGATGATTTGATGATGTATGTGGTGGGTTACCTCAATGTTGGCAAAATAAATAATAAATAAATAAATAATTAATGTAAATAGAATACACTTGAATTTAAACTAATAAATATCCTCTATATTTTTTTTTTTTTTTTTTTTTTTTTTTATATTCTTATGGGCTGTTTTTTATTAATATTGTTATTTTTGAAACTTATTATAAAAATATTACACTTTTCAAATTATTTATAAAAATATTGCAGTTTTTATTGGAGGTCGTCTTTTGAAAAGACGACCTCGACACTGAGGTAAAGGTCGTCTTTTGAAAAGACGACCTCTACTTTCGTGGAATCAGGTCGTCTTTTCAAAAGACGACCTCCGCTCTCGTGGAAGTAGGTCGTCTTTTGAAAAGATGACTTGGGTGATGTGGCGTCACCTGGTAAATTTTTGTTATTCAAATTATCAGTGGTAATTTCACCACCAATAATTTCAATAACAAAAAATTACCGACCGGTAAATTAGAATCTTTCAAACAAAGGGGAAAAACGTTTATGAAAAATTTACCGGTCGGTAAAAAATTTCCGCTGGTAAATTTACCGACCGGTAAATTTTTCAGATACGTTTTGAACCTTTGTTTGGAAAAAATTTACCGGCTGGTAAATTCTCTTTACCAACTGGTAAATTTTTTAGATTCTAATTCCCTAAACGGTTTTGGGTTTTGGGTTTTGGGCAAATTTCAACTACATTTATTCTCTACATTGAAATTCGAATTGGGACTCTACTTATTTTGTTGAATTAGAACTACTTATGCGAACTTAATATAATATTAAGAATTAGATATTTCGGGTTACAATATCTTGGGTTAAAACATAAAAAGAAGAAGCCCACAAAGGAGAAGAAGTTCAAAAATCGTAAGTTTGAAGGAGAAAACTCGGAAGTTCAAAACTCGGAAGTTTAGGAGAAGATGAAAAGTATTTTAGGGTTTAGGAGCGAGTTCAAAAATCGGAAGTTTATGAGAAGATGAAAAGTTTTTTAGGGTTTAGGAGCGAGTTCAAAAATCGGAAGTTTATGAGAAGATGAAAAGTTTTTTAGGGTTTAGGAGGAGGGGTATTTAAGACATTTCATGTCTCTAAAAGTAAGGGCATTTAAGACCTTTCACATCAGGGGTCTAAAATTGTTAGTTTTTTTCTTGGGAGTCTAAAAGACCCCTCTGTTTTGGTTTAGGGTACAAAAAAGTCAAATTGACCAAAAAAAAAAACTACTATATTAATAAAAAAAACAACCAATATTAATAGTAAACAAATTAGGAAAAATAAAATGTCAAATTTCCATCTAATAATAGTAAACGAGTAAGGTACATTATTTATTTAATGTGTGCCACAAGGTGGACGTCTCCTAGTACGACGTGGTTGTCGACGACGGTGAGGAGCTGGTTCCTCTTGTTCCTCTTGTTCGTGAACATGCGATGAAGAACCACCAACTTTCTGCGTTTGAGTCGTATAAGGCATGTCTCCAGAGTTGTGGCGAATCTCGTCAGCATGTACATCTTCAACCTCCTCTATTTGTTCTCGAGCACGTTCTCTACGCCTAGGAGCCCGAGGAGGTGCAACAGGTGTGTTATACATGTAATGCAATTGCTCCATGTTTGTTTCACCTTTGGCGCATAAATTAAGGATCTCCAAATCTAGTGAGAGATCACGAATACGACTGAAGCACAACCTCTTCAATGATAAGACAAATTAGATGATATTTAAAATTTATTAAATACTTGAAATTGAAGCAATGTAATTTTGAATCAAAATGTGTACCGCTTCACCGTAAGCGGCTCCTTCACGAGTGATGTAGCGCCTAGTAATGTTATGATACCAAAACATATATTCAGGAGAAGTTTCTTGAGATCATTCACTAGACTACCGATTGCAACACATTCTCTACGTAAACTCCAGCGCGTTACATAAGATGCAATCTTGCTCGGCCATTCTTGATTTCGAAGATCTATGCTATGCAGGTCTGATTCCGTATTACATTGATCCGGGACAAGTTGTACCATGCCGAACTGTCTCATGACTCTGTTAGGCAGATGTCACTCAGCAATATAAAAACATATGAGGGGGCTTATTGTGCGCCAGATGTCATTTCATGACCATTTCTACAGTAATCGGGTAATGTGGCCATGAAGCTCCCAAATGACCTAAAACACAATATTATAAAAGATTAGTGAAGATTAATGAAGATTAAATAAACAATATTATAATATTTGTATTTGTGTATGCATGTACTTGGTCCGGATGAAGAAGATCAAACATATATCTGTATTGGGAAATAATATGCGTAGGTGAAGTCACGTTGAATTGATCTTTCCACCTACATTAAAAATTAATCGTTAAATCAATTATATTTATAGTACACAAAATACATTAAATCTAAAAGTAATTTACGTACCGTGAACCACCAGCTCGTCCAACTAATTCATGAGCATGTATGTTGCGGCGTTGAGGAGCCATCATTAGAAATCTTTCCCAATCCCAAATTTGAAGTAGAAGTAATGGGCCAACAATGTCACGAGCATCTAATGTTGTTGCCTTGCAAAACTGTCTATACATCCATGCTAGGCATGCTCCACCCCAAAAATATCGTCCTGCAGCTTCGAAATCTTCTAATAGTGGCAGGAACATCAAGTAAACTAAGTTGTTTTACTTGTCACTTAACAACTGCCCACCAAGAAGCTGTAAAATGTACGCTCTAACATATCTTGCTATGGCTACCTCATCAGCATCGTCAGTCAGTAGTTGAAATTGAGATGCTAACCATGGTAGACTCAATCTGCATCCTCTAATGTTGTTGTTCCCTAGAGTCACTCCTAGTAGTTGTTGACACAATTGTATCCAATCGTAATTCATCGATCCCGTGACAGAGTGACCATCAATTGGTAACTCAAGTAACACTGATACGTCCTGTAGAGTTATAGTACACTCTCCACCAGGCACATGAAAAGTATGTGTTTTCGGTCTCCATCTCTCCACGAGTGCGGTGATGAAATGCCAATCTAGTGAAATGAATCCCAACGTAGCCACCCCATAAAACCAGAAGAACGAAGTGCAGGGAATATAAGTGGATGAAGTGGGATGGTGCGTTCAACTACAGCCGCACGACGTCTACAATGTAACTCTCCTAGCGTTCGATCGTCCCAAACAAGTTGTGAACGATGAGACTATTGAGTGTGTAATACAAATGGATCTATTGGTCCTGGAATTTGATCCATTATCTAAAAAATAACATAATCAATAACAAAATCAATAATACAACATCAAATGAACATAATCAATAACACAATTACATTAATAAAATAATGTCATAAAATATTGAATTACAACATCGAATGAACATACACCCTAAAACACAAATATTTGGATTATCTATCCTTGTCTAGAAGGACACCTCCTTCGATTGTGACCCAATTGATTACAAATCCCACATTTTTGTTGACTACAACCTTGGATCAACGTATAAGTTAGGATGGTTAGGAGGGTCAATCCAATAATCTTCATGTGGTATCGGATAAAACTGAGGATCGTAAAATGTAGAATAATCTTCATCCCACTTCATCCACTTATATTCTCTACACTTCGTTCTTCTGGTTTTTATGGGGTGGCTACGTTGGGATTCATTTCACTAGATTGACATTTCATCACCCCACTCGTGGAGAGATAAAGATCGGAAACACATACTTTTCATGTGCCTGGTGGAGAGTGTACTATCACTCTACAGGACATATCAATGTTACTTGAGTTACCAATTGATGGCCACCCTGTCACGGGATCGATGAATTACGATTGGATACAATTGTGTCAACAACTACTAGGAGTGACTCAAGGGAACAACAACATTAGAGGATGCAGATTGAGTCTACCATGGTTAGCATCTCAATTTCAACTACTGGCTGACAATGCTGATGAGGTAGCCATAGCAAGATATGTTAGAGCGTACATTTTACAGCTTCTTGGTGGGCAGTTGTTAAGTGACAAGTAAAACAACTTGGTTTACTTGATGTTCCTGCCACTATTAAAAGATTTCGAAGCTGCAGGACGATATTCCTGGGGGAGCATGCCTAACATGGATGTATAGACAGCTTTGCAAGGCAACAACATTAGATGCTCGTGACATTGTTGACCCATTACTTATGCTTCAAATTTGGGGTTGGGAAAGATTTCCAATGATGGCTCCTCAACGCCGCAACATACATGCTCATGAATTAGTTGGACGAGCTGGTGGTTCACGATACGTAAATTACTTTTAGATTTAATGTATTTTGTGTACTATAAATATAATTGATTTAACGTTAATTTTTAATGTAGGTGGAAAAATCAATTCAACGTGACTGTCTCACCTACGCATGTTATTTCCCAATACAGATATATGTTTGATCTCCTTCATCTGGACCAAATACATGCATACACAAATACAAATATTATAATATTGTTTATTTAATCTTCATTAATCTTCACTAATCTTTTATAATGTTGTGTTTTAGGTTATTTGGGAGCCATATAACAACTTCATGACCACATTACCCGATTACTGTAGAAATGGTCATGAAATGACATATGGCACACAATAAGCCCCCTCATATGTTTTTATATTGCTGAGTGACATCTGCCTAACAGAGTCATGAGACAGTTCGACATGGTACAACTTATCCCGGATCAATGTAATACGAAATCAAATCTGCATAGCATAGATCTTCGAAATCAAGAATGGCCGAGCAAGATTGCACCTTATGTAGCGCGCTGGAGTTTACGTAGAGAATGTGTTGCAGTCAGTAGTCCAGTGAATGATCCTCAAGAAACTTCTCCAGAATATATGTTTTGGTATCATAACATTACTAGGCGCTACATCACTCGTGAAGAAGCCGCTTACGGTGAAGCGGTACGCATTTTGATTCAAAATTACATTGCTTCAATTTCAAGTATTAATAAATTTTAAATATTATCTAACTTGTCTTATCATTGAAGAGGTCGTGCTTCAGTCGTATTCGTGATCTCTCACTAGATTTGGAGATCCTTAATTTATGTGACAAAGGTGAAACAAACATGAAGCAATTGCATTACATGTATAACACACCTGTTGCACCTCCTTGGGTTCCTAGGCGTAGAGAACGTGCTCGAGAACAGATAGAGAAGGTTGAAGATGTACATGCTGACGAGATTCGCCACAACTCTGAAGACATGCCTTATACGACTGAAACGCAGGAAGTTGGTGGTTCTTCATCGCATGTTCACGAACAAGAAGAACAAGCTCCTCACCGTCGTCGACAACCACGTCGTACTAGGAGACGTCCGCCTTGTGGCACACATTAAATATATAATACACCTTACTCGTTTACTATTATTAGATGCAAATTTGACATTTTATTTTTCCTAATTTGTTTACTATTAATATTGGTTTTTTTTATTTATTTATTAATATAGTAGTTTTTTTTTGGGCAATTTGACTTTTTGTACCCTAAACTGGCCTAAACCAAAATAAATGAGTTTTTTAGACTCCTAAGAAAAAAATTAACAATTTTAGACCTCTGATGTGAAAGGTCTTAAATGCCCTTATTTTTAGAGACATGAAATGTCTTAAATACCCCTCCTCCTAAACCCAAATTTTTTTTCATCTTCCTCTAAACTTCCGATTTTTGAATTTTCGAGTTTTCTCTTTTAAACTTGCGATTTTGAACTTCTTCTTTCTTTGTGGGCTTATTCTTTTTATGTTTTAACCAAAGATATTGTAACCCAAAATATCTAATTCTAAATATTATATTAAGTTCGCATAAGTAGTTCTAATTCAACAAAATAAGTAGAGCCCCAATTCGAAATTCAATGTGGAGAATAAATGTAGTTGAAATTGGCCCTAAACCCTAAACCTAAAACCGTTTAGGGAATTAGAATCTGAAAAATTTACCGATCGGTAAAGGGAATTTACCGGCCGGTAAATTTTCTCCAAACAAAGTGAAAATCGTATCTGAAAAATTTACCGGCGGAAATTTTTTACCGACTGATAAATTTTCCAGAAACGTTTTTCCCCTTTGTTTGAAAGATTCTAATTTACCGGTCAGTAATTTTTTGTTATTGAAATTACTGGTGGTAATTCACGGTAATTCCACCACCGGTAATTTCAATAACAAAAATTTACCGGTCGGTAATTTTTTTTTGTTATTGAAATTATCAGTGGTGAAATTATCACCAGTAATTTGAATAACAAAAATTTACCTGTGGAAGCAGGGACGACGACCTCATTCCACGAAAGCAGAGGTCGTCTTTTCAAAAGACGACCTTTGCCTCTCAAAAGACGACCTTTGCCTCAGTGTTGAGGTCGACCTCCCATAAAAACTGGAATATTTTTATAAATAGTTTGAAAAATGTAATATTTTTATAATAAGTTTCCGAAATAACAATATTAATAAAAAACAGCGATTGTTATGCCGGATGAAATTATTATTTTTGAAAGTGGTTCTATTAACTGTGTTGGACTTTGGATTAACTCTCCAAGTGATTTTGGAAGGGCATTTTTTTTTAATTTTATAGTGTTTGGTAACAAATAGAAAAACACTTTTGAAGTAATTAAATTAGTCTTAAATCATTTTATGGAGAAATACTTTAATTTTATTTTTTTGGTTTTGTTTTGTTTTTTTATACTAAGAAATACTTTAAAGTTGTTTATTCAAAATGTGATTTATTGATTACTTTAGAATCACTCTATGGTAATTTCACATTTGTAGAATCAATTTTAGATGTAGTACCACCAAACAAACGGGTAATAAACATCTCCTTTAGAAAATGTTAAGAATTTTAATTAAATTTAACCAAACAAATTTGTGATTAAAATCTCTTTAAGAAAATGTAATCAAACAACTAAGAATTGTAATTATTCAAAACCCTCAAACAACTAAGAATTGTAATTAAAACTATTTTTATGAGAAGTGTTTTACGAAAAAACAATATTTTAAAGTGTAAAAGCTATGCAACTTTTGAATTTGACTTACATTAAAATCTGGTGCTGGCGAATTATAAAATTCTTTTTTTTTATTTTCCTTCCCTATTTTATCTACAACCAAAGGTTTTCAAATTTATTTTTTTACAATTTATCTCATATCTATCATTTTTATTTTGAAATTTAATTTATTACTTCTAGTTATATTTTTTATGTTTTGGTTTTTATATTGAAATTAAATTCTGTTTGACGCTTTTTTTTATATATATTTTTATAAGATCATTTTTAATTTAAATTATATAAAATTTCAGATAGTTATTGTAAAAAGTTTGAAGTTAAATATTAATACAATCTCATAATTGATTGAAATAAATATATATTTCACAAAAAATTAGCATAATGTTTATGATTTTTTTAAATTAGAAAGAATATCTTTGTTTGGGCTGGGATCGAGTGCTTTTATCATTAGTTTCCACTGATTTTCGAAATTGAATTTGGGTATTTAGTTAGCTGGGATCTTAAATTAATTACTAGTTAACATTTTTTACAAAATTTGGTAAGAAATGAATTAATTTAAGAGAAATTACTGTAAAAACTACTTTTTTTCACCCCATATTTCATAAATGTCATTAGACTTGAAATATTACGGTTTTAGCTCGACTTGACTCTTGTTTTTTTTAAACCTTTAAAATGCCCTTCAATTTTTTAAATTTTCAAACAATTTTGTAAATTATTTAGTATTTTATATTCCATCATGTTTAGACATTTAATGTATATTTATTTTTTTATTAAATGAAATTTGAATTATTTATATTGTTCATTAATAATTTTTTTTTTGTTTTAATTGACTTTTTCCATATTTATATTATTCACCATTTTTCGAAAATTTCAATCAAAATTTGAAATATTATGACAAATTTTATATTTGTTTTAATGTATACTAATTTTTTTTCTTTATTTATATTTTGTCATGAGTAAACATTTTTTTCGCCTAACTTCATATTTGGAAATATTTCAACTTTTCTAATATATATACTTGGTTTATATACTATAATCTAACAAAAATATTATGGCAAATTTTATATTTCATGTTTAGATTGTCATTTAATGTATACTGTTTTTTTCTTTATTTTTTTTGTTTCCAGTCAATATTTTTCTCGCTCAACTCTATCTCTCGAAATATTTTAACTTTTTCAACATAATAGTTAGTTTATATATTATAATCCGACATATATACTTGCTTTATATACTATAATCCAATATATATACTTTGTTTACACGTCCAATCCAAAGAAGTTTTTATGGATTTTGATTTTAAAAAAATAAAATAGAGGGAGTCGAGAGGTCCAATCTTATTAGAATTGGAGGGTATATTTTTTTTTTTTATAGAATTTACTAAACAATCAATTATTTTTTCTAATGTGTAATTATAACTAAACATAACATATGGACATTTAGGTCCGTTCAATTTTTTTTTTTTTTTTTTTTTTTGGGTTGGGACTGCATTGCTGATGACAAAATTGAAATTTAATTAAGAGATTGACATTTGTATAATTAGTGAAGTGAGCGTTTTGTATCTATGAGAGCAATTACTTTAAAGTTTAATTATTGAATTTGAACCTTCCAAAACATATATATATATATATATATATATATATATATATATATATATATATATATATATATAATGAATTTGAGCAGCGCATTTCGGCTTTTAGCCACTAACTTGAGGAGGTTAATTAAAATGCAAGTGGATAGCAAATGCTTGCCGTGCTTCTCCGTTATTTTAATTTTTTTCATTAAAATGCTTTGCATCTCCCAAAAATTGTTCCCAATGCATAAAACATGATTGTTTTCCCTTCTTTTCAAAATAAGGTTTTAAATGTAAATACAAACCCTAAATTTTAGTCACTAGTATTTGTACTTTGGTGCAAGCGAGTCGGTTCGACTTGATTTCTGTACAAAATCGGAGCCAAACTAACTATATTAGTGAAGGAAAGTCAAAAACTGAAGTCGAACCGATGGGGCTTCCAAATCGTGTCGACTGCCCGCCAAAACCACCAGTTTTGTCGGTTCACCGATGCCTTATGTCGTGCGCGTGTCAGTGTGGAGTCGGTCGGAGTTGGGAGGGCGTGCGTCACACGTGAGGTCACCACCGTCTGGGCCACTTATACTTATTGATAGTTATTCAATTTAATTGATATTAATACATTTTCGGTCGGTTTAGATATTTTCAGTTTGACCATGCAAAAAATCGAAACCGATCGAAACCATTTGGTTTTCATTATTTTCAAGCCGGCTCGATTTCAACTTGAATCGAGATCGATTTCGAGTGGTTTTATTGGTTATTTGATTTTTCCTTCCCCCCTAATTACTATTAGTAATAGGCATGTAGAATAGTTACCATGGTAATTAATTAATGGCTTCTACATGATTGGTCGTAATTTTATTTATTTATTTTTGTGTGTCTTTTTGCGATAGTTAGCTTGTAGATCGATCTTCAATAAATTCATGTCACTAATTACAGATCCATGGTAATTAATTAATGGCTTCTACATGATTGGACGTAATTTTATTTATTGATTTTTGTGTCTTTTTGCGATAGTTAGCTTGTAGATCGATCTTCAATAAATTCATGTCACTAATTACAGATACATGCATAGGAAAGATAAAAGAACTGGAAAAAAAAAATAAAAAATAGTAAAACCTCTATAAATTAATAATGTCAGAATCGTGTAATTTTATTAATTCAAAGAGATATTAATTAATCAATAAATTAATAATATTAGGTTCTGTCGTGAATTTAGACCAACGACTTTGGAGTTAGATTCATATTGTTGAGATAGGTAAGCACGCCAGATCGCGTATCGATTAGATTTTGACGGGCGCTCCATGTTGGCGTATGATGACTCGCCAAATTCATATGCAACGTGAAAGATTGGAAATGTCTCAAAATGTACTATAGGGGAGACATGATGTCAGCTCTCCACCACCCCTGAGCCTTAGGGCTTAAGCGAGCTAACCTGTGGCACATACGTGTGTCATGGCGTGGGCGAGCGTTTGCAAGACTAGTAGTCTTGAGCGTCTTCCTTTAGATTGAAATCTAATGAACAATATTGGACTACACAGGTGTGCCAATATTGCGCTCCAGTCCACGGGCTAGAGGTTGTATCATATATACCCCCTAGGGACCAGTATGCCAAAATGTTTCAGAAGGTCCCGAGATGGAAGACAAGTTTTGTGGGTTGGTTTGTCGGTAAAGGTGTCCAAGCGAATGAGGACAAAATGTTGTCCCCGTGTACAGGTAACATCCTAGAGAAGGCAAAACGATGAAATGAGATGCGACCTTGGCCTCGGAGACAAGGTCGAGCCTGAAGACTTGGCCTAGAGTAGAGGCAAGTCAGCTTGAGTTGCGAGCAAGAGAAATGCACGCACAAGCAACATGCATGATTGAACGATGCTTAGTTTCCGCATGAGCAAAACTCAGTTTAGGTCGAGAGAACCTCGCCTAAGTCTGACGACGCCACAAAGAGTTAAGTAAAAAGTGTATTGGAGTTAGAGTTCCCTGTACGAGTGACCATGTATGTGTGCATATCATGGCGCTACACGGTCAAAGAAGTTAGACCGTGTGATACGCCGCACTTGATCTGAGCCTGCCCATACATGCCAAATTCGTATTTTAATGCAATTTTAACCTATTTTTCCATATATATATATATACGTCTTTTTAGTCCCAATTGAGGAACCTCTTCCTCTAATTCCGAAATTCATTTTAGTTTTTGAGAGGTTTTGCCTCCTTTTGGTCATGAGCAATTAAGTAATTTCCGATCCAAGGGTGATTCAATTTCAAGTATTCTTTGTTTCTTCTATTAATTATTCTTAAACATTTGACATTGATTAAATTAATGTCTTAATCATTATAATATTGATTGTTTTTTTATGTTATCCATGATTTTATGATGCATAGTTGTCATGATTGATTGTAGTAGCAAAGGGTTAATTCATGAATGTCTATGATTCTAGTTTTCTTGTTACATAGCTATATGTCTATAATTCTTGAACGTGTTACATAGCTTGCATGATAACTCTAGGGAACAAAAGGACAATTAATTAGTTGAAGTTATTTTAATTATTTGATTTTGGTTTAGTCTTTCTCATTGTGTTTAATTCTATCTTTGTATTAATATGGAACGATCGTGCCCAATTAATTTATTGATAAGTTTGATTGTGCTATTTGGTTAGAATCAATTAACTTAGGAGAATTTACACTTCATGCGAGATTCTTGAACGTGTTACATAGCTTGCATGATACTCTAGGGAACAAAAGGACAATTAATTAGTTGAAGTTATTTTAATTATTTGATTTTGGTTTAATCTTTCTCATTGTGTTTAATTCTATCTTTGTATTAATATGGAACGATCGTGCCCATTTAATTTATTGATAAGTTTGATTGTGCTATTTGGTTAGAATCAATTAACTTAGGAGAATTTACAATTAAGAACATTGATAAAAAAATATCTTTGTATTAATAAAGAACTTAGTCTCATCCAATTGGTTAGTCTCGACGCTGGGGCGCGTCAAATATCGGAAGGCAGTCGGGGCGGCGTCGAGACGCTCGAACAGCGTCGAGCAAGCGTCTCGACGCTGCTGCTCATGCTGGTTGCTCTCGGGTTGATGGCCAAAAACTTCCCTTTCAAGGCAATTTTTGCCATTTCTTCAATTCTTCAAGCCCCTTCACTCCCGATGCATCTATGAAGCTCTAAAACGTCGCTTTAAGCCCCGAAACGTGTCCTTAGACTTCTCGAGCTCTCGACCATGAAATCACCTACAAAAAGGCATTTTAATCAATATTTGACATGGTTCTAGCCAATATTAGGGACATAATAATAGCTCTATTTTGGAGCTATCAAAATACCCCCGACCTAAATCTTGCTAGTCCTCGAGCAAGGTATACTCTAAATTATCTCCAAAGAATTAATTGCATGCTGAAAACTCTAACCTCAATGTTTGTGAAACAAGGTACTTAAATAAATGTAAAACCATCAAATGCATGCAAACGTTGAAAACATTCCAAAATTTTTACTCCTATTCCCTTACGTGTGTGTGTTTAGCACCTCTCAACCTAGGTAATGCAAGCCCGAAACAACCTTATACAGCCCTATAACTCGTTTTCCCCCTACTTATGGCGATAAGAACAGTCTAATGGCTTTTAGCGATAGAAAAAGCAACAAAACATAAGGCCTATAATTTCTTTCTTTTCTTTGAGTACTTTGTACCCATTATTCCTTTTTTAACCACTTTTTTTTTATTTCTCCAAGAGAGCCTAACACGTCAAGCCAAATTTAGCTTCACGTTTTTAAGGACTTGCTCACTTCTATTAGTTCCCCTTTCATGCAGTGACAACCGTGGGTTACACGATCGCCCCTGGTTACACGGGCAACACAAGAAGGAGGAGCAACTTTAGAGTTTTTATTTTCATGCTTTTTTTTTTTTTAAGCAATAGTTTCGCTATACGACAAATGAATTATTACTACTTCTAACACATCAAGCCTCCCTAATGGTACCTTTCGGGGTGACAACAAGGTTTCAGACCAAATAAAATCATTCTAAACCTACAGAACTGAGAATAAGAGGGCTATGTGCTCAGTGAATGTAGGGAAATAACATAAATTTTTTTAAAACAGGCTCAAAATGTGCATACATTGTCAAATTTTTCAAATTATACATATACGGAGTGTTCACAAGCATATCACAGACCGTCCTCATCGGACAACATGCATTCAGATTCTAATCTAAAAATCAGAGTATACACAAGCCCGACAACTACTAAGAAGTCTTTCTTTCAACAAACTCCACCCCCCACCTTAAGACATGCATTGTCCCCAATGCATTCAACAATTTAAAACAACAAAATTCTAAGGGAACAGAAAACCTCCCCTGAATTTGGTGGAGCCGACGGGTAGAGATGTGCCTCATCATCTTCCAATATAAACTCGAATTGTCGGCCATTCCACCTTTTCTCCTAAGAAAAGAAAGAAACAAACAAGAATTCAAAAGCTAATATAAACAAAAACAAAGCAATAAATAACAAAATTACAGTCCAAACTCGGGTGCCTCCGAGAAGCGCAAATTTTTAAAGTCGATTGCTCGACTGTATTCTCTCATCCACTCATCCATAATCGAACTAGGGCGGCGCTAGAAGTAATGTAGCGTCATAGCACTCAGCGTCACCCTCGTGGAAAGTCTTCAACCGGTGCCCATTCACCTTCTGCACCTCTTCTGAGTCCAAGCTCTGAATCTCTACACTGCCATAAGGAAAATTTTTAGTTATGATGTAGGGTCCTTTCCAACGGGAACGAAGCTTACCTGGCATGAACTTCAGACGGGAATCGAACAGTAGAACTTTCTGACCGACTTCAAAGCTTTTCTTTAAGATCCTTCGGTCATGAAACTGTTTGGACTTCTCTTTATAGATCCTGGAGTTCTCGTAGGAGTCCAAACACAGTTCCTCCAATTCCTGTAACTGAAGTAGTCGTGCCTCGCCAGCTTCGTCAGAGCTCATGTTACACTTCTTGATCGCCCAGAATGCTTTGTGCTCAATCTCCACGGGTAAGTGGCACGCCTTACGAAAAACCAACCGGTATGGGGACATACCGATAGGAGTTTTGTAAGCGGTGCGGTAGGCCCACAAAACATCCTATAAACGAACGCTCCAATCCTTCCTACTCGGTCTCACGGTTTTCTCCAGAATTGACTTTACCTCTCTGTTGGAGACCTCGACTTGCCCATTGGTTTGAGGATGGTAGGCGGTGGACACTCGATGATGCACACCATACTTCCTCAGCAAAGCCTCCACAGATCGGTTGCAGAAATGAGTTCCCTGGTCACTGATTATGGCTCGTGGGATTCCAAACCTGGTAAAAATATTAGACTGAACAAACCTAACAACAGTATTAGAATCGTTAGTCTTCGTGGCTTTCGCCTCAACCCACTTGGAAACATAATCAACAACCAGCAATATGTAAGAAAAACCACAAGAAGGAGGGAAGGGTCCCATAAAATCCATGCCCCAAACGCCAAAGATTTCATAGACTAAAACAGAGGTTTGAGGCATTTCATTTCTACCAGATATTGACCCTACTCTTTGACATCTATCGTAGGTTTTACAAAATTCATACGAATCTTTAAACAGAGAAGTTCAGTAAAACCCACTATCTAAAATTTTCCTAACTGTCCTCCTAGGCCCAAAATGTCCCTCACATGCATAGTCATGACAGAAAGTAAGAATAGATGCATGCTCATACTCAGGGACACATCTCCTAATTATCTGATCAGAACAAAACTTCCATAAATGGGGATCCTCCCAAACATAGGACTTAGCGTCGCTTTTCAGCTTAGCTTTCCTAGCAGAAGAGAAACCAGATGGAAAATTACCTGTGACCAAGTAATTCACCATATCAGCATACCAGGGAAGGACTGTATCGGCTCTGAAGAGTGTCTCATCGGGGAAATCTTCATTCAGAGGCAGAAGGTCTTCTTTTCTGACCAAGCGGCTCAGAGGGTCGGCTACCGGGTTCTCTGCTCCTCTCCTATCCTTGATCTTCACATCGAAGTCCTGGAGAAGCAAAATCCATCGAAGTAGCCTCGGTTTGGAATCTTTCTTGGTCCTCAGGTACCAAACAGCTGCATGATCAGAGAAAACAGTTATTTGAGAGCCAATAATATAAGGACGAAACTTATCTAGCGCAAATACAATAGAAAGAAGTTCTTTTTCGGTTGTCGTATAATTGCACTGCGCTGGATTGAGCGTCCTGGAGGCATAGTAAATGACACGACTCTTGTTCTCGATCCTCTGACCAAGCACTGCTCCCAAGGCATAGTTGCTAGCGTCACACATTATCTCGAAAGGCAAGTCCCACAGGGGTGGGTGTATGATGGGCGCGCTCGTCAAACTACCCTTAAGCAAATCGAAGGCTTTTCTGCACTCCTCCCCAAAATCGAAGTGACATCCTTCTGAAGGAGGTACGTCATAGGCATGGTAACGTTGGAGAAGTCCTTGATAAACCTGCGATAAAACCCTGACCAAGAAAAGACCGAACCTCCCTAACATTCGTTGGGTATGGAAAGATTAGAGATAACATCTATTTTAGCCTTATCTACCTCTATATCCTTAGCAGAAACCACATGACCTAAAACGATACCTTGACTAGCCATAAAATGACATTTTTCGAAATTCAGAACAAGGTTTATTTCAATACATCTTTTCAGGACATTCAATAAATTATTTAAACAGTCATCGAAGGAATTGCCATAAATTGTAAAATTATCCATGAACACTTCAATGCATTTTTCTACAAACTTAGAAAAAATACTCATCATGCATCTCTGAAATGTACCGGGTGCGTTACAAAGCCCAAAAGGCATCCTTCTAAATGCAAATGTGCCAAAGGGGCACGTGAACGTTGTTTTCTCTTGGTCTTCTTTGGCTATGGGGATTTGGTAAAAGCTAGAGAAACCATCGAGAAAACAAAAGAATGGCTTCCCAGCTAAACGCTCCACCATCTGATCAATAAAAGGAATGTGAAAATGGTCCTTCCTAGTGACCTCATTCAGTTTCCTAAAGTCTATGCACATTCTCCATCCATTTTGAATTCTTTTGGGCACTAATTCATTTTTCTCGTTCCTAACCACAGTTATGCCAGTTTTCTTAGGAACGACATGTATAGGACTGACCCACTTACTATCTGAGATAGGATAGATGATACCTGCTTCGTGGAGTTTGAGGGATTGAGCCTCCTTTGGGGCTCTCGTGAAGGTTTCGCTCCATCCTCGAGCAGGATTCTGTGCATGCACGAAGCTGGAGTTAGCCCATGTAAATCTGCTAATGTCCATCCAATTGCCAGCTTGTGCTCTTTAAGAACTTCCATTAATTTCCCTTCCTGAGCCGGTATAAGATCCTTCGCTATGATGACCGCCAACGTCTCATCATCCCCCAAATACGCGTATTTGAGTTGATCATGTAAGTCCTTCAATTCTAATGTAGGTGCCTACAAAGTAGAGGGGAGCATCTTAACATGATTTTGAACAATTGCCAAAGCAGAGATAGTTGAATCACAAGGTTCATGCACATCAGATTCATCAAAAAGCTCAGTAAAAAACAATGGGTCATCCCCATCTCTATCAGACATGCATTCATCCTGAACTAGCAATTCAATTGTATCTATTTGACAAAGAGAGTGGACACCCTCATCATGCTCTAACTCATTAGACACAATAACCTCAACAACTTGTCCATGATACTCAACAGATAGAGTGCCCTTATCAACATTTATCTTAGTTCTAGTAGTTTTCATAAAGGGCCTACCTAATAAGATCGAAGCAGACGAAGAAGTAGAATTTCCATCCATTTTCAGAATATAAAAATCCACAGGAAAAATCAGCCCATTAACATTAACTAATACATCTTCCACTATTCCTAAAGGATGCACGAAAGACCTATCAGCAAGTTGTATAATAATATCGGTTTCCTGTATTTCTTTTAAATTCAAATCTTGATAAACGGAGTGAGGCATGACACTAATGGAGGCTCCTAGATCTAGCATGGCTCTTCTAATTTTCCTACCTCCAATCGTGCCAGGGAGAGAAAACATACCCTGATCATCGCATTTTTCTGGTAAGTTCTTTGTGATCAAAGCGGAAACGTTCTTACTTACCACGACGCGTTCTTTCTCTTTTGTCTTCCTCTTGTTGGTGCATAACTCTTTCAGGAACTTAGCGTACCTTGGAATTTGCTTGATGGCATCCAACATAGGGATATTGATCTCTACCTTCCTGAATGTGTCTAGGAACTCCTCCTCGTAGTTCTCCTTCTGTTGTCTTGCTAACCTGCTAGGAAAAGGAGCCTTAGGCACATAAACTCTAGTACATGTAGGATCGAAATTTACCCCTTTCCACCGTGGTTCGGGATTTTCTGTATGTGGCTCGATGTGGCCGTGATCGACTTCCACTGGTGGGGTACTCGTGGGAAGCTGCTTCCCACTTCTCAGAGTGATGGCACTAGCGTTTTCTACGTTCTGATGCTCCATCACTGTCACCTTCTCGGCCATCTGAGACATTTCTTTGCCCAGATCTTACACCATCGTTCCAAAACCGTCTAGTCTTTCCAGAGTGTCCTCCTGAAATTTCCGGTTAGCTGAAACAAAATCTTGCAAAATATTTTCAAAAGAATTACCTGAAAATGATGTCTGAGCTTGCACAGAAGCTTGAGAAACATTTTCCGCTAACCAGATCATTGCATTGCCTATTTCCGACACTCGAGCATTAAGCGCGTTTAACTCAATTGAGAAACGGTCTTGCTCACCCCCTTTACCTTCGTAATGGTGCGAATTTTAAGCCATATTTGAGATTAGCTGTCTTGCTTCTTCAAGTGTTTTATCCATGAGTGAACCTCCACTGGCGGCATCAATAAACTGCCGAACACGTGGGAGCAAGCCATCACAAAAATGCTGAATGAGGAGTTGATCGGTTATTTGATGGTTAAGACAACTCTCGCACAAACGATTAAACCTTTCCCAACAATCATAAAGGTTCTTTCCTTCTGCTTGCATGATACCGCATATTTGCTTCCTGAGGGAGCCGACCTTCGAAGGGGGAAAATACTTCTCTAAGAACATTCCCTGCATCTTCTCCCAGGTGGTGATGGACCTAGGTGGAAGGTAATACATCCAATCCTTCGCCTGTTCCTTTAAAGTGAAGGGGAAGGCCATTAGAAAAAGCTGAGCTTCGGTTGCATTATCGGTCCTCATTGACGAACACACCATCTTGAAGGCTTTGAGGTGTCTGATGGGATCCTCATCTGCGTTACCAAAGAAAGAAGGAACTGAGTTGATTAGACTAGCCTTGAGTTCAAAGTTACCTGCTAATACCGGATACAATATACTCGATGAATTCTGGTCTAGCCCAGCTGCGGTAAGTTGCCTCAAAGTCCTTTGTTGCTCAAAATTACCCACGACCTCCATCTTTGCGCTTTCTTTTGGTTTTTCAGGGAATCACTGCGCTTAAAAACTCAAACAAAACGGGTAAAATAATACAAGAAAAATAAATTGTACAAACAAAGTAAAGAAATTTTTTTAAAACAAACAAATTAAACTTAATCAAACTAAATTAAATCTAATTCCCCGGCAACGACGCCAATTTTGGTAGAGCACTTAATGGGGTGCTCCAACTTCAAGCTGTCGTGGCTTGCCAAAATAATATTTATAAAACCCGAATGCACCGAGCTATTTGTAGCTTAGTGGTAACGAGGTCGATCCACAGGGAATTATGAAATTTAATTCAACTAAATCTAATTTGCTAATTCTAAAAAGTGTGTAAAAAGAATGTAAAAATATGATTGTGATTTGGTTTGGGGGAAGGGAGCTCCGAGCATGTAATACTAACGGAAAATTAAATGACAAGTGCAAAATTAAATGGTTGTCCTTAACTTCGAGTAATGGGATTGATCGCTATGGACGTTCAATTCATCGATACAATTAATTAGCTAATTATGCTTCAGCACACAATTCATTTGGCTAATTTCTAACTCAAATGACCCAAAGATATAATTAGACATGTGCAATTCTAATTGTTCTTGGCCAATAATCCATTCAAGGTAGCGACCCTTAAATTGACCATAAGCCAGTAACGGGAACATTGTGACGGTTTAATCCTAAGACTAACCCGATTTCTCTCTCGCCCTAAGCCTAACATGAAAACGTTAACTAATTCAAATCCCCAACTGTCACTTTGGGTTGAATTACCTAGCCATGCTTAAGCCCTTGCTACCTAGCGATTTGGACAATTATACGCCCCAACCTTTAGCCCTCTATCATGCATAAGAATTAGGGAGTCAACCTAACTAAGCTATACATGTTAGAATTGAATAAGAACAAGCAAGAGATGCAAGAAATACTAATTAGCTCAACATTTACAAAGGGGAAAATCTCCCCAAACATCCATAATTACAATCCCAAAACTCAAAATTAAACACTAACCTTGTTTCCATGGAGGATGAATAAATCAAACCCCCCATGGAAGAGCTTAGTACCATACAAGAAGAGGAGAAGAAAAGCTCAAAATGGGTGTAGAAATGGCGTAGACCCGAGGCTGAAATTCGGAGAAGAAGATAGCCAAAATTTGGAGTTTTTCACGCTTTTAATCGTCGGAGCGTCGAGACGCTGTGCCCTAAGTTGGCCGCGCACGCGCGCGCTGGCGTCGAGACGCTCGGACAGCGTCTCGACGCTGGGGCGCGTCAATCTGAAAATCGTCGGGCTGGCGTCGAGACGCTCGGACAACATCTCGACGCTGGCAGCGTTGAGCGGGCGTGGAGCGCGCGCGCTCGACGCTGGGGCGCGTCAAATATCGGAAGGCAGTCGGGGCGGCGTCGAGACGCTCGGACAGCGTCTCGACGCTGCTGCTCATGCTGGTTGCTCTCGGTTTGATGGCCAAAAACTCCCCTTTCAAGGCATTTTTTGCCATTTCTTCAATTCTTCAAGCCCTTTCACTCCCAATGCATCTATGAAGCTCTAAAACGTCGCTTTAAGCCCCAAAACGTGTCCTTAGACTTCTCGAGCTCTCGACCATGAAATCACCTACAAAAAGGCATTTTAATAAATATTTGACATGGTTCTAGCCAATATTAGGGACATAATAATAGCTCTATTTTGGAGCTATCAAAATACCCCCGACCTAAATCTTGCTAGTCCTCGAGCAAGGTATACTCTAAATTATCTCCAAAGAATTAGTTGCATGCTGAAAACTCTAACCTCAATGCTTGTGAAACAAGGTACTTAAATAAATGCAAAACCATCAAATGCATGCAAACGTTGAAAACATTCCAAAATCTTTACTCCTATTCCCTTACGTGTGTGTGTGTGTTTAGCACCTCTCAACCTAGCTCATGCAAGCCCGAAACAACCTTATACAACCCTATAACTCGTTTTCCCCTACTCATGCAAGCCCGAACAGTCTAACGACTTTTAACACCTCTATTTTGGAGCTATCAGGGTACTACATGGTTTGGATAACAAATCAAATACATATTTTCGTTGTGACAAAAAGATACATTTGCTTTCATCACTTCTATACCCAAAAAGTATTTCAGTGTTCCAAAAGGAAAGGTTTGAGAGAAGATATACCTGGTGTATCATTTCTAGTGATGACAATATCATCAACTTATACAACAAGCAAGGTAATACCATTCTCAGACCGTCTGTAGAAGACAAAATGATTAGAGGTACTCTTCTTCATTCCAAACTGCTCAAGTTGCTTGACTAAATTTACCAAACCACGCTCGTGGACTCTACTTCTATCCATACAACGATTTTCTAAGACAAAAAACTTTATCACTCTCCCCTTGAGCAACAAATCCAAGCGGTTTCTCTATTTAAACTTCCTCTTGAAGATCACCATGGAGAAAAACATTTTTTTATGTCAAGTTGATGCAAAGGCCAACATTGAGTAGCAGCCATGGAAATAAACAAGCGGAAAAAAGTTAACTTTGCAACTGGAGAAAAAGTGTCAGAATAATTAATCCCATAGATTTGAGCATAGCCTTTAGCAACAAGGTGTGCTTTAAAACGAGCAACCGATCCGTCAAGGTTAACCTCGATTGCAAACACCCATTTACACCCAATAATATTTTTTGCTGCAAGACGAGACACTAAATCCCAAGTACTATTATCATCTAAAGCATTCATATCTTCAATCATTGCATTACGCCAACTAGGATGAGATAAAGCTTCAAGAATAGAGTTAGGGATAGAGACAAAATCAATTGATGTAATATGTAACACTCGTAAACTTCAAGTAAGTCTATTTTCGATTTTAGAGAATGATTTTGGATTTAAATTCTTTTATGGTCAACCTTGGGTTTATTAATTGGGTATATGGATCTTAATTTGAGAACTTATGTCATGAAGGGTAACTTGGGTGTTTCCAACACTTTGAATTTTATTTAGTTTGTTTTATTTATGGGAAAGAAAAGAAAAAGAAAAGTAAGAGAGAGAAAAGGAAAAGAAAAAAATAACTTGTTTTTTGAAATCCCTAAAAAAAAAAATCATTTTCTTTCTTCTTCTTCTCCTTCACTCTCACGCACACCCTGCTGAAGCTTTTTGCGCTGAAGACAGCTTCCCTCTGGCGACCCTCGCTCCACGTGTATCCGACGTCGTCCCTATGTTTCAGCAAGAGCCGACAACCTCGTCTTCCTCTCCAGCGCGTGGCGGCACAAGGGAACAACACGTTTCTTCCCCTCTCTCCGGCAAGCTTTTTACGGCGACGACGCCGCCCTCCTCCAGCGCTCTCTTCAGGTGTGACAACGACACTAATTCGTTGGTTAGTCCGACAAGGTTAGTCTTCTATCTAACAACTTGATTTCATGTAATTTTGGTTTTAAATCGCTTCAAACTCATGACCCGCCCTTCGTTTGGTGTTGAGTCCAAGTATTCATGACCCAACGGCTTCAGATTTATGAGAATCAAGCGTCAATGAATACTTTTCAACAACATTTCGTGTCGTTTGGGTAAAATTCAGTAAGCAACCTTTGCTCTAAAGCTCTTTTTAGACTTTGTTTAAGTGCTGGATTTTAGGCTCTAAATTATGGACCTCTTCATGCATAGTTTAGATTAGCGAATTCGAGATTTGAGGTTGATGTTGGGTGCGAATAACGTTTGGGCATTTCTCGGACTAAGCTATCAATCTTAAAGGATTTAATTTTTCAGTTTTGAATGTTGTTCTGAATTGTTCAGGTTGGACACAAGCGAAACCATTAGTGCTTGTTGGTCGCCTAATGTAAGTGGCTTAACCCTCAGGTCAACACGCCTCGGGGCTTTAATATATGATTTAGTGAAACTGAACGAATGACATATGCTCTTGTTGGGCAGTGTACTGTTTATGTTAACTTAATTTATAAATGTAACATATGCTCTTGATGAATAGTGTTCTGATTACATGATTTTCAGCCGAGTATGTTTATGTTAATTCAGTTTATAACTGTTAGAAATTATAGTATTTATAATTATGTAGATAATAATTATTAATATTTAGTCTTTATTGACTTTATTTTATTTTTCCTTATTGTATTAGATCTTTTACTTTCCTTATTGTATTAGGTCTTTTACTTTCCTTATTGTATTAGGTCTTTTACTTTCCTTATTGTATTAGGTCTTTCTCCTATAGACCTAAGATTCCACATGTCTAATAAGAGATTATTATTCTCCTAAATTTAAGATGGTATCAGAGCAGGAAACCCTAACTCTTTAAAATCCTAGCCGCCACTTTCACCACGGTCGGAACCCTAGCCGCCGTTGTCGCAAGCACACTTCTACACCCATTTTTTTGTTCACGCGATGAAGATGAAGTTGGGTTTGTGAACCGATCCAATTTGGTTTGGTTTACTGCAATATTCGTCAGGTTCAGTGGTTATTTGCTTGGTTCAATTTTGGTTTATATTTATTATTTCCCATTAACTCACGATTTGATACCATGACAAATGAGCAAATTCATCAAATCTTTAAATTGCTACCAACCAATTTATCATCTAATAATTCTTGTGCTTCGGATCATATGACTAGTTCTTCTCATTTTTTTGACTCATACTCTCCTTCGTATTCTAATGAAAAGATTTGAATTGCAGATGACAGTTTTTCTTCTATTACAGGAAAATGAACTATTAAATTGACTGAAAATATCTCCCTATAGTCTGTCCTCCATGTTCCAAAATTAGCCTGTAACCTTTTATCTGTCTCGAAACTTTCTAGAGACTCTAACTGTCGTGTTATATTCTTTAAATCTCACTGTGTTTTTCAGGATCAGGAATCGGAGAAGATGATTGGCACTGCTAGGATGTTTGATGACCTCTACTACTTTAATGAAGGTTTTTTTAGCAATAAAATAACTCAGGGTCTCAGTAGTATTAGTTTTCTTCGTGTTAATGAACAAATTATGATTTGACATCGTAGACTAGGACATCCAAGTTTTCCTTACCTCAAACATTTATTTCCAAACTTATTTAAGGGAATTGATTGTTCCTTTTTTAATTGTGGAAGTTTCATTTTTGCAAAAAATCACCGTTCCACATATTTACCAAAACCTTACAAAGCTTCCAAACCTTTTTATTTAATTCATAGTGATGTTTGGGGTGCTTCTAAAATTAGGACTCATAGTGGAAAAAGGTGGTTTGTGACTTTTATTGATGATCATACTTGTCTATCTTGAGTTTTTTTAATGGAAAAAAAATCTGAGGTGAAAGATATTGTTAAAAGTTTTTACAATATGATTGAAACTCAATTTCAAACCAAAATTTGTATTTTACACTCTGATAATGGAACAAAGTACTTTAATGAAGTTTTTGGTGATTTTTTGAAAGATAAAGGTATTGTTCATCAGTCTACTTGTCGGGATACTCCTCAGCAGAATGTGATTGCTGAAAGAAAAAATAGGCATTTACTTGAAGTAGCTCGGGCTATAATGTGTTCCATGCATGTTCCAAAATATTTATGGGGTGAATCAGTTCTCACGGCTACTTATCTAATAAATAGGATGCCTAGTAAGATCTTGAATTTTAAAACTCCAATTGACTGCTTTAAACATATTTTTCCAACATCTCTAATATATTATGATTTACCTCTCAAAGTTTTTGGGTGTACTACTTATGTTCATATACCTAGTCACTTTCGGTCAAAACTTGATCATAGAGCTTGGGTTACTCTTCAAGTCAAAAAGGTTATAAGTGTTTTGATCCTCAGACAAAAAAACTTTTTGTGAGCATGAATGTGTCTTTTTTAGAAAATCAACCATATTTTACCCAAAGTTCTCTTCAGGGGGAGAAAGTAATTTTGGAAGATAACTTCTGGGATGTTTCTACTTGTCTTCCTAGTCTTATTTTTCCTGATGTTACTAGTCCTTCGATGCCAAGTATAGAATCTTCTCAATCAGGGGGAGAAATACTACAAAATGATCCTATTGATCAAGTTCCCGAGTTACAGTTTTATACTAGAAGAAAATTCAATCAGAGTAACCAACACTAGATAGTTGATCCTTCGCAGAGCCAATCTGAGACTCCGACGAATGAAACTGAAAATCTTGGTAATCCTTCCTTTGTTCCTACTTCTTCAATTATTAAAAATACTTTGCCAGTTGTGTCTGATCTTGATGTTCCCATAGCCATTAGAAAAAGATACTTGAATTTGTACCAAATATCCTTGCAAATTACATGTCATATCAAAATTTGTCAAATAGTCATAAAGTTTTCACTTCTAGGATAGATGATTTGTTTGTTCCAAGGAATATACATGAGACCTTAGAAGATCCAAATTGGAAAGTAGAAGTTATGGAGGAGATGAATGCTCTAAAACAAAATGGGACTTGAGAAATAGTAGAATTGTCGAAAAATAAGAAATCAGTGGGCTGTAAATGGGTGTTCACCATAAAATGTAATGCAGATGGTAGTATTGAGAGATATAAGGTCAGACTGGTAGCTAAAGGTTTCACTCAAACATATGGGATTGATTATGACGAAACGTTTGGCCCTGTTGCTAAAATCAACTCTATTAGAGTTCTTTTGTCTCTTGTAGTAAATTCAGATTGACTTTTTTATCAACTCGACGTGAAAAATGCCTTTCTGAATGACGATCTTGAGGAGGAGGTTTTTATGAGCTTACCACCAGGTTTTGAAAAAGAACTCGGGTGGAGTAAAATTTGCAAATTAAAGAAAACCCTTTATGGTCTTAAACAGTCTCCGAGAGCTTGGTTTGAGCGTCTTGGAAAAGTTGTGTCTAGCTATGGATTTCTTCAAAGTCAAGCAGATCATACTATATTTTATAAACACTCTAAGAATAATAAAATCTCAATTTTGATTGTCTATGTAGATGATATTATTCTCACAGGTGATGATGAAGTTGGTCTAGTTGATCTCAAGAAAAATCTTGCAAGTGAGTTTCAGATCAAGGACTTGGGACCGCTGAAATATTTTTTAGGGATGGAATTTGCAAGATCGAGGAAAGGTATCTTTGTTAATCAAAGAAAGTATGTCCTCGACTTACTCAAGGATACTGGATTACTTGGTTGCAAGGTAGCAGAAACTCCTGTTTAACCTAATCTAAAGCTACAAGTAGCAAAAGTAGAAGAAATAAAGAACAAGGAACGATACTAAAGACTTGTTGGAAGATTAATTTATCTATCTCATACGCGCCCTGATATTGCATATGCCGTAAGCATGGTAAGTCAGTTTATGCATGCACCAGGACCAACTCATTTTGATGTTGTTTACAGAATTTTGAGGTATCTAAAAGGGATTCCTGAAAAATGTATTTTATTCCAAAAACATAATCACTCCCAAGTAGAAGTTTATACTGATGCAGATTGGGCAGGAAGTATTACAAATAGAAGATCTACCTCTGATTATTGTTCCTTTGTTGGTGGGAACCTGGTTACTTGGAGAAGTAAAAAACAAAATGTAGTGGCTAGGAGTAGTGCTGAAGCAGAGTTTAGAGCTTTAGCGCATGAAATTTGTGAAGGCATATGGATCAAAAGGATACTAGAAGAACTAAAGTTTTCTCAGACTAAACCTATACAAATTTATTGTGATAATAAGGCTGCCATATCTATAGCGCATAATCCAGTTCTACATGATAGAACTAAACATATTGAGGTTGACAAACATTTTATTAAAGAAAAGATTGATACAGGTGAAATATGTATTCCTTATCTTCCGACGACAGAGCAAATTGCTGATGTACTAACTAAGGGGCTTCCGAAGAAGCAATTCGATAAATTGATTGACAAGCTGGCTATGGAAGACATCTTTAAACCAGCTTGAGGGGGAGTGTTAGAAATTCTAGTATTTATAATTATGTAGATATTAATTATTAATATTTAGTCTTTATTGACTTTATTTTACTTTCCTTATTGTATTAGGTCTTTCTCCTATATAAGAAGACCTAGGATTCCACATGTCTAATAAGAGATTATTATTCTCCTAAATTTAAGAGTAACATATACTCTTGATGAGCAGTGTTCTGATTACATGATTTTCAGCCAAGTATGTTTATGTTAATTCTATTTATAATTGTAACATATGCTCATGATGAATAGTGTTCTGATTATAGGACTTTCAGTCATGCAAGTAGTTTATGTTAGTTCAACTTATAAATGTAATATATGCTCTTGTTGAAGATTGTTCTGATTACATGACTTTTAGTCTTCAAGTTTATGTTAGTTAAAGTTATAAATGTAATATATTGGTAGTGAACTTTTGTACGTTCACAAATTTCGGGTTGTCGAAACCCGCCAAAATAACATTTATAATACTGAAACTACTGAACTAACTTGTAGTTAGTGGTAACGGGTCAGTCCGCAGGGAACCTAAATTATTCTCTCTTAATTAATTTCTATTTGTCTTTTTAATTAAAACAATAAAATAAAGCGATAAAAAAGGGGAGGTTAAACCAACGGAAAATTAAATAGCGTGAACTATAAAATTGACAGATATGCTTGATTGATCTAATGGACTTTGGTTCATTGATTAACAAAGAAAATAGCCAAGACGCTTCATGCACACAAAATGTTTTGTCCCTCTCGGGTCCAAAACATCCCAAAGACTTAATTAGAAACAAAAAATCCTAATTAAACATGCACGCTAATTAATCTAAGTTCATGAGTCTTAAATCAATTAACAAACAATAACGTGTATCATTGAGACAAATTAATCCTAAAACTAATTCGATTTGTCTCTTAATCTTAAGTCCGCCGTGAGAACGTTAATCAACTCCTACCCCCAGCTGTCACTTAGGCTCGAATTGATTAGCCACGAGCTGGACTTTCGCTACTATGTATTAAGGCTTGTTAGGAATTAACACTAGCCGACTAATCATGCGTAACTAATTATGGACGTTACTCCTAATTGGAAAGGCAAGTCATTCGTTCTTAATACAGACCAAGAGATGCAAGGAACTCATACAAACATCAATTTTCTCCTTATCCACCTCTATACCCCTAGATGACACAACGTGACCTAGGACTATGCCTTGACTGGCCATGAAGTGGCACTTTTCGAAATTTGAAACCAGATTCGTTTCTATGCACCTTTCCATAACACTGGACAAATTAACAAGACAATCATCAAATGAACTCTCATAGACAGTAAAGTCATCCATAAAGACCTCTATGCATTTTTCTACAAATTCAGTGAAAATACTCATCATACAACGCTGAAACGTCCTTGGAGCATTACAAAGGCCAAAAGGCATCCTCCTATATGCATAAGTGTCAAACGGGCAGGTAAACGTGGTTTTTTCCTGGTCTTCCTAAGCTATGGGAATTTGGTAAAATCCAGAAAATCCATCTAAAAAATAGAAATATGGCTTCCCAGCTAAACGCTCAACCATTTGATCGATAAAAGGGATTGAAAAATGATCCTTTTTGGTCACATCATTCAGTTTTCTAAAATCAATACACATCCTTCAACCATTTTGGACTCGTTTAGGTACTAACTCACCCTTCTCATTCCTAATAATAGTTATTCTCGTATTTTTAGGCACAACATGAATCGGGCTTACCCACTGACTATCAGAAATGGGATAGATGATACCTGCGTCAAGGAGTTTGTGTATCTCGGACAACACTACCTCTTTCATGGTCGGGTTTAGTCTCCTCTGAGGCTCTCAGGAGGGTTTCGCTCCATCATTAAGCCGAATTTTGTGCATACATAAAACTGGACTCAACCCATGCAAATCCGCCAACGTCCATCCTATCGCTCGTTTGTTCTTCTTCAGTATCTCAACCAACTTGCCTTGCTCTGACGTAAGCTCCTTAGAAATTATTACCGGAAGTGTCTCCACCTCCCCCAAGTACACGTATTTGAGGTGACCCGACAACTCCTTAAGTTCCAAATTGGGAGCCTGCAAAAGAGAGGGTAACATCTTAGTTGGCTTCTCACATGCCTCTAAAGTAAGGACATCTTGTTCACATGAATCAGAAAAAAGGGGCATGTTATTCTCAATTTCGCCAACAGACTCAGTAAAAACAAATGGGTCATCCCCATCAACAACAGTCATGCATTCTTCCTGTTCTAATGTGTCTATCAAATCAATTTTACAAAAAGAGTGCACATCAACATGGTGTTTCATGGCATTAAAGACATTAAATTCAAACACCTCTCCTTCATACTCCACAGACAAAGTACCATCATGCACATTAACCTTAGTCCTAGCAGTTTTCATGAAAGGCCTACGCAACAGAACTGAAGCAGCAGATGATGAATTATCTTCCATTCTTAGGACATAAAAATCAGCAGGAAAAATAAGATCTCTAACCCGAACTAACACATCCTCAACTACTCCTAAGGGGTGTATAGAAGACCTATCAGCCAATTGGATTATGACACTAGTTTCCTGCAATTCTTCCAGATCAAGACTTTTGTAAACAGAGTATGGCATCACATTTATCGAAGCCTTTAAATCTAGCATTGCATGCTTGATTTCCTTATCCCCTATGGTGCATGGTAAGAGAAACATACCTGGATCCTGACATTTATCTGGCATGTTTCGCGTGATCAAGGCAGACACATTTTTACTTACCACCACTCTTTCGGTGCTCTTCGCCTTTCTTTTGTTAGTGCACATCTCCTTGAGGCATTTTGCGTACCTTGGAATATGTTGTATGGCATCCAACAGGGGTATGTTGATTCCGACCTTCTTCAATGTATCGAGGATGTCCACGTCCTTGTCTTCTTTGGGTGGTCTCACTAACTTGCTAGGGAAGGGAGCAGAAGGAATATAAGACTTAATAGAAGGAGATGGGTTAGCATATACCGTGTTCTCAGGAGGCGGTGGTTGTCACTTTTCTTCATTCTTCTCGGGACTCTTGTCGGACTCTTCAGGTGTAGACCGCGATGATATTTCTTTACCACTCCTGAGGGTAATGACGTTAATGCTTTCCGCCGCATGGGTCTTTACCTTACTCATCCTATCTTTAATCTCAGTGATCCCCTCACTCAGAAACTTAATTTGCACTCTGGTTTCTTCGCAATGCTCTATGCTCATTTCCACAAAGGACTTGAACATTCCTTCAATGGATTGACCTGAAACAGAAGGAAGAGCTTGCGATGAGTTTTCTTGCAATTTAAGGACAACGCTACATACCTTAGACAATTGAGCCTTAAGCTCGTTTACTTCAGTCGACAACCGAGCTTGCTCATTTCCTCCTCCATACTGCTGAAGGTTCCCTGCCATGTTGGAGATCAACTTTCTGGCCTCTACAGGTGTCTTGTCCCTAAGAGCTCCTCCACTCGCAGCATCTAGCATCTACCGGTCATATGGTTGCAAACCGTCATAGAAAACCGAATGAGGTCAGCCTCCGTTATTTGATGGTTCGGGCAGCTCTCGCACAGCTGAGTGTATCGTTCCCAACACTCGTGAAATGTCTCTCCTTCCGCTTGAGCGATCCCGTAGATCCTCTTCTTAAGGATTATAGCTCTCGAAGCTGGAAAATACTTCTCCATAAACACGTTCTTCAACTCGTCCCAAGTAGAAATGGTCCCCAAAGGTAAGTAGTGCAGCCAGTCCCTTGCCTTCTCTTTCAGGGTGAACGGAAAGGCCCTCAAACTGAGCTGATCTTCAGTCACTTCACTCGGTCTCATAGCAGAACACACCATTTGGAAAGCTTTGAGGTGCTTGATGGGATCTTCTTCTGTTTCACCACAAAAAGAAGACAATTGATTAATTAAACCGGATTTAAGTTCAAACTTACATGTAATTTTCGGGTAGGAAATGCACGAAGGTTGGCGGTTCAAATTAATCATCGCCAACGGTCGGAGTGTTTTCTGAGTTTCAGCTTCATCACCATCCATAAAGGCTTCCATTTTCTCAAATTAAATATTTGCACTCTAGTAAACTTAACAAACAAATCAAATTATGCAAATAATAAAAGAATAAACAAATCAAAATAAAAATTCAAAAAGTTTACAAATTAAATTTAAATTAGGCCGAATTAACCTTAATTCCGCGGCAACAACGCCAATTTTGGTAGCGGTATTTTTGAATAACCGCAAATTTCGGGTTGTCGAGACCCGCCAAAATGAATTTATAAATACCCGATTTCACCGAGCAATTCGTAGCTTAATGATAACGGGGTCGGTCCTCAGGGAATTATGCTAACCACAACTTAATTTTAATTAAATTTTCAAATTAAAGAAATGAATAAATTGGGGGAATTTTTGGGGAAACATAATTGGAAAGACGCTAACGGAAAATTTGCACAAGAGGAGAAAATTCAATCTAACGAAGCGTTCGACTTGGGATGCTTGGAACTAAGAATTAGCTAACATTTGGATCACAGACTAACGGAAAAAATAGCTAAACATATGGATAAACACGCAATTCGTTTCAATTGAGAATTCAATTTAAACACGCCCCATGGATAATAATTAGACAAAATAAATATGCTAATTAAGCATACCGATTGGACATTGGGGGCCAACGCTCGCCCAAGACCAATCGATAGCGACGGGCTAATTGCGACGATTGTCTAAGTTGGAAGCCAAATTAGTATATCGATTTTAATTAATTCTTCAAGAATAATGAATGCCAAGAACACAAGGAAGCCTATGCATTCAATGACACCATCAATCCTTGTTACTAGGCAATTGTGAGAGGCACGACATCACAATTTTTAACTAAGGAACATGCTAGAAATCAAAGCCGTCAATTCCTATCAATCTAACATGCTCTTGTAATATGCATAGAAGAAGAAATTGGTTCATCCAATGTTCAAGCTAAAACAGAAATTAAAACCTTAATCTCACCAAAATTTGCTAATTACATAAGTTCTTTACAATCTCAAGCCAAACACTTACCTACTACTCACTCATGATGAAAAGACTTTGAATTGCTTCAATCCAAGCTCCATGGCTCCTTCAATGGTGGAATATAGCTTCAAAATGCCAAAAACAGGTGCGGAGCTCGAGGAAGAAGAGAGTTTTTTACCTAAAAAACGGACTTTTTAATTTATACTTCGTCGTAGCGTCGAGACGCTAGGGCAGCGTCTCGACGCTGCGCCCTAAAAATTCCAGCGCGCTGATGTCGGGGTGGCGTCGAGACGCTTGGGTGGCGTCGCGACACTAGGCAGCGTTGAGCGAGCGTCTCGACGCCACCCACTCGATGCTTGCTCTCGGGTGGAAAATACGGGGTGCGCTTCAGACTTTGGAGCGTCGAGACGCTTGGGGCAGCGTCGCGACGCTAGGCAACGTTGAGCAGCGTCTCGACGCTTCCGCTCAACGCTTGCTCTCGGGTTTGAGCATGAATTTTTGCCTTTGAGATTTCCAATTTGTCAAATCTTCATATTTTTTAATCTTTCTTTTCCCGAGGTGCTCTTGGGGCCTTATAACGGAATATTCAGCCTCGAACGACGTCAAACAGGCCCCATGAGCTCTTTATCAGTGAACACCTATAATCAAGGTTAATAAGCAAGAATAAGCACGGTATTATCATGAATTATGGACATAAATATAGCTCTAAAATGGAGCTATCAGTCATTATACTTACTAATTTGAGCACTATTGGATTGACTATTGGATGAACTGAATTGTGAAATCTCTATATGAAGAACTCTACTAAATGCATCTTTCAAAGAAGTAATCGTTGAGCCAGAGAGAATTTGTGTTTTAGCAATCTCAAATTCTGGTGGAAGTCTCTATATGAAGAACTCTACTAAATGCATCTTCCAAAGAAGTAATCGTTGAGCCAGAGAGAATTTGTGTTTTAGCAATCTCAAATTCTGGTGGAAGTCCATTCAGAGAACTCATGATAGACATATTTTCTCGCTGAGGTTGTTGAACCTTCATATTTGTTCTAAATGGGCGTAACACTGTAAGTTCTGCACATGTTTTCTTAAATTTCATAAAGTAGCTCGTAATTGATTGGTATTTCTGCTCTCCACGATAGAATGTCGTGCACACTTCAACCATTTGATTAACTTGCTCTTTTCCTGAGTATAAAAACTCCAAATACTCTAGCAGTTCCTTCACAAAATCACAATGATCAATCAAGTCAGCTACCTCACTCTCAATTGATTTCTTGATTTGAAGGTACAAACGAGTGTCATCTTGAAGCCAGGTCTTCTTTGTGTCATTAATTGGTGGATCATCAGTTATTTGATCATCCATTTCAGTGCTTCGTAAATAAAATCGAATGGTCCAACTCTCCACTCATAGTAATTGGAACCGTAAACTTTGACATAAAAGGAACCACATTAGATATCACCATATTTTTCATCTTAGTCCTTGGTAACACAAACCAATATTGAGAAGCCTCTAGATGAAAAAAAAGAGAAAAGAATCGAACACTAACCAAAATGATAAAATATCCAAACATACTCACACCCGAAAAAATTTGTCGAATCCAAACACACAGAAAGGCTGGAAAATCCAACCTGAGAAGAACGTAGTCGACGAAAGCTGAATCAGGACGTTCACGCGCACTCATGCACCGACGCATGGAGGTGGATGCATATTGTTCCGACGGCGGGTGTGTCTCACGCGCGACTGTTTTCGACGAACGACCATGGCGATCTGTAAAGAGTTTTGTGGAACAGATATTCAGATATTTTCTGTTATTGAGAATGGCCAAAGCCATGAGTATATATACAGTCATACAACTCCGATTTTGTAGGGAAGACTAACCATAACTTTATTCTAGGAAACATAAAGCTTAATATAGAAACTAAAGTGTTGACTTGAAGATATAGTCATAGTATATACAACCATATACAACGAGATTTACGGGGTAGACGGGTAGATCCCGATATATACGGCGCCTTTAATACTCCCCCTCAAGTTGGAGCATGGAGATTACAGATGCCCAACTTGCGAAGAAGAAGTGAAAATTGTGTTTTACCAAGGACTTTGGTTAAAAAATCTGTCAATTGTGCACCCGTCTGAACATGAGACGTAGAAATCGTACCATTTTGCACACCATCACGAACAAAGTGGCAATCTATTTCAATATGTTTCGTTCGTTCATGGAAAACCGGATTGGCCGCTATATAAAGAGCGGCTTGACTATCACAAAATAATTTCATGGGACGCACATGTTGTATCCCAAAACATGCCAAAAGGGATTTCAACCATTTTAACTTACATGTAGTAGTGGCCATAGATCGATACTCGGCCTCCGCCGAAGAACGAGAAATAGTTGGTTGTTTTTTCGTTTTCCATGACATAGGAGAAGAACCTATTAAGACCATGTAACCTGTCAATGATTTTTGTGTTAGTGGACAACTCGCCCAATCAATATCACAAAAAGCATATAGTTGAAGGTGAGCAGAATGCCCTGACCAGGACAACCTTTCAAATACCGCAAAACTCTCAAAGCTGCATCGCAATGTTCAACACGAGGATCACCCATGAACTAAGCTAGTGTATGCACAGAGTAACAGAGTTCATGTCGTGTAATCGTCAGGTATATAAGGCGACCTACAAGTCGCCGATACTTCTCTGGATCATCAATGTTGGCACCATTGATTGTGGCAAGATGATGATTCTGATCCATTGGTGTAGATACAGGGCATGCTCCAAGCAAGCCCGCTTCACTGATAATGTCAAGAACATATTTGCGTTGGGAAAGAAACAAACCGTCCTGCACACGTGCTACTTCTATCCCAAGGAAGTACTTGAGTATGCCCAAGTCTTTCATATGAAATCTCTCGTTGAGTTGTTGCTTGAATTTTGTAATTGCCAAAGAAGAAGAACCTGTAATGATAAGGTCATCGACATATACAAGAACATGTAAAGCAACACCATCCTTGGAATAATTAAACAATGAGTAATCAACATAAGATTGCGTAAAACCAATCTCCTTTAGGGCCGTCGAGAGCTTAGCAAACCAATTCTGAGGCGCTTGTCGAAGTCCATACAAGGACTTACGCAATCGACATACTTTGTCAGGGGCACCGGAGTTAAAACTAGGAGGGAGTCGCATATATACCTCCTCGGCAAGATCTCCGTGTAGAAAAGCATTATGCACATCCATCTGGTGAAGCTCCCACTTTCGTGCCACTGCAATAGCCAGACATGTGCGAATCGTGAGCATTTTTGCTACAGGAGCAAATGTTTCATTAAAGTCGAGTCCAGCAATCTGACGATTCCCATATACAACAAGACGCCCTTCTAATTGTTCAATCGCACCATCATATCGATATTTTATTTTATAAACCCACTTACAACCAATTGCTTTCTTTCCAGGTGGAAGATCCTCCAGAGTCCAAGTCTTATTCATTTCAAGTGCATCTATTTCATCTTGCATAGCCTTTCGCCAACCTGGATCCTTAACAGCCTCTTTAAAGGAGGTAGGTTCAGTTCCTGTAGTAATTGCTGCCAAAAAATGGGTGGGTTTTGCAGAAAATTTATCACAATTTACGTAATAAGCAATGGGAAAAGGAGTACCTGAGGACTTTGATGAATCGTGAACAGGTGATGTGACGGGTTTTGTAACACGGACGGTGTTGGTGATGAAATCCTTGAGTCTACAAGATGGTTTCTTTAATCGATGACCTCGACCAGTTTCAGGCACAACAAGTCCAGTATCCAAGTCACTAACTGCAGGTGGTGTACATACCGGTATAGTCAGTGGTATATCTTCTGACATACTCGAAGACTCAGCATTCCCCCGAGGTATATCTGCTGCCTGTTGGGTTTTATGTCCTAAAACTCGTAGTTTGTAAACTGTTTGAATGTAAATGTAAATATTATATTTCAATAAAGTTGTTATTGAATTTTAGTGAATTGTGTTTGTATTAACCTATACCAATAACTAACACCCATGGCAGTAGTGTGAGTACTTGAACTTCATGTGTGACATGAATGTGAATCAAGTTCAAGTAGACAGCCAAAAATGGTCTATAGTATAGGGATAAGGCTGGGTACCTTATCCTGGGGACACTATTGGACGCGGCTCACTTTGTATAGTACAAAACGATGTGATTCGAATCGTTTCATGTAGAGACATGTGAGTGAGGGCGTCCTGTGCAATGAGTTTGCACAAGACCGAACCAGAAATAAAATCGCTCTTTCTTTATAACACCGTTTACTGTAAAGACCGGTTTATTCTTATGATGACTTAGGTAACTCGATCTCAATGCTGAGCTTACTATGGACTCCTGTTTATTTGACCTTATCCTTTGACTTGTACGGGTGAGAGTGGCCAGATCGCCGACTCAATATGCCTACCATCTTGGGGATAAGATTGAATAAGTGGCTGGGGACATAGTTGTAGCAAGATTGGAGTTCACTCCTACCCGCTTTCAGGGTTAGTAGAGAGGTTGTTTCCTTAAGTGTTGACTCCAGGTCTTGAACAATGGGCCCATCCTCTCCTGATCAGGGAGGAATCTGATTTGATGGTTGGACCACAAATCAATTGTTCATTAGAGGTGTCAGTGGTACTTAAGGAACAAGATATAATACAAGGGTTAAACGGTATAAATGACCCGTTGTGATTATGAACGACCTGTGAAGGATCGACTTACTGATGATAGTTATATCAACAGGACACAATATATCTACAGTGAGGAGAGTGCAGCCCTTGGACTTTAGTGGAGTCTCCGGGGGTTAACGAATGTTGGTTAGTTCGGTTAAAAGAGTTTTGACCGGATAATCTCGTATCGTTGGAGCTCATGATCTGTAGGTCCTTACGGTTCTCCTGGCTAGCTCGGATAAAGCCGTGAAACAATATAAAAGAAAAGAAAAGAATTTGAATCGTTCAAATTCGGGTTTGTGGAAGAAGGATAGACATATTTAAATATGATTTAAATATGGACATATTTAAATATGATTTAAATATGAGATTGATCTGAAAACATGAATAGGATTCATGTGCAAAAAGTCGGTTTTCGGAAAACCGGGTATAATTGTATTATTTAATTAATATTTGATATTGATTAAATAATATTAATTAAAATATATATATATATTTTATTAATTAAAAAGTTTAATTAATAAAATAATTATTATTATTTTTAATAATAATAATTTATATATATATATATATATATATATTTACATGTGTCTTACATGCATGTAAGAAGAAGGATATATATATATTGACAGATCAAATAAAAAAAAAAAAAAAAAAAAAGGAAAAAGAAAATATGTTAGTGGAGATTTGGGTTCACAATTCACAATTGAATTGTGAATTCAATTTGAAGAACCCGCTTCTGTTTTCTTCTTCTTCCTTTGCTTTCTGAAAAATTGTTTTTCAGTTGAAGCTTCTTCCTTCTTTTCTTTTGTAAAAGGAGTCCCACCACTCCGTTTCTCGGCCTGAGGATAGCGGGACTACCGTGGGTGGTCCACGAACGTTTCGTGAGAAGGCTCGGTGAGCTCGTGAGGAGCTTCTGGCGGTGAATTTGGAGAATTACGAACGACAAGGGTATGTGTTCTAACTTCTCTTTTTCATTGCGTTTGCATGTTTCCATTTGTTTAAATTGATGAAATTAGAGTGTCCATGATCCAAATTCGCTTCCGCTGCGTGCCATGAGCGCTCCATCAATTGGTATCAGAGCGTTTTTGGCCACTCAATTTCTATCAATTTAAGTTATGGTGGGTTTTATTTAGAAATTGTTTCTGAATGGATTTCTAAAGTGAATATCGATTTTGGCATAGTTTCTTTTTGAATTTCATTATTTGTAATTGCCCGAGAATGTATGGGCTTTAATGCATGCTAAAGAGTCTGTATTTTTAGAGTCATTAGAGTCCATATAGGTTTCTTTGTGAAAGAAATTTGAGATTGAAACTCGCCGAAATGTTCGGTGTAAGTTCAATTTCATTCAAGGCAATACGAAGAGAAATTCGAAGAAAATTTGGCCGAAGCGTTCGGAGGAAGCAAGTTGGTCAAAGGCGGTGCGAAGAGTTCGAAGTCCGCTCAAGACGTAGCTTGTTGATCAAGCTTGTAATAAATTAGTTATTGCTTGCTAAATGCCAAAATCGATCCACTTTAGTGTGTTTAATTAATTATGCATTGCGAATGTATGTTTTAATTAAATTCCATGTTTGTATGTGCATAACGTATGCCATATAGATTTAAAATCTCACCGTAGGAAGCATGTTTCATGCATTGAAAATATGTTATAAGTGTTATAATATATCGTATGCATATTTGGCAATTCATGAGTTTTGATATAAAAGTTATATTAATTCATGAATTAGTTGTTATTAGTTCAATAGAATAATTGATATAAGTGTTATATTAATTATGAAATTGAATCAACAACATAGGTTGCCATAGTTTTATGCACATGGTATATTATAAGTGTTATAATGTATAGGATGCATGTTTATTCATGAGTATTAATATAAGAGTTATATTAATTCATGAATTAGATGTTGTTTGCTTAATAGAATAATTGATATAAGTGTTATATTAATTATGAAATTAAACATCCAACATTAGATGCATTTTGTTTGTTATAAGTGTTATAATGTATAGGATGCATGCTTAATTCATGAGAATTGATATAAGTGTTATATTAATTTATGAATTAGGAGTTGTATATTTAAAAACATAATCGATATAATTGTTATATTAATTATGAAATTAAATATTCAACTTGTCATGCCTTAGTGATGCATGTTTGAGAAGCATGTAGAAGTTTGTTGTAGTAAGTCTTAGTTTTGCAAAGCGTTGTAAAATTGGCATAGACTTTTAAAATCTATAACAAAGACAAAGGCATGCTCACTTAGGGTTGAATGTATCGTTCCGTTTCATTAGATGAATAGGTCGATATCTTGTAAATGCTAAGGTTACAAGAAACTCACCCGGGGACATCCTGTTCGAGGTTGGAGGTATTTAAGCTGACGGTTTACGGAACACCTCCTACCTGGGGACCATCCGGTTCTTGAGTAAAGTTAACCCGGCTTTATGAGCATGCGTGAGTGGTGTGAGGTAATAAAGTGTTTATCACCTAGACATCATAGGTAAAAGTTTGTTTTACCTAGACTTAGGCCTTATTGTCTTAGCCGGATAATGCCTGAGTAATTTACCCATTCCGTCTTAAAATACTTAGTAGAGGTGTTGAGAAGGTATATATGATATGTCCCTCTCCTCCTACGTTCTCTGTCAAGTTCACACCGTGAGAATTATGCTCGGCCTCGTGATGTCAATAGGGCATCCCCATTCGGATGGTATTTGCATAATTCAAGAGCAAGGTGAATGGAGAAAGTATTTATAGTAAGTGGGAGAAGGAAGTATGTCAATACATCCTACGGTCTCCTCCATTGGATTGAACCGTGAGATTCCTATGTTCTGCCTGCTAGGTGCCCACAAGTGGTACCGATCCATTCGGAGGGCCGTTTCATAGGAATCGGAACATCTCAATCACCATTTATGGATAAAGAAACATAGAGCCATTCCCAACTTTGACATTTCCATTCGGTTGCATCGTTGGGGCCGCCCTATGAATTCTAAAAATGGAGGGTCACACTTACGAGATTTGCTAAGGAGTTAGTAAATCTTGACCAAACAGCGATAACTAAGATGCTATAGGAATATGAGATATTCTGGTATTAGCATTTAGTCAAGAATGTCTTGATTCAGTGAAGGAATGCTTGACTGCCCCTCGGTAGCGACCATTCTGACCCACTGAAGTATCGTTGCAGTTTAATAATGAGTTTTGGGTACATTATTATTCTTTGCTAAATTCTTGATTGGTGTGTAAATTAGGTTAAAACCTTTTCACTAATATTTATTCATTCTCTTTTCAGCATGTCTAGCTCTTTCATTCACTTACTAGCTTCCGATAAGTTAACCGGCGATAACTACGCGACCTGGAAATCGAACTTGAATACGATTCTCGTTCTAGATGATCTAAGGTTCGTCTTATCAGAGGATTGTCCTCCCCCTCCTAGCTCGGATGCGACTCGAACTGTTCGAGAAGCATATGATAGATGGACAAGGGCTAATGATAAAGCCCGAGTCTATATCTTAGCCAGCATATCTGATGTGTTAGCTAAGAAGCACGAGGATATGGTTTCTGCTAAAGAAATCATGTCTTCATTACAGGAGATGTTTGGACTTCCGTCCTCATCGGTCTGTCATGAAGCCCTCAAATTCGTTTACAACTCTCGCATGAAGGAGGGAACCTCTGTTAGGGAGCATGTCCTTAACATGATGGTCCACTTCAATGTGGCGGAAGTAAACGGAGCTATTATAAATGAGTCAAGTCAAGTAAGCTTTATCTTGGAATCTCTTCCGAAGAGTTTCCTTCAGTTCAAAACCAATTTGGTAATGAACAAAATAAAGTATAATTTGACTTCTCTCCTCAGCGAGCTACAGACCTATCAGTCCCTTCACACTTCTAAAGGAAAGGAGAAGGAGGCAAACGTTGTCACTTCTAGGAAATTCCAAAAGGGGTCGTCTTCAGGGAGTAGGTCTGAACTTTCTTCTATTAAGAATAAGAGTATTCAAAAGAAGAAGAAAGATAAAAGGAAGGGAAAAGCACCTGCTGCAGGTAAGAGCAAGACTAGATCTACAGACAAAGGAAAATGTTTCCATTGTGGTGTAGATGGGCACTGGAAACGGAATTGCCCAAAGTATCTTGCAGAGAAAAAGGCTGAGAAGGAAAGACAAGGTAAATATGATTTACTTGTTGTTGAAACATGTTTAGTAGAACATGATTGTCATACCTGGATACTTGATTCAGGAGCTACTAACCATGTTTGTTCTTCTTTTCAGGAAACTAGTTCTTGGCAGCCACTTTCTCGCGGTGAGATAACTCTCAGAGTTGGAACTGGAGAGGTTGTCTCAGCTGAAGCAGTGGGAGCTGTAAAGTTGTTGTATAGAGATAGTTTCATTTTACTAGAAAATGTACTCCTGGTTCCTACCTTCTAGAGGAATCTTGTATCTATATCTTGTTTGTTAGAACAGTTGTATAAAGTATCTTTTGTTCATAATGAAGCGTTCATTAGCAAAAGAGGTGTACGTATTTGTTCTGCGAAACTTGAAAACAACTTGTATGTGTTAAGACCAACCGAAGCCAAAGCTATTTTGAACACTGAAATGTTTAAAACAGCTGAGACTCAAACTAAAAGGCAAAAATTTTCTCCAAGTACTTATCTTTGGCACTTAAGACTAGGTCACATTAATCTCAATAGGATTGGGAGATTGGTTAAGAGTGGTCTGCTAAATCGTTTAGAGGACAACTCTTTACCGCCATGTGAGTCTTGTCTTGAGGGCAAAATGACCAAACGATCTTTTTCTGAAAAAGGTCATAGGTCCAAAGAACCTCTAGAAATCGTGCATTCGGATCTCTGCGGTCCTTTGAATGTCAAAGCACGAGGAGGGTATGAATATTTTATCAGTTTCATTGATGATTATTCTAGGTACGGTTATCTTTATCTAATGCATCATAAGTCCGAAGCTCTTGAAAAGTTCAAAGAGTATAAGGCAGAGGTTGAGAACACATTAGGTAAATCGATAAAAACACTCCGATCAGATCGAGGTGGAGAGTATATGGATTTAAGATTCCAGGACTATATGATAGAACATGGAATAGTATCTCAACTCTCAGCGCCAGGAACACCACAGCAGAATGGTGTGTCCGAGAGGAGAAATAGAACCCTGTTAGACATGGTTCGATCTATGATGAGTTATGCTCATTTGCCTAGTTCGTTTTGGGGATATGCAGTAGAGACTGCAGTATATATTTTGAACATGGTTCCCTCTAAGAGTGTTTCCGAAACACCTTATGAGTTATGGAGAGGGCGTAAAGGTAGTTTACGTCACTTCAGGATTTGGGGGTGTCCGACACATGTGCTAGTACCCAATCCAAAGAAGTTGGAACATCGTTCAAAATTGTGCCTATTTGTAGGTTACCCCAAGGAAACGAAAGGTGGTCTATTTTACGATCCTCATGAGAACAAGGTACTAGTATCGACTAATGCCACGTTCTTAGAGGAAGACCACATGAGAGATCATAAACCGTCGAGCAAAATTGTTTTGTCCGAATTTTCCAGGAAAGCTACAGACGGATCAACAAAGGTTGTTGATCAGGCTGGTCCTTCTCAAGAGTTGAGAAAGCCTCGACGCATTGGGAGGGATGTGAGACAGCCCGACCGCTACATCGGCTTGTCTGAAACTCAAGTTGTCATACCTGATGATGGCGTTGAGGATCCATTGACCTTTAAACAGGCAATGAATGACATAGACAAGGACCAGTGGCTTAAAGCCATGGATCTCGAAATGGAGTCTATGTACTTCAATTCGGTCTGGGATCTTGTAGACCAACCAGATAGTGAAAGACCTATCGGTTGCAAGTGGATCTACAAGAGAAAACGAGACCAAGCCGGTAAGGTGCAAACCTTTAAGGCTCGACTTGTGGCAAAAGGTTATTCCCAAAGAGAAGGGGTGGACTATGAAGAAACCTTTTCTCCTGTTGCCATGTTAAAGTCGATTAGAATACTCTTATCCATTGCTACATTTTATGATTATGAAATCTGGCAAATGGATGTCAAGACTGCCTTTCTGAATGGTAATCTTGAGGAGAGTATCTATATGGCTCAACCAGAGGGATTCATACTTCAGGGTCAAGAGCAAAAGGTTTGCAAGCTTAATCGATCCATTTATGGGTTGAAGCAAGCATCTAGATCCTGGAATATAAGGTTTGATACGGCGATCAAATCTTATGGCTTTGAACAAAATATTGCCGAACCTTGTGTTTACAAGAAAGTAGTCAATACTGTTGTAGCTTTCTTAGTCTTGTACGTAGACGATATACTACTCATTGGGAATGATGTAGGGTTCCTAACTGACGTTAAGAATTGGCTAGCGACCCAATTCCAAATGAAAGATTTGGGAGAGGCTCAGTTTGTTCTAGGGATTCAGATCATAAGGAATCGTAAGAACAAAGTGCTAGCGCTGTCTCAAGCATCTTATATTGACAAGGTGTTGTCAAGATATTCGATGCAGAATTCCAAGAAAGGTTCGCTGCCTTTTAGGCATGGAATTCACTTGTCTAAGGAACAGTCTCCTAAGACACCTCAAGAGGTTGAGGATATGAGACGAATTCCCTATGCATCTGCAGTTGGTAGTCTCATGTACGCTATGTTGTGTACACGACCCGACATATGCTATGCAGTAGGAATTGTCAGTAGGTTCCAGTCCAATCCAGGATATGATCACTGGACAGCCGTTATACACGTCCTCAAGTATCTTAGGAGAACGAGAGACTATGTGCTTGTGTATGGCGCGAAGGATTTGATCCTTGCAGGATACACTGACTCTGATTTTCAGACTGATATAGATTCTAGGAAATCTACATCAGGATCAGTGTTCACTCTTAACGGAGGAGCAATAGTATGAAGGAGTATAAAGCAAGGTTGTATTGCTGACTCCACCATGGAAGCTGAGTATGTCGCAGCTTGCGAAGCAGCGAAGGAAGCTGTATGGCTTAGGAAGTTCTTGACAGATTTGGAAGTTGTTCCAAATATGAACTTGCCAATCACCCTTTATTGTGATAATAGTGGTGCAGTGGCAAATTCTAAAGAACCTAGAAGCCATAAGCGTGGAAAGCATATTGAGCGGAAGTATCATCTCATCAGGGAGATAGTGCAACGAGGAGATGTGATCGTCACACAGGTAGCCTCGGAGCACAACATTGCTGATCCGTTTACTAAGTCTCTCACGGCTAAAGTGTTTGAGAGACACCTAAAAAGTTTAGGGTTGCGAGCTGCTCAGTAGGACAGTGGGAGAAACTTTAGATATTTGATATTCTAGTTCTCTCGACCAGCATGTACTCCACTGACGTTTTAGTCCAAGTGGGAGTTTGTTGGGTTTTATGTCCTAAAACTCGTAGTTTGTAAACTGTTTGAATGTAAATGTAAATATTATATTTCAATAAAGTTGTTATTGAATTTTAGTGAATTGTGTTTGTATTAACCTATACCAATAACTAACACCCATGGCAGTAGTGTGAGTACTTGAACTTCATGTGTGACATGAATGTGAATCAAGTTCAAGTAGACAGCCAAAAATGGTCTATAGTATAGGGATAAGGCTGGGTACCTTATCCTGGGGACACTATTGGACGCGGCTCACTTTGTATAGTACAAAACGATGTGATTCGAATCGTTTCATGTAGAGACATGTGAGTGAGGGCGTCCTGTGCAATGAGTTTGCACAAGACCGAACCAGAAATAAAATTGCTCTTTCTTTATAACACCGTTTACTGTAAAGACCGGTTTATTCTTATGATGACTTAGGTAACTCGATCTCAATCCTGAGCTTACTATGGACTCCTGTTTATTTGACCTTATCCTTTGACTTGTACGGGTGAGAGTGGCCAGATCGCCGACTCAATATGCCTACCATCTTGGGGATAAGATTGAATAAGTGGCTGGGGACATAGTTGTAGCAAGATTGGAGTTCACTCCTACCCGCTTTCAGGGTTAGTAGAGAGGTTGTTCCCTTAAGTGTTGACTCCAGGTCTTGAACAATGGGCCCATCCTCTCCTGATCAGGGAGGAATCTGATTTGATGGTTGGACCACAAATCAATTGTTCATTAGAGGTGTCAGTGGTACTTAAGGAACAAGATATAATACAAGGGTTAAACGGTATAAATGACCCGTTGTGATTATGAACGACCTGTGAAGGATCGACTTACTGATGATAGTTATATCAACAGGACACAATATATCTACAGTGAGGAGAGTGCAACCCTTGGACTTTAGTGGAGTCTCCGGGGGTTAACGAATGTTGGTTAGTTCGGTTAAAAGAGTTTTGACCGGATAATCTCGTATCGTTGGAGCTCATGATCTGTAGGTCCTTACGGTTCTCCTGGCTAGCTCGGATAAAGCCGTGAAACAATATAAAAGAAAAGAAAAGAATTTGAATCGTTCAAATTCGGGTTTGTGGAAGAAGGATAGACGTATTTAAATATGATTTAAATATGGACATATTTAAATATGATTTAAATATGAGATTGATCTGAAAACATAAATAGGATTCATGTGCAAAAAGTCGGTTTTCGGAAAACCGGGTATAATTGTATTATTTAATTAATATTTGATATTGATTAAATAATATTAATTAAAATATATATATATTTTATTAATTAAAAAGTTTAATTAATAAAATAATTATTATTATTTTTAATAATAATAATTTATATATATATATATATATATATATATATATATATATATATATATTTACATGTGTCTTGCAAGCATGTAAGACACATGTAAGAAGAAGGATATATATATATTGACAGATCAAATAAAAAAAAAAAAAAAAAAAAAAAAAAGGAAAAAGAAAATATGTTAGTGGAGATTTGGGTTCACAATTCACAATTGAATTGTGAATTCAATTTGAAGAACCCTCTTCTGTTTTCTTCTTCTTCCTTTGCTTTCTGAAAAATTGTTTTTCAGTTGAAGCTTCTTCCTTCTTTTCTTTTGTAAAAGGAGTCCCACCACTCCGTTTCTCGGCCTGAGGATAGCGGGACTACCGTGGGTGGTCCACGAACGTTTCGTGAGAAGGCTCGGTGAGCTCGTGAGGAGCTTCTGGCGGTGAATTTGGAGAATTACGAACGACAAGGGTATGTGTTCTAACTTCTCTTTTTCATTGCGTTTGCATGTTTCCATTTGTTTAAATTGATGAAATTAGAGTGTCCATGATCCAAATTCGCTTCCGCTGCGTGCCATGAGCGCTCCATCACTGCCATACCTGAGGACTCAACATTTTCCATTTCTATATCTTCAGCAATGCCCGAGGCATCCTTACTCCCATATGGTAAGACAATATCCTCAAGAAAAGCAACACTATGATAATACTTCGTATTTTCAGATGGATTATCAACATTATGCAAGGAGACATCTTCGGAGAAAGAAAATTTTTGTTCGCAAAATACAACATCTCGCGATATAAAGAATACATTTTCTTCTAAGTCATACAAACGCCATCCCTTTTTAACAAACGGATACCCCACAAACACACATCGTCGAGACCGAGAGCCAAACTTATCCTTTTTACGAGGCTGATTTTTGGCAAAACAAAGACATTCAAAGACACGAAGGACATCATACTTAGGAGGTGATGCAAAAAGAATTTCGTGGGGTGTTTTATTATTGAGTAATGGAGTAGGGGTGCGGTTGATGACATAGGCGGCTGTTAGAATACTCTCCCCCCAAAAAGAAATAGGTAGATTGGCTTGAAAAAGTAATGCCCTAGCCACATTAAGAATATGCATATGTTTACGTTCTACACGCCCATTTTGTTGCGGTGTATCAACGCAAGAGGTTTGATGGAGAATACCATGATCAACAAAAAAACGATGAAGGCATGTAAATTCTTTCTCATTATCACTTCGAAGAATCCTAACATGCTTATCAAATTGAGTTTTAACCATGCGACAAAAATCCTTAAGAAGTTGTGATACCTCAGCTTTGAAAGTCATCAAATATATCCATACAGCTCGAGAACAATTGTCGCAACGTTTTTGCGACGCGGAGCGGCCGACGTCCTCTTTCAAAGGGTTTTGAAAAAAATAAAAGAGATGGAGTCGCCACCAATCATTTTGGGTGTGATTGGTCACCTTTAAAAGAAAACTGGTCTACGAAAAGAGAAATTAGGTCCGGGGGTCGTTTGAGTGTAGGGAAGGTATTAACACCCTACAACACCCGTTAAAAACGGTAAGCCATATTTTATCTTATATTAGACAGTTAATTTTAAAACGTCCTTAATTTGAGAAAAATAAATAATAGTTTATTAAAAAAAACAATGTCCCATCCAATCAAACCTTAACTTTAAAAATAAAGTAAGAGTTTTGATGTATTGAGGGAAAATTATCCTTAGTTAATTATCATATTAAATTTCCTTTTATTTAAAGGAAATTGTTTACCTCAAGAATTTGATAAATTTATCTCAACTCCGTCATAGGATTTATGTAATAATGTTAAATTTTTAAAACATATTGATTTAATATTTTTTTAAAAAGATGGAGGGGATTTTCGCGTGCTTGCACGAGAGTCGAAACTCTACGAAAAGCCACATTACTCAGCCCTCGAAACAAATACAATTTTATTAAAAGAAGAGGATTTTCGTACACTTGCACGAAACCAAAATTTCATGAAAGCATATTACTCGGCCCTGAAATTGAAGAATTTTGTACATTTCACGGAGTTGGGGCTTCATGAAATTACATTATTAAACCCTCAATTAAATTATTTATTTATCCAATTAAAATGATATTTGTTTAGAAATATTCAATTAAAGCAACTTAACAAATCTAATTTAAAATCCTTACAATTAAAAACAAAATGTAAACAAAGATAACGAAAGATAAAAATTTAAAAATGTTTTTGAAAATTTAATATAAGATAAGTCAAAGTTTAAATGAGAATTTGAACGTAATATTGAGGTAAAAGACATAAATGTAATTCGAAAGTAAGGAGGAGCAAACTTGTAAATTTCATGAAATGGCAAAATTGTAAATAACATGGAAACTTAAAACTTAAACCTTCTTCTATCTCACGATGTTCCGCCGCTGCCTTCGTGGATCTGGATTTTTCGTCGTCGTCGTTAAGGTTGACGGAGACTGGAGGCCGAACTCTTGCTGGAGCTTGGGATTGAAGGATGATGAAGGTGATGAGGAAGGGAGATGATGACCAGTGAGGAGAAAAAAAAATTTAGGAGTTTTTTTATCTTTTGGGAGATCCCAACATTTTGTCTTGTTCTATTAAAATCCTCCTCCAAATTCTTCCCTCCTCGAAGCCTCTACTTTTTTTTGCTCCAACTCCTCCTTTTTCACCTATCCCATCGCCTCTATTTATAGTGTTTATGAGATCTTTACTTTTTCTAATGGGATTCCATTTTATATTTTAGATAAATCCAAATTCGAAATCCTAATCAAATCTAAAACTCGAAACCCCAAATAATCTAAAACTCGAAACCCCAAATTAAAAGATTTAAAACCAATCTAGACTAGATTAAAATTTAAAATCGAATTTTTAAATTAAATGTCTTTGAAAATTTATCTTTTAAAACAAATCTATTCGAGAGATTTAAGTTTACAATCAATTTGAATTTATCTCAGCCAAATTAAAATATAAAATCGAATTCTAAAATTAAATGTTTTTTTGGAAATTTATCTTTTAAACAAATTTATTTGAAAGATTTAATTTTACAAAACAAATTGAATTTATCTTGACCCAATTAAAATATAAAATCGAATTTTAAAAATAAATATTTTTGGAAATTATCTTTTAAACAAATCTATTTGAAAGAACAATTTAAATTTATCTTGACCAAATAAAAATCTTAAAATCGAGTTCTAAAATTAAATCTCTTTGAAAATTTATCTTGAAAAAAATCTTAATTCGGAAGAAATCAATTTGAAAGTTTTAATTTTAAACCCTAAAAACTAAAACCTAAAAACTCAAACCCTAAATCGAAACCCTGAATTGAACCCCAAATCTCCTTAAATTTTAAACCCTGAATTGAAACCCCAAATCTCCTTAAATTTAATACCCTGAATTGAAACCCAAAATTTCCTTAAATTTAAACCTTGAATTGAAACCCCAAAAACTAAACCCTTAAAACAAAATGATTTTGAAAAGTCGTGAGAAATTATTTTGTGCGTTTTCCCCAAAATCTCAAAAATAACAAGGAAAATAGGGAAGTAGGAGATTAAATGATTTTAACAATCTATTGAGCGAAACACAAAGGAAACCCTAAAAAGAGGAAAACCTAGAAATAATGATAAACAAGGTCAGACAAAATACGGTGTCTACAACAATCATCAACAATAGTTAAGAAATAACAAGCACCACTACTAGCAGACAAAGAATACGGACCCCATATATTACAGTGGATTAAATAAAAAAACATTTGTTGCTCTATTATTACTCAGATAAAACATGCTTCTAGTTTGCTTAGCTCGTAAACAAATTTCACAAGATTCATGGATAACATCAACATCCTTATTTCCTGGAGTTCTAATAGTATCTGGCAAAATAAAGTCTACTTTTCGAGAAGGATGACCCAACCGTCGATGCCACAATTCTCTTTTATCTCCCACAATCGCTCGATAAGCTTGATGTTGTCGCAAATGCCGAAACCAATAAATCCCGTCACATTGTTCACCCGCTCCAATCAAAGTCCTCAAGACACGGTCATGTATGATGCAAAGCTTATCAGTAAAAGTGATAAAATATGATTGATCAGCAAGCAAGTGAGACACATACACCAAGTTACAAGTGAGATCTGAAACATATAGTACATGACGAAGCACCATATAATTATTCAAAGTTATTGTGCCTTCCTTGGTAGCAAAAGTTCGTTTACCATTCGGCAGACCAACAAAAGTAGGAGAAACATCACGCAATTGGCTAAATAATTTAGTATTACCAGTCATGTGATTCGAGCAGCCTGTATCGATGATCCATTCGGTAGAATCACACTTACCATTAAACTTATCATGTGAAGAGGGCTGCCCTTTTGAATTGTTGAGCATGTGCATAAGAGTAGTCCACTGAAAATCTGAGAGACCGGGAATACCACGTCGATCTGAATCTTGGACAGGCACATATTCACCAGCAGGCTGCGAGGTGGTCGCCGCATGTGCTATCGGGCCACGACCTCCTCTGGCAAAATTTTTCTTTCCCCCTCGACCGGATCTGCCCCTCCTCTACCTTGCACCGCATTATTGCGGCTCTAAGTAAACCACCATTCCGGGTACCCGATTCGTTCGAAGCAGTTGTCTTGTTCATGTCCAGATTTCGAGCAATGTGAGCAAACACTATTGGTTCGAGGTCTATCATTTCTCCCTCGAGCAACGCTTTGTGTCATGAAACCGACAACAACGAGATTGGTTTCATGACACTGAGCAAGAGTGTGGCGTCGTTCTTCAGTCACGATTTTAGCAAAAACCGTGTTGAGGCTCGGCAAAGGATCCAACATCAAAATGTTTGAAACAACAGTTCCATAAAGAGTTGAGTCCAAACCAACAAGAAAAGCATGTACCTTTTCGTTTTCCTTTTCTGTAGCAAGAATAGTGGCAGCATCACAAGTGCACGTCGGAACACTCGAATATCCCGCAAGTTCATCCCATATTTTCCATAGTTCGTTGTAGTAATTGACTACAGGCTGCCCGCGCTGTTTGCACGTACCTAAAAGAGTTTTTAACTCATGAATTCTCGGACCATTGCCTATCGAGAATCGTTGTCGGATATCTTCCCACATATCTTTCACATCGTCTGGTTGCGGAATAGAGGAGTGTAGAACTGGATCAAGGGTATTATGAATCCACCCCACAAGAGTGGAATTAACTTGTACCCATAAAGATGCTCCTGGCGTTCCTACTGCTGGTTTGGTTAGCTTTCCTTCGAGAAAACCGAGTTTGTTTTTCGCACGAAAATTATTTCGCATTGAACGAACCCATTCGTTATAATTCTCACCGCATAACACAATAGGACAAATTGTGATATGCGGTCCGTTAGAGGGATGTAGATAGTATGGTGATGTGGAGTCAAGAGGTTTGGGGATTCCATCACCTGCCATCGGGATGACGATCGTCGGATTTTGTGGTGAAGGATCAACCATTCAATCGTTCAAGAATGAGAAAATGGTCGTCGCCGTCTCCTGTCTTGGAGCTGCTCTGATACCATAAAGAGTTTTGTGGAACATATATTCAGATATTTTCTGTTATTGAGAATGGCCAAAGCCATGAGTATATATACAGTCATACAACTCCGATTTTGTAGGGAAGACTAACCACAACTTTATTCTAGGAAACATAAAGCTTAATATAGAAACTAAAGTGTTGACTTGAAGATATAGTCATAGTATATACAACCATATACAACGAGATTTACGGGGTAGACGGGTAGATCCCGATATATACGCATGGGTAGATCCCGATATATACGGCGTTTTTAATAATCTGACACTTCTGATGGCGGCGATCCTTCTGAGGTGGGTGTTGTTGACAAAAGACCACTCTAATTGATGACCCAAACTTCAAACCATAGCCCACTTGAAGGAGAGGTGGGTGGTGTTAACAAACGACCACTATAATTGATGACCCAAACTTCAAACCCTAGCCCACTTGAAGGAGAGGAAACCCTAGCCGCCAAACAATGTTTTTCTAAAAGACTAGAGGACACACTATTCTAATACCATGTACTGAGTATTGAGAGAACGTTCAATATATTTCAGATTAGAGCTACATATATATATAGGCACACAAGAGAACTCTAGTAAAGGACAACTTATCTATAATAACATATATTATAACACATTTCAAATACAAGTTTATGTTGCGTCATTTGCATGAAATTTACACATCAGTTGACAACTTATTCTTGCATACTTGCTAAATTTAGTAAGTTCATAGGATCAACATTGTTATTTATATTTTATTTTCATTTAAGTTTTTTTTATGGCTCTTTGCCAAAATAAACAAGGTGTCATTGCCATGCACCACTCAAGTGGAACTTTTGTTGGTCTTGTCGAGGTATCCTTAAAGTAAGCTAAACTCTGTATGAGGCTGACCTATTTAGGTCAATCTGACTCCAAGCATGGAGGAATCAATTTTACTTATGTCTTTCGCCTTTTGGTTAAATCGAACTCAATTTTGAAATGGAGGTCGAAGTCTAGTCTAACTAGGTCCATTAATTTTCTTTCACCTTTTGGTTCAATTGAACTCAAACTTTGAGGTCGAAACCTAGTCTAACTAGGTCCATTACTTTTCTTTCACCTTTTGGTTAAATCGAACTCAGTCCTTGAATTGAAGTCAAAGCCTAGTCTAATTAGGTCGATTACATTTATGTCCTCTTTTTTGTTAAATCGAGCCTTATGTTTGTGTTTTTGTCCCGATAGAGTATGAAGCCTAGTCCAACTAGGTCCATTGCTTATTTCTCACTTTTAGTTCATTTAAACCAGATGTTTGTAGTTCTGTCCCAGTAGAGATTGAAACCCTAGTCGAACTAGGTCCGTTGTTTTCCCTCTGCCTTTTGGTTAAATTGAGCCCTATGTCTGTGGTTTCATCTCGATAGAGGTTGAAGCCTAGTCTAACTAGGTTCATCACTTATTTCTTTCCATTTGATTATTTTGAACCCAATCATGGAATTGAGGTTGAAGCCTAATCTAATCAAGTTTGTTGCTTATTTATTTTGCATTTTGGTTAAGTCTAGCCTTACGTCTGCAGTTTCATCCCTATAGAGGTCAAAGCCTAGCCCAACTAGGTCCATCTATTTTTTAATCTTTTTTAGCTCTATGTCTGTGGTTCCGTTTTTATAGAGGTAGCAGTCTAGTCTAACTAGACACGTTTATTGCTTTTAATTTTTTTTTTTTTTGAGTAATCAAACCCAATCTTGGAATTGAGGTCGAAACCTAGTCCACCTAGGTTCATCTTTTTTTTTCTCCATTAAGGTTAATTCGAACTCAATATTTGCAATGACATCCAATAGAGGTCGAACATAGCCATTTTAGATCCTTTGTCCTTTTAAAGTTTTTTTTGTGCTTGCAATTTGTTCTTATACATGCCAACAAATTAATACAAGATATTGTCAAAGTAAGTTTCTTTCCTCTAATCATTAGAAGTCGTTCCAAATACTCGTCTATAACTTTGTTTACCTCCTCATTCTAAGAAGGATCTACAGGGGCATAATGTAGAACCCGTATTTGATATGAGCTTCTAATCCTTTTGGTATTTATTTTCTAATATTTTTAGCTAACTTGTTTCACTTTGTATCATATTATTGTTGGGTATAACTACCCTTTTAATCATTTCTAGACTAATTAGATTAAATCTTTTTCTTTTTTTTTTTAATTAAAAAATGTGAAAACTAAAAAAAAAAAAAAATTAATTGTGTAACCTTTTAAATTACAAAAAGAATTAAAAAAAATACAAAAAAATCTCTCTCTCTCTTTGAGTATCTTCCTTTCAAAGAGCTCCCTACCATATGTGCACTTGAGTATCATCTACAAAGTCACATAAAAAAATTCTAGGGATAAGGTGACAGTGATGAATTCAAATTGAAAGTTCATCCCTTTAAGCCTTTCATCTTCTAAGGGCTCTTTATCCTATATGCACAAGTGGCTAGAAAATCATATCAAATGACCTCATGAATAGGGTAACTCCATGAGCTCTCTATCTTATGTGAACAAGTGCTTAGAAAGTCATATCAAATTACTCCATGCATAGGGTTAAGAGGTGTAAGCGGTTCAGTTTGGCTCAGTTTGGGGCCCGAGCTCCTTACCATATGTGCACTTGAGTAGCATCTACAAAGTCACATAAAAGAATTCTATGGATAAGGTGATAGTGATGAATTCAAATACAAAGTTCATCCCTCTAAGTCTCTTCATCTTCTAAGAGCTCTTTATCCTATGTTCACAAGTGACTAGAAAATTATATCAAATGACTTCATGAAGAGGGTAGTTGCATGAGCTCTCTATCTTATATGAACAAGTGCTTAGAAAGTCATATCAAATTACTCCATGCATAGGGTTAGGGGTGTAAACGGTTCATTTCGACTCGGTTTGGACCTCAAATCGAAATCGAAACCGACCCGACCAATATTTAAATAATAATAGAGAACTGAAATCGACCCAACCAATATTTTAATAATAATAGAGAATTATCGACGGTTTAATCGGTTAACCATTTTCTGTCAAAACATACAATTGTGTGGGCTGGAGATGACTGAATTGGGCTAATGAATTGGGCTGACAAACTAAGCTCCAAAGAAGATATAAGAAAAACTAGGGGAATTGTGCTGGATAGCTAGTTTTAAAAACCCAAAATGAAATATAACTAACCCATTTTACTATTTGTATTGATAGCTAACTACATTTTAGGGTGGGCAAGATACAACTTTTCATATCGAATATGCCCCTTGTATATAACAATATTTACCCAACTGCCACTCAACCAATTTGTTAGCCCCACCAACCGATTTTCTTTATTTCAGTGATGTAAAAATCGTCATAGCTGACATTCAACTCCCCAACATTTAAGGCTTCACAATAACCGACCCTCAACTTCAGTCCAAACTTTTGCATACCGAAAATGCCCCTTGTATATACCAATATTTACCCAACTACCATCCAACCAATTTGTTAGTCCCACCAACCGATTTTCTTTATTTCACGGATGTAAAATCGTCATACCTCACATTCAACTCTCCAACAATTTAGGTTTGACAAAAAACGACCATCAAGTTGATTCCCTTATTTATAATCGTCCTCCAACATTTAAATAATGTACAAAACCCCACCTAATATTATCCCAACAATAATTGTCTGTCTTTTACACTCATTTGTTTCTCCTCCATCATTTGAACAATCATAGTCCTTATCTTTCACCACTGTATTAATGACGCACTATTAAATTAACATTGCATTCGATGGCGTATGGGACAACAATGATATATACAACAACTTTGAGTATTGTAATTATAAGAACGTTGAAAACATAGTATATACACAATGGACATAACATAATTATGAGAACGTTGAAAAAAGTTGGACATACTATAAACTGCGATATAACTCGCGTTTGAGTATTGTAATTCACATGCATACTAAAACATAGTATATACAATTGACATAACATTTGTCATATACAATTGAGTCTGTATTCGATCCAATTGACACATGCATTACACTTTGTAGTCTACTATGTTATCTCAATGGTATATACTATAATACACACCCTTCGTTCACTAATTATGCATTACACTTTGAGATGGATATAACATTATATACATATATTCTTTTACCATAATTATGAGAACGTTGAAAATAGTGGAACATACTATAAACTGCGATATAACTCTTGTTTGAGTTTTTCAGTTCAGATGAATACTAAAACAATAATAGTATATACAAGTGACATAACATACTATATACAATTGACATATAAAATTGGGTTTGTATATGATCCAATTGGCATATGCACTACACTTTTCGGTATAGTATGTTATGTCAATTGTATATACTACATACAATAAACACTCTTTGTTTACTAATTACGCTATACACTTTGAGATGAATATAACATTATATACAGATACCCGATTACCATAATCATGACAACGTTGAAAACCGTGGGTCATAGTATAAACTGCGATTTAACTCTCGTTTGATATACATAAGTTAATTTTCAGTGGCCTACTTCTTTTAGACGATGACATGAAATAGTCATCATCTTGCAAGATATACATAATAATAATAATTATATGAATATATTAATATACACAGATGTCAGTTGACAATACTCTTTCATACTGCTAGTACATACTAGGGAACACAACTAGATACAGGCAGAGAATCATCTATTTACTTATTATGTTAATTTGGCAGCTGTACAAAGTTAGGTAGTTGTGGATGGGACATATGTAGTAAGCTAGAGTGCAAATATTAACAAGAACAAAACACCACTGATAACATATGGGTATCAACATGCATAGTTTGACGTATATAAAAACATACACAACTATCAACTAATGATGCACATCACATCCTGTCATGTTATGGAACGGTGGTTACACAACCAGGTATACGTGAGGAACTATCCATTTACTAATCATTTAATTTTGATCTGGTATGAACATACTTGTTTAGATTTATATAACACCATACATACGTGTTGACAAACATTCGATTAACATATATATCTAACATTCTTAATTTAATACATTTCCAAAAAGTTACTCAAATCGCAGTAACTACGCATTTACGGTGGCTCCATCGTGAGACAATATATCAAAGGAGGTGTAAACAACTACATACTTAGAACTGATGGTAGATTGACAGTCATATTCGTATAGACCACAACACAATATTTTTGTGTTGAGAAATAAGGTGTAATTAGGAGTATGTACCTTGAAACTAGATTGATCAGTCATGGTAGCATTGCCCCATGGGTGTTCCTTAAGTATGCTACCAACAAATTACCAATAAAAGACAAAGTATGGTATCAACATACATACTTAGATTTATATAACACACATTACAACATGGTGTGGATTCAACGTTTTATACATGCATGTATACATAGGGACCATTAATTTACTTTTTAATTTGATTCGTTGAGTCAGTGTATACTAGGAAATATAATGACAGTAAGGTCTGATTTTGTTCGTCGAGTGAGTGTATACTGAGAAATACAAGGACTGGAAGATCTGGTTTTTGTTTGTCGAGTCAGTGTATACTAAAAAATACAAGGAGTGAAAGGTCTGATTTTTGTTTCAGTCAAAATTTTCAACGATTTACTAATGTTACGATTTTTTCTCCAAACTAATTTCTCTCATAAAATATGTAATTTTATCGTCAAACTTCTCGCACTAGATGCCCAAAAATAATTTCACAATTGTCCATTTTTTTCCTCTTTAGGAACGAGGAAGAGAAATCATTGATCACAAGGCTATCTAAAGACATGAATCTTGTGTGGATGCTAGCAAGTAATTCAAATCGGATGTACCACGACTATTGTTTGGTCGTGGATGATGAAGTTGTAGATACGAACACATACAAAGACAACGCGTGTCTTTAAGATTCTTAATACCAAAAATATGATATGAGATTATTAGTAGAGTATATAATATTATATACATGTAAATTACTAACAACTATCAAGAGAAACAACAATGTGTCTCATTTGCATGTAATTAAACATATCAAATCAGTCAATACTTATATATATATATATATATAACAATACATACGTGTGAAAAACTACAACAACAATTTTTATAATAGTCAATAGTACTACATACTAGTAACATATGTGTCTTACATACATATGGATAAACCGACTAAATATATAACAAACTTATATATACAATCATATGCATATACATTTCTATATGTACGTAAGAGTATATACATGCAATTAATCACAAAGCTATATATACAACTATTGTGATTTAAATCAAAGACATTACAAAAAAAAATCTCTAAAGAAGAAAAATCAAATTAGTAAGTCCTTTCATAAATAAAAAAAAAAGTTGCAAAAATCCTAAAAAAAAAAAAAGTAGAATCAAGCTTTAGAATCCAAAATTTGTATTAAAAGAGTAGATAAATTGTGATTTAAATCAATAATATTACAAAAACCCCTAAAAATGTGGAATCAAATTAGTCTCATTATTTTATAAATCAAATACGTTGCAAAAAAAACCCCTAAAAAGTGGAATCAAGTTTTAGAATCCAAAATTTATATTTAAAATTGTGAAACGTATCATTTTTTCATAGGCTCGTCATGCAACAAAATCTCTAAAATGTCGGGATAGAGTTCAAGATTTAAATACAAAACATTTAAAAAAAAAACCAGTTAAGCTAATAACACATATCTATCTCCAAACTCGAATTTTCAGAATGCAAAATTTCAGAATGCAAAATTCAAAGGGATATAGAAGAAAGAAGAACATGATGGAAACGCTGAGAATGAAGGTCAGAGGAAATCCAAACTGAGCTATAGGTAAATATATTTTCATTTGGTGAATGCAATTGTGGATTATTTTTTAATTTAGATTATTTGATGTTGTTGGGATCTCAAAATTAGACATTGTTCTTGGGATGTAAAATATTTCTAAATCATTTTAGGTTGTCCATTTTAAATTTATTTATTTTTGAATCAACATGTATCCTTTTCCATATATCATTTTTAAAGCTCGAACCATGTAATCATAGGTTTAATTACGTCTATATACCCAATAGAAACACTAACACAATTTTTCACTGCAAAAAAATAACTATTATAATTCAAATTATTTCAAATCATTCCAACGGTTTTCTAATTGTTACGTTGTTTTCTCCCAACTAATTTCTCTTTTCTAAAATCAAACGTTGTTTTCTCCCAACTAATTTCTCTTTTCTAAAATCAAACCTTTTTTCTAGGTTATTTAATATAACTAATTTCTCTTTCCTAAAATCAAACCTTTTTTTCTAGGTTATTTAATATTTCTATCGGTCAAATTTCATAGGGGTATTTAAGTCTCAACGTAGTTTAAATAGTTTACTAATTATAGTTGTTAGTTATATTTCATTTATTTAAAAAAATTAGTTATTTTTCAGTAACTAGTATTCTATTCTAGCTATTCCTCTGGTTGTCCCAAACTATAAGTTAAAAATATGCACTTCAACGCTTTGAACTCATGCACTCGTTGCAACAATACCAACGTAAAAGGGGTCTCGACCACTAACTTCATATAATTTCATTTCATTTTAATAATTTAAGTGTTATTGGTTGACTCGGGTTTTATTCATTTTTGTCCAAAAAAATCTGAAATCGACCGAAAATATTTGAAACCCGAAATTGGAAAACTGAACTGATTTTGAACCGAACCGACTTTGATTTCGGTCGGGTTGATCGGTTTTGTTGGTTTTTCGGTTTTTACTTGCACTCCTATATAGGGTAGCTCCAATGACTCTCTATTCTATTTGCACAAAGGCCTAGAAAATCATATCAAATGACTTCATGCACAGGGTAACTCCAATGACTCTATTCTATGAGCACACATGCATAGAAAATCATATCAAAGGACATCATGCATAGGGTAGCTCCAAGGAATCTCTATCTTATATGCACAAGTGCCTAGAAAATCAAATAAAACGACTCTATCCATAGGGTAACAATGATGTCATTCATTTCAAACTCAAAATCTTTGCCTATAGATACGACTCAAAGTCATGAGGAAAGTGATAGGAGAAAAGAGAAAGAAAGAGAAGAAAGAAATAAGAAAAAAAAAAGGAATAGTGAGATTCCATAATTCAACCCATCCCTTTGAAAAAAAGAGGGGATTAAAATTTTGTAGAGCGAATTCTCAAAAAAAAAAAAAAAAAAAAATCCTAGAAACCATTTTCCATTTTACGTTCTAAAAGATAAAAAAGTTTGGATTTGGATTCGATTGACAAAATAATAGTTGATCCATAAAGTATAGGACCTAAAGTTTATTGTTTGATTTTCTTACTAAAGTGAGACTGAAGTAACATCTTTTATGGACTCCGACCCTTAAATTATATGAAAATCATCATAAAAGAGTTTTCCTTTTCAAATAAGTTTTCTCAAAAATCTTGTTAAAAAGCAAAATATATATATATATATATATATATATATATATATATATATATATATATATATTTCCATTTTGTTCTTGTTTTTAAAATAAAATGATTTTTTTTTCTTTTCACAATAGTATTTTTTGCTAAAAAAGAGAAGTAAAGTGCAAAAAAAAAAAAAAAAAAAAAAAAGTAAAGTTTTGAAAAAAAGGAAGTAAAGTTTTGATTATCAAACTATTTGGTTTACAGTTTTACGAGATTTTGTATTTTCCTCTCTAAATAAATCCAAAGCATTTTAAATTTGTTTTCTCTTTACAAAAAAAATAAATCTCTTGTCTAAATTACCAATGACCATTTTCAAATCTTTTTTTTGAGCTCTTTTAAGTTTTCAAAAGTATTTTTCTTAAAATAAACCATATTTTCTATAACTCATTTTTTAATCGATCTTTCAAATTACTTTGATAAAAAAATGTATAATTTTTAAAAAATGTATAATTTTTCTAAACTATTGTAGAGTGTTGAGTAGTGACTATTAAGCAAGAAATGCATAATAGTGACGTGTTACCCTATGTGGAAGAATGTTCTAGATCCATTTCTCTCACATAGTTGTTATTTCTCCACCAATTACATTGTAACACGTTTCTAGGGTTTGTTAGTGTTGTTTTGCCCTCTCTCATTTTTGTCTTATTATTCATTGGTAATTGTATATAACCTAGGCTAGGTCTGTAGCCTCTGTATTGAAAATGACTATTCAATAGAAACATACGCAGGAAAGGAATTCCCTTCATTTACTCTGCTATCTGCCTTTTTCCTAAATTATCTCAAAGGCTGTTTTGGTATCAGAGCCACATCGATGGCAAATATCAACCATTCTTCTTCTCCCTTCTCAACCTCTACCAATATCAACCATTCTTCTTCTCCCTTCTCAACTTCTACCAATGTCAACAATGGAGGTTTTTCTGGCCCTCCCCTGAACCAGCTACTGAATCAAATAACATCTATTAAGTTGGATAGAACCAACTTTCTTCTTTGGAAAACCCTTGCCTGGCCAATCCTCCGAAGCTATCAGCTCGAGGGTCATCTCACCGGCACCGATCCTTGTCCGGAGCAGTTCATCCTCTCTCCGACTGTATCAGCTCCAAATGAAGACTCTGGCGAAAGTTCAAGCACTTTTGTTCTGCCCGTATTGACGACTTCTAGTCCTGTGGTGCCTGAAATTCCCACAAAAATCAACAACCCTGAGTTCACCAAATGGGTCACCATTGACCAACTTCTTCTAGGGTGGCTCTACAATTCCATGGCACCAGAAATCACAATGCAGGTTATGGGTTTCTACACCTCCAAAGCCTTGTGGGAAGCTGTTAATGATCTGTTTTGGATTCACTCCAGAGCTGAAATTGACTATCTCAAACGTATGTTCCAGCAAACTCGAAAAGGTGCGTTGAAAATGAGTGAGTATCTAATTACTATGAAGAAATTTTCTGATGGACTCACTCTTGCTGGAAGCCCTGTTTCTGTTAGTGACCTTATTTCTCAGGTCATTTCTGGTCTTGATGAAGACTACAACCCTGTTGTGGTTATGCTTCAAGGAAAAATTGGCATTGGTTGGTCTGAAATGCAGGCGGATCTTCTCTCGTATGAGAAGAGGCTGGAGTATCAACTTGCCCTTAAATCTGGTGTCTCTGGGCTGATGCTGACTGGGGGTTCTTCCTCCTCTGTTAATATGGTGCAAAACCGTAATCAAGGGAGTTCAAACTTCTCATCCACTCGATCTCCGAATACTTCTCAACACTCTAACTCTGGTCAGCGTGGTGGCCGGGGTGGTCGTGGTCGAGGGCGCTGGAATAATGGGTCCAACCATCGCCAAACTCAATGTCAAGTATGTGGTAAGTATGGTCATAGTGCTGCTGTTTGCTTCTCTCGGTTCCTTCCCGATGTTAATAACCCTCACAATACACATCAACGAGAGACTCAACCTTCTCAAGGACAGAATCAATACACCCTCCCATCGGCTCCAAGTTTTCGCTCTAATCCATCTGCTATGATCACGAACTCAGCCACTGCTTCTCCTGAAATTGTGGCTGATCCAAATTGGTATGCCGACAGTGGCGCATCAAGTCATGTGACTGCAAATCCGGGATTTCTGACTAACAAAACAGATTACACAGGTACTGAGTCTGTTATTGTTGGAAATGGTAACAAATTACTTATATCCCAACTGGGAAATACTCTTATTCCCTCTCACTTTGGCTCTCTCAAGTTGAATAATGTGTTATATGTTCCTTCAATTGCAAAAAATTTGGTCAGTGTTTCTAAGTTGGCTTCAGATAACAATGTCTATGTTGAATTCCATTCTGACTTTTGTGTGGTTAAGGACAAGTCTACGGGGGTAGAGCTGCTGAGGGGAACGCTTAGAGATGGTCTCTATCAGATTTCTTCTCCCGGATCATCCATAAATAATGCAGGGGTTGCTCCTCACTTAACAGAGTGTGTTGCTGCTCAATCGCCGGGATTATCATCTACTGCTTACTCTATTTACTCCTCGAGTACTCATACACCTCAGATTAATGTAATGGTGACCAAGTCGTTACTTCATAAACGCCTTGGACATCCGTCTGTTAAGGTCTTAAACAATGTTATTACAAGTTGTAAATTGAACGTATCTGAGAATGGTGAACCACACTTTTGTGAAGCTTGTCAATTTGGAAAAATGCATAGTCTCCCTTTTCCTAAGTCTCAATCTCATGCCACTGCACAGTTTGACCTTATACATACTGATCTATGGGGCCCGACACCGGTTCTATCTTCTGATGGCTACCGATATTATGTTCTCTTTGTTGATGACTTTAGCCGCTTCACTTGGCTCTTTCCTTTACGCCAGAAAAGTGATGCTCTCTCTGCCTTCAAGGTTTTTCAGTCTTTTGTGCACAACCAATTTCACACTACTATCAAAATGATTCAAATGGATGGGGGTGGTGAGTATAAACCAATTGCTCAAATTTGCAATAACCTCGGTATTTTAACACGGTTCTCTTGTCCGTATACCTCGGCTCAAAATGGTCGGGCCGAACGCAAACATCGCCATGTTGTTGAAACTGGGCTTACCCTACTTGCCCAGGCATCTATGCCTTTGAAGTTTTGGTGGTTCGCCTTTCAAACTGCTGTTTTACTTATTAATGGGCTTCCGTCTCCGGTTCTTCAAAATCAGTCTCCCATGGACATATTATTACATCGCAAATTGGATCTCTCTCTACTTCGTGTGTTCAGATGCGCTTGTTATCCGAATCTTCGGCCCTACCAGAAGCACAAATTTGACCACCATTCTGAGCAGTGTGTCTATCTTGGGCAATCTCCTCTTCACAAGGGTTATCTATGTTTAACCGTAGCTGGCCGAATCTTGATCACCAGGCACGTAAGATTTAATGAAAATCATTTTCCCTTTCAGACCAATTTTGGAGTCAAATCTACGCCAACCCAGGTACAAAGCTCTTCTCCTTCTATTATGAGTTGGTTTGGTCCAAATCTCCAGCCTACTTTAGCCCAGGGTCACACTTCTTCCTCAATACTTGGCCCATATAAACCCCCAAGCCCAATACCACACTTTACTAATCATAAAATCCCCAGCCCAATCCCACACTTTACAAATCTCAATCCTAACTTAGTTGACCCAAAGTCAAAACCCACCTCATCACCGCCTGAACCAAAGTATCTCTCTCCTCACTTACCACGTATTTCCATATTACCTTTACCTTCCTCACCAAATGACCAAATTCACTGCCCTAATGCTTCTGCTGAAAATTCATCTTCGAATGACCTCTCTGTCTCTCCACAACCTCCAATATCGTCCCTCACCTCTCCCATCTCCAAAACCCTTCCATCTGTACCCATCGTCAATGACCACTCCATGATCACCCGCGACAAAGCTGGTATTTTTCGCCCCAAAGCTTGGTCTGTCACGACTTCCATCGATTGGTCAATCACTAAACCAACTCGACTCTCCACGGCTCTCGCTACACCTCAATGGCGGAGTGCCATGGATGATGAGATCGCTGCTCTTCATCGTACAAGTACATGGACTCTTGTTCCTCCCTCTGCACATCAAAATGTTGTTGGATGTAAATGGGTGTTTCGATTGAAACGTAATGCAGACGGATTGATTCAACGCTACAAAGCCCGCCTTGTTGCTAAAGGCTTTCACCAACATCCCGGGATTGATTTTTTTGAGACATACAGTCCGGTCGTGAAATCCTCCACCATCCGTATTGTCCTGTTCCTTGCAATATCTAATGGTTGGTCTCTACGGCAGCTTGATTTCAACAATGCCTTCCTAAATGGCACCTTAAAGGAAGCAGTATTTATGACCCAACTGTTGGGTTTTATGTCCTAAAACTCGTGGTTTGTAAACTGTTATGTTTGTAAATAATCTATTTAGTAATAAAGAGTTATTAAGTTTTAATTCAGTAAAGGAGTTTACTGGATTAAAGTGAAACATGTTTTATCCTATACCAATAACCAACACCCTTGGCATTGTTTGAGTATTTGAACCTCATGTATGACATGATTGTGGATCAGGTTCAAGTATACTGCCAAAATGATCTATAGTATATGGATAAGGCTGGGTACCTTATCCTGGTAACACTATTGGATGCGGCTCACTTTGTATTGTACAGAACGATGTGATCCGAATCGTTCCACATGAAGATGTGAGAAGTGAGGGCGTCCTGTGTAAAGAGTTTACACAAGATCGAACCGCGTATTAAGTCACTCTCTCTTTATAACACCGTTTACTGATCGAGACTGACTTATACACTTTGATGGCCTAGGTAACTCGTTCTTAATCCTGAGCTTGCTATGAACTCCTGCTTATTCGGAAGTATCCTTTGACTTGTACGGGTGAGAGTGGCTGAACGCCCGCTCAATAAGCCTACCAACTTGGGGATAAAGCCGAATAAGTAGCTGGGGACATAGTGTAGCAAGATTGGAATTCACTCCTAACCCGCTCTTCAGGGTTAGTAGATAGATTGTTCCCTTAATAGCTGACTCCGGGGCTTGAACAATGTGAGCTCACACTCTCATGTGATGAGAGAGTTATATTGATCTCTTGGTTGGACCAAAGATCTATTGTTCATTAGAGGTGTCAGTGGTACTTAAGGAACAAGATGTAATGCAGGGGTTAAACGGTTTATACGACCCAGCTGTGATTACGGACAACCTGTGAAGGATCGACTTACCAATGACGGTTATATCAAGAGGACACAATATATCTACAGTGAGGAGAGTGCAGCCCTTGGACTTTAGTGGAGTCTCCGGGGGTTAACGAATGTTGATCGATTCGGATCAAAAGAGTTTTGACCGAATGATCTCGTATCGTTAGAGCTCATGATCTGTAGGTCCTTTAGGTTCTCCTGGCTAGCTCGGATAAAGCGGTATAGCAGTGCTATAGGGTTGTATTCGGAGAAATCTGAATTAGGGTTTGTTCGAGGGGTTTGTATATTTAAATGTGATTTAAATATATAATCGGAGGAAGTCGTATTTAAATGTGATTTAAATACTCGACCGGAGAAAAATATGAATTTTGATTCGTATTTTGGAAAAGTCGGTTTTCTGAAAATCGGGCTATAGTGGAAGGTTTATTATTATATTAGTATTTGATATTAATATTAATAATAAATTTAAATAATTAAAATTGTTTTAATTATTATTAATTTTAATAAATAATAATTATTTATAATTATTATTATTATCATTAATAGTTATTGTTGCATGTCCAACATGTGTGATTCCACTATTTATCTTTTCCTTACTCATGAAGCAAGTCAAATGGAGATGAAAATATGACTTTTGGCTTGTGAAAAAAGAGTGCTCTCCAAGTTTGTGATAGGACTTCTCTCTCTCTCACGTTGGAACTTCTTCTCTCAAAAAGCTTTTGGATTGAGAATCTTCAAGGGTTGAAGGAAATCTCCATGGTTGAAGCTTGAAGAAGAAGAGAAGTTGTAGCTTTGGTTGTTGTAAAATCAAGGTGATTCTTTGGGAAAGATTGAAGAAGAGTTAAGTTGTTAATTCTTCTTCCCTTGTTTTTGGGTTTCAAGTTGTTGAAATTCAAAGGGTTTATTGTATTGTGTTCTTGATGTTCTTGATGAATTGTTCATCAAGTTCATATTAACACAATACTAAACACAAACCAAAAGCTCCATCTTGTTCCTCCACCCTCAAACTAACCCCCTTAGTTTAAGGAGTCCCACCACTCCGCTATTTCCGCCTGAGAATAGTTGGGACTACTCTAAGGGTGGTCCTCGTGTGCTCGTGATTGTTCGTGCTGAGTTCGTGACCGGAGGAGAGGTAGAGATCGAGGGGGTTGTAGAGGTGCAGAGGTAGACGAGAAGACGAACGTCAAAATAAGGTATTTTGTCAATATATACCGGTGTTTTTTCTTGGTTTCTCTTCACTGGAAAATATACCGGTGGTATATATAATTTACCGGTGGTATATATACCGGTGGTAAATTTACCGGTGGGATATATACCGGTGGGATATATACCGGTGGTATATATGGTATATACCGGTGATATATACCGGTGATATATATACCGGTGGTATATACCGGTGGTATATATATTATTTACCCGTGATATATATATACCGGTGGTATATACCGGTCGGTATTTCCTCGGTATAATATATACCGGTGTATATGTGATATATACCGGTGATATTTTTACCGGTGGCTTTTACCGGTCAACGTTTTCGGTTGACTTTTACCGGTCGGTTTACCGGTGGAGAGGGTTTTTTCCATTGGACTCGAATTAAAGAATTTTTCTAAGTGTTAGAAATGTTTCTTCAATTCTTAGTTCGTTGCTTATTGATTGCTTAAGGTCCTCAACCAGTTTTAGGCTTTTGTTTAAGTCTTTCTTCCGCTGCGCCTCTGGTCGAGGGCCGGGACACTCGCAGTTGGTTGAGTGGGGGTTCCAGCACCAACCCCCTGGTTATGAGGATTCACTCCATCCTCACTATGTTTGTCGACTTCACAAAGCTCTCTACGGTTTAAAACAGGCTCCACGCGCCTGGAACGATGAGTTCAAAACCTATCTACTGAGTTGTGGCTTCACAATGAGCAGGTGTGATACTTCTCTCTATTTTTACAGCAAAGATTCAGTGACTATGCTTCTTCTTATCTATGTTGATGATGTCATTCTTACTGGGAATAACACTGAAATGATCAACAAACTTATTTGCTTGTTAAATTCAAGATTTGCTCTTAAGGATCTTGGCCCTCTGCACTATTTCTTGGGAATTCAAGTTACCTATCTCCCCTCTGGTATTCATTTACATCAGTCAAAATATATTTTTGATCTGTTAGAAAAACTCCAACTTCAGCACACCAAACCATGTCCCTCCCCTGCGGTCACCGGGAAGCAACTCTCTATTGGTGATGGTGCCTTGCTTCCTGATCCTTTTATCTATCGCAGCACGGTAGGGGCTCTTCAGTATCTCACCAACACCAGACCAGATATTGCTTTCATTGTCAATAAGTTGAGCCAGTTTCTTAGAGCTCCCACTGATGTTCATTGGCAAGCTGTAAAACGGGTTCTCCGTTACCTTAAGGGTACTGCATCATATGGTCTTCTTATTCAACCTAGTTCTCAGCTCACTCTCACTACCTTCTCCGATGCCGATTGGGCTGCTAATGTTGATGACAGGAAATCTGTGGCCGCATATTGTGTTTTTCTTGGACCAACTCTAATCTCATGGTCCTCCAAAAAGCAAGTTGCTGTTGCCCGATCAAGCACCGAATCCGAATATCGAGCTCTTGCTCATGCTTCCGCTGAGATCATCTGGATTCGCCAATTACTTGAGGAACTTGGGCTTTCACTTTCTACCACACCTTTACTTTGGTGTGACAATATCAGCGCAGGTGCTTTGGCTGCCAACCCCGTCTTTCATGCACGCACGAAGCATATCGAAATTGATGTTCACTTTGTGCGTGATCAAGTCCTTAGTAAGCGCTTGAACATTCAATACATCCCGACAAATGAGCAACTTGCTGACTGTCTCACCAAACCATTAACGCACTTTCAGTTCTCTTATCTTCGGTCCAAACTCGGACTCATTGATCTACCCTCTCGTTTGAGGGGGGATATTAAGCAAGAAATGCATAATAGTGACGTGTTACCCTAGGTGGAAGAATGTTCTAGATCCATTTCTCTCACATAGTTGTTATTTCTCCACCAATTACATTGTAACACGTTTCTAGGGTTTGTTAGTGTTGTTTTGCCCTCTCTCATTTTTGTCTTATTATTCATTGGTAATTGTATATAACCTAGGCTAGGTCTGTAGCCTCTGTATTGAAAATGACTATTCAATAGAAACATACGCAGGAAAGGAATTCCCTTCATTTACTCTGCTATCTGCCTTTTTCCTAAATTATCTCAAAGGCTGTTTGTGACTCTCGGGTAATTTTATTACTCTTGAGATACGTGAAAGTCCTCAAATAATTTTTTTATACCCTATGAGAGATTTGAGAAAGGAAATCTTCTCAACTTCTTAAGGTCGGGAGTTTTCTTAATGCTATGAGAAAACTTCAATATGGTTGCGACAAATAATGGTTAATAACCTCACTGATGAACATCAATTTCTTGCTTCACTCTTGAAGTTTAAAATATGACAAAATGAGACATTTTTTAAAAAATAAAAAAATATTTTTTCTTTTAATATCCAAAGGACCACATTTTGTATACAAAAAACACTAGATAAGAATTTAATTTTGGCAACCAATTTTACCGGTGTTGCATGATGCTAATACTATCCCTACACACAAAAGACCCCGAACCTAAATTCTATTTTCATAGACCAAAATTCTGTTTAAATGGGGCCTAAGTCACACCCTATTGATGGCGACTTCAAACCTCTTCTAAAAATACCCCATTTTAGATGGATATGACAGCTCCGCCTGGCGATATGTGGCAACGAAAAGTTTTTTATTTAATCCCCATTGGGTTTTCAAATCGTTCCAATAATAAACAAAATTTAACTAAAATTACTATTTCTAAAATCACTCACAAACATACATTAAATTAGGTTTAAATACTAATTTGGTCCATAAACTTTTGCTTCGATTCATTTTAGTCCATCTATTTTCAAAAAAAAATATTTTTGTCTACTTTTGACTTTGGTTCATTTTTGTCTCCGTACTTTCAAAAGATTCATTTTGGTTCTTGTACTTTAAAAAAGTGACATATTTGGTATTTTCTGCAAAATTTAATCGTAAATTGTATAAACAATGAAAACCCTTTAATACAAGTAATTTAGTGAGTGAAGTTTTATGCTAAAATTGTGATTGGAAGAAATGAGATAAAAATGAAAATAAAAGGACCAAAATCAATCATTTTTAAAAAATATAAAGACCAGAATGAATCTTTTAAAAGTATAGAGGTGAAAATGAACCAAAACAAAAAAAAGTACATAGACCAAAATGAATGTTTTGAAAGTATTGAGATCCAGATGAATCAAACTCACAACTACATCAATCAAAATAGTATTTAAATCCTTTAAATTACTAATTTTTATAGAAGTGCTTATAGAAAAATTGACTTTATTCAAAATACATTTATTTATTCCATAAAAATCATGCAACAAACAACCATCTTTGCTAAGCCAATAATAGAGAGTTAATTATGTGTTAACAATTTATTCCCTTTCTATGAAGGAATCAAATCTTCCTTCACATTCATCCCAAAAGGAATTAATACAATAAATATAGCATTGTCAAATATTGATTCTCAAATTACTTAGGTAATTTGTCATTCACAATCTAGAGTTAGAAATTTAGAAATAGGCTGGTAACAACAAAATGTCTTCTTCATCCCAGGCTGGTCCAAAGCCAAGCCAAGCCAGCCTCAATGGACTCAACAATGGCGCTTCCTTCACCTGCTCGAACTCCGTCTTCTCCGTCGTCGGACACCATCCGCTGCCGCTCGTCCACCACTCTCTGGCCTCCATCTCCCTCATTTGTGCTGCTGCCTTCGCCGCCGCCGATTGAATGTGTTCTCTCGAGCACGACTCCGGCCGTGGGAGTGAGCCCACAGAGTCGGGGAAGTTGAGAATGGCGGAGGTCCCTCTCAAAAATGCTGCTGCCGAGTCGTAGGCACGCGCCGCCATCGCCGGGGAAGCGAAGGAGCCAAGCCACACACGCGTCTTCTTCCCCGGAAGTCGTATCTCCGAGACGTAGCGACCCCAGCTCCGCTTTCGAACCCCTCGAAAGGGCTTCGAAACGGAATCGTTAGCTTCGAGACGCGGTCGAGGAAATCGCCCTTGAGGTTGAGTCATTGAGAGCCGATATTGAAGAAGAAAGAGCAATAAGTAAATGAGTAGAACTTTGAAGGAGTTGTTGCATTGTAAGGTCAATATATTGAGATTACCATCTTAAAGTGTGTGCGAGTATAAATGGTGAGTTTTGGAATGGAAATCACTGGCTTCTTTTTGTCTTGTAATGTTTTGACATTTTTAATTTTGAAGATTTATATGGTAATTTTTTTTCTTTTTTGACAACAATATATTTGGTAACTTGAGAAACGCGTTTATTAAATACAAAACTTTGGATGAGGTGTATCCTTGACTTTTAGAGAGTAATAAAAGATAATCTAATATCAACATTTATATAAAATGTATAAATATTTATATTTTTTTAGTCTCAATATTTATTTATTAATCCGAGCCAACTGATGAGTGACATAAAAACATATTCTCTCGAACACGAAATTAAAGGTTTGAATTTCTCATCCTATACCTATCGTTGAAATAAAAAAAATAAAAAAATCTCACTATCCATTTGAGTAATTCTTTATCCTACTTAATAGTGCGAGAAATATTGTAATAGGTCTCAAAATCTTTGTATCAAAATGTACATAAATTTAGAAAAAATCCATTGATGGTGAAGGCTAAACTGAACCAACAATAAATCAATAAGTGAATCAAACCGAACATGACTCAATTAGCATAAGATTGTGTCATTGACTAAGAAGTCATGAGTTCAATTCATGCATTAATTAAAATACGTGTGCAATTGTCCAAATCACCCCTAAACTATGAGGTTTGTTACCAGCAATCAATCTCAAGTTGAGGATAAAATTGTCATATGAAAAAAATTAACCAAAACGACCAACCTTCTCCTTTCCTCCTCCGACCAACTTCGCGGCCGCGGCCCACCTCAACCCCAGCCTCGTTTGCCTATATAAATATCTATCATCTCCATCGCGTTGTTCATCTTTCTGTAAGTCATTTTGTCTCAGCAACAGTAGTTTTTTTTCGATTTGGAATGTGGTAATAGGATTTGTAGTTCTAGGGTTTTTAATTTCATAGGTGTTTGATCCAACGAGGAAAGCACTCCCCAAAATTGATAGGAAGTGTCGATATGACACTTTAAACAGCAGCGAGAAAGTCATGGATTCGACTGGGGTTCCCATCCGCCAGTGACCTCCCGCTGTCGATTCGTTTGGATTTTGGTGTGTTTTTGGTGGTCGGAAGTTTTACAGCCGGATTTTGTGATTTTCTTTTGTGTGGTTGATTTGAGGTGGCCGCAGCAACATTGGCCAGAAGAAGGAAGAAAATGTTAGTTTTGGTTAATTCTTTTCATATGAAAATGTTGTCCATCTCTTAAATTATTCAAATAGAATCGAAAAATGTTGATTGCAACAATTAACAAATTTTAAGAGTTGTGATTTGATCAAATCGAAAGTTGACGGGTTGATTGCAACCGTTATCAAACTTTAAGGTGTGTGATGGATGAAATTGAAAGTTGATGAATTAATGTTAACAAACTTCATAGTTTAGGGGTTTAGGGGTGATTTGTGCAATTAACCCTTTTTAATTCAACAACTATGAGGTAGAAAATGAAACTATTAATATTTAAAATGTTAATAGGTACCTTATCTACGTATGTCAAATTGGCTACCACCTATTGAGTTTATTCTCTAGAAAATAATGTCATCTTTGCTAATATTATTAGATATATATTTTTTTTTAATTAAAAAAATTAATATTATATAAGGAAAATATGTGTGTTCACTAGGGATGGCAACGGGGCAGGGTCGGGGGTGCACTCCCCATCTCCGTCCCCGTGGGCATTTTCAATCCCCATCCCCGCCTCGTTCCCCGTTTTGAGGAGTCGGTTCGGGGATCGGGTCCCCGCAGAGAAAAATTCTTCGTTTTTTTTTTTTTAAATATTTTTTCTTTAAAATTAATTAAATGTTGATAATTAAAAAAAATTATTTAACATCTTATTAAAATTTTGGAGAGAAGATTTTTTAATAATGAAATTTAATATAAAAATCAATGAAATTAAATTAGAAAAAGAAGAAAAAAAAACTCGAGACTATCTTGTAGATGTAGTTAAAGATGCCAAACCGAGCATAGCTCAATTGGCATAGGGTTGTGTTAAAGATAATTTAAAAAAATATTATTATTATTATTATATAATATATTAAATCCCCGACCGGGGACCTGATTAAATCCCCAGTTTGACCGCCGTACTCAGTCAAACTGGGGATTCCCCGACCCGATTGGGTCAGGGACCCGCGGGAAATTTTGTCATCCCTAGTATTCACAAAGTCAATATGACATCAATTTTTTTTTTTTTTTAAAGAGTCGTTATGACATCACTTACTTGAGAAAGATGGTTTCCATCAGTCTTGAACCCACTTATGTCGCATAAATTATACGGTGTAGTAGTTGGAACTAGGGGTGTGCAGCGGTCCAAATCGACCTGACCCGACCCAAACCGATTGATTCAGTCCGATTATTTAAAAAAATCAGTTTCACGATTCAATAGTCGAAGAAGCCGACTGATCCGATTCGAATTTTGGTTCACACCTTTAAAAACCGAGGGAAACCGAATCCAACCGACATTTAAATACAAATATGTATTAAATATATTTTTTTTAAAATCTAATTAGCCTCCCAATCTCAACCCATTCTTCCTCCCCGGAGAATTGTGAGGAATCTCTAGATTAAATAATTCAAAATAAAAATGTTTAAAATTAAAACTATTTGCCATCTATGTCTGGAATGATGTTGAGGAGGAGGGTGCACATTTGGGTATGCCAATTATATCATCTTTCAACTAATTCATATTTTATAGTTAATAAATTGTTTTTTTAAAAAAGAAAAAGACCTGGAAGAATTTTGTTTGTTTGGTTTGAACTTAATGACTTGTGTTGGTGTTATCTCCCCTTAAGTGCAGATGACGGTATGTACGCGTGTACACCCCTTCAGATATATCGGGTGCCCCACACATTATCAGGTGTATATACATACGTACACTTGTCAACTGATTATAAATATTTTTGTATTAGTGTTATACACACGTCGTTGTTTTGATGCTCTCCGATCATAAACACTAAAAATAGTAAGTATGATATATTTCTAAATACCCTCCGACTTAGGTTCGGTAAGTCAACATCCCTCCCTCCAACCAGAGATGTAATCATGCATATACATATTTGCCACCTGTGATTATTTTTATAGACGTGTTACTCTCCTATAAATTGCCCTAAAATGAAAAATGACCAAAAGTTTCAAGTATTTGCACTCTATGGCAAGATATGAGAAGTAATCTCGTTGAATCCACATGTTTGTATGTATTCGTATATACGATTCGAGTAAGCATGCATCCCACACGTTTCGATATGTATACACACATGTGTACAATCTCTAATTGTGATTATTTGTATTGACATGATATATACACTCGAGAGTGTTGATATGACCATTTGAAAGATACTTGCACATTGTTCCCCTGACTTCCCCAACCCTAGATATAAAAATTCAAATATATTTCAACACCACAAACAAAATTTAATGTTCAAGAGATGAGAAGTAATATAGTTAAATCCACATGGTTGTATGTATTCATATTTACGGTTCTAGTAAGTACACATCCCACACGTTTTGATATGTATACACGCATGTACACCGTCTCTAACTTTGTGATTATTTTATATCGACGTGGTAGATACCCGCACGGGTGTTGGTATGACCATTTGAAAAATATATGCACATTGTTGTCACGACTTCCTCAACCCTAGAAATAAAAATTCAAATATATTTCAGACACCCTAAAAGTAAGGGTTATATAACAAAAAAAAAAAAAAAAAAGTGGTATACATGAGTCCTATAATTGGAGATTTTCAAATTTTGCCCAATTCAGATAGATCCCTGAAAAAAAAAAAGAAGTTGTTTTGTAATCCAAAAACAAAATCCCTAAATCAATGCCTCAAACTCGCCCTTAACCAAAAGGCAAAAGAGCAACGACGTGGTAGGAGAATAAATGAAGGAAGATTAAACAAAGAAAAATCAGGTGACAACAATGTTCTCAATATATACCTTCTCTATAGTATTCTGGAGCAGATGATGAACAACCTCCTAAATTGAAGATGGAGAGACATATGTTTGTGTAAGCGAAGATTGAAAGATCAATGATTTGTAGTGAAAGTTTTTAAGGAAGCGAATCAGAAACGATAGGCCACACAAACATCGATGGTGAATTAAGCCACACAAATATCGATGGTGAATTTGGAATTTGGAGGTTTGAATTTAGTTTCTGGTTTATGAGTTTTGTTTGAATAGTTGCAATTTTTCTTTATTTTTTTTTTTTTTTCGTTTTTTCTTCATTTGATTTTGAAATTTTCTCAATAATCAAACATGAGAGATTTTTTTAACTAGTGTGATTTTCTGGTTGATGGGTTTATAAGCCCATATACAGGATGTAGACAGATTTCTTTTTACTTGATGTAACAACTTTTCCTGAACCGAGATGAAGTAGCCAAAAGTTAATGCTTCTATCACACCATCATCAATGGTGGTTGGAAAATATTTCGGAAGCGATATGAGTTTAGGGTATATAAGCCCGTATACAGGATGGGTAGACCTTGTCGTGGTTGATAATAATTTTCTACAAGTATACACTTTCGTCCTATGCAATTTTTCATTATCTCGCACCGTACATGTATAACCAATTTTTCATTGTAATCCGAATCTTGAAAAAAGAAAATAGGTAAAAAACAATTTAGACCCTAACCGTAGCAGATTTGAGCAATTTTAGCATTGAAGATAAAACTATTAGGTGAACAAAAGGAGGTAGTCGTGACCTAAGTTGCAGGAATTTTCCCCAAGCTACTCATTCTTCTTCTTTGGTACTGTGTGAGTTCAGATTTTGAAAAAAAAAATCCAAATTTAATAACCAACAATAAAACAGACCATCTTTGACCCTGAAGGATTTTAAACAAATTGAATAAAACAAAGCCAAAGCAAAGTAGCTTTGAATAAACTAGAGGAAAAGTATTCTTTTTTTGTTTTTTTTTTTCAAAAGCTGAACTTACATAGTAACAAAGAAGAAGAATGGGCAGCTTGGGGAGAATTCCTGCTACTACAGGCCACGGGTACCTCCCTTTATACACCTAATAGTTTTATCTTTAATGCTAGTGGATTATAGTAAAAGAAAGAGGAAGAAATGAGGAAACATTGTACGACTGATCCCGTATTTTTGTCCGTTGGTCAAACTATTTCGAATTTAAAAAACAAGGCAAATTGACATATCGTATTTTTTTTAATATTATTTTCTCGTTCTAGCTTTAGACGCGGGCTGTAGGCTCCATTTCAGATATGAAATTTTCAAGATTCAATTTTTTTTCCATATCCATTTTTTATTTTTTAGATCTGAAATGTTTTAAATTTGAAAAAAAGTTGGTTCTCGAATCGTCACAGGAGAATTGTTGTCGAGAGGAGAAGTCATCAGAGAGTCACCGACTAGGGATGAAAAGGAGGAAGAAAATGATAGAAGAGAGAGAAAAAAAATATAAGAAAAATAAAATAGGAGAGAGAAGGAAAGGGAGAGAGCAAGAAAACCGATAATGTCTGCTGACAATTTGCCTTGTTTTTAAAATTTGAGTTAGTCCAACAAACAAGCAAAAATAAGAGGTGTTTCGTACAATTTTCTCAAGAAATGAAGAGAAAGAATTTGAGAGAGGAGACCATCAAATTAAAAGTTCAGAGTCTACATTACAACACTTATGTAAATTTGGGGTTTACATTATAACACTTATGCAAGTTTGAGATTCAATTTGATAAAATTGAAATTTTAGAACATAGCAACACTTATACAAGTTTGAAGTTCAATTTGACACACTTATGCAAGTTTGAGATTCGATTTGATAAAATTGAAATTTTAGGACATAGCAACACTTATACAAGTTTGAAGTTCAATTTGATGAAATTTAAAGTTTATGATTAAAATTACTCGGTCAAAAAAAATTTTACCCAAGAAAATATATCTTATTTACTGTGTTCAAGGTCAAAAGTGTGTACAATTGTTTTAAAAAAAATCTCAAATGATTTGTTTCCTTTTATGTTTTCTAACATATTACCTAATGTACACAAAAGAAAAAGAAAAAAAAAAAACTTACTTTATGAATCCATAATACATTTGAAACAAAACTGGTTCCTATATTACACACCTCCTTTTTTGGAAATTTCTACCTGTGTAGCTGCTCAATAAATTTTGGTTAAATTTCAAATTCATGAATTTTTAGGTTTTATCTAATATATCCTTATATAAACTTTTAATTCTAAGTCTAATAGTTTGAAAGTTCTAAAATTTGTTTGTAATTTACATTTTTTGTCCAGCTCGGTAGCATTTAGGTCATAAAGTTTCAAACTCGACATTTTAACTTTTGATGTTTGAATTTAGTAGCATTTTGGTCTCTCCATCTATTTTATGTTACGTAGCTAACGAAAGTTGATGGTGACAACTTTTTTTTTATTAAAATCATTTTTTTATTTTTTATTTTTTAAATAATTTTTTTTTTTCCTTCTTTCTCCCATTACCTTTCATTTCTCTCTCCTCTCCTCCCATACTTCTCCCTCCTACCATTTCATGGCCGCCACCTATGATTGTTGTCGTCAGGGGCGGATGCACGTGGGGCCTGGGGCACGTCTGGAATTTTAGTTAATATTGATATTTATACAATATTTCATTAATTTTAACCAAAATCACCCTTGGTCTGATGGTTGTAGGGGCATGCGATTTCTAAATAGATAGGGAGTGCGTTGGTTCAACACTTGCTAGGGCACGCTTTTGTTTTTATTATTTATTGTATATATATATAATATATACAATAATAATTGCCTAAAAATATACATATATATCATTAAAATCTTTAGTAAATATGTAAAGCATAAAAAAAATATATTTTATTTTAAAAAATCATAAATACTTCTAGTTTCATTTACACATTTTTTTTTTTTTTTTTTTTTTTTTTTTTTTTTTTTTTTTTTTTTTTTACAACCTAATAGGTTCTTAATTCTTAAACATTCCGATTTTGTATTTTTTTTTAATCAAATTTGTGTTTAATAAATCATTGAGTTTTAAAAATGTCTAATATATTTTTGAACTTTCAAATAAAAAATAAAATTAACTGTTATATTAGACTTAAATTTAATTTTCTTATCTATTTTTTTAAACTCTATCTAATATAATATAACCTCAAATTTTCAATTTTGTAACTAATAATTACATCATTTTTCTTAAAAATGTTAAAAAATATGAATATGTTAAAAAATTTTAGATATAAAATTAATTTGATGTCTGATAGAATATTTTATTTTTAAATTTTTTTAATATGTTACGGATCTATTAGATACAAAATTGAAAATTCAAGAATCTATTAGACATTTTTTTAAGTTCATAGATCATACAGGGTACAAATCCAATAGTTCCGAAACTAGACTTGTAAAATCTAATATGAACTTGTGCCCCCCTAACACAAAGTTCTGGATCCGCCCCTGGTTGTCGTCCACCGTCGCCTTCTTCGTCTGCCGCTACTTCTTTTTTCTTCTTACTACTCTTCTCCTTCTTGTTCTCTCTTTCCCCTTTGATATGAACCAAAGGACCTCCATAGAACTCCATAGAGATACATTCTTGAAGATGATAACAAGTTACCATCATACCCTTGGACCCATGAGAAATTTTAAGGCAATTTTAGAATTATTGCTTGTTGAGACGGATTAGTCCTTAGTTTATTTATTTTTGGGTCAAGTTTGGATCTTTAACATTATTTGAATTTTTGTTAAATTAGTATTTATTTTATTAAATTAACTTATGGATGGTATTTGTTGCTATTTAGGGATTGTCTATTGGTAAGATATATAAGCTTATTGTTAGGTTTGTTTTGGACAAATTGATTTCGAATGAATTTTGGGGCCTTTAAGCCGTATCTTTTCAAAGCTTGCTAAGGATTTGAAATCCTTTACAAGTTAAGATTAACCAACCCTCTTGTGGACTGTTCAATTTGAGTAAGGATCTAGTTTCCTTTACCTCTTGGTCTTCGATCACAAGATAACTTTCTCTAATTCTCTTTGTAGTTGCACTAAATTTATTTTTGGGGTTTTAGTACGGGATAATTGGGGTTCATATGACCAAATGGTTCCTGATTTTCAAGTAACTAGGGTCTCCACATCATATGGTATCAGAGCTTAGGCTCTAGATTGAGTATGTAATTCTTTAATTTGTTTCATTTGTTGAGTTTAGTCCATAATTAGTGTTCTTTGTGTTTTTTTGTTAATTTTTTTTAAGATTCCGTAGCGATTGAAAAAAAAGGTTGAAGTGTGAACGGCAATTTTGGTTTGACGAGTTGCGTGACATTGAATCAGATTCAATTGAGTGGCTAGAAGCATCATTGAGTGGGTGAACGAATTGGAATTTTGGAATTTGGTTGCGGTTGAAACTGGTAGTTGCAGAAGCAAGCAGGTCGATTAAGCAACTGAACTTTCAAAGTTTAAATTGGCTTCGTTATGTGAGGAAGAATATAATTTCTTTTTACATTGAACCAAGTAGGTGAAATTTCCAATTGTTGAAATAGATTATTTTTTCAAGATCAACCTCTAGGGTTGCTAAATTTTGTCAAATTTAGAGTTTGGGAGAATTTTTATTTATTGAATCTTAGAATCTCGTTTCTTTGATTCTTTTAATACTATTATTATTGTCTAGTTGTTTGTCTTCCTTTGTTCATCTCACATCATTCTTTGAATCTTGAATCCTAAATTCTTGATTCTTGATTCTTGATTTCTTAATTTCTTGGTTTCTTGTCTAGTTTGTTGTGTCTTGAACATTAGGTTCTTGATTTTTTGTTTTCATTTTTGTTCTTGTTCACCTTTTTTTTTTTGCTTGAGTTTGACACTTTACAATCATTCTTGCTTGATTTGTTTCTAGTTTGCTTCTCTAAATCTTGATTACAAGGTCTTGGCTCACACTCTATCATGAGAGAGATTTCATTTTGTGAGGGAGAGCTTACGTTAGAGAGTGAAAACACGTGTGAGGTAGTGAATTGTGAGGTCCAATTTTTCTTCACTTGTTTTCTATTTTCCAGCAATGTCAAATCTAGGAGCTCGACCTAATAATGGAGATATACAACAAAGGGAGCCACAAGAGCAACTCTTTGAGAGGGTAATGCAAAATGTAGAAACCATGATCAATGCAAGGTTGGAACAAATGCTTCAAGCTAGGAATAATATGCCTCGAGCAAGGAGGCCAATTAAGGAGTTCCAGGGGAGCTTAGAAGAGGATATGAGGCCAGTTGACGACTCATATGAATATTTAGAGAAATCACCCTCTTATAGACGAGCTTAGAAGAGGATACCGTCAAGGCTTGAGAGGAAGATGAGGATTTGGCAATAGAAGTCCACTTGGTGGAAGAGAAAACTACGGGAATCGAGGTTTTGGGAACATTAAATTTAAATTCCCACAATTTCATGGAACATTTGAGCCTGAACACTACTTTCAATGGGAGCATGAAGCTGAGCACATTTTTCATAGCAACAATCTCCCTGAAGAGAAAAATGTAACCATCTAAGTGACGCATTTTAAAAGTTATGCACAAACATGGTGGGAGATAAAGTGTTTCTATGCGAAGGAGAAACCAAGAAGGTCGAGTGGAAACATGGCTAGAATTGAAAGAGCTCATGAGGAAGCGGTTTATACCGAAGCATTACTTGAGAGATTGTGCACTAAGACTTCAAGCTCTACGTCAAATGAGGAAAAGTGTGGATGACTATTACAAGGAGATGGAAGTATTGACGGAGAGATTGAAAATAGATGAAGATGGGGAGAACACCAAGACAAGATTTCTCAATTGGTTGAACATTGATGTGTTTGAATGTGTTAAAACACATATGTATGAAGATATGGAGGGGTTGGTGACCCTTGCGGTGAAAATGGAAAAACAACTTCAAAGGCGCAATACACTACTACTAAACTTTTTTCCAACTCATTTTCTGAATGGAAACATGATGACAAGCCCAAATATTTTAAGTTGAAGAGGCCAAGGTAGGAAGTGACAAACCTAAAGATAAGGGGGAGACCTCATCCAAATCAAAACCTAAAACGAAAACACCAACAAGTGGAAGTAGATGTTTAAAATGTTGGAAATGTCAATGAGTATATGAGTCGTGAGTGCCCTAACAGGAGAGTTATGATCATTAGAGATCAAGCGATTGTAACTGAAGATGAAGAAAACAATGAGAAAGAAGAAATTGATAGTAGCATTACTAGAAGACACATCACACATTTCGTTGGTGAATAGGAAAGCTTTAGATATACAAGTAGTAGTGGAGAATATAAAGAAGAAGCACAAAGAGAGAACCTATTTCATATTAGGGGACTAGTGCAAAATGTTCCTTGTAGCATAGTAATTGACAATGGGAGTTTCACAAATGTGGTTAGTACATACTTTGTAGCTCGGATGAACCTAGAGACACAACCACATCCAAAGTCATGCATGCTTCAATGGTTGAACACTTGTGGAGAGCTCAAAGTGAATTACCAAGCTAGCATTCAATTAACAATTGAAACATACCAAAACTTTGATGTTGTTAATTGTTTCCCTTTTGATGTAGGAGACATTGAGGGATGGGTTCATCCAAGGAAACTGAACAACAACTAAAGCTTACAAGGATGTCTCTCAATGCATATAAGAAAGTTAGCCAATGTAAGTAGTGAAAGAACTCTATTTATGAAGTTCTTAACTTGTCCTCTTTATGTTTAGATACCATGTTTTTTTTATATTCGAGGACGAATACTTCAAAAGATGGGGAGATGATATGAACCAGGGGACGTCAATCGAACTCCATGGAGATACAATCTTGAAAATGATAACAGGTTACCATCTACCCTTGGACCCATGAGATATCTGAGGCTATTTTAGACTTGTTGCTTGTTGAGATTGATTAGTCCTTAGTTTATTTATTTTTGGATCAAGTTTGGACCTTTAACATTATTGAATAAGTTAATTAGTATTTATTTTAAGAAAATCATGTTAGTTGACCCTTTTTGGACCTCGTTTCAACTGATGTCCTCTTTTATCAAATTAGATTTATGTCTCTTTTGTTGTTTTCTTTTTCTGTCTCCTTCCTTTTTCATTCCCTTTTTACCATCCCTTAGATCCCAACTTCTTCTCCCATTTTATGATTATTTCTTTAAAAAAACTACCCCTCTCTCTTCCCAGATTTTCTACAATGTTTCTCTCTCTTTTTACCCGCAATCTCCATTTTCGAATTCATCCTCCCCTCTCCTCTCACCTCAAATCTCCAATAACAAATTGTTTCCTCTCACCCGATTGCTTTTTTCATTGATTTTCTCCATTGTGAATCCCCAACCAATCCCTCTATTATTCTCAGTATTTTGCAGCATCTTACTGTTTACTTATAATCTGACATCAATGATTCACCATCCACAACACTCAAGCAATTGATTTCTCTTGTGTTGATCATGTTCACCATTCGTTTTGTTTTATTTCATGAAAAAAAATTACAATTTTGTGTTCGTTTTTGAGTTCTAGAGAAGATATGATTCCTCCAAAGAAGATTTCGTTGACACTTCTAAAAAAAAGTAAGTAATCAGTTTTCCTTACTTTTGTGTGATTGTTGTTGAAATCCTTTGTTCTTTAGGAATTTTATTGTAGTTTTTTTGTTTGAATTGAATTGTAAATAGAATGAAATTGAATTTTATCCATAGTCTAAATCCTTTGTTTTTTTTTATAACTATTTCCATTTTAGTTTTCTTTTTTAAAACTTATGCTTCTTTACTAATCAAAATTTACAAAGCCACAAATTTACTAATTAAACTTTTGTCAAAGTGAGCATGGCTCGGGCATATGTATGTGTTGACGACCAAGAGGTCCGTGGTTCGAATCCCCCACTCCCAATGTACTCAAAAAAAAAAAAATACTAATCAAACTTTTTATGTTATTTAATTTTAGGTTACTGTAATTGAGACGATTGAATTTTTTTTTTCTTCAATAAATTTTACAGTTTGTTGTGTTATCCCAATTTACAAAATTGCAAATATATTGTAATTGCAATGTACCGTGTAATTGTAATGTACCGTGTATTTTCAATTTCACACTGCAATGTATCATGTAATTGCAGTTTTCAAGCGTATTTGCACTTCTGTCTAGTGAACTGCAAAATTCTAGTAAATTATAAATACAACTACACTGTATTTGCAATTTGATTATGTTTTCCATCATTTGATTTATGTAAATTTAAAATTATCAGTGTAAACTAAAATGCCCAAAAATCATTTTAAATGAGTTTTATTTGCTTTAAATTTAAATTAGACTAAAGTACATGATACTTTATAAAATGTTGATTTTTTTAAAAAAATTTAAATTACACTAAAATCTTGCCTTATAATCTTGATTTCAAATGATCCTTTAATTTATGAGATTGTATATTTTATTTAATTTAAATATTTAATTTTGTTGCTGTGTGATTTGGTGTAGCTATAATCCATAATTTTAGAAGATTTTTGAATTAAACGGTAATATTCCTTAATTTTTTCTATTTAATCTGTTGTATTTACCATTGAGGACATTTGAGTTAATCTCGCTATATTATAATTCATCTATTTTTAGAGAAAGATGCATATATCAAACGTTTTTAAAAAATGACATATATCGAAATGCAGAATAAAAAATGGTCATGTGTATCGTTATGGCCATATGTCTCGTTAGCTCTTTATTTTATTAAATTAACTTAGGGTTGATATTTGTTTCTATTTATGGGTTGTTGTTGGTAAGCTATATAAGCTTATTGTTAGGTTTGTTTTGGACATAATGATTTTGAACGAATTTTGGTGCCTTTGAATCGTACATTTTCAAGCTTGCTAGAAGCACTTGAAATCCTTTGTTTGCAATTCTTGATCTAAGTTGCAAACTGGAACATTCAAGTTGGAATTGATCAAGCCTCTTGTGGAGTGTTCAACTTGAGTAAGGAATTAGTTCTCCTTACCTCTTGGTCTTCGATCATAAGGTAACCTTCTCTAACTCACCTTGTAGTTGTGCTAAATTCATTTTTGGAGGTTTTAGTACTGGATAATTTGAGGGTTCATATAACCAAAGGGTTCTTGATTTTCATGTAACTAGGGTGTTCACACGATATTTCGATAAAGAAATTTAATACGTGAAATGTGAACTTGATTTGTATTAATTTGTATGTAAGTGTAGTGAGTATAATCTCTAATATTTATCCTTTGATTCTCTTTCTTAAATGTAAATTTATCTTAAGCGTTGGAGAGCTTGTTCTCGAGCGTGTTGATTTGTTTGGGTCGGTCTTGGGCTTGTTGATCTTCTTGGATGACCGACCCTTGACTGGTCAAAGTCTATGTAAATTTGACTCGAGGATTGGAGAGCTTGTTCTCGAGCGTGTTGATTTGTTTGGGCCGGTCTTGGACTTGTTGATCTTCTTGGATGATTGACCCTTGACTGACCGACATTCTTGGAGAATTGGTTGAAGTCTCGAAGTCTGTCGCGCTTCAAAGGTTTTCAACTTGTCTTCAAAGTCTTGAGATCTTCGAAGAGATTTTGGTCTTCAAAGTCTGATGATCTTCAGAGTCTTGAATTCTTCATAGGGTCTTCGATCTTCAAAGCATGTATGGTCTTTAGAGAGTCCTAAATTCTTTGAGAGTTTTCTCTAATTAATTCCCTAAGTGTTCTAGGTTCTAAACTCTTTTGTGGTTTGATTGTTAAATTTCTGACCCCCAAATGAAGCAAATCTTTTGTATTTATAAAGCTTTTCCATGGACATATAGTGGACTTGCGCCTTGACGATTTTTTGGCCCAAACATCTGAGTTTGGGCTTTGTTAACTTTTGGCCTAATTCTTTGGGTTTTGGGCCAAATTGTTATTTAAATAGCTTTTAGACCTATTTAATTTTGATCTCAATTGCAATATGATCCAATTTGATAGCTAGACTTATCTGATCAAATGTTCCTGATGAAGACGCGACATTACTTAAGAATTGCCAATTTTTGTCTTTAATTTAATTGAAGACACATGTCAATTTATGGTTGATCCCAAATGTAATTTTGTCATAAATTTGTGAATATCACATGACACTTACTGTTTAACCAAAATTTCTTAGTCAACATTCGGTTTTCACATCACCCTTGCTTCTTTCACCCCTTCTTACGCACGTTTAAAAAAAAAGGTTTTTCAGATCACTAAGGGCCTGTTTGATAACGTTTATGTTTCCTGTTTCTTGTTCCCGTTTCTCATTTTTTAAGAAACAGACTTGTTTGATAACTATTCTCATTTCCTATTTCCAAATTTTTAGGAACGTTTCTAAAAAATGGCCAAAATTTGAGAAACTACAAAAATGTGTTTCTCTTTGTTCCGTTTCTTTTTATATTATCCGTTCCCATTTTGAAAGAATACATGATCCTGGTTTGTTGGTCATAATGGAACTCAATTACTCTTCTCCATTCCATGGCTTCAAATTTGGGGTAGAGCATTTTTTATTTATATATTATTTTGTGCTGCCAGACATTTTTGTTTTTTATATTTTAGTTATTAGTTTTGCTGTATTTTGTTTATATGTTATTTTCACTTTGAATTTTAAATTTTTTAATATATATATATTATTTAAATTTTGAATTTCATAATATAATTTTAGTTTTTTTTTTAGTTTTTTTTTTTTTTTTTTTTTTTTTTTTTTTTTTTTTGCAAGTACACCTGAACCCGTTAGAATTTTGTTCATTAAAACATGCATTGTCTCACTTTTACAATCATGACATTTATATAACTATATAATTGAGTTAGATCAAAGTCGACATCATTTAAGGCGGATTGATTCCAGTAAAAAATTAAATTGCAGACTAAATTTGGACAACATTTAAAGGATAAAAATAATTTTATTAGTATTGTTAATTTTGCGCGGCTTACTTGTATTACATAATGTAGATTTTCTTTTTATATATATTTTATATTATATAACTTAATTCTATTTAGATTAAAAAAAACAAGAAACTAGAAACGATTATCAAACAAGTTTCTGTTTCTCGTTTCTTGAACAAGAAACAGAAACATGAGTAGTTATCAAACATGTTCCTGTTTCTAATTCTCAAAAAACGAGAAACAAGAAACAAAGAATCAGAAATAGGAAACAAGAAACAGAAAACGAGAACGTTATCAAACGGGCCCTAACAAACCCGTTCTTGATCTAAATCGAAGGGACGAGGTTCCCTTGTTAATCTTGGTTCTGAAATGTTCATTGGCCTTCGACTACATGGATCTTCTCCACAACGCCTAAGAAATTTGAAGGACTCTTTTATGTTCATAACCATACTCCTAAGCCAATTTCTCCCATTAAGAAAACCAGGTGGTTTAGTAACTTCACGCTCACCACCAACCGCTCAAACTCGCCCCGACGTAGGCTGACACGTGTCTCTGGGGAACATGCACGACACCTTCTGATCTGGTGCGACGAAATATGCTAGCGGCAAGGGCGCAAAAGAAGAGGGCCAATCTGGGGAGCAGAATCAAAGCGGAGAAGATAGTAGTTGGACTGAGAAAGGGATGATGAGTCGTGACAGATGAGTTGTTTCACAACGGAGAGAGAAAGAATGTAAAGAGAGAGAGAGAAAAAAGAGATTTGAGAGATTTTGTGGTTTGTGAAAAAGAGGGAGAGAGGAATATGTGTATATAGAGTGGGAGAGTGGGATAAGTGGTGGTGGTGAACGACAACGGTGGTTGGTGGATGGCGGCGGTCATGGATGGGAGGAGAGAAAATGATGGGCAAAGGAGGGAGAAAAGAAAAAGGGGAGAATGGAGGAAAATAAAAGGAAAATAAATTTTTTATTTAAAAATAATTAAAAAATATATTTTTATCTCAAAAATTAAAAAATAGTATTTTTTAATAAAAAAAATTTGTAGAGTAACATAACTGAAAAATGGATGGGAGGACCAAAATTCTACTAAAATCAAACTTAAAAGACTTAAATGCTACCAACTCAAAACTTCATGTAATTATTCAAAACTTCATGGACAAAAGTATAATTTACCCATAAGAGAATTTCTCATATCTCTTTTAGAGAATCGGTTTTGAAAAATGTCCAAAATAAAATCCATAGAATAATGTCCACACATGCATGTCACGTGAACTTACTATTCCACTCTTCGGACGATTTTACTTAAGGGCCAACCTTCCTAAACAATCATACGCAAAGTCTCCATAGTTGGATTAACAAACCTCATTATTTTCTGATTGTCTACACCATAAAAAACTTCACCCTTTGCGCTTGCCGATAAACTACAACATTCATCACTGTTCGATCAAACATCTTCCAAGAATACAATGAGAATGATGATTTATGGATAATTCGTAAGTATCTTGGTAAACATCAATGTTCCATCGACATTGTGAAGGACAACCATAGTCAAGTCACAACAGTTATGGTAGGTGAGTGCGTAAAATCTAGCCATAGGATGAACGAAAATATTCCTCTTTGGCCTAAGGACATTACTAAATACATGAGAAAGAAACACGGCGTCAACATCAATTATGACAAAGCCTAAAGGGGTCGCGAACTTGCTCTGAATTCTATGAGAGGGACCCCTGAAGATTCTTACGCCCTCATTCCTGCGTTCTCTCTTGCCGAAATCTAGAATAATCAAGGTAGGGTATTTTTCTTTGTATTTAAATATGTTGTCCATGTTATAGATACACTACAATTTTACAATGTAATTTTCTTATCCCATCGACTTACACTTTAGATACACTGTAATTTTCTTATCCCCTCTAATTACATTGTACTTACGTATTTGCAGGCACATATACAGCCCAACAATTGGACGACGATGAAAGTTTCTTGGTAAAGTTGTCGGGGGATCTTTACAGTAGCGCACACAGTACAACTCCGACGAGACCCACGGCGGCTCCGTCGAGCTTCATGGCGGCGACTTGACCTGAAGCATTCTCTCCTCCTATTCCGGTGATTGATTTCCAAGCTTGAGTGGTGGCGGTGTTTTGCTACAACCCGACGACGGCGGCGGCCTCCTCGATCTTCAGATTCACAAACAGCGGCGGCGAAGCACGATCTTGAACCCCACGGTGGTGTTCGACACCACAGTTTGGACAAGCACAGTGACCTTCAAAAGTTTTGGCGGCGCTTCGAACGCCGAATATTTAAATTTTAAATCTGGAATAATAAAACAAAATACAAAGATATTTAAATTTAAGTTTTTAATTTACGAAAAAAGTTGTAAATAAATTTAAAAATGTGTATCCACCGTGAGTTTCTCACTTCTTATAAATGGTCAACCAAGCGGTTTTTTTCGGCTCTAACGGAGGTTGAAATAGGGTAACATCTCTTACTTCTTTTTGTTATGTACCGAATGCTTATCTAGCTTGTTTTCTTTGGCTATGGATTGTAGGGAGATTTCAGGTTGCCAAATTGGTACCCTAAAATCTCGCACCTTTTTTTTTTGCTGATGACAGTCTGATATTTTGTAAAGCTAATATGGTAGAATGTTTATTTGTTCAACGTGCTCTTGATGTGTATGAGAAGGCTTCTGGTCAAATTTTTATTTTTTATAAAACGGCTATGTTGTTTATGTAGGGATTTTGGCAATATATAAGAAGGGTTGTTGTCCCACATTCGGAAAGAATCAGGTAAGTCATGTGCTCCAAAGACTATAAAATGAGCTTATGGCTTTGGGTTTTAATTATCCCAGTTAGAAACATTTTAAGCTTGGTGTGCTAACTCTAGTTAAATTCCCTATTGTATTCTCTAGTGTTAGAGTTGGGCAAAAGGGTGTGAGTGGTGCAAATTAGCTTTGAAGAGAGTGTCTTGTAATTCAGATCGGGGAGAGAATTCTGTGTGATTGTAACAATTTTTCACATAGTGGAAGTTCTTTCTGGTGGGCCGTGGTTTTTCTCCGATTTTGGAGTTTTCCACGTAAATTCTTGTGTTTTCTATTTGTATTGCTTTCTTTTAATTTCTCAGTTATTTTCTGCTTATTCCTGCGGTAGAAGTGGGAGGTTTTTTCCCAACAAGTGGTATCAGAGCTTTAGGTTTGTAGTTTCTTGATTTCTGAGTATGCTTTGTGGTTGCAGCATTGTCTGAGCTTCCACATCATAAAATATTTCTTGAAACGAACTAGGCTGGTATTGTGAATAGTGTGGGTTGTTCACTATTTGCAGATTTGCTAGGAGTGAAGCAGAGATGTCAACCTTTATGAGTCCAGTGAAGATTGATGTAGAGAAATTCAATGGAAAGATGAATTTTGGCTTGTGGCAAGTGCAAGTCAAGGAAGTGTTAATACAATATGGGTTACACAAGGCCTCGAAGGGAAGACCAGGTGATGGTTCTTCTGAAAAGTTAAGCGGTGATGGTTGTCCAATGAAGTCCAGTGGCGATTCTAGTAGAGGTTATAAGAAGTCCAGCATGAGTGATGAAGATTGGGAAGGTATAAAAATCTCAGATTATCTGAGTGTTCTCAATGACATCGTTTCGAAGGTGGAGATAATTGAAGTGAAGATAGATGATGATGATAAGACCCTCAAGCTCATCTTGTCACTTTCATCTTCTTATGAACACATGAAGCCAATCTTGATGTACGGGAAGAAGATTTTAGATTTTTCTAAGGCTACTAGTAAAATTCTTTCAGAAGAAAGAAGACTGGAGAGTGAAGGGTGTACTTCACAGGAGGATTCAGTGTTGGTAGTTGGCAATTGGAAGAAGATCTTCGTGCATAAGAAAGGTTGCTGGGAATATGGACAGTTTGGGCACATGAAACAGGATTGTCCTAACAGAGCAGGTTCGTCAAAGGGCTCTGGGTCGGATGCTGACATTGTCTCTCTCGCTAGAGGAGATGTTCCTGGCTTCCATTGAAGGAAGACATAATTCATCCTTATGGTATGTCCGCTTTACCATGATAGAGGATGTGATGTCAGCGGTTCCACAGGTTTGCACACGGCATTGACTTGGCGGTTATGCAAGGTGTGTGGTGGAAGTTATGTCGATGGCTGAGAACTTCCAGGTGAGCCAAGTAGGTGGAAGTTGCACCATAAATTTCAGCAAGGTTTGTCGGCATGTGACAAAGAAGTAAAAATCTTGGAGTGTGATATTCCAAGTGGTCTACTCTTTATGGTGGAGTGGGGTTTATAGTTCTCTATGTTGAGGACTATGGTTGTCGGTAAAGACAATGGTGATTTATAATTCTCTGTGTTGAGGATTATGGTTGTCGGTAAAGACAATGGTGAGTTATAATTCTCTGTGTTGAGGATTATGGTTGTCGGTAAAGACAATGATTATTTATAGTTCTCTGTGTTGAGGATTATGGTTGTCGGTAAAGACAATGGTGAGTTATAGTTCTCGGTGTCGAGGATTATGGTTGTCGGTAAAGACAATGGTGGGTTATAGTTCTCTGTGATGAGGATTATGCTTGTCGGTAAAGACAACGGATGCAACATAAGTTGTGGACTATGGTTGTCGGTAAAGACAACAGATGCAGCAGAAGTTGTGGATTCTTCCAATATCTTGCCAAGGTGGAATTTGTAGGGATTTTGGCAATATATAAGAAGGGTTGTTGTCCCACATCGGAAAGAATCAGGTAAGTCATGTGCTCCAAAGACTATAAAATGAGCTTATGGCTTTGGGTTTTAATCATCCCAGTTAGAAACATTTTAAGCTTGGTGTGTTAACTCTAGTTAAATTCCTTATTGTATTCTCTAGTGTTAGAGTTGGACAAAAGGGTGTGAGTGGTGCAAATTAGCTTTGAAGAGAGTGTCTTGTAATTGGGATCGGGGAGAGAATTATGTGTGATTGTAACAATTTTTTACATAGTGGAAGTTCTTTCTGGTGGGCCGTGGTTTTGGTGGGTCGTGGTTTTTCTCCGATTTTGGAATTTTCCACGTAAATTCTTGTGTTTTCTATTTGTATTGCTTTCTTTTAATTTCTCAGTTATTTTCTGCTTATTCCTGCGGTAGAAGTGGGAGGTTTTTTCCCAACAGTTTATGTTGGGAATGAACGTTTCAAACCCCGCATTTTCCCAACAGTTTATGTTGGGAATGAACGTTTCAAACCCCGCAGCAAAAGCGTTGAAATCGTTCTTTGATTTTATTTAAAATGAAATTAAATACAAGGTTTAAGCAAATATTACCTTTGAAGACAATAATCTTCTTGTGTTTCTTTTTCCACGAGATCTTCCTCGCTATGACTCGAACACGGGATCAAGGCTTGTGGGAGCTCTTTGAAAAAAAAGTAGTTTTGAGAGAACTATTCTCTGCGTAGGAATTTGAGCAGTGTGTTTGGTCAACCTTTTGGCGGTTTGGCTAAAATTAAATGTCTTATTTATAAAGCCTTTAAGAATTAATTTTATTTAATAAAATATATTTTAATATCTATTATATTAAAATATGTATTTTATATTTATTTGAATCTAATTCAAATATCATAAAATTAATCTTTTCTAATATACATTTAATCAATTTGAATCTCATTCAAATTTTATATGTATAGTATATATAGTTTTCAATATTAATGTATCTAATACATAAACGTTTCCCTCTAATATTTAATGTATCAAATACAATAAATATATTTTCTTCCTCTACAGTTAATATATCAAATATATTAAATATTAATTTGAATGTTTCAAATTTTTCTTTCAACTAAATTGATCATTGTAGTGTTACTATGAGCTAGCAATGAGACCTTATGGACCTACATATTTATAAATTAAATTCATTAATTAATTAATTTTCATTCATTAACTCTAGGTCAATCCACTATAGGCTTAAAGTTGCACTTTTATGCACTGTAAGACAAGTGGTGTCCGTGGATATAACCATTACATGCAAGTCGATCTTTCACGAGTTGTTCGTAATTACAGTTGGGTCAAAAGTCCGTTTTACCCATATAATTACATCTGACACCTTAAGTACCACTGATCTCTAATGAACAACACGTTTATGATCCAACCATAAACCAAGTCTCTCTCGGGCCAATGAGAGGGTGGGGCCCCATTGTTCAAGTCCCGAAATCAGCACTTAAGGAAACTACTCACCTACTTTCCCTATATGAGAATGAGTGAATTCCATCTTGTGAAACTTATGTTCCCAGCTCCCTGTTTGGTCATGTCCCAAAATGGTAAGTTGATTGAATCAACTATAAAAGTCATTCTCACATATAAAAATCAAAGGACGAGCCCTTACAGGCAGAAGTTCATAACTCACTCAGGATTAAGATCGAACCACATATGATCATCTTGTGAAATATTAAATTTCTCAAATAACAGATTTATAAAGAGAGATTATATATTTTTTGGTCCAATCTTATACAAACACCACTCACATGTCTCTACAGAAATGATTTAGATCAAATCATTTGTAACTATTACAAAATGGGTCGTATCAATATTGTTATCAGGATAAGTCACCCAACCTTATCCATATACAATAGACTGTTTTGGTTATTCCTTGAACATGATCCTTTCGTATATCAACTACATATTGTTCAAGATTACACTAATAACCTTGAATTTTTATATATAATGAATATTATAAATTGCAACTAATAATAATAAAATAATTATAAAATAATTATTAATTAATTATGAGGCTTTAGGGCATAAATAACAATAGTTTAGTTCTAATGTACATGCTCATTTACGACTCTCTTTGAGAAATTTACTATAGGTACAGGTGGTGGAGAATTTGGGAAGATATTTTTGCCTCCCGTCCCATTTCTCTCGCAACAAGAAAAGGGACCCGACTTTTCTTTGTGAAAAAATGCAGAAGGTTATGGTTGGTTGGAAATAAGTTTTTTCTTAGTTTGTGGGAAAAAGGTTCTTATCAAGGCGGTGGCGCAGTCCATACATACCTATATACCACGTCTTGTTTCAGGATTCCTAAGACCATTTATGAGGAACTTACCAAATGTATGGCTCGCTTTGGTGGGGATCCTCAGCCCTCTATAAAAAGATTCATTGGAAGGCATAGGACAAAGTGTGTTGGTCAAAAGATAAGAGAGGTTTGAGGTTTTGAAGTTTGAAAAGGTTCAATCATGCTTTATTGGCCAAATAGGTGTGACGTTTCCTACAGCTTTAGAATCGTTGGTGGCTCGGTTGTATAAGGGGAGATATTTTTGTGACTCTTCGATGTTAGAGGCGAAACTTGGGCAGAAACCCTCTTTTGTGTGGCGTGGTCTGTTGTGAGGGCGTGAACTCCTCTATAAAGGTGTGCGCAACAGGGTAGGGAATGGAGAGGAAACAAAGTTTTTTGATGATTTGTGGGTGCCTAGAACGTTCATTTAGGATGATTACACGTCCTCAATCGAGTAACAATGATATACGAGTTTACGAACTCTTGACAAGGGAAGGACTATGGGATGAAGGAAAAATTTGAGAGGCATTATGGTAGGTGGATGTGGACCAGGTGTAGCGGTCTCGATTTGTCATCGAGAGAGGGAAACAATCTGGAATACTTTTTATTCTTGTAAGCGAGCCAAACCGATTTGGTCCTCCATTCTCCCTATTGTGTGTGTGCAGCAGGTTCTGCTCCCTCCAGTCCAAGATATCTGTGTATGGGCGACGGTTCACCTGATTTCTGAGACGACAATGTTGTTTTATGTTACATGGTGTTATATGTGTGTGGGCGGCAGTTCACCTGAATACGAAGACAACAATGTTGTTTTATGTTACATGATGTTATATGTGGAATGATAAGAATGCAGTTAATCAACAAATTCATTCTTTGTGTGGTTGTCCGGGTGCAGAGTATAGTGTCTCGATAAGGGTGTGCGCAAAAGGGTAGGGAATGGAGAGGAAACAAAGTTTTTTGATGATTTGTGGGTGCCTAGAACGTTCATTTAGGATGATTACTCGTCCTCAATCGAGTAACAATGATATGCGAGTTTACGAACTCTTGACAAGGGAAGGACTATGGGATGAAGAGAAAAATTGAGAGGTATTATGGTAGGTGGATGTGGACCAGGTGTTAGCGGTCCCGATTTGTCATCGAGAGAGGGAAACAATCTGGAATACTTTTTATTCTTGTGAGCGAGTCAAACCGATTTGGTCCTCTATTCTCCCTATTATGTGTGTGCAGTAGGTTCTGCTTCCTTCAGTCCAAGATATGTGTGTGTGGGCGACAGTTCACCTGATTCCTGAGATGACAATGTTGTTTTATGTTACATGATGCTATATGTGTGTGGGCGGCAGTTCACCTGAATGCGAAGACAATGTTGTTTTATGTTACATGATGTTATATGTGGAATGATTAGAATGCAGTTAATCAGCAAATTCATTCTTTGTGTGGCTTGGTGGAGGGTATAGTATCTTATTTGTTGGAATTAGAACATGCGAGAGAGTTGAGTGATGTTGGCGCGTTGGCGCAAAGGGAGAGTGGGGGCCCGAGTTTGTGCAAGTGGGAGGCGCCGGTGTTGGGAGAGCTCAAGATGAATATTGATGCGAGGGTAGGGAATGGAGAGGAAACAATTTTTTTTGATGATTTATGGGTGCCTAGAACGTTCATTTAGGATGATTACTCATCCTCAATCGAGTAACAATGATATGTATAATTATATGTATAATGTTGTTTTATGTTACATGATGTTATATGTGGAATGATTAGAATGCAGTTAATCAGCAAATTCATTCTTTGTGTGGCTTGGTGGAGGATATAGTGTCTTATTTGTTGGAATTAGAACATGCGAGAGAGTCAAGTGATGTTGGGGTCCAGGCGCAAAGGGAGAGAGGGGGCCCGAGTTTGTGCAGGTGGGAGGCGCCGATGTTGGGAGAGCTCAAGATGAATATTGATGCGGAGGTCGGGGATGGGGATGGAGGTTCGAGATTCTGGTGGGAAGTTGGTAGTGGCGCAAGCGGAGGTTGTGGAAGGGCATTGACTTTGCTCAAAGGGTTGCAACTTGTGACATCTTTGGGCTTGCCAAACCTTAGTGTGAAATCAGATGCCCAAGTTTTGGTTCGAGCTTTGTATTCTAATGGTCTTCTAATGACTACTCAAGGAATTTTGTTGGGGGAGATTAAACTTTTGATGGCTCAAATTGATGTGAAGGGTCCTATTTTTAGCCTGTGAACGACTAACAAAGTTGCCCACAATTTGACGGGTCATGCTTTGTCTGGGGGTGCTCTATTTGAGAGTCCAACGCCTATTTGATTGTTTAGCTTTTTTGCTTTCAGCCATTTCTACTTGTAGCGTTCTGGGCATGTTAAATTCTTAATATAGTTGATTCCGTTTGATTTATTTATTTATTTTTTTTTTTTTGTATAATCTTAAAACTGGATTTACAACTTTTAAAAATATAAATATAAGAAAACAAGGTAAATGTTCCGATTCGAACTAAAGAGTTACAATTCTCAATAAATGGGGAATGCTCCCACTGTATTGTCTTATTTCATTTATGAAGGAAAGCTTTGAATTTATATTACAACAATTACGGTTTCAAATAATAAAGCAGATACAAAGCTTTTTGTAACAACTTATACATCTGTCCAAATATAATTGGTTAGAGAGGTTAGTGGGGAGCCGCATCTGATTCTTTTGTGATTTAGTCCTTTTGTTACCCAAGGATTTACCCACGGTAAGATTCAAATTCATTTTGTCAAGACTCATATTGTTTTGATTCTTATGCTTAACATCCCCCCTCAAACGAGTGGGGAGATCAACGATCCCGAGTTTGCTTCGTAGAAATTGAAACTGGCTGTGAGTTAACGACTTAGTAAGACAGTCAGCAATCTGGTCGGCGGAGGGAACATATCGGACTTCTAGAGCACCACGAAGAACATGATCCCTTACAAAGTGTACGTCGATCTCAATGTGTTTCGTTCGAGCATGAAAAACCGGATTTGTAGCTAAAGCTCCTGCACTGATATTGTCACACCATAGATTCGGCCTAGATATTGATGGTAACCCAATTTCACCAAGTAACTGTGTGAGCCAAATGATTTCAGTCGAGGCATGAGCCAAAGCTCGATATTCAGACTTCGTGCTTGAACGAGCCACAGCAGTTTGCTTCTTAGAGGACCGTGAGACTAACGTATTTCCTAGAAAAAAGCAATAGACAGCAACTGATTTGCGATCATCGATGTTAGATGCCCAATCAGCATCAGAGAATGCAGAGATTGATAACTGATCAGAGGACTGAATGAGAAGGCCCATGTATTTGGTTCCACTTAAATAATGCATGACCCGTTTAACGACCTGCCAATGTACTTCAGTTGGTTGTTGGAGGAACTGACTCAGGTGATTAATTATGTAGGAGATGTCTGGGCGAGTCGTAGTTAAATATTGCAAAGCTCCAATGGTGCTGCGGTAGAGTGTGGGATTCTCCATGGGTTGCCCATCAGATACGGACAAATGTTTTCCTACAACAGACGGGGAAGCTGCCGGTTTGAGGCTCTCAAATTGAAGTTTGTGCAGAAGATCATCAATATATTTGGATTGATTTAGTAGGAGACCAGAGGGTAATCAATAAACTTGAATCCCAAGGAAGTAAGACAAATTGTCGAGATCCTTAAGAGCGAATTTGGTATCCAAATCAGAAATACACTTTGCAATTAGAGAGGCATTATTCCCTGTGATTATCACATCATCAACATACACTAGAAGTAACACAATAGACTGACCTTGGTGATGAATGAATAGGGAGGTATCTGACTTTGAGTTCTGAAATCCCCATGACAAGAGAGTGCATTTTAACGTGTTGTTCCATGCTCGGGGTGCCTGATGAAGCCCATAAGATAGACCCAAGTGCAACGAGAGAAATCATCAACAATGGTTAAAAAGATACGTGAACCGTTCTTAGATGGAAAACAAAAGGGTCCCCAAATATCAACATGTAGCAACTCAAAGCATTTAGATAAGCGAGAAATACTTGAGGGAAAGAATGACGAGATTGTTTTGCTTGTGGGAAAACATCACAAATAAAACCTTTATTTTCAAAAATATCAGAGAAATGCTTAACAAGAAAATTGAATCAAGAATTACAAGGATGTCCCAGGCGGGAATGCCATACATCAAATTTATTCAAATGACTAAAAGAAAATACTCGATTCGGGACGGGAAAACCATCCAAGTAGTAGAGCCCATTTTGAAGACTACCCTGACCAATCTTTATCTTCGTCATATGGTCCTGAAACAAACAATGTGATTTTGAGAAAGATACTTCACAATTAAGTTGATTTGTTAATTGTGTAACAAACAACAAATTGAACTTAAATGATGGAATATAGAAGACATCATTTAGAGTGAGGGAAGGTGAGCATTGAACATTACCAATGTGAGTGAGTTACCAACGCATGAGATCCATTAGGTAATCGAACAGGGACATTTTTATGTAATGGACCATAAGAAGAAAATAATGAAAGTGATATACAGATGTGATTGGATGCACCAGAATCAATTACCCAACAAGAAAGTACAGTACCTACAAGGTGAGAAGAATGTCCACTAGACTCTTCCACTGGGTCTGTCATTTTGGTTGTCTTGGTTGGAAACCAATTAACTGATAACAATTCGCCTGAGCATGTCCATGACGATCACAGTAATCACAAAAGGGGTGTGGTCTCTTCCCTCCAACCAATTAACTGATAACAATTCGTCTGAGCATGTCCATGACGATTACAGTAATCACAAAAGGGGCGTGGTCTCTTCCCTGAAGAAGGATTGACTTGTGATGATGTATTGGATTGACTTGTGATGATGTATTTCTAGAAACTTGAAGTGCAGCGATAGATGGAGTACGCATCAAACTTGATTGATTGAGAATTATGGCTGCAACATTTCCACTTTGTCAAACAAGTTTTGTTTATATTACTTATCTTTAGACTAATCTCTCATTCGACTGGGATGTGGGATTTAAATCCATACGTTGAATTGAAATTTGGCCGTGTTCTAAGTTCCATTCCATAATCATGAGTTGAGCTAAAATTTCATCTCAAATTCAAGCATCAAGTCAAAATTGGTCGAAATCTCAAAATTATCTCAAGTCAAATTTTCATCACTTCTACTCCGAGTTCAAGTCAGATTTTGAATGAAATCCAAAATTTACCTGGAATTAAAATTTGGGCATATTTCAAATTTTATTCTCAAGCAAGATTTAGATTCAAATTTATGTAAATTCAAGTCTTAAATCGAAATTGTGTAGTTTGGGTGGACTCCAAATTTTTTCTCACATCAAAATTGGGATAAACTTCAAAGTCAAACCCTACTTAAAATTCACATAAAAAAAGGATAGACATCAAATTCTACTACATTCAAAGTGGAATTAGGGTAGAACACAAAATCTACCGAAGTTCAAGTCAAAGTTTGTTGCCAAATGACAAAAATCAAAATTATGACTCGAATTCATATTTTGATCAATTGGCATAGAAAGATGTGTCAAGCAATGGATTTATGAACCAAATTTCATATTTCAATAAAATTGACATGTCAAGGCGGAGTCGAAATTAGGAGCAACTGTCCTACATTTTGATTTCAAAATTTAACTTTTCCGAGATTCGCCCACATATACCCGTGCATAAATCTCGAAAAAAGGGGCATTTGTTGACCGAGAAATTTCGGCCAATCAGCAGTTGCCACGTCATTGTTTACAAAGTGACTACAAACTTACATTTGGGACGAATCTCAAATTGACATATGTCCCAAATTAAATTTGAAGACAAAATGGGCGATTCTCGGGTAAATACCACGTGTTTTTATCATGATCGTTTGATTAGATAAGTTTAACCGATCAAGTTTGGTCATATTGTAATTGGGCTCAAGATCAAACGGGCCCAAAAAGCTATCTAAATGTCAATTTGAACCAAAGCCCAAATCCAGATGTCTGGCCCAAAAGCCCGTCAGGCCCAAACCTACTATGCTCTCATGAGAACTCTATAAATAGAGAGTTCATCCTTCATTTGTAAGTTTCAGAAAATTTCTACTCCTAAGAGCTTAGAGAGAATTCATAAACAACGAACACTCCTTGAATCCTTGGAAGACTGAACAATCCTTCAACATCGAGAACAAGCTGTGAAGCCCTCGAAACAAATCCAACATCAAGACAAGTTGTGAATCCCTCGAGACACATTTACATTTGAGAGAGAAAGAATCAGAGGATAAACATTAGAGATTGTAATCCACACGCATACACACAAATCAATACAAATCAAAGTTCATTTGCACGTGTCGAATTTCCTTCGTCGAAATCTCGTGTGAACACTCACTATTAAATATTAGGTTCACAAATAGTGATATTTTAGTTATATAACACATATTTATCTATAATATAATTGAAATGTCGATTCACCTCTCATGTCGATATTGAGCTCATTGCACGTGGAAATGTCAATGACAATGTCTACATGTCAACGAAAATTGAAAACATGGTCCATGACAAACAATGACGAATTGACAATGACTTTGAGATTTAAGATCAAGGAAGACATCATCCTCGAGGTAGGGAATAAGTGTTTAACTATCGACATTTTTTCACTGTGAAATATTATTGATTGATGTTTTGTCATGTTGGAGGCTCGATTCTCTATTCTTAAACATGGTGTATTATTCACAATTACATAAGATTGAATTATCGTCAAGATGACTTTTTTAATTACATTAGCTATGAATAAATTATTGTTGAAGATATACAGAGTTTGTCGGACAATTTACAGAGCAGTATAATTGAGTTAGATGTGAGTCAACATAATTTAAGGCGAACGACTCGTGTGAGGAATGACATTGCAAATCAAATTTGGACAACATTTGAAGCATAGATACAATTTTATCATTGTTTTTAATTTTGCATCGAGACTTATTTGTATTAGATTACGTAAACTTTGGATAATTATTTTTGATATGTTTTAATGCATATCATATCTTTTTTTATACTATGTATATTAAATTCTATTTAAAATATAAAAAAAAAACAAAACAAAACAAGAAGCAGGAAACGTTATTAAACATGTTTTTTTTTTTCTTTTCTTTTCAAGAAACAAGAAACACGAGTAGTTATCAAACATGTTCTTATTTCTAGTTCTCAAAAAACAGGGAACAAGAAACAAGAAACAAAAAACGAGAACGTTATGAAACGGGCCCTTACGGATCTATTCCAACTCCCTTGAGATTTTGGCCCTATATATATTCAGCCCTTAGATCAATAAAGCACAAAAACAATTGTGACTTCGTACCTCTCCTTTACATCTAAAGCTACGACTAAATCTTTTATTGCTTTACCGCGTTGTATCCATTACACTCTCCCCGGTTGTTGTGTGGTTTTATTTTCATTATTTATAAATAAAAATATACATAATCATATTCGCAGAAATATTTATACTTAAGATTAATATAGATTGCGAGGAGAAAATTGTTCTACTCAAAATCGTGCAACCCACATGCCCTTTCCTCGAACTCAAAAGGCGGGTTTGGAAGGGCAGATCTAGGGCACTTTGGAAACAAGATAATTTTAAATTATTTTAAACTATTTTACTTTTACTGAAAAAAGACAAAAAAAAATCAAATAATTTGCCAAGGAATCATATAAAATAATATGTCAACAATTCACGTAAACAAAGGTCTAGTCGTCATATCGTTGTATTAAGGTTAAGTCATAACTATTTAGAATCAGTTTGCAAACTTGAAGAACTAAAATGTCGTTTTTCAAATTTTAGGGACCAAATAGACGTCCATCCCAAACTTTAGGGATAAAAAGTACATTTTATCCTAAAATCAAAGTTGGTTTATTGATCTTATTCAAAATTTGAATGATAATTCCTCACCTCCTATTTTTCTTAAAGCATATATTCATAATCAACATACACATAGATTACACCTTGTTCCTTAAAGAGTGAACAACTTTTTTTTTTTCATTCCTATAGTACAAATGGAGTTAACTAACTTTGAACTCTAAATAAAAATATTAAGGGGGCGGTTGGCATAAGGAGTTGGGGGGAGTTGGAGTTGTTTTGTCTGGAGTTGTTTTGTCTCGGAGTTATTTAGTCTGGAGAGTTCTGAGGTATGTTTGTTTGGAGCAGAGAGTTGTTTAGTCTAGAGTTGTGAAGTCTGAGTTTATTTTAACTATTTTGCACAATCTTTTTTTACAAACTTTCAATTTTTTTTTATTAAGGACTTCTTCCAATTCCAATAAATTCTAAAAATAAAATATTTTATTTTATTTTATCCATCTTGACAAATTTCTTTGAAGACGACAAAATAATTTTGAGCACAATACTTCACATTATTTTTTCACATTGATTATAAAAAATATATATATATATTTTTTTTTGTTAGGACTCATATTTAATTTTATGAATTATAAGATTGTCTATCTATAAGTATAGTTTACTCATGTGTCAAGCACGTCTTCCTCCACCCTCTTAAACTTGTCATTCCATCTAAATTCACTCCACCTCAACTTCAATATCTCAACAAAAAAATTGGTTTATTTTTCTACATTTTTTTTCTATAATTTTTCATATTTTCATTATTAAAGACTTTTTTTTTTCAGTAAATTGCAATAAATTTTAAGAATGTGATTTTTGCTTTTTATTTTATGTATCATTCACAAATTTGTTTGAAGATAACAAAATTAATTTTGACCACAATACTTAACATTCTTTTTTCAATATCACTCCCACTAATTATTCATTTTATTTAGATAGTTTTGAAATAAAAGAAAGTCCTACAATATTGTGTTAAATATTACACGTAAATTTGAAAGATTTTAATCCATTAATTTAAACGGGTCAAAATAAGCTGATGTTTTTATTTATCTCATGGTAAGAATACTACATTTTGAATTTGGTTTAGGGCTGGTTGCACAAATAACAATCAGGCCCAAACTAATTGCAAATTTAGCAAACTTTAAAATGTTTTGCAAATATGGCAAAAAAACCTGTTTCTATCACTGATAGACTTTATTATATCACTGATAGACTTCTATCAGTGATAGACTATTTTTTCTGATAGACTATTATCACTGACAAAAATCTATAAAAAGCTGAGGTTATCAGCGATAGACTTCTATCAGTCATAAGATATCAGCGATAGAAATTGCTATATCCGCAAAATTTTTAAAAACATGCTATATTTGCAAACAATAAGTCTTAAATTGTCATTTACTACAATTTCGCTTTGGTTTAAGTACCAATTTTGATTGAACAACCTAAATTATATTTAAAATAATAAAAATAGGTTGAATTGCATTTTTAGTCATTTTACACCTTTAGTTTAAATTGCGTTTTTTTTAAATAATTAAAAATATTGTAGGAGGAAGAGACTGGGATGTGTTGCCTCGAAAAATGAGAAAGACTTCAATAGTAATTACTGTAGAAGTCTGGGGAGTTGATATTTTTTATCCGAGTTCAAGAAGTACGTGGGTCAAACGGGGAGTTAATTTCTCCTCCCAAATCCTTGTCAAATAACTCCTTGGGCCAAACACGCCCTAAGGGTTGTTGATAACACATTCAATTCCTATATTTTATATTTTATTTTCAATTTTTAAAAAATAGGTATGTTTGGTAATCTATTGAGTTATGAATTTTTAAGTATTTAAAAATGTTTTTATATTCATTAACAAAATTTAAAAATGAAAAAAAAAAAAAACAAGTTTTATATTTCAAAATTTGTACTCCCTCCCCCACTCTATTCAAATTTTTAACAAGTGAGATATAATAATTGAAATTATCTTCTTTTCTTAAAAAAAAAAAAAAAAAAAAAAAAAAAAAAAAAAAAAAAAAAAAAATATTATTGAAATTATCAAATTCAAATGTTTATTTATTGAAATTGAAATCAAATTTTTATTAATATTTTTTTTACAATGAAAATTGTCATTCTTAATAATATTAATATTAGTATATTCTTTAAAAAAGAAAGATATTATTAATTTTTTTAATATAAAAATATTATAATTTTATTCAAATAAGTCTTTTCTAGTATATTATATTTTAATATTATTGTGATGTTTTTTTTCAAAGGAATATTATTGTACATCAATGTATTTATTCCCTATTTTATTTTCCTGATTTTTATAATGATAAACGTCAACTAAAGATTGTCTAATATATTAAACTGTCGACACAATATTTTTTTTTTTTTTTTAGAGAAAAACTTTTTTTACCTTAAATTTTCAATTTGATCCAATAATTGAACCTTAATTAAATTAACACTATTTAAAAAAAATTATAAAAAAATACAAAATAAATAGTAATTATCCAACAATTTTGAACTTTTGTTGTTTTCAAAAACAAAAAAATAAAAAATAGTTATCAAACAAGTTTGATTTTTTTTTTAAAACAAAAAATAAAAAATAGAACCCGAAAATAGAAAATCAAAAACCAAAAACCAAAATATGAATGCGTTATGAAATGGAGCCTAAATAAACTAAATTTTCTCAAACGAGCATTATTGATATACTTCACTTTACCAAAATGAAAGTTGTGTTTTTTTTTATTGAATTATTCGAACTTCAGACTTCTTGGTTGAAAATACATACTTTATGTTAGTTTTTTTTTTTTTTTGTTTGAACGATAGTTTATGTAAGTTGAGTAATTATACTCATTTTGACAAATTAAAGTTATATTGTTAACGTATTTTTTTTTTTTTACAACATATGGAGATGAGAGATCAAATCTAAAATATCTTGATTATTAGTTGTATACCAACATATACGATGGTTAAAGTATCCTATCTATTTGTGATATCATAGTCTAAATGAAATTAAGTTACGCATTGAAATAATGAGAAGAGGGAAAGTATACTTAAAACTGATTCTTTTTTTTTTTTTGAGTACATTCGGGATGGGGGGATTCGAACCACAGACCTCTTGGTCATCAAGTCATACATATGCCAGCTGAACTGTGCTCGCTTTGGGGGATTAAAACTGATTCTTTTACACTTTAGCCCACATACAAATATTATTCTTACACTTTTAAAGAATTATCGTTTTACCTAATAGTTAATATTTTCATTAATCTTTTTTAGAGTGTAAAGATTTATGATTAGGAAAAAATAATGGTGGATAAAAGGTTAAAGTTTCAATACTATTTTGATTTTTCAACTTTAAAAATGGTTTTATTTTGGCCTTAAACTTTTGATATAATTAATGTGTATTGTTTTAGTCTCTCAATTTTTAAAGAATAATAAATTGTCATTACCTTTCTTTTTCTTATAATGTGATTTTTTTTTTTAAATATATTTAATTAATATAGGAATTGAATCTATGATCTCCTAGTCAATGACACATTTTATGTTAATTGAGCTATGTTCGGCTTGACATGATAATGTGACTTTGAGAATGTATAATAGCATATTAACATTGACATATATATGTATGCTAGGGATGAGTATTGGCGAAGTAGAAGTGAATAATTGGATAGAAAAACAATATAATGTACCAAAGATAAAAATGATTACACTTCACAAATTTTGAAAAGACTTAGCTTGCATGGCTACAACTTCAGCCGGCAACCCGACACGTGGCTCAACCACATTGTGTCACGTGTCAATTTTATTTTATTTAAAAAATAAAAAAATAAATCTTCTCTTTCTTTTTCTACTCTTTTTTATGTTTAACTTTTAATTTCTTTTTCGAGAATATGTTTCCTTCCTAAATTTAGGGTTTAGAGTTTAATATTTAAGATTTTTCTAAACATTTAAGATTTTTTTTTTTTTTTTTTTAGTATTTATGATTTATTAATATTGAAGGAAAATTTTAAAATCTAAAATCTAACTCCTAAACTCTAAATATTAAACTCTAAACTCTAAACCACCTTCCGTTCAAAAAAAAAAAACTCTAAACCACCTTGAATCTTAAAATTAAACCTTATACCATAAACTAGGGGCAAATATATATATTTTAAACATATTAAAAAAATAGTAAAAAAAAAATGGAGGAAAATTAATAAATAAAAAAAAAATGGGCTGGTTGCACAAACAGTAATGAGGCAAAAAATAATTGCAAATTTAACAAAATTTAAAACATTTTGCAAATATAGCAAAAAATCAGTGGCTATCACTGATAGACTTTATGACTATTACTAATAGGCTTTATCACTATTACTGATAGACTTCTATTAGTGATGGACTATTATCATTGACAAAATTCTATAAAAAATACTACTATCAGCGATAGACTTCTATCAGTAATAAACTTCTATCAGCGATAGACCATACTATAGTGATAGAAATTACTATATTCGCAAGAATTTTAAAAAAAATGCTATATTTTTAATTATTTTACTCTAAATTGACATCTATTACAATTTCTCAAAACAAAATTAAAAATTGAAAATCAACCTTTTAAAAGTTTAGTAAGAAAATAAAATAAATTTAGAAGTTTTGAAACTCAAATGAATTTTAGATGTTGGGAGATGTTAAAGAGGAAAAATAAAGCATTGAAAATGGGATGGGAAATGTGAAGTGGGCAGCAGAAGAAGGATAGTGTAAGGAACAGTAGAGAGCACAAAGAAGAAAACAAAGATGATTTTTTTATGGTTTTGGTTGGTGTGTTGCCCAACACTCTCACTCTATCATCATAACATATCCATATTAACAAATCATTTCATTTCAAATCTCTCTCTTTATATCTCTTTATATATGTTTTATTTTTTCTTTTTTTCAATATCATGCTGTGGAGGTCGGTGGTTTGAACTTCTGACATTTTTATCTAGATATGTCAATAACTGGTCGATACTTAAATTGGCCTAAATATATACTTGTTCCAAACAAAAATAAATCATAAAATATATGTATTAACTCTTTGAATTAAAATAAGTTAGCCTAGATATAAATCAAACGTAACCATTTTGAATTTTTTTGTTTTAAACAACGATATATTTAGATCAACTTAAGAATCCACGAGTTAAGACACGTATCCTAACTCTAATTTAGTAATTTAATGGTTAAAACAAAATTACAAATTGAAATTATTTGCTAATTCGAAAAAGCAAACTATTTTAATAAAAAAAACATCTAATAATCAATTATTCAATTCCTTACAACCCACCAAAATTCTCTAGTTTCAAAATCAAATTGTAAATAAATTTTTTTGTTTTTCAAAAGTATTTAATTAATAAGAAAATTTAATCTCTTAGTCAAGAGCACAACTTTATACTAATTGAGCTATGTTCGACAAAAATTATCCAACTCTCTTTTCAACTTTTCATCGGCTGAAAATCTCAATACATTTTCACAAAAGTCCAAAACATTAATCTAGATTATTGATAATTATTTCATTATGCTCCATCTAAATTATAATTTGATATGTTTAATACATGCTCATTAATTAAACTTCTTATTGTCTAGTCAATGAATATGTATTAAACATATCAAATTATAATTTAACTAAACTTCTTACTGTCTTCTTAAAAAAAAAAAAAAGAAAAAAAAAAAAAACTTGTCTCAATCCCAAATGTTAATTGTTAGATTTTTTTTTATTTTATTTCTTACATTCTTTAGCTTTTATATTCTATCTGTCTTTTTTTTTTTTTTTTGAGAAGCATATTCATCTGTCTTAAGATAGTTAAATGAACTCTCTTATTATATTAAAACTATTTATATAAAATATAATAGGCTTGTTTTCATATTATATTAATGTGTTATGTTGAACTTAGTTTATACATTTTAATCAATATTTACATTCAATATATTTGTGATGTAGTTGAGTGATTTTTTCTTTTTTTTTTTAAGATTAAATTGTTGTAATTTTAAAATAATTGTAAAATCAATTATTACAACTTAAAGTAAATAAATGTTTGATAAATTTTAAACTGAAATGTAAGAAAAGTACGATGAATAGAGATAAAATATAATTTTTTAAGAGTTAGTCCAAAGAAATTTTAGATTTTAGAAAGTCAATCTCAAAAACTAGATTTTACAAATCAATATAATTGAAGAAGTGATTTTTTTTAAATTAATTTATAATCAGTTTTATCAAATACTAAAATTGTTAATATTCTCTCATAATCATTAACCCCTCCCAAAGCAATTTCAAATGCACTCTAACTCATATATTTACAACAACAACAAAAACAACAAACAAACAAACAAACAAACAAACAAACAAAAAAAAAAAAAAAAAAAAAAAAAAAAAAAAAATTGGGCCAATTAGAGGAATAGCTGAAATTGAAAAATAGCTAACTCAATTATTTTGTTGAAAAATAGTTAATTTCTATATTTAAAATAATATTTACAATGTGTTTGGACGAAACTAACCTGCATTGAAATGTTGGAGCATTGAACTCAAACTCGCTGCAAAAAGGAAGATTTATTCAAAGAGAGAATCCTGAAGAAAAAAAATAAGAATTTATTGCAAGAGAGAATCATGGTAAAAGTAATAAAAAAAATTAAGATATGGTCAAAAGATAACAACCACCAATTAAATCAAAACATGTAAACAAAATTCAATAAAGTCTAAATCTGGAATATTAATTCAAATTAATTTTTAACTAAAATTTCATAGATGGTTGTGAAAAAAATGATAATAACGGTGCTCTCGATAATTTCTAATGTGTGTATATATTCGTAGTTACATGTACATGTAAGTATATCATATGGAGTATATGTGTATATACATAAGCCATTAATTGGTGAACGTACATGTAAGTATACCATAAGTTGTAAGAAAATTACACAAGCAATTAAATTTCCAGCATATTAATGTTTATAAAAACTAAAATGTTCATAGACGGTTGTAAGAAAATTATAAAAATGACGCCCTTGATAACTTTTAGTGTGAATATATATTCGTAGTTACATCTATAACAACGTACATGTAAGTATATCATATGAAGTATATACGTGTATATACACCTTAAGCCATTACTCTGTGAGCATTGGACAAATGATACTAAACTAAATTAAAATGTTCATAGAAAATGGGTGCCCTCGATAACTTCTAGTGTGAGTATATATTCGTAGTTACATCTATAACAATGTACATGTAAGTATATCATATGAAGTATATGCGTGTATATACACCATGAGCCATTCATCTGTGAGCATTGGATAAATGATACAGAAACAATATAAAATTGGTATGCATGTTGAGTTTACCCGAAAAAACGTTCAATCAATTGTATCATTACCTGCAACATTGAATTAAGAGATTTGCAAATTTCCATCTTCCAAATCAATTTGAAACAATCATCGATTCTCAACTTTGAAACCCTCTACCTCGAAAAAAACTATCTACTTCAACCTTCTACATCGTTGAACGCTTGAATTGGGCTGAAAATTTTGACTCTCAAAACCTTCTATGACACATTTTGACTCTCACGGGGCAACGATATTGGTGATAGAATACGCAGGCCGGACTCGGCTGGGACCCAATGCCAATATATCAGCACACTTTCCCCACTCCCTATGCGCCTTTGAATCACCCTTTTGAGCAACTCCCGACCCCATAGCAAACTCCACCAAATAGCAGAAGGTCTCGATCCCAACTGTGCTACCTTAAGATCAGAGCCAGGATAATACCTGCCCCTCATAACCTGCGCAAAAAAAGAGGTCGGGCATCGCAGCAGCCTTCAGCACTATTTCACAAGCAAAGACTGTTTAAATAGCTCCAAGTCCCGAAAACCCATACCGCCCAAACCATTCGGACGACAAAGGGATTTCCAACTCACCTAGTGCAAACGGCGGTCATCTTTCGACCCAACCCACCAGAACCGAGCCATCAATCTGTGAATATCACTCAAAAGGCCCTTGGGATCCTAAAACAGTTCATGGTATAACATGGAATAGCCTGAATAATTGACTTCAATAAGACCTCCTGATAGCACTCCAAAAGTGCTATTTTCTAATCTTTAATTCTTGTTAGTTGATTGAAATTAATGTGTTTAATCATATGTTTTGCAGGAATCAAGCGTTCAGAGGTGAACAAGACAATTATATTATATAATAGCTTAAAATAAGAGTTTTAGGGTATAATATCAACAAACCAAGCCAACAGATAATACTATAAGTATAAAAATCGTTTATTATTCAAAGTTGAAAGCTTGGTCTGGTGGCGAATGATTTATTATCTTAATCTTTGAGCTAGAGTTGAACTTTGAAGAATGGAATTATTTATTATAATTTTTTTACTTCAACCATTAGCTCGCACACGTGTCAGCTCCTGATCGATCAACATTTCATTCTTCAACAACACAACACGTGTACCAAGAATACCGGGAATAAGTCATCTCATTATGAACGTGTCATCCATCCTCTTCCAACATCTGAATACCAGGAAGAAGTCATGTGATTATGAACGTGTCATCACATCCTCTTCCTTCTCTGAACGTGGCCCTCAGTGTCGTATTTTTTATTTTTATTTTTTATATTCTATTTTTAGCAATTTTTCTCTTCCTTCAAGTATAAAAGGAGAGCTTGTCTTGATTGTAAGACACACTTTACACTTCACACTTCACACTTTACACACCATCACCAATTCTCCCTTTCTCCCTTTTTCTCCCACTGTTTCGAGATTTATATTATTTTGTGCTTTTTAGTCGGGATCGTCTTGGCAATGTTCGACTAAGCTTGTAATGTTGATTTAGAGGTTTGTCGGGCTAAACGTTTTTGTGAGATTTTTGGTATTAAATTGCAATCTAATTTCTTGGTTAATTATTTTCTATTCTTTGTTTATTTCATGTGCAATTAGTATTGGTTAATGTGATAGCTTAATCAATTAAATATTAATTGTTCATGTATGCTATGTTTGTAATTGTTGATCCGTAATTGTCATAAATTGCATGCTTAATTGTAGTAGCAAGATGGGTCAGGTTATGACTAGTGTTAATATTATAACTTTTTCATAGTTAACATGGTGTGTATAATAGACCTTAGGAATATAAAAATGTTTAATTGAATCTGATCAATTTAATTAACGTTCTAATCAATCCATGTTCTTAGAGCTGCTAGTTGGTTAACATGGAATGCTATCGTGCCCAACTAATTGACTAGTTTAGAGTTAATTACGATGCTTTGTCGGATTAATTGCATGAGAGGACCTTAGAGACTTTTCATGGTTGTTCCAGTTAAGTCGATTAGGCTTTTCATGAAGAAATTATTTTTTTATTGCGATAATCGATGAGCAAAATTCATTAAGTAGCCCGACAATCTCTAAATCGGCAATGTAATCTCTTGTCTATTTCTTTAATTTTCTCGCTATCTTTAATTGTTTGTTTTAATTTATTAGATTAACATGCAATAAAAAAAAAACTCATTTATTGTTTTTACATAAAGTTTAATTTAGAGAATTTAAATTTTGGTTCCCTGAGTTTGACCCGGTCCGCTGTAGTTTACTACAAGCCGTTGATCGGTAATTATAAATTTTATTTGACGGGTCTCGACAAGCTCGCTTCACCTCCCGACCACCAACAGAAAAAGCAGTACCATTCCACCCTTGTAACACACGCTACACACGATCCTTAATGTAATTAAAGGTACCTGAGCGGTTACGAGGTATGAAAGACGGAAGTCCCAAATACTGGCGGTGAAAAAGGGTTTTCCCCACACGGAGGATCTGTCAAACACGATTTTGCATTCCCGGGGACGTGCTCATACTAAAAGAGATGACCGACTTCTCATAATTCACTGTCTGCCCCGAAGCCTCCTCATATTTGCGCAAGAGTGTCTGGACTGTAAGTGCTTCATTAGCATTTGCCCGAAAAAAAAGCAGGCTATCATCTGCAAAAAATAATAGGTGGGAAATAGGTCGACCCCCATGAGATAAAGCAAACCCTAAAATAGTCTTTCTGTCCTCGACAGCATATAAGAGATGGGATAGCCCCTCAGCACATAAAATGAATAAATAAGGCGACAGAGGACAAACATTGCATAATCAAGTTCACTGATTCAGACGAGAAGCCCATCTGCAACATCGGGCATTCCAAAAACACCAACTCCACCCGGTCATAGGCCTTACTCATATCTAATTTCAACGCAGCCCATCCTATTTTTCCCTGCCGTTTGGACTTCAAAGTATGCATACACTCATAGCCCAGGATGACATTATCTACAACACACCTGCTTGGAAGGAAAGCACTCTGATTTTCATAAATAAGTTTATTCAGTATTGGCTTCAGTCGGTTGGCTAACACCTTCGACACCAATTTATATGACATGTTACATAGTGAAATAGGCCGATACTCAGAAAAACGACGAGGGGTTCTGACCTTTGGAATCACCACAATCATAGTCTCATTTAGAGGGCTCGGGGACAAACCTCCATTCAGAATATCGAGATAACACTGAACCACATTAGACCCTATCACAGGCCAAGTTGCACGATAAAAGGCACTTGACAGCCCGTCGGCCCGGGGGCCTTGTTCGGGTGTATCTGTTTGAGGGCCTAAAGCACCTCTGACTCACTGAAAGGCTGCGTAAGTTGATTGTTCATCTCTGCGGTAACGGATGGGCGTACCCCTAACCACACCTGAACCAGATCATCCTCCGTGGGACCGGACGACGTAAAAATGCCCCCAAAATACTCAGCCACCAAACCGGCTACAACCCCCGGGTCCTCATGCCATCGACCTCTACTATCCTCCAAACCCAATATGGTATTCGTACGTCGGCGATGGGATGCCTTACGATGGAACCAACTCGTGTTTCGCCCCCCCCCCCCCTCTTCAGCCAACTCTCTCTGGTCCGCTGCCTCCAATACACTTCCTCCGCAATAAGCAAGGTCTCCAACTGAATCTCATCTACAAGAGCCCGCGAATCTGCCTGCCCAAGTACAGCTCAGGCTTGCTGGACCCGGGCCGACGCCTGACGAATATGTCGAGCGTATTGTCCCACCTTTTCCTGCCCCCAACGATGAAGCTCGGTCATGCACCTGCTCATGACCCTAGCCAGCTCAGTCGGCCCCACAAGAGATGCCACCGCCCCCCAACTCTCTGCCAGCACACCCTCAAACTCGGACAACTGTACCCATGCCTCTTCAAACCGGCGAATCTGACGCCCACAACGTCGCCCTTCTCGACCCACCGGGCGAAGGGAGAGAAAGATCGGTCGGTGATCGGAACGATTGTAGTCTATATGTTCCACTAAAAACTGTGGGAACAACTCTCGCCATGCCAAAGTACTGAAACAACAGTCAATACACTCAAGATTGTTGCTTGCCCTGGCCTACCATTACACCATGTAAACAGATCACCAGTAAACCCCAGATCAGACCACATCCATCTACAAACTCTCGAAAATCACTCAGCTCGGCCTCCGGCTTCGCCCGACCTCCCCTCTTCTCGGACAGAAAAAGAAGGGCATTAAAGTCTCCCCCAATCAACCACGGTGTGAACTCACTACCCCGTAGCTGTCGGAGAAGGGACCATGTCAAGTGTTTCTGCTCTGACTGAGGATAACCATAAAAACCAGTGAATTGCCACTGCTTCCCATCCCAATCAACCCATCCATCCACAAGATTCGGGGAGAACGAAATGAGGCTGAAATTCACCTCCGGGGTCCAAAGCAACGCCAAACCACCCTTACTACTCACACTATCCACTCAGAAACAACAAGAGAAACCCAACTAGAACTTAATGTTCGTAAATTGCGCACTTCGCACCTTTGTTTCTGACAGAAACAAAAGGCGAGGTCGCTTTGATTGCACCACCTTGAGCAATCGACGGAATGCACAGTTCGACCTCAACCCTCGTACATTCCAGAACAACACATTCATATGACTGGCAGGGCTGCAAATCAGCCACCGCCAAAACAAAAGGATCCGTCGGCGCTGATCGACCATGCTCCCCTAAAGCAAAAGCCCCCTTCGCCTTCTTCCCTATCTCCCTAGATCGGTCCAAACCCTCCCCATTCACCTCAACCCGTGCCAGTTTACCCAACACTCGGTTCCCCTGAGTTTCACAGTTTGTCATATCCATCAGAGAACCACGTGCCCGCTGTTTCCACCCCTTCAGAACCCGGGAGCCCTTTGGGCCCTCATTCCCGACCCCTACCTGATCAATCACCATCTGATCCCCACCCTCCTCTGATAAAAAGGCTCAGGACTCGGTCCCACCCTCCCTGATCAGCTCCTTCCCCTTACACAAATTACGATCCCTCCCCTTCTCCCATGAACCTTCACTTCCATCCACCAACCTGGAACCAATACCCTTCATGGGCATCCCCTGCAACTTCAACCCCCATGTGGACCTACACTTCCCCTAGCCACCTGGGAAGCAGGACGCTCCATCGGGGACTCTTGAGTCATCGTGTGCTCACCCAAACTAAGTCTCTTACCTGAGTACCCCTGTGGACCTACACTTCCTACACTTAACTAAGAAGCAGAACACTCCACAATAACGAAAGAAGTCATTCGATCCAGATCATTGTCCCCCGAACTCGCCCCACGATCGGGACCTACACTTCCACTTTCTATCTCAAAAGTAGGACGCTCCGCGGCCGTGGGCCTCACAACAACCTCAGGTAAATCTGCCACCGAACCATCATCCCCACCGCCCACCACAATACTCATTGCCAAACCCATCCCTCCAACATTTATCACCCCAACCGAGGTTGTCCCACAACCTCATTCCCTCTAGTCAGCCCCATTACTACCCGACCTCCCCCCCTTCCCTCTTATTCCCCACAGAAACCATCCCTCTTATTCCCCACAGAAACCATCGGGATGGCGCGCATCCAATCCCCATACTCTCCACCCCCAACAACCACCTTTCCTGCCATCATACCACACTCCCGACACATATGCCCAGACACCCACAATCATGAAAAAAATCAGGAAGATGTTCATATAATACTGGACACCAATGTTCCATACCTGTAGCATTCATGATGCGAAAACCCCGTCGCAAGGTCCAATCAATCTGCAGCACGACCCGGATGCGGAGTACCAGCCCCAGCCATTCTTCTAATCCCACACCGTCAACTTATTCAATTGCCCCCATCTTCCCTCCGAGCAACTGGGCTTTCTCCAACACTTGCCAATTGAGAGGGACATTATGGATTTGTATCCAAAACGAGCACTGCCCAAAGACTAATCAGGCCATTGTATCCGACCCATTCGGGTCCACTAGCACCACCAAGGCCCTATCGAAAGTCCAAGGCCTTGTCGAAACGATCCTTCATTTTTCCTCCATCGAACGAAATTGAACGCGAAAACGTTGTTGCCCGTCGCCTCCACCCTCGTGCCACTGTGGATTCGCCAGACGACCTTCATCACCGCTCGGAAAGCTTCAAGATTGATTCGTCCAGAGGACAGAACCTTGCACACAACGCATAAATCGGTGAGTGTCACCGACAACAAGGACTCCTCCTCGGCTGATTTGAGAACCTCTGCCTCCTTCGTTCTGAGATTCAACGTCGAACATCGATTAATTAGATCCTCCATCGCTAGCCACTCGAGCCTATTGATCGTCGGACGCAAGGGAGATGGAGACCTCTACCGCCACAACTTCTAGGAGAAAGCCCTAGAAACCTCTCAAAAAGAGAGAAAACGCGTACGCAGACGAGATCGGTAAAACTCAAATATATATTTACAAATTTGAGATAGTTATTGATAATTTGTTTGTGATTTCTATTCTCTCCGTTTTATCTTTTTTCTCCATTTATTTTAAATAATTATGAAGATTTAGATTTAGATATGTATTTACATAAGAACCTCGTTTCAAGATTTTTCTGTTTTTTTTTTTTTTTTGAATTTCGTAGTTTTAAAAAAATTAATTTGAAGTTTATTTTTTGGGATTTTTTCAAATATATGTCTTATTAGGGAAGAGACAAGGATTAGGGGGAATATTTCATATGGGCTCATGCTCATTTTGAGATGAGCCCAATATATATGAGAAATTCTCTTAAATGGCCATCTTTAAATGAAATTTTTAAAGGGGGCAACTACAAGAATAGCTGAAACAAGCGTTTGCCAGTTGAAAAATAGCTAAATAAATTAATGGTTTGAAAATTAGCCAACTCCTATATTTAGATACTAATTTAGAATGTAGTTTGACGAAACTACCCTTGAGTCATTAAACGCTTGAAATACCTACAAAAAAGGAGAGATTTAATAACAAATAATTAAATAAATAAATAAAATAGTTAACGGTTGCAAGATTTAAATTAACCAAAACAAAAGATTTTGTAGACTATCCTGTGACCAAACTACGCTCTGAGATTTACCTGTTAAAATACGTTGCAACTGGGGAGAATTTAACAACAGAACAATAATTTGAAAAAAAAGCTGGTGCATAGTTAGAAAAATTGAAATTACCATAGCAAAAATAGTGTTGGACATGGAATATGAGAATTTAAAATTACTACCAGTGGGTATTGCCAAATATATACCCTGATTACACGATCCAAAAACGTCAATTATATAACACGTTTCATGCAACCATTTAATGGTAAGGTGAACCTCTACATCTACCGTTAATGATACTAGTTAATGTAGAGAACTCAAACCATACTTGTCAAACAAATAAAAAAGAAGACCAAAAAAAGATAAACACAAAATAGAAGTTGTGAAAATTTAAAACGAAAATCCATGAAATTTAAATTTTGAAAATGTTTCAAAATACTAATTGAAAATTATGATTTTTCAGTTTTTATATCTTAAAAACCATTATTTAGCAAAAAAGTTAGTAAAACTCTAATTTTTCTTAAAGCTGCAAAAATACCCATCATCCGCCGCAAGCACCATCTCCCCCTGCTACTCATCTTCGTCTGCCCAGCCCACTCCTTCAATCTACCTCCTCCGTCCGGCGCACAGCAAGCTACTCATCAAGGATTCGACCGTCCGGGCGTCCCTTCAACCTTCATCCGCCGGCGGGCGTCTCTTCCACCTTCATCCGCCGGAGGTTCAGTCCGTCCATCGCGAGCTTCACCGTGTCTCCCACCGTCATCCGCCGCAAGCTTCACCGGAAGCATAACGTCCATCGCGAGCTTCGCCGGAGGTTGGGTCCATCTCTTCCACCTTCATCTGCCGCGAGCTTCACCGTGTGCGCAAGACCATCGACTCCTCCGTCCTGCCACCTTCTCCATCGCGCACAACCACCGTTTCACGGCCCTATTCATTCTGACAACCTTCTCTGTCTTAAACGGCAAGCCATCGGCCATCGCTAATCTTCCATCGCCCAAACGTCGACAACAAAGGCTTTTGTCCGATCTAATCTTTAGGTACCTAGATTATAACTAATTTTGTTGGGATATATTTTATTAAATATTTAGTTAGGATCCCGTTTTTTAAGGTATTTTATTTATTCAAATCTTTTTTTAAAACAAATTGTTGTTAACACATAAAACTCGGGTTCCTATATAGGTTTAAATATCGTTCCTGTAACAGCTTTGGTCACCCCTTATGATTTAATCTTGGACTGGACATTATATTTTGATACTTTTGGTTGGACATCGTTTCATTTGTTTCAATTCAAGGTTGTTCTGAAATACTTTATTTCCTTTCAAATATTTGTCATTCTGGAACTCTCATTATAGCCAAATTTCGTATATGTTTTGATAGATGATAATTTGTTATTGTATGAATGAACCACATTTATAGACATGCAAATGAATGTAAATACCCATATGTGGTTGTCGGTATGACCATATCATTGTGGTTGGATGAGAGATGACCTACTTACAAATGTATTATTCGTCCCTGTATATACCCAGAAGTATACCCTTGTTTGCATCCAGGGTCATTAATACCTACATGCTCGTGCATACTGAACAAAAATATTATGATTGATACAAAATTGCATATCTGTTTTGAATGATGTTTTTTTGTTATTCTATGAATGAAACTCATTTGTATACAGAAAAATGATTGTATATATTTAGATGTACCTCCCTGTATAAAGATATAATTGTAGTTGAGTGCGATATAATTGATGCGAGATGGTCTCCTATTTAGATATAACCCTATTATTGTTGGAAGGTTATACCCATAAGTATAAACATTCTTTTAGTTCATGCTAGTACATAATGAACAAAAAGATACTCAAATTGAACCATTGTTGAAAGATCAATTGTGATACATACATTCATGTTTATGATGCGAGTCCATTGCAGAGGGTCGACTCAAAATAAAAGGTCCCATTATTCAAATATAAAAACATAAATAAAGGCAACTTAATTTAATTGGAGATCGGGTTGTTGCAGCGTCTTCGATTGTGACCTAGTTGTCCACACCTGCCACACTTAAGGGGTGCGGCCCTTTCTCGGTGAGAAGTTATCCGTTTCTTTTTTGGTCTACCAGCAGGGCGTCTGGCAATCGGAGGGTGCACTATTGGATCGCCTGGATTGGTGGTCACTTCAGCGTTGTAAGAAAGAGCAACGGGATGTACATCGCCGCTGTATAGCTTTTGAAGGGTGGAAGTACGGTAAAAGTCGTGGACATAGTTCTCAAGGGTAAACCCTTTACGACATATCGCTAAACACGCATGAGGACATGGGATTAGATCTTGGTCTCATCGTCTACACGTGCAGCTTCGGTCATTGATGTCAACTACAAACTCCTTGCGATCATCATGTACTTCGTGTAGATAGTCGTTTACAGGGTATATCTAAATATTTAGGGGTAGATATAAGAATGTAAAGGTGCGAACAAAATATACTCCAGACAGACAATCGTAATAAAAAATAAATACTTACATCCATGGTACGACTAGCGTTTAGGGAGTCTCGTAGCTGACCCTCGGCAAATTGTGTTAGATGTTGACGTCGGAAGTTTGAAGTGGTCCTGCGCTTGAAGAACCATTCTTGCAAGATATCTCTTACTTCCTCTAATAGAGAAATAATTGGTAGGTCGCGAGCACTACTAAGGCGGGAGTTGAAGCTCTCGGATATATTTGTTGTCATCATTACGTACCTCTTTTTTGTAGAGAAGGCACGACTCCATCTAGGAAACCCTATTACCTCAAATTCACTCCTAATGGAAGGTACGAAATGTTCCATTTGCCTCATGTAGTACTCAAAATTAGTCGGAGTATATGATTTAGCACACTTATTAAACAAATCTTCAATCGGTTTCCCCCTATGATCAGATTTAAGGTTTTTTACCAAATGGTAAATACAAATCCCGTGGTGGGCAGAAGTATATACGACTCTAAATCCATTGGATATACTTTTGTGGCGGTCTGACACAATGACTAGGTCCTTTGGCTCACCAAATACGGCTTTTAGGTTCCGAAAAAACCAACACCATGAAGAGTCATTCTCAGAATCCACGATAGAAATGCCAATGGGTATGTCTGTGAATTACCATCGAAGGTGCAGGCGGTGAGTAGTGTCCCCTTGAACCTGTTCTTCAACGCCGTACCGTCAACGGATATGACTGGTAGGCAATGCTCCCATCCTTTTATTGATGCTGCTAAGCTCATGAAGAAGAATTTGAACCTATTACCCTCCCCGACCTCTTGTGCTGTGTACTTACCTGCGAAATGAATGTGTGTATATCTGTATATACCACATGAAAGACATTGGTAACATAGTTGTATGTACAAATATATACTTGGGTTTTGTCCGATCAATCGTGCAGCAAAAGTTGGGATACGAGCATAAGAGTCTTCGGCTGAACCTCTGATAGAGGCAAATGCCTTCTCTCTCACCCTCCAAGCCTTATTGTAACTTATGCAAACCCCGTGCTTCTTCAGAGCATACCCGATGATGTCGCCTGGTGTGCAATGTTTTTTGCTGTTGGTTGACATTATGGTCTTCGTATACTCACTAACGACGGTTGCAGTTGCTTGTCGATGGTCGTTCTTAACAATGTCTATAGCGCAATTATGTAAATTATTTAATCTTCTAACCATCCATAGTTTCCCGCTGCCATAGACAGACGCGTAGAGGGACCAATCACACGAGTCTTCAATGCATTGTACTGTGAATTGCTTTGTGTTAGACCTAGTGGTCTTGAACTGAAAATTTCCTTTTACCGCTAATCTAGAAACAACCTTTTTTAAGTCAAATTTGCTGTAAAAAATACAGTTTTCAATAATGAGTAGGTTCTCAGCAAGTTCGTCAATACGATCTGGATCGACGAAGTGTAAATTCTTTTTCTTCAAACATGACATCCTTCGTTGGTTACTACTTGCGCTGCCACTGTATGTGCTTGTATCTATAGAGGGGATATCGACAACCAAACAGCAATCGTCGTACATACCCTCCGAATATCCTGTTAGCACCCACACAAGGTCTCTATCTTCAGAGAGCCTAGTAATTATGGATTTATCCTCACCGTTCTTAATTAGTGACAACTGTGAGATCCTTTCTGGGCCATGTAGTGAAAGTAGGTGAGCAATGGACTTGTGGAGTTCATGAAGAGTTCAATCACAGGGTACATCTAGGGTGAGAACCTTGAAGTTGGTGTAGACGTTCTTGTCACCCCATACCCCATCGAAAATAAGAGTAATATGGTGAGGAGCCATTCAATTGGTGGTGAAAATAAACAGAAGGTTGTTCCAGGGATAAGAAGAAATAAATTGGTGGTGGAAACACGTGATTTGACAGTGAATGAGAAATAATAAATGGGTTTATGAAACCCACAATTCTAGGATAGTTGTTCAATATAATGAGAGGTTGGAGATTTGAAAATAAGTTGTGAGATTTGAAAATAATATAATCTAAAACAGAAAAAGAAAACAAAAATCTGTTATCTGAGCATGAGGGAAAACATCTGGATGAAGATTTGAAAATAAATAAAACTTATACAGAAAAAAAATTTAAAAATGATTTATGGGGTAGTCCAAAAATACGTGTATATACAAAAGGGTAAAGATGGAATGGGGATGTTGACTCCCTAGCCTAAAAATAAGGGATACGAAACTACCAATGAGAATTGTTTTAAACAAAACAAAAATGATAAATAAAATAAAAAAACGGTTAGGTGGGCTAAGAGTAAAAATTCGTCTATACAAAGGGTAAAAAAGGGATGAAAAATAGAAACTTGACATCCTAAAATATTGGTAGCTATTGGATGGGAATATGAAACAATCCTAACTATTTTTCAATTCAACTATTTATTCCTAGCTATTTCTGAGAATTTTCCATTTTTAAATATGTCTTAAAATCTGAAGGGCTTGTTTGATGACGTTTTGTTTCCTCTTTCCTGTTTTTTGTTCCTTGTTCCCTATTTCTTTTTTTTTTTAGAACTAGAAACAGGAACGTGTTTGATAACTACTCATGTTTCTTGTTTCTTGAAAAAAAGAAACAGAAACAAAAAAGATTTTGATAATGTTTCCTATTTCTTGTTTCTAGAAAAAAAAAAAAAAAAAAAAAAACATATAAACATCTCGTTTGATAACAATTTCTTGTTTCTTTTTTTTCTCTATATGTATTTCACTTTTTATATTTTAAATAGAATTGAGTATACATAATATAGAAAAGATATAATATGTCTTAAAACATATAAAAAGCAATTATCCAACGTTTACATAATCTAATATAAATAAGTCTCGATGCAAAATTAAAAACAACATAAAATTGTATTTATCCTTTAAATGTTGCCCAAATTCGATCTGCAATGTCATCTCTCACTCGAGTCATTCGTCTTAAATTTTGTTGACTCACATCAAACTCGATATACTGCTTTGTAAATTGTTCGGCAAACTCTGTATATCTTCAACGATCATTGATTCATTGCTGAAGTCATTGAAGATGTCATCTTGATGATCATTCAATCTAATGTAATTGTAAATAGTACAACATGTTGTTGGTATATGTTTTTGTGTGTTGACAGGGTAAGGAGGCATTTGTTTAAGAATAGGAAATCGAGCCTTCAACACGCAGAAACAACGTTCAATGACATTTCGCAGTGAAGAATGTCGATAGTCAAACACTTCTTCCCTACCTCGAGGATGATGCCTCATTTGCCTAAAATCTCGTAAATGATATCTTTGACCGATATGGTGCTAAAAATCCTGGCATATTTGTATATCCAGAATCAACTAGATAGTACTGATCTGCATAATATAAAACACACACAATTATATACCTCCTTTAGGCATAGGAAATTTATTCTCGGAATGTCTGATACATTCAAGACGTATGCGAGAATCATTGGTCGGTCCTTCTCAACCACACATGACATACGTGAATAACATATCGAATGAACAAACACACATTATATTTCATGTTGTGTCAGTTTTTCTACCACGAAATGGTATTTGTTCATTCTGGGAATACATGCATCAATATGAGTGTCGTCAATTGCACCAATACAATCCTGAAAAATAAGCATATACATAATATATATTAAAAATGTTATGCTTGTGGAAAAAAAATATCAAAGCATTACCTTAAAGAAAGGGTAATATTTAGGCTTGAATATGATCTTCAGTGGTACAATGTCTACATTTGGTGGACAAATAATTTATACTCCAAGCTTGCAAACTTTCTTCCAAACAAGGTTAAAAGCTCGCGAAATAGTTTGACATAAATGTTGAAACATTTCTGCAGTTATACGATTCCTTTCATTATGTGATATGATTAACAAAAAACTAGCAACTTTCTTTTGAACGATAAGATACCTAGATACTTTAAGATTCGTCTTGACTTTTAAATCTTCACAAAATTCTATGAATGTAACTTTTTTCATCCTAAAGCAATCAAAACATCTTGTGTCATTACCATTTAACAACTCGATCACATAATCATGACATTTTAATGCAGACGTCCTGCATGGTTGTTTAGACGATTGTATCTTCTAAAAACCATCATACAATATATGAAGAAAGATGTACAAAACATCACCTTCATCGTCAAAATCACTATTTTCAAAGTCATTATTGTCTTGAATCAAATCCATCTCAATATCACTGAATCAAACTTGAGTAAAAAATTATATACTTAAATAGAAGAGAGAGATAAATGGATCACATTCAAAATATTCATTTGTGAACAACATAAAACCACATAATTCGAAATTTAAGTTTAATATATGATAAATTAAATGACATAAGACTAGAAAATATAACCACACAATTGATCTTCAAGTTTGGATCAAAACAAAAACACAAAATGACATCTAGATACTATAAATGAAATCTTTCTTCCTCGCATCAGGCATGAGTAAAAATAATTTTCTCCATGCAAAAGTTTTTGTACTATAGTATAAGCATCTCCATCAATATCCTCCATTGCATTCAAAATTTTGAAACATTTCATCAACTCTTCATCAACAACATCTTTTTCCTTTGATGATTGACTCTCATCAACTTGACTAATGGTAGAACTAAGGGATCTTTTCTCAAGGATGTCATTTCTTCTCTTTGCATTCTGAGTATACACGTCTACAAATGAAGAAATATAACTACCAAATTCGTCTTTCTTCCTTCAAACTCGTTTTCCACTTTTTTCATGACGATTATCTTCACCAACAAAATTTGTATTGCTTCCAACATCATTTTCATCTTCAGAATCTGAATGAAGCTTTGTTGATGGACACGCGTATACACTTGTAGCAGTAGTATCTCCAAAAATTCTCGTAAACTTTGCATAATGTGGAGAACCAGTTTTTTAAACTTCCTAGCTCTCTTATTCACCTATAAAAAATTGAACAACAATATATAAAATCACCCATAACAAAATTCATGATTAGAAATGGAAAAGAAAATCACTTGCAGTTTATTTATACCTTAAAAAGATCATTTCACTGCTCATCTTCTAGAGTGATAGTGCCCAATAATGGATCTCAACCATTTCTACTCATATCACTCAACATCTTCTTGAAATCTTTGTAAATTTGTCTTAATTTGTTAAATTTATTTTTCAGTTGATCATGAGTATAAGCATATCCAGTACTTGCATTTAGTTTGGTTTTCACATAGTTTCAACTAGACCTTGTAAATGTTGTGGTTGATCGATTGTCCTTTGCAACATCTTCATCCCTTAAGTCAACAAATATAGCTTCATTCTTGTCCGACCATGGTCCCTCACTTTTCAATTCATCAATTTCAACCTCGTCAACACGATGCTTATCCAATGATTTTTGTGACATCTAGAATGTTATATAACAACAAAGAAGACAAGTCAAACCCTCATCTTTTTTTCTAAAAGCACAACAATAACCACTTAAAAGCATTTTTTGGCTACAAGTTCATGAAATAAAGAAAATTATGCTTATCACTAAAAAAAAAAAAAAGTTTAGGAAAGTGTTGTCCACCTAAGAAATTGTAGTTGTGAAAAATGAAATTTCTTTTGCAAATGAGCTTGGTTTTTGGCCTCTTCAAATCAAGACTGTTTTCTTTAGAAGTTAGAACTTGGACTAATTATTTCCAAAATACTAGTTTCTTTAGAAGTTAGAACTTAGACTAATTATTTCCAAAATAAAATGAAATCAAACTAATGAAAAGGAACCAACTAGAAGACCATTTTATGGTAGCTTTCAAAATGGTGTTGGAAGACCATTTTGATCTTGTTTGGATGGAGTACACATATTTCTCATGAAGCCTTCACATTTTGATTAAATCTCCATGATGGTTTGATTTCTTCATGACTTTATTCATTTATTGTGTATTTTAAAAACTAACATAAATAAAAAAATCAGTGGTATTGTATTTATAAAATTACATTCAAAACTCAAAAAAAAAAAAATTTAAATATTAACAAGAACTCTCTCATCAATTAATGGTGAATTTGTTCAGTTCTCAAATCCCCATTTCTTAATTAGAAGTTTACTTAAGTAAAATTAATTACAAAATGATACAAATAATAAGTCAGAGAAAAACAATTGAAATCAAGTTTCCCCTGCTTTGTTTTTCTAAGTAAAAATTATCATGAAGAAAGTGAAGAATATGATCACATAGTTTAGTCCAAAGCACCAATCTCTAACAAAATCTACTTGTAGATGGTTTCTTCCAAACTAATTTATAAAAATCAAGACAAAGAGAAAAAGCACAGCAACATGAATTTGAGAAATAAATGAATGGGAACCCTAGCCCTCATTTTCCAATCAGTAAATCAAAAGTAAGCTCACTACTGTCAGAAATTGTAGATAACCTTTTGTAATTTCAACATCTTTCACCAAAACTCAAAGAGAGGAAAGAATTCAAGTAGTCTCACTCTATTGAGTTCATTTAATTTATACACCAAAATGATCGTAGATCCAATTTTTGAAAAATTGTGACAAGAAAGGAAAGGAAAAGAAAGTAAAATCAATTAAATCAAAACCCTAGATTAAAATCTTAGTTTTCAGAAAGGCATAACCAACTAGAGAAACTGATTAAGCATAAAAAAGAAGAGGAACAACTTAATTTAAGCTAGCTGCCAGAAAGAGAAAAGTTAAGTTGGGACAAACTTGAGGAACGCTGCAGAAGCTTAGAGAGGAACGAAAGCGAGAAAGAGAGGAACGAAACAAGGAGAAACGTCTTTTTGGAGTTTCTGATTTTCAGCCCTAACTTTAGGAACGTTTCTTAAATTTTGGGAACAAGAAATGGGAATGGTTATTAAACAAGTCTGTTTCTAAAAAAAAACAAAAACAGGAAACAGGAGACAAAAACGTTATCAAACATGACCTTCATTAATGTGTCATCTTCATAATATTATTCAATTTCTCTCTCCATTTTGTGTATTAAATTTCAATTTATAATCAATTCTAATTTTCTCTCTCCATTTTCTCTCATCATTTATGTAAGAATGTTTTATACCTTTCTGAGATTTCTTTCAACCTTGTTTCCTCGATTTTAACATTCTCTTTACGTTAGTGTTCTTTATTTTCCAGATTTTTTGTCCTCTCCATTTTCATTTTCTTCATTTCACAAAAACAACATTTCACATATGTATATATAAGCATTCATCTTACGTCAGTGTTCTTTCCTTCCCATATTTTCTTCATCTTCATGTTCATTCATCATGTTTATTTTTTTTGTTTTATATATAACCACCATATATACATATATATACTCATATATACTGCATATATACTTATAACATATGTATTTTTATATATATATACCCACCATATATATAGTTCATATATGACTATATACTCATATATATTGTATATATACTTATAGATAATATGTATTTTTTTTTAAATAAATTAAATGTAATTTTTATATCTACCCATCATACACACTGATATATACTTCATATATGGGTATATATGATTATATACTTCACATATACTTATAGATATTATGTAGTTTTTTAAAGAAAATATATGTATTTCTTTATATATACCCACCTTATATATTTCATATATGAAAATATATATTGCGGAGAGAAAATTATTTAGGTCTGGGGATCCAAATGCTACCAAACTCAAACCTGATGGACCATTAGTGTAATTTTTCCTATTTTATATTAAAAAAATTCTAACATTTAATAAAGTAAAACAAACTCATTTAAGGAAAAAAAATTGAAATCATAAAAATCACATTAATCACGTCTCTCTCTTCTCATTAAAATTGTCTCTCCCTCCTCAAAACCAAACCTAAAAAATCTTTCTCTGCAATATATATATACGAAATATATAAGATAGGTAATTCTCTTTTAAAAAAATACATAATATTTGTAAGTATATATGAAGTATACAACCATACATACCCTTATATAAGTATATATCAATATATATGATGTGTATATATACAAAATACATATATTTTCTAAAAAAAATACATATTATTTATAAGTATATATATACAGTATATATGAGTATATACTCATATATGAAGTATATATGGTGGTTATACATAAAAAAAAAAAATACATATATTTTTGTGGGAAATATTACAATGTGAAAATTAATGTCTGAAATAAAATGCTAAAATGTTAAAATTGTGGGATAAATCGTTTGCAACAATTATAAAAATGACGTATTGTGAAAGATTTTTGTTGTGGAATGAAGAAAATGGAGCGGATGAATGACAATGGAGAGGATGAAAATCTATGAAAGAAAAAAAAATTAACGTAATTTGGAAGGCACAAATCGTGGAAGTAATGTTGGAAGAAATCTCTAAAATGGTGGAAAACAAATTAAAAAGAAAAACATTGTATAAAATATTGGTACGTAAATGTGGAGAGAAAATTGATATTTATCCTAAAATTGTAATTTAAGACACAAAATGTGGAGAGAAAATAGATATTATAATTACCATTTTTTTAATATGACATCAATTGCCTACTGATAACTTGTGAAAACAAGCTATTTCGCTCCTTAATTAATTAAGAGTTCATTTTCTTTAATAAGCTTGTAGTGAAACTTGGTTTCCGCATGATTATATCATCGAAAACGCTTCATAAGAGCAATGGAAGCAAATTCTAACAACTTCTTATTTCAGGTCAAAATGAGCAGAGAGGTAGCTTTGCGCCAAATAAAAGTTGAAGATTTGGAAAAACGCATATGTAGCTGTGTAAAAGACATCTTTCTTGTGCGCATCTTGAAACTGAAGAAGCGCAGAAGTGTCTGAACATGGTGGATAGGTCAGTAAAAGAATTTCCTTTGCGAAAATAAACTTTCTTATGCAACCCTTGAAAATGGGATATGCTCCCAGCCAAATCTCTACGCCTTCCATAAAGCAGATTCTTAAGAACGCGACACACTACCTTGCTGTAGAGAATGTTAAAAGGAGAGGGAAAATTGTGTCTATAAAAGACCAATTCCTTGAAGAAAAAAATAGTTTTTTTTTCAAATAAGAGGCTGAGAAGTTCTTTCCCAAGGCGATGTTCGGTGTGTGGAGAAACATTAACGTCATTGTAGTGTGTTTAACCTAGAAGTTCTTCTTTACATCGCCATTAAAGTGTTTGAATTACCTTTCTTCTTGTTCTACTTTAATTTTATTGTTTTCTAGTTAATCCTTGTATAGAATCAGAACTATGCTTTGTATGTTCTTCTTAATGCATTTAATTTTTCTTATTACCTTAGCTTCTGCAATGAGCTAAACTACCTTGTGAGGGTTGGTTCAAATGTCTTCTTGAAGTAGTTATGCGTGTGTAGGTTAAATTTTGATTTTGCAAGCGTGATTTCTTAGTTTTAAGAGCATCCACTTCAATTACTTAAGTCTGTCTGATCAACTGATTTAAGTAAAAGTATGCATTAGATACTGAGAGGGACTATGCATGCGAAAATCCTTAATATTTGTGAGCATATTGTCATAATCGGGTTCCTTAAGGATATTGTGTCCAGTCATTATAGATAAATCATATATTAAGATACTCAGAGGGTCGCGACGCTGTAGAGCAGTGTCGGCGTCTCGACGCCTGCTCTCAGATTGAAAAGATGAATTTTACGCAGTTCAGCGCCGGGACGCTCGAAAATGGCGTCGCAACACTTGATAGATTGGCTGAAATTGGTTTCCCTCTCTTCACTTGATTGCCTCAACTTGGACCTTTTTGATAAGGATGACATAACTCCCACATATCTCCATAGGTACGATATTGTCCACTTTGGGCCTAAACTCGCATGATTTTGCTTTTGGTCACCCCAAAAGGCCTCAAACCAATGGAGAATGTTGTCCCTCTTTATACACCCATGATCTTCCCTTCTTCTAACCGATGTGGGACTTTGGTCGCACTCCTCGCACTCCCAACAATCCTCCCCTCGAACGAAGTACCACCGAGTCTCCCCTCAAATAGTCTTCTCTATCCGTCTAGATACTTTTATCTAGGTCCTCCTTCACTGGAGCACACCACGAATCTCCACCAATGTCTACACCTTTGAGGCTCACCATATCTTTGTTTGGCACTCGAGGATTTTACCGACACGGCTAAGTTAGGAGCATGGCTCTGATACCACTTGATAAGGATGACATAAGGAGAGTAAAATAGATTGTTGAAATCATTTAATTTCGTACAGTTGATAATTCAAGAGAGTAAAGAAGAAAGATCTCACTTAAAGTGGCCACGAACTACCCACTGAAATCTGCTTGTAGATAGCTCCAAACGAAATCTCCACTATTCATATTGAAGACCCTCGTGTCAAGAACACGCTGTCAAAACTTAAGATCGATCGGACCACGGATTGACCCCCAACAGACTGAAATATGAAACCTAACGTGCTTAAAATCTTCAATTGTTAAGATTTCTTTCCTCTCTTTTCTCTTTTAACGGAGTCCCACAACTTCGTTGCTCGACTTCGAGGATAGCGGGACTACCTGGGTGGTCCTTGGGGCGTTCGTGAGAAGAGGCCGGAAGAGTTCGTGACGAGGAACGGCTGGGGAAATATGAAGAAATTCGGAACTACAAGGGCATGTAATTCTAATTTCTTATTTTCGTTGTTTGAGCATGTTTTCTATTTGTTAAATTGATGAAATTAAAGTATCAACGATCCAAATCGCTTCCGCAGCGTAAAACGCTCCATCAATTGGTATTAGAGCGTACTTTGATCAACTCAATTTGCATCAATTTAAGTTGGTGGGTATTTTAATTTAGAAATTGTTTCTGAATGGATGTCTAAAGTGAATATCGATTTTGGCATCGTTTATTTTTTAATTTCATTACTTGTAATTGCCCGAGAATGTATGGGCTTTAATGCGTGCTGAAGAGTCTGTATTCTTTTAGAGTCATTAGAGTCCATATTGGTTTCTTTGTGAAAGAAGCTCGAGTTTTGAGCTCGCCAAAATGTTCGGTGCAAGTTCAAACTCGTTCTGGGCGGTTCAAAGAGAAGCTCGAAGAGAAGTTGACCGAAGCGTTCGGGGGAACAAGCTTGTCTGAGGCGGTACGAAGAGTTCGAAGTCCGCTCAAGATTTAACTTGTTGTCCAAACTTGTAATAAAATAGTTATTGTTTGCTTGATGCCAAAACCGGTCCACTTTAGTGTGTTTAATTAATTATGCATTGTCAATGTGTGTTTTAATTAAATCCAAGTTTGTATGTGCATAATGTATGCCATATAGATTTAAAATTCCACCGTAGGAAGCATGCTTCATGCATTGAAAATATGTTATAAGTGTTATAATATATAGTATGCATATTTGGGAATTCATGAGTATTAATATAAGAGTTATATTAATTCATGAATTTGATGTTGTTAGTTTAATAGAATAATTTATATAAGTGTTATATTAATTATGAAATTAAACATACAACATAGGTTGCCCTAGTTTTATGCATATTGTATGTTATAAGTGTTATAATATATAGGATGCATGTTTAATTCATGAGTATTAATATAAGAGTTATATTAATTCATGAATTAGTTGTTGTTTGCTTAATAGAATAATTGATATAAGTGTTATATTAATTATGAAATTAAACATCCAACTTTAGTTGCATATGGTATGTTATAAGTGTTATAATGTAAAAGATGCATGTTTAATTCAGAGAATCGATATAAGTGTTATATTATGAATTAGAAGTTGTATGTTTAAAATCATAGTCGATATAAGTGTTATATTGATTATGAAGTTAAATATTCAACTTGTCGTGCCTTAGCGTTGCATGTTTGAGAAGCATCTAGATGGTTGTTGTAGAAAGTCCTTTTTTTTTTTTTTGCAAGCGTTGTAAAAAATGGCTTAGACTTTTAAAATCTATAATAAAGATCAAAGAGCATGTTCATTTAGGGTTAAATGATTCGATCTGGTTCATTAGATGAATAGGTCGATATCTCGTAAATGCTAAGGTTATGAGAAACTCACCTGGTGACATCTTGTTCTAAGGCTGGAGGTATTTAAGCTGACGGTATACGGAACACCTCCTACCTGAGGACGATCCAGGACTTGAGTAGAGTTAACCGGCTTTATGAGCATGCGTGAGAGGAGTGAGGTTAGTAAAGTGTTTATAACCTAGACATCTTAGGTAAAATGTTTGCCTAGATTTAATGTTTTATTTATTTAGTCAGATAAAACCTGAGTTTTTACCCTTCTACCGTCTATGTTGCCTAGTAGATGTGTTGAGAAGGAATATATGATATATCCCTCTTCTGCTACGCACTCCCTATAGTTCACAATGTGAGAATTTTTCAGGGCCTCGTGATGTCAATATGGCATCCCCCTTTCGGATGGTGTTTGCAACTTTCAATAGCAAGGTGAATGGAGTAAGTGTCTATAGTAAGTGAGAGAAGAAAGTACGTCAGTACTTCCTACGGTCTCTTCCATTGGATTGAACCGTGAGATTCCCATGTTCCGCCTGCAAAGTGCCTGTTACGTCTCCAAAAGTGACTATTTTAGGACTTATTTGCTATAGGAAGTTGTACATCCTTAAGAGTTTTTTGTAGAATTTAGCTTAAACTTATGCTTATATATGAGAATTAGTAGAATGAAGCTAAATTAGGACTTATGTGTAAAAGGAAAGAAAAAGAAACAAAAACAAAGTTAAAGACTTGGAATTTGCACATTGTTGAAGCATTGCGAAAACATTGTGGTTTCAGCAATGTTTTAAGTGAAATCCGTAAGTTGTCTAACTAATTTCTGTTTTGTTCCGATCTTTCAGGGGCCCATTCTTTCTCCTGCTGCCACGTAGAAGAACGACGTTCAGAATGGATGGTTCTCCTTGACCCAATCGTACCTGCAGAACACTATAAAAGGAGGTCAAGATGGAAGGTTGAAAACACACTCGAAAGGCGTAGACTCTCCAGTTCAACGCAGTCTTTTCTACTCTTTTTCTCTCTTCCGTCTGTTGGTTTGAAGGGATCAGCTGTTGGAGTCGACAATCTGATAGGAAGAAGAGAAGATGTCTTCTCTTCTGATTAGATTCATCCAAGCAAGGCTCCCCTTCTCCCTTCAGCCGAGGCGTTCGCGACGAGGGAATCTACGCACGGATCTACTCGCTTTATTGCTTTCTATTTCTGTTTTTCATTGCTGGTGTTGTTATTTCCCTCATGTTTGCTACTCTACTTCATTTCGTCTCTTTCTGTTTAGCTTTCGTTGTTCAAAGTTGTTATTGGTTTAGTTCAAACCTTGATTAATCAAAGTGTTATTTCATCACTTCGCAAGCTCTACCTCTCTTCTGTTTACTGTCTTCTCCTTCTGTTTTGTCCTTTATATTCTGTTAAGCATGTCGTCTTCATCTATTCTTCTCATTCTATCTTTATCCATGAGTAACTAAATCACATAAGGGCATGCTAATGACAAGACTATAGGTAGAAATACGTGAATCAAGCGTGTAGGTTAGCTTCGAATGCATTGAGTGTATGTAAGCTTCATCCCACGGGCAATTTCGATTGGCCATCCATTTTGTCTAAAGAACTCCTAACCTCTGGAAGGAGTAAGAGTTCAGAGTCGTACATTCATGCTAGCCTTTCATGGTAGCCAGAAAACGACCTAGGAATAGGCGTTTTCCTAGTACAAATCACTAAACTTGCTTTTATAAATAGATGCTTGAGACCTTACTTGGACATGAGTAAACTAAAGGATCTAATGCATGAAATCGAAAGATACATGAGATTGAGTTAGTTTGATGCATGATGAGTTGATCTACTGCTTGAGAATCGTATGAAAAAGCCTATAGACGAGTCGTTAGTAGCCCTTGTTTCCCTACTTTACCCCTGATTCGTTGTTAGTAACATTGCTAGAAAATTGCTGTTTCCGCAATTGTCTTAGTTCAAATTTCTGCCTTAGCCATTTTTCTTAGCCTTTTGCTTTGCGATTTTATTGCTAAATAATTGCGTTCTCCGCAATTCTTTTCCTTCTACATTCGAGTTAACCTCTTTACTTGCATTTGTTTATGCTTTCATATCTTGCATGTTCCTTAATAGTTCGACACTTTAAACCCAAATCTACCCCATTTAAACCACCCTTTCTTACTTAACCTCTCACTTCGTTAGTAACTAAGAATAAATCTCTGTGGGAAATCGAATGAAAAAATACTTATTACTTGCTACAAGATCATGTATGCTTGCATGTTCTGAGTGCTCTACCCTTGCATCTTTATTTTAAAACATTGAGCACGCAACAGTGCCCAAGAGTGGCACCAATCCTTTTGGAGGGTCGTTTGATGGGGGTCGAACAAGTCAGTCACCATTGATGGATAAAGAAACATAGTGTCATTCCCAACACTGACAAACCCTCCAGATGCACTGTTTTAGTCGTCTTGTGCATTCTAAAAATGGAGGGTCACACTTACGGAATTTTCTAAGGAGTTAGTAAATCCAGACCGAAAATGATAACTAAGATGCTAGTGGAATATGAGTTATTCTGGAGCTAGCATTTAGTCAAGAATTTCTTGATTTAGTAAAGGGATGCTCGACTATCCTTCGGTAGCAACCATTCTGACTTACTAAAGTATCCTTGCAAGGCAATAAAGAGTTTGGGTACTTTATTTACTGTTAAACCTCTTAATTGGTTTAAATAGGTTAAAATCGTTTCACTAATAGATTTACATTCTGTTTTCAGCATGTCGAGTTCGTTTATTCAGCTCCTAGCACACGACAAACTAACCGGTGAAAATTATGGGACATGGAAGTCGAACTTTAATACGATTTTGGTTCTTGACGACCTGAGATTTGTCTTAACGGAGGAATGTCTTCCAGTTCCTGGCTCAAGTGCTTCATGAACGGTTCGTGAAGCATTCGATGGTTGGATTAGGGCTAGTGATAAAGCCTGAGTCTATATCTTGGCGAGCATATCTGATGTTCTGGGCAAGAAGCACGAAGTAATGGTTTCTGCTAAGGAAATCATGTCTTCATTACAAGGGATGTTCGGACAACCGTCCACATCTCTTCATCATGAAGCCTTCAAGAACATTTACAACTCTCACATGGTGGAGGATAGCTCTGTTAGGGAACACGTCCTTAACATGATGGTCCACTTTAATGTGGCGGAGGTAAATGGTGCTACTGTCGATGAGAATAGTCAAGTTTGTTTAATCTTAGAATCTCTTCCGAAGAGTTTCCTTTATTTCAAAACCAATATGGTCATGAATAAGATTGAATATAATTTTACATCTCTTCAAAACGAACTTCAGATTTACCAATCTCTGCATTCCTCAAAAGGAAAGGAGAAGGAAGAAAATGTTGCTACTTCTATGAAATTCTAGAAGGGGTTTGGGTCAGGGAGTAAATCAGAAACTCTTGTTGTGAGTAATAAGATTATTCACAAGAAGAAGAGAAGTACCAGGAAGCGCAAAGCCCCTACTGTTGGCAAGGTCAAACCTTCTCACAATGGAAAGTGTTTTCATTATGGTGAAGAAGGGCATTGGAAGCGAAACTGCCTCAAATACCTTGCGCAGAAGAAAGCTGAAAAGGAACGACAAGGTAAATGAGATTTATTGATTGTCGTAACAGTTTAGTGGTATATGATTGTCATATTACACTAATCATGTTTATTCTTCTTTTCAGGAAACTAGTTCCTGATAGCAGTTGGCCGTGAGATGACTTGTGAAGACATCATCACAGCTAAACTAGTGGGAGCTTGTAATAGTTGTTGTATAGACTTAATATCATCTGATGTAATTATTGTCTATATTTCTAGTTTGAACTGAACACTTGTATATGTTATCTTTTGTTGTATATAAAGAACCGTTCTTTTCGCAAAAGATGTATACTGTGGTGTTCTATTAAACTCGAAAACAACTAAAAGGTTAAGACTTACAGTGTAATAAGAAAGTTGTTTTTATTCAGCAATGGTTGTTGATCAAACTGAGCTTCTCAACCGTTAAGAAACCCTGAATGCAGTGGGAGGGATGTGAGACAACCCTGTCCAATGTATTGGTTTGTCTTAAACTCGAAGTTGCCATATTCGATGATGACATTGAGGATTCGTTGACAAGGCCAAGTGGCTCAAAACCATGAATCTTTGAGTGGTATTGAGACCAAGCCTCTAAGGTGAAAACCTTTTGGGCTTGACTTTCTGGTAAAGGGATTGTCCCGAAGAGAACGGGTTTATTGTGTATACTCACTTTCTCTTGTTACCAGATGCAAGTTAAATAGATGGCTCTTATCCATTGCCATGTTCTATCTTCATAGAATACGGCAAGTGGATGTCAAGTTAGTTTTCCTGCAGAATAACTATCTTGATCAGGGTATCTATAAGTCTCAACCGGATAGATTCATAATTCGAGGACAAAGAGCAAATGGTTTGCGAGCCTATTCGATTCATTTATGAATTAGAATAAGCATCTTTATCCTGAATTGTAAGGTTTGATATGGTGATCAAATCTTATGGTTTTGAACATCAGTTTGAATAAACGTTTGATAAACCTTGTTTGACAAGGATTTAATCAATGTTGCAGCTTTCATAAACTGTTTCCGTAATTGATGTCCTAATCATTGAGAATAAGCATAAACTAGTGACCCACTCTCAAATAGTTGATCTGGAGGTAGGCTTAGTTTGTTCTAAGGATTCAGGTTGATCTTAGTCGTAAGAACAAATCACTAGTGTTGTCTCTAAAATCTTTTATTGACAAGTTGTTGTCAATATTCGATGGTCTATGGAAATGGTTTCCAGAGACACCTCAAGTGTTGAGGATATGAGACGCACCCAAGTGCATTTACATATTGGAGGTCAGATACATTTTTCTAGATGTATGACCCGATATGTGTTGTGCAGTGAGAGCTGTGAGTAGTGCAAGTCCAATTGATTTTGATCATTGGATTCTGGTTAAATTTTGTCCTAGGGCAAACGAGGAGTAGAATACAAGAGTTGTATTGTTGATTCCTCGATGGTAGCTAAATCTTGTTGCAGCTTGTGAAGCAGCAAAAAGTTTATAAGTTGAGCTAGCAGTTAGTGCTATGAAGAGATGTGATGCTCACATGATAAGCCTCGTAGTACTTCATGTTGATTAGTTTACTAAGTCTCTCATGGGTAAATTGTTTGAGAGACACCTAGAAGAGTCTAGGGCTTCGAGTTGCTGGAGAGGACAGTGGGAGAAAACTTCATGATATATGATATATTAGTTTTCTCCACCTAAATGTACACCACGGACGTTTAAGTCCAAGTGGGAGTTTGTTGGATTTTATGTCCTAAACCTCGTGGTTTGTAAACTGTTATGTTTGTAAATATTCTATTTAGAATAAAGAGTTATTAGTTTTATTCAATAAATGAGTTTACTGGAATAGAGTGAAACGTGTTTAGGTTAACCTATACCAATGACCAATACGCTTGGCTGAATATGAGTACTTGAGCTTCATGTATGACATGATTGTGGATCAAGCTCAAGTAGTCAGTCAAAATGGTCTATAGTATACGGATGAGGCTGGGTACCTTATCCTGGTAACACTATTGGATGCGACTCACATTGTATTGTACAAAACGATGTGATCTGAATCGTTTCACATGGAGATGTGCGAGTGAGGGCGTCTTGTGCAAAAAGTTTGCATAAGACCGGACTGCGAAATATGTCGCTCTCTCTCTTTATAACACCGTTTATTGATGAAACCGACATTTTTATTTGATGGCCTAGGTAACTCGATCTTAATCCTGAGCTCGCTATAAACTTCTGCTTATTCGAAAGTATCCTTTGACTTGCACGGGTGAGAATGACCCATAAGCGTTGACTCAATAAGCCTACCATCTTGGGGATAAAGTCGAATAGGTAGCTGGGGACATAGTACAGCAAGATTGGAGTTCACTCTTAACCCGTTCTTCAGGGTTAGTAGATAGGTTGTTCCCTTAATAGCTGACTCCGGGGCTTGAACAATTAGCGAGCACACTCTCATGAGATGAGAGGGTTAATTGATCTGATGGTTGGACCACATAACTATTGTTCATTAGAGGTGTCAGTGGTACTTAAGGAACAAGACATAATGCAGGGGCTAAACGGTTTTAAATGACCCAACTGTGATTACGAACAACCTGTGAAAGGTCGACTTGCCCATGACGGTTATATCAAGAGGACATAATATATCTACAGTGATGAGAGTGCAACCCTCAGACTATAGTGGAGTCTCCGGGGATTAACGAATGTTGATTAGTTCGGTTAAAAGAGTTTTGACCGGATAATCTCATATCGTTGGAGCTCATGATCTGTAGGTCATTTAGGTTCTCCTAGCTAGCTCGGATAACGTCGTGCAACATTATAAGAGAAAAGAAAAAGGAAAAAGAATTTGAATGGTTCAAATTCGTTTTATGGAAAGATGATGAACATATTTAAATATGGTTTAAATATGGGAATGGTTTGAAACATGAATGCGATTCATGTGCAAAAAGTTGGTTTTCGGAAAATCGAATTTAGCCATTTTATTTAATTAATATTTGATATTGAATTAAATAATATTTATTAATTAAAATATTTAATTAATAAATAAATATATATATATATATATATTATTTATTAAAAAGTTTAATAAATAAAATATTTATTATTATTTTTTTAAAAATAATAATAATAATAATAATATATATATATATATATATTTATATATAAATGGTTAAAAAAAATGTCAGTTAGTGCCTTTTGGGTACTTAAATTGACGTGCTTAAAATCTTCGATTTGAAGATTTTTTATTCTGTGAAGAAGAAGTTGTTTCTTCTTAAACCTCTTGAACTCCTTCCTCTGCTTTCGTTGGTTTTCTTTCCTATCTGTTCTCTTTTAACGGAGTCTCACGACTTCGTTGCTCTGCGCCGAGGATAGCAAGACTACCTTGGGTGGTCCTCGGGGCGTTCGTGAGAAGAGGCCGGAAGAGTTCGTGATGAGGAACGGCCGACGGAATACGAAGAAATTCGGAACTACAAGGGTATGAAATTCTAATTTCTTATTTCCGTTGTTTGAGCATGTTTTCTATTTGTTAAATTGATGAAATTAGAGTATCAATGATCCAAAATCGCTTCCGCAGCGTAAAACGCTCCATCAATGTCATCCTTATCAAGTGGTATCAGAGTCATGCCCCTAACTTAACCATGTCGGTGAAATCCTCGAGTGCCGAACAAAGATATGGTGAGCCTCAAAGGTGTAGTCATTGGTGGAGTTCTGTGGTGAGCTCCGGTGAAGGAGGGCCTAAATAAGAGTATCTAGACGGATAGATCCGTGGTGAGCTCCGATGAAGGTGGGCCTAGATAAGAGTATCTAGACGGATAGATCCGTGGTGAGCTCCGGTGAACGAGAGCCTAGATAAGAGTATCTAGACGGATAGATCCGTGGTGAGCTCCGGTGAAGGAGGGCCTAGATAAGAGTATCTAGACGGATAAATCTGTGGTGAGCTCCGATGAAGGGGGCCTAGAGTATCTAGACGGATAGAGATGACTATTCAAGGGGAGGCTCTGTGGTACTTCGTTTAAGGGGAGGATTGTTGGGAGAGGAGTGCGACCAAAGTCCCACATCGGTTAGAATAGGGGAAGATCATGGGTATATAAAGAGGGACAACATTCTTCATTGGTATGAGACGTTTTGGGGTGACCAAAAGCAAAATCATGCGGGTTTAGGCCCAAAGTGGACAATATCATACCAATGTGGAGTTATGTCATCCTTATCACCTTTTGCCTTCTTTTGACACCGAAATGGTGCCTTGAACTCCATTGTGCTCTAAACTGCTCTTCACCTATAAAATGAACATAAAGCACGGGTGAGCACGATAATTAACGGGAATTAGGAATGATAAGATAGCACGTTTAAAGTGTTATCATCTTTGCGATAATTAACGGAAATTAGGGATGATAAGATAGTACGTTTAGAGTGTTATTGTTACGTCTCCAAAAGTGACTATTTTAGGACTTATTTGCTAAAGAAAGATGTACACTCTTAAGCGTTTTTGGTAGGATTTAGCTTAAACTTGTGCTTATATATGAGAATTAGTAGAATGAAGCTAAATTAGGACTTATGTGAAAAAGGAAAGAAAAAGAACCAAAAACAAAGCTAAAGACTTGAAATTTGCACATTGCTGAAACATTGCGAAAACATTGCTGTCTCAGCAATGTTTTAAGTGAAATTTGTTAAGTTGTCTAACCGATTTCCATTTTGTTACGATCTTTCAGCGGCCCATTCCTTCTCCTACTGCCACGTGGAAGGTCGACGTTCAGAATGGATGGTTCTCCTTGGCTGAAGACTACCTGCAGAACCCTATAAAAGGAGGTCAAGGTGGATGGACAAACACAGACTCGGAAGCGTAGACTCCCATCTCAACGCATCTTCTCATTTGTTTTCTCTTCCGGTTGTTGGTGCGAAGGTTTCAGCTGGTGGAATCGATAGTCTGAGAGGAAGAAGAGAGGATCTTTCTTCTCTTCTGATTAGATTCATCCACGATCAAGCTCACTTTCGTCCTTCATCCGAGGCGCTTGCGACGAGGAGTTCACACGCACACGTTTACGGCTTTCTACTACTTCCATTGCTTTCTGTTTCCCTTTCCGTTTCTGTCTGTTGCAACTCGTTTATGTTTGCTACTCCAATTCATTTCGTCTCTTTCTGTTTAGTTTTCATCAGTTTAAGTTGCTGCTTGTTTAGTTTGAACCTTGGTAAATCAAAGAGTTAATTTGACTACTTCGCACTTGTCTTACTGTTCTTCTTCTTCTATTCTGTCATTTACATTCTGTTAAACATGTCTACACCATCTATTCTTTCCATTCCATCTACATCCATGAGTAACTAAACCACATAAGGGTATGCTAATGACAAATCTATAGGTAGAAATACGTGAATCAAGCATGTAGGCTAGCTTCAAATGCATTGGATGTATGTAAGCTTCATCCCACGGGCAATTTCGATTGGCCATCCATTTTGTCCAAAGAACTCCTAACCTCCGGAAGGAGTAAGAGTTCAGAGTCGTACCTTCATGCTAGCCTTTCATGGTAGCCAGAAAACGACCTAGGAATAGGCGTGTTCCTAGTACAAATCAGTAACTTGCTTTTATAAATAGATGCTTAAGGCCTTACTTGGACATGAGTAAACTAAAGGATCTAATGCATGAAATCGAGAAATACATGAGAATGAGTTAGTTTGATGCATGATGAGTTGATCTACTGCTTGAGAATCGCATGAGAAAGCTTATAGAGGAGTCGTTAGTAGCCCTTGTTTCCCTACTTTACCCCTAATTCGCTGTTAGTAACATTGCTAGAAAATTGCTGTCTGCGCAATTTTCTCAGTTCAAATTTTTGCCTTAGCAGTTTGTTTCTTAGGTTCCTGTTTTGCGATTTTATTGCTAGTTAATTGCTTTCTCCGCAACTTTTTTCCTCCTACATTCGAGTTTATCCATTTACTTGCACTTGTTTATGCTTCCATATCTTGCACGTCCCTTAATAGTTAGGAACTTTAAACCCAAATCTACCTCATTTAAACCACCCTTTCTCACTTAACATCTCACTTCGTTAGTAACTAAGAATAAATCTCTGTGGGAAATCGAATGAAAAAATACTTATTACTTGCTACAAGACCATGTATGCTTGCATGTCCTGAGTGCTCTCCCATTGCATTTTTATTTACACATTGAGCACGCAACAAGTTTTTGGCGCCGCTGCCGGGGATTTTGTTTAGTAAACACGAAGTTTGTTAAGTTAGAAACACAAATCTTAATATCTATTGGAGCTGATTTCCTTCCATTTCTTTTACAGGTACCATTGGGTTAGTTTATGAATGAGCATTCAAGCAGCGATCTAGAGTTCAATCCTGAGCCTGAAAGATTACTTAGGGCCAGAAACAAAGCTAAGAAACGCCTCTTTAAACAACCCCCTGTAACTCAAAGTATTGCTGACTCCGCGAAGTTTTCGCAATTTCATCAAGTCGAAATGGATAGACCCCAGCCAAATCCAGCACCTACCATTCGCAACCCCATCGAAATAGCGAATGACAAGGATATTGCCATCCTCTCCTACTTAGTTCTCATGCCTGGGGAGCTAAACCCAAGCATTATACGCCCTGTGATTACTGCCAACTCATTCGAGTTAAAGCCAGTAATGTTCCAAATGCTGTCCACTGTAGGACAATTCTTTGGAGTGGAAAACGAAGATCCCCACAATCATCTGAGAAACTTCCTAGGAGTTAGTGATACCTTCCTTATCCCTGGAGTTTCCCAAGAAGCTTTGAGGCTTTACCTCTTTCCTTACTCATTAAGAGATAAAGCCAAAACGTGGCTAAATTCATTACCCTCCGGATCAATTGTCAATTGGACAGATCTGGCTGAAAAATTCCTAGTCAAATACTTCCCACCTGATAGGAATTCCAACTTTCGTGATGACATAATCAAGTTCAAACAAGCCGAAAACGAGTCTCTTCACGAAGCTTGGACAAGGTTCAAGGACCTTTTGCTTAAATGTCCACACCATGGCATTCCATGGTGTATCCAGATAGAAGTCTTTTTTAAAGGATGCAACCCCAGCACAAGGCAAATGCTGAATTCATCAGCTGATGGTTCCATGCTTTCTAAAAGCTATAATGAAGCCTATGGGATTTTGGAGAAAATCTCAGCCTCTCATTGTAGATGGTCAGACGATCCTGTAGAGCCTAGGAAAGCTCAAGACAAGGATGCACTTAGTGCAATGAGTAGCCAAATAAACGCCCTGACCAATCTAGTCAAACAAATGGCTCAAACCAATCTCCAACCCAGTGTGAACACCGCAGCAGCCATTTCAATGGGCGCATCAAATAGTCAAGGTGAGACACTAATCTGTGGATTCTGTGGGGAAGGGCACCTGTATGATTTTTGCCCTGGAAATCCAGCCTCGGTCTGCTATGTAGGAAATCAACAACAGCCTAGGAACAACCCCTACTCTAACACTTACAATCCTGGTTGGAGGAACCACCCAAATCTTTCTTGGGGTGGACAACAAAATACTAACCAAGCTCCAAACCAACCAAGACCGAGTGGAACACCTGGTTTCACTCCCCAAAATAACCAATCCATGTACCAGAAACCATATAACCAACCAATAGGGTCATCAGTAGAAAATTTACTTAAGGAGTACATTGCGAAGAATGATGCTACTATACAGAGTCAGCAAGCCACCCTTAGGAGTCTAGAGAACCAGATAGGGCAATTAGCCAATGAACTCAAGAATAGGCCCCAAGGTAGGTTGCCTGCTGACACTGAAGTGCATAGAAGGGATGGAAAAGAGCAAGTTCAAGCAATTGAACTTCGAAGTGGAAGACCATTGGTGAGCAACAATAGAGAAGCACCAAAGCGAGTAGAGAATGAAGAGTCTAGTGCTCCACTGGATTCTCTGCTCAACCATGATCAACCACCACCAAGCACATCAAGGGTGAGGCTGGAACCTATCATAGAGGAACCAGAAGAAATTCCAAGGCCTCCACCTGTCCTTAGGCGACCTGAAGTGCCTACATATGTGTCACCACCTCCATTCCCTAGAAGGCTAAAGAAAAAACAAGAACAGGAAGTGCACTTTAATAAGTTTTTAGAAATTTTGAAACAAGTGCATGTGAATATTCCATTTGTAGAAGTTTTGCAATCTATGCCTTCTTATGTTAAATTTCTGAAAGATATAATTACTAACAAAAAGATCATTGGTGAATTTGAAACAGTGAATCTTACTGAGGAGTGCAGTGCTATACTCCAAAACAAACTTCCAAAGAAGGAGAAGGATCCTGGTTCCTTCACCTTACCAGTCGAGTTGGGAGGCAAGCACGTGGGCAGAGCTCTTTGTGACCTGGGAGCCAGCATAAATCTCATGCCCTTATCACTATTCCGTCAGCTTGGAATAGGAGAAGCACGTCCTACTACTGTCACCTTGCAGCTTGCAGACAGATCCATAGCATACCCTGAGGGTAAGATTGAGGATATTCTTGTCAAGGTTGACAAATTCATTTTTCTTGCAGACTTCATCATTCTGGATTATGAAGCAGACAAGAAGGTCCCCATCCTATTAGGCAGACCATTTCTAGCCACAGGTAGGGCCTTGATCGATGTCCAGAAAGGTGAGCTCACCATGAGGGTTCATGATGAGGAGGTTAAGTTTAGTGTCTTTAAAGCTCTAAGGTATCCTTCTGATTCTGAATCTTGTGCAAGTGTAGATGTAGTAGATTCACTAATGGAAGAACAACTTGAGCATGAACTGTTGATTAAACATGCCAATGACTATGTACAAATAGATGTCACTGACTTGAATATTTCTGAAATAATGGATATACATGTGGACAAACCTCAGCATGTTTGTATGACTAATGACTTGTCTGAAAGATCCATGAATCCATTGAAACCATCCATTGAGCATCCACCTCTCTTAGAATTGAAACCATTGCCTGATCATCTTAAGTATGCATATCTAGGAGAGCATGATACTTTGCATGTTATCATTTCATCCAAATTGAGTGAAAAGCATGAAATTGCGCTAATATTGCTGCTTAAGCAACATAAAAAAGCTATTGCATGGACGATTGCTGACATAAGAGGTATTAGTCCTTCCTATTGCATGCATAAGATATTATTGGAAGAGGAACATACACCTAGAGTAGATCACCAACGTAGGTTGAACCCCTCCATGAAAGAGGTAGTTAAAAAAGAGATAATCAAATGGTTAGATGCAGGTGTAATCTTCCCTATAGCCAATAGTCAATGGGTGAGTCCAATCCAATGTGTGCCTAAGAAGGGTGGGATGACTGTGGTAGTTAATGAGAGTAATGAACTAATTCCAACTAGAACTATTACAGGATGGAGAGTCTGTATGGACTATAGGAAATTAAATAAAGAAACAAAAAAGGACCATTTTCCCTTACCGTTTATAGATCAGATGTTAGATAGGATAGCTGGTAGAGCCTATTACTGCTTCTTAGATGGTTATTCTGGATATAACCAAATCACCATAGACCCTGTGGATCAAGAGAAAACAACCTTTACATGTCCCTTTGGAACCTTTGCTTTTCGCAGAATGCCTTTTGGCTTATGCAATGCACCAACAACATTCCAAAGGTGCATGTTGGCCATTTTCTCTGACTTAGATGAGTCCATGATAGAAATATTTATGGATGACTTCTCAGTCTTTGGTGATTCTTTTAGTAATTGTTTAGAGAACTTAGGACAAGTCCTAGCTAGGTGTGAGGAGACCAACCTAGTTCTGAATTGGGAGAAATGCCACTTTATGGTGGAAGAAGGGATAGTCCTAGGTCATAGAGTATCTAGAGCAGGAGTAGAGGTCGATAGGGCCAAGATAGAAATAATAGAGAAGCTAGTGGAACCTCAGAATGTAAAAGCTATTAGAAGTTTCCTAGGACACGCAGGTTTCTATAGAAGGTTCATTAAGAACTTTTCAAAAATCTCTAAACCTTTGTGTGAGCTTCTAGAGCTTAATAAGCCATTTGTCTTCTCAAAAGAATGTTTCTTAGCATGGACAACCCTTAAGGAAGCCTTAGTCAAAGCACCTATTATAGTAGGACCGAATTGGGATCTACCATTTGAGATGTTGTGTGATGCGAGTGACTATGCAGTAGGGGTTATGCTAGGACAAAAAATTGATAAACTAACACATCCTGTATACTATGCAAGTAAGACACTGAATGAGGCACAATGTAATTACACAACCACGGAGAAGGAAATGCTAGCTGTAGTGTTTGCCTGTGAGAAGTTTAGGAATTACATTGTAGGCACTAGGACCATTGTTTATACTGATCATTCTGCATTAAAATACCTAATGAGGAAGGCTGATGCTAAGCCTAGGTTAATTAGATGGGTATTGTTGTTAAAAGAGTTTGATCTAGACATTAGAGATAAGAAAGGATGCGAAAATGTCGTTGCTGACCATTTATCTAGATTGCGCCATAATTGCGATAAAATTGCTGAGCCAGCAATTTTTGATGCCTTTATCGATGAGCATGTCTTTGTGTTAGCACATCGTGATAACGATGAGGAACCTTGGTTTGCTGATATTGCTAACTTCCTTGCCTCGCAGGTACTACCAACTTTCAAAGGAGGGCAAGAAAAGAAGAGGTTCCTACACGAAGCTAGGAAGTTCATCTGGGACGATCCTACACTTTACAAGACATGTGCAGATGGTTTGCTGAGGAAGTGTGTCTCAGCTGCTGAGGCAAAGTCAGTGTTGCAGCACTGCCATACGTCCCCTTATGGTGGACATTTTGGTGGCCAAAGGACAGCTGCAAAGGTGTTCCAAAGTGGCTACTACTGGCCCACGATATTCAAAGATGCACATGACCATGCCCACAGCTGCGATGAGTGTCAAAGGACAGGTAATCTCAGTAGGAAAGATGAGATGCCTCTCACTTACATCTTGGAGTTGGAACTCTTTGATGTGTGGGGCATCGACTTCATGGGACCATTCCCTCCTTCTGCAGGTAATCTTTATATACTTGTGGCTGTAGACTATGTATCTAAATGGGTAGAAGCCATAGCATGTCCATCGAATGATGCCAAAACAGTCATTAAGTTCCTTAATAGGCATATCTTTACAAGGTTTGGTACACCCCGTGCTATAATTAGTGATGAAGGGACGCACTTTATTAATAAAGCTATGGAAAAAGTGTTAGCTAAGTACAATGTTAGACATAGAGTAGCAACCCTTTATCACCCACACTCGAATGGACAAGCTGAAATATCCAATAGGGAGATTAAGAACATACTTGAAAAAGTGGTCAAGCCTAATAGAAAAGACTGGTCATTTAAATTAGACGATGCACTTTGGGCATATAGGACTGCATATAAAACACCCCTAGGTATGTCTCCTTATAGGCTTGTGTACGGGAAAGCATGTCACTTGCCATTCGAATTAGAAATCAAAGCCTTTTGGGCCTTAAAAGAGCTAAATTATTGCGTGACCGATGCAGGAACTTTGCTGTCTCTGCAATTACATGAGCTCGATGAGCTGAGACATATGTCCTATGAAAATGCTAAAATGTATAAGGAAAAGACTAAAATTTGGCATGATAGTAGACTTAGGATCAAGGACTTTAAGAAAGGCCAACATGTCTTATTATTCAACTCAAGGTTGAGGTTATTTCCAGGCAAACTTAAGTCCAGATGGTCAGGTCCTTTTGTGATAACTAACGTGTTTGTTCATGGTGCGATTGAGATTAGGAACCTTCAGCACGGGCAGCCGTTTATGGTCAATGGTGCACGATTGAAGCACTACTATGAGGAGGGAGATGTGAAGAAACTCTCGGCCTTCCTCCTATCTGAAGCTTGAGAAACGAATCGAGAGGGGATGAGTGATTACTGAGCTCACCCAAGAAGGCCATGCCTTAGTTTTTTTTTCTTCTTTCGTATTGTCGTTTTTATGTGTGTATTTATTTGTGATTTTATTTACGGATTTTGTTTTAATTTGGTGAATTTTAAAAGGAGATCTTAAAGAGGAGATCAAGAGGTTGAATCAAGGGGAGAAATCCACGAGGAAGATCGGGCTAAATCCAAGATTTGGTTGATTGAATCTTGCGATTTAAATCAAGAAAATCTTCCAACGGCTAGGCTATTTAATTGCGGTAGAATTGTTGAGTCCGCAACAGAAAGAGCCGTTGGGATCCACTCGAGTACAAATAGCCGTCAGATCAGCGTTGCCCCTTACGCTTTCTTCATCCGTTGGACATCAAGAATTCGATCTTCTTCTTCCTCTGCATCTCCTACCTTCAGATCATCACAGAACGAAAATGGTATCCACACGAGCTGATCGTTCCACGCCCAAAAAGAAGTCACCTGACGCAGAGGAAGCTGCGAGAGAGGCACTGCTCTCTTTAGCAGACGCCAAAGCTGCGCAGCCCTCACGGCCGCCGAAGCTTCCAGTACGCAAGAAGAAGTGGAAAGTGGTGACTGAGATCCCTGCTGGTCCATCTGCGCCAGTCGGTACACCGAAGAAGCGGAAGTGGACGGTTGAGGTGGGGGATGCACCAATCAGAGAAAAGACTCCCAGCGAGGGGAGTCGAGGGAGTGGCCGCCCATCCTATGAGACGGCCAGACAGAGCCCTGAGCCATCTCCCCAGACGCCGGAGCCTGAAGCTCCACCAGAAGAGCACCAAGACTCGGTGCCAAGTGAAGAGGCAGCGGAGGAGGAGGAAGTCTTTTCCCCTTTGAGGGAAGTCAGCCCTGATAGCCCTGCGGAGGGGGGAAGCAGAGACTCGATGGATGAGACGTTGGGGGATTGCCTCCAGCAAATCACCACCAAGGCTCGCCTCAAGAAGAGGGTCCCTGTCATCGTAAAAGCCAAACGACCGAAAGCCTCCAAGCGAGCCAAGAAGAAGAAGGTCAGATCTGAACCTTCTTTAAAGAAATTGAAGGTTGAGGCTGCTGAGCCGGCAAAGGCGAAAGAGAAGGGGAAGAAGAAGATGTACCCCGAGGATGAACCTCAAGCTGAGAGGTTTATCTCGCAAGAAGCAGAGGCCAAGGGCCTTGAGTTGAGAAAGAAGGAGCTCCTCCACGAGCGGGGTTTCCTTGATGCATTGGCTGATCTGCCGCAGTTCTTGCGCGCAGGAATCATCACCCACGGCAGGGAAGAGTTATGTAGACCCCCAATCCCAGCTTACACTGACATGGTGTATGATTTCTACGCCAATCTCGCACATCCTGACGCTTGCTTGTCCACGGTGAAAGGGGTAAAGGTGGATTTCTCTGCCAATGCGATCAATGAAGCCTACAGCCTCAAGGGATACCCCCAGTCTGACTATGCCAAGATCATTGATCTACCATCTGAGGCAGTCTTGGAGGAGGCTCTGCACACAATTGGCAAGCCAGAGGCATCGTGGGCAGTGTCTAGGAACGGGAAGCACACCCTGATGAGTGCAACCCTGCGCGACAAGGCGGCTGTCTGGTTTTCTTTCGTGCGCAGACGCCTCTCCCCTGTGACCCACGAAACGACTATAAACCAGGAGAGGTCACTACTGCTGTACGCCATCATGAGGGGCCTCACCATTGATGTTGGTGAGGTCATTGCTGCCTCCATTGCCGATTGCTCGAAGAAAGGTAAGGGTCAATTGTTTTTCCCTAACACTATAACTAAATTGTGCCTTCGTGCAGGAGTCCCAATGGAAAAAACGAGAAACAGTTGGCCTACACAGGCCATCTGGAGCTGCCCACCATCCTGAGGATGCGAAGGAGGGGCAACATGGAGTTTGAGCTGGACGGCTTGGCTGCTGCTCAATCCTTATCCATGGCGTGCCTAATGGACCTGCAGCACAAGATGGCGCAGTGGGCTGAATATGCGCAGGCGAGGGACAAAGACGTGGGTGATCAGTTGGGCTGCATCTTCCCTGCTTTCCCCACTGATCTATTGAAGTCGTGGGCACCTCCTAGGGAAAGGAGAGATGATGATGAGGATATTTGAGTGCCAGTCTGAAGGGCACTCGAGGGAGTACTTCTGTTCCCTCTTGAAGAAAAAAAAAAAACTTGCTTTTCGTTGACTTGTGACTGTTGTTTTTGAATCAAATGCTTGATCTGTTTTTAATTTCTTTGTTTGTTTAGGATAGTTTAGTATAGGTTGATGGTATCTGAGTAGCTAGCTTGTTTTAGTTTCCTTTTTGAGTAGTTGTGGATGACTGAAAATAACATGCTAGGGGCCTTGATCACTGATAAATATGCCCTGTAGGATTATTGCGAATTTTTTGCGGAGTCCGCAATTTTTGTTAGTTTTCGCATGCTTCTGGATGACTGATAGATAGGCTGGTTCTGTTTAAGTTTTGCTCTCTTGCTGTTTTCTTGACTTCCATATATGATCTATCTGTGAGCATGCTGGATGAGTGTCTTAATACACCTTTGATAGTTTAAATTAGTTCCTTAAAAATTGCTCAGCATGCATCTCTTTAAGTCCTTAACATACTGATTTTACAAAATTCTGCTGCTGTGTTATTTGCTTTGAGAAAGTTCATTCTATGCCTAGGACTTTTAGATTTTCCTTGTTTTGCCCTAGACTAGATGCTTCTAGGACAAGTTTGGGGGTGTGCCACCTCAGACTCTCATTGAGGACAATGAGAAGTTTTAGTTTGGGGGAGGCAGCCCTAGGCCTAGGAACATTCCTCTCTCCCTTTTAAACATAAGCATTCTTCTTCTTCTTTGAAAAAATGATGAACTGAAAAAAAAAAATGAAAAAAAAAAGAATAAAGAGTGGTGTCTCTCTTGAGGTTGCTGAGTAATCAGTGCTATGTGTGTAACCCACAAGTGGCATTGCATCAAAAGGCAACCAAAGGAGAGGCCCTACCAAAGAAGGAAAGAAAAGAAAAACCAAGGAAGAAGAGTGTATGCCTATGAGTTATAACTTATGTGCTTAGGTGTCCTATGTGAATGAACTCTGATCCTCAATTAGCTAAGCACAGGGTTGTAGCTTGTAGGTTTGTTAAGGGAGATGAATGTATATCCAATGTAGTGATGTCAGGGTTTAGGTTGCTCTATGAAATGTACTACTGACACTGGTTTATACTAAGACTGGCATGACTCTAAGGAATCCTAGGTAGCTCAAAAGAAAGACAGTAGAAGCATGTACTGAGTCTGGGGTAAAGCTAGGTAGAATTTGAAAATTTAGGGATAGTTGCACAATGAACTTAATGACCAAAGTAGATAGATCAGTTGTAGGGAGTTAATAAAACAGTAGGATTATGAGGCGAGAGAAATCAGAAGAAGCAAAATGAGAAGTTGGTTTTAAACTTAGAAGCGTGTCACAGGACAGCATTGCCATAGAGAGTGAACTTAGGGAAGTCAGCAAGTAGTTAGAGAGAGTAATAGCAGCCCAAGTAAGTCCTTATATTGCTCGAGGACGAGCAAAACCTTAAGTTTGGGGGTGTGTTACGTCTCCAAAAGTGACTATTTTAGGACTTATTTGCTAAAGAAAGATGTACACTCTTAAGCGTTTTTGGTAGGATTTAGCTTAAACTTGTGCTTATATATGAGAATTAGTAGAATGAAGCTAAATTAGGACTTATGTGAAAAAGGAAAGAAAAAGAACCAAAAACAAAGCTAAAGACTTGAAATTTGCACATTGCTGAAACATTGCGAAAACATTGCTGTCTCAGCAATGTTTTAAGTGAAATTTGTTAAGTTGTCTAATCGATTTCCATTTTGTTACGATCTTTCAGCGGCCCATTCCTTCTCCTACTGCCACGTGGAAGGTCGACGTTCAGAATGGATGGTTCTCCTTGGCTGAAGACTACCTGCAGAACCCTATAAAAGGAGGTCAAGGTGGATGGACAAACACAGACTCGGAAGCGTAGACTCCCATCTCAACGCATTTTCTCATTTGTTTTCTCTTCCGGTTGTTGGTGCGAAGGTTTCAGCTGGTGGAATCGATAGTCTGAGAGGAAGAAGAGAGGATCTTTCTTCTCTTCTGATTAGATTCATCCACGATCAAGCTCACTTTCGTCCTTCATCCGAGGCGCTTGCGACGAGGAGTTCACACGCACACGTTTACGGCTTTCTACTGCTTTCCATTGCTTTCTGTTTCCCTTTTCGTTTCTGTCTGTTGCAACTCGTTTATGTTTGTTACTCCAATTCATTTCGTCTCTTTCTGTTTAGTTTTCATCAGTTTAAGTTGCTGCTTGTTTAGTTTGAACCTTGGTAAATCAAAGAGTTAATTTGACTACTTCGCACTTGTCTTACTGTTCTTCTTCTTCTATTCTGTCATTTACATTCTGTTAAACATGTCTACACCATCTATTCTTTCCATTCCATCTACATCCATGAGTAACTAAACCACATAAGGGTATGCTAATGACAAATCTATAGGTAGAAATACGTGAATCAAGCATGTAGGTTAGTTTCAAATGCATTGGATGTATGTAAACTTCATCCCACGGGCAATTTCGATTGGCCATCCATTTTGTCCAAAGAACTCCTAACCTCCGGAAGGAGTAAGAGTTCAGAGTCGTACCTTCATGCTAGCCTTTCATGGTAGCCAGAAAACGACCTAGGAATAGGCGTGTTCCTAGTACAAATCAGTAACTTGCTTTTATAAATAGATGCTTAATGCCTTACTTGGACATGAGTAAACTAAATGATCTAATGCATGAAATCGAGAGATACATGAGAATGAGTTAGTTTGATGCATGATGAGTTGATCTACTGCTTGAGAATCGCATGAGAAAGCCTATAGAGGAGTCGTTAGTAGCCCTTGTTTCCCTACTTTACCCCTAATTCGCTGTTAGTAAGATTGCTAGAAATTGTTGTCTGCGCAATTTTCTCAGTTCAAATTTTTGCCTTAGCCGTTTGTTTCTTAGGTTCCTGTTTTGCGATTTTATTGCTAGTTAATTGCTTTCTCCGCAACTCTTTTCCTCCTACATTCGAGTTTATCCATTTACTTGCACTTGTTTATGCTTCCATATCTCGCACGTCCCTTAATAGTTAGGCACTTTAAACCCAAATCTACCTCATTTAAACCACCTTTTCTCACTTAACATCTCACTTCGTTAGTAACTAAGAATAAATCTCTGTGGGAAATCGAATGAAAAAATACTTATTACTTGCTACAAGACCATGTATGCTTGCATGTTCTGAGTGCTCTCCCATTGCATCTTTATTTTAAACATTGAGCACGCAACAGTTATCATCTTTGCAGAAGCAACATGACTTGGATCCAGTATGAAATTTGAATATTCGTGCACTGGTACATGTGTTTCGTGTGAACTTTTGTGGATTCAATCTCTTTATCTGAATTACAACTGTCTTTAGATGTTGTTCCTATTTATTTATGTGACAATATGAGTGTCATTACTTGTATCAATATGTGAGATTCATATGTATTTTGTTCCAAATTAGGTTTTTAAATGTTAATTGGATATTCCTTATGTGGCCCGTACACTTGAGTAATTGCCATACATGATTGATATTTCTAGAACTTGTTTTGTTATGCATGTCTGGAATCTCTAAATTTGACTTGAATGTTTTAATTTCACAAGGGCATTTAGGTAAAATCAATTTAAGCTTTCTCAAATGGCCTACCTTTACATAATCCTTAGAAAGCCAATTTTTGAGCCTTAAACCTTTTCATTGGAAAATTACCACATTACAAGCCCTATACCCATTCTCTTGTTGTTTTCCTTTCTTTGAACCTTTATTGGAAGTAAGTGCTTACAACATAACGTGTCAATCCATCCAAATGAGAAAATTGAATGGTGTTAATAGAATATTCAAAATAAAGCATTCATTCCATTAGCTTATTTTAGATATTTTAGAGACAAAAGAAAAGAGAAAAAGAAAAGAAGAAAAGAAAAGAAAAATTGAGAAAAGGAAAAGAAAAGAAAGTTCCATGTGGTAAAGTCATATAATTCTTCCAACCTAGTAGCTTAAAATGTTTATCCATCCACCATTGTACTTGCAAAGGGCCAATTACCAAGCTTTTATTCACTCTTTGATTTTAGTTTTACACAATAAATCCAACTTAAATCACTTCAGCTCTGCCAATATAAACATAGCTCAACTTAACATAAATTATGTATCTTCTATCAAGAGCTCAGAAGTTTGAATCTCACACCTCACATTGTTAGGGACAAAGAACCAAAATATCTTCACATTGGTTTGTCCACTTTGGGCAGCCTTTGTTTTTTGTTTCACCCAAAATATCTTATTACAATGGAGATGTTGTCCCTTACTTATACTCATGATCTTCAACTTTAGTTGCACACAAAGTGGTTGCACTCACAACAATCCTCCCCTCAAATAATCATCTATCCGTGTTTGGACTCAAGTGGTTAAGTCTTGCGCATGGCTCTGATACCACTTGTTAGGGACAACAAACCATAAACATCTCCACATTAGTATGATATTGGCCACTTTGGACATAAGCCCACATAGCTAAGTAGTGTTAGTGTTGTGAGTGCAACCAAACTTTTTTGTTTTACCCAAAATACCTCATTTCAATAAACATGTTGTCTCTTACTTATATACCAATGATCTTCTCCTTTCTTAATCGATGTGAGACTTTGGGGTGAAAAACTGACCAATGTGAAACTTTGGGACCAATGTGATATTGTCCTTTGGTTGCACTCACAGGACGCGCACGAGTTTGGGGCAAAAAACTGACCACCTTCGACCAATGAACCAAGACAAGTTTAAATACTTATTATATATATATATATATAAAGAAGAATTTTTTTAATTTAAAATAATAATCATTTTAAAAACTTAATTTCTCACCATCACTCACTAAAAATAATTTGAAATCACCTCTCAAGTGATTGACCGGGAATCATTAAAAGTGATTTTTGATTGTTCCAAAATCACTTATATATCATTGCCAAACATCGCAAATTTTTAATGGAAGTAATTTTGGACATGGAAAAGTGATTTTTTCCAAAATCACTTTCAAACATGCCTTATTTTGTTGCTACAAATGTTTTTGAACCTTTTTTTATGTAAACCATCACTTGCAATTAAGCAATACAAACTCCATCTGAATTTCTTGATTAGTCGTACTATGTTTTTACAATTTGGAATCCACACTCTCATTTATTACTCTATAAAAAAAACCTTTAAATGTTTTTTTTTTTTTTTTTGCAAATGACATTTTTTTTTAGAAGGGGTCATCTTATCTTTCTGTCTAAGAGGATAAAGAAGAACGAGTTGAGAAAAACAGTTTTTTTTTTTTAAAAAAAAAAAAGAATAATAATAAAACAAGATATTAACTTGTCAAAAGTCAATGACTTTGATTTGTTCATCTAAAAATGAAAACGATGGTACTTTCTAACTATGTTAATAAATAGCCAAAGCGAGCATAGCTCAGCTGGCATATGTATGAGTTGACGACCACGAGGTCTGTGGTTCGAATCCCCCACCCCCAATGTACTTAAAAAAAAAAACTATGTTAATAAATAGTTTTGGGTGATCATTCATTATTTTTTTTTGGGAAGGGAATATCTCATTAATTTGATTTATTCAAATTAATTACCCAACCACACTTAAGAATTAAAGTAATAAATTAAAAAAATTGATGTACTAAAAAAAAATGAGAAATTTGTAACTAAATAATATTAATCTATTAATTTTTTTTTTTAAGGGAGAAACAAATATATTAATTAATCAAAATGTCCCGCGGGCTACAAGTAAATCAAACAATAAGCAACTAGATAATCACTCAGGGGATTAAATACCCAAACAACACTTCTCTCAGAAGACAAAGCATGACCCGCAGGTTGTGAGCTACTTTGTTAGCGAATCTCAAGCTAAAACTGAGACCCTTCACACCAACTTAAACCATCAAAATCCGAATCTCCTCTAACAAAACACCTTCTGGAGATGTTAGAGGACCGTTATACTGCATCCGACTCCATCCAGAAGTTGGACATCCCCATGGAAACCGTCATCTGCAAACCCAGTTGCATTGCCATCGCCTCAGCCAAACAGGCATCTACGACCCCATCCACCACCTCGGACCTAGCCGCCACCAGCCCTCCAAACTCATCTCTAAAGACAACACTCACTCCCGACCTCCCTCTCGCCACCGACACTACAATGTCCGTGTTCATTTTCAGTTGTCACTGCCGCATTCCATCGATGGGGCTCCACATAGACCGCTAAGATCCCCGCCTGCCCCCCTTCCAGCACTAGCCCATCCCCTACGCCCCGCACCATCGTCCCTTCCAACTCCTGTCTATAGGCCAAAATACCCCTCCACCCGTACCGCCACCTCCGAGATCCCTCGACCATGGTGAACAACATTCTGGTCATTCCACAAAGTCCAGCAAGTGACAAAAAATAACATCGGGTCATCCTCTTTTAACCTTGTAACTGCCAAAACACACATATCTTGGACTGAAGGAAACATAATCATCTGTCCACAGACATAAGGGAAAATGGCGGCCCAGATCAACTTGGTCCGCTTGCAAATGAAAAACGAATGCCAAATATAATGGTTTCCCTATCTCTTCCACAATGGACACACCACGGGTGGACCGACACTCGTCGCTTGCAAAACCTGTCATCTGTCGAAAGAATGTCATGAAAAATGCGCCACACAAAAACCTTGATTTTATTAGGTATTTTGAGCTTCCAAAGACCATTCCACCACGAAAAACATACGAGACTTATTGAAACTTTTCAAACATTGAGGACCAAATTGAAAAAAAATATCCTAATATTCGGAACTAAAACATATATTAAACCTATTAAATAACAACATTTGGTCCGGTAATCATTTGGTTTTTTAAAATTAAGTTTATAAACACTATTTTCACTTCTGAATTTTTTTTTGTTTTGTTATTTACCTTCAACCAATGTTTTAAAAAATTAAGTTAAGTTTTGAGAATTTAAACATATATATATATATAGAAATTGTAACCGATGTTAATTTAGAGTAAAATATTTAAAAATATAGCACTTTTTAAATTTTTTTTTTGCAGATATGACAATTTCTATCACTGATAGTATGGTCAATCTCTCATAGTAGTTTATCACATCAGTTTTTATAGAATTTTAGTCTATATAGTAGACTATCACTGTTAGTAGACTATCGGTGATAGTCATATATCAACGATAATTTCTATCAATGATAGCCACTGATTTTTTGTCATATTTGCAAAATATTTTAAATTTTGCTAATTTTGTAATTATTTTGGATCTAATTGTTGTTTGTGCTACCAACCCATATATAAAATTATTTATTGAAATTTAATTAAAAAATTCAAATATTTGTTAAAAAAAAAAAAAAAATGGAGAAGAAACAAACAGAAATTCCAAAACCACAATATTAAAAATGTAAAGTGGTTTTCAACGGGGTCATAAAAATTCATTTATTCGAATTGTGACTAAAAGATTTTTGAGCCAAATTTAAACCATCTCACTCTCTCAAGTTTTCTATTTTCTTTTGGAGTCACCTTCCCTCGATTAAATGTCAAACTACTAGGGAATTATCTACTAATTAGTAAAATATATATTTTAGGTTTATGCATTATTAAGGAAAAAAATATATGTATATAAAAAAGACATGGAGATAAATAAATATGTTCTCAAAATGCATAAACTTGAGATATATATTTTGTTTAAGTAGATCATTTTCTATTATAATCCATTAATATCAAAGTCTAATATTACGAAAAGCCTGAGGGCTAGGATTTGATTTTTACTTATATGCTTAAATTATACACGGTTGAATTGATGTATGTTTTCATTCAACATAACACACATAAAAATCATATTTATTTTATTAGGACCTTGGCATATGGGTACTCTTATGGGTGAAATTAGTCTAGGCCAAATGCCTAGGCACACGGTGTTGGGCCTATCATGTGCACACTCTTGGATCAGCACCCTCAGTCTTGATCCACCCCGAGCATCTGACACACACCACCTACTAGGCATACAACGTCTGACACACGCCACCTCCTAGGCGCATGACGTCACTCATGACGTCAACACATCTCTCCTATAAATATGGAGCTCCACCTTTTATTGAAGGCATGCGACATACGTTACGCATCATTCTCTCACTCCTACTTATGCTTGAGACTCTCTCTCTAACTTAAGCATCAGAGTGGTGTGAGCCCAGCCCCGCACCGGTGTCACTCCTACTTCAAACTTAAGCATCGGAGTGGTGTGGGCTCAGCCCCACACCGGTGCAAGCTTTCTCTCTCCTTGCAGGTCGGCCTCAGACCACATATAAATATGGAGCTCAACCCTTCATTGAAGGCATGCGACACACGGTACGCATCACTCTCTCACTCCTACTTATGCTTGAGACTCTCTCTCTCTCTAACTTAAGCATCGGAGTGGTGTGAGCCCAGCCCCGCACCGGTGTCACTCCTACTTCAAACTTAAACATCGGAGTGGTGTGGGCCCAGCCCCGCACCGGTGCAAGTTTTCTCTCTCCTTGCAGGTCGGCCTCAGACCACATATAAATATGGAGTCAACCCTTCATTGAAGGCATGCGACACACGGTACGCATCACTCTCTCACTCCTACTTATGCTTGGGACTCTCTCTCTCTAACTTAAGAATCGAAGTGGTGTGGGCTCTGCCCCGTACCGGTGCAAGCTTTCTCTCTCCTTGCAGGTCGGCCTCAGACCACATGGCGCATCCGATCGTTCGCAGCCCGCCGACCAACAGGACCATGAGCACATGCTTTCTTCATTAAAAAGATAGTAGTTACCTCTCTTAATCAATCATACAAAAGCTAAGGGCTTTGGTAGCTGGGTGCAACCCTACAACTACTGGACTGGGTACCCCTACAATGAGCTAGGGTTGGATCCTATATTAAACCCATCTAGTGTTAATAGTGGGAGAAAATTATGTTTATTAACCTGCATTAAGCATAATAAATCCAAGTTTATTAGTTATCATGTAAAGGATTTTGTTTCATTGCCTAGGTATCACTATCACGAGTTGGGGTTGGATTCACAAATCTGGCCCTAAGTACCATCAGTCAATGGTTTCAATTTGGCAATGCCACGATTATGTTACGCCTTTAAGTTTCACGTGTTTTATGACATCATGATTATATATATATTTTTAACTTCAATAATATGTGGATGGAGGAATTCAAACTTTTGATCTCTTAGTCGAGTGATCGAAGATGTCTAGTTGAGCTATGGTTATGTTTGCCGTAATTCTATATATTTTTTTTTTATGTTTATACGTTTTTTACCCTTGTTAGAAGAATTATTTACTGAGGACTCGTTTGATAACGTTCCCGTTTCCTGTTCCCTATTTTCTGTTTCTTGTTTCTTGTTTTTTGAGAACTAGAAGTTTGACTTTTATTTCTTGAAAAAGAAAAATTGAAACATAAACTTGTTTGATAACTGTTTCATGCTTCTTATTTCTTGTTTTTTTTAACAATTTTTTTCATTTTATTTATAGTTTAAATAGAATTTGGTTATATATATATATATATATATATATATATATATATAACATGCATTAAAATATATATAAAAAAAAAATATCAATTATCAAAAGTCTACATTATCTAATATACATGTAAGCCCGATGCAAAATTAACAACACTAATAAAAAAAAATATCCATAAACTGTTGTACAAATTTAATCTTCAATGTCATCTCTCAATCAAGTCATTCTACTTTAAATGATGTCAACTCGGTCCGACTCAATTATATAACCCTGTAAATGTCGTGGTTGTAAAATATTAAAATGAGACTAAACGCGTGTTTTAGTGAACAAAATTTATATTTGAAAAATTCTAACGGCTCAACCGTACTAAAAAGTAACAAATATATAAATATATATTGCAAAATTTCAAATTTAAATAATATAAATATTTTTTTGAATAATATATATAAAAAATTAATTTTAAATAATATATAAATATAGATGTTGCAAAATTTAAAATCAAAATAATATATAAAAAATACTGCAAAATTAAGAAAAGAAATAGAAAAAAATAATTTTGTCCAACCAACCAACCAGAATTTTTTGTAAATAAAGAACATAATAATATAAAAAGAAATGGAACAAAAGAGAAACACATCTTTACTGTACTTTCTCAAATTTTGTCCATTTTTAAAAAATATTTTTCAAAATTTAGAAATTATAAACAGAATAATTATCAAACAATTATGTTTCTTAAAAAAAAAAAAACGAGAATAAAAAACAAGAAACATGAAAATTATCAAAGACTCTCATCACAATTCTTATAATTTTTCTTACGTAATAATAATAATAATGAACAAGGTAAAGTTGAAGATGTATGTCTGTATGTATGTCGGTAGTTCAATGTGCCTTTTACATGAGTTTTCATGTTTTTCATTCCATTATTTAGTCTTTTACTAAGAGCTATTTATTTGTTTAATTACCAAATTATTTATTTTTATCTTATATAATAACCTTTTTTTTTTATAGAATCCGATAAAAGATTTTAAATAAATTATATCATGAAATTTTATTTTGCTCTATAACATTTTGAAACAATTTTAATGTTATAACTATACCTATATTAACACTTTAAATTTAAAGTTTTTTATATATATCATTAGGCTGTATTATTAAAGAAGTGAAAAGTTTATGCCTCTGTTTGGGTTAAAATCTTATTTTGATCAATCTACTTTGGAACCATTCTATTTTAGTGTTACTTTTAATAAATCTTTACCATTCTATTTTAGTGTTACTTTTAATAAATCTTAAAACTATTCATCGTTGTTAATTTAGAGTTATTTTTTTCTTTCAAATTAATAAAATAATTTTTCGTTTCAGAAAAGACAAAATAAATGTGAGATGTTTTCTTTGTTAGCAAAGTTAATTATAAATTAAGGATAGAAATTAATATTATTTTTTTAAAACCTACACTAACTAGATTTAGACATTCTAGTAGGAATCTGGGTCGTGTCTTAGTTCCAGTGTGGCTGATCATCTTCTCGGACCAGCTACTGAATCATCGCCTTGGGTAAGTTATTGCCTCACCAACTAGTTAATCAGACGCGAGCCCCTCCTCCGACGGATTCCTCCTTTTGCTCCTCAGCGTACGAGGTATTAGCTGCCGTTTCCAGCTGTTGTTCCCCTCTCAAGGGCAAGTTCTTACGCGTTACTCACCCGTCCGCCACTGGAAACGTGGAAACACCACTTCCCGTCCGACTATTAAAATACGTTTTTTATTTTTTAAATAATTAAAAATATTGTAGGAGAGTGGGAGAGAAAGGAAGAAAGAGAAATGTACTATCTCGAAAAATGAAACAGACTTGAATAGTAATTACTGTTGAAGTTTGATAAGTTGATATTTTTTATCCGAGTTCAATATGTTCGTGGGTCAAACGGGGAATTAACTTCTCTCCCAACTCTTTGGACCAAATACCCCTAAAAGAGAAGAAATCCTAAAAGATCGAGACCAAATGATATTTTAGATTAAAAATTTAAATAGTAAACTTTATTTTTGTATATTTTTTTATTAAAAAGAGTGAAAAAAATAGTGAGTGATGTATGCAAAATGGATGAAAGGATAAGGGTGGTGGTAGTTGATTTTCCACAAAAAGGGAAATAAATAAATTAAAAAAAAAAAATGGAAAATGAACCTGTCATCAGTTGGAAAAAAGAAACATAGGTGGATTTGGACCATTTGGTGGAGTGAGTCGGGTCAATTCGGGTCGGGTCGGGTGGGGCCCATCTGCTCAGGTGTACCTATCCTATCCATATCCATCACTCATTCTGTTGACCTTTGACCGTTCCGTTATTTTTCACTCGCTTCCCCGTTCCGTTCCGTACCAGCCACTATCTTATGTACAGCTAAGCTATGACGATGAAATGGCATTTTCCGTATTTAGCTCAGAAATCCAGGGGTATTTCCGTATTCTCCTTCTTCACCCCCTTAAAATAGTCGAAAGGACAGCGATGACGGACATAATAATACACCCCTCTCCCATCTGACACACCCACGTCCATCATGGCGCGTGCTCCCATTCCCCTCTTTCTTTCTCAATTATACCAACAATTTTCCACGCGCCCCATTTTCGCGCGTCGTCTTCAAACTCTATACTAACCCTAAAAATATAAGTTTGATGATTTTTTTATTTTGATAATTCCAACGTCATGTTTCATCTTCTAATCTCGTGATAATTAGTTCTTACATCATATCTCTTGAACTATCTATACTCATGTAGGCGATAATTAGTTCTTACATCATATTTGTTGAGGTTGTATCATTATTTCTTCTTCTAATTCTCAATTTTATTGTCAACTTAACACCAAATTATGTTTTTTTTTTTTTTTTTTTTTTTTTGCAACGGTATTTTATTTAATACAAGGATTGAACTCATGACCTCTTAGACATGAACACAACCTTATGTTAATTGAACTATGCTCGATTTGACAACAAATTATACTTTTGAAGTCAGAGATTCAAGTCTTTATATCTCATATTAGTATATATATATATATGCACAACTAAAAGTCAAATTTGTGAACCTAGAGGTAGAAAAAACTCAATTTGATTCACAAAATTTTCTCAATTTTATGTGTAATGTATTAAAAACTAAAAATTGTTAACAAAAAGTTGATAAATGAGGGAAGTATTGTTTTATTAACATATTTAGACATGAACATGGTAGTTGGATACTAATTAATACATGAAATTCGACTAGTTTAATAGTAAAATTACACCCACCCATTAAAAAAAATCATTTTTTTTTCTAGTGAGAAATTCATTTGCTATATTCACATATCTAAATATGTTAAATAAAACAATAATTTAATGACATCGAGTTTAATTTTTGTTAATAAGTTTTAAAAAAAAATTGGGTGTTGCTCCTCTTGCTCTTGCCTCCTTTGGTGGGCTCTCCTCTCTCAATATAATTTGACGTCCGTATTATAAGAGGGTCTTTCTTGCCTCCCTCTCTCCATTCTTTTTTCCACTTTATAAAATAAAATAAAATAAAAATCAATTTGTTTTTTCATTTCTCTAACTTTTGCTTTCCCTTCCCTCCTTATTTCACTTTCTCTCTTTTGTTTTCATCTCTGACCTAATTGTCTGTCTCTTCTTCTTCTTCTCTTCTCATTCTCATCTCATTCCCATTATTCCATCTCTCTCCTCACCCACCCTTTCTTCATCTCCTCCGATCTAACCCACAAACAAACCTCACACTGATTTAGAGAACTCTAATTACATAAACAAACCAAAACCGATCGAACAATCTCATTCGCAGTTCGTTTCGGTTTCGGTTTCGGTTTCGGTCTCGAAAGATGACTCCATCTAACTTGGCTAGTCAGTTTGGTGACACCACTTACACCAAAGTTTTTGTGGGTGGCTTGGCTTGGGAGACCCACAAAGATACCATGAAGAAATACTTTGAACAGTTTGGTGATATCTTGGAGGCTGTTGTTATTACCGACAAGGCCACTGGACGATCCAAAGGCTATGGATTTGTACACACCTCTCTCTTTTTCTTCCATTTTGTTTTAATCTACTTATCAACTTTATCAATTCTAATTGCTTTTGATTTGATTTTTCAGGTGACTTTTCGAGAACCGGAGGCCGCGATGAGGGCTTGTGTTGATGCTGCTCCGGTCATCGACGGCCGGAGAGCTAATTGCAATCTTGCTTCTCTTGGTGTTCAAAGATCCAAACCCTCCACGCCAAAACACGGTATTATTGAGATTTCTAAACCTCAGATCTACGATATATTTCATTCGAGAAACGAATAAATATCATCACTTTGTTGAGGATCCCACGTCAAAAAAGATAAGAACATAATACTCCTCCTATCACCAATTGGTTTTAAGTTGGAACCCAGTTGTCTAATACACTTATGGTAATTTTATGAGATAATGTAAAAGATGATGATTTAGACCAACCCACTTGGGAAATATTTGATGTTTTGGGTTTGTGAAAGATAAGGTTAGTTTTGATAATAATATACTTTGTTTTTTTTGGTGAATTTTGTGTTAAAGAGAAAAAGAAATGGGAATTGACAGGAGGAGGAGGTGGTGGTGGTGGAAGGAACTTTAGGGTATTGAGCTCTTTCCAGACTGGATTTGGAGGGAATGTTGGATCAGCTTTTCATTCAGCTGCAACTTTCCCTCATTATGCTGTCCAGCAAGGGATCCCTTACAATGTCTATGGGTAAGTTTTATTTCTCTAATGTCTGTATATATCATCATATCTTATTTTTATTTTCTCTCTCTACAACGTGCCTTGCCAACTCATCTCTTCACTTTACTTTATTACAAAACAATAAAGTTTCCTTCTTCATCACTCTAAATTAATTCATATATTATATACTATATAACTCGCTCAGCTCTGCCAACAAAAGCATAACTCAACTAATATAATGTACTGCCTAATGATTAAGAGGTATAGATTCAATCTGTTGAGGATCCCACATTGAAAAAATAACTCCACTCACAATATATAAGATATCTAGGTTACTCATTTCATTGCCAACGTGGGAGCCACAAAATCCAAACGGATATTCGGTATAAAAATGGAATTCGACTCAAGAATAGTGAAACCAAAGAGATATCATCTTGAGAGGTATGTTGAAGATCCCACATTGAAAAGATGAACGGACCTCACTCACGTTGTCAATTGATTTTAAGATCAACCCATCAAACACTATTCAAAATGAGTTTTGATATTATACATTAAATTTGCTTCCTTTTGCTCTTTTCAATTTTTTGTTTTACTGCATGTGCATGCATTGGAGGTATTTGTATTGCATTGTTCTCTACATTAATTAATTAATTTATGGTTATTGTTGTTTTTGTAGGTACTCTTCCTATTCGCCCGACTACACTTACCCTACGGTTTGTACAAACTTCTTTTGATTGTCAAATCATTTTCTGTTTGAATTCATAAACAATAATTAAATGGAATAATTATTTACAATGAGAAAAAAAAAAAACCACACAAAAACGGAAAAAAAAAAAAGGGATTTTGAAGAACGATGGTAAAATTTGAATATACCTTGCGGTGAAGGAGAGGAGGCTATAATTGGAAGTGAAATGAAATAAAAGAATCTGTACATTGTCTGGTCAAACTGTTGAAAAAAGTGAAAGTTTTTTTTATTTTTATTTTTTTATTTTTAGAAAGAGTGAAAGTTAAGTGACTCAATCGGGTGCTCTTGTCGTTTTATCCGACCATTCTTGTTTCAATATTTAATATTGTATTTGTAACCCTAAAGTTATAATTCACACATAAATTTGTGAACTAATTATATGAAAATTTAGGGGTAATTGATAAATTGTAAGTCTTCATGTAAAAATTAATATTTTTTTAGGAGAAGATGTACATTGATATATTTGTCAAATCGAACATAGCTCAATTAATACATGTCTTTAACTAAAATGTCAGGTTTCAATCCCCACATAAAACAAGAATCATTAGTTTAAAATTTAGGATTTAGGGTTTTATTTATTTATTATTATTTTTTAATGGGTTAGTGTTACAGTTTTAGTTACACGTTCTTTCATGCACGTAATGATGAATCTGCCGACCACTTTGGATATAATTTTTTACTGAACAAAAACACACATCTAATTCAGAATTCAACATCATCAACATAAGTTAAAATAAAATGGTGATGTTTGTTTGTTTGTTTTTTTTTTTTTGGTTTCAGAGCTATTACAATGTATACGGTGGGGCAACTGCACAGTACCCTATGTACGGTACCGGTCCGGGCGGGATAATGAGTGGTGCAGCGGCGGCGGCAGCGGCGTTCTACCCGTATTTCCAGTTCGGGGAAGGAAGCGGCGGCGGAGCGAATGGGTTCAGCGCCGGTTCGGGGCAGCAAGGTTACGGGGTTCAGTACCCTCACGGCCATCTTTTTCAGTACTCAGCCGGAATTAATTCAACTGGAACAACGTTCCCTCAGCACTATGCTGGTCCTCCTATGTCTCTGCCTCCCACGCCTCCCACCTTGCCATCAGGTTTGTGCTGTCTTATCATTTATCGTTAAATATATGTTTTAGTCTCGATTATGTTTTTATTTTTAAAGTTGCGAAGAATCAAACCCCTAATCTTCTAGTAGTACTAAATTTTTTTGCAACGGTATTTTAATTAATGAAAGGATTGAACTCATATCCTTGACACAATCTTATGCCAATTGAGCTATGCTCGGTTTGACGACAATATATTAGGTAGGAGGAGTGTTTATAAATTTTATTTTCAAAATAATTATCAAACGAAAAATAAAAGTTTCTATCTAGCCTCTTAGATATCAATCGTTTTCAATTATACACTTAGTTGGTGAAAGTTAGATGTAGTTGATGGTAAACTTACATGATATGATATTTAGTTAGTCGCTTAATTGTTCTTTTCAATTATGTCATTTAATAGAAGAAAATTTCTAATTTTTTTTTTTTTAATTCCTAATGTCCCGTTTGATATCATTTAATTTTTTAAAATTAAGCCTATAAACAATACATTCACGTATGATTTTCTTGGTGGTGTTATCTATGTTTTGAAGTGTTTCCAAAATCAAAGTCAAAAATTGAAAAAAAAAAAAAATTGCTTTTGTTTTTGGAATTTGGCTAAGAGATGTAATGTTTTCTTAACAAAAATGAAAGTTATTGTAGGAATTCACAGGTGAATATATGATTTATAGGCTTAATTTTCAAAACCCCAAAACTAAAAATCAAATGGTTATCAAACGGGGCTTAAGAAATTGGCTAAAGTTTCCATTTTTCCTTCTGTGGGTGGTATAATTCTTCTTTTCAATCATTGATCAACTCGGAGGAGGGTCTGTTTGGAATGGTTTTGTAAATGCTTAAAAACACTTAGAAAGTGATTCTAAAAAACCCTAAATAAAAATTGATTATGTATAGTGCTTCTTTTGTTGATGTTAAGTTAATTATGGGAGTGTGAAAGACGTACTAATATCTTTGACAGTGTTTTTTGCTATCCCACAGGCGTGACCATGGCTCTTCCTGCACCAATCCAACATCGCTAAAGAGAGACACAGGCAGCCTTATCTCAACATCGTCAAATTTCCCTAGAAAAAAAAAAGCACACCTTCGCCCTAACCATGGTTAATTCCATCTCTCTCTCTATCTTTAGTTCTCTCTTCACTCTAACACCAAAACACACATGCCCTTAGCATATCCAATGCTTTTGGGTTGCCCCTCGTCGGGAGCAAAATTTAATTCACCTCCAAAGTTGGAGAAAAATCATGCATTTTCATTTCATTTTTCCTTAAACAAAATGGTTCCTTTTATCAAGAGAACCCAAAAGCACTTTTGGCCAATGAAGGGATTTTTGGCCCCAAGTTATTAAGCTGTAAAGGGTTGATGAATCATGATATCCTCCCCTTTTGTTGTAACTTGATGAGCCTACAAAAGGCTCTAAAGGATATAACAAACACTTTTCAAAAAAACACTTCTACTACTCTTGGTGGGTTTGCAACAAAAAATTGTACATTTCATTCTAAAACACCATGCACACCCTTTCAAAAGAACAAAAAAACTCAAGTTTTGGACTTCAACTTGATCATCATCTCAATTGTAATTAAATTTCAATTAGGAGTAATGAATGAGAAGAAAGATTTTCAAGAATTGGTGGGGCTAGGGTTGCCCCCACCTCTTTCTTTCAAGATTAGGATCAATTATTTTTCATCTCTAGGCTGTTTTTTTAGAGCTAGTGGATATTTTTTATTTTCTTTTACAAATTAATTTAGTAATCCTTTGGGCTAGGGGATTAATTAACTCTTAAGCAAATTAGTTTCATGTAATTAAAATTCACAAACTCTCAATATTCGTGGTTGAACTTATGGGAGTTCCATCCTCGTTTATTTTTCGTAAACCAAAGCACAAATATTGCTCTTGGTTTAACATTTTTTTTAATTTTTTTTTAAATTTTGATGCATTTAGGTCCCATAATTAGAAATTTAGGGTAGGTTTTTAAAATTAAGCATCCATGATTTTGAGAGAGTCCATTAATGGATATGGATCTCTCAAAATAAGCATTTTGCATGTGAGCCCTTGGGAGATATTTGGGTTCCCTTTGGCTTCTTCTTCACTAACCCTACCAACCATGGTTAGGACTTAGGTCAACTTCTTCATTTCTTTCTTCAGTATTCCCCATTTTACCCTCTTCATCATCCAATCATCCAATCATCTCCCTTTCTTTTATGTGTCTGTGTGTGTTCAAGGACTTTCTCTTCATGGAGTTGGTGGACCTTGGAAACACTGTTTTTTTCCAATTAATTATGTCTGTAAAAGAAGAGCTTTTCTTTTTCTTTTTCTTTTTCTTTCTTTTTTCTTCATGTCTTTTTATGGTTTGTAATGTAATTAGATGCTCTATTATTACTACCCTTTTCTTTATATCAGGACTTCTACTAAGATTCAGTTCTTCATCAGCTGCTCTTTTGCAGCTGCTGCTTGAAGAATAACCTACGTACCTCAATATTAATTGCTTCTTTCTTTCTTTTTCTCTCTATTCTCTACTTTACTCGATTGAATTTTAGTTTGTAACGACTTAGTTATCATGCTTTCAAATAATTCGTAACACTCTTGTCATACTTTTAAATTTATAGTGAAAAATGCATGTTATTGTGAAGATTTTATGAGGTTCCTACTTACATACGTAGATCTATAAATTCTAAATATTAAAGCATCGTTTCATAACTATTTGGTTTTTGGTCTTTAAAAATTGGGTTTGTTTTATCAAATTTGAATTCTTAGGAGCTATTTGGGGCGCTGAGTGGATTATTATAGTCGGTGTTATAATAGTCTGAGTTGTAATAGTTGTGAATAGTAAATACTATTCAATTCAGTATAGTTACTTTATTGACGGTGATTTATAATAGTTAGTGGCTCAAAGGTAGACCAAGTTATAATAACTCAGTTCACTCAACTCTAAGTTGGTGCTCCAAACGCCCCCTAGTGATCAAATTTGAAAAACAAAAACAAGTTTTTTAAGATTTTTTTCACAAATCACAACTAACACTAACTTAGAATTGGATGAAGTGAGTTATCATTACTCGGTTTATGTTTGACCCATCAACTATTATAACTCACAGTCAATAACGTAACGATACTCACTTCAATAATATTTACTATTCGTAATTATTATAACGCACTTAGAGTTCCAAACAACCTCTTACATATCAAAGTTCAATAATTGAATATGGTGTTTTTAACCTATATATATATATATTTTTTATATTTGGGACTTGTTTTGATTCATTTTTCTATGATATTGATCATCAACAACTGCATTTGGGTGTCCTATTGAAATTAATTTAAGCAGTTCCTTCTTGTCCTTGATTTGGAGCCTTACAGTCTGGAAATGGGGAGGCAATAATTATGCTATTTTAGACCCAAAAAAAAAAAAAAAAGGAAAAAAAAAGGATCAAATTGAATCTGAACCATTCAATTATATGATTCTTTTGTTTTACAAGCAGCTGTTGTTGAAGAAAGCAGATCCTACCAGTTGTGATTTGTGACCCACAGTGTTTCTCTTTCCTTTTTGACTTTTGGGTTTGAGGTCCCACCTTAAAGATAAAGAGAAAAAAAAGTACTTTCTTCTTCTCAGACCAATAACTCTCTCTCCCTCCATTTCCCCATGTTTCTCTTCCAACCATATCTCCCACTCTAATATTTCAAGTGAAAGTGAAATTTGTATATTGTAAGTTAAACGTTTAAAATTTAATTTCCATTGTTTGGGATTGTTTGGGGCTCATTTTCATTCATCTGCTTTTAATAAATCTTCAAATTAGTTTTTAGGGTTACTTTTGTTATTTGAAGTTAATTTTTATTGAAATTAGTAAAATAATAATAATAATTTACTTTCAAGATGCGATACAATGTGAATACCTTTTCAAAATCTACTAAGGGAAGACTTAGATACTAATTTGGCCAAATTACTCTAATGGTCCCTGAGATTTGAATTTGGTAGCATTTGGGTCTCCAAAGTTTCAAATCTAATAATTTTACCTCTGAACTTTGTATTTTGTGCGTTTTTAGTCCTCCGTCCAAATTTGGGTTAAATACTAATGGATTGCTGACGTGGCACATAATTTTATTAATCTTTTTAAATTTTTTTAATTAATAAACTTAAAAAAAACATTTTTTTTCATTTTTTTTCTATCTTCTTCTTCCTCCCTTCCTCTCTTTCTTTTTCTCTTTCTTGCTACATACTTTCACCATCCATGGCTACCGTCGCCATTCGTCGTTCACCACTCCGTCGCGCTACCTGCCTCCCTCGCCGTCGCAACCCGCCGCCGACGCTGCCCGCCTCCCTCGCCATCGCAACTTGTCGTCGCCCACCTCCCCGAGTTCCTTTCTTTTTCTTCTCTTAATTTCATTTTCCCCCTCTTTCATTGAAAATTTTCTAATTGTAGAAATAAACAAAAATTCAGATTTAAAAAATGTACAGAAGATTTCAAGAGGGCATTTCAGATCTAGACAACACCGATTGAAGGTCGTGGGTTGTGATCTCGTCGCCGCCATCTGAGAATCGTCGTCGGAAAGGGAGATGAAGACAAATAGGGAGGCGGAAGGCGACGACGAAGGAGGCGGGCGACTTTGGCATCAGCGACGGACAGCGAGGGCGAGGGAGGCGGGCGACGTCGGCGACGGTGGAGTGGTGGACGGTGACTGGCGGGGTAGCCATGGATGATGAAGTATAAGAGGTAAGAGGAGAGAGAAAAAGAAGGAAAAGAAGGAGGAAGAAGATAGAAAAAATGAAAATAAAAAAATAAAAAAATAAATATTTTTTCTAATTTTAATAATTAAAAAATTAAAAAAATATTTTTTTAATAAAAATTATGTGTCACGCCAGCAATCCGTTAGTATTTAACAAAAATTTTGACGGAGGGACAAAAAACGCACAAAATACAAAGGTCGAAGGTAAAATTGTTGGATTTGAAACCTTGGTAACCTAAATGCTACCTAACACAAACCTCACGGTCCATTAGAGTAATTTGCCCTACTAATTTTTTTTTTCAAAAAAGTTAATCATGGTTGGAGTGTAGAAATACAAAAGTTTGCTTGCGTTACTTTTTTTTTTATTTTGAAGTTAATTTTTATTAAAATTGGTAAAATAATAATAATAATAATAATATACATTCAAGATGCGACACAATATGAATATTTTTTCAAAATCTACTGAGGGAGGACTTGGATACTAATTTTTTGTTTGTCGAAAAAGTTAATCATGATTGGAGTCTAGAAATATAAAAGTTTGCTTGCGTTACTTTTATTACTTTGAATTTAATTTTTATTGAAATTGGTATAATAATAATAATAATATACATTCAATGCGACACAATGTGAATATCTTTTCAAAATCTATCGAGGAAATACTTAGATACTATTTTTTTTTTCAAAAAAGTTAATCATGGCTGGAGTGTAGAAATACAAAAGTTTGCTTGCGTAACGTAGTATTGCTCAAGAAGTGCTTGGAGATCTCTCTCCGCTTAGGTTCAGAAAGATATCTTGTTAACTTCTATTCTAGGGAAGTGTTGGGCTTTTACCAACCCAAGGCCCAAAGAAGGTAATGAAAACAAACCCTAAATTTATTGTTTTACAGATGTGCTAAGAATTAACTTGCAGCCTCCACGTTATTCTGTTTTACAGATAATAAAAATCAGACATGCAACAAAGCAACTCCTCAATGGAATGAACCAAGGCAAAATCAATTTTCAAACAATCTGAAAATATTGAATGAAAACCTTCTGTGAATAAAGATGAAGATGAAATCAAAGGGATGAAGAAGAAGCTTGCAAGAAGAGTTAAGTGGTTCAGCCGAAGCTTACATCCACTGTGCAAAAGACAATTTTATTCAAGAATACAAAGGTAGGAACAATTTACAAACTCTCAAGTAAATTTCTCACCCTCTCATCTAGAAATGAAATGGATTATTTATACAGAGAGTGTTTGTTGGAGATCTTGTTAGTTGCAACAGACTTAAATCTGATATTGTTACAGATTTAACAATCTTCACCTTTGTAACAACAAGACTTCCCCTCTATTAAAAGATTTGATCAACCATTTTCAGGTAGCTCGAAACCGATCAACTCAAGGCAGCGGATGAACTTTTGTTGAGTGACTTGTTTTGTGAGCATGTCAGCGGCGTTGTCTGAGGTATGAACTTTGATTACCTCTATTTCTCCTTTCTCAATTTCTTCTCGAACAAAATGATATTTGATATCGATGTGCTTTGTTCTATTATGAAATTGATGATTTTTGGATAAATAGATTGTGCTCTGATTGTCACAATATATTCTGACTGTTTTTTTTGTAATCCCAAAATCATGTAATAGCCCTTTAAGCCACAACCCTTCTTTTACAGCTTCAGATAGAGCTATGAACTCTGCCTCTGTTGTGGATAGTGCCACAACTGGTTGCAAATTAGCTTTCCAGCTAAGTAAATTAGAGCCATATAAGAAAACATACCCAGACAACGATCTTCTTTTATCTAGATCCCCAGCGTAGTCAGCATCCACATAGCCAAATATTTCATCATTGGATGACTCATTTTTTTTGTAATGAATTCTGGCATCTTTAGATGAACTAAGATACCTTAGAATCCACTTTGTAGCTTCCCAGTGACGTTTGCCTGGATTAGCCATATAACGACTAACCAAGCTAGTGACATAAGATAAATTTGGTCTAGTTGAGATCATCAAGTATATTAAACTCCCAACTGCTTGAGAATAAGGAACATTTTCCATGAAGTTTAGATGTTCCAACTCAGTATTTTTAGGGCAATTAGCCGTTGACAATTTAAAATGATGAGCAATAGGGGTTTTCACTGATTTTGCATCATCCATTTTAAATCTTTTAAGAACTTTGTAGCGGTAGTCAACTTGACTGATATAGAGACTTGAACAACTCTTATTTCGAGTTATTTCAACTCCAAGAATTCTTCTAGATTCCCCCAAGTCTTTCATGTCAAACTCTTTTTTTAAGAGAGCTTTAACTTGTCTAAGATTTTCCTTTGAGCTACCTGTAAGTAACATATCATCTACATATAGGAGTAGATAAACATGTTTTTCAAAAGTTTTTGAGTTTATGTAAACACATCAATCATATGAGCTTCTTTTGAAACCGATCTTAGACATAACTTCCTCAAATCGTTGATACCAACACCTTGGTGATTGTTTCAATCCATAGATTGATTTATTGAGTAAACAAACCAAGTCTTCTTTCCCTTTATCTATGTAACCTTGTGGTTGTTTCATATAATTTTTTTCAGTCAAAAAACCATGTAGGAATGCTGTTTTAACATCTAATTGGTCTAACTCCAAATCATTTTGAACAACCAATGATAGGAGTAGCCTAATAGATGTTTGCTTCACAACAGGAGAAAAAACATCAGTGTAATCAATGTCTTCCTTTTGGGTAAAGCCCTTAGCCACTAATCGGGCTTTAAACCTAGATTTTTGAATCCCTGGAATTTCTTCCTTGAACTTGTAGATCCATTTGCAGGCAATAGGTTTATAGCCTTTAGGTAGAGGTTTTAATGACCATGTTTTATTTAGGCTTAGGGACTCCATCTCTTCATTCATAGCCTCAGTCCAATGTCTAGCATCAGGGCTATTTGTAGCTTCATCAAAATTTGTAGGTTCATTATTGCTTGACAAAATCCAGCATTTAGAGCCATACTTGCATACTACATACTCTGTTTCAGCATATCTTGCTGGAGGTACAATGTTCCTTCTTTGCCTATCTCTTGCAAGAGAATAGTTATGCAAATCAGGTTGTTCTTCTACTGGTTCCTCTTCCTCTGTTTCAGTATGGTCTTCATCCACACTTTCAAGATTTAATTGTGAGGTAGAAGCACTAGGCTCTATAGTAGGCTCCACCTCAATTCTTGTATTCACACTTTGAGGAGTAGCATTAGGCTGTTTTTCTGTCATCATATACATTTCATGCTCTCTAAAAATGACATCTCTACTATTAACACATCGTTTTTCAATAGGATTCCATAGTCTATAGCCTTTGACCCCTTGTGTAAAACCAACAAACATGCATTTGACAGCCCTAGCTTTAAGTTTACCTTGACTTTGATGCACATATCCAACACATCCAAATACCTTTAAGTGGTCTAGCTTAGGGGAATTTTTAGTCCACTTCTCTTCGGGTGTTAGTAATTCAATTGAAATGTGTGGACATCTATTTAAAGTGTGGATAGTGTAAGAAACAGCTTCAGCCCAAAAATTTTCAGGAAGTAAAGCATTAGAAAGTTGACAACGAACTCTTTCCATGACTATTCTATTAAGTCTTTCGGCCACTCCATTTTGTTGTGGGGTGTGCCTCACAGCTTTATGTCTAAGGATACCATTAGTTCTACAACAAAAGGTTAAATTCTTCCCCACAAAACTCTAATCCGTTGTCGGTTCTTAGGCATTTAACTTGTTTTGAAGTCTGTTTCTCAATCAAACATTTCCACTCTTTAAACTTATCAAAAGCTTGATCTTTAGTTTTTAGAAAATACACCCAACTCTTCCTAGAGTAATCATCTATAAGGGATAAGAAATACCTTGCTCCACTTAAAGATGGTGTAGGTGCTGGCCCCCATAAATCTGAGTGTATGTATTCCAAGATCTCATTTGATGTGTGTTGGCCCTTTGGAAAGCTTTGTCTAGTTGCCTTCCCAAGCACACAATGTTCACAAAAATGCAAACCTTCACCAACTCCTTTAGGTAACAACCCTTACTTTGATAGGACTTGTAATCCTTTGACACTAATATGAGATAAACGTTTGTGCCAAATTTCATCTTCTGTAGGAGTTGAATCTGAAACAATAAGAGCAGATTGAGTCATTTGCACATTTTTAATGACAAATAAGCCATTTATTTTTACCCCAACTAGCACTGTTTTTGAATCTTTTATGACTTCAAAAGTTCCTCCATATCCTCTATATTCACAGCCAATCGAGTCTAACATCCCTAAGGATATTAAATTTCTTTTAAGCTTGGGAACATGTCTCACATTCCTTAAGAGCTTTACTGACCCATCATTGAATCTAAGGGAAACAGAACCAATTCCAACCACTCTACATGTGTCATTGTTACCCATGTAGATCATTCCTCCATCCCACTTCTTGTAGGTGTTAAACCAAGATTTGGATGGGGTCATGTGGAAAGAACAACCCGAATCAAGAACCCAATCTTGGGTTTCTACCGAACCTCCTTGGCTTGCACATTCATTGAAGGTTGTGAGCGCATCCGAGAAAGTGAGGGAATTTTCCCCAACGGCTGCTTCTGCTTGTTTTCCCTTTTTATTTCTTTGATTTTGCTTCCTCTTGAAAGTATAACAATCTTTTTTTAAATGACCATCCTTTTAGAAAGTGCATTTCATTTTTTGTTTTTTCTTGTCTTCATATTGATGCTTATTGCCCGAATTAGACTTTGTCTTTCCTTTTGAGAAAAGACCTTCAACATTTTGATTATCCCTCTTAGAACCTTGCATCTCTAATTCTCTAACTCTTATTGCTGACATGATTGCATCGGTAGTGATAGATTATCTCCCATATTTCATTGCCATTTTGACGTCTTTATAGGCATCTGGTAATGAGTTTAGCAAAATAAATGCCTCATTTTCTTCACTTATTTTATCTCCTAATGATTTAAATTCAGAAGATAATTTCTTGAAGTCGTCAAGATTCTCTATTAGAGTCTTGGAAGCATCCATTCGATAGGTAAAGTATTTTCCCCTTATGAATGCTTTATTTGACAAATCTTTATTGAGATAGATCTCATCTAATTTATTCCACATTTCGAATGCTGTTTCATAGTCAACAATTTGCCTTAGGACATTGTCTGTTACATTTAGAACTATAGTTCCAACAGCAGTCAACTCCATAGATTATTTTTCTTCATCTGTGATGGTAGCTGATAGTTTTGATGGGTCTGAAATTGCCTTAACGGCCTTTTGCTGCCCAAGAATGACCTTAATCTTGGTCTTCCATAATAACTTGAAGTCATTCTTGCCATCAAACTTCTCTATCTCATACCTTGCTACTGCCATCTTGGATATTCAAGAATTGATCTTGAAGTTTCTTGAAATCAAGAACTTGTCTTCTTTAAATTTCTTTGATTGTATAATGGCTCTAATACCAATTGTTGGGCTTTTACCAACCCAAGGCCCAAAGAAGGTAATGAAAACAAACCCTAAATTTATTGTTTTACAAATGTGCTAAGAATTAACTTGCAGCCTCCACGTTATTCTGTTTTACGGATAACAGAAATCGGACATGCAACAAAGCAACTCCTCAATGGAATGAACCAAGGCAAAATCAGTTTTCAAACAATCTGAAAATATTGAATGAAAACTTTATGTGAATAAAGATGAAGATGAAATCAAAAGGATGAAGAAGAAGGATGCAAGAAGAGTTAAGTGGTTCAGCCAAAGCCTACATCCACTGTGCAAAAGAGGGGTTTCCGATTTTATTCAAGAATACAAAGGTAGGAACAATTTACAAACTCTCAAAGTAAATTTCTCACCCTCTCATCTAGAAATGAAATGGATTATTTATACAGAGAATGTTTGTTGGAGATCTTGTTAGTTGCAACAGACTTAAATCTGATATTGTTACGGATTTAGCACGAAGATTACAGTCCCTCAAGTTTGGGTTTAGTAGCATTTGGGTCCCCAAGGTTTCAAACTCAACAATTATATCCTTGAGGTTTGAATTTGGTGCGTTTTTTTGTCCCTCTGTTCAAATTTTCGGTTAAATTTTAACAGAATGATGACGTGACACCTATTTTTAATTAAAATTATTTTAAAATTATTAAAATTCTTTTAATTTTTTTTTTTTTTTTTTAACTTTTTGTTTTTGTTTTTGTTTTTGTTTTTGTTTTTTTTTTATTTTTTATTTCTCTTATTCCTTCTCTTCCCTCCTCCCTCCTTTCTACCTCATCATTTTCTCCTTCCATAACTGTCGCCAGTTTAATGCTGGCAACTAATTATTTATTTATTTATTTTTTTTTGTCGTTTTGCTCTTCTCCTTTCCCTCCCACCTCCACCTCCATCTCCCCATCTTCCCCTCGTTAAAAAAAAATCAAGTTTTTACAGATCTGGAATTTCATATATGTTTTTTTTTTAAAACGAGGGGAAGAAGGAGAGAAAGAGGGAGATGGAGGTGAGAGGGAGAGGGAGAGAGAAAGGAGAAGAGAAAAACGAAAAAAACCAATTTAGAGATATGGACAAAACCCAGATCGATAAGAAACATATAAAAAAAATTAAACGAGGGGAAAAGGAGAGAAATGAGGAGATGGACGTGAGAGGGAGAGGGAGAGAGAGATGGTGGTGGAAATGAGGAGAGAAAAACGAGGAAAAAAACAGTCGCCAACATTGCGTCGACGATGACTATGGAAGGAAGGAGAAGTAGGATGAGGAAGGCATGAGGGGGAGGAGAAAGAAAAAGAAAAACGAAAAATAAAAAAAATATATTTTTTAAAAGAATTTTAATAATTAAAAAATATTTTTAGTTAAAATTAGATGTCACGTCAACACTTTGTTAAAATTTAACCGAAAAATTGATGGAGTGACAAAAAACGAACCAAATCCAAACCTCGGGTATAATTGTTGAGTTTGACACCTTGGGAACCCAAATGCTACCAAACTCAAACCTGAGGGACCATTAATGTAAGTTTTCCTTTATTGTACCGTATGAGCATGGAGAACATTAGTAGGGTAGTCACCGACCTACGTCTTGAATTCATTTCTTTACTGTTTTCATCTACCGCTTATTTACTTCTATTGCCTAAATCACACAACCAACACCAATTTTTATTGTTTTGTTACTGCTTGTAACGCATGTGAGTAATTTCTGACGTAATTGATAATTCGTTAAAGCATATCATTCCTTATTCCCTGTGGATTGACTCTAAAATATTTCTAGATACTATACGCTAGCATTTTGATATATATTTGTGTCATTGCGGGGACTCCTTTTTATGTTATTTTCACTCATTTCATCAACCATTTATTCATGTGTTCAAAACATCTATCGCATATTCACTCACAAAATAATGCACTGAGTCTAAACGAATCACATACACAAATTTAATTCTAAATAAAATTGAAAGAAACTCAGATACCAATTAAAGAGAATGAACACTTTAAACTCACAACAGAAGCATTGAAATCGACTTTGATTTATTTAGAATTAAACAAAACATAATAGGTCAAGAAATTTACCTGTGAAGAATAAAATCTTCTTGTGTTTCATCTCTACAAGACCTTCCTCACTATGAATCGAACACCAAAACGAGTATGTGAGAACCTTCTTGAAATTTATTGGGAATAGGGGGAGAATTTTCAAGAACTTTCTCTTCCTTCATGTAGGCATGAAAAGAGATGGCCAATGGAGTTATATTTATAGTGATTTTTTTGGCCAAACCTTTTCCTAATAGGATAATATATATTTCAATATCTTCTATATTAAAATGCATATATTTTATCCTATCTAAAATTCTCCTGCGATCTATCCTTTTATTTCCTCATGTGGTGCGGCTGAGCCAGAGTGGGCTCAACAGTCGACCTATGTTTCCGGGCGCATGCGTAAATGAATGATTAGTATATATATATATATATATATATTATTTAATGTATTAGATACAATAAACATGTTTCTCTTATTTAATATATCAAATATGTCAAACCGAGAATAACTCAATTGACATAAGGTTGCGCTCTTGACTAAGAGGTTATGGGATGAATCCTCGCATTAATTAAAATACCTTTGCCAAAAAAAAAATATCAAATATATTAAATGTTATTTCTTTCAACTAAAATTGACCGAGTTAGCTAGCAAGGGACCTACAGACTATAAGCTCCAATGATACACCAAGAATATAACCATTACATGCAAGTCGATCCTTCACGTGTTGTTCGTGATTATAGCTGGGTCAAAAATTTGGTTTACCCCTGTAATAAAATCTTGTACTCTTAAGTACCACTGATCTTCTAATGAACAATATGTTTATGATCCAACCATAAACCAAGTCCCTCTCGTGTTAGTGAGAGGGTGGGGTCTCATTGTTCAAGTCCTGAAATCAGCACTTAATAAATTCATCTACTTTCCCTATATGAGAATGAGTGAATTTCATCTTATGAAATTTATATTCCCAACTCCCTATTTAGTGAGAGGGTGGGGCCCCATTGTTCAAAGTCTTGAAATCAACACTTAAGAAATTCATCTACTTTCCCTATATGAGAATGAGTGAATTTCATCTTATGAAATTTATGTTCTCAACTCCCTATTTGGTCAAGTCCCAAAATTGGCAAACTTATTGAATCGGCTAAAAAGATCATTCTCACCCATGCAAATCAAATGACGAGCCCTCACATGCAGAAGTTTATAACTCACTCTGGATTAAGATCGAGTCACATATGATCATCCTGTGAAATATTAATCTTCTCAAATACCAAATTTATAAAGAGGGAATATATATTTCGTTGTCTAGTCTTATACAAACTCATTGTATATGATACCCCACTCACATGTCTCTACATGAATGATTTGGATAAAATCATTTGTAATAATTATATAATGGGTCGTATCAATAGTGTTATCAGTGATGGAATACATATGGCAATAGCGGAAGCGATATGGATCTAAGGCACTCTAATTTCATCAATTTAGTCATACAAAAAACATGCTCAAAACTAGAAAATGGCAAAGAAGTATGAACACATACCTTTGTTGCTCAAATTCTCCAAACTCGTTGCTTGTTTCTCCTCACGAACGTTTCGTGAACCACCTTTAATGTCTTCTCAGATATCCTCGAGCCATGGAACGGGTTGTGAGACCCTTTAATGAGAGAAAAATTGGAAGTGAAAGAGGGAAATGCTTAACTCGAGAGAGACTTTTTGGAGGAAAAAATGTCTACATTTTTCAACAACCACACACTTGTGAGTTTCATCCATTTATAGATATCAACAAGCTTCATGCAAGCTTGCTTGTTAAGACACCACATATGGAATTGGATTAGTCAACACACAAATATCCAAATCTTAGGTGAGTTTATGTATGAAGTAGGTTATTCACTTGACCACATCAAAACTCACAAAAGTTGGCAAAACCCATTTGTTATTATTTAAAAATAATTCATAATTATTTAATTAAACATTTTAATTAATTAATTTTATTATTTAATTTAATATCAAATATTAATTAAATAATTAGACCAATCCCGATTTCTAAAACTGGCTTCTCGAACATGAATCCCTATTCATGTATTAGACCGAACCCATATTTAAATCATATTTAAATATGTCCAACTTTCTTCCAAAACCGAATTTGAATAATTTCAAATTACTTTCTCTCATATTGTTACAAGGCTTAGTCTGAGCTAGCAAGGAAAACCTAAAGAACCTACAGATCATGAGCTCCAATGATACGAGATTAACATGCCAAACTCTTTAGCCTAGCTAATCAACATTCGTTAACCACTGGGTCACTCCACTAAAGCTCAACGGTTGCACTCTCCTCACCGTAGATATATTTCTGTTCACTTGATATAACCATGATTAGTAAGTCGGTCTTTCACAGGTCGTTCGTAATTACAGCTAGGTCTGATAAACCGTTTTACCCCCGTAATTACTTCTTGTTCCTTAAGTCTCACTGATTCTCTAATGAACAATTGGTTTGTGGTCCAACCACCAAACTGAATCCCTCTCGGGCCAATGAGAGGGTGAGATCCCTTGTTCAAGACCCGAAGTCAGCACTTAAGGGAACAACATTTCTACTAAACCCTAAGACTGGGTAGGAGTGAATTCCATCTCGTAGGACTGTGTTCCCAGCTCCCTACCCGGTCTTATCCCCAAGATTGTAAGCTTATTGAGTCGGCGATCTCGGGCCACTCTCACCCATGCAAGTCAAAGGATAAACCCGAATAAACAGAAGTTCATAGCGTGCTCATGATTTAGATCGAGTTACCTAGGTATCATAAGAAAAAGTCAGTCTTTAACAATAAACGGAGTTATAAAGTAAGCGAGACTTATTTCACGGTCCATTCTTATGCAAACTCATTGCATAGGACGCCCCCACTCGCATGTCTTCACATGAACGATTTAGGACCACATCGTTTGTACTATACTAAGTGCGTCGCGTCCATAGTGTTCCCAGGATAAGGTACCCAACCCTATCCCTATACTATAGACCATTCTGGCTATTACTCGAACTTGATCCACATTCATGTCTCCACATGAAGTTCAAGTATACATCATATAGCCAAGGGTTCTTAGTTTATTGGATTTGGGTTAAAAGAATGTAATTCACTTTATTGAATAGCACCTTTACTGAATAAACCTCAATAACATCTTTATTGTAAAATAGAATATATGTTCAGTTTACAAACCACGAGTTTTATGACATAAACCCAACAATCAGGATAAGGCATCTAACTTTATCCATATATTATAGACTATTTAGGTTATTTCTTGAAAATGATCATCTCGTATATCAATTGCATACTATTCAAGATTACACTAATAACATTGGATTTTTACATAATGAATATTATAAATTGCAAATAATAATAAAAAAATAATTATTAACTAATTATGAGGCTTTAGAATATAAATCCCAACAATATACACATCCTCATCAAGTCGGCCACTAAGGAAGACATTATTGAAGTCTAATTGTCGAAGCACTCAACCCTTGGTTATGGAAAGACTGAGAACGACTCTAAGGGTGGAAACTTTAACGACTAGGCTAAAGGTCTAAAAGAAGTCAATGACAGGGATTTTGTTACGTCTCCAAAAGTGACCTTTTTAGGACTTATTTAGCTTAGAAAGATGTACACTCTTAGGTGTTTTTGATAGGATTTAGCTTAAACCTATGCTTATATATGAGATTTAGAAGAAGGTAGCTAAATTAGGACTTGTATGCAAAAGGAAAGAAAAGGATTAAAAACCGAAGTTAAAAGAAGGAAAAATGTGCATTGCGGCAACATTGCGGAAACATTGCTAAAACCGCAATGTTTCAAGTGAAAACCGTAAGTTGATTGATCCTTTTCTGTTATTTTCCGTTATTTCAGGGATTCGTTCTTTCTCCTCCATCCATTTTGAAGTACGACGTTGAGGATGGATGGTTCTCCTTGGCCCAAACGCACCTGCAGATTACTATAAAAGGGGGTCAAAGTAGAGGGTTCGATCATCATCCGAAAGCGTAGAAGCCTCTTCGCAGCTCCATCTTTTCTCCTGTTTTTCTTCTCCGTCTGTTGGTGTGAGAGGTTCAGCTGTTGGAATCGACAATCTGATAGGAAGGAGAGAAGATTCCTCTTCTCTCCCGATTGGATTCATCCAAGCAAGGCTACCCTTTCTCTCCCTTCAGCCGAGGCGTTTGCAACGAGGCGTTCAAGCTCATTTACTGCTTTTTGTCCTTGATTTCTAATTTCCAGCTCTGTTTAGTTGTTGTTTCTTTTCTAGTAGCTAGTTCCTTGCATTTCGTTGCTTTCTGTCTTTATGTTATTTACTTTAAACTTCCTTCTGTTCATTCAAACAATCAAGTAATCAAAGCTCAATTTATTATTTCACAATTTCTCTCTTTTGCTGCTACTGTTTTACCTTGCTATTTTAAGCTTATTTCTCTTCTAAGCATGTCTTCTTCATCTCTTATTTCTGTTCTCCCTATATCCATGAGTAACTAAGTCACATAGGGGCATGCTAATGACAATACTATAGGCTAAAAAACGTGAACCAAGCATGTAGGATAGCTCTCGAAGCATTGATTGTATGTAAGCTTCATCCCACGGGCAATTTCGATTGGCCATCCATTTTGTCCAAAGAACTCCTAACCTCTGGAAGGAGTAAGAGTTCAGAGTCATACACTCATGCTAGCCTTTCAAGGTAGCCAGAAAACGACCTAGGAATAGGCGTTTTCCTAGTACAAACCATATCTTTCTGCTTTAACAAGATGCTTAAGATCTTACTTGGACATGCGTAAACTAAAGAATCTAATGCATGAAATCGGAAGATACATGAGATTGAGTTAGTTTGATGCATAGTGAGTTGATCCAGTGCTTGAGAATCGTATAAAAATGCCTATAGAGGAGTCGTTAGTAGCCCTTGTTTATCCATTTTACACACTTTCGCTGTTAGTAACATTGCGGTAGAATTGCTGTTCTCGCAATTCTGCTAAGTTTAAAATTCTGTTTAGCTACTTTTCTCTTCGTTTATTAATTCTTCCTCTTTTCATTTGAGTTTATCTTTGACTTACACTTGTTTATGTTGCTATCCTTTACACATTCCGTAGAAATTAGACAATTTAAAACCAATTCTACCTCCTCAAATCCACCCATTCTTTCTTAACAATACACTTCACGAGTAGCTCATAATAAATCTCTGTGGGAAAACGAATGAAAAAATACTTACTACTTGCTATAAGATCATGTATGCTTGCATGTTCTGAGTGCTCTCTCTCTTTTATTGCTTATTTATTTTAACACATTGAGCATGCAACAAGTTTTTGGCCGCTGCCGGGGATTTATTTTAGTAAAAACGAAGTTTGTTAAGTTTGAAACACCAAGTTTATTGTCTATTGAAGCTGATCTATTTTCATTTCTTTTGCAGGTATTGTTTGGGTTAGTTTATGAATGAGCCTTCAAGTAGTGATCTAGAGTTCAACCCTGAGCCTGAGAGATTATTTAAGGCTAGAAATAGAGCCAAGAAACGTCTCTTTAACCAATCCTCTATACCTCCAATAATTGCGGAAACCGCAATTCCTCCGCAATTCTATCAAGAAGAAATGGACAGACCAGTCCCAAATCCGATACCTACCACTCGCAATCCCATCGAAATAGGGAATGATAAGGATAGTGCCATTCTTTCCTACCTAGTACCTATGCCTGGGGAGCTGAACCCCAGCATAATCCGCCCTGAAATCACTGCCAACTCATTCGAGTTAAAGCCAGTGATGTTCCAAATGTTGTCCACTGTGGGACAATTCTTTGGAGTGGAAAATGAGGATCCCCACAACCATCTTAGAAACTTCCTAGGAGTTAGTGATACATTCATCATCCCTGGAGTTTCCCAAGAAGCCTTGAGGCTCTACCTCTTCCCTTACTCTTTGAGGGACAAAGCAAAGACGTGGTTAAACTCATTACCCTCTGGATCAGTCCTCAATTGGACAGACTTGGCAGAGAAATTCCTAGTCAAATACTTCCCACCTGATAGGAATTCTACCTTTCGTGATGACATAATCAAGTTCAAACAAGCTGAAACTGAGTCTCTTCACGAAGCTTGGACAAGGTTCAAGGACCTTCTTCTCAAATGTCCACATCATGGCATCCCATGGTGTATCCAAATAGAGGTCTTTTTCAAAGGATGCAACCCCAGCACTAGACAAGTCTTAAATTCATCTGCTGGTGGTTCCATGCTGTCCAAGAGTTATAATGAAGCCTATGAGATCTTGGAGAAGATCTCAGCATCTCACTGTAGGTGGTCAGATGATCCAGTTGAGCCAACTAGAGCTCAAGACAAGGACGCACTCAATGCCATGAGTAGCCAAATAAGCGCCCTGACCAACCTAGTCAAGCAAATGGCTCAAGCCAATCTCCAAACTAGTGTCAACACCGCCACAGCCATGTCAATGGGTGTTGCGTGCTCAATGTGTAAAGATAAATATGCAAAAGGGTAAAGAGAGCACTTAGCACATGCAAGCATACATGGCCTTACAGCAAGTAGTGAGTATATTTAATTCGTTTTTTCCACAGAGACTTGTTTTTAGCTATTCGCGAAGTGTGAATGTTAAGAAAGATGGGATGAATTTGATGGGTTAAAATTGGTTTTTAATTAACTACTTTTTGCTGAATGTGTAGAGGGATATAACATAAACAAAAGCAAGTTGAAATTAGATGCAAAGGATAAGAGATGGAATTAATAAACGAGAAGGAAAACAGCTAAACAGAATGAAAATTTGGCAGAATTGCGTGGACCGCAATGTTTCCGCAATTAACTGGCAGCGAAACTGATTAAAAGGGTGAATTAAGGGCTACTAATGACTATCCTATAGGCAGTTTATTACGATTATCAAGCTTTGGATCAACTCTCTATACATCAAACTCACTCTATCTCAAGTATCGTCCGATTCCATGCATGAGAGACTCAAGTTTACTCGACTTCAAAGTAAGGTCTTAAGCATCTTGTTAAAGCAGGAGTGTGCAGTTTGTACTAGGGAAACGCCTATTCCTAGGCCGTTTCCTGATTACCATGAAAGGCTAGCATGATTATATGACTCTGAACTCTTACTCCTTCCAGAGGTTAGGAGTTCTTTGGACAAAATGGATGGCCAATCGAAATTGCCCGTAGGATGAAGCTTACATACAATCAATGTTCGAGTGTTAATCTACCTACTTGACTCACGTTTTTTAGCCTATAGTTCTGTCATTAGCATGCCCCTAAATGATTTTAGTTACTCATGGATATGTAAAGAGCAGAAATGGTAGATAAAGTAGACATGCTTAGAAGAGAAATATGTGTAAAACAGCAAGCAAAACCCGTAGCAGAAGAAGATGGGAACTGTAAAATGCAGAAACGTACTTTGATTAATTTGAATGTTTGAATGACAAAGGAAAGCTTTAAAAGGAATGAATCCAAGACAGACAACAACGAAATGCAATAATTGAAATGACTAAACTAAGAACAACAATGATCAGTAATGGAAATGAGAAGAAAAGAGCAGAAAACAGTAAAGGATTTGCTGAAGACTTCGTGGCAGTCGCCTCGAATGAAGGGGATGAGAATTCAGCCGTGCTTGGATGAATCCAATCGAGAGAGAAGAAGAATCTTCTCTCCTTCCTATCAGATTATCGATTCCAAAAGCTTAGACTCTCACTCCAACAGACGGCAAAGGAAGAACAGTGGAAAGGGTGGACTGCAGAAAGACTTCTACGCTTCGAGTGATGACTGAACCTCCGACTTTGGCCCCCTTTTATAGTAATCTGCAGGTGCGATTGGGCCAAGGAGAACCATCAGTCTTCAACGTCATATATCAGAATGGATGGAGGAGAAAGAACGAATCCCTGAAAAGTCGGATCTAAACAGAAAAATGTCAGCCAACTTACGGTTTTAACTTGAATAATTGCGGCCACCGCAATTATTCCGCAATGCATTCGCAAGGGTTATTTTTTCATTCTTTTCTTCGGTTTTCACCCCTTTTTCTACCTATTGTGCATAAGTCCTATATTAGCTACCTTCTTCTAATTCTCATATTAAAGCATAGGTTTAGGCTAAATGCTAACAAAAACACCTAAATGTGTACATCTTCTTAAGCTAAATGGGTCCTAAATAAGTCACTTTCAGAGACTTAACACACCCCCAAACTTAAGGCTTTGCTTGTCCTCAAGCATACTAAGGACTTACTTAGGCTGCTGTTTCTTCTTCTTTAACTACTCACTAACTCCCTTATATTCTTGTCTATAGCAATGCTGTCTTGTGACACACTTCCAAGTTTAGAACTAACCTCTTGTCTAGCCTCTTCTGACTTCACCTGCCTACTATACCCACTGCTTTTGTTAACCCCCTACTACTGATCTAACTACTTCTATGATATCATGCTACTATCCCTAAGGTTTCAAATTCTACCAAGCTTTACTCCAGACTCAGTACATGCTTCTAGCTTATTTTTAATGTGTCTAGGATTCCTTAGAGTCATGCCAGTCTTAGTATTAACGGTGACAGTGGTACTTTTTAGAGAACAACCTAAACCCTGGCATCACTACATTGGATATACATTCATCTCCCTAGACAAACCTAGAAGTTACAACCTTGTGCTTAGCTCATTAAGGATCAGAGTTCTTTTTTCATAGGACATCTAAGCCACAAGATTACAACTCCTAAGCATACATTCTTCTTCCCCTATTTCTCCTTTTTTCCTTTTTTACTTAGGTGGAGTCTCTCCTTGGTTTGCCTTTTGATGCAATGCCACTTGTGGTTTACACACTTGGCACTGATTACTCAACAACTTGAGAGAGACTCCCCTCTTTATTCTATTTATCACAATTATTTTTTTTTTTTTTTAGGAGAAGAAGAATGCTTATGTCCTAAGGAAGAGAGGAATGTTCCTAGGCCTAGGGTGGCCTCCCCCAAACTTCAACTACTCATTGTCCCCAATGAGTGTTTGAGGTGGCACACCCCCAAACTTATCCTAGAAGCATCTAGTCTAAAGTAAAACAAAGAGAATCTAAACATCCTAGGCATAGGCAAAACATTCTAGAAGCCACTATCCCAGCAGCAGAAAATTTGAACATAACAGACAGGTTTAAGGACTTATGGTTTATGCATGCTGAGCACTATTCAGAGGCAAATTTAAACTATCAAAAGGTGTCCTATGACACTCATCCAGCATGCTTCAAGATCAGCTCCATAAGGTAGTCATGCTAGCAGCAAAAGATAGAATTTAACAGATCACAGCCTAACTAAACGGGCAGTCAAAAACATGCAATCAGTCACAAAAATTGCGGGAACCGCAATTATTTCGCAATACAATCTGGGCAGATTTAACATTAACTCAGGCCCCTAGCATGCTTTTTCCCGTTACTCATGCATCCTAAAAATAAAACTAAACTATCCTACCTACTCAGCTAACATTAGACTATCCTAAGCAAAAGGAAAAACATAAAACTAAACATCAAAAACAGATCAAAAATTGAATCCAAAACAGCATAATATACATTACTCTATCAAAAAACAGGAAAATTGTCTTTTGTTTCTTGAGGGATCAGTGATACTCCCTCTAGTGCTCTTCAAACCAGCACTCAATTCTCATCATCCTCATCTGGTTGCCTTGGTCGTGGGGGCACCCATGGAGTTAGGAGGTTGGTAGGGAAGTCTGGGAAGATGCACCCCAACTGGTCTGCAACTTCTTTGTCCCTCGCCTGCGCATAGTTGGCCCATTGAGCCATTCTCCTCTGCATGTCCATCAAGCAGGCCATGGTTAGGGACTGTTCAGCAGCCAGCCTATCCAACTCAAATTCCATGTTGCCCTTTCTTCTCAGCCTTAGGTGTGCAGGCAACTCCAGATGGCCTGTGTAGGGCAGCTGCTGCTCCAAGCGCTCGGTGGGAACCCCTGCAAGCAAACACAATTTGGTTATAGTGTTCGGAAAAAATAATGGTCCCTTACCCTTCTTAGCACACTCGGCTATGGCAGCAGTGATGACCTCTCCCACGTTGATCGTGAGACCTCTCATTATAGCATAAACCAGCAGCGAACGGCTCTGGTTAATTGTAGTCTCATGAGTCACCGGGGAGAGTCTTCTTCTTACGAATGAAAACCACACAGCTGCCTTAGCCGTGAGGTTGGCACTCATGAGCGTGTGCCGCCCATTGCGCGAGACTGTCCAGGAGGCCTCAGGCTGGCCAATGGTGCGGATGGCTTCTTCCAGCACAGCCTCGGTTGGCTCATCAACTATCCGTGCATAATCTGTGTGAGGCTGGCCCCTTAGACCAAATGCTTCATTGATGGCCTTGGCAGAGAAATCAACTTCCACCCCTCTGACCACAGATAGGCCATCCGCAGGGCTGAGCACGTTAGCATAAAAGTCATACACCATGCTCGTGTATGCTGGATTGGGAGGTCGGCAGAATTCCTCCCAGCCATGGTTGATCACCCCTGCGCGCAAGAACTGCGGCAGGTCAGCAAGTCGATCAAGGAACCCCTTCTCGTGCAACAGGTCCCTTTTCCTCAGCTCCACACCCCTGGATTCGGCATCGGATGAGACATACCTCACTGATGGAGGTTCATCCTCAGGGTAGAGTTTAGCCTTCCCCTTATCGGCTGGCTTGGAAGATTCAGCAGCCTCCACCTTGAGGCGTTTGAGCGAAGGCTCAGTACTGTCTTTATCTGCTGAAGGCACTCGCTTGGCCTTCTTCTTCTTCAGTTTCTTGGCTTTCTTGGCTTTCTTGGCCTCCTTGGCCTCCTTCTTGGCCTTCTTCTTCTCTTTCTCCATGTTGATCTGTTGGAGGCAAGCCCCCAACGTTTCTTCCATAGAATCATCCTGCTGTGCAGGCTCATCAGGGCTGTCTTCTCTCATGGGAGAGAAGACTTCTTCTTCGCCAGCATCTCCACTGCCTTGCGTGGACTCCTGATAATCCCCATAAGGGAATTCAGGATCAGGCCGTGGAGAGTTGTGCTCTGCTGATGGTGTATGTGCAGAACTCCATGGCGAAGATGGCAGGTCAGGACTCTGCACAGCCGCAGGTGGTAGATCAGAACTCTGAAGCGCTGGAGATGACTCGGCGCTCTGCGCAGGCGGTGATGATTCTGTGCTTGGCACTGGTTCAGATGGGAGAGGACTGCGCACAGGTGACACAGACGGCGACGAACCTTCCTTGGCTGACTCGTGGGATGCACGATCAGGTTCTTGACTCTCCACAGAGGGAGTCTTGGCGATGGTTCGTTCGGCGGCAGTCTTGACAGTCCACCGGCGCTTATTTGGCGTGCCCACTGGCTCAGATGGGCCAGCAGGGATCTCAGTGACCACCCTCCACTTCTTCCTACGAATAGGAAGCTTGCCAAGACGGCCAGTGCGTACAGCACCCTGATCAGCAAGGGTGAGAAGCGCTTCCCTTGCAGCCGCTTCAGCTGCGTCGTCGGCCTTCTTCTTGGCGGCGGATCTCTCAGCCCTAGTGGAAACCATGGTCGAATCTTGGAGGTTTGGAGAGAGAGATCAAAGGTGGAGAGAATCGCAGAAATCTTGGAGAGCAAAGAATGAGAGGATCGTATCAAACGGGCGCCTTCTAACGGCTATAAAAGCAACGGGAAAATCCCAACGGCTCTTTTTGCGAATCCAGCAATTTCTGCGCAATTCCAGGGATAATATTTCATAAAAATTCCAAACTTTGATCGCCCGTATCTTTTAATTGGCTCAACCGTTTCTTGATTTTTAAAGTGGGATTTACTCCCCTTGATCCCCTCTTTCGATTCCCTACAAAAACAAATAAAACAAACATTAAATAAGCAATTAAAATCACGCTACAAAACATACAAACGATCATCGATAAAAACAGAAAAAATAAACTAAGGCATTGGCCTTGACTAAACGAGCACAGTAACCACTCGTTCTCTCTCGTTCTCTTTGTCATGCTTCACGTAGGAGGAAGGCCGAGAGAGTCTTCACATCCCCCTCCTCATAGTAGTGCTTCAACCTAGCACCATTGACCATAAATGGCTGTCCTTGCTGCAAGTTTTTAATCTCTATGGCACCATGAACAAAGACATTAGTAATAATAAATGGACCTGACCATCTAGACTTTAATTTGCCTGGAAATAGCTTTAATCGTGAGTTAAATAATAATACAAGTTGGCCCTTTTTAAAGTCTTTGATCCTGAGTCTACTGTCATGCCATATTTTTGTCTTTTCTTTGTACATCTTGGCATTCTCATAGGCCATGTGCCTAAGCTCATCAAGTTCATGTAGCTGTAGAGATCTTAATGTCCCCGCATCCTTCACACAAAAATTCAATTCTTTCATGGCCCAAAATGCCTTATTTTCCAACTCAAGTGGCAAGTGGCAAGCCTTGCCATATACCAACCTATAGGGAGACATTCCTAGAGGTGTCTTATATGCTGTTCTGTAAGCCCAAAGTGCATCCTCAAGCTTAAATGACCAGTCTTTTCGATTAGGTTTAACTACCTTCTCTAGGATGTTCTTTATTTCCCTATTTGAAATTTCAGCTTGACCATTTGAGTGTGGGTGATAGGGAGTAGCTACTCTATGCCTAATGTTATATTTAGCCAATATCTTCTCCATAGCTTTATTAATGAAATGTGACCCCTCATCACTAATGATAGCACGAGGAGTCCCAAATCTAGTGAAAATGTGTCTATGCAAGAAGTTAGTGACTGTCTTAGCATCATTATTAGGACATGCCTTAGCTTCTACCCACTTTGACACGTAGTCTACTGCTACTAAAATGTACAGGTTACCTGATGATGGAGGGAATGGTCCCATGAAATCAATGCCCCATACATCAAAGAGCTCCAACTCTAAGATGTAGGTGAGGGGCATCTCATCCTTACGACTGAGGTTACCTGTCCTTTGGCACTCGTCACAGTTGTGGGCGTAGTTGTGGGCGTCCTTAAAGATTGTTGGCCAGTAGTAGCCACTTTGAAATACCTTGGCAGCTGTCCTTTGTCCACCAAAGTGTCCACCATAAGGAGATGAATGACAGTGCTGCAGCACAGACTTCGCTTCAGCAGCTGTAACACACTTCCTCAACAACCCATCAGCACAGGTCCTGTAAAGTATGGGGTCATCCCAGATGAATTTCCTTGCTTCATGGAGGAACCTCTTCTTCTCTTGTCCTCCCTTGAACACTGGTAATACCTGTGCTGCACGGAAGTTAGCAATGTCAGCGAACCAAGGTTCCTCATCGTTATCACGATGAGTTAAAGCAAAGATATGTTCATCTATAAAAGCATCAGAAATTGCGGGGTCCGCAATTTTTTCGCAATTGTGCTGCAATCGAGACAGGTGATCTGCAACCACGTTTTCACATCCCTTCTTGTCCCGAATGTCCAAATCGAATTCCTGCAGCAATAACATCCATCTAATCAGTCTAGGCTTAGCATCAGCCTTTCTCATTAGATATTTTAAAGCAGAATGGTCAGTATATACAATGGTCCTAGTTCCTACAATATAGTTCCTAAATTTTTCACAAGCAAACACTACAGCAAGCATCTCTTTCTCTGTAGTTGTATAGTTACATTGAGCCTCATTCAAGGTCTTACTCGCATAATAGACAGGATGTGTGAGCTTGTCAATCTTCTGTCCTAACATGACTCCTACAGCATAGTCACTGGCATCACATAGCATCTCAAATGGGAGATCCCAATTTGGTCCTACTATGATTGGTGCTGTGACCAGTGCTTCCTTAAGGGTTTTCCAAGCTACTACACATTCTTTAGAAAAGATGAATGGCCTACCTAGCTCTAGAAGCTCACATAGAGGCTTGGCTATCTTAGAGAAGTCCTTGATGAACCTTCTATAGAAGCCAGCATGTCCTAGGAAACTCCTAATAGCTTTGACATTCTGGGGCTCTACCAACTTCTCTATGACCTCTATTTTTGCTCTATCCACTTCTACACCCGCCCTTGACACTCGATGTCCTAAGACAATCCCTTCATCTACCATAAAATGGCACTTTTCCCAATTCAGGACTAGGTTAGTCTCCTCACACCTAGTCAGGACTTGTCCTAGGTTTTCTAGACAGGTTTTAAATGAGTCCCCAAAGACTGAGAAGTCATCCATGAATATTTCTATCATGGACTCATCCAACTCAGAGAAGATTGCCATCATGCACCTCTGGAAAGTTGCCGGTGCATTGCATAAGCCAAAAGGCATTCTGCGGAAGGCAAACGTTCCAAAAGGGCAAGTGAAGGTGGTCTTCTCTTGATCCTTGGGGTCTATAGTTATTTGATTGTAGCCTGAATAGCCATCTAGGAAACAGTAGTAGGCTCTACCAGCTATTCTGTCTAGCATCTGGTCAATAAACGGTATGGGGAAGTGGTCTTTTTTAGTTTCTTTATTTAGTTTTCTGTAATCCATACATACCCTCCACCCTGTGACAGTCCTTGTTGGAATTAGTTCGTTATTCTCATTGACTACCACAGTTATTCCCCCCTTTTTAGGTACACACTGGATGGGGCTCACCCACTGGCTACTAGCTATGGGGAAAATTACTCCTGCATCTAACCACTTTATTATTTCTTTCTTCACTACCTCTTTCATAGAGGGGTTTAACCTACGCTGGTGATCTACCCTAGGTGTGTGTTCTTCCTCTAGAATAATTTTGTGCATACAATAAGAAGGGCTAATGCCTCGAATATCAGCAATAGACCATGCTATAGCCTTCCTATGTTGCTTAAGCAGTAAAATTAAATCAACCTCATGCTGTTCACTTAGCTTAGAAGAAATAATTACAGGCAGTGTGTCATTATCTCCTAGATATGCATATTTGAGGTGAGTAGGTAGTGGTTTCAGTTCTAAAACAGGTGGATGCTCAATGGAGGGCTTTAACGGATTTATAGTTCTATCAGTTAAATCTATATTCATACATACATGCTGAGGGTTATTTACAGGCATGTTCATTATGTCAGCTACATTTAGATCATCTACATCTATTTGTACATATTCACTAGCATGCTTGGTTAACAGTACATGCTCTAATTGTTCTTCCATTAGTGAGTCAACAACATCCATGCTAGCACAAGACTCAGAATCAGAGGGATATTTTAAAGCTTTGTAAACACTAAATTTTACCTCTTCATCATGAACTCTCATAGTTAACTCACCTTTTTGCACGTCTATTAGTGCCCTACCTGTGGCTAGAAATGGTCTACCTAGCAGGATGGGTACCTCCTTGTCTGCCTCATAGTCCAGGACAATGAAATCTGCAAGGAAAATGAATTTGTCAACTTTAACTAGAATATCCTCAATCTTACCTTCTGGATATGCGATGGATCTGTCTGCTAGCTGTAAAGTGACAGTAGTTGGACGTGCTTCCCCTATTCCCAACTGGCGGAATAGGGACAGGGGCATGAGATTTATGCTGGCGCCCAGGTCACAAAGCGCTCTGCCCACGTGCTTGCCTCCAAGTTCTACAGGTAGGGTGAAGGAACCAGGATCCTTCTCCTTCTTGGGCAGCTTGTTCTGGAGGATGGCACTGCACTCCTCGGTGAGGTTTACTGTTTCAAACTCACCAATGATTTTCTTGTTAGTAATAATGTCCTTCAAAAACTTTACATATGAAGGCATAGACTGTAAAACCTCTACAAAAGGAATGTTAACATGCACTTGCTTAAGTATTTCTAAGAATTTATTAAAATGAACTTCCTGTTCCTGCTTCTTCTTCAGTCTTCGAGGATAAGGAGGTGGTGGCACATAAGCTGGCACGTCAGGGCGTTTTAGGATAGGTGGAGGCCTTGGAATTTCTTCTATGTCCTCAACTATTGGTTCTAGCCTGGCTCCTGATGTGCTAGTCGGTGGTGGACCTTGGCTTGGCAGAGACTCCAGTGGAGCACTAGACTCAGTGTTCTCTACTCGCTTTGGTGTGTCCTTTGTATTGCCCACCAATGGTCTTCCACTCCTAAGTTCAATTGCTTGAACTTGTTCCTTGCCATCTCTCCTTGGTACCTCGGTATCAGCAGGGAGTCTACCTTGGGGCCTACTTTTAAGTTCATTGGCTAACTGGCCTATTTGGTTCTCCAGGCTCCTAAGGGTAGCTTGCTGGCTCTGAAGAGTAGCATCATTCTTAGCTATATATTCCTTGAGTAGGTTTTCTACAGAAAATCCTACAGGTTGATTGTAAGGCTTTTGGTACATTGACTGGTTATGTTGGGGAGGGAAACCAGGTGTTCCACTCGGCCTTGGTTGGTTAGGATTTTGGTTAGTGTTTTGTTGGCCACCCCATGACAGGTTAGGGTGGTTTCTCCAACCAGGATTGTAAGTTTGTGAGTAGGGGTTATTCCTTGGTTGCTGCTGACTTCCTACATAGCAGACCGAGGATGGATTCCCAGGACAGTATTCATAAGGGTGTCCTTCCCCACAGAATCCACAGATTGGTGCCTCGCCTTGACTTTGTTGGGTGCCCATTGACATGGCTGTGGCGGTATTGGCACTGGTTTGGAGATTGGCCTGAGCCATTTGCTTGACTAAGTTGGTCAGGGCATTTATTTGGGTGCTCATGGCGCTTAGAGCATCCTTGTCTTGAGCTCTAGTTGGCTCTACAGGATCGTCTGACCATCTACAATGAGATGTTGAGATCTTCTCCAAGATCTCATAAGCTTCGTTGTAACTCTTGGACAACATGGAACCTCCAGCAGATGAATTTAAGACTTGTCTGGTGCTGGGGTTGCATCCTTTAAAGAAGACTTCTATTTGGATACACCATGGAATGCCATGGTGTGGACATTTAATGAGGAGGTCTTTGAATCGTGTCCAAGCTTCGTGAAGAGACTCACTTGGAGCTTGTTTGAATTTTATGATGTCATCACGAAAAGTTGAATTCCTATCTGGTGGGAAGTATTTGACTAGGAATTTTTCTGCTAAATCTGTCCAATTGCGGACAGATCCTGAGGGCAATGAATTTAGCCATGTTTTGGCTTTGTCCCTTAAAGAGTAAGGGAAAAGATATAGCCTCAGGGCTTCTTGGGAAACTCCAGGGATTAGGAAAGTGTCACTAACTCCTAAGAAGTTCCTAAGGTGGTTATGGGGGTCCTCATTTTCTATTCCAAAGAATTGTCCCACAGTGGACAACATTTGGAACATCACTGGTTTCAACTCGAATGAGTGGGCAGTGATTTCAGGACGGATTATGCTGGGGTTCAGCTCCCCAGGCATAGGTACTAAATATGAAAGGATGGCGCTATCCTTGTCATTCGCTATTTCGATGGGGTTGCGAATGGCTTGCGCCGGATTTGGAACTACATCGCCCATTTCTCTAGTTTCAGGTGTGGTTTGAGGTATAGGAGGTTGTTTAAAGAGACGTTTCTTTGCCTTATTCCTAGCTCGAAGTGATCTTTCAGGTTCAGGATCGAACTCTAAATCACTATGTGAACGCTCACTCATAAACTACCTTAATGGCACCTGCAAAAGAAATGAAACAGATTAGTTTCACTCAATGATAAACTTGGTTTCTTAAACTTAACAACTTCGTTTTCACTTAAAATAAGTCCCCGGCAGCGGCGCCAAAAACTTGTTGCGTGCTCAATGTGTAAAGATAAATATGCAAAAGGGTAAAGAGAGCACTTAGCACATGCAAGCATACATGGCCTTACAGCAAGTAGTGAGTATATTTAATTCGTTTTTTCCACAGAGACTTGTTTTTAGCTATTCGCGAAGTGTGAATGTTAAGAAAGATGGGATGAATTTGATGGGTTAAAATTGGTTTTTAATTAACTACTTTTTGCTGAATGTGTAGAGGGATATAACATAAACAAAAGCAAGTTGAAATTAGATGCAAAGGATAAGAGATGGAATTAATAAACGAGAAGGAAAACAGCTAAACAGAATGAAAATTTGGCAGAATTGCGTGGACCGCAATGTTTCCGCAATTAACTGGCAGCGAAACTGATTAAAAGGGTGAATTAAGGGCTACTAATGACTATCCTATAGGCAGTTTATTACGATTATCAAGCTTTGGATCAACTCTCTATACATCAAACTCACTCTATCTCAAGTATCGTCCGATTCCATGCATGAGAGACTCAAGTTTACTCGACTTCAAAGTAAGGTCTTAAGCATCTTGTTAAAGCAGGAGTGTGCAGTTTGTACTAGGGAAACGCCTATTCCTAGGCCGTTTCCTGATTACCATGAAAGGCTAGCATGATTATATGACTCTGAACTCTTACTCCTTCCAGAGGTTAGGAGTTCTTTGGACAAAATGGATGGCCAATCGAAATTGCCCGTAGGATGAAGCTTACATACAATCAATGTTCGAGTGTTAATCTACCTACTTGACTCACGTTTTTTAGCCTATAGTTCTGTCATTAGCATGCCCCTAAATGATTTTAGTTACTCATGGATATGTAAAGAGCAGAAATGGTAGATAAAGTAGACATGCTTAGAAGAGAAATATGTGTAAAACAGCAAGCAAAACCCGTAGCAGAAGAAGATGGGAACTGTAAAATGCAGAAACGTACTTTGATTAATTTGAATGTTTGAATGACAAAGGAAAGCTTTAAAAGGAATGAATCCAAGACAGACAACAACGAAATGCAATAATTGAAATGACTAAACTAAGAACAACAATGATCAGTAATGGAAATGAGAAGAAAAGAGCAGAAAACAGTAAAGGATTTGCTGAAGACTTCGTGGCAGTCGCCTCGAATGAAGGGGATGAGAATTCAGCCGTGCTTGGATGAATCCAATCGAGAGAGAAGAAGAATCTTCTCTCCTTCCTATCAGATTATCGATTCCAAAAGCTTAGACTCTCACTCCAACAGACGGCAAAGGAAGAACAGTGGAAAGGGTGGACTGCAGAAAGACTTCTACGCTTCGAGTGATGACTGAACCTCCGACTTTGGCCCCCTTTTATAGTAATCTGCAGGTGCGATTGGGCCAAGGAGAACCATCAGTCTTCAACGTCATATATCAGAATGGATGGAGGAGAAAGAACGAATCCCTGAAAAGTCGGATCTAAACAGAAAAATGTCAGCCAACTTACGGTTTTAACTTGAATAATTGCGGCCACCGCAATTATTCCGCAATGCATTCGCAAGGGTTATTTTTTCATTCTTTTCTTCGGTTTTCACCCCTTTTTCTACCTATTGTGCATAAGTCCTATATTAGCTACCTTCTTCTAATTCTCATATTAAAGCATAGGTTTAGGCTAAATGCTAACAAAAACACCTAAATGTGTACATCTTCTTAAGCTAAATGGGTCCTAAATAAGTCACTTTCAGAGACTTAACAATGGGCACCCAGCCAAGTCAAGGTGAGACACTTATCTGTGGATTCTGTGGGGAAGGGCACCTGTATGAATACTGCCCTGGGAATCCAGCCTCAGTCTGCTATGTTGGAAGCCAGCAGCAGCCTAGGAACAACCCCTATTCTAATACTTACAACCCTGGTTGGAGGAACCACCCAAACCTGTCATGGGGTGGCCAACAAAATGCTAACCAAGCTCCTAACCAACCAAGACCGAGTGGAACACCTGGTTTCACTCCCCAACATAACCAATCCATGTATCAAAAACCATACAACCAACCTGTAGGGTCTTCTGTAGAAAACTTACTCAAGGAATACATAGCCAAGAATGATGCCACTCTACAGAGTCAGCAAGCTACTCTCAGGAGCCTAGAGAACCAAATAGGGCAACTAGCCAATGAACTCAAAAGTAGGCCCCAAGGTAGACTTCCTGCTGACACTGAGGTGCCAAGGAGAGATGGTAAAGAGCAAGTTCAAGCAATTGAACTTAGAAGTGGGAGACCGTTGGTGAGTAACACAAAAGAAACACCAAAGAGAGTAGAGAACACTGAGTCTAGTGCTCCACTGGAGTCTCTGCCAAACCAAGGTCAACCATCACCAAGCACATCAGGACCAAGGCTGGAGCCAATCATAGAGGAGATAGAAGAGATTCCAAGGCCTCCACCTATCCTAAGGCGACCTGAAGTACCTGCATATGTGCCACCACCTCCATTTCCTCGAAGGCTAAAGAAAAAACAAGAACAGGAAGTGCACTTTAATAAATTTCTAGAAATTCTTAAGCAAGTGCATGTTAATATTCCTTTTGTAGAAGTTTTACAGTCTATGCCCTCTTATGTAAAGTTTTTGAAGGATATTATTACTAACAAGAGAATAATTGGTGAGTTTGAAACAGTCAATCTCACTGAGGAGTGCAGTGCCATACTCCAGAACAAGCTACCCAAGAAGGAGAAGGATCCTGGTTTCTTCACCTTACCTGTAGAGCTAGGAGGCAAGCACGTGGGCAGAGCTCTTTGTGACCTGGGAGCCAGCATAAACCTCATGCCCCTATCACTATTCCGCCAGCTAGGAATAGGAGAAGCACGTCCAACCACTGTCACTTTACAACTTGCAGACAGATCCATAGCCTACCCTGAAGGTAAGATTGAGGATATTCTTGTAAAGGTTGACAAGTTTATTTTCCTTGCAGATTTCATTATCCTGGATTATGAAGCAGACAAGGAGGTCCCCATCCTATTAGGCAGACCTTTTCTAGCCACAGGTAGGGCCCTGATAGATGTCCAAAAAGGTGAGCTCACGATGAGGGTTCATGATGAAGAGGTGAAATTTAGTGTATATAAAGCCTTAAGGTACCCTTCTGACTCTGAATCTTGTGCTAGCATGGACATTCTAGACTCACTAATGGAAGAACAGCTGGAGCATGTATTATTAACTAAGCATGTTAATGAATATGTACAATTAGATTTAACTGATTTGAATGTTTCTGAAATAATGGATATACCTGTAGATAAAACACAGCATGTATGTATAAATAAAGACCTGACTAACAGATCCATGAATCCTTTAAAACCATCCATTGAGCATCCACCTGTCTTAGAATTGAAACCTCTACCCACTCACCTCAAGTATGCATATCTAGGAAGTAATGATACTTTGCCTGTGATTATTTCTTCTAAATTAAGTGAAAAACATGAGGTGGAACTGATTTTATTACTTAAGCAACATAGGAAGGCTATTGCATGGACTATTGCAGACATTAGAGGCATTAGCCCTTCTTATTGCATGCATAAGATCATATTAGAGGAAGAGCATACACCCCGAGTAGATCACCGACGTAGGTTGAACCCCTCTATGAAAGAGGTAATTAAAAAGGAAATAATAAAATGGTTAGATGCTGGTGTGATCTTCCCTATAGCTAGTAGTCAGTGGGTGAGTGTTGCGTGCTCAATGTGTAAAGATAAATAAGCAAGAAAGTAGAGAGAGCACTTAGAACATGCAAGCATACATGGTCTCACAGCAAGTAGTAAGTATATTTCATTCGTTTTTTCCACAGAGACTTATGTTTAGCTATTCGCGAAGTGTATTTGTTAAGAAAGATGGGGTGGATTTGAAGGGGTAAAATTGGTTTTTAATTATCTAGTTTTTGCTGAATGTGTAAAGGGATGCAACATAAACAAATTAAAGTTGAAATCAGACTCAAAGGACAAGAGATGGAATTGATAAACGAAGAAGAAAACAGCTAAACAGAATGATAAAATGGCAGAATTGCGAGGACCGCAATGTTACCGCAATTAAACAGCAGTGAAAGTGTGTAAATGGGTGAATTAAGGGCTACTAATGACTATCCTATAGGCATTATTATACGATTCTCAAGCACTGGATCTACTCTCTATGCATCAAACTCACTCTATCTCATGTATCGTCCGATTCCATGCATTAGATTCCTAAGTTTACTCGACTTCAAAGTAAGGTCTTAATCATCTTGTTAAAACAGAAGTGTTTAGTTTGTACAAGGGAAACGCCTATTCCTAGGCCGTTTCCTGATTACCATGAAAGGCTAGCATGATTATATGACTCTGAACTCTTACTCCTTCCAGAGGTTAGGAGTTCTTTGGACAAAATGGATGGCCAATCGAAATTGCCCGTGGGATGAAGCTTACATACAATCAATGTTTCGAAGGCGATCCTACATGCTTGGTTCACGTTTTTTAGCCTATAGTTCTGTCATTAGCATGCCCCTAAGTGACTTAGCTACTCATGAATATATGGAGAACAGAAAGGGTAGATAAAACAGACATGCTTAGAAGAGAAATGTGCTTAAAACAGCAAGACAAAATCGTAGCAGAAAAAGGTGGAAACTGTGAAATGCAGAATTGTACTTTGATTACTTTGAGTGTTTGAACGACAAAGGAAAGCTTTGAAAGAAATGATTCCAAGACAGACAACAACGAAATGCAGTAAGTAAAACACTAAACTAGAACAACAACTAATCAAAGCTGGAAATGAGAAGAAAAAGACAGAAAAGCAGTAAAGGTTGCTTGAAAACTTCGTTGCAGTCGCCTCGAATGAAAGGGATGAGAGGTCAGCCTTGCTTGGATGAATCCAATCGAGAGAGAAGAAGAATCTCCTCTCCTTCCTATCAGATTATCGATTCCAACAGCTGAGACTCCCACTCCAACAGACGGTAAAGGAAAACAGAGAGAAATGGTGGACTGCGAGAAGACTTCTGCGCTTCGAATGATGATCAAACCTCCGACTTTGGCCCCCTTTTATAGTAATTTGCAGGTGCGTTTGGGCCAAGGAGAACCATCAATCTTCAACGTCATATATCAGAATGGATGGAGGAGAAAGAATGAATCCCTGAAATTACGGAAATTAACAGAAAAGGATCAGTCAACTTACGGTTTTCACTTGAATAATTGCGGCCTCAGCAATGTTTTCGCAATGCTGTCGCAATGCAGTGTTTTTCATTCTTTTCCTTCGGTTTTCAACCCTTTCCTTTCCTATTGTAAAAAAGTCCTAATTTAGCTACCTTCTTCTCATTCTCATATTTAAGCATAGGTCTAGGCTAAATGCTATCAAAAACACCTAAAAGTGCACATCTTCTTAAGCTAAATGGGTCCTAAATAAGTCACTTTCAGAGACTTAACAGTGAGCCCTAAACAGACAGTCCAAAACATGCTTTTAGTCATGAAAATTGCGGGTACCGCAATTATTTCGCAATTAGATCAGGGCAGATATAACATTGATTAAGGCCCCTAAGCATGCTTTTTCCAGTAACTCAAGCATCCTAAAAATAAAACTAAACTATCCTACCTAGTCATCTAACATCAGACTATACTAAGCAAAAGGAAAAACATAAAACTAAACATCTAAAACAGATCAAAATTGAACCAAAAACAGCATAATTCACATGGTCCTATCAGAAAGCAGAAAATTGTTTTTTTTTCCTAAGGGAACAGCAATACTCCCTTTAGTGCACTTCAAACCAGCACTTAAACTTCTTCATCCTCATCTGGTTGTCTTGGTCGTGGGGGCACCCATGGATTTAGGAGATTGGTAGGGAAGTCAGGGAAGATGCACCCCAGCTGGTCTGCAACTTCCTTGTCCCTTGCCTGCGCATAAGTGGCCCATTGAGCCATTCTTCTCTGCATATCCATTAAGCAGGCCATGGATAGAGACTGTTCAGCAGCCAGCCTATCCAGTTCAAACTCCATATTCCCCTTTCTTCTCAGCCTCAGGTTAGCAGGCAGCTCCAAGTGGCCCGTGTAGGCCATCTGCTGCTCCAGGCGCTCGGTGGGGACTCCTGCAAGCAAACATAGCTTGGTTATGGTATTAGGGAAAAACAGTGGTCCCTTACCTTTCTTGGCGCATTCAGCAATGGCCGCAGAGATGACTTCTCCCACGTTGATCGTGAGACCTCTCATTATCGCATACACCAGCAGCGATCGACTCTGGTTTATTGTAGTCTCGTGAGTCACTGGGGACAATCTCCTTCGCACGAACGAAAACCAAACAGCTGCCTTAGCCGTGAGGTTGGCACTCATGAGAGTGTGCCTCCCATTGCGTGACACGGTCCAGGAAGCTTCAGGCTGGCCAATGGTGCGAATGGCCTCTTCCAGCACTGCCTCAGTAGGCTCGTCAACGATCCGTTCATAATCTGTATGTGTTTGGCCCTTGAGACCAAAGGCTTCGTTGATGGCCTTGGCTGAGAAATCTACTTCTACCCCTCTGACCACAGACAGGCCATCCTCAGGGCTGAGCACATTGGCGTAGAACTCATACACCATGCTCGTGTATGCTGGATTAGGCGGTCTGCAGAATTCCTCCCAGCCGTGGTTGATCACCCCTGCGCGCAAGAACTGCGGCAGGTCAGCAGGTCGGTCGAGGAAGCCTTTCTCGTGCAGCAACTCCCTCTTCCTTAACTCAGCACCCCTGGATTCAGCATCAGATGAGACATACCTCACTGACTGAGGTTCGTCTTCAGGGTAGAGTGTTACCTCGCCAAAAGTACATTATTTAGGGCTATATTTACCTTAAAACCTTGTACATTCTTGAGTGTTTTTGTTAAGAGTTAGCTTAATGTGTGCTTAAATGCGAGAATTTGAGAAATGATGCTAAAATATGACTTATTTGGAAAATGAACGAAAAAGAATGAAAAATGATGAAAAACAAGCTAAAATGTACATTGCAGGTACATTGCTGAAAAATTCAATCTTTGCTGCTGCATTTTTTTCCCAGTCAACAGTCTTTGTTGACTGAGTTTTTCCAGTAGTCAACTCTCCCTGCTGCTGCCACATGTCAAGCTTGACTACCTCACAAAATTGAATGGTGATCCACAATTATTGAGAAACCTTTTGCAACCACCTGGAGGCTATATAAAGAGAGTTAAATGAAGGATCAAAGCAATCAAAATTGAATCCACTTCAATTCATTCCACACAATCTGAGAAGTGAGGAGATCCCGATCGTGCAGAATCCCGAAGACGAAACCTCTTCCCCCGTTTGTTGGATCGAAGAAACAAGCCCTTGGCGTGATAATTCGAGAGGAAGAAGAGAAGATCCATCTTCTCTTCTGATTGAATTTATCCCCAAGATCAGCTAATCTTCCCCTTCATCCGAGGCGATTCACGACTTGGAAAATCCTCACGCTATTTACAGCTTTACTTTACTACTTTCCTTTACTGCTCTCCTTTACCGCTTTCGAATTTAATTTCTGCTTTCCTTTAAATGTTGTTCTGAATCATTTACTGCTTTTCCCTTTCATTGTTGCTTTCGGATTGACATATGTTTGTTTACGGATTATTATATGAATTGTTTTCTTAAAAGAGTAATCAATTGGTTTTATTGAGTTCTTCATTCTGTCATCTCTTAATCAATTTGTTGTTTTGTTGAGTTCTTCATTTAATTATATTTCAATCAATTAGGTTTGTAAGTTCTCTGTTTCATGTGTAATCAACTCATTTCCTTTAGTTCTTCGAACACCATGAGTAACTAATTCAATAGAGGTTTGCTAAAGATGAATCTATAGGATAAAAGTATGTGAATTCAGCATGTAAAGTAGCATGAATGCATTGAATGTATGTGATCTTCATCCCATGGACAATTTCGACCGGCCATCCATTTTGTCTAAAGAATTCCTAACCTCTGGAAGGAGTAAGAATTCTGAGTCGTTCATTCATGTTAGCCTTTTATGGTAAATAGAAAATGACCTAGGAATAGGCGTTCTCCTAGCACGTTTATTAGCATGTGTTTATGATTAGGTTGTTAGCTTTATTTGGACAGAAGTAATCTAAGAAACTAATGCATGTAATCGGAAGATGCATGAGAACTAGCTAAGACGATGCATGAGATGTTAATCTACTGTTGAATGATCATAGTTAAATGCCTATAGAGGATTCTTAAGTCGACCTTGCTGCCTTACTTTACATTAAAATCGTTGCTAATTTATTGCTAGATTATTGCAAGAACCGCAATTCTACTTTTCCACATTATGACTTTACCTCTTTGCTAGCTTTGCATTTATGTTTACATTCTTCTTGCATCTTTTATATTCCTGTACCTCAACCCAGAATCTATCCAATTTAAGTTACCTTATCTAATCTAACACACCAAATCGTTAGTCACTAAACTTAATCTCTGTGGGAAAACGAATTAAATTATACTTATCACTTGCTGCAGACCATGTATGCTTGCATGATCTTAGCGCTCTTCGCATTAACATTTTACATACACACTGAGCGCGCAACATAGAGCTTAGCCTTCCCCTTATCTGCTGGCTTGGCTGACTCGGCAGCCTCAACCTTGAGCCTTTTGAGTGATGGCTCCGTGCTTTCTTTGTCTGCTGAAGGCACTCTCTTGGCCTTCTTCTTCTTCAGCTTCTTTGATTTCTTGGCCTTGACAATCTTGGCCTTCTTCTTCTTCTTAATGTTGATCTGCTGGAGGCATGCCCCCAACGTCTCCTCCATGGAATCATCCTGCTGTGCAGGAACATCAGTGCTGTCTTCCCTCATGGGAGAAAAGACTTCGTCTTCCCCAGCATCGCCACTGCCCTGCGTGGACTCTTCATAATCCCCATATGGGAATTCAGGATCAGGCCGTGGAGAATTGTGCAATGGCGTGGGATTGTGCTCTGCTGATGGTGTCTGCGCAGAACTCAGTGGCGAAGACGGCAGTTCAGGACTCTGCGCTGCTGCAGGTGTCGGGTCAGAACTCTGAGGTGCTGGAGACAACTCGGAGCTCTGTGCAGGTGGTGACGACTCTGCGCTTGGCACTGGTTCAGATGGTGAAGGGCTGTGCGCAGGTGATGCGGATGGCGACGAACCTTCTTTGGCTGACTCGTGGGATGCACGATCAGTTTCTTGACTCTCCACAGAGGGAGTCTTCGCTGTGCTTGGTTCGGCGGCCATCTCGACACTCCACCGGCGTTTCTTGGGCGTGCCCGCTGGCTCAGACGGTCCAGCAGGGATCTCAGTGACAACCCTCCACTTCTTCCTACGGATAGGAAGCTTAGGAAGAGGTCCGGTGCGAACGGCACCATCATCTGCAAGGGTGAGAAGTGCTTCCCTCGCAGCCGCTTCAGCTGCGTCATCAGCCTTCTTCTTGGCTGCGGATCTTTCAGCCCTTGTGGAAACCATTGTCGAGTCTTGGAGATCTTGAGAGAAGAATCAAAGATGAAGAGAATCGCAGAGTTCTTGGAAATCAGAGAATGAGAGAATCGTATCGATCGAGCGCTTTCCAACGGATATAAAGGCAACGGAAAAAATCCCAACGGCTCTTTTTTTGCGAATCCAGCAATTCCAGCGCAATTCCAGGGATATTTTTTCATAAAAATCTCAAACTTTGCTCGTCCGTATCTTTTATTTGGCTCGATCGTTTTTTTATTTTAAAAGCTGGATTTACTCTCCTTGATCCCCTCTTTCGAATCCCTGTAAAAACAAATAAAACAAACATTAAATACGCAATTAAAATCACACCACAAAACATACAAACGATAATCGGAAAAACAGAAAAAATAAACTAAGGCATTGGCCTTGACTAAACGAGCACAGTAACCACTCGTTCTCTCTCGTTTTTAACTTCATGCTTCACGCAAGAGGAAGGCCGAGAGAGTCTTCACATCTCCTTCCTCATAGTAGTGCTTCAATCTAGCACCATTTACCATAAAAGGTTGTCCTTGCTGCAAGTTCTTTATCTCTATCGCACCATGAACAAAGACATTAGTAATAACAAATGGACCCGACCATCTGGACTTTAGTTTGCCTGGAAATATCTTTAAACGTGAGTTAAATAATAGGACAAGTTGGCCTTTCCTAAAGTCTTTGATCCTAAGTCTACTGTCGTGCCATATTTTGGTCTTTTCTTTATACATTTTGGCATTCTCATAGGCCATATGCCTAAGCTCATCAAGTTCATGTAGCTGCAAAGACCTCAGTGTCCCCGCATCCTTTACACAAAAATTCAATTCCTTCATGGCCCAAAATGCTTTGTTCTCTAACTCAAGTGGTAAGTGACAAGCCTTGCCATATACCAGCCTATAAGGAGACATACCTAGAGGTGTCTTATATGCTGTCCTATAAGCCCAAAGTGCATCCTCAAGCTTAAAGGACCAGTCTTTCCTATTAGGTTTGACCACTTTTTCTAGGATGTTCTTAATTTCCCTATTTGAAATTTCAGCCTGACCATTCGAGTGAGGGTGGTAGGGAGTGGCTACTCTATGCCTAATGTTATATTTAGCCAATACTTTCTCCATAGCCTTATTAATGAAATGTGACCCCTCATCACTAATGATAGCACGAGGAGTCCCAAATCTAGTGAAAATGTGCCTATGCAAGAAGTTGGTGACTGTCTTAGCATCATTATTAGGACATGCTTTGGCCTCTACCCACTTGGACACATAATCCACTGCCACTAATATGTACAGGTTACCTGATGATGGAGGGAATGGTCCCATGAAGTCAATGCCCCACACATCAAAGAGCTCCAACTCTAAAATGTACGTGAGGGGCATCTCATCCTTGCGACTGAGGTTACCTGTTCTTTGGCATTCATCACAGCTGTGGGCATAGTTGTGGGCATCCTTGAAGATTGTTGGCCAATAGTAGCCACTCTGAAATACCTTCGCAGCTGTTCTTTGGCCACCAAAGTGTCCACCATAAGGAGATGAGTGACAGTGCTGCAGCACAGACTTCGCTTCAGCAGCTGAAACACACTTCCTTAGCAAGCCATCAGCACAGGTTCTGTAAAGTGTGGGGTCATCCCAGATGAATTTCCTTGCTTCATGAAGGAACCTCTTCTTCTCTTGTCCTCCCTTGAACACTGGTAATACCTGTGATGCACGGAAGTTAGCAATGTCAGCAAACCAAGGTTCCTCATCGTTATCACGATGAGCCAAAGCAAAGACATGTTCATCAATAAAAGCATCAGAAATTGCGGTCTCCGCAACTTTTTCGCAATTGTGCTGCAATCGAGACAAGTGATCTGCAACCACATTTTCACATCCTTTCTTGTCCCGAATGTCCAAATCAAATTCCTGCAGCAATAACACCCATCTAATCAATCTAGGCTTGGCATCAGCCTTCCTCATAAGATATTTCAAGGCAGAATGGTCAGTGTATACAATTGTCCTAGTGCCTACAATATAGTTTCTAAATTTTTCGCAGGCAAACACTACAGCAAGCATCTCTTTTTCAGTAGTTGTATAATTACATTGAGCCTCATTCAAGGTCTTACTAGCATAATAGACAGGGTGTGTTAGCTTGTCAATCTTTTGTCCTAACATGACTCCTACAGCATAGTCACTGGCATCACATAACATTTCAAAGGGAAGATCCCAATTCGGTCCTACTATGATAGGGGCTGTGACTAGTGCTTTCTTGAGAGTGGTCCAAGCTACTATACACTCCTTAGAGAAGATGAATGGCCTATTTAATTCTAGAAGCTCACACAGAGGCTTGGCTATTTTAGAAAAGTCCTTAATGAACCTTCTGTAGAAGCCAGCGTGCCCTAAGAAGCTTCTAATGGCTTTGACATTCTGGGGCTCTACCAACTTCTCTATGATCTCTATTTTTGCCCTATCCACTTCTACACCTGCCCTTGACACTCTATGTCCTAAGACAATCCCTTCATCTACCATAAAATGGCATTTTTCCCAATTTAGGACTAGGTTGGTTTCCTCACACCTAGCCAGGACTTGTCCTAAGTTTTCTAGACAGGTTTTAAATGAATCCCCAAAAACTGAGAAGTCATCCATGAATATTTCTATCATGGACTCATCCAACTCGGAGAAGATTGCCATCATGCACCTTTGGAAAGTTGCCGGTGCATTGCATAAGCCAAAAGGCATTCTGCGGAAGGCAAACGTTCCAAAAGGGCAAGTGAAGGTGGTCTTCTCTTGATCCTTAGGGTCTATAGTAATTTGATTATAGCCTGAATAGCCATCTAAGAAACAATAGTAGGCTCTACCAGCTATTCTGTCTAGCATCTGGTCAATGAACGGTATAGGGAAATGGTCTTTTTTAGTCTCTTTATTTAATTTTCTGTAATCCATACACACTCTCCACCCTGTGACAGTCCTTGTTGGAATCAGTTCGTTGTTCTCATTGACTACCACAGTTATTCCTCCCTTTTTAGGTACACATTGGATGGGGCTCACCCACTGGCTACTAGCTATTGGGAAGATCACTCCTGCATCTAACCATTTTATTATTTCCTTCTTTACTACCTCTTTCATAGAGGGGTTCAGCCTACGCTGGTGATCTACCCTAGGTGTGTGCTCTTCCTCTAGTATAATTTTGTGCATGCAATAAGAAGGGCTAATGCCTCGAATATCAGCAATAGTCCATGCTATAGCCTTCCTATGTTGCTTAAGCAGTAAAATTAATTCACCCTCATGCTGTTCACTTAGTTTAGAAGAAATAATTACAGGCAGTGTATCATTATTTCCTAAATATGCATATTTGAGGTGAGTGGGTAGTGGTTTTAGTTCTAAAACAGGTGGATGCTCAATGGAGGGCTTCAAAGGATTTACAGTTCTATCAGTTAAATCTATATTCATACATACATGCTGTGGGTTATCTACAGGCATATCCATTATGTCAGATATATTTAAGTCAGCTATATCTAATCCTACATATTCATTGGCATGTTTGGTTAATAATACATGCTCTAATTGTTCTTCCATTAAAGAATCAATAACGTCCATACTAGCACAGGATTCAAGGTCAGAGGGGTACCTTAAAGCTTTATATACACTAAACTTTACCTCTTCATCATGAACCCTCATAGTAAGCTCACCTTTTTGGACGTCTATAAGTGCCCTACCTGTGGCTAGAAATGGTCTACCTAGCAGGATGGGGACTTCCTTGTCTGCCTCATAGTCCAGGACAATGAAATCTGCAAGGAAAATAAATTTGTCAACTTTCACTAGAATATCCTCAATCTTACCTTCAGGGTATGCGATGGATCTGTCTGCTAGTTGTAAAGTGACAGTGGTTGGACGTGCTTCTCCTATTCCCAACTGGCGGAATAGGGACAGGGGCATGAGATTTATGCTGGCGCCCAGGTCACAAAGCGCTCTGCCCACGTGCTTGCCTCCAAGTTCTACAGGTAAGGTGAAGGAACCAGGATCCTTCTCCTTCTTGGGCAGCTTGTTCTGGAGGATGGCACTGCACTCCTCGGTGAGGTTTACTGTTTCAAACTCACCAATTATTTTTTTGTTAGTAATAATATCCTTCAAAAACTTTACATACGAAGGCATAGACTGTAAAACTTCTACAAAAGGAATGTTGACATGCACTTGCTTAAGTATTTCTAAGAATTTATTAAAATGAACTTCCTGTTCCTGCTTCTTCTTAAGCCTTCGAGGGTATGGAGGTGGTGGCACATATGCAGGCACGTCAGGGCGCTTTAGGATAGGTGGAGGCCTTGGAATTTCTTCTATTTCCTCAATAATTGGCTCTAGCCTGGCTCCTGATGTGCTAGTTGGTGGTGGACCTTGGTTCGGCAGAGACTCCAGTGGAGCACTAGACTCAGTGTTCTCTACTCTCTTTGGTATGTCTTTTGTGTTGCTCACCAATGGTCTGCCACTTCTAAGTTCAATTGCTTGAACTTGTTCTTTGCCATCTCTCCTTGGCACCTCGGTGTCAGCAGGGAGTCTACCTTGGGGCCTACTTTTAAGTTCATTGGCTAATTGGCCTATTTGGTTTTCCAGGCTCCTAAGAGTAGCTTGCTGGCTCTGAAGAGTAGCATCATTCTTAGCTATGTATTCCTTGAGTAGGCTTTCTACAGAAGATCCTACAGGTTGATTGTAAGGTTTTTGGTACATTGACTGGTTATGTTGGGGAGTGAAACCAGGTGTTCCACTCGGCCTTGGTTGGCTAGAATTTTGGTTAGTGCTTTGTTGGCCACCCCATGACAGGTTAGGGTGGTTTCTCCAACCAGGGTTATAGGTGTTGGAGTAGGGGTTATTCCTAGGCTGCTGCTGGCTTCCAACATAGCAGACTGAGGATGGATTCCCAGGGCAGTATTCATAAGGGTGCCCTTCCCCACAGAATCCACAGATAGGTGCCTCGCCTTGACTTGGTTGGGTGCCCATTGACATGGCTGTGGCGGTATTGGCACTGGTTTGGAGATTGGCCTGAGCCATTTGCTTAACTAGGTTGGTCAGGGCATTTATTTGGGTGCTCATGGCGCTTAGAGCATCCTTGTCTTGAGCCCTAGTTGGCTCTACTGGATCGTCTGACCACCTACAATGAGATGTTGAGATCTTCTCCAAGATCTCATAAGCTTCGTTGTAACTCTTGGACAACATGGAACCACCAGCAGATGAATTTAGAACTTGTCTGGTGCTGGGGTTGCATCCTTTAAAGAAGACTTCTATTTGGATACACCATGGAATGCCATGGTGTGGACATTTAATGAGAAGGTCTTTGAATCTTGTCCAAGCTTCGTGAAGGGACTCACTTGGAGCTTGTTTGAATTTTATGATATCATCACGAAAGGTTGAATTCCTATCTGGTGGGAAATATTTGACTAGGAATTTTTCTGCTAAATCTGTCCAATTGAGGACAGATCCTGAGGGTAAAGAATTTAACCATGTTTTGGCTTTGTCCCTTAAAGAGTAAGGGAAAAGATATAACCTCAGGGCTTCTTGGGAAACTCCAGGGATTAGGAATGTGTCACTAACTCCTAGGAAGTTCCTAAGGTGGTTATGGGGGTCCTCATTTTCTATTCCAAAGAATTGTCCCACAGTGGACAACATTTGGAACATCACTGGCTTTAACTCGAATGAGTTGGCAGTGATTTCAGGACGGATTATGCTGGGGTTCAGCTCCCCAGGCATAGGTACTAAATATGAAAGGATGGCGCTATCCTTGTCATTCGCTATTTCAATGGGATTGCGAGTGACAGGCACCAGGTTTTGATTTACTCCAGCCATTTCCTCTTGAGGTAATTGCGGAGGAATTGTAGTTTCCGCAATGATTGGAGGTATAAGGGTTTGTTTAAAGAGACGTTTCTTGGCTCTATTTCTAGCTTTAAATAATCTCTCAGGCTCAGGGTTGAACTCTAGATCACTAGATGGAGTCTCATTCATAAACTACCCTAAATGGTACCTGAAAAAGAAATGAAGATGGATCAAATTCAATTGGAAAATAACTTGATGTTTCAAACTTAACAAACTTCGTTTTCACTTAAAATAAGTCCCCGGCAGCGGCGCCAAAAACTTGTTGCGTGCTCAATGTGTAAAGATAAATAAGCAAGAAAGTAGAGAGAGCACTTAGAACATGCAAGCATACATGGTCTCACAGCAAGTAGTAAGTATATTTCATTCGTTTTTTCCACAGAGACTTATGTTTAGCTATTCGCGAAGTGTATTTGTTAAGAAAGATGGGGTGGATTTGAAGGGGTAAAATTGGTTTTTAATTATCTAGTTTTTGCTGAATGTGTAAAGGGATGCAACATAAACAAATTAAAGTTGAAATCAGACTCAAAGGACAAGAGATGGAATTGATAAACGAAGAAGAAAACAGCTAAACAGAATGATAAAATGGCAGAATTGCGAGGACCGCAATGTTACCGCAATTAAACAGCAGTGAAAGTGTGTAAATGGGTGAATTAAGGGCTACTAATGACTATCCTATAGGCATTATTATACGATTCTCAAGCACTGGATCTACTCTCTATGCATCAAACTCACTCTATCTCATGTATCGTCCGATTCCATGCATTAGATTCCTAAGTTTACTCGACTTCAAAGTAAGGTCTTAATCATCTTGTTAAAACAGAAGTGTTTAGTTTGTACAAGGGAAACGCCTATTCCTAGGCCGTTTCCTGATTACCATGAAAGGCTAGCATGATTATATGACTCTGAACTCTTACTCCTTCCAGAGGTTAGGAGTTCTTTGGACAAAATGGATGGCCAATCGAAATTGCCCGTGGGATGAAGCTTACATACAATCAATGTTTCGAAGGCGATCCTACATGCTTGGTTCACGTTTTTTAGCCTATAGTTCTGTCATTAGCATGCCCCTAAGTGACTTAGCTACTCATGAATATATGGAGAACAGAAAGGGTAGATAAAACAGACATGCTTAGAAGAGAAATGTGCTTAAAACAGCAAGACAAAATCGTAGCAGAAAAAGGTGGAAACTGTGAAATGCAGAATTGTACTTTGATTACTTTGAGTGTTTGAACGACAAAGGAAAGCTTTGAAAGAAATGATTCCAAGACAGACAACAACGAAATGCAGTAAGTAAAACACTAAACTAGAACAACAACTAATCAAAGCTGGAAATGAGAAGAAAAAGACAGAAAAGCAGTAAAGGTTGCTTGAAAACTTCGTTGCAGTCGCCTCGAATGAAAGGGATGAGAGGTCAGCCTTGCTTGGATGAATCCAATCGAGAGAGAAGAAGAATCTCCTCTCCTTCCTATCAGATTATCGATTCCAACAGCTGAGACTCCCACTCCAACAGACGGTAAAGGAAAACAGAGAGAAATGGTGGACTGCGAGAAGACTTCTGCGCTTCGAATGATGATCAAACCTCCGACTTTGGCCCCCTTTTATAGTAATTTGCAGGTGCGTTTGGGCCAAGGAGAACCATCAATCTTCAACGTCATATATCAGAATGGATGGAGGAGAAAGAATGAATCCCTGAAATTACGGAAATTAACAGAAAAGGATCAGTCAACTTACGGTTTTCACTTGAATAATTGCGGCCTCAGCAATGTTTTCGCAATGCTGTCGCAATGCAGTGTTTTTCATTCTTGTCCTTCGGTTTTCAACCCTTTCCTTTCCTATTGTAAAAAAGTCCTAATTTAGCTACCTTCTTCTCATTCTCATATTTAAGCATAGGTCTAGGCTAAATGCTATCAAAAACACCTAAAAGTGCACATCTTCTTAAGCTAAATGGGTCCTAAATAAGTCACTTTCAGAGACTTAACAGTGAGCCCTATACAATGTGTACCTAAGAAGGGGGGGGGGGGGGGGGGGGATGACTGTGGTAGTCAATGAGAACAATGAACTGATTCCAACTAGGACTATCACAGGATGGAGAGTTTGCATGGATTATAGGAAATTAAATAAGGAAACCAAAAAAGACCACTTCCCCCTACCATTCATTGACCAGATGTTAGATAGGATAGCTGGTAGAGCCTACTACTGCTTCTTAGACGGTTATTCAGGATATAACCAGATCACTATAGACCCTAAGGACCAAGAGAAGACTACCTTCACTTGCCCTTTTGGAACATTTGCCTTTCGCAGAATGCCTTTTGGCTTATGCAATGCACCGACAACATTCCAAAGGTGCATGTTGGCAATCTTCTCTGATTTGGATGAGTCTATGATAGAGATATTCATGGATGATTTCTCAGTCTTTGGGGATTCATTTACAAACTGTCTAGAGAATTTAGGACAAGTCCTAGCTAGGTGTGAGGAGACCAACCTAGTCCTAAATTGGGAGAAGTGCCACTTCATGGTGGATGAAGGGATTGTCTTAGGTCATAGAGTGTCTAGGGCAGGTGTAGAGGTCGATAGGGCAAAAATTGAAATAATAGAGAAATTGGTAGAACCTCAAAATGTAAAAGCCATTAGAAGTTTCTTAGGGCATGCTGGCTTCTATAGAAGGTTCATTAAGGACTTTTCTAAGATCTCCAAGCCTTTATGTGAGCTTCTAGAGCTAAACAAACCATTCATTTTCTCTAAAGAATGTTTCCTAGCTTGGAAAACCCTTAAGGAAGCACTAGTCACAGCACCTATTATAGTAGGGCCTAATTGGGATCTCCCCTTTGAGATGTTATGTGATGCTAGTGACTATGCTGTAGGGGTTATGTTAGGACAAAAGATTGACAAGTTAACACACCCTGTATACTATGCTAGTAAAACACTCAATGAGGCACAATGTAATTACACAACTACTGAGAAGGAGATGCTAGGTGTAGTGTTTGCTTGTGAGAAGTTTAGGAATTACATTGTAGGCACTAGGACAATTGTGTACACTGACCATTCTGCTTTGAAGTACCTTATGAGGAAAGCTGATGCTAAGCCTAGGTTGATTAGATGGGTGTTATTGCTGCAGGAATTTGATTTAGACATTAGAGATAAGAAAGGATGTGAAAATGTGGTTGCGGATCATCTTTCTAGATTGCAGCATAATTGCGAAAAAATTGCGGAAACCGCAATTTCTGATGCTTTTATTGATGAACATGTCTTTGTATTGACTCATCGTGATAACGATGAGGAACCTTGGTTTGCTGACATTGCTAACTTCCTTGCATCACAGGTACTACCAACTTTCAAGGGAAGCCAAGAGAAGAAGAGGTTCCTTCATGAAGCAAGGAAATTCATATGGGATGATCCCACACTTTACAAGACATGTGCTGATGGTCTGCTCAGGAAGTGTGTGTCAGCTGCTGAGGCGAAGTCTGTGCTGCAGCACTGCCATACAACACCCTATGGTGGACATTTTGGTGGCCAAAGGACAGCTGCAAAGGTGTTCCAGAGTGGCTACTATTGGCCAACGATCTTCAAGGATGCCCACAACTATGCCCACAGCTGTGATGAATGCCAGAGAACAGGTAACCTTAGCCGAAAGGATGAGATGCCTCTCACTTACATCTTAGAGTTGGAACTCTTTGATGTGTGGGGCATCGACTTCATGGGACCATTTCCCCCATCATCAGGTAACCTTTACATCTTGGTAGCAGTAGACTATGTATCTAAGTGGGTAGAGGCCATAGCATGTCCAAATAATGATGCCAAAACAGTCATAAGATTCTTGCATAGACATATTTTTACTAGATTTGGGACACCTCGTGCTATAATCAGTGATGAGGGGACACATTTCATTAACAAAGCTATGGAGAGAGTGTTGGCTAAGTATAATATTAGACATAGAGTAGCCACCCCTTATCACCCACATTCGAATGGACAAGCTGAAATTTCAAATAGGGAGATTAAAAACATACTAGAAAAAGTGGTCAAACCCAATAGAAAAGATTGGTCGTTTAAACTCGAGGATGCACTTTGGGCGTATAGAACTGCATATAAAACACCCCTAGGTATGTCTCCTTATAGACTTGTGTATGGCAAAGCATGTCACTTACCATTCGAGTTAGAAATTAAAGCATTTTGGGCCCTAAAAGAGTTGAATTACTGCGTGACTGTTGCGGGAACATTGCGGTCTTTGCAATTACATGAGCTTGATGAGCTTAGGCATATGTCTTATGAAAATGCTAAAATGTATAAGGAAAAGACCAAGATTTGGCACGACAGTAGACTTAGGATTAAGGACTTCAAGAAAGGCCAGCTTGTCTTATTATTTAACTCACGATTGAAATTATTTCCAGGCAAACTTAAGTCTAGATGGTCAGGTCCATTTGTAATAACTAATGTGTTTGTTCATGGTGCAATCGAGATAAAGAACCTGCAACAAGGACAACCATTCATGGTTAATGGTGCAAGATTGAAGCACTACTATGAGGAAGGAGATGTGAAGACTCTCTCGGCCTTCCTCTTGACTGAGACGTGAAAACAAGAACGAGAGAGGACGAGTGATCACTGTGCTCGTCCATGCAAGGCTCATGCCTTAGTTTATTTTTTTTTGCTATTTTTCCGGTTATTGTTTGTGTATATTCTTGTGTGATTTTAATTACGAATTTGATGTTGATTTTATTTCTTTTTGTAGGGAATCAATAGAGGTAATCAAGGAGATGAAATCAAGTTAAAAAGATCGAGGAGATATTGGGCCAAATCAAAGATTCGGTTGAGAAAAGATTGGCATTTAAACGCAGAAAATCTCCAACGGTCACTAGAATTGCGCTGGATTTGCAAAATCCGCAACGGAAAAGAGCCGTTGGGATTTCCATCATTATTTATATCCGTTAGAGGCGCGATGATCCGTACGATTTCCCCATTATCTGAACTCCAAGAAATCTCTCTTCCTCTTCATCTGCAATTCCTCTTTCCAGATTTCTACGCTTCCACCATGGTGCTAACAAGAGCTGAGAGGTCTGCGTCCAAAAAGAGGGCTGACGACGCTGAAACTGCTGCGAGGGAAGCACTTCTTGCCCTTGCAGACGCTGAGGCTGCGCGCACTAAACGACTCCCCAAACTGCCGATCCGCAAGAAGAAGTGGAAGGTAGTTACGGAGATACCTGCTGGACCCTCTGAACCAGCAGGAACACCCAAGAAACGCAAGTGGAGCATGGCGGTGGCTGAAGAAACGAGCAAGAAAAAGACTCCCTCTGTGGAGAGTCAAGAAAGTGACCGTCGGTCACAAGAGTCAGCCAGGCAGAGCTCTTCGCCATCTCCACCAGCGCGAAGCCCTGAGCTTCCTCCATCGCCGCAGAGTTCTGAACACACCCCACCAGAAGAGAGCCCTGCAGCTTCACCAGCTTCTCCACAACCTGACCCTGAATTTCCATATGGAGAGTATCAAGAATCGACGCAGGGCAGTGGGGAAGCTGAGGAAGAAGAGGTCTTCTCTCCTTTGAGGGAAGCCAGCCTTGAGAGCCCTGCGCAGAGGGATGATTCGATGGACGAAACGCTGGGGGATTGCCTCCAGCAGATCACAACCAAGGCGAGGTTGAAGAAGAAGAAGGCCGCCAAGGTTGTCAAGGCCAAACGGCCCAAGAAGTCAAAGAAAAAGAAAACCAAGAGGGCGCCTTCATCAGAGAAGGAGAGTGATGAGCCGTCGCTGAAGAAGCTCAAGATTGAGGCTGCTGAGTCAGCCAAACCAAAAGACAAAGGGAAAGCTAAGCTTTACCCTGAAGATGAGCCTCAATCAGTGAGGTACGTGTCTTCTGACGCTGAGTCTAGAGGCATTGAGCTGAGGAAAAGGGAACTGCTGCACGAGAAGGGATTCCTAGACGCACCTGCTGACCTGCCGCAATTCTTGCGCGCAGGGATCACGAATCACGGCTGGGAGGAGTTGTGCAGACCACCCAATCCAGCCTACTCCAGCATGGTGTATGACTTTTATGCCAATTTGATGAATCCTGAGGATGGCCTGTCTGTGGTCAGAGGAGTTGGGGTGGACTTCTCGGCGAAGGCGATCAACGAAGCCTATGGCCTCAAGGGCCAAAAACACACTGATTATGCAAGGATCGTTGATGAGCCAACAGAAGCTGTTCTGGAGGAGGCCATTCGGATCATTGGTCAGCCAGAGGCATCGTGGACAGTATCGCGCAATGGGAGGCACACTCTCATGAGTGCCAACCTCACAGCCAAGGCGGCTGTCTGGTTTTCCTTCGTGCGGAGGAAGCTGTCCCCAGTGACCCATGAGACCACCATCAACCAGAGCAGATCGCTGCTGGTCTACGCGATCATGCGAGGTCTCACGATCAACGTGGGCGAGGTCATTGCAGCTTCAATTGCTGACTGCGCCAAGAAGGGTAAGGGACCACTTTTCTTTCCTAATACAATTACTAAGCTCTGCTTACGTGTAGGGGTCCCAATCGAGCGAATGGAGAGGCAGCTGGCCTACACAGGGCACTTGGAGTTGCCTACAGGCTTGAGGATGCGAAGGAAGGGGAACATGGAGTTCGAGCTGGATGGCCTGGCTGCTGCTCAGTCGCTGTCCATGGCCTGCCTGATGGATCTGCAGAAGAGGATGGCTCAATGGGCCACATATGCGCAGGCAAGGGACAAGGAGGTTGCTGACCAATTGGGATGCATCTTTCCTGAATTCTCCACGAACCTAATGACTCCATGGGCGCCACCAAGACCAAGAAGGAATGATGATGAGGAAGACATCTGAGTGCTAGGCACTCAAGGGAGTATTGCTGTTCCCTTAAAATAAAAAGAATAAAAAACAAACTGCTTTTTGTTGAACCATGTGAATTATGCTGTTTTGAGTTAATATTTTGATCTGTTTTAAGTATTTAGTTTTAATGTTTAAAGTTGTTTAGTATAGTCTGATGGTAGCTGAATAGGTAGATTAGTTTAGTTTCATTTTTGTATAGCTTGAATGACTGGAAAAAGCATGCATAGGGGCCCTGATCACTGATATATCTGCCCTGTATCTATTGCGAAATAATTGCGGAAACCGCAATTTTTATTAGTAAATGCATGTTTTTGACCGACTGTTTAGCTTGGCTGGATCTGTTTAAATTTTGTATTTTGCTGCTATCTTGACTACCTTATATAGCTTATCTCAAAGCATGCTGGATGAGTGTCATTGGACACCCTTTAATAGTTTAAATTAGCCTCTTAAAAGTGCTCAGCATGCATAGCTTTAAGTCCTTACCTGCCTGTTTTTTCAAATTTCTGCTGCTGTGATATTTACTTTTAGAATGTTCTGTCTATGCCTAGGGCTTTTAGATTCTCTTTGTTTTACCTTAGACTAGATGCTTCTAGGACAAGTTTGGGGGTGTGCCACCTCAGACACTCATTGGGGACAATGAGTAGTTTAAGTTTGGGGGAGGCCACCCTAGGCCTAGGAACATTCCTCTCTCCCTTAAAGCATAAGCATTCTTCTTCTCCTTTACAAAATAAAATGATGAGCTGAAAAAAAAATGAAAAATAGAATAAAGAGGGGTGTCTCTCTTAGGATTGCTGAGTAATCAGTGCCAAGTGTGTAACCCACAAGTGGCATTGCATCAAAAGGCAACCAAAGGAGAGGCTCCACCTAAGTAAGAAAGAAAGAAAAAAGGAAGAAGTAGGGAAGAAGAATGTATACTTAGGAGTTGCAACTTTGTGGCTTAGATGTCCTGAATAAAAAAGAACTCTGATCCTCAATTAGCTGAGCACAAAGTTGTAGCTTGTAGGGGTGTTTAGGGAGATGAATGTATGTCCAATGTAGTGATGCCAGGGTTTAGGTTGTTCTCTAAAAGTACTACTGTCACTGTTAATACTAAGACTGACATGACTCTAAGGAATCCTAGGCAAGGCAAAAATAAAAACTAGAAGCATGTACTGAGTCTGGGGTAAAGCTAGGTAGAATTTGAAACCTTAGGGATAGATGCACGATATGATAAAAGCAAGTAGATCAGTCGTAGGGAGTTAATGAAACAGTAGGAGTATTAGGCGTGCGAAGTCAGAAGAAGCTAGATAAGAGGATAGTTTTAAACTTAGAAGTTTGTCACAGGACAACACTGCTATAGATAGGAATGTGGGGAGTCAGTAAGCGGTTAAAGAAGATGAAACAGCAGCCTAGGCAAGTCCCTAGATTGCTCGAGGACGAGCAAAACCTTAAGTTTGGGGGTGTGTTACGTCTCCAAAAGTGACCTTTTTAGGACTTATTTAGCTTAGAAAGACGTACACTCTTAGGTGTTTTTGATAGGATTTAGCTTAAACCTATGCTTATATATGAGATTTAGAAGAAGGTAGCTAAATTAGGACTTGTATGAAAAAGGAAAGAAAAGGATTAAAAACCGAAGTTAAAAGAAGGAAAAATGTGCATTGCGGCAGCATTGCGGAAACATTGCTAAAACCGCAATGTTTCAAGTGAAAACCGTAAGTTGACTGATCCTTTTCTGTTATTTTCCGTTATTTCAGGGATTCGTTCTTTCTCCTCCATCCATTTTGAAGTACGACGTTGAGGATGGATGGTTCTCCTTGGCCCAAACGCACCTGCATATTACTATAAAAGGGGGTCAAAGTAGAGGGTTCGATCATCATCCGAAAGCGTAGAAGCCTCTTCGCAGCTCCATCTTTTCTCCTGTTTTTCTTCTCCGTCTGTTGGTGTGAGAGGTTCAGCTGTTGGAATCGACAATCTGATAGGAAGGAGAGAAGATTCCTCTTCTCTCCCGATTGGATTCATCCAAGCAAGGCTACCCTTTCTCTCCCTTCAGCCGAGGCGTTTGCAACGAGGCGTTCAAGCTCATTTACTGCTTTTTGTCCTTGATTTCTAATTTCCAGCTCTGTTTAGTTGTTGTTTCTTTTCTAGTAGCTAGTTCCTTGCATTTCGTTGCTTTCTGTCTTTATGTTATTTACTTTAAACTTCCTTCTGTTCATTCAAACAATCAAGTAATCAAAGCTCAATTCATTATTTCACAATTTCTCTCTTTTGCTGCTACTGTTTTACCTTGCTATTTTAAGCTTATTTCTCTTCTAAGCATGTCTTCTTCATCTCTTATTTCTGTTCTCCCTATATCCATGAGTAACTAAGTCACATAGGGGCATGCTAATGACAATACTATAGGCTAAAAAACGTGAACCAAGCATGTAGGATAGCTCTCGAAGCATTGATTGTATGTAAGCTTCATCCCACGGGCAATTTCGATTGGCCATCCATTTTGTCCAAAGAACTCCTAACCTCTGGAAGGAGTAAGAGTTCAGAGTCATACACTCATGCTAGCCTTTCAAGGTAGCCAGAAAACGACCTAGGAATAGGCGTTTTCCTAGTACAAACCATATCTTTCTGCTTTAACAAGATGCTTAAGATCTTACTTGGACATGAGTAAACTAAAGAATCTAATGCATGAAATCGGAAGATACATGAGATTGAGTTAGTTTGATGCATAGTGAGTTGATCCAGTGCTTGAGAATCGTATAAAAATGCCTATAGAGGAGTCGTTAGTAGCCCTTGTTTATCCATTTTACACACTTTCGCTGTCAGTAACATTGCGGTAGAATTGCTGTTCTCGCAATTCTGCTAAGTTTAAAATTCTGTTTAGCTACTTTTCTCTTCGTTTATTAATTCTTCCTCTTTTCATTTGAGTTTATCTTTGACTTACACTTGTTTATGTTGCTATCCTTTACACATTCCGTAGAAATTAGACAATTTAAAACCAATTCTACCTCCTCAAATCCACCCATTCTTTCTTAACAATACACTTCACGAGTAGCTCATAATAAATCTCTGTGGGAAAACGAATGAAAAAAATACTTACTACTTGCTATAAGATCATGTATGCTTGCATGTTCTGAGTGCTCTCTCTCTTTTATTGCTTATTTATTTTAACACATTGAGCACGCAACAGATTTGATGAAATTCCTTAGCAATGATGCATGCTTTATATCGCTGAATAGAGCCATTTGTATTATGCTTGATCTGAAAAAACCATTTGTTGCCCATAATATTCAACGATGGGGATGATGGGACGAAGTGTCATGTTTGTCTTGAGTAAAGTCGAATACTCAAAATCCATAGCCACCTTCCATTGTGGGGGTGTTAATAGCATCTTGTACCCGTGTGGGTTCAGTAACATACCAATCAATATTTGTGTGGGACTCCAATAATTTTGGTTTGAAGATTCTGGACTTGCCTCTAATTTCCATGAGATATGAAGGTAAAGGAGTTGACATTTGTGCACGAGGAGGAGAGGTAGAGAAAAACATTAAGGGGTTGGGCATCGAGGACTCTGTGGGTAGGAAGGAAGATGGATTTTGTGAGGAGAAGGTATGTGTTGATTCATTCGAGTTGGGTGAGGCTAAGGAGTGGAGCGATGGACATGGGTCAGCGTTACTTGAACAACGGGTGGGGTTGGGTAATCGCAACTGGTGAAGGTAGTTGTATGTGGTAAGGAATGACACATAGGCTGATTATGAGTAAAACTAAAGGAAATTTCAAACAGTGGTGGCCATAATATCGAGGATGGGTTGGACTGAGGATGGTTGGAGGATGAAGAGCCTAAAGGTTTGGTTTGGCAGAATCCTAATGAAAAGGGAAATTTCTTTTCATTGAAACGAACATGGCAAAAGATAAACACACGACCAAAACTGTTTAAGCATCGATACCCTTTATGAGACACACTAGGGCCAAGGTACACACATTTTCCGGTATGAAATTGGAACTTATGAGCTTGATATGGTCTTAAACAGGGGAAGCAAACACAACCAAATGTTCTTATGTTATCCACATCAAGTTTCTTATGCATCAAAAGCTCAATTATTTTTTTACCTTCAAGAACAGGAGTCAGAGCCCATTGATGAGTGTGGCAGCATTGAGAAATGTATCCCACCCAAATACTAGAGGAAAGGATGTCTGAGTTAACAAGGTAAGATCAATTTCCACTACATGTTTGTGCTTACGCTTTGCTCGCCCATTTTGTACAAATATGTACAAACAAGAATAATAGGAGGTAACACCTATCTTGCTACATAACTGATGTATGCAGACAAAATACCCCCATTATCAGATTGAAAAACTTTGATTCCTATATTAAATTGATTTTTAAACATTGTGAGAAGATGCTTAAAATTAGCAAAGGCATCACTCTTTTGTTTAAGTGGATAAAGCCAGGCATATCGGCTGTAGTCATCAAGAAACAAGATATAATATCAGAAACCTTTAGAGGACAATACTAGAGCAGGGCCCCACAAATCAGAGTGTATGAGTTCTACAGGTGGAGATGCGCATGATGTAGAGTTAGGAAACGGGAGTGAATGTGCTTTACCAAACTGACATGATTATCAAAATCTAATTTCTTCATCAGGTTTACTGGAAAGATTACAACTCTTGAGAACTGACTCTAAAACTTTGGTAGATGGATGTCCAAGATGTTTATGCCAAATAGTCTTGGATACTACTACATTTACGCTAGATAAAATAAAGGCCAATGTAGAGTTATTTGTGTGCAACAATTGTTGTGTTCCTCGATGTACTGATTTGGAAATGTCAAATTATGTAATGAAATACCGCAAGTGTACGTGCCAAGTTTTAATATATTGCGTATGTAAATACGAATATCGTCCCCAGAATTGGTTTTCTAGTTCACTTAAATACCACGAATACAATCACTCAATTTTATTTAGAGAAATAAAGCAATAGATGGATAGGATAAAACAAAATAAAAATATAAAATAAAATATGGAGAACAACCAAAAGAGAGATATCTTATGGAAGTTGATTTCACCAATTAGACCTATAAATCATAAGTAAAGAAGTCATGTAAAAACTCCATCTTCGAATACAATTAAATCTCATGCAAATTATAAAACTAACATATTTGTTTATTTTTTAATAACATTCAAGACATTACGACTCTTAATTTAACAATCTCTAAAGGAGCATTCTGGTCAATTTCTTGTCAGAAACCCCTACAGTCATGTAATTAAGTCTAGTCTAAATTACAATTTATTAATGTAAATCAGACAAATTAAACAAATAATCTGTAGCTAAGATATTATAAGCATTAAACACATAAAAGCATGAATGAAATAAAAACAACCAATGAAACGTATTTAAATGAATCAAAGTATAAGATCTAATTTCTACATCAATCTCTAAAATAAAATAATTTAACTAATCATGTTCAACATTACAAAATATTAACTCAATAACAAACTCATAACAAAACTACAAATTTAAAGGGAAGAAGAAATTAAACTAGTGTTGTTACGTCTCCAAATGTGACTATTTTAGGACTTATTTGTGTTAGGAAGTTGTGCATTTGTAAGTATTTTTTATAGGATTTAGCTTGAACTTATGCTTATATATGAGAATTAGAAGAATGAAGCTAAATTAGGACTTGTATGCAAAAGGAAAGAAAAAGAATGAAAAACGAAGTTAGAAGAATGAAAACTGTGCATTGCGGAGGCATTGCGGAAACATTGCTAAAACCGCAATGTTTTAAGTGAAATCCGTAAGTTGGCTAACATTTTTCTGTTGTGATCCGATATTTCAGGGATTCGTTCTTTCTCCTCCAGCCACGTTGAAGTACGACGTTGAGGATGGATGGTTCTCCTTGGCCCAATCGCACCTGCAGAATACTATAAAAGGAGGTCAAAGAGGAGGGTGGAAACACATCCGAAAAGCGTAGAAGTGTCTTCGCAGCGCAGCCTTTTCCATTCTTTCTCTTCTCCGTCTGTTGGTTTGAGAGGTTCAGCTGTTGGAGTCGACAATCTGATAGGAAGGAGAGAAGATTCATCTTCTCTTCTGATTGGATTCATCCAAGCAAGGCTTACCTTTCTCTCCCTTCAGCCGAGGCATCTGCGACGAGGCGATCAAGCACACCTTTACTGCCTTTTGTCTTTAATTTCTTATTTCCAGCACCGTTTGTTGTTATTTCTTTTCCATTAGTTAATCCATCCCATTTCGTTGCTTTCTGTCTTTATGTTAGTAACTCTAAGTCTTCATTTGTTCATTCAAACAATTGGTTAATCAACGTGCAATTCATCATTTCGTAATTTCTCTATTCATCTCTGCCTACTGTTTTTCCTTTTCTGTTTTAACTTTAATCTTCTTCTAAGCATGCCTTCTTCATCTACTCTTTCTATTCTACCTATATCCATGAGTAACTAAGTCACATAAGGGCATGCTAATGACAATACCGTAGGCTAAAACACGTGAACCAAGCATGTAGGATAGCTCTCGAATGCATTGATTGTATGTAAGCTTCATACCACGGGCAATTTCGATTGGCCATCCATTTTGTCCAAAGAACTCCTAACCTCTGGAAGGAGTAAGAGTTCAGAGTCATACACTGATGCTAGCCTCTCAAGGTAGCCAGAAAACGACCTAGGAATAGGCGTTTTCCTAGTACAAATCACAACTTACTGCTTTAACAAGATGCTTAAGACCTTACTTGGACATGAGTAAACTAAAGAATCTAATGCATGAAATCGGAAGATACATGGGAATGAGTTAGTTTGATGCATAGTGAGTTGATCCAATGCTTGAGAATCGTGTGAAAATGCCTATAGAGGAGTCGTTAGTAGCCCTTGTTTCCACATTTTACACACTTTCGCTGTTGGTAACATTGCGGTAAAATTGTTGTTCTCGCAATTTCTTTAAGTTACAATTCTGCCTTAGCCATTTTTCTCTTCGGTTATTAATTTCTTCTCTTTACATTTGAGTTTATCATTGACTTGCACTTGTTTATGCATCTATCCTTTACATATTCCTTAGTAACTAGGCAACTTAAAACCAAATCTACCCCATTAAATCCACCCATTCTTGCTTAACAATACACTTCACGAGTAACTAAGAATAAATCTCTGTGGGAAAACGAATGAAAAAAATACTTATTACTTGCTACAAGATCATGTATGCTTGCATGTTCTGAGTGCTCTCTTATTGCATATTCCTTTTAAACATTGAGCACGCAACAATTTTTTTGCGCCGCTGCCGGGGATTTAGTTTAGTGAAAACGAAGTTTGTTAAGTTAGAAACACAAAGTTTAATATCTATTGGAACTGATCTTTTTCTCATTTCTTTTGCAGGTACCATTGGGTTAGTTTATGAATGAGGATTCAAGTAGCGATCTAGAATTCAATCCTGAGCCTGAGAGATTACTTAGGGCCAGAAACAAAGCTAAGAAACATCTCTTTAACGAACCCTCTATACCTCAAATAATTGCTGATTCTGCGGAGTCTTCGCAATCCCTTCACATAGAAATGGACAGACCAGTCCCAAATCCGGTACCTACCACTCGCAATCCCATCGAAATAGCGAATGATAAGGATAGTGCCATTCTTTCCTACCTAGTACCTATGCCTGGGGAACTAAACCCAAGCATAATCCGCCCTGAAATTACTGCCAACTCCTTCGAGTTAAAGCCAGTAATGTTCCAAATGTTGTCCACTGTGGGACAATTCTTTGGAGTGGAAAATGAGGACCCCCACAACCATCTTAGAAACTTCCTAGGAGTTAGTGATACCTTTCTCATCCCTGGAGTTTCCCAAGAAGCCTTGAGGCTCTACCTCTTCCCTTACTCTTTAAGGGATAAAGCAAAAACGTGGTTAAACTCATTACCCTCTGGATCAGTCCTCAATTGGACAGACTTGGCGGAGAAATTCCTAGTAAAATATTTCCCACCTGATAGGAATTCTACCTTTCGTGATGACATAATAAAGTTCAAACAAGCTGAAAATGAGTCTCTTCACGAAGCTTGGACAAGGTTCAAGGACCTTCTACTTAAATGTCCACACCATGGCATTCCATGGTGTATCCAAATTGAGGTCTTTTTCAAAGGATGCAACCCCAGCACCAGACAAGTGCTAAATTCATCTGCTGGCGGTTCCATGCTTTCCAAAAGTTATAACGAAGCCTATGAGATCCTGGAGAAGATCTCAGCATCTCACTGTAGGTGGTCAGACGATCCAATAGAGCCAAGTAGAGCTCAAGATAAGGACGCCCTCAATGCCATGAGTAGTCAAATAAGCGCCCTGACCAACCTAGTTAAACAAATGGCTCAAGCCAATCTCCAAACAAGTGTCAACACCGCCACAGCCATGTCAATGGGCACACAACCAAGTCAAGGTGAGACATTAATCTGTGGATTCTGTGGGGAAGGGCACCTGTATGAATACTGCCCTGGGAATCCAGCCTCAGTCTGCTATGTTGGAAGCCAACAGCAGCCTAGGAACAACCCCTATTCCAACACTTACAATCCTGGTTGGAGGAACCACCCAAATCTGTCATGGGGTGGCCAACAAAATACTAACCAAGCTCCCAACCAACCAAGACCGAGTGGAACACCTGGTTTCACTACCCAAAATAACCAATCCATGTATCAAAAACCATACAACCAACCAGTAGGGTCATCTGTAGAAAATCTACTCAAAGAGTACATCGCCAAGAATGATGCTACTCTACAAAGCCAGCAAGCTACCCTCAGGAGCCTAGAGAACCAAATAGGGCAACTAGCCAATGAACTCAAAAGTAGGCCCCAAGGTAAACTACCTGCTGACACTGAGGTGCCAAGGAGAGATGGAAAAGAACAAGTTCAGGCAATTGAACTTAGAAGTGGGAGACCATTGGTGAGCAACACTAAAGAAACCCCAAAGAGAGTAGAGAACAAAGAGTCTAATGCTCCACTGGAATCTCTGCCAACCCATGGTCAACCATCAACAAGCACATCAGGAGCAAGGCTGGAGCCAATCATAGAAGAGATAGAAGAAATTCCAAGGCCTCCACCTATCCTGAGGCGACCTGAAGTGCCTGCATATGTGCCACCACCTCCATTCCCTCGAAGGCTAAAGAAAAAACAAGAACAGGAAGTGCACTTTAATAAATTCTTAGAAATTCTTAAACAAGTGCATGTTAATATTCCTTTTGTAGAAGTTTTACAGTCTATGCCCTCTTTTGTTAAGTTTTTAAAGGATATAATCACTAACAAAAAAATTATTGGTGAATTTGAAACAGTGAATCTCACTGAGGAGTGCAGTGTCATACTCCAGAACAAGCTACCAAAGAAGGAGAAGGATCCTGGTTCCTTCACCTTACCAGTGGAGTTAGGAGGCAAGCACGTGGGCAGAGCTCTTTGTGACCTGGGAGCCAGCATAAACCTCATGCCCCTATCACTATTCCGCCAGCTAGGAATAGGAGAAGCACGTCCCACCACTGTCACCTTACAACTTGCAGACAGATCCATAGCATACCCTGAGGGTAAGATTGAGGATATTCTTGTAAAGGTTGACAAGTTTATTTTTCTTGCAGACTTCATCATCCTGGATTATGAAGCAGACAAGGAGGTCCCCATCCTATTAGGCAGACCATTTCTAGCCACAGGTAGGGCCCTGATTGATGTCCAGAAAGGTGAACTTACTATGAGGGTTCATGATGAGGAGGTTAAATTTAGTGTTTTTAAAGCCTTAAGGTACCCCTCTGACTCTGAATCTTGTGCTAGCATGAACATTGTAGATTCACTGATGGAAGAACAGCTGGAGCATGAATTATTGACTAAGCATGCTAATAATTATGTACAATTAGATTTAACTGATTTGAATGTTTCTGAGATAATGGATATACCTGTAGATAAAATACAGCATGTTTGTATAAATAAAGACTTGACTGACAGATCCCTGAATCCATTAAAACCATCCATTGAGCATCCACCTGTCTTAGAATTGAAACCTTTACCCACTCACCTTAAGTATGCATATTTAGGAAGTAATGATACTCTATCTGTGATTATTTCATCTAAATTGAGTGAGAAGCATGAGGTTGAGCTGATATTATTACTTAGGCAGCATAAAAAGGCTATTGCATGGACTATTGCTGACATTAGAGGCATTAGCCCCTCTTACTGCATGCATAAAATAATATTAGAGGAAGAGCATACACCCCGAGTAGATCACCAACGTAGGTTGAACCCCTCTATGAAAGAGGTAGTAAAAAAAGAAATCATAAAGTGGTTAGATGCAGGTGTGATCTTCCCTATAGCTAGTAGTCAGTGGGTGAGCCCTATACAATGTGTACCTAAGAAGGGAGGGATGACTGTAGTAGTGAATGAGAGCAATGAACTGATTCCAACTAGGACTATTACAGGATAGAGAGTCTGTATGGACTATAGAAAATTGAATAAGGAAACAAAAAAGGATCACTTCCCTTTACCATTTATTGACCAGATGTTAGATAGGATAGCTGGTAGAGCTTATTACTGCTTTCTAGACGGTTATTCAGGATATAACCAGATCACTATAGACCCTAAGGACCAGGAGAAGACCACCTTCACTTGCCCTTTTGGAACATTTGCCTTTCGCAGAATGCCTTTTGGCTTATGCAATGCACCAGCAACGTTCCAAAGGTGCATGTTGGCAATCTTCTCTGACTTAGATGAATCCATGATAGAGATATTTATGGATGATTTCTCAGTCTTTGGTGATTCATTCACAAACTGTTTAGAGAACTTAGGACAAGTCCTGGCTAGGTGTGAGGAGACTAACCTAGTCCTTAATTGGGAAAAGTGCCACTTCATGGTGGACGAAGGGATAGTCCTAGGTCATAGAGTGTCTAGAGCAGGAGTAGAGGTCGATAGAGCCAAGATTGAAATAATAGAGAAGCTAGTGGAACCTCAGAATGTGAAAGCCATTAGAAGTTTCTTAGGACACGCAGGTTTCTATAGAAGGTTCATTAAGAACTTTTCAAAGATCTCCAAACCTTTGTGTGAGCTTCTAGAGCTGAATAAGCCATTCATCTTCTCTAAAGAATGTTTACTAGCCTGGAAAACCCTTAAGGAAGCACTAGTCAAAGCACCTATTATAGTAGGACCAAATTGGGACCTTCCCTTTGAGATGTTATGTGATGCAAGTGACTATGCTGTAGGGGTTATGCTAGGACAAAAGATTGACAAACTAACACACCCTGTATACTATGCTAGTAAGACACTTAATGAGGCACAATGTAATTACACAACCACGGAAAAGGAGATGCTAGCTGTAGTATTTGCCTGTGAGAAGTTTATGAATTACATTGTAGGCACTAGGACAATCGTGTACACTGATCATTCTGCTCTAAAGTACCTTATGAGGAAGGATGATGCTAAGCCTAGGTTGATTAGATGGGTGTTGTTGCTGCAAGAATTTGATCTAGACATTAGAGATAAGAAGGGATGCGAAAATGTGGTTGCGGATCATCTTTCTCGATTGCAACATAATTGCGATAACATTGCGGAAACCGCAATTTCTGATGCCTTTATCGATGAGCATGTCTTTGTATTAACACATCGTGATAACGATGAGGAACCTTGGTTTGCTGATATTGCTAACTTCCTTGCATCACAGGTACTACCAAATTTCAAGGGAAGCCAAGAAAAGAAGAGGTTCCTGCATGAAGCTAGGAAGTTCATATTGGATGATCCTACACTCTACAAGACATGTGCAGATGGTTTGCTGAGGAAGTGTGTGTCAGCTGCTGAGGCGAAGTCTGTGTTGTAGCACTGCCATACAGCCCCCTATGGTGGACACTTTGGTGGCCAAAGGACAGCTGCAAAGGTGTTCCAGAGTGGCTACTATTGGCCCACGATCTTCAAGGATGCCCACGAATACGCACACAGCTGTGATGAATGCCAGAGAACAGGTAACCTTAGTCGAAAGGATGAGATGCCTCTCACTTACATCCTAGAGTTGGAGCTCTTTGATGTGTGGGGCATTGACTTCATGGGACCATTTCCCCCATCAGCAGGTAACCTTTACATACTTGTAGCTGTAGACTATGTATCTAAATGGGTAGAAGCCATAGCATGTCCAAACAATGATGCAAAAACAGTCATTAAGTTCCTTAATAGACATATTTTTACTAGGTTTGGAACACCCCGTGCTATAATTAGTGATGAAGGGTCACACTTTATTAATAAAGCTATGGAGAAAGTGTTGGCTAAATACAATGTTAGACATAGGGTAGCCACCCCTTATCACCCACATTCGAATGGACAAGCTGAAATATCAAATAGGGAGATTAAAAACATACTCGGAAAAGTGGTCAAACCCAATAAAAAAGATTGGTCGTTTAAACTCGAGGATGCACTTTGGGCATATAGAACTGCATATAAGACACCCCTAGGTATGTCTCCTTATAGACTTGTGTATGGCAAAGCATGTCACTTACCATTCGAATTGGAAATTAAAGCATTTTGGGCCTTGAAAGAACTGAATTATTGCGTGACCGATGCGGGAACATTGCGGTCTCTGCAATTACATGAGCTTGATGAGCTTAGACATATGTCCTATGAAAATGCTAAAATGTATAAGGAAAAGACGAAGATTTGGCATGATAGTAGACTTAGGATTAAGGACTTTAAGAAAGGCCAGCTTGTCTTATTATTTAACTCACGGTTGAGATTATTTCCAGGCAAACTTAAGTCTAGATGGTTAGGTCCTTTTGTGATAACTAACGTGTTTGTTCATGGTGCAATCGAGATTAGGAACCTGCAGCACGGGCAACTGTTCATGGTTAATGGTGCACGATTGAAGCATTATTATGAGGAAGGAGATGTGAAGACTCTCTCGGCCTTCCTCTTGACTGAAACGTGAAAATAAAACCGAGAGAGGACGAGTGATCACTGTGCTCGTCCATGCGAGGCTATGCCTTAGTTTATTTTTTGCTCTTCTTTCGGTTACTATTTGTGTATGTTTTTGTGTGATTTTGATTACGAATTTGATGTTGATTTTATTTCTTTTAATAGGGGATCGAAAGAGGAAATCAAGGAGATGAATCCAGGATAAAAAAATCGGGGAAGATATTGGGCCAAATCGAAGATTGAGTTGAGGAAATATGGGCATTTGAAACGAGGAAATCTCCAACGGCCATTTAATTGCGGTGGATTTGCTGAAATCGCAACAAAATAGCCGTTGGGATTTCCATTATTACAAATAGCCGTTAGATCCGCCGTGGCCAGTACGCTTCCCTCATTCACTGAACTCCAAGAAAGCTCTCTCCTTCTTCCTCTGCAATCCCTCTTTCCAGATTCCTACAATTCCACCATGGTGCTAACAAGAGCTGAGAGATCTGCGTCCAAGAAGAAGGCCGCCGACGCTGAGATAGCTGCGAGAGAGGCACTCCTTGCCTTGGCAGATGCTGAAGCCGCGCGAACCGAACGCCTTCCCAAGCTCCCTGTCCGCAAGAAGAAGTGGAAGGTAGTGACGGAGATCCCTGCTGGGCCATCTGAACCAGCAGGAACGCCCAAGAAAAGGAAGTGGAACATGGTTGTGGCCGACGCAGCGATCAAGAAGAAGACTCCCTCTGTGGAGAGTCAAGAGAGTGGCCGTCCATCCTACGAGACGGCCAGACAAAGCCATTCTCCATCTCCACCAGCGCGAAGCCCTGAACCGTCTCCATCTCCACAGAGCTCTGCACAAACTCCACCGCCGCAGAGCCCTGAGGCATCACCCATCTCCCAGACGCCTGAACCTGAAATTCCAGATGAAGAGCATCAAGAATCGGCGCAGGGCGATGAAGAAGCTGAGGAAGAAGAGGTCTTCTCTCCTTTGAGGGAAGTCAGCCCCGAGAGCCCAGCACAAGGGGATGATTCGATGGATGAAACGTTGGGGGACTGCCTCCAACAGATCACAACCAAGGCAAGATTGAGAAAGAAAGCCACCAAGGTCATCCAGGCCAAACGGCCAAAGGCGTCGAAGAAGTCCAAGAAAAGGAGGGCCAGAGGTGAGCCATCTTCGCAGAAGGTTAGTAGTGAGCCCTCTCTGAAGAAGCTCAAGATCGAGGCTGCTGAATCAGCCAAAGCAAAAGATAAGGGGAAGGCCAAGCTGTACCCCGAAGATGAGCCTCAAACTGTGAGGTATGTGTCCTCTGATGCAGAGTCGAGGGGCACTGAGTTAAGGAAGAGGGACCTGCTCCATGAGAAGGGGTTCCTTGACGCGCTAGCAGACCTGCCGCAATTCTTGCGCGCAGGGATCACCAATCACGGCTGGGAAGAGCTGTGCAGACCACCCGTCCCCGCCTACTCCAGCATGGTGTATGATTTCTACGCCAACTTGATGAACCCTAAGGATGGCCTATCTGTGGTCAGAGGAATCGAGGTGGATTTCTCAGCTAAGGCAATCAATGAAGCCTATGGCCTCAAGGGGCAAAAACACACTGATTATGCAAGGATCATTGATGCGCCAACTGAGGCGGTCCTAGAGGAAGCGCTGCGGATCATTGGCCAACCTGAGGCAGCGTGGACGATTTCGCGCAATGCGCTCTTATTCATTGTAGGACAAGTTGTGTCCATAGATATAACCATTAAATTCAAGTCGATTCTTCACGAGTTGTTCGTAATTAAAGCTGGGTCAAAGTTCGTTTTACCCCTATAATTACATCTCGTACCTCAATTACTACTAATCCTCTAAAGAACAATTTGTTTATGATCTAATCCTAAACGAAGTACATCTAATTTCCCTATATGAGAATGAGTAAATTTCATTTTGTGAAACTTATATTCCCAGCTCCCTATTTGGTTAAGTGATAAGACGTCTAATGACCGTTATTTAACAGTTAAAAATGAGTTATTTATTCCTAAAGCACGAGAAGAGCGCTAGCTTTCTATCATTTTATGCCTTAATTGCATAAAGTAGCATGCGCTAGTTGCACTAAAAGCTTTATCGTGTTTTGATTGAATATCTGTCTAAATTACCTTTTACTGCGTTAGAATTTGATAAAAACTCATTTATCAAGGAAGCTAGGTCACAACATGAGTCTATCATCGCATTAGGGAATCTTTATCCAAGAATATGTCGTTTTCCCCTACCAGAGATCGTGGAGCAGAAAACGTGTAGCAGACACTGTGCAATAGAGCCAACCAAGTCAGTAGCGGACGACGCTCACACGCATGACGCATCCACCCAAAAGTAACTCTGTCTGGAGCGCGTAAAGGCCACAACTGGGATTCCCCTCATCTATAAATACCGTCATTCTTGAAAAGAAATAAGAGCTTGAGTGTATCAATATTTTTTTCCTTAAAATTTCACCAAGTTTTCACGAGAAGAGGAGAAAAGATAGACTACCAAACTGAGAGCAACCGGAGGAAGTGACAGCCCGCTGACGTTGTCGAGTTGGGACTCCCGCTTCACACTCTTTGACGCATTTTTATCCCTTTCTTTACTGTTTTCTTTATTGCTTTCCTTTACTAATTTCTTTATCACCTTTCAACTTTCATGAGTAGCTAACTTCTTTATTTAAGACTTGGTTGTCGACCCCAACTTTTGTAATCATGTTTATGTAAGTTTATCTTTAAGCGAACATCTTGATATCTTCTTTTTAAAAGTGTTGTCTTTAAATACATCTTTATCTTTCTGATCAATTGGTAAGGGTAGCCTTACATAACAAAGTCCAAGAGGAGATCATGCAGCGAATAACTTAAAATAGAGCTTGTGGTAGGGAAATATACATGTCGTGAACAAGCAAACACTCCACTTGTTAGCAACAGAGAGGACTACAACGAGCACTACGGTATAAATACTCAGTTGCATGCGTAGTGTTGAACCTTTGTGGCTCTACTCGTAGATATCTTTGTTTAGATACATAGAGATAACTTGTTAATTATATTATAGCGCATAAGTATGAAAACTCCAGTAGGGTTGTCATGGTCAATGTCTTGAATGTCTTATTTATTTACTTTACACCGTTTATTTTGACCAATGCATGAATCAAGCAACCGCTTTATTTACTTGTTACCGCATCCAATGCATGTTAGTAAAGTTTGATGTAATGTACATTTCGCTACTGCTTCTTGCCTTATTCCCTGTGGATTCGATCTCAGAGTACTTGTTATTCCATTTTATTACTTGATTGACACTCTAGTGTATACTTGTGCTACTGCGTCATAGGACAATATTATGTGTTAATATTCATCTATTTCACCACCTATTGTATGCTCTACCACTTTACTCACTGCATGCCACACACATCAGAATAACATATTATAGCTTACGTATAACGAAAAGTAAGTGTCCCAAACAAATATCATTAAGTTCCCAAAATGGTAAGCTTATTGAATCAGCTATAAATTTCATTTTCACTCATTCAAATCAAAGGACAAGCACTCGCATGGAGGAGTTCATAACTCATTCAATGATTAAGATTGAGTCACATATGATCATTCTGTGAAATATTTATCTTTTTTGTCGCAACGTCATCGCGACGCGGAGCGGCCGACGTCCACTTTTATCTTTATTATGCAATTAAATTTAGGGATTAGGTTCGGGGTCATTTGAGTGTATGAAAGGTATTAGCACCCTACAAAACCCGTTAAAAATGGTAGCAATATTTTTATCTTTATTATGCAATTAAATTTAGGGATAATCTCACAAATGACCACCTTTAAGTTAATATTTTCAAATATGTCTTAAAATCTTGAAATTTTCATTTCTATTCTTGATTAATTTTAAATACTATTATGCCCCTCATTAATGTGCATATTTTCATACAAAATAAAATTATTGGTGTATTAAATTTCATTTTCATAATAAAATTTCATTTTCTCTCTCATTTAGTGTATTAATGTGCCCATTTCATGATTCGATTTTATCTCTCTATTTCCATTAAAAATAATAATAATAATACTCTCTCTCCTATCAAATTTAGTGTAAAAAAAATTCTCTCTCAGAATTGAGTGTATTAAATTTCATTTTTTAAACAAATTTCGATTTTATCTCTCATTTTTTCTTACCACTTATTTCTTCACCATTTAATTTTTTATATATAACCATCATATATACTTATATATACTTCATATATGAGTATTTACTCATATATACTGCATATATACTTATAACATATGTATTTCTTATATATATACTCACCATATATACTTCATCTATGAATATATACTCATATATGCCATACTTATACATAATATGTATTTATTTTCTTATAAAATATATGTAATTTTAATATATACCTGTCATATATACTGATATATATTTCATATATGGGTATATATGGTTATATACTTCATATATACTTATAGATATTGTGTATTTTTTTAAAGAAAATATATGTATTTATTTATATATATATACCGACCTTATATATTTTATATATGAAAATATATATTGCGGAGAGAAATATGTTAAGTCTGGATACGAAGAGGGAGAATACAATTTAAATGAGGAGAGAGAATACAGTTTTAATGAGGAAAGAGACATGATTAATGCAAATTTTATGATTTCAATTTTTTTTCCTTTAAATGAGCTTGTTTTACTTTTTATTTTATTAAAATGTAAGAGAAAATTCAATATAAAATGTTCGAGAGATTGAAGGGTATGAAAGTAATTGTAGCCCAACTTTTACTAATTTTTTAAAGTAGTTAGACATGTTTTTTTTTATTAAAATAGAAAATGAGGACATTAATATAATATTATAGGCATAAGGTGGCTATTTGTGTATTTATCCCTTAAATTTATTACAAAGCTCCTTATTTTGAGAAAAATAAATAGAAATAATTTCAAAAAAATGTCTCAATTAATCATGTCTTAACTTTAAAATAAAGTAAGGACTCCATCTGTGAGTGGTTGGAACCCATAAATTAATTATCTTGTTGAAATTTTCTTTTTTTTAAAGAAAATTATTACCTCAAAAATTTGAGAAAGTCTCCACCCTGTCATAGGATTCACAAGATAATATTTAACTTTTAAAAGGTTAAATTCATTTTGAACACTTTGAAAAAATCTAATTTTAAAACAAATTAAAATATATTTTAAAAATTCTAGTTTTAAAATCATTTGACATACTAATTTTAAAAAATAATACAAAAACAAAGATCTAAATAACTGAACAAAAAATAAGAAGTTATTTTTGGAATTTTTCATTTGAAATAAAGATAAAAAAAATAATATAGAAAACATACAATTAAAGGCAAAATAACAAATTCATATTTTAAATTAAACAATGGCAAATTTGTAAAAAAATTGGAAACCTAAAATTAACTCATCTTATTCACCATGCGCCAGGAACGTCTGGGCATGGGCGGACGAGGCTGAGCGATGGTGCGAGCGAAGGCGAGCGCCAGCATCTCTGGCAGCATAGTTTACAAAGACACCAACGACTGGCGCAAAGGAAGGTGACAAAGCTGAGGCACAGGCGAGCGCTAGAGCAAGCGCGATGAGGCACGTCCAGCTAGACACAAGAAGGGCACGCGGTGGCAACAGAGTTCGCGCGCCGCTCGGACAATGTGCGCAGCACGCCGCACGGGCAACAACGTCAGTGCGTCAGGACAAGGCAACGCAATGTGCGCAGGCGTCTAGCATCGACTGGCGGGCAATTTGGTGGTTGCTCTTCCAAACAAGTTCCAAGGTGGAATTCAACTAAGTGTATGGTATTTATACATTTAGTAGGAGGAAGAGATTCATCACATTTACATCTAATGACTTGGTGCAAAAGTGAAGACTTCTAAAAAATCTTAAGAAAAGGTTCAAATGTTAGTGTATACTATTTTTAGGAAGTCAAAGACTTGATCCTAAAGTCTAGGAAAGTTAGTGGTGAGGTGTGTGGATCACATTGATCCACGAATTTCAGCCACTCCTTAATTGTAGGGAGAATGTTGAATTAGAGTAGTATATAAAGAGTGAAACTCAGTTGGAGTTTCCACTTACTCATTGAGCTTATTTTTCCCGAGATCTTTGAGAAAAAAAAATAAAGGTGAAGTAGGGTGATCAGTCCCGTTTCCCCAAGCTATTGAGTGCTCAGGTGGGCTACTTATTCTTTGTTGGGATATTCCGGGTTTTTGGGCAAAAAGTAGAGGAAGGCTGCTAAAAGGAGCACTCTTAGGCCGCACGAGGTAAAAAATAAATTCTGCAAATTTAACCCCGTGACAAGTGGTATCAGAGCACGGTTTTATCAACTTCGATAAAAGTAGCCTATGGTGTATGCTTGACCTCTTTCCCCAAGAAAGTTAGTCAAGGATAAAACGCGTGGATCATCCAATACAAGTGGCAGTCAAAGAGAAATTCTCATTCATTTTTCGAAAATGAAAGGAACTTCGGGAGAACAAATTGCAGCTCTGGAGAAAGAACTTTGGTTTTCTCAGGATTATATCATGGATATGCTTTTGGAGCTTATCCTGGTGCTGAAATTTGATTGTAGCAAAGCTCCCTGATTGATGGCTGAAAAACACTTTGCAAAGATGGGAGCATTCTAGGAGGAGATCGACCAATGCAAGGCGGAGATGGCAACGACGGTTGGCCGAGGCTCCGTAGACATTGCCAATCTAACAGAGCGAGTAAAAGGATGCACCAGAGTAGTGCATTGAGAGATGATGGTTCTTCGTGAAAAAGTAGAGCTGTGGCGAAACTCCCCACCACCATCGGGTCCCACGAAGGAAGTTCTTGTCCCAAATCTAGGGGTTGAACCATAGAGAACCTTTATTGTAGGTGACTCCTAAACAAACCCGAGAACGACCTCTGAGAAGGAGATCATAGAGATCAGTGACTCCGAAGACATGGATGTCATAATGATCTGTGACTCCGAGGAAGATGACCAAGAAGAGGATCCAGAAATGGATTCAGAAGAATTCGAGGAAGATCCTGAGATGGAGCTTGATGAGGAATTCAAAGAGGATCCAGAGATGGACCTAGATGACTTCGAGCAGGATCCTGAAATGGATTCGGAGGAAGACTTTGAGGAGGATCTAGAGGAGGAGGGAGATCCCGAGAGCCAGGGATTACAAGAGACAGTCATTCCGGGATGTTGGCCTTGTGGACTCTTCCACGGGCGGAGCACGTGTCCAGGTCGAGCAGAACCTGGAGAACCCTATTGAAGGAAGGCATTCCATTCCACCCTAGGCGAGAGACGCTGCAGATGGGAGAGTAGAGCAGGACATGATCGGGGTAAGATTATTCTACTAGGAATGGAGGGAAGATGGAGAATATTTTCTTATGTTAGTTTAACTTTGCTTTGAAATAAGGTTTATGTTGCTTTTTGAATTTGGTCTTTGTAAAAGTTCGGAGTCCGAACTAAGTTCTCAAATTAAATGGTAGTTTTGTTGTAAACAATATCATTTAGAGGTTAGCATAGGGTTTTGTAATAAACAATGTCGGATTGTGACACAAGACCCTAAGAGACATTTAGAGATGAATGGAGGTTAGGCACGATGCGGACGTCGTCAGGCTTAAACTAGGGAGGTTTGTTACAGGGACAATTTTGGTGAAAATTAGCCAGGGATAGGCTATATTGTGAAACGACACACAGGGGCATTGTGATAGGCACAATGGCCTGCAACCATGTTGATGGCATGGCTGGAGCGCGCAACATGGTGAAGCAGCGCGCGAAACGACGGTCCGAGCGCGCAACATGGCTGGAAAAGGGGATTGATCACCCTACTTCACCTTTATTTCTTTTCTCTCAAAGATCTCGGAAAATACAAGCTCAATGAGTAAGTGGGAAATCCAACTGAGTTTCACTCTTTATATACTACTTTAATTCAACCTTCTGCCTAAAATTAAGGAGTGGCTGAAATTCGTGGATCAATGTGATCCACACACCTCACCATTAACTTTCCAAGACTTTAGGATCAAGTCTTTGACTTCCTAAAAATAGTATCCACTAACCATTTAGACCTTTTCTTAAGGCTTTTAGAAGTCTCCACTTTCCCACCAAGTAATTAGATGTGATGAGTATCTTCCTCCTACTAAGTGTATAAATACCTTACACTTAATTGAATTCCACCTTCGAACTTGTTTTAAAGAGAACGAGCCAAACTGCCCGCCAGTCGATGCTAGACGCCCGCGCACCATGGCGCTGCCTTGTCCCGGCCCACCGACGCTGTTTCCCGTGCGGCGTGCGAGCGCGATCTGCACACATTGTCCGAGCGGGGCGCGCGCGCTTTCTACGCACACTGTCCCAGCGGCGCTCGCTAGCTTCGCGCACTTTATTTGCACCTCGTGCCAACTCTTGTGTCTAGCTGGACGTGCCTCCTCGCGCTTGCTTTAGCGCTTGCCTGTTCCTCAGCTCTGTGACCTTCCCTTGCGCCAGTTGTTGGCGTCTTTGTGAACTATGCTGCCAGGGATGTTGGCGTTCGCACCTTCGCTCAGCCTTGTCCGCCCATTGTTACCTCTCCAAAAGTACATAAATTAGGGACTTATTTACCATGGAATTGTGTAAACTCTTAAGCGTTTTTGATAGAATTTAGTTTAATACGTGCTTAAATATGAGAATTCAAGGAATGAAGCTAAATTAGGACTTATTTGTAAAAGGAACAAAAAAAATCAAAAACGAAGTTAAAAGAGTGAAATTTGCATTGCAGGAGAATTGCTGAAACATTGCTGTCTCCGCAATGAACATTGCGGTCACGACGAGGAATCCGCAATGCCAAGCTGCGGATGTTAAGTTTTTTCCCAACCGTTCGTCGTCTTGTTGCGATCTTTCAGCCGCCTAAGCTCTCCCCTGCTGCCACGTGGAGGGTCGTCGTTCAGAATGGATGGTTCTCCATGACTGAAGGTACCTGCAAAAAGCTATAAAAGAAGGTCAAGGGGGAAGGAGAACAACAAGCTGGGAAGCATAGAACTCTCCGTCTCAATGCAGTTCCATCATCCATTCTCTATCCTGTTTGTTGGAGTAAAGGAATCAGCCCTTGGCACCGATAATTCGAGAGAAAGAAGAGAAGATCCTTCTTCTCTTCTGATTGAATTCATCCCCAAGAAACGCTAACCTTCCCCTTCATCCGAGGCGCTTGCGGCGAGGAGATCTACGCACACTTTTATTGCTTTCTGCCTTACTTTTCCATCTGTTTCTGTCTTCCATTTCTCTACTGCTTCTTGTCTTTTGCTTACGATTGCTACATTATTTCACTTCGTCTTCATCTGTTTAGTTCTTCACTGTTTTACAGTCTTTCGCACATTAAGCTTTGAATCTTATTTAATAGAGGAATCGTTTAAATCTTCGCAAGTTTCATATCGCTCTCTGTTCTTCCTTTGCTTTCATTTAAGTACTGTTAATTATGCTTAATCAACCTAGTATTTCCAACTCCACATCAACCATGAGTAACTAACCACACAAGGGACTGCTAATGATGAATCTATAGGTAGAAATACGTGATTTCAGCATGTAGGATAGTTTCGAATGCATTGAATGTATGTGTACTTCATCCCACCAGCAATTTCGATTGGCCATCCATTTTATCTAAAGAACTCCTAACCTCCGGAAGAAGTAAGAGTTCAGAGTCGTCCATTCATCCTAGCCTTTCATGGTAGCCAGAAAACGACCTAGGAATAGGCGTTTTCCTAGCACAATTCATTAGCTTGCTTGTATAAATAGATGCTTAAGTCTTGCTTGGATATGAGTGAACTAAAGGATCTAATGCATGTAATCGAGAGATGCATGAGACTGAGTTAAATTGATGCATGATAAGTTGAGCTACTGCTGAATAATCGTATGAAAAAGCCTATAGAGGAGTCTTTAGTTGACCTTGTTTCCTCATCTCACTTTCAAGTCGTCGTTAACTTAATTGCTAGATAATTGTTGTCTGCGCAATTCTTTAGTTCTGTTTTTGCCTTAGCCATTTTTCCAGTTTTCTACTTTTGCGATTTTATTGCTAGGAAATTGCTTTCTCCGCAATTCTTTTTCCTCTACATTCAAGTAAATCTCTTTACTTGCTTTTGTCTATGCTTGCATATCTCGTACATTCTTCATTAGTTTGGCACATCACCCTCAAATCTACCTCATTTAAGTCACTCTTTCTAATTTAGCACCTCACTTCGTTAGTAACTAAGAATAAATCTCTGTGGGAAATCGAATGAAAAAAATACTTATCACTTGCTGCAAGACCATGTATGCTTGCATGATCTAAGTGCTCTCGCATCACATTTTATTTACACACTGAGCACGCAACAAGTTTTTGGCGCCGCTGCCGGGGATTTTGTTTAGTAAACACGAAGTTTGTTAAGTTAGAAAAAAAACATTAATATCTATTGGAGCTAATCTTCTTTCATTTCCTTTACAGGTACCATCAAGCTAGTTTATGAATGAGCATTCAAATAGCAACCTAGAGTTCAATCCTGAGCCTGAAAGACTTCTAAGCCAGAAACAAAGCTAAGAAACGACTTTTTAAACAGCCACCTGTAACTCAAAACATTGTTGACTCCGCAGAGTCATCGCAATTCCATCAAACCGAAATGGATAGAGAAGCCCCAAACCGAGCACCTATCATTCGCAACCCCATCGAAATCGCGAATAATAAGGACAGTGCCATCCTTTCATACTTAGTTCCCATGCCTGAGGAGCTTAATCCGAGCATTATACGCCCTGAGATTACAGCTCTCTCATTCGAGTTAAAGCCAGTTATGTTCCAAATGCTGTCCACAGTTGGACAATTCTTTGGAGTGGAAAACGAAGATCCCCACAATCATTTGAGAAACTTCCTAGGAGTAAGTGATACTTTTGTCATCCCAAGAGTGTCCCAAGAAGCCTTAAGACTCTACCTCTTTCCCTATTCATTAAGAGATAAGGCCAAAACGTGGTTAAATTCCTTTCCCTCTGGATCAATTGTCAATTGGACAGATCTAGCTGAAAAATTCTTAGTAAAATACTTTCCACCTGATAGGAACTCCAACTTCCGTGATGATATTATTAAATTCAAACAAGCCGAAAACGAATCATTACACGAAGCCTGGACAAGATTCAAAGACCTCTTGCTTAAATGTCCACACCATGGCATTCCATGGTGTATCCAAATAGAAGTGTTCTTTAAAGGATGCAACCCCAGCACAAGGCAAGTGTTGAATTCCTCAGCTGGTGGTTCCATGCTTTCAAAGAGCTACAATGAAGCCTATGAGATTTTGGAGAAAATCTCAACTACACATTGTAGGTGGTCAGACGATCCAGTAGAGCCAAGGAAAGCTCAAGACAAGGATGCACTTAGTGCAATGAGTATCCAAATCAATGCCCTGACCAATCTAGTAAAACAAATGGCTCAAACCAATCTCCAACAAAGTGTCAACACCGCAGCAACCGTTTCAACGAGCACAACAACTAGTCAAGGTGAGGCACCAATCTGTGGTTTCTGTGGGGAAGGGCACATGTATGATTTCTGCCCTGGGAATCCATCCTCGGTATGTTATGTTGGAAGTCAACAGCAACCAAGGAACAACCCCTACTCTAACACCTATAATCCTGGTTGGAGGAACCACCCAAATCTCTCGTGGGGTGGACAACAAAATGCTAACCAAGCACAAAACCAACCAAGACCGAGTGGAACACCTGGTTTCACTCAGCAAACTAACCAACCCATGTACCAAAAGCAATATAACCAACCAATAGGATCGTCAGTAGAGAATTTGCTTAAGGAATACATTGCAAAAAATGATGCAACCCTGCAAAGTCAGCAAGCAACCCTTAGGAGCTTAGAGAACCAAATAGGCCAGTTAGCAAACGAGCTGAAAAATAGGCCCCAAGGTAGATTGCCTGCAGACACTGAAATACCAAGAAGGGATGGAAAAGAACAAGTTCAAGCCATTGAACTTCGTAGTGGAAGACCGTTGGTGATCAACAACAGAGAAGCCCCAAAGCGAGTAGAGAATGAAGAGTCTAGTGCTCCACTAGATTCTCTGCCCAACCGTGATCAATCACCACCAAGCACAACAAGGGTGAGGCTGGAACCTATCATTGAGGAACCAGAAGGAGTTTCAAGGCCTCCACCTGTCATTAGGCGACCTGAATTGCCTACATATGTGCCACCACCTCCATTCCCTAGAAGGCTGAAGAAGAAACAAGAACAGGAAGTGCACTTTAATAAGTTTTTAGAAATTTTAAAACAAGTGCATGTTAATATTCCATTTGTGGAAGTGTTGCAATCTATGCCTTCTTATGTTAAATTCTTGAAAGATATAATTACTAACAAAAAAATCATTGGTGAATTTGAAACAGTGAATCTCACTGAGGAGTGCAGTGCTATGCTCCAAAACAAACTGCCAAATAAGGAGAAGGATCCTGGTTCCTTCACCTTACTAGTCGAATTAGGAGGCAAGCACGTGGGCAGAGCTCTGTGTGATCTGGGAGCCAGCATCAATCTCATGCCCTTGTCTCTATTCCGTCAACTTGGAATAGGAGAAGCACGACCTACTACTGTCACCTTGCAGCTTGCAGACAGATCCATAGCATACCCTGAGGGTAAAATTGAGGATATACTTGTCAAGGTTGACAAATTCATCTTTCTTGCAGACTTTATAATTCTGGATTATGAGGCAGACAAGGAGGTACCTATCTTATTGGGCAGACCATTTCTAGCCACAGGTAGGGCTCTAATCGATGTCCAGAAAGGTGAGCTCAACATGAGAGTTCATGATGAGGAGGTTAAATTCAGTGTATTTAAAGCTCTAAGGTATCCCTCTGACTCTGAATCCTGTGCAAATGTAGATGTAGCAGATGTAGTAGATTCACTTATGGAAGAAGAACTTGAGCATGAACTATTAATTAAGCATGCCACTAACTATGTACAAGAAGATATAGATGATTTAAATATCTCTGAATTGATGGATATATCTGTGGACAACCCTCAGCATGTTTGTATGACTAATAAATTGTCTGAGAGAACCACAAATCCTTTGAAACCATCAATTGAACACCCACCTTTACTAGAATTAAAACCATTGCCTGATCATCTTAAGTATGCATATCTAGGAGAGCAAGATACTTTACCTGTTATTATTTCGTCCAAATTAAGTAAACAGCATGAAATTGCGCTAATATTGCTGCTTAAGCAACATAAAAAAGCTATTGCCTGGACGATTGCTGATATAAGAGGTATTAGTCCTTCCTATTGCATGCATAAAATATTGTTGGAAGAGGAACATACACCTAGGGTAGATCACCAACGTAGGTTGAACCCCTCCATGAAGGAGGTAGTTAAAAAAGAAATTATCAAATGGTTAGATGCATGTGTAATTTTCCCTATAGCCAATAGTCAATGGGTTAGTCCGATTCAATGTGTGCCTAAGAAAGGTGGAATGACTGTAATAGTTAATGAGAATAACGAACTAATTCCAACTAGAACTGTTACAGGATGGAGAGTCTGTATGGACTACAGAAAACTTAACAAAGAAACCAAAAAAAATAACTTTCCTTTACCGTTTATAGATCAGATGTTAGATAGAATAGCTGGCCGAGCCTATTACTGCTTTTTAGATGGTTATTCAGGATATAACCAAATTACCATAGACCTTGAGGACCAGGAGAAAACGACCTTTACATGTCCCTTTGGAACATTTGCTTTTCGCAGAATGCCATTTGGCTTATGCAATGCACCAGCAACATTCCAAAGGTGCATGTTGGCTATTTTCTCTGACTTAGATGAGTCCATGATACAGATATTTATGGATGACTTCTCAGTCTTTGGTGATTCTTTTACTAATTGCTTAGAAAACTTAGGACATAACTAGGTGTGAGAAGACCAACCTAGTCTTAAATTGGGAAAAATGCCACTTTATGGTGGAAGAAGGAATAGTCCTAGGACATAGAGTATCTAGAGCAGGAGTAGAGGTCGATAAGGCCAAAATAGAAATCATAGAGAAGCTAGTGGAACCTCAAAACGTCAAAGCTATTAGGAGTTTCCTAGGTCATGCAGGTTTTTATAGGAGATTCATTAAAAACTTCTCAAAAATCTCTAAACCCTTGTGTGAGCTTCTAGAGCTTAATAAACCATTTGTCTTCTCAAAAGAATGTTTCCTAGCATGGACAAAACTTAAAGAAGCCTTAGTCAAAGCACCAATTATAGTAGGTCCAAATTGGGATTTACCTTTCGAGTTAATGTGTGATGCTAGTGACTATGCGATTGGGGCCATGCTAGGACAAAAAATAGATAAACTAACACATCCTGTATATTATGCAAGTAAGACTTTAAATGAAGCACAATGTAATTACACTACCACAGAGAAGGAAATGTTGGCTGTAGTGTTTGCATGTGAAAAATTTAGGCCTTATATTGTAGGAACTAAAACTATTGTGTACACTGACCACTCTGCAATAAAATATCTAATCAGGAAGGCTGATGCTAAGCCAAGGTTGATTAAATGGGTATTATTGTTGCAAGAGTTTGACTTAGACATTAGAGATAAAAAAGGATGTGAAAATGTAGTTGCTGACCATTTATCTAGATTGCGAAGTAATTGCGAAATAATTGCTGAGCCAGCAATTTCTGATGCCTTTGTTGATGAGCATGTCTTTGTGTTAGCACATCGTGATGACAATGAGGAGCCTTGGTTTGCGGACATTGCTAACTTCCTTGCCTCGCAGGTACTACCAACTTTCAAAGGGGGGCAAGAAAAGAAGAGGTTACTACATGAAGCTAGAAAGTACATCTGGGACGATCCTACACTTTACAAGACTTGTGCGGATGGATTGTTGAGGAAGTGTGTATCAGCTGCTGAGGCGAAGTCAGTGTTGCAGCACTGCCATACATCTCCTTACGGTGGACATTTTGGTGGCCAAAGGACGGCTGCAAAGGTGTTCCAAAGTGGCTACTACTGGCCCACGATCTTCAAAGATGCCCACGACCATGCACACAGCTGCAATGAGTGTCAACGGACAGGTAACCTCAGTAGGAAGGATGAGATACCTCTCACATATATCTTAGAGTTGGAACTCTTTGATGTATGAGGCATTGACTTCATGGGACCATTCCCTCCATCTTCAGGTAACCTCTATTTATTAGTAGCTGTAGATTACGTTTCTAAATGGGTAGAAGCCATTGCATGTCCCTCAAATGATGCCAAGACAGTCATTAAATTTCTAAATAGGCATATTTTTACAAGATTTGGTACACCACGTGCAATAATAAGTGATGACGGAACCCACTTTATAAATAAAGCTATGGAAAAGGTACTAGCTAAATACAATGTTAGACATAGAGTAGCAACCCCTTATCACCCACACTCAAATGGACAAGCTGAAATATCCAATAGGGAGATCAAGAACATACTTGAAAAAGTGGTTAAACCTAATAGAAACGACTGGTCTTTTAAGTTAGACGATGCACTTTGGGCGTATAGGACTGCATATAAAACACCCTTAGGTATGTCTCCTTATAGGCTAGTGTATGGAAAAGCATGTCATCTTCCCTCCGAATTAGAAATCAAAGCATTTTGGGCATTAAAAGAACTGAATTATTGCGTGACCGATGCGGGAACATTGCGGTCTCTGCAGTTACATGAGTTAGATGAACAAAGACATATGTCCTATGAAAATGCGAAAATGTATAAAGAAAAGACTAAGATTTGGCATGATAGTAGACTTAGGATCAATGACTTTAAGAAAGGCCAGCATGTTTTATTATTCAACTCGCGGTTAAGGTTATTTCCAGGAAAACTTAAGTCTAGGTGGTCAGGTCCTTTTGTGATTACTAAGGTTTTTGTTCATGGTGCTATTGAGATCCGAAACCTACACCGAGGGCAACCGTTTATGGTAAATGGTGCGAGGTTGAAGCATTACTATGAGGAAGGAGATGTTCAGACACTCTCGGCCTTCCTCTTATCTGAAGCCTAAGGAGCGAATCGAGAGGGGATGAGTGATTACTGTGCTCATCCATCAGAAGGCTATGCCTTAGATTTTTTTCTTTAGTATTTTAGATTGCGTATCGTATGTTTATTTCTTGTTTTAATTAAGTATTTTTATTGTGTTTAGGAGTATAATAATGGGGGATTTTTAAGCAACAATGAGGGAGATGAATCCAGAGGAGAAGATCCGCGAAAAGATTTGGAGAAATCGGAGATTTGGTTGCTAAAATCTTGCAACTCAAATCAAGAAAATCCTAACGGCTCTGCTGATTAATTGCTGAAGAATTGCGGAGTCCGCAACAAAAAGAGCCGTTGGAAACTACTTGAGTACAAATAGCCGTCGTTGGGGGTTTCTGTTCTCTACGATTTCTCAACCGTTGGAACTCCAAATCTCAGCCTTCTCCTTCCTCTGCAACTCCCACATTCAGAACTTCAAAGAACCAGCAATGGTGACCACGCGATCAGACCGATCCACGCCCAAGAAAGAGTCGCCTGACGCAGAGGAGACTGTGAGGGAGGCGTTGCTCTCTTTGGCAGATGCTGATGTTGCGCAACCTTCAAGACCTCCAAAGCTGCCTGTGCGATGGAGGAAATGGAAGGTGGCGACTGAGGTACCTGCTGGCCCCTCTGATCCGGTAGGAACCCCCAAGAAAAGGAAGTGGAGAATCGCAGTGGATGATTCACCGATCAAGGAGAAGAAGACTCCAAGCGAAGAGAGCCCCGAGAGTGGCCGCCCATCGTTTGAGACGGCCATGCAGAGCCCCGAATCTTCTCACCACACGCCGGAGCCTGAAGTCCCACCTGAAGAGCACCAAGACTCGGTGCCTGGCGACGAACCGGCTGAGGAAGAAGAGGTGTTTTCCCCCTAAAGGGATGTTAATCTTGACAGCCCTGTGGAGGGGGAAAACAGAGACTCTATGGAAGACACACTGGGGGAATGTCTCTAGCACCTGACCACCAAGGCGCGACTTAAGAAGAAGGCCCCTTTAATTGTCAAGGCCAAGCGGCCGAAGGCTTCCAAACGATCCAAAAGGAGGAAGGTTGAAGCTGAACCTTCTTTGAAGAAGATGGAGGTTGAGGCCTTTGAGTCGACCAAAGAAAAGGCCAAGGGGAAGAAGAAGATGTATCCGGAAGAGGAGCCTCAAGCTGCGAGGTACGTCTCCAAGGAAGCAGAGGCCAAGGGCCTCGAACTGATGAAGAGAGAACTCCTCCACGAGCGAGGATTTCTCGATGCCCTTGCAGACCTGCCGCAATTCTTGCGCGCAGGGATCATTAACCATGGATGGGAAGAGCTCTGCAGACCTCCGATTCCAGCCTACCCGGACATGGTGTACGACTTCTAATCCAACCTCACGCATCCTGAAGATTGTATGTCAATGGTGAGGGGGATAGAGGTTGACTTCTCAGCCAAAGCCATCAACGAAGCTTATGCTCTCAAAGGGCATAAGTACACCGATTACGCAAGAATCATCGACTCACCCTATGAGGCAGTCCTAGAAGAAGCCCTGCACACAATAGGCAAACCTGAGGCGGCTTGGACAGTCTAAAGGAATGGGAAGCACACATTGATGAGTGCGACTGTTACGTCTCCAAAAGTGACCTTTTTAGGACTTAATTAGCTTAGAAAGATGTTCACTCTTAGGTGTTTTTGATAGCATTTAGCCTAAACCTATGCTTAAATATGAGAATTAGAAGAAGGTAGCTAAATAAGGACTTATGTACAATAGGAAAGAAAAGGGTTGAAAACCGAAGGAAAAGAATGAAAAACAAGCATTGCGGAAAAATTGCTGAACCCGCAATGTTTCAAGTGAAAACCGTAAGTTGACTGATCTTTTTCTGTTAATTTCCGTTATTTCAGGGATTCGTTCTTTCTCCTCCATCCATTCTGAAGTACGACGTTGAAGATTGATGGTTCTCCTTGGCCCAAAGACGTCTGCAGACTACTATAAATAGGGGTCAAAGTCGAGGGTTCAAGCATCATCCGAAAGCGTAGAAGTCTTCTCGCAGCTCCATCTTTCTTCCTGTTTTCCTTTGCCGTCTGTTGGTGAGAGAGTCTCAGCTGTTGGAATCGACAATCTGATAGGAAGGAGAGAAGATTCATCTTCTCTCCCGATTGGATTCATCCAAGCAAAGCTATTCTTTCATCCCCTTCAGCCGAGGCGGTTGTAACGAGACTTTCAAGCATCTTTTACTGTTTTCTGTCTTAATTTCCATTTTCCAGCTTAAGTTTGTTGTTGTTTCCTTTCTTGTAACTAGATCAGTCCATTTCGTTGTGTTCTGTCTTTCTGTTTTGCACTTTAAGTTACTCTTTTTTGTTCAGTCAACTAATTAAGTAATCCAAGCACAATTCTTCATTTAACAATTTCTTGTCTTCGCATCTTACTGTTTTACCTTGCTGTTTTTAGTTTAGTTCTCTTCTAAGCATGTCTCTTTCATCTCTTATTTCTGTTCTCCCCATATCCATGAGTAACTAAGTCACTTAGGGGCATGCTAATGACAACACTATAGGCTAAAAAACGTGAACCAAGCATGTAGGATAGCTCTCGAAGCATTGATTGTATGTAAGCTTCATCCCACGGGCAATTTCGATTGGCCATCCATTTTGTCCAAAGAACTCCTAACCTCTGGAAGGAGTAAGAGTTTAGAGTCATACTATCATGCTAGCCTTTCAAGGTAGCCAGGAAACGGCCTAGGAATAGGCGTTTCCCTAGTACAAACCATATCCTTCGGCCTTAACAAGATGCTTAAGACCTTACTTGGACATGAGTAAACTAAAGAATCTAATGCATGAAATCGGAAGATACATGAGAATGAGATAGTTTGATGCATAGTGAGTTGATCCAGTGCTTGAGAATCGTATGAAAATGCCTATAGGATAGTCGTTAGTAGCCCTTAATTCATCACTTTACACACTTTCGCTGTTATTTAAATTGCGATAGAATTGCTGTCTCCGCAATTCTGCTTAAGTTACAATTCTGTCTAGCTGTCTTTGCCTTCATTTATTAATCTCGTCTCTTTTCATTTGAGTTTAGCTTTGACTTGTTCTTGTTTATGTTGCTACCCTCTACATATTAAGTAGGAAATAGACAATTTAAAACCAATTCTACCCCATCAAATCCACCCCTTCTTTCTTAACTTTACACTTCATGAATAGCTTATAATAAATCTCTGTGGGAAAACGAATGAAAAAATACTTACTACTTGCTATAAGATCATGTATGCTTGCATGTTCTGAGTGCTCTTTCTATCTGATTGCATATTTATTTTAACACATTGAGCACGTAGCAAGTTTTTGGCGCCGCTGCCGGGGATTTATTTAAGTGAAAACGAAGTTTGTTAAGTTTGAAACACCAAGTTTATTATCTATTGAAACTAATCTGTTTCATTTCTTTTGCAGGTACTTGTTAAGTCTCTGAAAGTGACTTATTTAGGACCCATTTAGCTTAAGAAGATGTACACATTTAGGTGTTTTTGTTAACATTTAGCCTAAACCTATGCTTTAATATGAGAATTAGAAGAAGGTAGCTAATTTAGGACTTATGCACAATAGGTAGAAAAAGGGTTGAAAACCGAAGGAAAAGAATGAAAAAATAAACATTGCGAATGAATTGCGAAATCATTGCGGTGACCGCAATTATTCAAGTTAAAACCGTAAGTTGGCTGACCTTTTTCTGTTTAGATCCGACTTTTCAGGGATTCGTTCTTTCTCCTCCATCCATTCTGATATATGACGTTGAAGACTGATGGTTCTCCTTGGCCCAAACGCACCTGCAAACTACTATAAAAGGGGGTCAAAGTCGGAGGTTCAATCATCACTCGAAGCGCAGAAGTCTTCTCGCAGTCCACCATTTCCATCTGTTTTCCTTTGCCGTTTGTTGGAGTGAGAGTCTCAGCTTTTGGAGTCGATAATCTGATAGGAAGGAGAGGAGATTCTTCTTCTCTCTCGATTGGATTCATCCAAGCAAGGCTGACTTTTCATCACCTTCATTCGAGGCGACTGCCACGAAGTTTTCCAGCAATCTTTTACTGCTTTTCTATTCTGTTCTTCTTATTTCCATTTCTGATCACTGTTGTTCTTAGTTTAGAGTTTTAATTACTGCATTTCGTTGTTGTCTGTCTTGGATTCATTTCTTTCAGAGCTTTCCTTTGTCATTCAAACACTCAAAGTAATCAAAGTACAATTCTGCATTTTACAGTTTCTGTCTTGTTCTGCTACGGTTTTGTCTTGCTGTTTTAAGCACATTTCTCTTCTAAGCATGTCTGTTTTATCTACCCTTTCTGTTCTCCATGTATCCATGAGTAGCTAAATCACTTAGGGGCATGCTAATGACAGAACTATAGGCTAAAAAACGTGCATCAAGTATGTAGGATAGCTCTCGAATCATTGATTGTATGTAAGCTTCATCCCACGGGCAATTTCGATTGGCCATCCATTTTGTCCAAAGAACTCCTAACCTCTGGAAGGAGTAAGAGTTCAGAGTCATATAATCATGCTAGCCTTCCATGGTAATCAGGAAACGGCCTAGGAATAGGCGTTTCCCTAGTACAAACTAAACACTCCTGTTTAAATAAGATGCTTGAGACCTTACTTTGAAGTCGAGTAAACTTAAGACTCTAATGCATGGAATCGGACGATACTTGAGATAGAGTGAGTTTGATGTATAGAGAGTTGATCCAAAGCTTGATAATTGTAATAAACTGCCTATAGGATAGTCATTAGTAGCCCTTAATTCACCCATCTACACACTTTTGTTGCTGTTTAATTGCGGAAACATTGCGGTCCTCGCAATTCCTGCTAAGTTGTTATTCTGTTAGCTGCTTTCTCCTTTGTTTATCAGTCCCATCTCTTGTCCTTTGAGTTCAATTTCAACTTCCATTTGTTTATGTTATATTCCTTTATACATTCAGCAAAACTTAGGTAATTAAAAACCAATTTTACCCCCTCAAATCCACCCCATCTTTCTTAACAAAAACACTTCGAGAATAGCTAAAAACAAGTCTCTGTGGGAAAACGAATGAAATATACTTACTACTTGCTATAAGATCATGTATGCTTGCATGTTCTGAGTGCTCTCTCCCTCTTATTTATCATTTTTATTAACACATTGAGCACGCAACAAGTTTTTGGCACCGCTGCCGGGGACTTATTTTAAGTGAAAACGAAGTTTGTTAAGTTTGAAACATCGAAGTATTTTCCATTGAATTTGATCCATTTTCATTTCTTTTTCAGGTACCATTTAGGGTAGTTTATGAATGAGACTCCAAGTAGTGATCTAGAGTTCAACCCTGAGCCCGAGAGATTACTTAGAGCTAGGAATAGAGCCAAGAAACGTCTTTTTAAACAAACCCTGTTACCTCCAATCATTGCAGAGACTACAATTCCTCCGCAATTACCTCAAGAAGAAATGGCTGGAGTAAATCAAAACCTGGTGCCTGTCACTCGCAATCCCATTGAAATAGCGAATGACAAGGATAGCGCCATCCTTTCATATTTAGTACCTATGCCTGGGGAGCTGAACCCCAGCATAATCCGTCCTGAAATCACTGCCAACTCATTCGAGTTAAAGCCAGTGATGTTCCAAATGTTGTCCACTGTGGGACAATTCTTTGGAATAGAAAATGAGGACCCCCATAACCACCTTAGGAACTTCTTAGGAGTTAGTGACACATTCCTAATCCCTGGAGTTTCCCAAGAAGCCCTGAGGCTGTATCTTTTCCCTTACTCTTTGAGGGACAAAGCCAAAACATGGTTAAATTCTTTACCCTCAGGATCTGTCCGCAATTGGACAGATTTGGCAGAAAAATTCCTAGTCAAATATTTCCCACCTGATAGGAATTCAACCTTTCGTGATGATATCATAAAATTCAAACAAGCTCCAAGTGAGTCTCTTCACGAAGCTTGGACAAGATTCAAAGACCTTCTCATTAAATGTCCACACCATGGCATTCCATGGTGTATCCAAATAGAAGTCTTCTTTAAAGGATGCAACCCCAGCACCAGACAAGTTCTAAATTCATCTGCTGGAGGTTCCATGTTGTCCAAGAGTTACAACGAAGCTTATGAGATCTTGGAGAAGATCTCAACATCTCATTGTAGGTGGTCAGACGATCCTGTAGAGCCAACTAGAGCTCAAGACAAGGATGCTCTAAGCGCCATGAGCACCCAAATAAATGCCCTGACCAACTTAGTCAAGCAAATGGCTCAGGCCAATCTCCAAACCAGTGCCAATACCGCCACAGCCATGTCAATGGGCACCCAACCAAGTCAAGGCGAGGCACCAATCTGTGGATTCTGTGGGGAAGGGCACCCTTATGAATATTGCCCTGGGAATCCATCCTCGGTCTGCTATGTAGGAAGCCAGCAGCAGCCAAGGAACAACCCCTACTCACAAACTTACAATCCTGGTTGGAGAAACCACCCTAACCTGTCATGGGGTGGCCAACAGAACACTAACCAAAATCCTAACCAACCAAGGCCGAGTGGAACACCTGGTTTCACTCCCCAACATAACCAGTCAATGTACCAAAAACCTTACAATCAACCTGTAGGATCGTCTGTAGAAAACCTACTCAAGGAATATATAGCTAAGAATGATGCTACTCTTCAGAGCCAGCAAGCTACTCTTAGGAGCCTGGAGAACCAAATAGGCCAACTAGCCAATGAACTTAAAAGTAGGCCCCAAGGTAGACTCCCTGCTGATACCGAGGTACCAAGGAGAGATGGCAAAGAACAAGTTCAAGCCATTGAACTTAGGAGTGGAAGACCATTGGTGAGCAACACAAAGGACACACCAAAGAGAGTAGAGAACACTGAGTCTAGTGCTCCACTGGAGTCTCTGCCAAGCCAAGGTCCACCACCAACTAGCACATCAGGAACCAGGCTAGAGCCAATTGTTGAGGACATAGAAGAAATTCCAAGGCCTCCACCTATCCTGAGGCACCCTGACGTGCCTGCTTATGTGCCACCACCTCCATATCCTCGAAGGCTTAAGAAGAAGCAGGAACAGGAAGTTCATTTTAATAAATTCTTAGAAATACTTAAGCAAGTGCATGTGAACATTCCTTTTGTAGAGGTTTTACAGTCTATGCCTTCTTATGTAAAGTTTTTGAAGGACATTATTACTAATAAAAAAATAATTGGTGAGTTTGAAACAGTAAACCTCACCGAGGAGTGCAGTGCCATCCTCCAGAACAAGCTGCCCAAGAAGGAGAAGGATCCTGGTTCCTTCACCTTACCTGTAGAACTTGGAGGCAAGCACGTGGGCAGAGCGCTTTGTGACCTGGGCGCCAGCATAAATCTCATGCCCCTGTCCTTATTCCGTCAGTTGGGAATAGGAGAAGCACGTCCAACCACAGTCACTTTACAACTAGCAGACAGATCCATCGCATATCCAGAAGGTAAGATCGAGGATATTCTAGTTAAAGTTGACAAATTCATTTTTCTTGCAGATTTCATTGTCCTGGACTATGAGGCAGACAAGGAGGTCCCCATCCTGCTAGGTAGACCATTTCTAGCCACAGGTAGGGCACTAATAGATGTGCAAAAAGGTGAGTTAACTATGAGGGTTCATGATGAAGAGGTAAAATTTAGTGTTTATAAAGCTTTAAAGTATCCCTCTGACCTTGAATCCTGTGCTAGCATGGATATTGTTGACTCACTAATGGAAGAACAATTAGAGCATGTACTGTTAACCAAGCATGCTAGTGAATATGTACAAGTAGATGTAGCTGACTTAAATGTATCTGACATAATGAATATGCCTGTAAATAACCCTCAACATGTATGTATGAATATCGATTTAACTGATAGAACTGTAAATCCTTTGAAACCCTCCATTGAGCATCCACCTATTTTAGAACTGAAACCACTACCTACTCACCTCAAATATGCATATTTAGGAGATAATGACACGCTGCCTGTAATTATTTCTTCTAAGCTAAGTGAACAGCATGAGGTTGATTTAATTTTACTGCTTAAGCAACATAGGAAGGCTATAGCATGGACTATTGCTGATATTCGAGGCATTAGCCCTTCTTATTGCATGCACAAAATTATATTAGAGGAAGAGCACACACCTAAGGTAGATCACCAGCGTAGGTTAAACCCCTCTATGAAAGAGGTAGTGAAGAAAGAAATAATAAAGTGGTTAGATGCAGGAGTGATTTTCCCCATAGCTAGTAGCCAGTGGGTGAGCCCCATCCAATGTGTACCTAAAAAGGGGGGAATAACGGTGGTAGTCAATGAGAACAACGAACTGATTCCAACAAGGACTGTCACAGGGTGGAGGGTATGTATGGATTACAGAAAGTTAAATAAAGAAACTAAGAAAGACCATTTCCCTATACCGTTTATTGACCAGATGCTAGACAGAATAGCTGGTAGAGCCTACTATTGTTTTTTTAGATGGGTACTCTGACTATAATCAAATTACTATAGACCCTAAGGATCAAGAGAAGACCACCTTCACTTGCCCTTTTGGAACGTTTGCCTTCCGCAGAATGCCTTTTGGCTTATGCAATGCACCGGCAACTTTCCAAAGGTGCATGATGGCAATCTTCTCTGAGTTGGATGAGTCCATGATAGAAATATTCATGGATGACTTCTCAGTCTTTGGGGACTCATTTAAGACCTGTCTAGAAAACTTAGGACAAGTCCTGACTAGGTGTGAGGAGACCAACCTAGTCCTAAATTGGGAAAAGTGCCATTTTATGGTAGATGAAGGGATTGTCTTAGGACATCGAGTGTCAAGGGCAGGTGTAGAAGTGGATAGGGCCAAAATAGAGGTCATAGAGAAGTTGGTAGAGCCCCAGAACGTCAAAGCCATTAGAAGCTTCTTAGGGCACGCTGGCTTCTACAGAAGGTTCATCAAGGACTTTTCTAAGATAGCCAAGCCTCTATGTGAGCTACTGGAGTTAGGTAGGCCATTCATCTTCTCTAAAGAATGTGTACTAGCTTGGAAAACCCTTAAGGAAGCATTGGTCACAGCACCAATCATAGTAGGACCAAATTGGGATCTCCCATTTGAGATGCTATGTGATGCCAGTGACTATGCTGTAGGAGTCATGTTAGGACAGAAGATTGACAAGCTCACACACCCTGTCTATTATGCTAGTAAGACCTTGAATGAGGCTCAATGTAATTATACAACTACTGAGAAAGAAATGCTTGCTGTAGTATTTGCTTGTGAAAAATTTAGAAATTACATTGTAGGCACTAGGACCATTGTATATACTGACCATTCTGCTTTAAAATATCTTATAAGAAAGGCTGATGCTAAGCCTAGACTGATTAGATGGGTGTTACTGCTACAGGAATTTGATTTGGACATTCGGGACAAGAAAGGTTGTGAAAACGTGGTTGCAGATCACCTGTCTCGATTGCAGCATAATTGCGAAAATATTGCGGAGACCGCAATTTCTGATGCTTTTATAGATGAACATGTTTTTGCTTTAGCTCATCGTGATAACGATGAGGAACCTTGGTTTGCTGACATTGCTAACTTCCGTGCTTCACAGGTATTGCCAGTGTTCAAGGGAGGACAAGAGAAGAAGTGGTTCCTTCATGAAGCAAGGAAATTCATCTGGGATGACCCCACACTTTACAGAACCTGTGCGGATGGTTTGCTAAGGAAGTGTGTTTCAGCTGCTGAAGCGAAGTCTGTGCTACAGCACTGTCACTCATCTCCTTATGGTGGACACTTTGGTGGCCAAAGGACAGCTGCGAAGGTATTTCAGAGTGGCTACTACTGGCCAACAATCTTCAAGGACGCACACGACTATGCCCACAGCTGTGATGAGTGCCAAAGGACAGGTAATCTCAGTCGCAAGGATGAGATGCCCCTCACCTACATCTTAGAGTTGGAGCTCTTCGATGTGTGGGGCATTGATTTCATGGGACCTTTCCCTCCATCATCAGGTAACCTCTATATATTAGTAGCAGTAGACTACGTGTCCAAGTGGGTAGAAGCAAAAGCATGTCCTAGTAATGATGCTAAAACAGTCACTAACTTCTTGCATAGGCACATTTTCACTAGATTTGGGACTCCTCGTGCTATCATTAGTGATGAGGGGTCACATTTCATCAATAAGGCTATGGAGAAAGTATTGGCTAAATATAACATTAGACATAGGGTAGCTACTCCCTATCACCCACACTCGAATGGCCAAGCTGAAATTTCCAATAGGGAGATAAAGAACATCCTAGAGAAGGTAGTCAAACCTGATAGGAAAGACTGGTCATTTAAGCTTGAGGATGCACTTTGGGCTTATAGAACAGCATATAAGACACCCCTAGGCATGTCTCCCTATAGGTTGGTGTATGGCAAGGCTTGCCACTTGCCACTCGAGTTAGAAAACAAAGCATTTTGGGCCATGAAGGAATTAAATTTCTGTGTAAAGAATGCAGGGACATTGAGATCTTTGCAGCTACATGAACTCGATGAGCTTAGGCATATGGCCTATGAGAATGCCAAAATGTATAAAGAAAAGACCAAAATATGGCACGACAGTAGACTTAGGATCAAAGACTTTAGGAAAGGCCAACTTGTCCTATTATTTAACTCACGTTTAAAGATATTTCCAGGCAAACTAAAGTCTAGATGGTCGGGTCCATTTGTTGTTACTAATGTCTTTGTTCATGGTGCAATAGAGATAAAGAACTTGCAGCAAGGTCAGCCATTTATGGTCAATGGTGCTAGGTTGAAGCACTACTATGAGGAAGGGGATGTGAAGACTCTCTCGGCCTTCCTCTTGACTGAAGCATGACAAAAAGAAAGAGAGAGAACGAGTGGTTACTGTGCTCGTTTAGTCAAGGCCAATGCCTTAGTTTATTTTTTCTGTTTTTCCGATTATCGTTTGTATGTTTTGTGGTGTGTTTTTAATTGCGTATTTAATGTTTGTTTGATTTGTTTTTGTAGGGAATCAAAAGAAGGGATCAAGGAGAGTAAATCCCACTTTAAAAATCAAGAAACGGTTGAGCCAAATAAAAGATACAGGCGATCAAAGATTGAGATTTTGATGAAATAATATCCCTAGAATTGCGCTAAAATTGCTGGATCCGCAAAAAGAGCCGTTGGGATTTTATCCGTTGCCTTTATATCCGTTGGAAGCCGCTCGATCGTTACGATTATCTCTCTCTTTGCTCTCCAAGAATTCAGCGATTCTCTCCATCTTTGATTCCTCTCCCAAGATCTTCAAGAATCAGCAATGGTGGCCACACGTGCTGAACGATCTGCAGCCAAGAAGAAGGCCGATGACGCAGCTGAAGCGGCTGCGAGGGAAGCGCTTCTCGCCCTTGCAGACGATGGTGCCGTTCGCACCGGTCCTCTCCCCAAGCTCCCTATTCGTAGGAAGAAGTGGAGGGTGGTCACTGAGATCCCCGCTGGGCCATCTGAGCCAATGGGCACACCCAAGAAACGCCGGTGGAGTGTTAAGACGGCCGCCGAACCAAGCACAGCAAAGACTCCCTCTGTGGAGAGTCAAGAACCTGATCGTGCATCCCACGAGTCAGCCAAAGAAGGATCGTCGCCGTCTGCCTCACCTGCGCGCAGCCCTCTCCCATCTGAACCAGTGCCAAGCGCAGAGTCGCCACCGCCTGCACAGAGCCCTGAGCTGCAATCTTCGCCACTGAGTTCTGAGCCGACACCATCAGCAGCGCACAATTCTCCACGGCCTGATCCTGAATTCCCTTATGGGGATTATCAGGAATCTACGCAAGGCAGTGGAGATGCTGGGGAAGAAGAAGTCTTCTCTCCTATGAGGGAAGACAGCCCTGCCGAGCCTGCACAGCAGGACGATTCTATGGAAGAGACGTTGGGGGCATGCTTCCCACAACTCAACACCAAGGCCAGGCTCAAGAAGCAGAAGAAGGCCAGAATTGACAAGGCCAAGAAGTTAAAGAAAAAGAAGGCCAAGAAGGTGCCATCGACGGACGAGGAGTGTGCTGAGCCTTCGCTCAAACGCCTCAAGGTGGAGGCTGCTGCATCATCCAAACCAGCAGATAAGGGGAAGGCTAAACTCTACCCTGAAGACGAACCTCAGTCAGTGAGGTATGTCTCATCTGACGCTGAATCCAGGGGGGCTGAGTTGAGGAAGAGAGACCTGTTGCACGAGAAAGGGTTCCTCGACCGACTCGCTGACCTGCCGCAGTTCTTGCGCGCAGGAGTGATCAACCATGGCTGGGAAGAATTCTGCAGACCACCTAATCCAGCCTACATGAGCATGGTGTACGATTTCTACGCCAATATGCTCAGCCCTGAGGATGGCCTATCTGTGGTCAGAGGGGTGGAAGTTGATTTCTCAGCCAAGGCCATCAATGAAGCCTTTGGTCTCAAGGGCCAAGCACACACAGATTATGCACGGATAGTTGATGAGCCGACTGAGGCCGTGCTGGAAGAGGCCATTCGCACAATTGGCCAGCCTGAAGCAGCGTGGACTGTCTCACGCAATGGTAGGCACACCTTGATGAGTGCCAATCTGACAGCAAAGGCAGCTGTTTGGTTTGCCTTTGTGAGGAGGAAGCTGTCACCTGTGACCCACGAGACAACAATCAACCAGAGTAGATCACTGCTGGTTTATGCCATCATGCGCGGTCTCACGGTCAATGTGGGGGAGATCATGTCAGCTGCCATTGCTGAATGCGCCAGAAAAGGTAAGGGGCCATTATTTTTCCCCAACACTATAACAAAATTGTGTTTGCTTGCAGGAGTTCCCACCGAGCGCTTGGAGCAGCAGATGCCGTACACAGGCCATTTGGAGCTGCCTGCTAACCTGAGGCTGAGAAGAAAGGGGAATATGGAGTTTGAGTTGGATAGGCTGGCTGCTGAACAGTCCTTATCCATGGCCTGCTTGATGGACATGCAGAGAAGAATGGCTCAATGGGCCAACTATGCGCAGGCGAGGGACAAAGAAGTTGCAGACCAGTTGGGATGCATCTTCCCGGACTTCCCCACCAACCTCCTAACTCCATGGGTGCCCCCACGACCAAGGCAACCAGATGAGGATGATGAGAATTGAGTGCTGGTTTGAAGTGCACTAAAGGGAGTATTGCTGTTCCCTTAGAACAAAAAAATAATTTTTTCTGTTTTCTGATAGGATCATGTATATTATGCTGTTTTGGGATCAACTTTTGATCTGTTTTTAATGTTTAGTTTTATGTTTTATCTTTTGCTTAGTCTAGTCAGATGTTAGCTGAATAGGTAGGATAGTTTAGTTTTATTTTTAGGATGCATGAGTAACAGGAAAAAGCATGCTAGGGGCCTGAATCAATGTTAAATCTGCCCGGATTGAATTGCGAAATAATTGCGGTTCCCGCAATTTTTGTGACTGATTGCATGTTTTGGACTGTCTGTTTAGTTAGGCTGTAATCTGTTAAATGCTATCTTTTGCTGCTAGCATGACTACCTTATATAGCTGATCTTGAAGCATGCTGGATGAGTGTCATAGGACACCCTTTGATAGTTTAAATTTGCCTCTGAATAGTGCTCAGCATGCATAAACCATAAGTCCTTAAGACTTTCTGTTATGTTCGAATTTTCTGCTGCTGGGATAGTTGCTTGTAGAATGTTTTGCCTATGCCTAGGATTTTTAGATTCTCTTTGTTTTACTGTAGACTAGATGCTTCTAGGACAAGTTTGGGGGTGTGCCACCTCAAACACTCATTGGGGACTATGAGTAGTTGAAGTTTGGGGGAGGCCACCCTAGGCCTAGGAACATTCCTCTCTTCCTTAGGACATAAGCATTCTTCTTCTCCTAAAAAAAAAAAAAAAAAAAGTGAAAAATAGAATAAAGAGGGGAGTCTTTCTCAAGTTGCTGAGTAATCAATGCCAAGTGTGTAAACCACAAGTGGCATTGCATCAAAAGGCAAACCAAGGGGAGACTCCACCTAAGTAAAAAAGGAAAAAGGGAGAAATAGGGAAGAAGAATGTATGCTTGGGAGTTATAATCTTGTGGCTTAGATGTCCTATGTAAGAAGAACTCTGATCCTTAATGAGCTAAGCACAAGGTTGTAGCTTTTAGGTTTGTCTAGGGAGATGAATGTATATCCAATGTAGTGATGCCAGGGCTTAGGTTGTTCTCTAAAAGTACCACTGTCACTGTTAATACTAAGACTGACATGACTCTAAGGAATCCTAGACACATTAAAAATAAGCTAGAAGCATGTACTGAGTCTGGAGTAAAGCTTGGTAGAATTTGAAACCCGAGGGATAGTGGCATGACATCATAAAAGTAGCTAGATCAGTAGTAGGGGGTTAACAAAACCAGCAGGTATAGTAGGCAGGTGAAGTCAGAAGAAGCTTGATAAGAGGTTAATTCTAAACTTAGAAGTGTGTCACAGGACAGCACTGCTAGAGATAGGGATATAGGGGAGTCGGTAAGTAGTTAAAGAAGATAAAATAACAGCCTAGGTAAGTCCTTAGTATGCTTGAGGACAAGCAAAGCCTTAAGTTTGGGGGTGTGTTAAGTCTCTGAAAGTGACTTATTTAGGACCCATTTAGCTTAAGAAGATGTACACATTTAGGTGTTTTTGTTAACATTTAGCCTAAACCTATGCTTTAATATGAGAATTAGAAGAAGGTAGCTAATTTAGGACTTATGCACAATAGGTAGAAAAAGGGTTGAAAACCGAAGGAAAAGAATGAAAAAATAAACATTGCGAATGAATTGCGAAATCATTGCGGTGACCGCAATTATTCAAGTTAAAACCGTAAGTTGGCTGACCTTTTTCTGTTTAGATCCGACTTTTCAGGGATTCGTTCTTTCTCCTCCATCCATTCTGATATATGACGTTGAAGACTGATGGTTCTCCTTGGCCCAAACGCACCTGCAAACTACTATAAAAGGGGGTCAAAGTCGGAGGTTCAATCATCACTCGAAGCGCAGAAGTCTTCTCGCAGTCCACCATTTCCATCTGTTTTCCTTTGCCGTTTGTTGGAGTGAGAGTCTCAGCTTTTGGAGTCGATAATCTGATAGGAAGGAGAGGAGATTCTTCTTCTCTCTCGATTGGATTCATCCAAGCAAGGCTGACTTTTCATCACCTTCATTCGAGGCGACTGCCACGAAGTTTTCCAGCAATCTTTTACTGCTTTTCTATTCTGTTCTTCTTATTTCCATTTCTGATCACTGTTGTTCTTAGTTTAGAGTTTTAATTACTGCATTTCGTTGTTGTCTGTCTTGGATTCATTTCTTTCAGAGCTTTCCTTTGTCATTCAAACACTCAAAGTAATCAAAGTACAATTCTGCATTTTACAGTTTCTGTCTTGTTCTGCTACGGTTTTGTCTTGCTGTTTTAAGCACATTTCTCTTCTAAGCATGTCTGTTTTATCTACCCTTTCTGTTCTCCATGTATCCATGAGTAGCTAAATCACTTAGGGGCATGCTAATGACAGAACTATAGGCTAAAAAACGTGCATCAAGTATGTAGGATAGCTCTCGAATCATTGATTGTATGTAAGCTTCATCCCACGGGCAATTTCGATTGGCCATCCATTTTGTCCAAAGAACTCCTAACCTCTGGAAGGAGTAAGAGTTCAGAGTCATATAATCATGCTAGCCTTCCATGGTAATCAGGAAACGGCCTAGGAATAGGCGTTTCCCTAGTACAAACTAAACACTCCTGTTTAAATAAGATGCTTGAGACCTTACTTTGAAGTCGAGTAAACTTAAGACTCTAATGCATGGAATCGGACGATACTTGAGATAGAGTGAGTTTGATGTATAGAGAGTTGATCCAAAGCTTGATAATCGTAATAAACTGCCTATAGGATAGTCATTAGTAGCCCTTAATTCACCCATCTACACACTTTTGTTGCTGTTTAATTGCGGAAACATTGCGGTCCTCGCAATTCCTGCTAAGTTGTTATTCTGTTAGCTGCTTTCTCCTTTGTTTATCAGTCCCATCTCTTGTCCTTTGAGTTCAATTTCAACTTCCATTTGTTTATGTTATATTCCTTTATACATTCAGCAAAACTTAGGTAATTAAAAACCAATTTTACCCCCTCAAATCCACCCCATCTTTCTTAACAAAAACACTTCGAGAATAGCTAAAAACAAGTCTCTGTGGGAAAACGAATGAAATATACTTACTACTTGCTATAAGATCATGTATGCTTGCATGTTCTGAGTGTTCTCTCCCTCTTATTTATCATTTTTATTAACACATTGAGCACGCAACAGTACTATTGGGTTAGTTTATGAGTGAACCTTCAAGTAGTGATCTAGAGTTCAATCCTGAGCCCGAGAGACTATTTAGAGCCAGAAACAAAGCCAAGAAACGTCTCTTTAACCAACCCTCTATACCTCAAATAATTGCGGGAACCACAATTCCTCCGCAATTGTCTCAAGAAGAAATGGCTGGAATAGTTCCAAATCCGGTACCTGTCACTCGCAATCCCATCGAAATAGCGAATGACAAGAATAGTGCCATTCTCTCATACCTAGTATCTATGCCTGGGGAGCTGAACCCCAGCATAATCCGCCCTGAGATCACTGCCAACTCATTCGAGTTAAAGCCAGTGATGTTCCAAATGTTGTCCACTGTGGGACAATTCTTTGGAGTGGAAAATGAGGACCCCCACAACCATCTTAGAAACTTCTTAGGAGTTAGTGATACATTCATCATCCCTGGAGTTTCCCAAGAAGCCTTGAGGCTATATCTGTTCCCTTACTCTTTGAGAGACAAAGCCAAAACGTGGTTAAACTCATTACCCTCTGGATCTGTCCTTAATTGGACAGACTTAGCAGAAAAATTCCTAGTCAAATACTTCCCACCTGATAGGAATTCTACCTTTCGTGATGACATAGTTAAGTTCAAGCAAGCTGATAATGAGTCTCTTCACGAAGCTTGGACAAGGTTCAAAGATCTTCTTCTCAAATGTCCACATCATGGCATCCCATGGTGTATCCAAATAGAGGTCTTTTTCAAAGGATGCAACCCCAGCACTAGGCAAGTCTTAAATTCATCCGCTGGAGGCTCCATGTTGTCCAAGAGTTACAACGAGGCCTATGAGATCTTGGAGAAGATCTCAGCATCTCACTGTAGGTGGTCAGATGATTCAGTTGAGCCAACTAGAGCTCAAGACAAGGATGCTCTAAGTGCAATGAGCAGCCAAATAAATGCCCTGACCAACCTAGTTAAGCAAATGGCTCAAGCCAATCTCCAAACAAGTGTCAACACCGCCACAGCCATGTCAATGGGCACCCAACCAAGTCAAGGTGAAACACTTATATGTGGATTCTGTGGGGAAGGGCACCTGTATGAATACTGCCCTGGGAATCCAGCCTCAGTCTGCTATATTGGAAGTCAGCAGCAGCCTAGGAACAACCCCTATTCCAATACTTACAACCCTGGTTGGAGGAACCACCCAAACCTGTCATGGGGTGGCCAACAGAATGCTAACCAAGCTCCTAACCAACCTAGACCGAGTGGAACACCTGGTTTCACTCCCCAACATAATCAATCCATGTATCAAAAACCATACAACCAACCTGTAGGATCTTCTGTAGAAAACTTACTCAAGGAATACATAGCCAAAAATGATGCCACTTTACAGAGTCAGCAAGCCACTCTTAGGAGCCTAGAGAACCAAATAGGCCAATTAGCTAATGAACTCAAGAGTAGGCCCCAAGGTAGACTCCCTGCTGACACTGAAGTGCCAAGGAGAGATGGTAAAGAGCAAGTTCAAGCAATTGAACTTAGAAGTGGTAGACCATTGGTGAGCAACACAAAGGACACACCAAAGAGAGTAGAGAACACTGAGTCTAGTGCTCCACTGGAGTCTCTGCCAAACCAAGGTCCACCATCAACTAGCACATCAGGAGCCAGGTTAGAGCCAATTATTGAGGAGATAGAAGAAATTCCAAGGCCTCCACCTATCCTAAGGCGACCTGAAGTGCCTGCATATGTGCCACCACCTCCATATCCTCGAAGGCTTAAGAAGAAGCAGGAACAGGAAGTGCATTTTAATAAATTCTTAGAAATTCTTAAGCAAGTGCATGTCAACATTCCTTTTGTAGAAGTTTTACAGTCTATGCCTTCCTATGTAAAGTTTTTGAAAGATATTATTACTAACAAAAAAATAATTGGTGAGTTTGAAACAGTAAACCTCACTGAGGAGTGCAGTGCCATACTCCAGAACAAGCTGCCCAAGAAGGAGAAGGATCCTGGTTCCTTCACCTTACCTGTAGAACTTGGAGGCAAGCACGTGGGCAGAGCGCTTTGTGACCTGGTGTTGCGTGCTCAATGTGTTAAAGATAAATAAGCAAGAAGGTAGAGAGAGCACTCAGAACATGCAAGCATACATGGTCTCACAGCAAGTAGTAAGTATATTTCATTCGTTTTTTCCACAGAGACTCATTTTTAGCTATTCATGAAGTGTATTTGTTAAGAAAGAAGGGGTGGATTTGATGGGGTAAAATTGGTTTTTAATTATCTAATTTTTGCTGAATGTGTAAAGGAATGCAACATAAACAAATGCGAGTTGAAATTAGACTCAAAAGACAAGAGATGGAATTAATAAACGAAGAAGAAAACAGCTAAACAGAATGATAACTTAGCAGAATTGCGGACACCGCAATTTTACCGCAATTGTAAAAACAGCAAACGTGTGTAAAATGGAGAATTAAGGGCTACTAATGACTATCCTATAGGCATTTTTATACGATTCTCAAGCACTGGATCTACTCTCTATGCATCAAACTCACTCTATCTCATGTATCGTCCGATTCCATGCATTAGATTCTTTAGTTTACTCGGCTCAAAGTAAGGTCATAAGCATCTTGTTAAAACAGAAGTGTTTAGTTTGTACTAGGGAAACGCCTATTCCTAGGCCGTTTCCTGGTTACCATGAAAGGCTAGCATGATTATACGACTCTGAACTCTTACTCCTTCCAGAGGTTAGGAGTTCTTTGGACAAAATGGATGGCCAATCGAAATTGCCCGTGGGATGAAGCTTACATACAATCAATGCTTTGAAAGCTATCCTACATGCTTGGTTCACGTTTTTTAGCCTATAGTTCTGTCATTAGCATGCCCCTAAGTGACTTAGCTACTCATGGATATATAGAGAACAAAAGTATAAGATAAAACAGACATGCTTAGAAGGGAAATGTACTCAACACAGTAAGACAAAACCGTAGCAGCAGAAAATGGAAACTGTGAAATGAAGACTTGTAATTTGATTACTTTGAATGTTTGAACGAACAAAGGGACACTTAAAGTAAATAATCCAAAGACAGAAAGCAACGAAATGAAGTAGACTAATCACTAAACCAGAAGCGATAACTAAACAATACTGGAAATGAGAAAGGAAAGACAAAAAGCAGTAAATGGTGCTGGAAAGCCTCGTTGCAGTCGCCTCGAATGAAGGGGATGAAGGTCAGCCTTGCTTGGATGAATCCAATCGAGAGAGAAGAAGAATCTCCTCTCCTTCCTATCAGATTATCGATTCCAACAGCTGAGACTCTCACTCCAACAGACGGCAAAGGAAAACAGGGAGAAAAGGTGGACTGCGAGAAGACTCTACGCTTTCGGATGATGCTTGAACCTCCGACTTTGGCCCCCTTTTATAGTAGTTTGCAGGTGCGTTTGGGCCAAGGAGAACCATCAATCTTCAACGTCATATATCAGAATGGATGGAGGAGAAAGAACGAATCCCTGAAATTACGGACATTAACAGAAAAGGATCAGTCAACTTACGGTTTTCACTTGAATAATTGCGGCTTCAGCAACGTTTTCGCAATGCTGTCGCAATGCAGTTTTTTTCATTCTTTTCCTTCGGTTTTCAACCCTTTTCTTTCCTATTGTGCATAAGTCCTAATCTAGCTACCTTCTTCTCATTCTCATATTTAAGCATAGGTTTAGGCTAAATGCTATAAAAAACACCTCAAAGTGTACATCTTCTTAAGCTAAATGGGTCCTAAATAAGTCACTTTTAGAGACTTAACACACCCCCAAACTTAAGGTTTTGCTTGTCCTCAAGCACACTAAAGACTTACCTAGGCTGCTGTTTCTTCTTCTTTAACCACTTTACTGACTCCCTTATATCCCTATCTATAGCACTGCTGTCCTGTGACACACTTCTCAGTTTAAAACTACCCTCTTATCTAGCTTCTTCTGACTTCGCCTGCCTAACACTCACCTGCTTTTATTAACTTCCTACAACTGATCTATTTGCTTTTGTCATATCATGCCACTATCCCTAAGGTTTCAAATTCTGCCTAGCTTTACCTCAGACTCAGTACATGCTTCTAGCTTTACTTTTAATGTGTCTAGGAATCCTTAGAGTCATGCCAGTCTTAGTATTAACGGTGACAGTAGTACTTTAAAGAACAACCTAAACCCTGGCATCACTACATTGGAAAAACACTCATCTCCCTAAACAAACCTACAAGTTACAACTTTGTGCTTAGCTAATTGAGGATCAGAGTTCTTTTTAAATAGGACACCTAAGCCACAAAGTTATAACTCCTAGGTATACATTCTTCTTCCCTATTTTTTCCTTTTTCTTACTTAGGTGGGGCCTATCCTTTGGTTGCCTTTTGATGCAATGCCACTTGTGGGTCACACACTTGGCACTGATTACTTAGCAACCTCAGAGAGACCCCCCTCTTTATTCTATTTTTCAATTTTTTTTTTTTTTTCAGTTCATCATTTTTTTTGTAAAGGAGAAGAAGAATGCTTATGTTTCTAAGGGAGAGAGGAATGTTCCTAGGCCTAGGGTGGCCTCCCCCAAACTTCAACTACTCATTGTCCCCAATGAGTGTCTGAGGTGGCACACCCCCAAACTATCCTAGAAGCATCTAGTCTAAGGTAAAACAAAGAGAATCTAAAGCCCTAGGCATAGACAGAACATTTAAAAGAAAATGTCACAGCAGCAGTAAGTTAAAAAAGACAGACAGATAAGGGCTTAAAGCTGTGCATGCTGAGCTTTTTAGAGGTTGATTTTAAACTAGCAAAGGGTGTCCTATGACACTCATCCAGCATGCTTTTAGATAAGCTATATAAGGTAGTCATGTTAGCAGCAAAAGATAGAATTTAAACAGATCACAGCCTAGCTAAACAGACAGTCCAAAACATGCTTTCAGTCATAAAAATTGCGGGTACCGCAATTATTTCGCAATCAATTCAGGGCAGATATAACATTGATTAAGGCCCCTAAGCATGCTTTTTCCAGTCACTCAAGCTTTCTAAAAATAAAACTAAATTAACCTACCTAGTCAGCTAACATCAGACTATACTGAGCAAAAGAAAAAACATAAAACGAAGCATTTAAAACAGATCAAAATTGGACTAAAAACAGCAAAGTTCACATGATTATCAGACAGCAGAAAATTGTTTTTTTTTCTAAGGGAACAACAATACTCCCTTCAGTGCAATTCAAACCAGCACTCAAACGTCGTCATCCTCATCAGGTTGCCGTGGTCGTGGGGGCACCCATGGAGTCAGGAGATTTGTGGGGAAGTCCGGGAAGATGCACCCAAGTTGGTCTGCAACTTCCTTGTCCCTCGCCTGCGCATAAGTGGCCCATTGAGCCATTCTCCTCTGCATATCCATTAGGCAGGCCATGGATAGGGACTGATCAGCAGCCAGCCTATCCAGTTCAAACTCCATATTCCCCTTCCTCTTCAGCCTCAGGCTAGCAGGCAGCTCCAAGTGGCCTGTGTAAGCCATTTGCTGCTCCATGCGCTCGGTGGGGACTCCTGCAAGCAAACATAGCTTGGTTATGGTGTTGGGGAAAAACAGTGGTCCCTTACCTTTCTTGGCGCACTCAGCAATAGCAGCAGTGATGACTTCTCCCACGTTGATCGTGAGACCTCTCATTATCGCATACACCAGCAGCGATCGGCTCTGGTTGATTGTAGTCTCGTGAGTCACTGGGGACAATCTCCTTCTCACGAACGAAAACCAAACCGCCGCCTTAGCCGTGAGGTTGGCACTCATGAGAGTGTGCCTCCCATTGCGTGACACGGTCCAGGAAGCTTCAGGCTGGCCAATGGTCCGAATGGCCTCTTCCAGGACAGCCTCAGTAGGCTCATCAACAATCCGTGCATAATTTGTATGTGTTTGGCCCTTGAGACCATAGGCTTCGTTGATGGCCTTGGCTGAGAAATCCACCTCTACCCCTCTGACCACAGACAGGCCATCCTCAGGGCTGAGCACATTGGCGTAGAAATCATACACCATGCTCGTGTAGGCTGGATTGGGCGGTCTGCAAAATTCCTCCCAGCCGTGGTTGATCACTCCTGCGCGCAAGAACTGCGGCAGGTCAGCAGGTCGGTCGAGGAAGCCTTTCTCGTGCAACAACTCCCTCTTCCTCAGCTCAACACCCCTGGACTCAGCATCAGAGGAAACATACCTCACTGACTGAGGCTCGTCTTCAGGGTAGAGCTTTGCCTTCCCCTTATCTGATGGCCTGGCTGACTCGGCAGCCTCAACCTTGAGTCGTTTGAGCGATGGCTCAGTACTTTTCTTCTCTGATGAAGGCACCTCCTTAGCCTTCTTCCTCTTTAGTTTCTTGGATCGCTTGGCTTTAAGGATCTTGGCCTTCTTCTTCTTCTTCAGCTTTGCCTCAATGTTGATCTGCTGCAGGCATGCCCCCAGCGTCTCTTCCATGGAATCATCCTGCTGTGCAGGACTCTCTGGGCTAGCTTCCCTTGCAGGCGAGAAGACCTCGTCTTCACCACCTTCCCCACTGCCCTGAGTGGATTCCTGGTACTCCCCATAGGGGAATTCAGGGTCAGGCCGTGGAGGCGTGGGCGAAGGTGTGGCACCCTGCTCTGCTGTAGGCGTCTGCACGGAATTCAGTTGTGAAGACGGCGTTTCAGGGCTCTGTGCAGGCGGTGACGATGAAAGCTCTGGGCTGTGCACTGGTTCAGATGATGAAGGGTTGTGCGCAGGTGAGGCAGATGGCGACGAACTCTTCTTGGTCGACTCGTGGGACGCACGATCTGTTTCTTGACTCTCCACAGAGAGAGTCTTGGCTTTGCTTGGTTCGGCGGCCGTCTCGACACTCCACCGCCGTTTTTTGGGTGTACCTGCTGGTTCAGAGGGTCCAGCAGGGATCTCAGTGACAACCCTCCACTTCTTCCTACGGATCGGAAGCTTGGGAAGAGGTCCGGTGCGTACAGCACCAGCATCTGCAAGTGTCAGAAGTGCTTCCCTCGCAGCCGCTTCAGCTGCGTCATCAGCCTTCTTCTTGGCTGCGGATCTTTCAGCCCTTGTGGACACCATTGTCGAATCTTGGAGGTTTGGAGAGAAGGATCAAAGATGAAGAGAGTCTTAGTTTTCTTGGAAATCAGAGAATGAGAGAATCGTATCGATCGAGCGCCTTCTAACGGATATAAAGGCAACGGCTAAATCCCAACGGCTCTATTTTGCGGATCCTGCAATTCCAGCGCAATTTTAGGGATTTCTTTTTATCTAAATGGCAAACTTTGTTCGTCCGTATCTTTTATTTGGCTCGATCGTTTCTTGATTTTTAAAGCTGGGATTACTCTCCTTGATCCCCTCTTTCGATTCCCTATAAAAACAAATAAAACAAACATTAAATACTTAATTAAAATCACACCACAAAACATACAAACGATAACCGGAAAAAGTGAAAAAAAATAAACTAAGGCATTAGCCTTGACTAAACGAGCACAGTGACCACTCGTTCTCTCTCGTTTTTAGTTTCATGCTTCATTCAAGAGGAAGGCCGAGAGAGTCTTCACATCTCCTTCCTCATAGTAGTGCTTCAACCTCGCCCCATTGACCATAAATGGCTGACCTTGCTGCAAGTTTTTTATCTCTATTGCACCATGAACAAACACATTAGTAATGACAAATGGACCCGACCATCTAGACTTAAGTTTCCCTGGAAATAGTTTCAACCGTGAGTTAAACAACAAAACAAGTTGACCCTTCTTAAAGTCCTTAACTCTAAGTCTACTATCGTGCCAAATCTTGGTTTTTTCCTTGTACATCTTAGCATTTTCATAGGCCATATGCCTAAGCTCATCAAGCTCATGTAATTGCAAAGACCTCAGTGTCCCCGCATCCTTTACACAAAAATTCAATTCCTTCATGGCCCAAAATGCTTTGTTTTCTAACTCAAGTGGTAAGTGACAAGCCTTGCCCTATACCAGCCTATAAGGGGACATACCTAGGGGTGTCTTATATGCTGTCCTATAAGCCCAAAGTGCATCCTCAAGCTTGAAGGACCAGTCTTTCCTATTAGGTTTGACTACTTTTTCTAGGATGTTCTTAATTTCCCTATTTGAGATTTCAGCTTGGCCATTTGAGTGTGGGTGATAGGGAGTGGCTACTCTATGTCTAATGTTATATTTAGCCAACACTCTCTCCATAGCCTTGTTAATGAAATGTGACCCCTCATCACTAATGATGGCACGAGGTGTCCCAAACCTAGTAAAAATGTGCCTATGCAAGAAGTTGGTGACTGTTTTAGCATCATTATTAGGACATGCTTTGGCCTCTACCCACTTGGACACATAGTCCACTGCTACTAATATGTAAAGGTTACCTGATGATGGAGGGAATGGCCCCATGAAGTCAATGCCCCATACATCAAAGAGCTCTAACTCTAAGATGTAGGTGAGGGGCATCTCATCCTTTCGACTGAGGTTACCTGTTCTTTGGCATTCATCACAGCTGTGGGCATAGTTGTGGGCATCTTTGAAGATCGTTGGCCAATAATAGCCACTCTGAAATACCTTTGCAGCTGTTCTTTGGCCACCAAAGTGTCCACCATAAGGAGATGTGTGACAGTGCTGCAGCACAGACTTCGCTTCAGCAGCTGAAACACACTTCCTCAGCAAGCCATCAGCACAGGTTCTGTAAAGTGTGGGGTCATCCCAGATGAATTTCCTTGCTTCATGAAGGAACCACTTCTTCTCTTGTCCTCCCTTGAAAACTGGTAATACCTGTGATGCACGGAAGTTAGCAATGTCAGCAAACCAAGGTTCCTCATCGTTATCACGATGAGTCAAAGCAAAGACATGTTCATCAATAAAAGCATCAGAAATTGCGGGGTCCGCAATTTTTTCGCAATTGTGCTGCAATCGAGACAGGTGATCTGCAACCACGTTTTCACATCCTTTCTTGTCCCGAATGTCCAAATCAAATTCCTGCAGCAATAACACCCACCTAATCAACCGAGGCTTGGCATCAGCCTTCCTCATAAGATATTTCAAGGCAGAATGGTCAGTGTATACAATTGTCCTAGTGCCTACAATATAGTTTCTAAATTTTTCGCAAGCAAACACTACAGCAAGCATCTCTTTCTCAGTAGTTGTATAATTACATTGAGCCTCATTCAAGGTCTTACTAGCATAATAGACAGGGTGTGTTAGCTTGACAATCTTCTGGCCTAACATCACTCCTACAGCATAGTCACTGGCATCACATAACATCTCAAAGGGCAGATCCCAATTTGGTCCTACTATGATAGGGGCTGTGACTAGTGCTTTCTTACTGGTGGTCCAAGCTACTACACATTCCTTAGAGAAGATGAATGGCCTATTTAATTCTAGAAGCTCACACAGAGGCTTGGCTATCTTAGAAAAGTCCTTAATGAACCTTCTGTAGAAGCCAGCATGCCCTAAGAAACTTCTAATGGCCTTGACATTCTGAGGCTCCACCAACTTCTCTATGATCTCAATTTTGGCTCGGTCAACTTCGACTCCTGCCCTCGACACTCTATGTCCTAAGACAATCCCCTCATCCACCATAAAATGACATTTTTCCCAATTTAGGACTAGGTTGGTCTCCTCACACCTAGCCAGGACTTGTCCTAGGTTTTCTAGACAGTTTGAAAATGAGTCCCCAAAGTCTGAGAAGTCATCCATGAATATTTCTATCATGGACTCATCCAACTCAGAGAAGATTGCCATCATGCACCTTTGGAAAGTTGCCGGTGCATTGCATAAGCCAAAAGGCATTCTGCGAAAGGCAAAAGTTCCAAAAGGGCAAGTGAAGGTGGTCTTCTCTTGATCCTTAGGGTCTATAGTTATTTGATTATAGCCTGAATACCCGTCTAAGAAACAATAGTAGGCTCTACCAGCTATTCTGTCTAGCATCTGGTCAATGAACGGTAGAGGGAAGTGATCTTTTTTAGTTTCTTTATTTAATTTCCTGTAATCCATACACACTCTCCACCCTGTGACAGTCCTTGTTGGAATCAGTTCGTTGTTCTCATTGACTACCACAGTTATTCCCCCCTTTTTAGGTACACATTGGATGGGGCTCACCCACTGGCTACTAGCTATTGGGAAGATCACTCCTGCATCTAACCATTTTATTATTTCCTTCTTTACTACTGTTGCGTGCTCAATGTGTGAAAAATAAATAAGCAAGAAGGTAGAGAGAGCACTCAGAACATGCAAGCATACATGGTCTTACAGCAAGTAGTAAGTATATTTCATTCGTTTTTTCCACAGAGACTTATTTTTAGCTATTCACGAAGTGTATTTGTTAAGAAAGAAGGGGTGGATTTGATGGGGTAAATTTGGTTTTTAATTGCCTACTTCCTACCGAACATATAAAGGAATGCAACATAAACAAATGAAAGTTGAAATTAGACTCAACGGACAAGAGATGGAATTAATAAACGAAGAAGAAAACAGCTAAACAGAATGGTAACTTAGCAGAATTGCGGACACCGCAATGTTATCGCAATTGTAAAAACAGCAAACGTGTGTAAAATGGAGAATTAAGGGCTACTAACGACTATCCTATAGGCATTTTAATACGATTCCCAAGCATTAGATCAACTCTCTATGCATCAAACTCACTCTATCTCATGTATCGTCCGATTCCATGCATTAGATTCTTTAGTTTACTCAACTCAAAGTAAGGTCTTAAGCATCTTGTTAAAACAGAAGTGTTTAGTTTGTACTAGGGAAACGCCTATTCCTAGGCCGTTTCCTGGTTACCATGAAAGGCTAGCATGATTATACGACTCTGAACTCTTACTCCTTCCAGAGGTTAGGAGTTCTTTGGACAAAATGGATGGCCAATCGAAATTGCCCGTGGAATGAAGCTTACATACAATCAATGCTTCGAAAGCTATCCTACATGCTTGGTTCACGTTTTTTAGCCTATAGTTCTGTCATTAGCATGCCCCTAAGTGACTTAGCTACTCATGGATATATAGAGAACAGAAGTATAAGATAAAACAGACATGCTTAGAAGGGAAATGTACTCAAAACAGTGAGACAAAACCGTAGCAGCAGAAGATGGAAACTGTGAAATGAAGACTTGTAATTTGATTACTTTGAATGTTTGAACGAACAAAGGGAAACTTAAAGTAAATAATCCAAAGACAGAAAGCAACGAAATGAAGTAGACTAATCACTAAACCAGAAGCGATAACTAAACAATGCTGGAAATGAGAAAGGAAAGACAAAAAGCAGTAAATGGTGCTTGAAAGCCTCGTTGCAGTCGCCTCGAATGAAGGATCAAAAAGATCAGCCTTGCTTGGATGAATCCAATCAGGAGAGAAGAAGAATCTCCTCTCCTTCCTATCAGATTATCGATTCCAACAGCTGAGCTTCGCAAACCAGCAGACGGCAAAGGAAAACAGGAGAAAAGATGGACTGCGAGAAGACTTCTACGCTTTCGGATGATGATTGAACCTCCGACTTTGACCCCCTTTTATAGTAGTTTGCAGGTGCGTTTGGGCCAAGGAGAACCATCAATCTTCAACGTCGTATATCAGAATGGATGGAGGAGAAAGAATGAATCCCTGAAATCACGGAAATTAACAGAAAAAGATCAGTCAACTTACGGTTTTCACTTGAATAATTGCGGCTTCAGCAATGTTTTCGCAATGCTGTCGCAATGCAGTTTTTTTCATTCTTTTCCTTCGGTTTTCAACCCTTTTCTTTCCTATTGTGCATAAGTCCTAATTTAGCTACCTTCTTCTCATTCTCATATTTAAGCATAGGTTTAGGCTAAATGCTATCAAAAACACCTAAAAGTGTACATCTTCTTAAGCTAAATGGGTCCTAAATAAGTCACTTTCAGAGACTTAACACACCCCCAAACTTAAGGTTTTGCTTGTCCTCAAGCATACTAAGGACTTAACTAGGCTGCTGTTTCACCTTCTTTAACCACCTACTGACTCCCCTATATCCCTATCTATAGCACTGCTGTCCTGTGACACCCTTCTAAGCTTAAAACTACCCTCTTATCTAGCTTCTTCTGACTTCGCCTGCCTCACACTCCATCTGCTTTTATTAACTCCCTACAGCTGATCTACTTGCTTTTGTCACATCATGCCACTATCCCTAAGGTTTCAAATTCTGCCTAGCTTTACCTCAGACTCAGTACATGCTTCTAGCTTTATTTTTAACTTGTCTAGGATTCCTTAGAGTCATGCCAGTCTTAGTATTAACGGTGCCAGTAGTACTTTTAAAGAACAACCTAAACCCTGGCATCACTACATTGGATATACACTCATCTCCCTAAACAACCCTACAAGTTACAACTTTGTGCTTAGCTAATTGAGGATCAGAGTTCTTTTTAAATAGGACATCTAAGCCACAAAGTTATAACTCCTAGGTATACATTCTTCTTCCCTATTCTTTTTCCCTTTTTCTTACTTAGGTGGGGCCTCTCCTTTGGTTGCCTTTTGATGCAATGCCACTTGTGGGTCACACACTTGGCACTGATTACTTAGCAACCTCAGAGAGACCCCCCTCTTTATTCTATTTTTCATTTTTTTTTCAGTTCATCATTTTTTTGTAAAGGAGAAGAAGAATGCTTATGTTTCTAAGGGAGAGAGGAATGTTCCTAGGTCTAGGGTGGCCTCCCCCAAACTTCAACTACTCATTGTCCCCAATGAGTGTCTGAGGTGGCACACCCCCAAACTATCCTAGAAGCATCTAGTCTAAGGTAAAACAAAGAGAATCTAAAGCCCTAGGCATAGACAGAACATTTAAAAGAAAATATCACAGCAGCAGTAATTAAAAAAAAACAGACAGTTAAGGGCTTAAAGTTGTGCATGCTGAGCTTTTTAGAGGTTGATTTAAACTAGCAAAGGGTGTCCTATGACACTCATCCAGCATGCTTTTAGATAAGCTATATATGGTAGTCATGAAAGCAGCAAAAGATGGAATTTAAACAGATCACAGCCTAGCTAAACAGACAGTCCAAAACATGCTTTCAGTCATGAAAATTGCGGGTACCGCAATTATTTCGCAATTAGATCAGGGCAGATATAACAGTGATTAAGGCCCCTATGCATGCTTTTTCCAGTCATTCAAGCTATACAAAAATGAAACTAAACTAATCTACCTATTCAACTACCATCAGACTACACTAAACAAATTTAAACAGCAAAAATAAAGAATTAAAGACAGACCAAATATTAACTCAAAACAGCAGAATTCACATGGTTCGACGAAAAGCAGTTTGATTATTTTTTTATTTTTTTTTTTAAGGAACAGAAATACTCCCTTGTCAATCTGCCTCATATGGATATTCTTCAATGTTTCGAGGCATCACTTTTGCTCCTTTAAGATACTTAAGTCTTGATTTACGGGGTCGGACATTCTGCCACACCTTGAATTTGTTGATTCTTTCAAAGAGACTGCATGTTATAACATCCCAAGGTTTGTACTTTCTGTGCGTTGGTTTTGTTTCTACAATATTTGCTACAACATAGCTTTGATGCGATGAGACTTCTTTTTCTGGCACAACTCTTTCTAACTCCTTCAGCTGGAGCATTTGTGGTGGTGGTGGCTCAACTCTTGCATTGGTGGAGAAGCTTGCTACAACCTCGAACATTTCAAATTCTTGTTCCTCAAGCAGCGCATTAGTCTCTTTGGCCTCATCCAGCACAATTTCATTTTTCTCAACTTTCACCAACTCCACCATTTCATATGGAGATTCCATTGGATCACTCTTCTCAAATTCGAAGGTAACAAAAGATTCATCATCATAAAAATCGAACATCTGAGGGCATGGTGGTAGTGATTTTGCTATAACAAGTAGCTCTTGTAAGTCATTTGTGAGCTGAGCTAATTGCACATCCATTCTCCTCATGGATGCATTATTCCTTTCCATGAATTCTATCCATAGTGCCTTCAAAGTGGGTGATAATTCTTCACTTGGAGTTGGGGCATAATGTTGATAGTTTTCATGTTGGGGGAACTCTTCATAATGAGCAATTTGCACATGCTCTTCCCAAGGATTATTTGAGAGTTGCCACTGATCATGTTCACACATGTACGAATAATGGTTGTCATAGCTTTGTTGATATTGCCTCTCTTGATAATTCAATGTTGGGCAATTCTCCAAGTTATGATTATCCCCACAATAAGCACATGGCTGGTAAAATCCTTCAAACTGTTGTGGTCAAACTCGTCCTCCAATTAAGTTCTGCAGCGTATTCATTTACTTTGTCGTACCCATACGTTTTCCACCTGCAAAGTTTCTCTCTGTTGCGAGTTGAGGTTTGGAAACTCTTTCATAAACTAGCTTGATAGTACCTGTAAAGGAAATGAAAGAAGATTAGCTCCAATAGATATTAAGAGTTGGTTTTCTAACTTAACAAACTTCGTTTTCACTTAAAATAAATCCCCGGCAGCGGCGCCAAAAACTTGTTGCGTGCTCAATGTGTGAAAAATAAATAAGCAAGAAGGTAAAGAGAGCACTCAGAACATGCAAGCATACATGGTCTTACAGCAAGTAGTAAGTATATTTCATTCGTTTTTTCCACAGACTTATTTTTAGCTATTCACGAAGTGTATTTGTTAAGAAAGAAGGGGTGGATTTGATGGGGTAAATTTGGTTTTTAATTGCCTACTTCCTACCGAACATATAAAGGAATGCAACATAAACAAATGAAAGTTGAAATTAGACTCAACGGACAAGAGATGGAATTAATAAACGAAGAAGAAAACAGCTAAACAGAATGGTAACTTAGCAGAATTGCGGACACCGCAATGTTATCGCAATTGTAAAAACAGCAAACGTGTGTAAAATGGAGAATTAAGGGCTACTAACGACTATCCTATAGGCATTTTAATACGATTCCCAAGCATTAGATCAACTCTCTATGCATCAAACTCACTCTATCTCATGTATCGTCCGATTCCATGCATTAGATTCTTTAGTTTACTCAACTCAAAGTAAGGTCTTAAGCATCTTGTTAAAACAGAAGTGTTTAGTTTGTACTAGGGAAACGCCTATTCCTAGGCCGTTTCCTGGTTACCATGAAAGGCTAGCATGATTATACGACTCTGAACTCTTACTCCTTCCAGAGGTTAGGAGTTCTTTGGACAAAATGGATGGCCAATCGAAATTGCCCGTGGAATGAAGCTTACATACAATCAATGCTTCGAAAGCTATCCTACATGCTTGGTTCACGTTTTTTAGCCTATAGTTCTGTCATTAGCATGCCCCTAAGTGACTTAGCTACTCATGGATATATAGAGAACAGAAGTATAAGATAAAACAGACATGCTTAGAAGGGAAATGTACTCAAAACAGTGAGACAAAACCGTAGCAGCAGAAGATGGAAACTGTGAAATGAAGACTTGTAATTTGATTACTTTGAATGTTTGAACGAACAAAGGGAAACTTAAAGTAAATAATCCAAAGACAGAAAGCAACGAAATGAAGTAGACTAATCACTAAACCAGAAGCGATAACTAAACAATGCTGGAAATGAGAAAGGAAAGACAAAAAGCAGTAAATGGTGCTTGAAAGCCTCGTTGCAGTCGCCTCGAATGAAGGATCAAAAAGATCAGCCTTGCTTGGATGAATCCAATCAGGAGAGAAGAAGAATCTCCTCTCCTTCCTATCAGATTATCGATTCCAACAGCTGAGCTTCGCAAACCAGCAGACGGCAAAGGAAAACAGGAGAAAAGATGGACTGCGAGAAGACTTCTACGCTTTCGGATGATGATTGAACCTCCGACTTTGACCCCCTTTTATAGTAGTTTGCAGGTGCGTTTGGGCCAAGGAGAACCATCAATCTTCAACGTCGTATATCAGAATGGATGGAGGAGAAAGAATGAATCCCTGAAATCACGGAAATTAACAGAAAAAGATCAGTCAACTTACGGTTTTCACTTGAATAATTGCGGCTTCAGCAATGTTTTCGCAATGCTGTCGCAATGCAGTTTTTTTCATTCTTTTCCTTCGGTTTTCAACCCTTTTCTTTCCTATTGTGCATAAGTCCTAATTTAGCTACCTTCTTCTCATTCTCATATTTAAGCATAGGTTTAGGCTAAATGCTATCAAAAACACCTAAAAGTGTACATCTTCTTAAGCTAAATGGGTCCTAAATAAGTCACTTTCAGAGACTTAACAACTACCTCTTTCATAGAGGGGTTTAGCCTACGTTGGTGATCTACCCTAGGTGTGTGCTCTTCCTCTAGTATAATTTTGTGCATGCAATAAGAAGGGCTAATGCCTCGAATATCAGCAATAGTCCATGCTATAGCCTTCCTATGTTGCTTAAGCAGTAAAATCAGTTCAACCTTATGCTTTTCACTTAATTTAGAAGAAATGATAACAGGCAGAGTTTCATTACTTCCTAGATATGCATACTTGAGGTGAGTAGGTAGTGGTTTCAGTTCTAAAACAGGTGGATGCTCAATGGAGGGCTTTAAAGGATTCACAGATCTATCAGTTAAATCTATATTCATACATACATGTTGTGGTTTATCTACAGGCATATCCATTATGTCAGATACATTCAAGTCAGCTACATCTAATTGTACATATTCATTAGCATGCTTAGTTAATAATACATGCTCCAATTGTTCCTCCATCAAGGAGTCTACTACGTCCATGCTAGCACAGGATTCAAGGTCAGAGGGGTACCTTAAAGCTTTATATACACTAAACTTCACCTCTTCATCATGAACCCTCATAGTAAGCTCACCTTTTTGGACGTCTATAAGTGCCCTACCTGTGGCTAGAAATGGTCTACCCAGCAGGATGGGGACCTCCTTGTCTGCCTCATAGTCCAGGACAATGAAATCTGCAAGGAAAATAAATTTGTCAACTTTCACTAGAATATCCTCAATCTTACCTTCAGGGTATGCGATGGATCTGTCTGCTAGTTGTAAAGTGACAGTGGTTGGACGTGCTTCTCCTATTCCCAACTGGCGGAATAGGGACAGGGGCATGAGATTTATGCTGGCGCCCAGGTCACAAAGCGCTCTGCCCACGTGCTTGCCTCCAAGTTCTACAGGTAAGGTGAAGGAACCAGGATCCTTCTCCTTCTTGGGCAGCTTGTTCTGGAGGATGGCACTGCACTCCTCAGTGAGGTTTACTGTTTCAAACTCACCAATTATTTTTTTGTTAGTAATGATGTCCTTCAAAAACTTTACATAAGAAGGCATAGACTGTAAAACTTCTACAAAAGGAATGTTAACATGCACTTGCTTAAGAATTTCTAAGAATTTATTAAAATGAACTTCCTGTTCCTGCTTCTTCTTAAGCCTTCGAGGGTATGGAGGTGGTGGCACATATGCAGGCACGTCAGGGCGCTTTAGGATAGGTGGAGGCCTTGGAATTTCTTCTATTTCCTCAATAATTGGCTCTAGCCTGGCTCCTGATGTGCTAGTTGGTGGTGGACCTTGGGTTGGCAGAGACTCCAGTGGAGCACTAGACTCAGTGTTCTCTACTCTCTTTGGTGTGTCCTTTGTGTTGCTCACCAAGGGTCTACCACTTCTAAGTTCAATTGCTTGAACTTGTTCTTTACCATCTCTCCTTGGTACCTCGGTGTCAGCAGGGAGTCTACCTTGGGGCCTACTCTTGAGTTCATTGGCTAATTGGCCTATTTGGTTTTCTAGGCTCCTAAGAGTAGCTTGCTGGCTTTGAAGCGTAGCATCATTCTTAGCTATATATTCCTTGAGTAAGTTTTCTACAGAAGATCCTACAGGTTGATTGTATGGTTTTTGGTACATTGACTGATTATGTTGGGGAGTGAAACCAGGTGTTCCACTCGGTCTAGGTTGGTTAGGATTTTGGTTAATGTTTTGTTGGCCACCCCATGACAGATTTGGGTGGTTCCTCCAACCAGGGTTGTAAGTATTGGAGTAGGGGTTATTCCTAGGCTGCTGCTGGCTCCCAACATAGCAGACTGAGGATGGATTCCCAGGGCAGTATTCATATGGGTGCCCTTCCCCACAGAATCCACAGATAAGTGCCTCGCCTTGACTTGGTTGGGTGCCCATTGACATGGCTGTGGCGGTATTGGCACTGGTTTGGAGATTGGCCTGAGCCATTTGCTTAACTAAGTTGGTCAGGGCGTTTATTTGGGTGCTCATGGCGCTTAGAGCATCCTTGTCTTGAGCTCTAGTTGGCTCTACTGGATCATCTGACCACCTACAGTGAGATGTTGAGATCTTCTCCAAGATCTCATAAGCTTCGTTGTAACTCTTGGACAACATGGAACCTCCAGCAGACGAGTTTAGAACTTGTCTGGTGCTGGGGTTGCATCCTTTAAAGAAGACTTCTATTTGGATACACCATGGAATACCATGGTGTGGACATTTAATGAGAAGGTCTTTGAATCTTGTCCAAGCTTCGTGAAGAGACTCACTCGGAGCTTGTTTGAATTTGATGATATCATTACGAAAGGTCGAATTCCTATCTGGTGGGAAATATTTGACTAGGAATTTTTCTGCTAAGTCTGTCCAATTAAGGACAGATCCTGAGGGTAATGAATTTAACCACGTTTTGGCTTTGTCCCTCAAAGAGTAAGGGAACAGATATAGCCTCAGGGCTTCTTGGGACACTCCAGGAATGAGGAAGGTATCACTGACTCCTAGGAAGTTCCTAAGGTGGTTATGGGGGTCCTCATTTTCTATTCCAAAGAATTGTCCCACAGTGGACAACATTTGGAACATCACTGGTTTTAACTCGAATGAGTTGGCAGTGATTTCAGGACGGATTATGCTGGGGTTCAGCTCCCCAGGCATAGGTACTAGGTACGAAAGGATGGCGCTATCCTTGTCATTCGCTATTTCAATGGGATTGCGAGTGACAGGCACCAGGTTTTGATCTATTCCAGCCATTTCTTCTTGAGTGGATTGCGGAGACTCTGCGGTTTCAGCAATTATTTGAGGTAAAAGGGGTTGTTTAAAGAGACGTTTCTTGGCTCTATTTCTAGCTTTAAATAATCTCTCAGGCTCAGGGTTGAACTCTAGATCACTACTTGGAGTCTCATTCATAAACTACCCTAAATGGTACCTGAAGAAGAAATGAAGATGGATCAAATTCAATGGAAAATAACTTGGTGTTTCAGACTTAACAAACTTCGTTTTCACTTAAAATAAGTCCCCGGCAGCGGCGCCAAAAACTTGTTGCGTGCTCAATGTGTTAAAGATAAATAAGCAAGAAGGTAGAGAGAGCACTCAGAACATGCAAGCATACATGGTCTCACAGCAAGTAGTAAGTATATTTCATTCGTTTTTTCCACAGAGACTCATTTTTAGCTATTCATGAAGTGTATTTGTTAAGAAAGAAGGGGTGGATTTGATGGGGTAAAATTGGTTTTTAATTATCTAATTTTTGCTGAATGTGTAAAGGAATGCAACATAAACAAATGCGAGTTGAAATTAGACTCAAAAGACAAGAGATGGAATTAATAAACGAAGAAGAAAACAGCTAAACAGAATGATAACTTAGCAGAATTGCGGACACCGCAATTTTACCGCAATTGTAAAAACAGCAAACGTGTGTAAAATGGAGAATTAAGGGCTACTAATGACTATCCTATAGGCATTTTTATACGATTCTCAAGCACTGGATCTACTCTCTATGCATCAAACTCACTCTATCTCATGTATCGTCCGATTCCATGCATTAGATTCTTTAGTTTACTCTGCTCAAAGTAAGGTCTTAAGCATCTTGTTAAAACAGAAGTGTTTAGTTTGTACTAGGGAAACGCCTATTCCTAGGCCGTTTCCCGGTTACCATGAAAGGCTAGCATGATTATACGACTCTGAACTCTTACTCCTTCCAGAGGTTAGGAGTTCTTTGGACAAAATGGATGGCCAATCGAAATTGCCCGTGGGATGAAGCTTACATACAATCAATGCTTTGAAAGCTATCCTACATGCTTGGTTCACGTTTTTTAGCCTATAGTTCTGTCATTAGCATGCCCCTAAGTGACTTAGCTACTCATGGATATATAGAGAACAAAAGTATAAGATAAAACAGACATGCTTAAAAGGGAAATGTACTCAACACAGTAAGACAAAACCGTAGCAGCAGAAGATGGAAACTGTGAAATGAAGACTTGTAATTTGATTACTTTGAATGTTTGAACGAACAAAGGGACACTTAAAGTAAATAATCCAAAGACAGAAAGCAACGAAATGAAGTAGACTAATCACTAAACCAGAAGCGATAACTAAACAATACTGGAAATGAGAAAGGAAAGACAAAAAGCAGTAAATGGTGCTGGAAAGCCTCGTTGCAGTCGCCTCGAATGAAGGGGATGAAGGTCAGCCTTGCTTGGATGAATCCAATCGAGAGAGAAGAAGAATCTCCTCTCCTTCCTATCAGATTATCGATTCCAACAGCTGAGACTCTCACTCCAACAGACGGCAAAGGAAAACAGGGAGAAAAGGTGGACTGCGAGAAGACTCTACGCTTTCGGATGATGCTTGAACCTCCGACTTTGGCCCCCTTTTATAGTAGTTTGCAGGTGCGTTTGGGCCAAGGAGAACCATCAATCTTCAACGTCATATATCAGAATGGATGGAGGAGAAAGAACGAATCCCTGAAATTACGGACATTAACAGAAAAGGATCAGTCAACTTACGGTTTTCACTTGAATAATTGCGGCTTCAGCAACGTTTTCGCAATGCTGTCGCAATGCAGTTTTTTTCATTCTTTTCCTTCGGTTTTCAACCCTTTTCTTTCCTATTGTGCATAAGTCCTAATCTAGCTACCTTCTTCTCATTCTCATATTTAAGCATAGGTTTAGGCTAAATGCTATAAAAAACACCTCAAAGTGTACATCTTCTTAAGCTAAATGGGTCCTAAATAAGTCACTTTTAGAGACTTAACACCTGGGCGCCAGCATAAACCTCATGCCCCTATCACTATTCCGCCAGTTAGGAATAGGAGAAGCACGTCCAACCACTGTCACTTTACAACTAGCAGACAGATCCATTGCATACCCTGAAGGTAAGATTGAGGATATTCTAGTGAAAGTTGACAAATTTATTTTCCTTGCAGATTTCATTATCCTGGATTATGAAGCAGACAAGGAGGTCCCCATCCTGTTAGGCAGACCATTTCTAGCCACAGGTAGGGCACTGATAGACGTCCAAAAAGGTGAGCTCACTATGAGGGTTCATGATGAAGAGGTGAAATTTAGTGTGTATAAAGCTTTAAGGTACCCCTCTAACCTTGAATCCTGTGCTAGTATGGACGTTGTAGATTCTTTAATGGAAGAACAATTGGAGCATGTATTATTAACCAAGCATGCTAATGAATATGTAGGATTAGAATTAACTGATTTAAACATAGCTGAGATAATGGACATATCTGTAAATAACCCTCAGCATGTTTGTATGAATATTGACTTAACTGATAGAGCCTTGAATCCTTTAAAGCCATCCATTGAGCATCCACCTGTATTAGAATTAAAACCTCTCCCCACTCACCTCAAGTATGCATATTTAGGGAATAATGAGACTTTGCCTGTAATTATTTCTTCTAAGCTAAGTGAAAAGCATGAGGTTGAATTAATATTACTACTTAAGCAACATAGGAAGGCTATTGCATGGACTATTGCTGATATTAGAGGCATTAGCCCTTCTTATTGCATGCATAAGATTATACTAGAGGAAGAGCACACACCTAGAGTAGATCATCAACGTAGGCTGAATCCCTCTATGAAAGAGGTAGTTAAGAAAGAAATAATTAAATGGTTAGATGCTGGTGTGATCTTTCCCATAGCTAGTAGTCAGTGGGTGAGCCCTATACAGTGTGTACCTAAGAAGGGTGGGATGACTGTGGTAGTCAATGAGAACAATGAACTGATTCCAACTAGGACTGTCACAGGATGGAGAGTTTGCATGGATTATAGGAAGCTCAATAAAGAGACCAAGAAAGACCATTTCCCTCTACCATTTATTGACCAAATGTTAGACAGAATAGCTGGTAGAGCCTACTACTGTTTTTTAGACGGTTATTCAGGTTATAACCAGATCACTATAGACCCTAAGGATCAAGAGAAGACCACCTTCACTTGCCCTTTTGGAACTTTTGCCTTTCGCAGAATGCCTTTTGGCTTATGCAATGCACCGGCAACTTTCCAAAGGTGCATGTTGGCAATCTTCTCTGATTTGGATGAGTCCATGATAGAGATATTCATGGATGATTTCTCAGTCTTTGGGGATTCATTTACAAACTGTCTAGAGAATTTAGGACAGGTCTTGGCTAGGTGTGAGGAGACCAACCTAGTCATAAATTGGGAAAAGTGCCATTTCATGGCGGATGAGGGGATTGTCTTAGGTCATAGAGTGTCAAGGGCAGGTGTAGAAGTTGACAGGGCAAAGATAGAAATCATAGAGAAGTTGGTAGAGCCTCAGAATGTCAAGGCCATTAGAAGTTTCTTAGGGCATGCTGGCTTCTACAGAAGGTTCATTAAGGACTTTTCTAAGATAGCCAAGCCTCTGTGTGAGCTTCTAGAGCTAAATAGGCCATTCATCTTCTCTAAGGAATGTTTAGTAGCTTGGAAAACCCTTAAGGAAGCACTAGTCACAGCACCTATTATAGTAGGACCAGATTGGGATCTCCCATTTGAGATGTTATATGATGCTAGTGACTATGCTGTAGGGGTTATGTTAGGACAGAAGATTGACAAGCTAACACACCCTGTATACTATGCTAGTAAAACCCTGAATGAGGCTCAATGTAATTATACAACTACTGAGAAAGAGATGCTTGCTGTAGTGTTTGCTTGTGAGAAATTTAGAAACTATATTGTAGGCACTAGGACAATTGTGTATACTGACCATTCTGCCTTAAAGTATCTCATGAGGAAGACTGATGCTAAGCCTAGGTTGATTAGGTGGGTGTTATTGCTGCAGGAATTTGATTTGGACATTCGAGACAAGAAAGGATGTGAAAATGTGGTTGCGGATCACCTTTCTCGATTGCAGCACAATTGCGAAAAAATTGCGGAACCCGCAATTTCTGATGCTTTTATTGATGAACATGTCTTTGTATTGACTCATCGTGATAACGATGAGGAACCTTGGTTTGCTGACATTGCTAACTTCCTTGCATCACAGGTATTACCAGTTTTCAAGGGAGGACAAGAGAAGAAGAGGTTCCTCCATGAAGCAAGGAAATTCATCTGGGATGACCCCACACTTTACAAAACATGTGCTGACGGCTTGCTAAGGAAGTGTGTTTCAGCTGCTGAGGCGAAGTCTGTGCTGCAGCACTGTCACACAGCTCCTTATGGTGGACACTTTGGTGGCCAAAGAACAGCTGCAAAGGTATTTCAGAGTGGCTACTATTGGCCAACGATCTTCAAGGATGCCCACAACTATGATGAATGCCAAAGAACAGGTAACCTCAGTCGCAAGGACGAAATGCCTCTCACCTACATCTTAGAGTTGGAGCTCTTTGATGTATGGGGCATTGACTTCATGGGACCATTTCCTCCATCGTCAGGTAACCTTTACATTTTGGTAGCAGTAGATTACGTATCCAAGTGGGTAGAGGCCATAGCATGTCCCAATAATGATGCTAAAACCGTAATAAAATTCTTGCATAGGCACATTTTTACTAGGTTTGGAACACCTCGTGCTATCATTAGTGATGAGGGGATGTTAAGTCTCTGAAAGTGACTTATTTAGGACCCATTTAGCTTAAGAAGATGTACACTTTTAGGTGTTTTTGATAGCATTTAGCCTAAACCTATGCTTAAATATGAGAATGAGAAGAAGGTAGCTAAATTAGGACTTATGCACAATAGGAAAGAAAAGGGTTGAAAACCGAAGGAAAAGAATGAAAAAAACTGCATTGCGACAGCATTGCGAAAACATTGCTGAAGCCGCAATTATTCAAGTGAAAACCGTAAGTTGACTGATCTTTTTCTGTTAATTTCCGTGATTTCAGGGATTCGTTCTTTCTCCTCCATCCATTCTGATATATGACGTTGAAGATTGATGGTTCTCCTTGGCCCAAACGCACCTGCAAACTACTATAAAAGGGGGTCAAAGTCGGAGGTTCAAGCATCATCCGAAAGCGTAGAAGTCTTCTCGCAGTCCATCTTTTCTCCTGTTTTCCTTTGCCGTCTGCTGGTTTGCGAAGCTCAGCTGTTGGAATCGATAATCTGATAGGAAGGAGAGGAGATTCTTCTTCTCTCCTGATTGGATTCATCCAAGCAAGGCTGATCTTTTTGATCCTTCATTCGAGGCGACTGCACGAGGCTTTCAAGCACCATTTACTGCTTTTTGTCTTTCCTTTCTCATTTCCAGCATTGTTTAGTTATCGCTTCTGGTTTAGTGATTAGTCTACTTCATTTCGTTGCTTTCTGTCTTTGGATTATTTACTTTAAGTTTCCCTTTGTTCGTTCAAACATTCAAAGTAATCAAATTACAAGTCTTCATTTCACAGTTTCCATCTTCTGCTGCTACGCTTTTGTCTTACTGTTTTGAGTACATTTCCCTTCTAAGCATGTCTGTTTTATCTCATACTTCTGTTCTCTATATATCCATGAGTAGCTAAGTCACTTAGGGGCATGCTAATGACAGAACTATAGGCTAAAAAACGTGAACCAAGCATGTAGGATAGCTTTCGAAGCATTGATTGTATGTAAGCTTCATTCCACGGGCAATTTCGATTGGCCATCCATTTTGTCCAAAGAACTCCTAACCTCTGGAAGGAGTAAGAGTTCAGAGTCGTATAATCATGCTAGCCTTTCATGGTAACCAGGAAACGGCCTAGGAATAGGCGTTTCCCTAGTACAAACTAAACACTTCTGTTTTAACAAGATGCTTAAGACCTTACTTTGAGTTGAGTAAACTAAAGAATCTAATGCATGGAATCGGACGATACATGAGATAGAGTGAGTTTGATGCATAGAGAGTTGATCTAATGCTTGGGAATCGTATTAAAATGCCTATAGGATAGTCGTTAGTAGCCCTTAATTCTCCATTTTACACACGTTTGCTGTTTTTACAATTGCGATAACATTGCGGTGTCCGCAATTCTGCTAAGTTACCATTCTGTTTAGCTGTTTTCTTCTTCGTTTATTAATTCCATCTCTTGTCTTTTGAGTCTAATTTCAACTTGCATTTGTTTATGTTGCATTCCTTTACACCTTCAGCAAAACTTAGATAATTAAAAACCAATTTTACCCCATCAAATCCACCCCTTCTTTCTTAACAAAAACACTTCGTGAATAGCTAAAAATAAGTCTCTGTGGGAAAACGAATGAAAAAATACTCATTACTTGCTATAAGATCATGTATGCTTGCATGTTCTGAGTGCTCTCTCTCTCTTATTGCTTATTCTTATTAACACATTGAGCACGCAACAAGTTTTTGGCGCCGCTGCCGGGGACTTATTTTAAGTGAAAACGAAGTCTGTTAAGTTTGAAAAAACAAGTTTATTGCTTATTGAAGCTGATCTGTTTCATTTCTTTTGCAGGTACTATTGGGTTAGTTTATGAGTGAGCCTTCAAGTAGATATCTAGAGTTCAATCCTGAGCCTGAGAGACTACTTAGAGCTAGAAACAAAGCGAAGAAACGACTCTTTAAACAACCTCCTATACCTCAAATCATACCTGAAATCGAAGAAATGGACGAGATAGTTCCAAATCAGGTACCTGTCATTCGCAACCCCATCGAAATAGCGAATGACAAGAATAGTGCCATTCTTTCATATTTAGTACCTATGCCTGGGGAGCTGAACCCCAGCATAATCCGTCCTGAGATCACTGCCAACTCATTCGAGTTAAACCCAGTGATGTTCCAAATGTTGTCCACTGTGGGACAATTCTTTGGAATAGAAAATGAGGACCCCCACAACCATCTTAGGAACTTCTTAGGAGTTAGTGATACCTTCATCATCCCTGGAGTTTCCCAAGAAGCCTTGAGGCTATACTTGTTCCCTTACTCTTTGAGGGACAAAGCCAAAACATGGTTGAACTCATTACCCTCTGGATCTGTCCTTAATTGGACAGATTTAGCAGAAAAATTCCTAGTCAAATACTTCCCACCTGATAGGAATTCTACCTTTCGTGATGACATAGTTAAATTCAAACAAGCTGATAATGAATCTCTTCACGAAGCTTGGACAAGGTTCAAAGACCTTCTTCTCAAATGTCCACATCATGGCATCCCATGGTGTATCCAAATAGAGGTCTTTTTCAAAGGATGCAACCCCAGCACTAGGCAAGTCTTAAATTCATCTGCTGGTGGTTCCATGTTGTCCAAGAGTTACAACGAGGCCTATGAGATCTTGGAGAAAATCTCAGCATCTCACTGTAGGTGGTCAGATGATCCAGTTGAGCCAACTAGGGCTCAAGACAAGGATGCTCTAAGTGCAATGAGCACCCAAATAAATGCCCTGACCAACTTAGTTAAGCAAATGGCTCAAGCCAATCTCCAAACAAGTGCCAACACCGCTACCGCCATGTCAATGGGCACCCAAACAAGTCAAGGTGAGACACTTGTATGTGGATTCTGTGGGGAAGGGCACCCATATGAATACTGCCCTGGGAATCCATCCTCAGTCTGCTACATTGGAAGCCAGCAGCAGCCTAGGAACAACCCCTATTCCAATACTTACAACCCTGGTTGGAGGAACCACCCAAACCTGTCATGGGGTGGCCAACAAAATGCTAACCAAAATCCTAACCAGCCTAGACCGAGTGGAACACCTGGTTTCACTCCCCAACATAACCAATCAATGTATCAAAAACCATACAACCAACCTGTAGGATCTTCTGTAGAAAACTTACTCAAGGAATACATAGCTAAGAATGATGCTACTCTTCAAAGCCAGCAAGCTACTCTTAGGAGCCTAGAGAACCAAATAGGCCAATTAGCCAATGAACTCAAGAGTAGGCCCCAAGGTAGACTCCCTGCTGACACTGAGGTACCAAGGAGAGATGGTAAAGAACAAGTTCAAGCAATTGAACTCAGAAGTGGTAGACCCTTGGTAAGCAACACAAAGGACACACCAAAGAGAGTAGAGAACACTGAGTCTAGTGCTCCACTGGAGTCTCTGCCAAACCAAGGTCCACCACCAACAAGCACATCAGGAGCCAGGCTAGAGCCAATTATTGAGGAGATAGAAGAAATTCCAAGGCCTCCACCTATCCTAAGGCGCCCTGACGTGCCTGCATATGTGCCACCACCTTCATATCCTCGAAGGCTTAAGAAGAAGCAGGAACAGGAAGTGCATTTTAATAAATTCTTAGAAATTCTTAAGCAAGTGCATGTCAACATTCCTTTTGTAGAAGTTTTACAGTCTATGCCTTCCTATGTGAAGTTTTTGAAGGACATTATTACTAACAAAAAAATAATTGGTGAGTTTGAAACAGTAAACCTCACTGAGGAGTGCAGTGCCATACTCCAAAACAAGTTGCCCAAGAAGGAGAAGGATCCTGGTTCCTTCACCTTACCTGTAGAACTTGGAGGCAAGCACGTGGGCAGAGCGCTTTGTGACCTGGGCGCCAGCATAAACCTTATGCCCCTATCACTATTCCGCCAGTTGGGAATAGGAGAAGCACGTCCAACCACTGTCACCTTACAATTAGCAGACAGATCCATTGCATATCCAGAAGGTAAAATTGAGGATATTTTAGTAAAGGTTGACAAGTTTATTTTCCTTGCAGATTTCATTATCCTGGATTATGAAGCAGACAAGGAGGTCCCCATCCTGCTAGGCAGACCATTTCTAGCCACAGGTAGGGCACTTATAGACGTCCAAAAAGGTGAGCTCACTATGAGGGTTCATGATGAAGAGGTGAAATTTAGTGTGTATAAAGCTTTAAGGTACCCCTCTGACTTTGAATCCTGTGCTAGCATGGACGTAGTAGACTCCTTGATGGAGGAACAATTGTAGCATGTATTATTAACTAAGCATGCTAATGAATATGTACAATTAGATGTAGCTGACTTGAATGTATCTGACATAATGGATATGCCTGTAGATAAACCACAACATGTATGTATGAATATAGACCTAACTGATAGATCTGTGAATCCTTTAAAGCCATCCATTGAGCATCCACCTGTTTTAGAACTGAAACCACTACCCACTCACCTCAAGTATGCATATCTAGGAAGTAATGAAACTCTGCCTGTTATCATTTCTTCTAAATTAAGTGAAAAGCATGAGGTTGAACTGATTTTACTGCTTAAGCAACATAGGAAGGCTATTGCATGGACTATTGCTGATATTAGAGGCATTAGCCCTTCTTATTGTATGCATAAGATTATACTAGAGGAAGAGCACACACCTAGAGTAGATCACCAACGTAGGCTGAATCCCTCTATGAAAGAGGTAGTTAAGAAAGAAATAATAAAATGGTTAGATGCTGGTGTGATCTTCCCCATAGCTAGTAGTCAGTGGGTGAGCCCTATACAGTGTGTACCTAAAAAGGGCGGGATGACTGTGGTAGTCAATGAGAACAACGAACTGATTCCAACTAGGACTGTCACAGGATGGAGAGTGTGCATGGATTACAGGAAATTAAATAAAGAAACTAAAAAAGACCACTTCCCTCTACCGTTCATTGACCAGATGTTAGACAGAATAGCTGGTAGAGCCTACTATTGTTTCTTAGATGGTTATTCAGGGTATAACCAGATCACTATAGACCCCAAAGACCAAGAAAAGACTACCTTTACTTGCCCTTTTGGAACTTTTGCCTTTCGCAGAATGCCTTTTGGCTTATGCAATGCACCGACAACTTTCCAAAGGTGCATGATGGCAATCTTCTCTGAGTTGGATGAGTCCATGATAGAAATATTCATGGATGACTTCTCAGTCTTTGGGGATTCATTCACCAACTGTCTAGATAATTTAAGACAAGTCTTGGCTAGATGTGAAGAGACTAACTTAGTCCTTAATTGGGAAAAGTGTCACTTCATGGTAGATGAGGGGATTGTCTTAGGTCATAGAGTGTCGAGGGCAGGTGTCGAAGTTGACCAAGCCAAAATTGAGATCATAGAGAAGTTGGTAGAGCCTCAGAATGTCAAGGCCATTAGAAGTTTCTTAGGGCATGCTGGCTTCTACAGAAGGTTCATTAAGGACTTTTCTAAGATAGCCAAGCCTCTGTGTGAGCTTCTAGAATTAAATAGGCCATTCATCTTCTCTAAGGAATGTGAAGTAGCTTGGACCACCCTTAAGAAAGCACTAGTCACAGCCCCTATCATAGTAGGACCAAATTGGGATCTTCCCTTTGAGATGTTATGTGATGCCAGTGACTATGCGGTAGGAGTGATGTTAGGACAGAAGATTGACAAGCTAACACACCCTGTCTATTATGCTAGTAAAACCTTGAATGAGGCTCAATGTAATTATACAACTACTGAGAAAGAGATGCTTGCTGTAGTGTTTGCTTGCGAAAAATTTAGAAACTATATTGTAGGCACTAGGACAATTGTGTACACTGACCATTCTGCCTTGAAGTATCTTATGAGGAAGGCTGATGCTAAGCCTAGGTTGATTAGGTGGGTACTGCTGCTGCAAGAGTTTGATTTGGACATTCGAGACAAGAAAGGATGTGAAAACGTGGTTGCAGATCACCTGTCTCGATTGCAGCACAATTGCGAAAAAATTGCGGAGCCCGCAATTTCTGATGCTTTTATTGATGAACATGTCTTTGCTTTGACTCATCGTGATAACGATGAGGAACCTTGGTTTGCTGACATTGCTAACTTCCGTGCATCACAGGTTTTACCAGTTTTCAAGGGAGGACAAGAGAAGAAGAGGTTCCTTCATGAAGCAAGGAAATTCATATGGGATGACCCCACACTTTACAGAACATGTGCTGACGGCTTGCTAAGGAAGTGTGTTTCAGCTGCTGAAGCGAAGTCTGTGCTGCAGCACTGCCACACAGCTCCTTATGGTGGACACTTTGGTGGCCAAAGAACAGCTGCAAAGGTATTTCAGAGTGGCTACTATTGGCCAACAATCTTCAAGGATGCCCACAACTATGCCCACAGCTGTGATGAATGCCAAAGAACAGGTAACCTCAGTCGAAAGGATGAGATGCCCCTCACCTACATCTTAGAGTTGGAGCTCTTTGATGTGTGGGGCATTGACTTCATGGGGCCATTCCCTCCATCATCAGGTAACCTTTACATATTAGTGGCAGTGGACTATGTGTCCAAGTGGGTAGAAGCCAAAGCATGTCCTAATAATGATGCTAAAACAGTCACCAACTTCTTGCATAGGCACATTTTCACTAGGTTTGGGACACCTCGTGCCATCATTAGTGATGAGGGGTCACATTTCATTAACAAGGCTATGGAGAGAGTATTGGCTAAGTATAACATTAGACATAGAGTAGCCACTCCCTATCACCCACACTCGAATGGACAAGCTGAAATCTCAAATAGGGAAATTAAGAACATCCTAGAAAAAGTGGTCAAACCTAATAGGAAAGACTGGTCCTTCAAGCTTGAGGATGCACTTTGGGCTTATAGGACAGCATATAAGACACCCCTAGGTATGTCTCCTTATAGGCTGGTATATGGCAAGGCTTGTCACTTACCACTTGAGTTAGAAAACAAAGCATTTTGGGCCATGAAGGAATTGAATTTTTGTGTAAAGGATGCAGGAACACTGAGGTCTTTGCAATTACATGAGCTTGATGAGCTTAGACATATGGCCTATGAAAATGCTAAAATGTATAAGGAAAAGACCAAGATTTGGCACGATAGTAGACTTAGAGTTAAGGACTTTAAGAAGGGTCAACTTGTTTTGTTGTTTAACTCACGGTTGAAACTATTTCCAGGGAAACTTAAGTCTAGATGGTCAGGTCCATTTGTGATTACTAATGTGTTTGTTCATGGTGCCATAGAGATAAAGAACTTGCAGCAAGGCCAACCATTCATGGTTAATGGTGCAAGATTGAAGCACTACTATGAGGAAGGAGATGTGAAGACTCTCTCGGCCTTCCTCTTGACTGAAGCGAGACAATGAGAACGAGAGAGGACGAGTGATTGCTGTGCTCGTCAACACAAGGCTCATGCCTTAGTTTATTTTTTCAGCTTTTCCGGTTATCGTTTGTATGTTTTGTTGTGTGATTTTAATTACGAATTTGATGTTGTTTTTATTTTATTTTGTAGGGAATCGAAAGAGGGGATCAAGGAGAGCAATTCCAGCTTTAAAAATCAAGAAACGATCGAGCCAAATAAAAGATACGGACGAGCAAAGTTTGCCATTTAGATGAAAAAAAATCCCTAAAATTGCGCTGGAATTGCAGGATCCGCAAAATATAGCCGTTGGGATTTAGCCGTTTCCTTTATATCCGTTAGAAGGCGCTCGATCGATACGATTCTCTCATTCTCTGAATTCCAGGAAAGCTGCGATTCTCTTCATCTTTGATCCTTCTCTCCAAACCTCCAAGACTCAACAATGGTGTTCACACGGGCTGAAAGATCTGCAGCCAAGAAGAGGGCTGAAGACGCTGCTGAAACAGCTGCGAGGGAAGCACTTCTTACCCTTGCAGATGCTGGTGCTGTACGCACCGGACCTCTTCCCAAACTTTCGATCCGTAGGAAGAAGTGGAGGGTTGTCACAGAAATCCCTGCTGGCCCTTCTGAACCAGCGGGCACGCCCAAGAAGCGCCGGTGGAGTGTCGAGACGGCCGCCGAACCAAGCAAAGCAAAGACTCCCTCTGTGGAGAATCAAGAAACGGATCGTGCGTCCCACGAGTCGACCAAGAAGGGTTCGTCGCCATCTGCATCGCCTGCGCACAGCCCTTCACCATCTGAACCAGTGCAGAGCCCAGAATCACCGCCAGCGCAGAGCCCTGAACTGCCATCTTCGCCACTGAGTTCTGCGCAGACACCGACAGCAGAGCACAATACCACGCCGTCGCACACTTCCCCACAGCCTGATCCTGAATTCCCATATGGGGATTATCAAGAATCAACGCAGGGCAGTGGGGAAGTTGGGGAAGACGAGGTCTTCTCGCCTGCGAGGGAAGCTAGCCCAGAGAGTCCTGCACAGCAGGATGATTCCATGGAAGAGACGTTGGGGGCATGCCTGCAGCAGATCAACATCAAGGCAAGGCTCAGGAAGAAGAAGAAGGCCAAGATTGTCAAGGCCAAGCGATCCAAGAAGCTGAAAAAGAAGAAGGCCAAAAGGGCGCCTTCAGCAGACAAAGAAAGCACTGAGCCTTCACTTAAACGACTCAAGGTTGAGGCTGCCGAGTCAGCCAAGCCAGCAGATAAAGGGAAGGCCAAGCTCTACCCTGAAGATGAGCCTCAGTCAGTGAGGTATGTTTCCTCTGATGCTGAGTCCAGGGGTGCTGAGCTGAGGAAGAGGGAGTTGCTGCACGAGAAAGGCTTCCTCGACCGACCTGTTGACCTGCCGCAGTTCTTGCGCGCAGGAGTGATAAACCACGGTTGGGAGGAATTTTGCAGACCACCCAATCCAGCCTACACGAGCATGGTGTATGATTTCTACGCCAATGTGCTCAGCCCTGAGGATGGCCTGTCTGTGGTCAGAGGGGTAGAAGTGGATTTCTCAGCCAAGGCCATCAACGAAGCCTATGGTCTCAAGGGCCAAACACATACAGATTATGCACGGATTGTTGATGAGCCTACTGAGGCAGTTCTGGAAGAGGCCATTCGGACAATTGGCCAGCCTGAAGCTTCCTGGACCGTGTCACGCAATGGGAGGCACACTCTCATGAGTGCCAACCTCACGGCTAAGGCGGCTGTTTGGTTTTCGTTCGTGAGAAGGAGATTGTCCCCAGTGACTCACGAGACTACAATCAACCAGAGCCGATCGCTGCTGGTGTATGCGATAATGAGAGGTCTCACGATCAACGTGGGAGAAGTCATCACTGCTGCTATTGCTGAGTGCGCCAAGAAAGGTAAGGGACCACTGTTTTTCCCTAACACCATAACCAAACTATGTTTGCTTGCAGGAGTCCCCACTGAGCGCATGGAGCAGCAAATGGCGTACACAGGCCACTTGGAGCTGCCTGCTAGCCTGAGGCTGAAGAGGAAGGGGAATATGGAGTTTGAACTGGATAGGCTGGCTGCTGATCAGTCCCTATCCATGGCATGCCTGATGGATATGCAAAGGAGGATGGCTCAATGGGCCACTTATGCGCAGGCAAGGGACAAGGAAGTTGCAGACCAACTTGGGTACATCTTCCCTGACTTCCCCACAAATCTCCTGACTCCATGGGTGCCTCCACGACCACGACAACCAGATGAGGATGAAGACGTTTGAGTGCTGGTTTGAAGTGCACTAAAGGGAGTATTGCTGTTCCCTTAGAAAAAAAACAATTTTCTGCTTTCTGATAGACTATGTGAATTATGCTGTTCTTAGTACACTTTTTGATCTGTTTTAGATGCTTAGTTTCATGTTTTTAATTTTGCGTAGTATAGTTTGATGATAGCTAACTAGGTAGGTTAGTTTAGTTTTATTTTTAGAGAGCTTGAATGACTGGAAAGAGCATGCTTAGGGGCCTTAATCACTGTTATATCTGCCCTGATCTAATTGCGAAATAATTGCGGTACCCGCAATTTTCATGACTGAAAGCATGTTTTGGACTGTCTGTTTAGCTAGGCTGTGATCTGTTTAAATTCCATCTTTTGCTGCTATCATGACTACCATATATAGCTTATCTAAAAGCATGTTGGATGAGTGTCATAGGACACCCTTTGCTAGTTTAAATCAACCTCTAAAAAGCTCAGCATGCACAGCTTTAAGCCCTTAACTGTCTGTTTTTTTTTTTTTAATTACTGCTGCTGTGATATTTTCTTTTGAATGTTCTGTCTATGCCTAGGTCTTTTAGATTCTCTTTGTTTTACCTTAGACTAGATGCTTCTAGGATAGTTTGGGGGTGTGCCACCTCAGACACTCATTGGGGACAATGAGTAGTTGAAGTTTGGGGGAGGCCACCCTAGGCCTAGGAACATTCCTCTCTCCCTTAGAAACATAAGCATTCTTCTTCTCCTTTACAAAAAAATGATGAACTGAAAGAAAAATGAAAAATAGAATAAAGAGGGGGGTCTCTCTGAGGTTGCTAAGTAATCAGTGCCAAGTGTGTGACCCACAAGTGGCATTGCATCAAAAGGCAACCAAAGGAGAGGCCCCACCTAAGTAAGAAAAAGGGAAAAGAATAGGGAAGAAGAATGTATACCTAGGAGTTATAACTTTGTGGCTTAGATGTCCTATTTAAAAAGAACTCTGATCCTCAATTAGCTAAGCACAAAGTTGTAACTCGTAGGGTTGTTTAGGGAGATGAGTGTTTATCCAATGTAGTGATGCCAGGGTTTAGGTTGTTCTTTAAAAGTACTACTGTCACCGTTAATACTAAGACTGGCATGACTCTAAGGAATCCTAGACACATTAAAAATAAAGCTAGAAGCATGTACTGAGTCTGAGGTAAAGCTAGGCAGAATTTGAAACCTTAGGGATAGTGGCATGATATGACAAAAGCAAATAGATCAGTTGTAGGAAGTTAATAAAAACAGATGGAGTGTTAGGCAGGCGGAGTCAGAAGAAGCTAGATAAGAGGGTAGTTTTAAGCTTGGAGGTGTGTCACAGGACAGCAGTGCTATAGATAGGGATATAGGGGAGTCAGTAGGTGGTTAAAGAAGGTGAAACAGCAGCCTAGGTAAGTCCTTAGTATGCTTGAGGACAAGCAAAACCTTAAGTTTGGGGGTGTGTTAAGTCTCTGAAAGTGACTTATTTAGGACCCATTTAGCTTAAGAAGATGTACACTTTTAGGTGTTTTTGATAGCATTTAGCCTAAACCTATGCTTAAATATGAGAATGAGAAGAAGGTAGCTAAATTAGGACTTATGCACAATAGGAAAGAAAAGGGTTGAAAACCGAAGGAAAAGAATGAAAAAAACTGCATTGCGACAGCATTGCGAAAACATTGCTGAAGCCGCAATTATTCAAGTGAAAACCGTAAGTTGACTGATCTTTTTCTGTTAATTTCCGTGATTTCAGGGATTCGTTCTTTCTCCTCCATCCATTCTGATATATGACGTTGAAGATTGATGGTTCTCCTTGGCCCAAACGCACCTGCAAACTACTATAAAAGGGGGTCAAAGTCGGAGGTTCAAGCATCATCCGAAAGCGTAGAAGTCTTCTCGCAGTCCATCTTTTCTCCTGTTTTCCTTTGCCGTCTGCTGGTTTGCGAAGCTCAGCTGTTGGAATCGATAATCTGATAGGAAGGAGAGGAGATTCTTCTTCTCTCCTGATTGGATTCATCCAAGCAAGGCTGATCTTTTTGATCCTTCATTCGAGGCGACTGCACGAGGCTTTCAAGCACCATTTACTGCTTTTTGTCTTTCCTTTCTCATTTCCAGCATTGTTTAGTTATCGCTTCTGGTTTAGTGATTAGTCTACTTCATTTCGTTGCTTTCTGTCTTTGGATTATTTACTTTAAGTTTCCCTTTGTTCGTTCAAACATTCAAAGTAATCAAATTACAAGTCTTCATTTCACAGTTTCCATCTTCTGCTGCTACGGTTTTGTCTTACTGTTTTGAGTACATTTCCCTTCTAAGCATGTCTGTTTTATCTCATACTTTTGTTCTCTATATATCCATGAGTAGCTAAGTCACTTAGGGGCATGCTAATGACAGAACTATAGGCTAAAAAACGTGAACCAAGCATGTAGGATAGCTTTCGAAGCATTGATTGTATGTAAGCTTCATTCCACGGGCAATTTCGATTGGCCATCCATTTTGTCCAAAGAACTCCTAACCTCTGGAAGGAGTAAGAGTTCAGAGTCGTATAATCATGCTAGCCTTTCATGGTAACCAGGAAACGGCCTAGGAATAGGCGTTTCCCTAGTACAAACTAAACACTTCTGTTTTAACAAGATGCTTAAGACCTTACTTTGAGTTGAGTAAACTAAAGAATCTAATGCATGGAATCGGACGATACATGAGATAGAGTGAGTTTGATGCATAGAGAGTTGATCTAATGCTTGGGAATCGTATTAAAATGCCTATAGGATAGTCGTTAGTAGCCCTTAATTCTCCATTTTACACACGTTTGCTGTTTTTACAATTGCGATAACATTGCGGTGTCCGCAATTCTGCTAAGTTACCATTCTGTTTAGCTGTTTTCTTCTTCGTTTATTAATTCCATCTCTTGTCTTTTGAGTCTAATTTCAACTTGCATTTGTTTATGTTGCATTCCTTTACACCTTCAGCAAAACTTAGATAATTAAAAACCAATTTTACCCCATCAAATCCACCCCTTCTTTCTTAACAAAAACACTTCGTGAATAGCTAAAAATAAGTCTCTGTGGGAAAACGAATGAAAAAATACTCATTACTTGCTATAAGATCATGTATGCTTGCATGTTCTGAGTGCTCTCTCTCTCTTATTGCTTATTCTTATTAACACATTGAGCACGCAACAGGGGACACACTTCATTAATAAGGCTATGGAGAGAGTGTTGGCTAAGTATAACATTAGACATAGAGTAGCCACTCCCTATCACCCACACTCGAATGGTCAGGCTGAAATTTCAAATAGGGAGATTAAGAACATCCTAGAAAAAGTGGTTAAACCCAATAGGAAAGACTGGTCCTTTAAACTCGAGGATGCACTTTGGGCATATAGGACAGCATATAAGACACCCCTAGGTATGTCTCCTTACAGACTTGTATATGGTAAAGCTTGTCATCTTCCATTTGAGTTAGAAATTAAGGCATTTTGGGCACTAAAAGAGTTGAATTATTGCGTGACCGATGCGGGAACGTTGCGGTCTCTGCAATTACACGAGCTTGATGAGCTTAGACAAATGTCTTATGAAAATGCCAAAATGTATAAGGAAAAGACCAAGATTTGGCACGATAGTAGACTTAGGATCAAGGACTTTAAGAAAGGCCAACTTGTTTTATTATTTAACTCACGATTGAGGTTATTTCCAGGCAAACTAAAGTCCAGATGGTCAGGTCCTTTCATGATTACTAATGTGTTTGTTCATGGTGCTATTGAGATAAAGAACTTGCAGCAAGGACAACCATTCATGGTTAATGGTGCAAGGTTGAAGCACTACTATGAGGAAGGAGATGTGAAGACTCTCTCGGCCTTCCTCTTGACTGAAGCATGAAATTAAGAACGAGAGAGGACGAGTGATTGCTGTGCTCGTCAACATGAGGCTCATGCCTTAGTTTATTTTTTACGATTTTCCGGTTATCATTTGTGTATAAGTTTGTATGATTTTAATTGCGAATTTGATGTTGATTTTATTTCTTTTTGTAGGGAATCGATAGAGGGAATCAAGGAGAGTAAATCCAGCTTTAAAAATCAAGAATATATTGGGCCAAATAAAAGATACGGATGAGCAAAGATTGACATTTAGATGAAAAAAATCTCCAACGGTCACTAAAATTGCGCTGGATTTGCAGGATCCGCAAAAATATAGCCGTTGGGATTTATCCGTTTTCTTTATATCCGTTAGAAGGCGCGTTGATCTGTACGATTCTCCTATTCTCTGAACTCCAAGAAAACTGCGATTCTCTTCATCTGTGATTCTTCTCTCCAAACCTCCACGATTCAACAATGGTGCTCACGAGGGCTGAAAGATCTGCGGCCAAGAAGAAGGCTGACGACGCTGAAACGGCTGCGAGAGACGCACTGCTTGCCTTGGCTGAGGCTGACGCCGCGCGAACTGAACGCCTTCCCAAACTTCCGATTCGCAAGAAGAAGTGGAAGGTCGTCACAGAGATACCTACTGGACCCTCTGAGCCAGCAGGCACACCCAAGAAGCGCAAGTGGAGTATGGTTGTGGCCGAGGAAGAAATCAAGAACAAGACTCCCTCTGTGGAGAGTCAAGAACAAAGCCAGCCATCCCACGAGACAGCCGAGCGCAGCCCGTCACCATCTCCGCCAGTTCAAAGCCCTGAGCTTTCCTCATCACCACCAGTGCAGAGTCCTGAACTGCCTTCATCGCCACAGAGCTCTGCACAGACCCCCACAGCCGCACAAAGCACTACTCCGTCGGCCACTGCCCCACAACATGACCCTGAATTTCCATATGGGGAGTTCCAAGAATCGACGCAGGGCAGTGGGGAAGGTGAGGAAGAAGAGGTTTTCTCTCCGTTGAAGGAAGCCAATCCTGAGAGTCCTGCGCAGGAGGATGATTCCATGGAAGAGACACTGGGGGCGTGCCTCCAGCAGATCACCATCGAGGCAAAGCTCAAGAAGAAGAAGAAGGCCAAGATTCTCAAGGCCAAGCGGTCCAAGAAGCTGAAAAAGAAGAAGGCCAAGAGGGCGCCTTCATCAGAAAAGGAAAGTGCTGAGCCATCGTTCAAGAAGCTCAAGCTTGAGGCTGCGGAGTCAGCCAAACCAAAGGACAAAGGGAAGGCCAAGCTTTACCCTGAAGATGAGCCTCAGTCAGTGAGGTATGTGTCCTCTGACGCTGAGTCCAGGGGCATTGAGCTGAGGAAGAGGGAGTTGCTGCACGAGAAGGGCTTCCTCGACAGACCTGCTGACTTGCCGCAGTTCTTGCGCGCAGGAATTACAAACCACAGCTGGGAGGAGTTGTGCAGGCCACCCAATCCGGCTTACACGAGTATGGTATATGACTTCTACGCCAACCTGCGAAACTCTGAGGAGGGGCTATCTGTGGTTAGGGGAGTAGAAGTGGACTACTCAGCAAAAGCCATCAACGAAGCCTATGGCCTCAAGGGCCAAAAACATACTGACTATGCGAGGATCGTTGATGAGCCTACTGAGGCAGTCCTGGAGGAGGCCATTCGAACCATTGGCCAGCCTGAAGCATCCTGGACCGTGTCACGCAATGGGAGGCACACTCTCATGAGTGCCAACCTCACAGCTAAGGCGGCTGTATGGTTTGCCTTTGTAAGGAGGAAGCTGTCCCCCGTGACTCATGAGACCACCATCAACCAGAGCAGATCGCTGCTGGTCTATGCCATCATGCGAGGTCTCACGGTCAACGTGGGTGAAATCATGTCAGCCGCCATTGCTGAGTGCGCGAAGAAAGGTAAGGGTCCATTGTTTTTCCCTAATACTATAACTAAACTATGTTTGCTTGCAGGAGTCCCTATTGAGCGAATGGAGCAGCAAATGGCTTACACCGGCCACTTGGAGCTGCCTGCTGGCTTGAGGCTGAAAAGGAAGGGGAACATGGAATTCGAGCTGGATAGGTTGGCTGCTGACCAGTCGCTGTCCATGGCTTGCCTGATGGATATGCAGAAGAGGATGGCTCAATGGGCCACATACGCGCAGGCACGGGACAAGGAAGTTGCTGACCAGCTTGGCTGCATCTTTCCTGAATTCCCCACAAATCTTCTGAATCCATGGGTGCCTCCACGACCACGACGACCTGATGAGGATGAAGACATCTGAGTGCTGGTTTGAATTGCACTCAAGGGAGTATTGCTGTTCCCTTAGAATAAGAAAAAAAAATTTCTGCTTTCTGATAGACCATGTGAATTATGCTGTTTTTAGTACAATTTTGATCTGTTTTAGTTGCTTAGTTTTACGTTTTTTTAAATTGCTTAGTATAGCCTGCTGCTAGCTGATTAGGTAGGATAGTTTAGGTTTATTTTTGTCGAGTTTGAATGACTGGATAAAGCATGCTTAGGGGCCTTAGTGAATGATATATCTGCCCTGACTTGATTGCGGAATAATTGCGGTACCCGCAATTTTTATTACTGAAAGCATGTTTTGGACTGTCTGCTTAGCTAGGCTGTGATCTGTTTAAATTTTATCTTTTGCTGCTATCATGACTACCTTATATAGCTTATCTAAATGCATGCTGGATGAGTGTCATAGGACACCCTTTGATAGTTTAAATTAACCTCTAAATAGCTCAGCATGCATAGCTGTAAGTCCTTGTCTGTCTGTTTTTCAAATTCCTGCTGCTGGGATATTTTCTTTTAGAATGTTCTGTCTATGCCTAGGGCTTTTAGATTCTCTTTGTTTTACCTTAGACTAGATGCTTCTAGGACAAGTTTGGGGGTGTGCCACCTCAGACACTCATTGGGGACAATGAGTAGTTGAAGTTTGGGGGAGGCCACCCTAGGCCTAGGAACATTCCTCTCTCCCTTAAAACATAAGCATTCTTCTTCTCCTTGACAAAAATAATGAACTGAAAAAAAAAAAAATGAAAAATAGAATAAAGAGGGGAGTCTCTCTTAGGTTGCTGAGTAATCAGTGCCAAGTGTGTAACCCACAAGTGGCATTGCATCAAAAGGCAACTAAAGGAAAGGAAAAAGTAGGGAGGAAGAATGTATACCTAGGAGTTGCAACTTTGTGGCTTAGATGTCCTATTTAAAAAGAACTCTGATCCTCAATTAGCTAAGCACAAAGTTGTAGCTTGTAGGGTTGTTTAGGGAGATGAGTGTATATTCAATGTAGTGATGCCAGGGTTTAGGTTGTTCTCTTAAAGCACTACTGTCACTGTTAATACTAAGACTGGCATGACTCTAAGGAATCCTAGGTAGCTCATAAGTATAAACTAAGAAGCATGTACTGAGTCTGGGGTAAAGCTAGGTAGAATTTGAAACCTTAGGGATAGTGGCAGGATATGACAAAAGCAGGTAGATCAGGGTAGGGAGTTAATAAAGACAGTAGGAGTATTAGGCATGCGAAATCAGAAGAAGCTAAATGAGAGGGTAGTTTGAAGCTTAGAAGTGTGTCACAGGACAGCACTGCTATAGATAAGAATTTAGGGGAGTTAGTAAGTGGTTAAGGAAGAAGAAACAGCAGCCTAGGAAAGTCCTTAGTTTGCTCGAGGACAAGCAAAACCTTAAGTTTGGGGGTGTGTTACGTCTCCAAAAGTGACCTTTTTAGGACTTAATTAGCTTAGAAAGATGTTCACTCTTAGGTGTTTTTGATAGCATTTAGCCTAAACCTATGCTTAAATATGAGAATTAGAAGAAGGTAGCTAAATTAGGACTTATGTACAATAGGAAAGAAAAGGGTTGAAAACCGAAGGAAAAGAATGAAAAACAAGCATTGCGATAGCATTGCGGAAAAATTGTTGAACCCGCAATGTTTCAAGTGAAAACCGTAAGTTGACTGATCTTTTTCTGTTAATTTCCGTTATTTCAGGGATTCGTTCTTTCTCCTCCATCCATTCTGAAGTACGACGTTGAAGATTGATGGTTCTCCTTGGCCCAAAGACGTCTGCAGACTACTATAAATAGGGGTCAAAGTCGAGGGTTCAAGCATCATCCGAAAGCGTAGAAGTCTTCTCGCAGCTCCATCTTTCTTCCTGTTTTCCTTTGCCGTCTGTTGGTGAGAGAGTCTCAGCTGTTGGAATCGACAATCTGATAGGAAGGAGAGAAGATTCATCTTCTCTCCCGATTGGATTCATCCAAGCAAAGCTATTCTTTCATCCCCTTCAGCCGAGGCGGTTGCAACGAGACTTTCAAGCATCTTTTACTGTTTTCTGTCTTAATTTCCATTTTCCAGCTTAAGTTTGTTGTTGTTTCCTTTCTTTTAACTAGATCAGTTCATTTCGTTGTGTTCTGTCTTTCTGTTTTGCACTTTAAGTTACTCTTTTTTGTTCAGTCAACTAATTAAGTAATCCAAGCACAATTCTTCATTTAACAATTTCTTGTTTTCGCATCTTACTGTTTTACCTTGCTGTTTTTAGTTTAGTTCTCTTCTAAGCATGTCTCTTTCATCTCTTATTTTTGTTCTCCCAATATCCATGAGTAACTAAGTCACTTAGGGGCATGCTAATGACAACACTATAGGCTAAAAAACGTGAACCAAGCATGTAGGATAGCTCTCGAAGCATTGATTGTATGTAAGCTTCATCCCACGGGCAATTTCGATTGGCCATCCATTTTGTCCAAAGAACTCCTAACCTCTGGAAGGAGTAAGAGTTCAGAGTCATACTATCATGCTAGCCTTTCAAGGTAGCCAGGAAACGGCCTAGGAATAGGCGTTTTCCTAGTACAAACCATATCCTTCGGCCTTAACAAGATGCTTAAGACCTTACTTGGACATGAGTAAACTAAAGAATCTAATGCATGAAATCGAAAGATACATGAGAATGAGATAGTTTGATGCATAGTGAGTTGATCCAGTGCTTGAGAATCGTATGAAAAAGCCTATAGGATAGTCGTTAGTAGCCCTTAATTCATCACTTTACACACTTTCGCTGTTATTTAAATTGCGATAGAATTGCTGTCTCCGCAATTCTGCTTAAGTTACAATTCTGTCTAGCTGTCTTTGCCTTCATTTATTAATCTCGTCTCTTTTCATTTGAGTTTAGCTTTGACTTGTTCTTGTTTATGTTGCTACCCTCTACATATTCAGTAGGAAATAGACAATTTAAAACCAATTCTACCCCATCAAATCCACCCCTTCTTTCTTAACTTTACACTTCATGAATAGCTTATAATAAATCTCTGTGGGAAAACGAATGAAAAAATACTTACTACTTGCTATATGATCATGTATGCTTGCATGTTCTGAGTGCTCTTTCTATCTGATTGCATATTTATTTTAACACATTGAGCACGTAACAGCGACCCTTAAAGACAAAGCAACAGTCTGGTTCTCCTTTGTTCGCCGATGAATCTCCCCGGTGACACATGAAACGACCATCAACCAGGGAAGATCACTGCTGCTCTATGCCATCATGAGAGGACTCACCATCGATGTGGGTGAAGTCATTGCTGCCTCAATCACCGATTGCTCAAGAAAAGGTAAGGGCCAGCTCTTTTTCCCGAATACCATTACTAAACTGTGCTTACGTGCAGGAGTGCCTATTGCGAGGGATGAGAGGCAATTGGCTTACACCGGACATCTGGAGCTGCCCATGATCCTAAGGATGAGACGAAGGGGCAATATGGAGTTTGAGATGGATGGCCTGGCTGCTGCACAATCACTGTCTATGGCGTGCCTAATGGACTTGCAACACAAGATGGCTCAATGGGCTGAATACGCGCAAGCGAGGGACCAGGAGGTGGCTGAACAACTGGGCTGCATATTCCCCACCTTCCCTGCAGGTCTGCTGAAGCCGTGGGTGCCTCCAAAGGAGAGGAGAGGCGAGGACAAGGATGATTGAATGCTAGGTTGACGGCATTCGAGGGAGTTTTCTGATCCCTCTTGAAAATAAAAAAAAAAACCTGCTTTTCTGTGATCTGTCACCTTTTTTTTTTTAATCAATGATCTGTTGTGTTTTGTTAATTTGATTTGATTAGAATTGTGTAGTTCTGTTGGTCTGTCATCTGAGTAGCTAGCTTAGGTAGTTTTAGCTGGTTGCTGTAGTTCTGTATGTCTGGATATAGCATGCTAGGAGCCTTGATCACTGCTAAATTTGCTCTGTAGGATTAATTGCGAATTCCTTGCGGTGTCCGCAATATTTTGTTAGTTTTCGCATGCTGTTGGATGACTTTTTGGATGGGCTGGCTATGTTTAAATCTCGATATTCTGCTGTTCTACTGCCTTCTCTATGTAATCTATCTGTTGAGCATGCTGGATGAGTGTCATAGTACACCCTTGTTCGTTTAATTTAGCTTCATTTATTGCTAAGCATGCACCTTTGTAAGCCCTTACCATGTTGTATTTTTTAGAAAAATTTTGCCTCTGCGTTATCTGTTCTACGAAGGCCATTCTATACCTAGGAGTTTTAAATTCTGCTGGTTTTTCCTTAGACTAGATGCTTCTAGGACAAGTTTGGGGGTGTGCCACCTCCGACTCTCATTGGGGACAATGAGGGGTTCAAGTTTGGGGGAGGCAGCCTCTAGGCCTAGGAACATTCCTCTCTCCCTCTTTAAACATAAGCATTCTTCTTCTTTGAAAAAAAAAATGAAAAAAAAAAAACAGAAAAGGTAGTGTCTCTCTAAAGGATGCTGAGTAATCAGGGCCATTTGTGTAACCCACAAAGTGGCACTGCATCAAAAGGCAAATCAAAAGGAGAGACTCTACCAGAAAAGAAAAAGAAAAACCAAGGAAGAAGAATGTATGCCTGCAAGCTATGGTCTATGTGCTTAGGTGTCCTGTGTAATGAACTACTGATCCTTAGTTTGCTAAGCACAGGGCTGTAGCTTGAAGGTATGTTAAGGGAGATGAGTGTATATCCAATGTAGTGATGTCAGGGTTTAGTTTGTTCTATGTAATGTACTACTATTACTCGTGCGTACTAAGACTGGCATGACTCTAAGGAATCCTAGGTAGCTCAAAAATAAAAACATTAGAAGCATGTACTGAGTCTAAGTTAAAACTAGGGAGAATTTGAAACCTTAGGGATAGCTGCACAATGAACCTAATGACATAGGCAGATAAATCAGTGGTCAGAAAATTTGTAAAAGACAAAAGGTTTTAAAGGCAAGAGAAACCAGAATAAGCAGCATGTGAAGTTAGTTTGAACTTAGGAGAGTGTCACATGACAGTCATGCCTTGGATAGTAAGCTTAGGGAAGTCAGCAAGTAGTCAGATAGAGTTTAAAGGTCAAGAGTAGCAGCCCAAATAAGCCCTTATATTGCTCGAGGACGAGCAATAACTTAAGTTTGGGGGTGTGTTACCTCTCCAAAAGTACATAAATTAAGGACTTATTTACCATGAAATTGTGTAAACTCTTAAGCGTTTTTGATAGAATTTAGTTTAATACGTGCTTAAATATGAGAATTCAAGGAATGAAGCTAAATTAGGACTTATTTGTAAAAGGAACAAAAAAGAATAAAAAACGAAGTTAAAAGAGTGAAATTTGCATTGCAGGAGAATTGCTGAAACATTGCTGTCTCCGCAACGAACATTGCGGTCACGACGAGGAATCTGCAATGCCAAGCTGCGGATGTTAAGTTTTTTCCCAACCGTCCGTCGTCTTGTTGCGATCTTTCAGCCGCCTAAGCTCTCCCCTGCTGTCACGTGGAGGGTCGTCGTTCAGAATGGATGGTTCTCCATGACTGAAGGTACCTGCAAAAAGCTATAAAAGGAGGTCAAGGGGGAAGAAGAACAACAAGCTGGGAAGCATAAAACTCTCCGTCTCAACGCAGATCCATCATCCATTCTCTATCCCGTTTGTTGGAGTGAAGGAATCAGCCCTTGACACCGATAATTCGAGAGAAAGAAGAGAAGATCCTTCTTCTCTTCTGATTGAATTCATCCCCAAGAAACGCTAACCTTCCCCTTCATCCGAGGCGCTTGCGGCGAGGAGATTTACGCACACTTTTACTGCTTTCTGCCTTACTTTTCCATCTGTTTCTGTCTTCCATTTCTCTACTGCTTCCTGTCTTTTGCTTACGATTGCTACATTATTTCACTTCGTCTTCATCTGTTTAGTTCTTCACTGTTTTACAGTCTTTCACACATTAAGCTTTGAATCTTATTTAATAGAGGAATCGTTTAAATCTTCGCAAGTTTCATATCGCTTTCTGTTCTTCCTTTGCTTTCATTTAAGTACTGTTAATCATGCTTAATCGACCTAGTATTTCCAACTCCACATCAACCATGAGTAACTAACCACACAAGGGTCTGCTAATGATGAATCTATAGGTAGAAATACGTGATTTCAGCATGTAGGATAGCTTCGAATGCATTGAATGTATGTGTACTTCATCCCACTGGCAATTTCGATTGGCCATCCATTTTGTCTAAAGAACTCCTAACCTCCGGAAGGAGTAAGAGTTCAGAGTCGTCCATTCATGCTAGCCTTTCATGGTAGCCAGAAAACGACCTAGGAATAGGCGTTTTCCTAGCACAATTCATTAGCTTGCTTGTATAAATAGATGCTTAAGTCTTGCTTGGATATGAGTGAACTAAAGAATCTAATGCATGTAATCGAGAGATGCATGAGACTGAGTTAAATTGATGCATGATAAGTTGAGCTACTGCTGAATAATCGTATGAAAAAGCCTATAGAGGAGTCTTTAGTTGACCTTGTTTCCTCATCTCACTTTCAAGTCGTCGTTAACTTAATTGCTAGATAATTGATGTCTGCGCAATTCTTTAGTTCTGTTTTTGCCTTAGCCATTTTTCCAGTTTTCTACTTTTGCGATTTTATTGCTAGGTAATTGCTTTCTCCATAATTCTTTTTCCTCTACATTCAAGTTAATCTCTTTACTTGCTTTTGTCTATGCTTGCATATCTCGTACATTCTTCATTAGTTTGGCACATCACCCTCAAATCTACCCCATTTAAGTCACCCTTTCTAATTTAGCACCTCAGTTCGTTAGTAACTAAGAATAAATCTCTGCGGGAAATCGAATGAAAAAATACTTATCACTTGCTGCAAGACCATGTATGTTTGCATGATCTAAGTGCTCTCGCATCACATTTTATTTACACACTGAGCACGCAACACCCATGCATAGACGTTTACTTGGCCTCCTTGCTCTGCTCGCACAGTCTCTTACCGCCAGCTCACAAGTGCCTGCCAGGAGGGCCTTGCACGCACTCAGACCGTCGTGTCGCGCGCTGCTTCACCATGCTGCGCGCTCCAGCCATGCCCTTAACATGGTTGTGGGCCACTGTGTCCGTCACAATGCCTCTGTGTGCCGCTTGACATAATAGCCTCTCCCTGGCTAAAGTCCATCATCTCTTGCTTCTCTCTCACAAAATGATAAGCAGCATGGCACCTTCCTCCAGTGCGCTGTTTCATTACCTCATGAGGAGAAATAGGTTGTTGCTCGGTCGCTATCTCTGCTAGACTTAGAACGGTGGCAGAGGATTTCTGAATGTTGTTTAGAATTGAGCTACATCAAGTAAACTTACCCAATTATTCTGACATGACGTTACATAGTGTCTCAAATACTCCTCCAACATAGCGTTGGTCCTTTTAGTCCACCCATTGTCACGGGGTTAAATTTGCGGAATTTATTTTTCACCTCATGCGGGCTAAGAGTGATCCTCTTAGCAATCTTCCTCCACTTTTCGTCCAAGAACCCGGAATAAAAAGAAAGAATAAGCAGTACACCTGAACACTCAATAGCTTGGGAAAAGGGGATTGATCACCCTACTTCACCTTTATTTCATTTCTCTCAAAGATCTCGGGAAATACAAGCTCAATGAGTAAGTGGGAAATCCAACTGAGTTTCACTCTTTATATACTACTTTAATTCAACCTTCTCCCTAAAATTAAGGAGTGGCTGAAATTCGTGGATCAATGTGATCCACACACACACCATTAACTTTCCTAGACTTTAGGATCAAGTCTTTGACTTCCTAAAAATAGTATCCACTAACCATTTAGACCTTTTCTTATGGCTTTTAGAAGTCTCCACTTTCCCACCAAGTAATTAGATGTGATGAGTCTCTTCCTCCTACTAAGTGTATAAATACCATACACTTAGTTGAATTTCACCTTCGAACTTGTTTGAAAGAGCAACGAGCCAAACTGCCCGCCAGTCGACGCTGTTGCTCGTGCGGCGTGAGCGCGCGTTCTGCGCACATTGTCCGAGCGGTGCTCGCTCGCTTCGCGCACTTTATTTGCACCGCGTGCCAGCTCTTGTGTCTAGCTGGACGTGCCTCCTCGCGCTTGCTTTAGCGCTCGCTTGTTCCTTAACTCTGTCACCTTCCCTTGCGCCAGTTGTTGGCGTCTTTGTGAACTATGCTGCCAGGGATGTTGGCGCTCGCACCATCGCTCAGCCTTGTCCGCCCATGCACAGACGTTTTCTTGGCCTCCTTGCGCTCCGCCCGCACAGTCTCTTGCCGCCAGCCCACAAGTGCCCCCCAGGAGGGCCTTGCACGCACTCGGACCGTCGTGTCGCGCGCTGCTTCACCATGCTGCGTGCTCCAGCCATGCCCTCAACATGGTTGCGGGCCACTGTGTCCGTCACAATGCCCCAGTGTGCCACTTGACATAATAGCCTCTCCCTGGCTAATGGTCACCAAAATTTCCCCTTTTACAAACCTCCTCCGTTTAAGCCTAACAACGTCTTCGTCGTGCCTAACCTTCATTCATCTCTGAATGTCTCTCGAGGTCTAGTGTCACAATCCGACACTGTTTATTACAAAACCCTATGCTAACCTCTAAATGATATTGTTTACAACAAAACTACCTTTTAATTTAAGAACTAAGTTCAGACTCCGAACTTTTACAAAGACCAAATTCAAAAACCAACATAAACCTTATTTGAAAGCAAAGTTAAAGTAACTTAAGAAAATATTCTCCATCTTCCCTCCATTCCTAGTAGAATAATTTTACCCCGATCATGCCCTGCTCTACTCTCCCATCTGCAACGTCTCTCGCTGAGGTGGAATGGAATGCCTTCCTTTAATAGGAATCTTCAGGTCCTGCTCGACCAAGACACGTGCTCCGTCGGTGGAAGAGTCCACACAACCAACATCCCGAAATGGTTGTCTCTTGTAATCCCCGACTCTCGAGATCTTCCTCCTCCTCTGAATCCATCTCTGGTTCCTTCTCGAAGTCTTCCTCCAAATCCATTTCAGGATCCTCCTCGAAGTCTTCTAGGTCCATCTCTGGATCCTCTTCGAATTCCTCATCAAGATCCATCTCAGGATCTTCCTCGAATTCTTCTGAATCCATTTCTGGATCCACTTCTTGGTCATCCTCATCGGAGTCAATGATCATTATGACATCCATGTCTTCGGAGTCACTGATCTCTATGATCTCTTTCTCATAGGTCATTATCGGGTTTGTTGAGGACTCACCTTCAACAAAGGTTCTCTAAGGTTCAACCCCTAGATTTGGGACAATAATTTCCTTCGTGGGACCCGATGTTGGTGAGGAGTTTCCCCACAACTTTACTCCTTCACGAAGAACCATCATCTCTCGATGCACTACTCTGGTGCATCCTTTTACTCGTTCTGTTAGATTGACAATGTCTACGGAGCCTGGGCCAACTGTCGTTGCCATCTCCGCCTTGCATTGGTCGATCTCCTCCTGGATTGCTCTCATCCTTGTAAAGTGTTTTTCAGCAATCAACCATGGAGCTTTGCTACGATCAAATTTCGGCACATGGATAAGCTCCAAAAGCATACCCATGATGTAATCTTGAGAAAGCAAAGTTCTTTCTCTAGAGCTGCAATTTGTTCTCCCAAAGTTCCTTTCATTTCGAAAAATGAATGAGAATATCTCCTTGACTGCCACTTGTATTGGATGATCCACGCGTTTGAGCCTTGAGTAACTTTCTTGGGGAAAGAGGTCAAGCATACACCATAGCCTACTTTTATCGAAGTTGATAAAACCGTGCTCTGATACCACTTGTCACGGGGTTAAATTTGCGGAATTTATTTTTCACCTCGTGCGGCCTAAGAGTGCTCCTCTTAGCAACCTTTCTGTACTTTTCGCCGAAGAACCCATAATATTCCAACAAAGAATAAGCAGCACACCTGAACACTCAATAACTTTGGCAAAAGGGACTGATCACCCTACTTCACCTTTATTTCTTTTCTCTCAAAGATCTCGGGAAATACAAGCTCAATGAGTAAGTGGGAACTCCAATTGAGCTTCAATATTTACAAACTACTCTAATTCAACCTTCTCCGTACAATTAAGGAGTGGCTGAAATTTGTGGATCAATGTGATCACACACCTCACCACCAACTTTCCTAGACTTTAGGATCAAGACTTTGACTTCCTAAAAATAGTATCCACTAACCATTTGGACTTTTTCTCAAGGCTTTTTAGAAGTCTTCACTTTCCCACCAATTCATTAGATGTGATGAGTCTCTTCCTCCTATTAATTGTATAAATACCATACACTTAGTTGAATTCCACATTGGAACTTGTTTGGAAGAGCAACGACCAAACTGCCCGCCAATCGATGTCGACGCTCGCGCACCATTGCGCTGCCTTGTCCTGGCGCACCGACGATGTTGCCCGTGCAACGTGCGCGCACGTTCTGCGCACACTGTCCAAGCGGCGCGCGCGCGTTCAACGCGCTCTGTTTACAACAAAACACTCTGTTTTCAGCGCACTCTATTTGCATTACGCGCCTGCTCTTGTGTCCAGTTGGACGTGCCTCCTCGTGCTTGCTCTAGCGCTCGTCTGTGCCTCAGCTCTGTCACCTTCCCTTTCACCAGTCGTTGGCGTCTTTGTGAACTATGAGGTTAGGGATGTTGGCGCTCTCCTTCGCTCTCACCATCGCTCAGCCTCGTCCGCCCATGCGCAGACGTTTGCTTGGCCTCCTTTCGCTCTGCCCGCACAGTCTCTTGCCGCCAGCCCACAAGTGCCCGCCTGGAGGGCCTTGCATGCACCTGCCTCGAATCGTCGTGTCGCACGCTGCTTCACCATGTTGCGCGCTCCAGCCATGCCCTCAACATGGCTGCGGGCCACTGTGTCCGTGACAATTCCTCTGTGTGCCGCTTGACAATATAGCCTCTCCCTGGCTAATTGTCACCAAAATTTCCCCTGTAACAAACCTCCCCCGTTTAAGCCTGACGGCGTCCTCATCGTGCCTAACCTCCATTCATCTTTGAATGTCTCTCGGGGTCTAGTGTCACAATCCGACACTGTTTATTACAAAACCCTATGCTAACCTCTAAATGATATTGTTTACAACAAAACTACCATTTAATTTGAGAACTAAGTTCGGACTCCGAACTTTTACAAAGACCAAATTCAAAAAGCAACATAAACCTTATTTGAAAGCAAAGTTAAACTAACTTGAGAAAATATTCTCCATCTTCCCTCCAAACCTAGTAGAATAATCTTACCCCGATCATGTCCGACTCTACTCTCCCATCTGCAGCGTCTTTCTCCTAGGGTGGAATGGAATGCCTTCCTTTAATAGGGTTCTACAGGTCTCACTCGACCTGGACACGTGCTTCGCCCGTGGAAGAGTCCACACAACCAACATCCCGAAAAGGCTGTCTCTTGTAATCCCTAGCTCTCGGGATCTTCCTCCTCCTCTAGATCCTCCTCGAAGTCTTCCTCCGAATCCATTTCAGGATCCTCCTCGAAGTCTTCTAGGTCCATCTTTGGATCCTCTTCGAATTCCTCATCAAGATTCATCTTAGGATCTTCTTCGAATTCTTCTAAATCCATTGCTGGATCCTCTTCTTGGTCATCCTCCTCGGAGTCACTTATCATTATGACATCCATGTCTTCGGAGTCACTGATCTCCATGATGTCCTTCTCAGAGGTCGTTCTCGGGTTTGTCGAGAACTCACCTACAACAAAGGTTCTCTAGGGTTCAACCCCTAGATTTTTTACAATAACTTCCTTCGTGGGACCCGATGGTGGTGGGGAGTTTCTCCACAGCTCTACTCCTTCACCAAGCACCATCATCTCTCGATGCACTACTCCGGTGCATCCTTTTACTCGCTTTGTTAGATTGACAAAGTCTACGGAGCCTGGTCCAACTATCGTTTCCATCTCCGCCTTGCATTGGTTGATCTTCTCCTGGAATGCTCTCATCGTTGCAAAATGTTTTTCAGCAATCAACCAGGGAGCTTTGCTACGATCAAATTTCAGCTCCATGATAAGCTCTAAAAGCATACCCATGACGTAATCTTGAGAAATCCAAAGTTCTTTCCCTAGAGCTGCAATTTGTTCTCCCAAAGTTCCTTTCATTTTCGAAAAATGAATGAGAATGTCTCTTTGACTGCCACTTGTATTGGATGATCCACGCGTTTGAGCCTTGAGTAACTTTCTTGGGGAAAGAGATCAAGCATACACCATAACCTACTTTTATTGAAGTTGATAAAACCGTGCTCTGATATCACTTGTCACGGGGTTAAATTTGCGGAATTTATTTTTCACCTCGTGCGGCCTAAAAGTGCTCCTCTTAGCAGCCTTCCTCTACTTTTCGCCCAAGAACCCGGAATATCCCTACAAAGAATAAGCAGAACACCTAAACACTCAATAGCTATGGCAAAGGGGACAGATCACCCTACTTCACCTTTATTTCTTTTCTCTCAAAGATCTCGAGAAATACAAGCTCAATGAGTAAGTGGCTGAAATTTGTGGATCAATGTGATCCACACACCTCAGCACTAACTTTTCTTAAGGCTTTTTAGAAGTCTTCACTTTCCCACCAAGTCATTAGATGTGATGAGTCTCTTCCTCCTACTAAGTGTATAAATACCATACACTTAGTTGAATTCCACCTTGAAACTTGTTTGGAAGAGCAACGACCAAACTGCCCGTCAGTCGATGCTAGAAGCCCGCGCACCATTGCGCTGCCTTGTCCTGGTGCACCGACGTTGTTGCCCGTGCGGCGTGCGCGCGCATTCTACACATATTGTCCGAGCTGCGCGCGCGCGCTCGTCTATGCCTCACCTCTGTCTCCTTCACTCGCACCATCGCTCAAGCTCTCCGCCCATGCGCAGACGTTCCTGGCGCATGGTGAAGAAGATGAGTTAATTTTAGGTTTTCAATTTTTTTACAAGTTTGCAATTGTTTAATTTAAAATATGAATTTGTTATTTTTCCTTTAATTGTATGTTTTCTACATTATTTTTTATCTTGGTTTCAAATGAAAAATTCCAAAAATAACTTCTTATTTTTTGTTCAGTTATTTAGATCTTCATTTTTTTTTTTTTTTTAAATTAGTATGTTAAATGATTTTAAAACTATAATTTTTCAAATATATTTTAATTTGTTTTAAAATTAGATTTTTTTAAAGTTTTTAAAATGAATTTAACCTTTTAAAAGTTAAATATTATCTTGTGAATCCTATGACAGAGTGAAGATTTTCTCAAATTCTTGAGGTAATAATTTTCTTTAAAAAAAAAAGAAAATTTCTACATGATAATTAATTTATGGGTTTCACCCACTCACAGATGAAGTCCTTACTTTGTTTTAAAGTTAAGACATGATTAGTTGAGACATTTTTTTGAATTTATTTCTATTTCCTTTTCTCAAAATAAGGACCTTTTTGAAAAAATGTCTAACTACTTTAAAAAAATCATAAAAGTTGGGCTACAATTACTTTCATACCCTTTAACCTCTCGAACATTTTATATTGAATTTTCTCTAACATTTTAATAAAATAAAAAGTAAAACAAGCTCATTGAAGGAAAAAAAAAATTTAAATCATAAAATTTGCATTAATCATGTCTCTTTCCTCATTAAAACCGTATTCTCTCTCCTCATTTAAATTGTATTCTCCCTCCTCGTATCCAGACTTAAACAATTTTCTCTCAGCAATATATATTTTCATATATGAAATATATAAGGTCGGTATATATATATAAAGAAATACATATATTTTCTTTAAACAAATACCAAATATCTATAAGTATATATGAAGTATATAACCATATATACCCATATATGAAGTATATATCAGTACATATGATGGGTATATATAAAAATTACATATATTTTACTAGAAAATAAATACATATTATCTATAATTATATATATGGTATATATGAGTATATATTCATAGATGAAGTATATATGGTGGGTATATATATAAGAAATACATACGTTATAAGTATATATGCAGTATATATGAGTATATACTCATATATGAAGTATATATTAGTATATATGATGGTTATATATAAAAAATTAAATGGTGCAGAAATAAATGGTAAGAGAAAATGAGAGATAAAATCGAAATTTATTTAAAAAATGAAATTTAATACACTAAATTTTGAGAGAATTTTTTTTGCACTAAAATAGAAATTTAATACACTAAATTTGATAGGAGAGAGAATTTTATTATTATTATTTTTAATGAAAATATAGAGATAAAATCGAATCATGAAATGAGCACATTAATACACTAAATGAGAGAGAAAATAAAATTTTATTATGAAAATAAAATTTAATATACCAATAATTTTATTTTGTATGAAAATATGCACATTAATGAGGGGCATAATAGTATTTAAAATTAATCAAAAATAGAAATGAAAATTTCAAGATTTTAAGACATATTTGAAAATATTAACTTAAAGGTGGTCATTTGTGAGATTATCCCTAAATTTAATTGCATAATAAAGATAAAATATGGCTACCATTTTTAACGGGTGTTGTAGAGTGTTAATATCTTCCATACACTCAAATGAGCCCGAACCTAATTTCTGATTGTAGACTAGTTTGTTTTAACGTGACCAATCACACCCGATATGATTGGTGACGACTCCAAACTTTTTAATTTATTTTTAAATAAAATCGTTAAAAGGGGACGTCGACCGCTCCGCGTCGTGATTACGTTGCGACAGAGAAGATAAATATTTCACAGAATGATCATATGTGACTCGATCTTAATCCTTGAGTGAGTTATGAACTCCTCCATGAGAATGCTTGTCCTTTGATTTGAATAGGTGAAAATGAAATTTATAGCTGATTCAATAATCTTACCATTTTGGGGACTTAATGATATTTGTTCGAGACTACTAACTTTTCGTTATACGTAAGTTATAATATGTTATTCTGATGTGTGTTGCATGCAGTGGGTAAAGTGGTAGAGCATGCAATAGGTGGTGAAATAGATGAATATTAACACAGAATATTGTCCTATGACGCGGTAGCACAAGTATACACTAGCGTGTCAATCAAGTAATAAAATGGAATAACAAGTACTCTGAGATCGAATCCATAGGGAATAAGGCAAGAAGCAGTAGCGAAATGTAAATTCCATCAAACTTTCCTAACATGCATTGGATGCGGTAACAAGTAAATAAAAGCGGTTGGTTGATTCATGCGTCGATGAAAATAAACGATGTAAAGTAAATAAATAAGACATTCAAGACATTGACCATGACAACCCTATTGGAGTTTTCATGCTTATGCGGTAGAATATATTTAACAAGTTATCTCTATGTATCTAAACAAAGATATCTACGAGTAGAACCACGAAGGTTCAACACTACGCATGAAACTGGGTATTTATACCGTAGTGCTCGTTATAGTCCTCTTTGTTGCTAACAAGTGGAGCGTATGCCTGTTCACGACATGTCTATTTCCCAACCACAAGTTCTATCTTAAGTAATTCGCTGCATGATCTCCTCTTGGACGTTGTTATGCAAGGCGACCCCTACCAATTGATCAGAAAGATAAAGATGTATTTAAAGACAACACTTTTAAAAAGAAGATATCAAGATGTTCGCTTAAAGATCAACTTACATAAACATGATTACAAAAGTTGGGGTCGACAACCAAGTCTTAAATAAAGAAGTTAGCTACTCATGAAAATTGAAAGGTGATAGGGAAATTAGTAAAGGAAAGCAATAAAGAAAAAAGTAAAGAAAGGGATAAAAATGCGTCAAAGAGTGTGAAGCGGGAGTCGCAGCTCGACAACGTCAGCGGGCTGTCACTTCCTCTGGTTGCTCTCAGTTTGATAGTCTATCTTTTCTCCTCTTCTCGCGAAAACTTGGCGAAATTTTAGGGAAAAAAATATTGATACACTCAAGCTCTTCTTTCTCTACAAGAATGGCAATATTTATAGATGAGGGGAATCCCAGTTGTGGCCTTTACGCGTTCCAGACATAGTTACTTTTGGGTAGATGCGTCATGCGTGTGAGCGTCGTCCGCTACTGACTTGGTTGGCTTTGTTGCACAGTGCCTGCTACACGTTTTCTGCTCCACGATCTCTGGTAGGGGAAAACGACATATTCTTGGATAAAGATTCCCTAATGCGATGATAGACTCATGTTGTGACCTAGATTCCTTGAGAAATGAGTTTTTATCAAATTTTAACGCAGTAAAAGGAAATTTAGACAGATATTCAATCAAAACACGATAAAACTTTTAGTGCAACTAGCGCATGCTACTTTATGCAATTAAGGCTTAAAATGATAGAAAGCTGGCGCTTTTCTCATGCTTTAGGAATAAATAACTCATTTTTAACTGTTAAATAACGGTCATTAGACGCGCTATCACTTAACCAAATAGAGAGCTGGGGATATAACTTTCACAAAATGGAATTCACTCATTCTCATATAGGGAAATTAGATGAGTAGTTTCTTTAAGTTCTGATTTGAGGACTTAAACAATGGGGCCCCATCTTCTCACTAACCAAAGATGGACTTCGTTTAGGATTAGATCATAAACAAATTGTTCTTTAGAGGATTAGTAGTAATTGAGGCACACGATGTAATTATAGGGGTAGAACGAACTTTGACCCAACTTTAATTACGAACAACTCATGAAGGATCGACTTGAATTTAATGGTTATATCCATGGACACAACATATCCTACAATGCATAAGAGTACAACTCTAGGCCTATAGTGGAGTGACCTAGACTTAATGAATGCAAGTTAATTTATTAATGAATTTAATTAACTAATTTTGTATCATTGGAGCTTATAAACTTGTAGGTTCATAAGGCCCCTTGCTAGCTCATAGTAACATAAGGTTCCCTTGCTAGCTCATAGTAACACTAAGAAGATAAAATTAATTTAAAAAAAAATTAAAATGTTCAAATAAATATTTAAGATATTTTATATATTAAATATAGAAGAGAAAAATATATTTATTGCATTTGATACATTAAATATATTAAAAGGGAATAGTTTATTTATGTATAAGATACATTAATTAAAAAAAAAAACTAAATATATATACATACATATATTTTTTTTTGCAACGGTATTTTAATTAATGCGAGGATTGAACCCATGACCTCTTAGTCACAAGACTCAATCTTATGCCAATTGAGCTATGCTCGGTTTGACTATACATACATATATTGTATACATATACATATACATATACATATACATATACATATAAATATATATGCACATTTAAATATAAAAATATAAAAAATAATAATTTTTTATTTTAGCTAAAATTGTGTCATAGGCCCTAAAAAATAATACTCTTAGTTGAGTCAAATAGAATCTCTACCCTCTACACACTCTCAATCTCTTAGAGAATTGTCCTCTCAAATAATTGTCGATCTTTCAAGAAGGCTCCCACAAGAAGACTATAGTTCTTCAAAGGTAGTATGCTCAACCTATTTTGTAGTTTAATTCTAGATAAAATCAAAGTCGAACCCAAACTTGGTTTATAAATAGTTTATAAATCACTGTCTTTCGTTGCGGGATGAAATGTTCATTCCCTTCACAATGTCGACATTTGAGGGGATTTAATTGCCCCATGTAGGCGCAAGAAAAAATCTCACTCGGATTAATTCATTTATTATTTTATAACATTGAAATTAATTTGGAGATCTTTGTCTTTAGGATTGGAGTTTTTATCCTCACAACATTTTTACCACTCAAGTTAATTTATTTGTTATTTTATAGCATTAAAATTAATTTGAAGTCTTATCCTCACATTTCGTCATTTTCATTTCTCAAGTAATTCTTTTTTTATTTTATAACATTGAAATTAATTTGAGATCCGTTATTTATTTTATATATCTCTCGGTTCATTTTTTTTCTTCTTCTAAAAAAGGAAAAAATATTTACAACCCTTACAAAAAAAAATAAAAGAGTATCCATATTTTTTAGTTTAAAAAAAAAAGATCTTTGATTACTGGAGTTACAAATGAAGGATTACACATTATCAATCTTCCATATGTGATTGCACCCAAGGATTGAAATGTCCATGTCGATGGAAATGTCGAGGTTCAGATTTTACGGAAATGTCGATGGACATTCCGAGAAAATTTGATGCAAATGATGGAAATTGGTTGAATTAGTGGATGAAACTTTAATAGTGACTTGATTAGACTATAATTAACTATTTTTAATCATCATATCTAAAATCTAAAACGATATTAACATGTAGATGTTAATGTAAATATCGATACCAGCAGAAATTTTGAAAAAAGTATAGATATTGTGTTTAAGTGGTTGAATTATTTCATGAAATTTTAATTGTGGCTTAATTATATGACATTTTAACCTTTACATCCAAAATGTATATATAATATTGAAATTGAAATGTCAATATAAAAGTGTAGATATAACAAAAAAAAAAAAAAAAAAATAGAAAAATAAAGAAATTGTTTGAATTATTAAAATAAAAACTTAATTAATTTGTATTAATCATTTCAAAAAGAAATTTTGTAGTTTAATTACAGCATTCATAATTATATATATAAATAGATATGAAATATTGTTTTTTTTTCAAAGATATGAAATATTGTTATTTAATTAAAAATTTAATTTTATTAAAAAAAAAATATTCCTATAAAAAAAAAGTGAATATTAGAAGAAAAGAATATTTTAAATAAAAAGAAAATAAATAAAACTGAGGAGACTTGAGACGAGGCCGAATAGAGGTGAAGATGAAAATAGGAAATAATTTGTATCACACATCGGTAGATAGAGTTGTTCCAAAATTTTCTCTCCTATATATTCGTTATTTTGTCCCACATCGGTGAGATGAGGTTGTTCCAAAATTTTCTCCCCTATATATTTGCATCCTCCTAAATTCCCATAAAAAGAAAAATTTGGGCCTTAAAAAATGGGCTTGAAAATTGATTTTTTTTTTTTTTTTTGAAAGTTTCGAAATATTAGAAAATTCTTCGATATTTTGCATAAATTTCGAAATTTCCGAATCTTCGGCGACATCAGGGGAAAAACGATATTCCCCTTAACATGATATGTCGAGCTGCTTGATAAGGTGACATGTCGCTTGACATTTAAAACCCTGATTGCACCATATATTGTTGAATAATAGAAAAAGTATGTATAGCAAAGAAAAAAAAAATATCACAAGTTTAAGTGGGAAGATTGATGAAATCAATATAGATCAAGAAGCTACATCTCAAAATACTTGAAGGGTCTCTTTTGCAAATAACTAAACTGTACTTGAAGGGTCTCTTTTGCAAATCACTAAACTGTACTTGAAGGGTCTCTTTTGCAAATCGTTAAACTGGGGCAAAACCTTCATCTTTGCCACACTAGAACAAAGTTTTCGTCTCAAAATGAGACAAAGTTTTCATCTTTGTCACGCTAGGGAAAGAAACCTGGTAGAATGATCTTACCTCGATCATGTTCTGCTCTACTCTCCCATCTTCAGCGTCTCTCGCCTAGGGTGGAATGGAATGCCTTCCTTCAATAGGGTTCTTCAGGTCCCGCTCGACCTGGACACTTGCTCCGCCCGTGGAAGAGTCCACACAGCCAACATCCCGGAATGGCTGTCTCTTGTAATCCATGGCTCTCGGGATCTCCCTCCTCCTCTGGATCCTACTCGAAGTCTTCTAGATCCATCTCTGGATCCAATTCGAATTCCTCATTAAGATCCATCTCAGGATCTTCCTCGAATTCTTCCGAATCCATTTCTGGATCCTCTTCTCGGTCATCCTCCTCGAAGTCATTGATCATTATGACATCCATGTCTTCGGAGTCACTAATCTCTATGATCTCCTTCTCAGAGGTCGTTCTCGGGTTTGTTGAGGACACACCTACAACAAAGGTTCTCTAGGGTTTAACCCCTAGATTTGGGATAAGAACTTCCTTCGTGGGACCCGATGGTGGTGGGGAGTTTCGCCACAACTCTACTCTTTCACGAAGCACCATCATCTCTCGATGCACTACTCTGGTGCATCCTTTTACTTGCTCTGTTAGATTGACAATTTCTACGGAGCCTGGGCCAACCATCGTTGCCATCTCGCCTTGCATTGGTCGATCTCCTCCTGGAATGCTCTCATCCCTGCAAAGTGTTTTTCAGCCATCAACTAGGGAGCTTTACTACGATCAAATTTCAGCACCAGGATAAGCTCAAAAGCTATACTACAAGAATTTTATATTGTCTCGACGGATGTTCTCTCGACGGTTCCAAAATCGTCGAGAAAGCACTGTTATCTCGACGGTTTTATAAATCGTCGAGAGAATACTATATTCTCTCGACGAATTATTGATTCGTCGGGAGAACTATAAACTTTCTCGACGGTTTGGACAAACCGTCGGGAGAACTATCGATTGTCTCGACGGTTTTCCACAACCGTCGAGACAAAAACTTTTTAAGATTTATTTTTAAAATATTAATATACTCTCTCGACGGTTTCCAAGAACCGTCGAGAGAAAATCTGGTTCTCTCGACGATATTTAGTAGTCGTCGAGATAAATACAGGCTCTCTCGACGATATTCAAAATCGTCGAGAGAACCTAAAATTTCTCTCGACGGTTTTGCATTTCGTCGGGAGAACATTGTATTTCTCTCGACGAGTTTTAAAAATCGTCGAGAGAACCAAAATTTCTCTCCACGATTTTTAAAACTCGTCGAGAGAACCAACATCTCTCCCGACGAAATTTGCAACCGTCGAGAGAACTATAATTTCTCCCGACGGTTTTTAAAAACCGTCGGGAGAAGCCTTAATAACCTAACATTTCTTCGTCTTCTTCATTTTCTCTTCGTCTGCGCGCCGTCTGCTCTCTCTCTCTCCATCGCCTCCCTGCCCTCGCCGTCTGCTCTCTCTCTCTCTCCATCGTCGCCTCCCTCCGCCCATCTCCCTCGTCGTCTACTCTCTCTCTCTCTCCATCGCCGCCTCCCTCCGCCCATCTCCCTCGCCGTCGCCCATCGTGCCCTACCCGCCGCCTCCCTCCACCCATCTCCCTCGTCGTCGCCGCCTCCCTCCACCCAACGCCCTACCCGCCGCCTCCCTCCACTTAACGCCTCCACCCAACGCCCTACCCTACGCCGCCGTCTCCTCCGCCCCCGTCTCCTCCGCCGCCGTCTCCTCCGTCGTCGTCTCCTCCGCCGCCGTCTCCTCCGCCGCCGCTGCCGCCGCCGCCCCTCTAGGTATGTTTTTTTTTCCCATTAAAACAAACACTGTTTTTTTTTCCAATTTTGTTTTTTTATATAACTTGCTTTCAATTTATGATACACAGACTCGTTTGCCGCTCCACGTTGCTTCAAACAACTCGACCGTTCGCCCCGCGCTCGCCCGCAAGACAGCCCCGTTCGCCTCTAGGTATCATTTTTGCTCACCAATTCTTTTTACTTTTGCAACTGATGATTTATGCATGATATATGGTGAAATTGTTGTGCTCGCATATTGTTTTAACTCTTGTCAACTCATGGTTTCTGAATTAGGCTGAAATTGATATAGGCCGATTTATATATGGTTAAGTTGATTTATATTATTTTTCTAAAGTGAATGGGCGTTAGACTGAAATTGATATGTTTAGTTTTTTATTCAATTCCTACAGGACTTAACTATTCACGATTTACGGGTGGGTTTGAAAATTGTAGAATTAAGAATATGAATAAAGATTGGATTACACTTAGAGATAGGTTCTCTACCGAGTACGTAGAAGGAGTTGCTCAGTTTATGGAAATGGCGAAGTCTCACGTTAACCATTTGGGGAAAACAAGATGTCCATGTAAACATTGTATGAATGGAATGTGGCAGTCTTTGGATGGGGTAGAACGACATCTATTTACAAATGGAATATCTCCCTCTTATGGTCAATGGGTATATCACGGAGAACCAAGCAACTTATCTAGGTTCAGAAATATTTCAACTAATTCAATACCCGATGATGGACTACGTACAACATCAAATTTTTTTGATGAAGAGAATGAGATTTTGAACATTCTAAATGACTTACAAGCCCCAAACGTAGAAACAAGTGTTCACCAAGAAGATTCTGCAAACGAGATTCCCACTAATGTCCCGGAAAGTGATAGTTCAAACCGATTTGAGGATTTAATGGCTGAAGCATGGAATGAACTGTACCCTGGTTGTACGTTATCTTCATTAAATTTTTTGGTGAAGTTAATGCATATTAAGGTTATTAACAATTGGAGTAATAAATCATTGGATATGTTGTTAGAATTGTTAAAGGACGCATTTCCAATTGGTGCATGTATACCTAGTTCATTTTACGAAGCTAAGAGGAAGTTGCGTGACTTGGGGTTCGACTATCAGAACATTGATGCTTGCAAGTATGATTGCATCTTATATTGGAAAGAAAATGCCGATTTGCAAGAATGTCCAATATGTGGTGAATCTCGGTATAAAGTTGCCGAGGAAGGAGGGAAGAAGATTCCACACAAGATTTTACGTCACTTTCCTTTGATACCCAGATTGAAAAGGATGTTTTCATCCAAGCACGTTGCTTCTGAAATGAGTTGGCATAAAGACAAGCGTGTCGATGATGGTGTGTTACGACATCCTGCTGATGCGGAAGGGTGGAAGCATTTTGATATTAAATTTCCAGAGTTCGCTTCGGAACCACGAAATGTTCGTCTGGGATTAGCTTCAGATGGATTCAATCCATTCGGGAATATGAGCAATTCGTATAGTATGTGGCCAGTGATGCTAATTCCGTACAATTTGCCACCTTGGAAATGCATGAAGGAAACCAATTTCTTCCTTTCTTTACTTATTCCCGGCCCAAAGTCTCCTGGAAAAGAGATTGATGTTTTCTTGCAACCATTGATTGAAGAGTTGAAAGAGTTGTGGAATAATGGTGTGCACACCTATGATTGCGTTAGTGGTGAATACTTCCAACTACACGCAAGTTTGTTGTGGACGATTAATGACTTTCCTGCATACGGTGACTTATCTGGGTGCCCTAACAAGGGCTACAAAGCATGTCCAATTTGTAAGGAAGATACACCATCGCGTTGGATAAGGGGTAAAATGTCTTACATGGGACATCGACGTTACCTTCCAGCCACACACTGCTGGCGTAGGAATAAGAAACACGACGGTTATCTAGAACATAGACCACCTCCAATCGTAATGGATGGAGACGAGATTTTACAAGAATTGAATATGCTCAACTTTCCAGTGCTTAGTAAACATCCAACAAAACAAGTAAAGAAAAGGAAACGAGATGATCCTTATTGGAAGAAAAAAAGTATTTTTTTTGAACTCCCCTACTGGTCAAAACTTTTATTAAGACATAAGTTGGATATAATGCATATTGAAAAAAATATTTGTGACAACGTGGTTGGCACATTGTTAAGCATTGATGGAAAATCGAAGGACACAGAAAATGCTCGAAAGGATCTACAAGATCGAGATATACGGAAAGAATTACACTTGATACCTTTAGGAAAAGACAAGTCTAAAAAACCACATGCTGCGTACACATTCAGTAAGAGTGAAAGACGCGAGTTCTGTAAGTTCTTGAAATCACTGAAATTTCCTGATGGATTTGTCTCGAATATATCAAGATGTGTGAGTGTGAACGATGGAAAAATTCATGGGTTGAAGACTCACGATTGTCATGTTCTGTTGCAGAGGCTTGTCCCTATTGGTGTTCGAGCATATTTACATAAGAATGTGTCGACTACTATTGTTGAGCTATGTACATTTTTTCGTGATCTATGTGCGAAAACGATTACCACAACTGATTTGGATCGATTACAGTCAGACATTATCATGATACTTTGTAAGTTGGAAAAAATTTACCCACCGGCATTTTTTGATGTAATGGTGCATCTTGCAGTCCATTTGCCATATGAGACCAGAATTGTGGGTCCTGTTAGCTATAGTTGGATGTACCCTATTGAAAGAAGTTTGCGAACTTTAAAACAGTACGTTCGAAATAAAGCACGTCCCGAGGGTTCTATAGCAGAAGAATATGTAATAAATGAATCGATGAATTTCTATTCAATGTACCTAAGTGGTATTGAAACGCGATTCAATAGAGATGAACGAAATGATGATCAAATTCCCGAGAACGATACTTATGGTGAATTTGAATTGTTTAGACAAAGGGCAAAACCGTTTGGGGGTTCAACTTCAAGGACCTTATCGATTGAGGAGAAACGGATAGCACAATGGTATATTCTGAACAATTGTGATGAGATAAGACATTACCGTAGGTACGTATCGTTTTCAATCATTTTAAGGGTGCAAGTGAAATAAATATGAGTCGTAATTCTTACTTTTTGTGTTCATAGGCAACATTTGAGACTGATTCGTTCTCAAGCACGAAACATATCCGACTTAGATAGAAGACATAAGGAACAATTTCCTGATTGGTTCAAATCTCATGTAAGTATATAGTTATGAGAGTTTATAAATTGAATTTTAATTATGATTAATGTTATGCATTAGTAAGATATATGTTTGAATGAACAGGTTCTCTCATTGCGTAAGAGAGAAAATGTGTCTGATGACGTGTATTCTCTAGCAATGGGTCCCACTTCTTTAGTGCGATCGTATACTGGATGCAATGTTAATGGAGTGCGTTTTCACACGGTAGCACTTGATAATCGTCGGACAACGCAAAATAGTGGAGTCATGGTGCCTGGAGAAACTGACAGTGAAGGTGTTGAGTCGAAATTCTATGGTGTAGTGACCGATATTTTGGACTTGGAGTATGTTAAGAGAAGACGTACTATTATTTTTAAATGTAAATGGTTTGACACTAACAAGAATAAACCACACGTGGATTTAGGGTTTACATCAATTAATATGTCTCATTGTTGGTATGTTGATGATCCTTTCATCTTTGCTAATCAAGCACAACAAGTATTTTACCTCAATGACCCAAAATATGGTAATCATTGGAAAGTAGTGCAAGTGGTCCAAAATAAACGCTTATGGGACATTCCAGAGGTAGAAGATCTTGGAAATGACCAACTTGATTTGTTAGAAGTAGATGGCGGTATGAGAGTCGATGAGAACATATTCATTGGTGATGACACCACATTATGCAGAGATGATGTTCCTCCTATAATTGTGGATGACCCAAGTACTGAATCACAAAGTAGAAATCTATCGTCAAACAATAATGATGATTTCATAAATGATGAAGAGGAAGAGGAAGAGGAAGAGGAAGAGGAAGAGGAAGAGGAAGAGGAAGAGGAAGAGGAAGATCCTGGCATTGATTCAAGCGATGAACATTTGGATTGAAATCAGTATGTAGATTTATGTAACATTTGTAGATGTATGTAACTATGTGTTTCATTTATACATTTCATGATTGTTTTGTAGGTAGACGATGTCATCTGATCGTATTAATTCCCGAGATTCAACTAATATTTATTTGGAGGGATTGCGGATGACAGGCACACCATCTTCTGCGGAGGATGAGGCTTCAGGTTAACTTAATTGAATTGATACTTATATTTTTCGATATGATATGAATATTAAATTGTATGTTCATTATTTATTTCAGTTAGGATTGTACGTAACGTGAGGGGATATGGTCGAAATCTAAATTTGGATAGATATGTTCGAAAACACGGAAAAATCCCAATACATATTTCTGATGAAATCCGGAAGCCGACGTGTGATTTTGCCTCAACGTTCAGCTTAGCCATTGGTACCATTGTGAGAGAAAGCTTTTCTGTGAGATACAAATCATGTAAACAAGTGCCACAAGACGTCCGAGACCACGTTAAAGATCGACTATTGGTAAGTTTATGTTTTTAGTTGTTTGTGATTATTAGCTAAAAATACTTTACTTATGTTTTTCTTTTTTTGCAGAATCATTTTGTGATTGATTTGTCAAAACCCGTCGTTCATGAATGCATTGAGCACATTTCAAAGAATTCTTTTAAAGAGTTTAGAGCGGAATTGCTCAAACATTATAAAGAATCATCCACCCTTGAGGAAGGACGTGCATGGCCGCATGAACGAGTACCTGACATGTCAGATTGGCTTCACCTATGCGATAGGTGGGATGACCCTGAATTTAAGGTACATTACTTAAATTTGTTAGAGATGTGATCATATGACACCATTTAAATTTTTTTACACTAATAATCTCTTATTTTCTTAGAAAAATGCAGACAAAAATAAAAAGAATCGAAAAAGTCTTCCTTTCAATCATTGCACTGGAACTAAGTCATTCCTTCACGTACACGAAAAAATGGTAGGTTGGAAAAACGATTTATGGTTTCAGTTTTTTTTTGTCATGAATAATTATTGATATGGTAAAAAACTTTGTTGTAGAAAGCAAAAGGTGTGAACTTAGGACCTATTGATTTATTTCGTGCCACAAGAACACATAATAAAGGAGGTGAAGATGATTAGTGGGTGAATGAGGCCGCTCGGGATAGTTTTGTAAGTTTCCTACTTCTTAAGGATAATTAATTTGTAAAGTTAGTATCAAAATTCTTATATGAATTAATAATCGCAGCTTAAAATGAAAGAGATGCAAAGTCGACCCACTCCAGAAGGGACCCAACCACTTTCTGAGGAAGAAATACGTGAAGAAGTATTGGGTAGTCGATCAGGTCACATTAAAGGTGTAGGTTATGGACCAAGACCGTCGAAATCAAGAAAACATAGTTCAACCTATCAATCACAGAGAGAGCATGAACTAAGTCTTGTTGTGACTCAGACACAGCAAGAGTTGAACAACACAAAAGAACAATTGAATCAGACCGTGGAACGACTGAATGAAACCCAACAAGAGTTGAAACAAATGATGACTGAAAATACATCTGAACGAGCTAGAAATGCAGCTGAATTAGCTAAAAATACAGCTGAAGTAGCTAGCCTCAGAGAAATGGTTAGCCAACTCGTTCGTTCACAAGGCCGAACATCGAAATAGGTATCATCTTTATCCTCTTGTAATCAAATTATTTGTAGGTAATAAGACTTGTTGGTTTGGCTATCCTGCAGTTATGGTAGCCAATATGATTTTGAGTATATGTGTTGAGTTTGATGTTGTTTGAAGTTAAGTTTCGCTAATGATACATGGATGAAAATGGGGTCAATATGATTTTGGTTTGACTATCCTGCAGTTATGGTAGTCAATATGATTTTAAGTATATGTGTTGAGTTTGATGTTGATTTTGAGTATATGGTTGTTTGGTGTTGTTTAGAGTTGTTGTTTTGGTTTGACTATCCTGCAGTTATGGTAGTCAATATGATTTTGAGTATATGTGTTGAGTTTGATGTTGATTTTGAGTATATGGTTGTTTTGGTTTGTTTGGAGTAGATTTGAGTTGTTTGGTGTTGTTTAGAGTTGTTGTTTTGGTTTGTTTAGAGTAGATTTGGGTTGTTTGGTGTTGTTTTAGAGTTAACTTAGTTGAAGTATATATGTTATGACTTATGAGTTTAGTTTTAAGTAAACTATATATATATGTGAGTTGTTTTAGTTTAGTTGGAGTAGATTTGAGTTGTTTTAAGTTTAAGTTTCGTTAATTTTGTTGTTTAAAGTTAGTTGAAGTAAACTAACTTTAGTAATTTAGTAGTTAGTTTAAGTTAAGCTAACTTTAGTTTTGTGTTTTAGTTTAGTTTAAAGTTCATATATAGATTTGGGTTGTTTTAAGTAAACTATATATATATATGAGTTTATGTTGATGTTTAGGTAAATTAAAGTTTTGTGTTTTAGTTTAGTTTAAAGTTCATATATAGATTTGGGTTGTTTTAAGTAAACTATATATATATATATGAGTTTATGTTGATGTTTAGGTAAATTAAAGTTTTGTGTTTTAGTTTAGTTTAAAGTTCATATATAGATTTGGGTTGTTTTAAGTAAACTATATATATATATATGAGTTTATGTTGATGTTTAGGTAAATTAAAGTTTTATGTTTTAGTTTAGTTTAAAGTTCATATATAGATTTGGGTTGTTTTAAGTAAACTATATATATATATGAGTTTATGTTGAGTTTAGGTAAATTTAGATTTTGCATGTATGTTGAGTTTATGTTGATGTTTAGGTAAATTTAGATTTTGCATGTATGTTGAGTTTATGTTGATGTTTAGGTAAATTTAGATTTTGCATGTATGTTGAGTTTATGTTGATGTTTAGGTAAATTTAGATTTTGCATGTATGTTGAGTTTATGTTGATGTTTAGGTAAATTTAGTTTTTGCATTTCACTTTATGTTTTAAGTTATAATTTTTTATTTTTTTGATGCTATATTAATACGAGATTTATTATTTTATTTTTCAGGTATTTTGGGTTGATGTTGTTCACAAAGCTGCTCTCAAAGTGGACTCGACTACGTTTAATTTTGAATATTTCTGTAGGTTTAATTTTGTTGTGTAAGCCAACTTTTTAACAATTTTAATTTACATTTCAATGAAAATAACTTTTTACAATCTAATGTTTCAATTTAATTAATTAAATGTGTGTTTTAAACCTATTAGGTATTTTAAATTGAAAAAAAAAAAACAGGAATTAAAAATATAAATTAAATAAAACTGGCCATCTCTCGACGGTTTTTTAAAACAAAATCGTCGAGAGAAAGGCTTTCTCTCGACGATTTTGTTTAATCCGTCGAGAGTCACTTCTCTCGACGGATATTGCTAAACAAAATCGTCGAGAGAAAGCCTTTCTCTCGACGGTTTTGTTTAATCCGTCGAGAGAGAATGACTTCTCTCGACGGATATTGCTAAACAAAATCGTCGAGAGAAAGCCTTTCTCTCGACGATTGTGTTTAATCCGTCGAGAGAGAGTGAATTCTCTCGACGAATTTTGCTAAACAAAATCGTCGAGAGAAATGATACTCTTTCTCGACGGATTAGGGTTTTCTAAACCGTCGAGAGAGTATCATTTCTCTCGACGATTTAGGAAACCCTAAATCGTCGAGAAAGAGTACTTTCTCGACGATTGCTCTGATCGTCGAGAGAAACCGTTCTCTCGACGGTCGAGCTAATCCGTCGAGAGAACAATCTTTCTCGACGAAAGTTTAAAAGCGTCGAGAGAGCCTCTCCCGACGCCCTTGTCTCGACGAAAACTCCCGACGGTTGTTTTTCCGTCGGGAAAAGTTATCTCGACGGATTTAGGGTCTTTCTCGACGGATTTTCTGTGTCGAGAAAACCCTAAATTCTTGTAGTAGCATATCCATGATGTAATCTTGAGAAAGCCAAAGTTCTTTCTCCAGAGCAGCAATTTGTTCTCCCAAAGTTTCTTTCATTTTCGAAAAATGAATGAGAATGTCTCCTTGACTGCCACTTGTATTGGATGATCCACACGTTTGAGCCTTGAGTAACTTTCTTGGGGAAAGAGGTCAAGCATACACCATAGCCTAGTTTTATCGAAGTTGATAAAACCGTGCTCTGATACCACTTGTCACAGGGATAAATTTGCGAAATTTATTTTTCACCTCGTGCAGCCTAAGAGTGCTCCTCTAACCAGCCTTCCTCTACTTTTCGCCCAAGAACCCGGAATATTCCAACAAAGAATAAGCAACACACCTGAACACTCAATAACTTGGGCAAAGGGGACTGATCACCCTATTTCACCTTTATTTCTTTTCTCTCAAAGATCTCGAGAAATACAACCTCAATGAGTAAGTGGGAACTCCAACTGATTTCACTCTTTATATATACTACTCTAATTCAACCTTCTCCCTACAATTAAGGAGTGACTGAAATTCTTGAATCAATGTGATCCACACACCTCACCACTAACTTTCCTAGACTTTAGGATCAAGTCTTTGACTTCCTAAAAATAACATCCACTAACCATTTTGACATTTTCTTAATGTTTTTCAGAAGTCTTCACTTTCCCACCAAGTCATTAGATGTGATAAGTCTCTTCCTCCTACTAAGTGTATAAATACCATACACTTAGTTGAATTCCACCTTGTAAATTGTTTGGAAGAGCAACGAGCCAAACTGCCCGCCAGTCAATGCCAGACGCCCTTGCACCATTACGTTGCCTTGTTCTGGTGCACCGACGTTGTTGCCCGTGCGGCGTGCGCGCGCGTTCTGCGCACACTGTCCAAGCGGTGCGCGCGCGCACTCTATTTTAACTGCTTGCCCGCTCTTGTGTCTAGCTGGACGTATCTCTTCGCGCTTGCTCTAGCGCTCGCCTGTGCCTCAGCTCTGTGACCTTCCCTTGCGCCAGTCATTTGCGTCTTTGTGAACTATGCTGCCAGGAATGTTGGCGCTCACCTTCGCTCGCACCATCGCTCAGCTTCGTCCGCCCATGCACAAACGTTTGCTTGGCCTCCTTGCTCTCTGCCCACACAGTCTCTTGCCACCAGCCCACAAGTGCCCGCCTGGAGGGCCTTGCACGCACCTGCCTTGGACCGTCGTATCGTGCAATACTTCACCATGCTGCACGCTCCACCCATGCCCTTCATATGGGTGCGGGCCTCTGTGTCCTTCACAATGCCCCTGTGTGTCGTTTGACAATATTGCCTCTCCCTGGCTAATTGTCACCAAAATTTCCCCTGTAACACGATGCTTCAATCACCGCCGAGGTTCGTGGTTCGCCACCGTCAATTCGCTCGTCGTAAGAGTAGGATTGTGACGTCGCCGTTCATCTTACCGGAGTTATGCGAGCTCCACCCCCGTCGTCCGAGTTTGCGTACCACCGTCGTTGGTCTGGTTTGAGGTTAGGTCGTCGCAGATCTGATCCGCGCCGAAGTCGTCGTGAAGGTCGTCGCAACTAGTCTACTCGTGACCATTCGCCGTGTTGTCGTTCGTTAAAGCTCGAGTCGCCGCCGCTAATTTGCTCGTGACCTGTCGTTCAAGCTTGATTCGCCTCCAATTCTTCAACTCTGCCGCCGTGTTCTGGTCCGCCGTCGTCTTTCGTGAGTCAGGTTGTCGAAGTCAGAAGATGAAGGGGTGGTTTGGGATATCACGTGAAGATGAGAAGTGAAGAGAGAGAATGTGGGTTTGGAGGAGAGAGAAAGTCACTTTTGACTTTATTTGACTGAAGAAAAAATCTTTTTATCTCCAATTGCTAGCCTTTTCCTCTGAATTTCGTCTCGTCTCGAGTCTTTTTTTTTGCTCTAAATTTTTTTTCCTCCCCCCTGAATGGTTTTTTTCTTCTGATATATTTATACACAATGAGAAAGCCAAACAAGGTTAAAATCAAGCAATTCGTGACTCAAAATTTTATACCGAATTAAAACAGATTTTAACCATATAATGAACAAATATTTTATACTCATAAATGAATACAAAATTTTAACCATAAAATGTAGTAAGGATTTTATACTCATTAATGTAAACGAATGAATTTCAAATTTTATAGTAAGGATTTTATACTCATTAATGTAAACGAATGAATTTCAAATTTTAACCATAAAATGACTTAAAAAATTTATCCTCATTAAATACTGATTTTATTTGTGTAAAAAAATCTTTCAAAATAATTAAAAATTCTTTTTTTTATTAGTTTTCTTCAATTTTTCGAAATTAATTAAATAAATAAGTGAATTTAAAAAGTTAAAAAGGACAAACTAAAATATGACAAAAAAAAGAATAAAAATAAGGTAAAAAACATTAATAATAAACAAATGGTCGGGCCAAATACGGTGTCCACAACTTGCCCACCTTTGTGTATCTTTCAAGAATTGAAAGGGTAGACAAAGATTGAAGATAGAGTATTGGAAAGGCAAAAAATTGTTTATTATTAAAACTAAGACGGACTTGGGCTATCTCTCGGGCTTCGACTGCTAATCTTGGATTAGGGTTTGATTTAACAAACATAAGTTTAAACGGACGTGGCTATCTCCCGGGCTTCGACCGCTAATCTTGGATTAGGATTCGATTTAATCAACATGAAATTTAAACGGACCTGGGTTATGTCCACATGCTTCGATGACTAATCTTGGATTATGGTTTGATTTAATCGACAAGGAATTTAAACGGACCTGAGTTTACACAGGCTTCGACCGCTACTAAATAGTAAGGTTCGATTTAACCAATAAAGAAATTAAAATTGACCCGGACCAACTCCCGGGGTTAGACCGCTAATCTTGGAATAGATTTCGATTTAACCAAGATGGAATTTAAACGAACCTGGGTTATCCACAGGCTTCAATCACTAATCTTGGATTAAAGTTCGATTTAACTGACAAGGAATATAAACCGATCTGGGTTATGTCCATATGCTTCGACCAAATAATATTGGATTAGTGTTTGATTTAACCAACAAGGAAATTAAGACCGATCTGAGTTTACACAGGCTTCGACTGCTACTGAATAATAAGGTTCGATTTAACCAACAAGGAATTGAAACGGACCTCGTTATGTCCACAGGCATCGACCAACTAATATTGGATTAGGGATCGATTTAACCAACATAGAATTTAAACGGACCTGGGTTATGTGTACATGCTTCGACCGCTAATCTTGGATTAGATTTTAATTTAAACAACATGAAATTTTAACGGACCTGTGTCATGTCCACAGGCTTCGACCGTTAATCTTGGATTAAGGTTCCATTTAACTGACAAGGAATTTAAATGGAACTGGGTTATATCCACAGGTTTCGAAAACCTAACCTTGGATTAAGGTTCGATTTAACCAACAAGGAAATTAAGAATAACTTGAGTTTACACAGGCTTCGACCGCTACTGATTAGTAAAGTTCGATTTAACCAATAAGAATTTTAAACGGGCCCGGGTTATGTCTACAGGCTTCGTCCAACTAATCTTGGATTAGGGTTTGATTTAACCAATAAGAAATTTAAACGAACATGGGTTATATCATCAGGCTTCGACCAACTAATCTTGGATTAGGGTTTGATTTAACCAACAAGAAATTAAGACGAACCTGAGTTTAAACAGGCTTCGACCGCTACTGAATAGTAAGGTTCGATTTGATGGAGCGCTTGTAGCGCAGCGGAAGCGAGTAGGATCATTGACACTTTAATTTCATCAATTTAGCTAAAAAAGAAACATGCTCAAAGCTTTGAAATAAAAGGAATTAGAACACATACCTCTTGTAGTTCTAAGGACTTCTATTCCGATTCTCGAATCTCTTCACGAACCCTTCAAAGCTTCTCTCAAACTCTTCGAGAACCACCTCCCGTAGTCCCGCGATCCTCGGGCCGAGCAACGGAGTGGTGGGACTCCTTTACAAGAGAAAAAATTTGGAAGATGAAGATGGGAAGGTGAAAGAGATGAGATTTTGTGAGAAATATCTAACACTTAACTTTCTAATTTCTCAAGTAACATGAACTCTTCATGCTCATCCAAATGTTCAAACTCTTTGAAAATTCATCAACCTCAAACCATTTGAACTTCATCCAATTTATAGGCAAATCGCATCCAACAAACTTTTTGCTTAGCATGACACCTCAAATTGGATGGATTAGTCTTCAACCAAGTGTTCCAAAATTGATAGAGTTTATGCATGTGGTTGGTGATTCACAATCCACTTCACAACTTGGATAATTCCACTCAACTTGGATAAATCCACTCAACTTGGATAAATCCACTCAACTTGGATAAATCTACTTGACTTGGATAATCCCACTTGTAATATTTTGTCCTTTTAAAATTAATTCATAATAATTTTAATAAACAAAATAAATTTTAATTAATTAATATTATTATTTAATTCAATATCAAATATTAATTAAATAATAAGACTAATCTCGGTTTCTTAAACCGAATCATCACACATGAATCCCTATTCATGTTTTAGACCGATCCCATATTTAAATCATATTTAAATATGTCCATCATTCTTCCAAAACTGAATTTGAATAAATTCAAATTCTTTTTCTCTCATATTGTTACACGGCTTATTCCGAGCTAGCCAGGAGAACCTAAAGGACCTACAGATCATGAGCTCCAACGATACGAGATTATTGTTGCGTGCTCAGTGTGTAAATAAAATGTAATGCGAAGAGCACTCAGATCATGCAAGCATACATGGTCTGCAGCAAGTGATAAGTATTTTTTAATTCGTTTTCCCACAGAGATTGAGTTTAGTTACTAACGAGTTGAGGTGCTAAATTAGATAAGTGACTTAAATTGGGTAGATTTGGGGTTGATGTACCGAAATAATAAAGAATGCAAGAAGAAAGCAAGTGTAAGAACCAAACAAGTAAGAGATAAAGCTATAATGTGAAGAAGAATAATTGCGGGTCTCGCAATTATTCAGCAATAAAATCGCAAAGGTAAAAAGCTAATAAAAAGACTAAGGCAAAAAGCAGGAATGTTTTATTGCGGTTCTCGCAACAATCTAGCAATAAATTAGCAACGTTTTTAATGTAAAGTAAAGCAGCAAGGTCAACTTAAGACTCTTCTATAGGCACTTAACTACGATTATTCAGCAGTAGATTAACATATCATGCATCGTCTTAGCTCAGTTTCATGCATCTCTCGATTACATGCATTAGATCTTTAGTTCACTCATATCCAAGTAAGACATAAACACCTATTTATACAGGCAAGCTAATGAACGTGCTAGGAGAACGCCTATTCCTAGGTCGTTTTCTGGTTACCATGAAAAGCTAGCATGAATGGATGACTCTGAACTCTTACTCCTTCCAGAGGTTAGGAATTCTTTAGACAAAATGGATGGCCGGTCGAAATTGCCCGTGGGATGAAGCTTACATACATTCAATGTAATCATACTATCCTACATGCTGAATTCTCGTATTTCTAGCCTACAGATTCATCTTTAGCAGACCCTTCTTAGATTAGTTACGCATGGTTTCCAAAGTAAAAGAGATGGATTGATTGATCATGATTTAAATGACTTAGTAAACACAAATGAATAAAAGATAACAAAATGAAGAACTCAAGAAACTTAATTGATTACTCTTTAAAAAACGAATACAAATACTTCATAAACAGACGTGCAAAGGTTCGAAAGCAGTAAAGAATAAGGGATGTAGAAGTAACGATCCAGATTAATGTTGCAAATGGAAACAATAGAGAGAAAACAGTAGAGAAAGCTTGTAAAAGTGCACGGGTCTCCTCGTCGCAAATGCCTCGGATGAAGGAGAAGATTAGTTGTTCTTGGGGATGAATTCAATCAGAAGAGAAGAAGGATCTTCTCTTCTTCCTCTCGAATTATCGACGCCAAGGGCTGATTTCTTCGTTCCAACAAACGGGAGAAGGAAATTCGTCTGCAGATTTCTTTGCAACCGAGAACTCCACGCTTCTAAGCTGCTTTTCTCCTTCATCATCCGTCTCTTTTTATAGCCTCTAGGTGGTTGCAAAAGGCTGCTCTTTAATCGTGGATCACCATTCAACTTTGTGAGGTAGTCCAGCTTGACATGTGGCAGCAGCAGGGAGAGTTGACGACTGGAAAAACTCAGTCAATAACGACTGACGGCTGGGGGAAAATTGCAGCAGCAATGACTGTTTCCTTGCGGTTTCCTTGCGAGGGCCGCAATGCTTCATTGCGGCCTCAGCAATATTTCAGCAAAGTTTCCTGCAAAAGATAAGTAAAGTTAGTTAATTTAAGATTTGATTCACACTTACCATGTAATGCAATCTTCAAGTCATGAGACAATGGTACGATGTTTCTTCTTGATGTCCTTCTTGATGATCTCTCTTGTAATGCAATTTTATAATCATGAGACGTCCAACGAGTATTTCTTCTAGGATTCCACCTCTTTTGAAAATAAGTGTGGTCATGACTTCTCCAAGTTATTTAGCCCTTGATCTTGTAATTTGTCCTTGAGGCATTGTAACGATGTCCATGATCATATCAATACATTTTTCTACAAAGAGGAAAGAAAAAACAAAGGAGAATGCAGTTGTCAAATCTCCTGAACAATAAGGGATTGATGATATATTTTCAATATTCGAGTAAGAGATTGAAATATGATCAAATGGGAGACGAATGAAGTGATTCCAATTATTTGGACAATAATTTTTAGAATCTTAAGCAGCCCCTTAGGAACTCATCACACACATATATATATATATATACATATATATATATATACATATATATATATATATATATATATTCTTCTTTATTTGAGTAAGCTCGAGGTCTTCGATAATTGTGATTATCTCTATCCTCACTTGGTCTCGTGTGACAAAGATGAATGCTTTGTCTCGGTTTAATGAGGAGGACTTTGCCAAAATGTGGCAAAGGTGACGGCCTTGCCCCAATGTTGACTTGCAAAGGGGATCTTTCAAGCATTAGAAGATGTAGTTTCTTGATATACTGATCTTTTAAGCATTTTTTGTTTTCTTTTTTCGAAAGAGAAAGTGTGATCAATTGCTCCCACTCGTTGATGTCAATTTTACCCTAGTGTGGCAAAGGTGAAGACTTTTCCCCAGTTTGATGAATACGACTTTGCCTAGGAGCGACAAAGATGAAGGTTTCGTCTTAGTCTGACGATGACAATTTTGCTCTAGTGTGGCAAATATGGAAGGTTTGTCCCAATTTGGTAAAGACAATGTTTTTGCCCCAGTGTAGCAAAGGTGAATGCTTTGCCAGTTTAATGTTTTTCGGCTTTTGCCCCAGTGTGGCAAATGTGAAAATGTGAAGGGTTTGCCCCAGTTTGCAATGTTGAAAGTTTTGTCCCAATTTGGCGAAGACGAAGGTTTTGCCCCAATCGGTTGATTTTCAAAGGAGATTTTCCAAGCATTTCGAGATGTAGTTTCTTGATCTACTGATTGCACAAATCTTGCAACTTATTTTGGTTTTTTTTTTCTTCAAACATTGTTTCTTTTATTTAGCAAGAAATTGTGCAGTCACATACAAAAAAATGATAATGTCTAGTTAGTCTTTTACAGCCCCTGTAGTTCTTTTATGTCGTTTCTTTGTCCCTAATCCTTGGTATCGTGATGAGAATGTAGCGTGAGCAAAACTCATTAAAATAAATTGGGACTTCGAGATGACTTTCTCAGTTATTGACTTACTAATTCTCAAAACTATTATCGTCTTGGAATCACTTTTTAATCAAGGAAAGAGAAATAACAAACGATAGGAATGGAAAGAGAGGAGAATTTGGATCAAATGAAGTTGGATATGAGAAATTACAAGTCTTAATTATGAAGCAGTAGATCACAAGAGTTCAATTCGATTTCATTACATTTGAAGCTCTCTTGGTAACTTTGGGTGAATAATTTTGGGAGGTTTGCCACATAGTTAAGTATGACCGAATCAACAAAAGGCTTGATGGGTAGATAAATATAGAGATACACCGTATAAATGTAGATAGTGAGTTTAGTCATGGATTTTATGGTGGATCAACAAATAAGGGTAAATTGCCTCAATGTTTATGTGTCAACATGCAAGTTCAAGGTTTTATAGTGAGTAATTTTGGACTCTCACTGCAAAAGGGTGTTTGGCCTAGTGTTAAGATTAAAACTTTGTTCAACTGGTGTATGGTGTTCTGATGTTTACACATAAGAATATTAAGGTCGAAATAAAGTTGTCTTTAACTGTGAGTTTATTTCAAAAGGTCATAAAATGGTTGAGACTTGACAATTTCCCCATAAAAGAGCAACGAAAGCAACCAATTTTTTCTTCTTCTTTTCAAATGATGAGTTCTTGCTAAGGTTTCAACTAACAATAAGGATGAAATAAACACAAGGATGATAAACATAAACTTATCAATTATTATTATTATTTTTTTTTTTTTTTTTTGAAGATTTGATAAAATTTGACAATATTTTGTGAAACATGCATGAGATGATATTATGTCATTGATGAATAACAAATGTTTTTTTTATGTTAGATGAGATAACGATGTTGTTCACACGAGATTTCCTTATAGGAGAAATTTGATACATGGAAATGAACTTAAATTTTATTGATTTTGATATATATGTGAGTGTTACTAATATTTATCCTCTGATGCTTTCTCTCGAGTATGTCAACTTTAATCTTTGAGCTTGTTGATCTTCTTGGATGATCGATCTTTGGGCTTGTTGATCTTCTTGGATGATCGACATTTGGGCTTTTTGATCTTCTTGGATGATCGGCGTTTGGGCTTTTTGATCTTCTTGGATGATCAGTCTCTAACTTGTTGATATTCTTGGAGTTTTAACTTGTAGCTTATTGAAGATCTTCGGCTTGTAGCTTATTGAAGGTCTTCGTCTTGTAGCTTTTTGAAGATCTTCGTCTTGTAACTTATTGAAGGTCTTCGACTTTTAGCTTCTTGAAGGTCTTCAGCTTGTAGCTTATTGAAGGTCTTCAACTTGTGGCTTTTTGAAAGTCTTCAGCTTGTAGCTTCTTGAAAGTCTGCAGCTTGTAGCTTCTTGAAGATCTTCGGCTTGTAGCTTATTGAAGGTCTCCGACTTTTAGCTTCTTGAAGGTCTTCGACTTGTAGCTTATTGAACGTCTTCAACTTGTAGCTTTTTCAAGGTCTTCGAATCTTCTGAATTCTGAGTCTTTGATGCTTCCGAATTCTCTAGATTCTGACTCTCTGATTGTTGGAGCTTCTGACTTCTTTGGATTTTGGCTCAATGCCGAATGTTGAAATTGTTGGGTTTTATGTCCTAAAACTCGTGGTTTGTAAACGATAAACATATTTTATTACTAATAAAGTGTTATTGAGGTTTATTCAATAAAGTTATTATTGAATATGTGAATTGCTTATTTCATTTTAGAAAACTCTAAATCCAATAAACTAAGATCCGTGGCTATAACATGAGTACATGAACTTTATGTGGAGACATAAAAGTGGATCAAGTTCGAGTAAATAGCCAAAACGGTCTATAGTATACGGATAAGGTTGGATACCTTATCCTGGGGAAACTATTGGATGCGGCCCATTTTGTATTTAGTACAAACGATGTGATTCTGAATCCTTCATGTGGAGACATGTGAATGGGGGCGTCCTATGCAAAGAGTTTGCATTAGACCGGGTAGCGAAATAAGTCACTCTTGCTTTATACCGCTGTTTACTGTTTTAAAGACTGACTATTTCAAAACGATGACCTAGGTAACTTGACCTTAATCCTGAGCTAACTATGAACTCCTCTTTATTCGGGATTATCCTTAGATCTGCATGGGTGAGAGTGGCTCAACAACGCCGACTCAATAAGCCTCACATTTCAGGGGTAAGACCGGATAGATAGCTGGGGACATAGGGTGCAAGATGGAATTCACTCATACCCGTCTCTAGGGATAGTAGATAGGTTGTTCCCTTAAGTGCTGACTCCAGGTCTTGAACAAGGGGCCCCTGTTGCGTGCTCAATGTGTTGAAATAATTAGGCAATAAAAGAGATAGAGCACTCAGAACATGCAAGCATACATGATCTTATAGCAAGTAGTAAGTATATTTCATTCGTTTTCCCACAGAGATTTATTTTTAGCTATTCGCGAAGTGTTTTGTTAAGAAAGAAGGGGTGGATTTGATGGGGTAAAATTGGTTTTTAATTATCTAATTTTTGCTGAATGTGTAAAGGGTAGTAACATCAACGAGAACAAGTGAAATCTAAGCTCAAATGAAAAGAAACGAAATTAATAAATGAAGGCAAAGACAGCTAAACAGAATTTTAACTTAAGCAGAATAGCGGAGCCAGCAATTCTACCGCAATTAAATAACAGCGAAAGTGTGTAAATGGGTGAATTAAGGGCTACTAATGACTATCCTATAGGCATTTTTATACGATTCTCAAGCACTGGATCTACTCTCTATGCATCAAACTATCTCAATCTCATGTATCGTCCGATTCCATGCATTAGATTCTTTAGTTTACTCAACTCAAAGTAAGGTCTTAAGCATCTTGTTAAGGCAGAAAGATATGGTTTGTACTTGGGAAACGCCTATTCCTAGGCCGTTTCCTGGTTACCTTGAAAGGCTAGCATGATATTATGACTCTGAACTCTTACTCCTTCCAGAGGTTAGGAGTTCTTTGGACAAAATGGATGGCCAATCGAAATTGCCCGTGGCATGAAGCTTACATACAATCAATGCTTCGAGAGCTATCCTACATGCTTGATTCACGTTTTTTAGCCTATAGTGTTGTCATTAGCATGCCCCTAAGTGACTTAGTTACTCATGGATATAAGTAGAACAGAACTAAAGGATAAAATAGACATGCTTAGAAGGGAAATGTGCTTAAAACAGCAAGGGAAAGCAGTAGAATGCAAAGGCGAGAGACTGTGAAATACTGAACTTTGTGTTTGATTAATTGATTGTTTGAATGAACATAAGAGATACTTAAAGTAAAGAACAGAAAGACAGAACACAACGAAATGAACTAAATTAGCCACAAGAACAGAAGCAACACAAGACAGAGTTGGGAAATGGAAATGAAGAACAGAAAGCAGTAAAACAAGCTCGAAAGTCTCGTTGCAGCCGCCTCGAATGAAGGATGAGAAAGGTCAGCCTTGCTTGGATGAATCCAATCGGGAGAGAAGAAGAATCTCCTCTCCTTCCTATCAGATTATCGATTCCAACAGCTGAGCTTCGCACACCAGCAGACGGCAAAGGAAAACAGGAGAAAAAATGGACTGCGAGAAGACTTCTACGCTTTCGGATGATGCTTGAACCCTCGACTTTGACCCCTATTTAAAGTAATCTGCAGGTGCATTTGGGCCAAGGAGAACCATCAATCTTCAAAGTCGTACTTTAGAATGGATGGAGGAGAAAGAACGAATCCCTGAAATAACGGAAATTAACAGAAAAAGATCAGTCAACTTACGGTTTTCACTTGAAACATTGCGGGAACCGCAATGTTTCCGCAATGCTTGTTTTTCATTCTTTTCCTTCGGTTTTCAACCCTTTTCTTTCCTATTGTACATAAGTCCTAATTTAGCTACCTTCTTCTAATTCTCATATTTAAGCATAGGTTTAGGCTAAATGCTATCAAAAACACCTAAGAGTGAACATCTTTCTAAGCCAATTAAGTCCTAAAAAGGTCACTTTTGGAGACGTGACACACCCCCAAACTTAAGGTTTTGCTTGTCCCCAAGCAATCTAAGGACTTTCCTAGGCTGTTGTTTCTTCTTCTTTAACCACTTACTAACTCCCCTATATCCCTATCTATAGCACTGCTGTCCTGTGACACACTTCTAAGCTTAAAACTACCCTCTTATCTAGCTTCTTCTGACTTCGCCTGCCTAATACTCCTTCTGTTTTCATTAACTCCCTACAACTGATCTATTTGCTTTTGTCTATCATGCCACTATCCCTAAGGTTTCAAATTCTGCCTAGCTTTACCTCAGACTCAGTACATGCTTCTAGCTTTATTTTTAATGTGTCTAGGATTCCTTAGAGTCATGCCAGTCTTAGTATTACCGGTGACAGTAGTATTTTTAGAGAACAACCTAAACCCTGGCATCACTACATTGGATAAACACTCATCTCCCTAAACAACCCTACAAGTTACAACTTTGTGCCTAGCTAATTTGAGGATCAGAGTTCTTTTTAAATAGGACATCTAAGCCACAAAGTTGCAACTCCTAGGTATACATTCTTCTTCCCTACTTCTTCTTTTTCTTCTTTCTTAGGTGGAGCCTTTCCTTTGGTTGCCTTTTGATGCAATGCCACTTGTGGGTTACACACTTGGCACTGATTACTCAGCAACCTGAGAAAGACTCCCCTCTTTATTCTATTCTTCATTTTTTTTCAGTTCATTTTTTTTTTGTAAAGGAGAAGAAGAATGCTTATGTTTCTAAGGGAGAGAGGAATGTTCCTAGGCCTAGGGTGGCCTCCCCCAAACTTAAACTACTCATTGTCCCCAATGAGTGTCTGAGGTGGCACACCCCCAAACTTGTCCTAGAAGCATCTAGCCTAAGGTAAAACAAAGAGAATCTAAAAGACCTAGGCATAGACAGAACATTCTAAAAGAAAATATCACAGCAGCAGGAATTTGGAAAACAGACAGGTAAAGACTTACAGCTATGCATACTGAGCTATTTAGAGGTTAATTTAAACTATCAAAGGATGTCCTATGACACCCATCCAGCATGCTTTAAGATAAGCTATATAAGGTAGTCATGATAGCAGCAAAAGATGGAATTTAAACAGATCACAGCCTAGCTAAACAGACAGTCCAAAACATGCTTTCAGTAATAAAAATTGCGGGTACCGCAATTATTTCGCAATCAAGTCAGGGCAGATATAACAGTGATTAAGGCCCCTAAGCATGCTTTTTCCAGTCATTCAACCTCTCTAAAAATAAAACAAAACTAACCTACCTAGTCAGCTAGCAACAGGCTATACTAAGCAATTTTAAAAACATAAAACTAAGCAACTAAAACAGATTAAGATTGTACTAAAAACAGCATAATTCACATGGTCTATCAGAAAGCAGATTTTTTTTTTTTTTTTTATTCTAAGGGAACAGCAATACTCCCTTCAGTGCAATTCAAACCAGCACTCAGATGTCTTCATCCTCATCAGGTTGTCGTGGTCGTGGAGGCACCCATGGAGTCAGGAGATTTGTGGGGAAGTCAGGGAAGATGCACCCAAGTTGGTCTGCAACCTCCTTGTCCCGTGCCTGCGCATAAGTGGCCCATTGAGCCATCCTCCTTTGCATATCCAACAGGCAAGCCATGGATAGTGACTGATCAGCAGCCAACCTATCCAGTTCAAACTCCATGTTCCCCTTCCTCTTCAGCCTCAAGCTAGCAGGCAGCTCCAAGTGGTCTGTGTAAGCCATCTGCTGCTCCATTCGCTCAATGGGGACTCCTGCAAGCAAACATAGTTTAGTTATGGTGTTAGGGAAAAACAATGGTCCCTTACCTTTCTTGGCGCACTCAGCAATGGCGGCTGACATGATTCCACCCACGTTGACCGTGAGACCTCGCATGATGGCATAGACCAGCAGCGATCTGCTCTGGTTGATGGTCGTCTCATGGGTCACAGGGGACAACTTCCTCCTAACAAAGGCAAACCATACAACTGCCTTTGCTGTGAGGTTGGCACTCATGAGGGTGTGCCTCCCATTGCGTGATACAGTCCACGCTGCTTCAGGCTGGCCAATGGTTCGAATGGCCTCCTCCAGCACTGCCTCAGTAGGCTCATCAACGATCCTCGCATAGTCAGTATGTCTTTGGCCCTTGAGGCCATAAGCTTCGTTGATGGCTTTTGCTGAGTAGTCCACCTCTACTCCCCTAACCACAGACAGCCCCTCCTCAGAATTTCGCAGGTTAGCGTAGAAGTCATATACCATACTCGTGTAAGCCGGATTGGGTGGCCTGCACAACTCCTCCCAGCTATGATTTATAATTCCTGCGCGCAAGAACTGCGGCAGGTCAGCAGGTCTGTCGAGGAAGCCCTTCTCGTGCAGCAACTCCCTCTTCCTTAGCTCAACGCCCCTGGACTCAGCGTCAGAGGACACATACCTCACGGACTGAGGCTCATCTTCAGGGTAAAGCTTGGCCTTCCCTTTGTCTGCTGGCTTGACTGACTCTGCAGCCTCAACCTTGAGTCTCTTGAGCGATGGCTCAGTGCTCTCCTTCTCTGATGAAGGCACCTTCTTGGCCTTCTTCTTTTTCAGCTTCTTGGATCGCTTGGCTTTGAGAATCTTGGCCTTCTTCTTCTTCTTGAGCTTAGCCTTGATGGTGATCTGCTGGAGGCATGCCCCCAGCGTCTCCTCCATTGAATCATCCTTCTGCGCGGGGCTCTCAGGATTGGCTTCCCTCAACGGAGAGAACACCTCGTCTTCCTCACCTTCCCCACTGCCCTGAGTTGATTCTTGGTACTCCCCATATGGGAATTCAGGGTCAGGTCGTGGGGAAGTGTACGACGGCGTAGTTCTTTGCTCTGCTGTAGGTGTCTGCGCAGAACTCTGTGGTGAAGACGGCAGTTCAGGGCTCTGCGCTGGAGGTGATGGGGAAGAGCTGTGCGCTGATGGTGCAGGTGGCGAGGCACTCTTCTTGGCTGAATCGTGGGACACACGATCAGTTTCTTGACTCTCCATAGAGGGAGTCTTTTCTTTGCTCGGTTCAGCAGCCACCGCTAAACTCCATCTGCGCTTCTTGGGTGTGCCTGCTGGTTCAGAGGGTCCAGCAGGTATCTCAGTGACAACCCTCCACTTCTTCTTGCGAATCGGGAGTTTGGGAAGGCGTTCAGTTCGCGCAGCGTCAGCCTCAGCCAAAGCAAGCAGTGCGTCTCTCGCAGCCGTTTCAGCGTCGTCAGCCCTCTTCTTGGCTGCAGATCTTTCAGCCCTTGTGAACACCATTGTTGAATCGTGGAGGTTTGGAGAGAAGAATCAAAAATGAAGAGAATCGCAGCTTTCTTGGAATTCAGAGAGTGAGAGAATCGTACAGATCAAGCGCCTTCTAACGGATATAAAGGAAACGGATAAATCCCAACGGCTATATTTTGCGGATCCTGCAAATCCAGCGCAATTTTAGGGATTTTTTTCATCTAAATGTCAATCTTTGCTCGTCCGTATCTTTTATTTGGCTCAATGTTTTCTTGATTTTTAAAGCTGGAATTACTCTCCTTGATTCCCTCTATTGACTCCCTACAAAAAGAAATAAAATCAACATCAAATGCGTAATTAAAATCATACAACAAAACACCCAAACGATAACCGGAAAATCTCAAAAAATAAACTAAGGCATGAGCCTTATGTTGACGAGCACAGCAATCACTCGTCCTCTCTCGTTCTCGTTGTCACGCTTCAGTCAAGAGGAAGGCCGAGAGAGTCTTCACATCTCCTTCCTCATAGTAGTGCTTCAATCTTGCACCATTAACCATGAATGGTTGGCCTTGCTGCAAGTTCTTTATCTCTATGGCACCATGAACAAACACATTAGTAATCACAAATGGACCTGACCATCTAGACTTAAGTTTACCTGGAAATAGTTTCAACCGTGAGTTAAACAACAAGACAAGTTTACCCTTCTTAAAGTCCTTAATCCTAAGTCTACTGTCGTGCCAAATTTTGGTCTTTTCCTTATACATTTTAGCATTTTCATAGGCCATATGTCTAAGCTCATCAAGCTCATGTAATTGCAAAGACCGCAATGTCCCCGCATCATTTACGCAAAAATTCAATTCTTTCATGGCCCAAAATGCTTTGATTTCTAACTCAAGTGGAAGATGACAAGCTTTGCCATATACCAGCCTATAAGGAGACATACCTAGGGGTGTCTTATATGCTGTCCTATACGCCCAAAGTGCATCCTCAAGCTTAAAGGACCAGTCTTTCCTATTAGGTTTGACCACTTTTTCTAGGATGTTCTTAATCTCCCTATTTGAAATTTCAGCCTGTCCATTCGAGTGTGGGTGATAGGGAGTGGCTACTCTATGTCTAATGTTATACTTAGCCAACACTCTCTCCATAGCCTTGTTAATGAAATGTGACCCCTCATCACTAATGATGGCACGAGGTGTCCCAAACCTAGTAAAAATGTGCCTATGCAAGAATTTTATTACTGTTTTGGCATCATTACTGGGACATGCTATGGCTTCTACCCACTTGGATACGTAGTCTACTGCTACCAAGATGTAAAGGTTACCTGATGATGGAGGGAATGGCCCCATGAAGTCAATGCCCCACACATCAAAGAGCTCCAACTCTAAGATGTAGGTGAGGGGCATCTCATCCTTTCGACTGAGGTTACCTGTCCTTTGGCATTCATCACAGCTGTGGGCATAGTTGTGGGCATCCTTGAAGATTGTTGGCCAGTAGTAGTCACTTTGAAATACCTTTGCAGCTGTTCTTTGGCCACCAAAGTGTCCACCATAAGGAGCTATGTGGCAGTGCTGCAGCACAGACTTCGCCTCAGCAGCTGAAACACACTTCCTTAGCAAGCCGTCAGCACATGTTTTGTAAAGTGTGGGGTCATCCCATATGAATTTCCTTGCTTCATGAAGGAACCTTTTCTTCTCTTGTCCTCCCTTGAAAACTGGTAATACCTGTGATGCAAGGAAGTTAGCAATGTCAGCAAACCACGGTTCCTCATCGTTATCACAATGAGTCAAAACAAAGACATGTTCATCAATGAAAGCATCAGAAATTGCGGGTTCCGCAATTTTTCCGCAATTGTGCTACAATCGAGAAAGGTGATCCGCAACCACATTTTCACATCCTTTCTTGTCTCGAATGTCCAAATCAAATTCCTGCAGCAATAACACCCACCTAATCAACCTAGGCTTAGCATCAGCCTTCCTCATGAGATACTTTAAGGCAGAATGGTCAGTGTACACAATTGTCCTAGTGCCTACAATATAGTTTCTGAATTTCTCACAAGCAAACACTACAGCAAGCATCTCTTTCTCAGTAGTTGTATAATTACATTGAGCCTCATTCAAGGTTTTACTAGCATAATAGACAGGGTGTGTTAGCTTGTCAATCTTCTGTCCTAACATAACCCCTACAGCATAGTCACTAGCATCACATAACATCTCAAATGGGAGATCCCAATCTGGCCCTACTATAATAGGTGCTGTGACTAGTGCTTTCTTAAGGGTTTTCCAGGCTACTAAACATTCCTTAGAGAAGATGAATGGCCTATTTAGCTCTAGAAGCTCACACAGAGGCTTGGCTATCTTAGAAAAGTCCTTAATGAACCTTCTGTAAAAGCCAGCATGCCCTAAGAAACTCCTAATGGCCTTGACATTTTGAGGCTCTACCAACTTCTCTATGATCTCTATCTTTGCCCTGTCAACTTCTACACCTGCCCTTGACACTCTATGACCTAAGACAATCCCCTCATCCACCATGAAGTGGCACTTTTCCCAATTTAGGACTAGGTTGGTCTCCTCACACCTAGCCAAGACTTGTCCTAGGTTCTCTAGACAGTTGGTGAATGAATCCCCAAAGACTGAAAAGTCATCCATGAATATCTCTATCATGGATTCATCCAAATCAGAGAAGATTGCCAACATGCACCTTTGGAAAGTTGCCGGTGCATTGCATAAGCCAAAAGGCATTCTGCGAAAGGCAAAAGTTCCAAAAGGGCAAGTAAAGGTAGTCTTTTCTTGGTCTTTGGGGTCTATAGTGATCTGGTTATACCCTGAATAACCGTCTAGGAAACAGTAATAGGCTCTACCAGCTATTCTGTCTAACATTTGGTCAATAAATGGTAGGGGAAATGGTCTTTCTTGGTCTCTTTATTTAGTTTCCTATAATCCATACATACTCTCCATCCTGTGACAGTCCTAGTTGGAATCAGTTCGTTGTTCTCATTGACTACCACAGTCATCCCCCCCTTCTTAGGTACACATTGTATAGGGCTCACCCACTGACTACTAGCTATGGGGAAGATCACACCAGCATCTAACCATTTTATTATTTCTTTCTTAACTACCTCTTTCATAGAGGGATTTAGCCTACGTTGATGATCTACTCTAGGTGTGTGCTCTTCCTCTAGTATAATCTTATGCATGCAATAAGAAGGGCTAATGCCTCTAATATCAGCAATAGTCCATGCAATAGCCTTCCTATGTTGCTTAAGTAGTAAAATTAAATCAACCTCATGCTGTTCACTTAGCTTAGAAGAAATAATTACAGGAAGTGTATCATTATTCCCTAAATATGCATACTTGAGGTGTGTGGGCAGTGGTTTTAGTTCTAGAGTGGGTGGATGCTCAATGGATGGCTTTAAAGGATTTAAGGATCTATCAGTTAATTCTATATTCATACATACATGCTGAGGGTTATTTACAGATATGTCCATTATCTCAGCTATGTTTAAGTCTGTTAATTCTAAACCTACATATTCATTAGCATGCTTGGTTAGTAACACATGCTCCAATTGTTCTTCCATTAAGGAGTCTACTATGTCCATGCTAGCACAGGATTCAAGGTCAGAGGGGTACCTTAAAGCTTTATACACACTAAATTTCACCTCTTCATCATGAACCCTCATAGTGAGCTCACCTTTTTGGACGTCTATCAGTGCCCTACCTGTGGCTAGGAATGGTCTGCCTAACAGGATGGGGACCTCCTTGTCTGCTTCATAATCCAGGATGATGAAATCTGCAAGGAAAATAAACTTGTCAACCTTTACTAAAATATCCTCAATCTTACCTTCTGGGTATGCAATGGATCTGTCTGCTAATTGTAAAGTGACAGTGGTTGGACGTGCTTCTCCTATTCCCAACTGGCGGAATAGTGATAGGGGCATGAGGTTTATGCTGGCGCCCAGGTCACAAAGCGCTCTGCCCACGTGCTTGCCTCCAAGTTCTACAGGTAAGGTGAAGGAACCAGGATCCTTCTCCTTCTTGGGCAGCTTGTTTTGGAGTATGGCACTGCACTCCTCAGTGAGGTTTACTGTTTCAAACTCACCAATTATTTTTTTGTTAGTAATAATATCTTTCAAAAACTTTACATAGGAAGGCATAGACTGTAAAACTTCTACAAAAGGAATGTTGACATGCACTTGCTTAAGAATTTCTAAGAATTTATTAAAATGCACTTCCTGTTCCTGCTTCTTCTTAAGCCTTCGAGGATATGGAGGTGGTGGCACATATGCAGGCACGTCAGGTCGCCTTAGGATAGGTGGAGGCCTTGGAATTTCTTCTATCTCCTCAACAATTGGCTCTAGCCTGACTCCTGATGTGCTAGTTGATGGTGGGCCTTGGTTTGGCAGAGACTCCAGTGGAGCACTAGACTCAGTGTTCTCTACTCTCTTTGGTGTGTCCTTTGTGTTGCTCACCAATGGTCTACCACTTCTAAGTTCAATTGCTTGAACCTGCTCTTTACCATCTCTCATTGGCACTTCGGTGTCAGCAGGAAGTCTCCCTTGGGGCCTACTCTTGAGTTCATTGGCTAATTGGCCTATTTGGTTCTCTAGGCTCCTAAGAGTGGCTTGCTGACTTTGTAAAGTAGCATCATTTTTGGCTATGTATTCCTTGAGTAAGTTTTCTACAGATGATCCTACAGGTTGACTGTAAGGTTTTTGATACATTGATTGGTTATGTTGGGGAGTGAAACCAGGTGTTCCACTCGGTCTAGGTTGGTTAGGATTTTGGTTAGCATTCTGTTGGCCACCCCATGACAGGTTTGGGTGGTTCCTCCAACCAGGGTTGTAAGTATTAGAATAGGGGTTGTTCCTAGGCTGCTGCTGACTTCCAATATAGCAGACTGAGGCTGGACTCCCAGGGCAGTATTCATACAGGTGCCCTTCCCCACAGAATCCACATATAAGTGTCTCACCTTGACTTGGTTGGGTGCCCATTGACATGGCGGTAGCGGTGTTGACACTTGTTTGGAGATTGGTTTGAGCCATTTGCTTAACTAGGTTGGTCAGGGCATTTATTTGACTGCTCATTGCACTTAGAGCATCCTTGTCTTGAGCTCTAGTTGGCTCAACTGGATCATCTGACCACCTACAGTGAGATGCGGAGATCTTCTCCAAGATCTCATAGGCCTCGTTGTAACTCTTGGACAACATGGAACCACCAGCAGAAGAATTTAAGACTTGCCTAGTGCTCGGGTTGCATCCTTTGAAAAAGACCTCTATTTGGATACACCATGGGATGCCATGATGTGGACATTTGAGAAGAAGGTCCTTGAACCTTGTCCAAGCTTCGTGAAGAGATTCATTATCAGCTTGTTTGAACTTAACTATATCATCACGAAAGGTAGAATTCCTATCAGGTGGGAAGTATTTGACTAGGAATTTTTCTGCTAAGTCTGTCCAGTTGCGGACAGATCCAGAAGGTAATGAGTTCAACCATGTTTTGGCTTTGTCCCTCAAAGAGTAAGGGAACAAGTATAGCCTCAAAGCTTCTTGGGACACTCCAGGGATGATGAAGGTATCACTAACTCCTAAGAAGTTCCTAAGATGGTTGTGGGGGTCCTCATTTTCCACTCCAAAGAATTGCCCCACAGTGGACAACATTTGGAACATCACTGGCTTTAACTCGAATGAGTGGGCAGTGATTTCAGGACGGATTATGCTGGGGTTCAGCTCCCCAGGCATAGGTACTAAATATGAGAGGATGGCACTATTCTTGTCATTCGCTATTTCGATGGGATTGCGAATGACAGGTACCTGATTTGGAACTATCTCGTCCATTTCTTCGGTTTCAGGTATGATTTGAGGTATAGGAGGTTGTTTAAAGAGTCGTTTCTTTGCTTTGTTTCTAGCTCTAAGTAGTCTCTCAGGCTCAGGATTGAACTCTAGATCTCTACTTGAAGGCTCACTCATAAACTACCCCAATAGTACCTGCAAAAGAAATGAATCAGATCAGCTTCAATAGGCAATAAACTTGGTGTTTCAAACTTAACAAACTTCGTTTTCACTTAAATAAATCCCCGGCAGCGGCGCCAAAAACTTGTTGCGTGCTCAATGTGTTGAAATAATTAGGCAATAAAAGAGATAGAGCACTCAGAACATGCAAGCATACATGATCTTATAGCAAGTAGTAAGTATATTTCATTCGTTTTCCCACAGAGATTTATTTTTAGCTATTCGCGAAGTGTTTTGTTAAGAAAGAAGGGGTGGATTTGATGGGGTAAAATTGGTTTTTAATTATCTAATTTTTGCTGAATGTGTAAAGGGTAGTAACATCAACGAGAACAAGTGAAATCTAAGCTCAAATGAAAAGAAACGAAATTAATAAATGAAGGCAAAGACAGCTAAACAGAATTTTAACTTAAGCAGAATTGCGGAGCCAGCAATTCTACCGCAATTAAATAACAGCGAAAGTGTGTAAATGGGTGAATTAAGGGCTACTAATGACTATCCTATAGGCATTTTTATACGATTCTCAAGCACTGGATCTACTCTCTATGCATCAAACTATCTCAATCTCATGTATCGTCCGATTCCATGCATTAGATTCTTTAGTTTACTCAACTCAAAGTAAGGTCTTAAGCATCTTGTTAAGGCAGAAAGATATGGTTAGTACTAGGGAAACGCCTATTCCTAGGCCGTTTCCTGGTTACCTTGAAAGGCTAGCATGATAATATGACTCTGAACTCTTACTCCTTCCAGAGGTTAGGAGTTCTTTGGACAAAATGGATGGCCAATCGAAATTGCCCGTGGCATGAAGCTTACATACAATCAATGCTTCGAGAGCTATCCTACATGCTTGATTCACGTTTTTTAGCCTATAGTGTTGTCATTAGCATGCCCCTAAGTGACTTAGTTACTCATGGATATAAGGAGAACAGAACTAAAGGATAAAATAGACATGCTTAGAAGGGAAATGTGCTTAAAACAGCAAGGGAAAGCAGGAGAATGCAAAGGCGAGAGACTGTGAAATACTGAACTTTGTGTTTGATTAATTGATTGTTTGAATGAACATAAGAGATACTTAAAGTAAAGAACAGAAAGACAGAACACAACGAAATGAACTAAATTAGCCACAAGAACAGAAGCAACACAAGACAGAGTTGGGAAATGGAAATGAAGAACAGAAAGCAGTAAAACAAGCTCGAAAGTCTCGTTGCAGCCGCCTCGAATGAAGGATGAGAAAGGTCAGCCTTGCTTGGATGAATCCAATCGGGAGAGAAGAAGAATCTCCTCTCCTTCCTATCAGATTATCGATTCCAACAGCTGAGCTTCGCACACCAGCAGACGGCAAAGGAAAACAGGAGAAAAAATGGACTGCGAGAAGACTTCTACGCTTTCGGATGATGCTTGAACCCTCGACTTTGACCCCTATTTATAGTAATCTGCAGGTGCATTTGGGCCAAGGAGAACCATCAATCTTCAACGTCGTACTTCAGAATGGATGGAGGAGAAAGAACGAATCCCTGAAATAACGGAAATTAACAGAAAAAGATCAGTCAACTTACGGTTTTCACTTGAAACATTGCGGGAACCGCAATGTTTCCGCAATGCTTTCGCAATGCTTGTTTTTCATTCTTTTCCTTCGGTTTTCAACCCTTTTCTTTCCTATTGTACATAAGTCCTAATTTAGCTACCTTCTTCTAATTCTCATATTTAAGCATAGGTTTAGGCTAAATGCTATCAAAAACACCTAAGAGTGAACATCTTTCTAAGCCAATTAAGTCCTAAAAAGGTCACTTTTGGAGACGTAACATAGGGCGAGCATCAATCATCTTTGTTCGAGCAAGTAAGTCAATGACGTATCTCTGCTGAGAGAGGAGTAACCCGTGGGAATGAAGAACCACCTCAATCCTGAGGAAGTAGTGGAGATTACCCAAATCCTTCAGCGAGAAGCGACGAGCAAGAACCGAGACGAAATTCTGGACTGCTAGAACATTGTTACTTGTGACAATGATGTCATCAACATATACAAGTAGAAACAGAGTATAATTGTTAGTTGTTTGTATGAACAGAGAAGTGTCAGCGACCGAGTTCGAGAAGTGAGATGCAAGCAGAAATTGGCGAAGCTCATTGTACCCAAGCTCAAGGAGCCTGCTTAAGGCCATAAATGGCCTTTCGTAGGCGGCACACGTGGTGAGGTTGATCAGGATCAACAAATCCTTGTGGTTGAGTCATAAAGACATCATCAGTAAGAGTGCCTTGGAGAAAGGCATTGTTGACATCTAGCTGACGAAGATCCCAACCATTACCGACAACCATGGAAAGAACAAGTCGAATTGTGGTGGGTTTGACAATTGGGGTGAACGTCTCATGGTAGTCAACGTCGGGGCGTTGATGAAACCCCTTAGCAACCAATTGAGCTTTTTACCTGTCAATAGAGCCATCAGGTGAACATTTTATTCGAAAAATCCATTTACATCCGACGATATTTTGAACCATTGTTGGAGGAACTAACTCCCAAGTACCATTTCTAACCAAGGCATTAAACTCGTCTGACATTTCATGTCGCCGGTTGATGTCTTTGATGGCCTGAGTGACACAAGTTGAATGAGGGGTACAAGGGGAGCGGAAATGGAACCGACAAGGGAACCAAACAAAAGTTTGTCTTGTCGAAACCATGGAAGAAAAGTTGGGTTTGGAGATGAGGTGTCTGCAATGGAGATGGTTTTGGGTGGGCATTGATGAGATTCATCAATATATTTGTGGAGGTCATAACCGATTAGGATGGCTTCAATTTGAAGTTTTCAGGAAAGATAGTTTGTGAAGGTAAGTTTTAAGATGTTTTGATAGGGGATGTTGATGAGTTGGAGCGGAAGGGTGGGATTTTATGTGTTGGGGGTGATGACTCCTTGAGGGGTAATGACATTATTCATGGCCATAGTTGATCGTTGCACTTGAGGAAGAAAAGAGATTAGGAGCAAAGCTCTTATACCATATAAAGGTATGAAAGTGATGAAATGGTCACTTGACATTTCCATTGATAAATGAAGGAATTTATAGGTTACAAAATATCTATTTATGAACTATAATAAGTTACAACAACAACCAAATATAATGGAAAGTTTAATAGTTCTACAACTTAGGAGAATAATGTGTTGACTTCTCTACAACTTAGGAAGTAGGTTCATTATTCTCCAATAGTTACGTCGAGGAAGAAGATTCTGTCGGAGTAATTATGTTATGGCTAAACCGTCGTTGAAGGTCCATTGGTCGTGTTGTTGTGAGATTTCGCCTGTCGGGTTGTCAAGTTATGGGTTTTGTTGAGGAGTTCGCCGCAGCTACGCCTTCAATCGAGGAAGGCTATTTCCAGGGGATTTTGCTGCTTAAATACACCGGAGTTTGTGGAGTTGCAGTCGAAGTTGGGCATCGACCCGTTACTTTCGTCGTATCTATTGTCGTGAGTCGCCGTCAACTGTCTTTCCAAAGAGGAAGAAGATGGTGAAGTTGAGTGAGAAAATGAGAAATTTATTTCTCTTTTTTCTCTACGTGCGTTAAGCGCATTTGTTTTTTTTTTTTTTTGTTAAGAGTCTGGCATTTCCTTCACGCAAGCATCTTTCAAAAAGAAAATAATATATATATATATATATTTCATTTTTTTATATCTCATTTCAGCATTTTTTGTTTTATTATTATTTTTTTTTTATCTTTCAATATTTTTTTATTGACTTTTTCTTTTGTCTTTTCTATATTTGTAGCTAAAAATGCCCCCATACCCGTTCAAGGGTCCCATTGAGGCTTTGAAACTAAAATGATGAAGCCAGATTTGGAAGATGAAGCGACAAACACCAAACTTTGAAGATAAAGTGATAAAGCCAAACTTTGAAGATAAAGCGACGACGGTTTTGACTTTGAATGCGGAGCAACAACCTCACCTTTGGAGATGGAGCGACGACAGTCTTGACTTTGAATACGGAGCAAGAACCTCGCCTTTGGAGATGGAGCGACGACATCAAATTTGAAGATGGAGCGACGTCATCAAATTTGAAGATGGAGCGACGCCCACGGCTTTGGAGATGCAGCGGCAACAACATCGACTATGGAGATGCAGCGACGGCAACATCGACTATGGAGATGCAGCGACGACAACATTGACTATAAAGATGTGGCGACGGCAACATCGACTTTGGAGGTGCAGCGACAACTACATCGGCTTTGGAGATGCAGCGACAACAACATCGGCTTTGGAGATGCAGGGAAACAACATCGGCTTTGGAGATGCAGCAACAACAACATCGGCTTTGGAGATGCAACATCGACTTTGGAGATGCAACATCGACTATGGAGATGCAACATCTACTATGGAGATGCAACATCGACTATGGAGATGCAGCGACATCAACATCGACTTTGGAGATGCAGCGACAGCAACATCGGCTTTGGAGATGCAGCGACAGCAACATCGACTTTGTAGATGCAGCGACAGCAACATCGGCTTTGGAGATGCAACATTGACTTTGGAGATGCAGTCCTCGACTTTGAAGATGAAGCAAAGCGACCAACTCGAACTTGAAGATGAAGCGACACCAACGTAGACTTTGAAGATGGAGCAAAGCCTCGAATTTAAAGATGGAGCGAAGCCTCGAACTTGAACTTGAAGTGACAGCGAAATCGACATTGAACTTGAAGATGGAGTGAGCGAAGCTTGGAAGAAGCACTTTTGTATGCATTCAACTTATAGCCTCTAGTTCATAGTCGTGGACGCCTACTTTTTTTTGTGACGCTTTTATGAATGTGCCACAATTTTTTTTGTTTGGAGAGACTGAACTCGAAGGTATTTAAGCTATCTACGTATCTTCTGTAGAAAAGAGATCAATTTATGATTTTTTTTTTTTTTTTTTTTTGGCCATTCACCTTTTAAGATCATGTGGGCTAGGAGCATCTTGCAGTTTAGGCTCTTGCGATAAGGAGCATTTTCATTTTAAGTGCTCCTATTTTCATCATAGTTTTGATCACATCCTTCCTTTGTAGGGTTTGTTAAAATGATGAGATTTGACTTAACCTTCAAAGGACCTTCTGCGTTTACGAGAACGTTAACTTTTCTCTTCATACACGAAGGGATAATACAATGAATCTTTTTGTAATGATTTACATCACCAAATGGTTTCGCCTTCGAGGACTTCATCTTTATTTTTTGTTGATCACTCGTCCTTTTGAGACGATCAAAAGAAAATGTTAAAGGATGATTTTTCTTTGATTTAGAGACGCTTAGCCTTTTAAAGACTGAGAGTCGAGTTGTTGAAGTTTTGATGTGGTTGAAGACAAAAATCCTTTGGTTGGTTTCTTTTAGATCGTTGAGTTCTTCTACATCAATGTAGCGTGAACTTGCGATGTTTTCTTTCTCTTTTTTCGTGTTAGGTACTAAAATTTCTCTGTCTCCTGGACTAGAAATACTTAGCTCCATATCGTAGGCGCGAGTTGCTAGTTCTTCGAACGTGTGAGGCATAATTCCCTGCAAAATATAATGGAGTCCCCAATGCATGCCTTGAATAATCATTCCAATTGCAGATACTTCGGTGAGCCGGTCTTTGCAGTCGAGACTTAGAGTTCTCCATCGGTTGATGTAGTCAACATTAGTTCGCCTTTTCGTTGTTGGGTATTTGTGAGCTCCAACATGCTGACAGTTCGCCTTGTACTATAAAAGCAGTTGAGGAACTCTTTTTCAAGTTGCTCCCAACTTTCAATAGTCTCAGATTCAAGATCAGTATACCAGTCGAAAACGTTTCCCTTCAGTGTCCGGAAAAATTGCTTAACTAGTAGATCTCCTCGTGTACCAGGATTTTCACATGTTTCGATGAAGTAAGCAATATGTTGCTTGGGATTGTCCTTCCCATCGAACTGTTGAAACTTTGGTGGTTGATATCCACTAGGCATATTCAGGTTATCAATCCTCTTGGTATAGGGCTTAGAATAGAAGATGAAACTTTGAGCAGGTCCACCATATTGAGCTCTAATGTAGTTCATAATCATATCTTGGAGTTGTTGGACAGACAATGAAGCGATTGAAGTAGAATGTTGCCACTAATCTTCTTGTGCAACGTTCTTTCCTTTATCTTTGATGGCAGGGGTCTGACTTGATTCAACGACATCTCGACTTTCAATTTCATTCTTGAGAGAAGCTATTTCATAGTCTTTTTCTTTGACTGCCTTCAGTAACATGTTAATCTTCTTTTCAACTTCAACCATTCTTTCTTCAATAGTGCCTACATCAGTCATCATGACGGACATCACATCCAAATTTGATGTTTCTTTTGGTTGAAGATATGAAAAAACAAGTTGGTCAAACACAAGGTTTTCTGCAAGGACGATATCAGCTTGAGCAGATTTTGTCATGCGTCTCAACATTTTGTTCGCTATGATGGGTGTTTGACTTTCTTCATATTGGATTTCTTTAGAGCGACTGCGCTTAACGGGTCCTCCATAGGAGTCATTGAAGCCGCAGTCTTTGAAGAAACTTCATTGGATGTCATCACTTTTTGAAAGAGATGAGAGGTAGAAACTGTCCCACCGGGCGTGCCAATTTGTTCACATGAGATTTCCTTATAGGGGAAATTTGATACGTGGAAATGAACTTAAATTTTATTGATTTTGATATATATGTGAGTGTTACAGTCTCTAATATTTATCCCCTGATGCTTTCTCTCGAGTATGTCAGCTTTAATCTTTGGGTTTGTTGATCTTCTTGGATGATCGACATTTGGGCTTTTTCATCTTCTTGGATGATCGGTGTTACCTCTCCAAAAGTACATTATTTAGGGTCATATTTACCTTAAAATCATGTAATCTCTTGAGCGCTTTTGTTAGAATTTAGCTTAATACGTGCTTAAATGTGAGAATTCGAGGAATGAAGCTAAAATAGAACTTATTTGGAAAAGGAACGAAAAAGAATAGAAAATGATGCTAAAAGAGTTAAAATGTACATTGTAGGAGAATTGCTGAAACATTGCTGGGAGCGCAATGAACATTGCGGCCACCGCAAGGAAACCGCAATTCCAAGCTGCTGCTGCTGAACTTTTCCCAGTCGCCAGTCGTTGTGGTTGCGATCTTTCAGCCGCCTAAGCCTTCCCCTACTGCCACGTGGAGGGCTGCTGTTTAGAATGGATGGTTCTCCATGACTGAAGGTACCTGCAAAAAGCTATAAAAAGAGGTGAAGGGTGAAGGAGAAACACAGCTCGGAAGCGTGGAGTTCTCCGTCACAACGCAATCCACATACACATTTTCCTTACCCCGTTTGTTGGAACGAAGAAATCAGCCCTTGGCGTCGATAATTCGAGAGGAAGAAGAGAAGATCCTTCTTCTCTTCTGATTGAATTCATCCCCAAGAACAGCTAATCTTCCCCTTCATCCGAGGCGCTTGCGACAAGGAGATCCGTGCACACTTTTATAAAGCTTTCTTACTGCTTTCTGTCTTTCGTTTCCATTTGTTACACTGCTGCGATTCGTCTTCAATTTATTCAGTTCTTTACTGTTTTTCATACATTAGCACATTGTGTCTTGAACTTTAATTTAGAGATTAATCGTTTAAGTCTTCTCGAGTTCTTCATCTTGTTATCTTTTATTCTATTGCTTTCATTGAGTACTTTAAATCATGCTTAATCAATCTATCTTTTCCAATTCTCCACCAACCATGAGTAACTAATCACACAAAGGTCTGCTAAAGATGAGTCTATAGGTTAGAAATACGAGAGTTCAGCATGTAGGATAGTTTCGAATGCATTGAATGTATGTGTACTTCATCCCATGGGCAATTTCGATCGGCCATCCATTTTGTCTAAAGAATTCCTAACCTCCGGAAGATCTAATGCATGTAATCGAGAGATGCATGAGACTGAGCTAAATCGATGCATGATAAGTTAATCTACTGCTGAATGATCGTATGTAAAAGCCTATAGAGGAGTCTTAAGTCGACCTTGTTTCCTTATCTCACCTTTAAATCGTTGCTAAATTAATTGCTAGATAATTGCGGGAACCGCAATTCTATAGTTCTGTTTTTGCCTTAGCATTTTTCCTAGTTTTTTACCTTTGCGATTTTATTGCTAGAATATTGCTAGATCCGCAATTCTATCTTCTCCACATCAAAGCTTAATCTCTTTACTTGCTTTCGTTTATGCTTGCATCCTTCTTACATTCTTTGTTAGTTCGGCACATCAACCTCAAATCCACCCAATTTAAGTGACCCTCTCTAATTTAACACCTCACTTCGTTAGTAACTAAACTCAATCTCTGTGGGAAAACGAATTAAAAAATACTTATCACTTGCTGCAGACCATGTATGCTTGCATGTTCTGAGTGCTCTTCGCATTACATTTTATTTACACACTGAGCACGCAACAAGTTTTTGGCGCCGCTGCCGGGGATTTATTTTAGTAAACACGAATTGTGTTATTTTAGAAAAACTTAATATTTATAGGAGCTAATCTTTTTGCATTTCCTTTACAGGTACTATCAAGCTAGTTTATGAATGAGTTTCCAAATATCAACCTAGAATTCAATCCTGAGCCTGAAAGACTTTTGAGGGCCAGAAACAAAACTAAGAAACGCCTTTTTAAACAGCCACCTGTAACCCAACACATTGCGGACCACGCAGAGTCATCGCAATCACAACAAACCGAAATGGATAGAGAAGCCCCAAACCGAGCACCTATCATTCGCAACCCCATTGAAATTGTGAATGACAAGGATAGTGCCATTCTTTCATACCTTGTACCAATGCCTGAGGAGCTTAATCCGAGCATCATCCGCCCTGAGATTACAGCTCACTCTTTCGAGTTAAAACCCGTCATGTTTCAAATGATGTCCACAGTTGGACAATTCTTTGGAGTGGAGAACGAAGACCCCCACAACCACTTGAGAAACTTCCTAGGAGTAAGTGACACTTTTGTCATCCCAGGAGTGTCTCAAGAAGCCTTAAGACTTTACCTCTTTCCCTATTCGTTAAGAGATAAGGCCAAAATGTGGTTAAATTCCTTCCCCTCTGGATCAATTGTCAATTGGACAGATCTAGCTGAAAAGTTCCTAGTAAAATACTTCCCACCAGATAGGAACTCCAACTTTCGTGATGATATAATCAAGTTCAAGCAAGCCGAAAATGAATCATTACATGAAGCTTGGATTAGATTAAAGGACCTATTACTTAAATGTCCACACCATGGCATTCCATGGTGTATTCAAATAGAAGTGTTCTTCAAAGGATTCAACCCCAGCACGAGGCAAGTGTTGAATTCCTCAGCTGGAGGTTCCAAGCTTTCAAAGAGCTACAATGAAGCCTATGAGATTTTGGAGAAAATCTCAACATCACATTGTAGATGGTCAGACGATCCTGTGGAGCCAAGGAAGGCTCAAGACATGGACGCACTTAGTGCAATGAGCAGCCAAATCAATGCCCTGACCAATCTAGTAAAACAAATGGCTCAAACTAATATTCAACAAAGTGTCAACACCGCAGCAGCCGTTTCAACGAGCGCAGCAACTAACCAAGGTGAGGCACTAGTCTGTGGATTCTGTGGGGAAGGGCACATGTATGATTTTTGCCCTGGGAATCCATCCTCGGTATGTTATGTTGGAAGTCAACAGCCACCAAGGAACAACTGTTAAGTCTCTGAAAGTGACTTATTTAGGACCCATTTAGCTTAAGAAGATGTACACATTTAGGTGTTTTTGTGAGCATTTAGCCAAAACCTATGCTTTAATATGAGAATTAGAAGGAGGTAGCTAATATAGGACTTATGCACAATAGGTAGGAAAAGGGGTGAAAACCGAAGAAAAGAATGAAAAAATAACCCTTGCGAATGCATTGCGGAATAATTGCGGTGGCCGCAATTATTCAAGTTAAAACCGTAAGTTGGCTGACATTTTTCTGTTTAGATCCGACTTTTCAGGGATTCGTTCTTTCTCCTCCACCCATTCTGATATACGACGTTGAAGATTGATGGTTCTCCTTGGCCCAATCGCACCTGCAAACTACTATAAAAGGGGGCCAAAGTCGGAGGTTCAGTCATCATTCAACGTGCAGAAGTCTTCTCACAGTCCACCATTTCTCTCGATTTTCCCTTGCCGTCTGTTGGAGTGAGGTTCTCAGCTTTTGGAGTCGATAATCTGATAGGAAGGAGAGAAGATTCTTCTTCTCTCTCGATTGGATTCATCCAAGCACGGCTGAATTCTCATCACCATCATTCGAGGCGACTGCCACGAAGATTTCCAGCACACCTTTACTGTTTTCTGCTCTTTCCTTCTCAATTCCATTTCTGTTCAATGTTGTTCTTAGCTTAGTCATTTACTTATTGCATTTCGTTGTTGTCTGCCTTGAATTCATTCTGTTTAAGCTTTCCTTTGTCATTCAAACACTTTAAGTAATTAAAGTAAGTTTCTGCATTTCACAGTTATTCCTTATTCTGCTACGAGTTTGGCTTGCTGTTTCACACACTTTTCCCTTCTAAGCATGTCTACTTTATCTTATATTTCTGTTCTTCATATATCCATGAGTAACTAAATTCATTTAGGGGCATGCTAATGACGGAACTATAGGCTAAAAAACGTAAGTCAAGTAGGTAGATCAACACTCGAACATTGATTATATGTAAGCTTCATCCCACGGGCAATTTCGATTGGCCATCCATTTTGTCCAAAGAACTCCTAACCTCTGGAAGGAGTAAGAGTTCAGAGTCGTATAATCATGCTAGCCTTCCATGGTAATCAGGAAACGGCCTAGGAATAGGCGTTTCCCTAGTATAAACTGAACACTCCTGTTTTAACAAGATGCTTAAGACCTTACTTTGAAGTCGAGTAAACTTGAGTCTCTCATGCATGGAATCGGACGATACTTGAGATAGAGTGAGTTTAATGTATAGAGAGTTGATCCAAAGCTTGATAATCGTAATAAACTGCCTATAGGATAGTCATTAGTAGCCCTTAATTCACCCATTTAACCAGTTTTTCGCTGCCAATTAATTGCGGATTAATTGCGGTTCTCGCAATCCTGCTAAATTGCTTACTGTCTAGCTGTTTTCTTCTTCGTTTATTGATTCCATCTCTTGACCTTTAAGCCTGATTTTCACTTTAATTTGTTTATGGCATGTTCCTTTATACATTCAGCAAAAGGTAGTTAATTAAAAACCAATTTTACCCCATCAAATCCATCCCATCTTTCTTAACAAACACACTTCGCGAATAGCTAAAATTAAGTCTCTGTGGAAAAAACGAATTAAATATACTTACTACTTGCTGTGAGACCATGTATGCTTGCATGTTCTAAGTGCTCTCTCCATCCTTTTGCTTATTTATCTTTACACATTGAGCACGCAACAAGTTTTTGGCGCCGCTGCCGGGGACTTATTTTTAAGTGAAAACGAAGTTGTTAAGTTTAAGAAAACCAAGTTTATCATTGAGTGAAACTAATCTGTTTCATTTCTTTTGCAGGTACTGTTAAGGTAGTTTATGAGTGAGCGTTCACATAGTAATTTAGAGTTCGATCCTGAACCTGAAAGATCACTTCGAGCTAGAAATAAAGCAAAGAAACGCCTCTTTAAACAACCTCCTATACCTCAAATCTTACCTGAAACCAAAGAAATGGGCGATTTAGTTCCAAATCCGGCACCTGCCGTTCGCAACCCCATAGAAATAGCGAATGACAAGAATAGTGCCATTCTATCATATCTAGTACCTATGCCTGGGGAGCTGAACCCCAGCATAATCCGTCCTGAAATCACTGCCCACTCTTTCGAGTTAAAGCCAGTGATGTTCCAAATGTTGTCCACTGTGGGACAATTCTTTGGAATAGAAAATGAGGACCCCCATAATCACCTTAGGAACTTCCTAGGAGTTAGTGACACCTTCCTAATCCCTGGAGTTTCCCAAGAGGCCCTTAGGCTATATCTTTTCCCTTATTCTTTGAGGGACAAAGCCAAAACGTGGCTAAATTCTTTACCCTCAGGATCTGTCCGCAATTGGACAGATCTAGCAGAAAAATTCCTAGTCAAATACTTCCCACCTGATAGGAATTCTACTTTCCGTGATGACATAGTCAAATTCAAACAAGCTCCAAGTGAGTCTCTTCACGAAGCTTGGACTAGATTTAAAGATCTTCTCGTTAAATGTCCACACCATGGCATTCCATGGTGTATTCAAATAGAAGTTTTCTTTAAAGGATGCAACCCCAGCACCAGACAAGTCTTAAATTCATCTGCTGGAGGTTCCATGTTGTCCAAGAGTTACAACGAAGCTTATGAGATCTTGGAGAAGATCTCAGCATCTCACTGCAGATGGTCGGACGATCCAGTAGAGCCAACTAGGGCTCAAGACAAGGATGCTCTAAGCGCCATGAGCACCCAAATAAATGCCCTGACCAACTTAGTTAAGCAAATGGCTCAGGCCAATCTCCAAACCAGTGCCAATACCGCCACAGCCATGTCAATGGGCACTCAACCAAGTCAAGGCGAGGCACCAATCTGTGGATTCTGTGGGGAAGGACACCCTTATGAATACTGTCCTGGGAATCCATCCTCGGTCTGCTATGTAGGAAGCCAGCAGCAGCCAAGGAATAACCCCTACTCACAAACCTATAATCCTGGTTGGAGAAACCACCCTAACCTGTCATGGGGTGGCCAACAAAACACTAACCAAAATCCTAACCAACCAAGGCCGAGTGGAACACCTGGTTTCACTCCCCAACATAACCAGTCAATGTACCAAAAACCTTATAATCAACCTGTAGGATCTTCTGTAGAAAACCTACTCAAGGAGTATATAGCTAAAAATGATGCTACTCTTCAGAGCCAGCAAGCTACCCTTAGGAGCCTGGAAAACCAAATAGGTCAGTTAGCCAATGAACTTAAAAGTAGGCCCCAAGGTAGACTCCCTGCTGATACCGAGGTACCAAGGAGAGATGGCAAAGAACAAGTTCAAGCAATTGAACTTAGGAGTGGAAGACCATTGGTGAGCATTACAAAAGACACACCAAAGAGAGTAGAGAACACTGAGTCTAGTGCTCCACTGGAGTCTCTGCCAAGCCAAGGTCCACCACCAACTAGCACATCAGGAGCCAGGTTAGAGCCAATTGTAGAGGACGTAGAAGAAATTCCAAGGCCTCCACCTATCTTAAAGCGCCCTGACGTGCCTGCTTATGTGCCACCACCTCCTTATCCTCGAAGACTGAAGAAGAAGCAGGAACAGGAAGTTCATTTTAATAAATTCTTAGAAATACTTAAGCAAGTGCATGTGAACATTCCTTTTGTAGAGGTTTTACAGTCTATGCCTTCATATGTAAAGTTTTTGAAGGATATCATTACTAACAAAAAGATAATTGGTGAGTTTGAAACAGTAAACCTCACCGAGGAGTGCAGTGCCATCCTCCAAAACAAGCTGCCCAAGAAGGAGAAGGATCCTGGTTCCTTCACCTTACCTGTAGAACTTGGAGGCAAGCATGTGGGCAGAGCGCTTTGTGACCTGGGCGCCAGCATAAATCTCATGCCCCTGTCCCTATTCCGTCAGTTGGGAATAGGAGAAGCACGTCCAACTACTGTCACTTTACAACTAGCAGACAGATCCATCGCATATCCAGAAGGTAAGATTGAGGATATTCTAGTTAAAGTTGACAAATTCATTTTCCTTGCAGATTTCATTGTCCTGGACTATGAGGCAGACAAGGAGGTACCCATCCTGCTAGGTAGGCCATTTCTAGCCACAGGTAGGGCACTAATAGATGTGCAAAAAGGTGAGTTAACTATGAGAGTTCATGATGAAGAGGTAAAATTTAGTGTTTACAAAGCTTTAAAATACCCCTCTGATTCTGAGTCTTGTGCTAGCATGGATGTTATTGACTCACTTATGGAAGAACAATTAGAGCATGTATTATTAACCAAGCATGCTAGTGAATATGTACAAATAGATATAGATGATCTAAATGTAGCTGACATAATGAACATGCCTGTAAATAACCCTCAGCATGTATGTATGACTATAGATTTAACTGATAGAATTATTAACCCTCTGAAGCCCTCCATTGAGCATCCACCTGTTTTAGAACTAAAACCACTACCAACTCATCTCAAATATGCATATCTAGGAGAGAATGATACGCTGCCTGTAATTATTTCTTCTAAGCTAAGTGAACAGCATGAGGTTGATTTAATTTTACTGCTTAAGCAACATAGGAAGGCTATAGCATGGTCTATTGCTGATATTCGAGGCATTAGCCCTTCTTATTGTATGCACAAAATTATTCTAGAGGAAGAACACACACCTAGGGTAGATCACCAGCGTAGGTTAAACCCCTCTATGAAAGAGGTGGTGAAGAAAGAAATAATAAAGTGGTTAGATGCAGGAGTCATTTTCCCCATAGCTAGTAGCCAGTGGGTGAGCCCCATCCAGTGTGTACCTAAAAAGGGGGGAATAACTGTGGTAGTCAATGAGAATAACGAACTAATTCCAACAAGGACTGTCACAGGGTGGAGGGTATGTATGGATTACAGAAAACTAAATAAAGAAACTAAAAAAGACCACTTCCCCATACCGTTTATTGACCAGATGCTAGACAGAATAGCTGGTAGAGCCTACTACTGTTTCCTAGATGGCTATTCAGGCTACAATCAAATAACTATAGACCCTAAGGATCAAGAGAAGACCACCTTCACTTGCCCTTTTGGAACGTTTGCCTTCCGCAGAATGCCTTTTGGCTTATGCAATGCACCGGCAACTTTCCAGAGGTGCATGATGGCAATCTTCTCTGAGTTGGATGAGTCCATGATAGAAATATTCATGGATGACTTCTCAGTCTTTGGGGATTCATTTAAAACCTGTCTAGAAAACCTAGGACAAGTCCTGACTAGGTGTGAGGAGACTAACCTAGTCCTGAATTGGGAAAAGTGCCATTTTATGGTAGATGAAGGGATTGTCTTAGGACATCGAGTGTCAAGGGCGGGTGTAGAAGTGGATAGGGCGAAAATAGAGGTCATAGAGAAGTTGGTAGAGCCCCAAAATGTCAAGGCTATTAGGAGTTTCTTAGGGCATGCTGGCTTCTATAGAAGGTTCATCAAGGACTTTTCTAAGATAGCCAAGCCTCTATGTGAGCTACTAGAGCTAGGTAGGCCATTCATCTTCTCTACGGAATGTGTAGTAGCTTGGAAAACCCTTAAGGAAGCACTGGTCACAGCACCAATCATAGTAGGACCAAATTGGGATCTCCCATTTGAGATGCTATGTGATGCCAGTGACTATGCTGTAGGAGTCATGTTAGGACAGAAGATTGACAAGCTCACACATCCTGTCTATTATGCTAGTAAGACCTTGAATGAGGCCCAATGTAACTATACAACTACAGAGAAAGAGATGCTTGCTGTAGTATTTGCTTGTGAAAAATTTAGGAACTATATTGTAGGAACTAGGACCATTGTATATACTGACCATTCTGCCTTAAAATATCTAATGAGAAAGGCTGATGCTAAGCCTAGACTAATTAGATGGGTGTTATTGCTGCAGGAATTCGATTTGGACATTCGGGACAAGAAGGGATGTGAAAATGTGGTTGCAGATCACCTGTCTCGATTGCAGCACAATTGCGAAAAAATTGCGGACCCCGCAATTTCTGATGCTTTTATAGATGAACATATCTTTGCTTTGACTCATCGTGATAACGATGAGGAACCTTGGTTCGCTGACATTGCTAACTTCCGTGCAGCACAGGTATTACCAGTGTTCAAGGGAGGACAAGAGAAGAAAAGGTTCCTCCATGAAGCAAGGAAATTCATCTGGGATGACCCCATACTTTACAGGACCTGTGCTGATGGGTTGTTGAGGAAGTGTGTTACAGCTGCTGAAGCGAAGTCTGTGCTACAGCACTGTCATTCATCTCCTTATGGTGGGCACTTTGGTGGACAAAGGACAGCTGCCAAGGTATTTCAAAGTGGCTACTACTGGCCAACAATCTTTAAGGACGCCCACAACTATGCCCACAACTGTGACGAATGCCAAAGGACAGGTAACATCAGTCGTAAGGATGAGATGCCCCTCACCTACATCTTAGAGTTAGAGCTCTTTGATGTATGGGGCATTGATTTCATGGGACCCTTCCCTCCATCATCAGGTAACTTGTATATTCTAGTAGCAGTAGACTACGTGTCAAAGTGGGTAGAAGCTAAGGCATGTCCTAATAATGATGCTAAGACAGTCACTAATTTCTTGCATAGACACATTTTCACTAGATTTGGGACTCCTCGTGCTATCATTAGTGATGAGGGGTCACATTTCATTAATAAAGCTATGGAGAAGATATTGGCTAAGTATAACATCAGACATAGGGTAGCTACTCCCTACCACCCACACTCAAATGGCCAAGCTGAGATTTCCAATAGGGAGATAAAGAACATTCTAGAGAAGGTAGTTAAGCCTAATAGGAAGGACTGGTCTTTCAAGCTTGAGGATGCACTTTGGGCTTATAGAACAGCATATAAGACACCTCTAGGAATGTCTCCCTATAGGTTGGTATATGGCAAGGCTTGCCACTTGCCACTTGAGTTGGAGAACAAGGCATTTTGGGCCATGAAAGAATTAAATTTTTGTGTGAAGGATGCAGGGACATTAAGATCTTTACAGCTGCATGAACTTGATGAGCTTAGGCACATGGCCTATGAGAATGCCAAGATGTACAAAGAAAAGACAAAAATATGGCATGACAGTAGACTCAGGATCAAAGATTTTAAGAAAGGCCAACTTGTACTGTTATTTAACTCACGATTAAAGCTATTTCCAGGCAAATTAAAGTCTAGATGGTCGGGTCCATTTGTTGTTACTAATGTCTTTATTCATGGTGCAGTAGAGATAAAAAACTTGCAGCAAGGACAGCCGTTTATGGTAAATGGTGCTAGGTTGAAGCACTACTATGAGGAGGGGGATGTAAAGACTCTCTCAGCCTTCCTCCTACATGAAGCATGAAGTTAGAAACGAGAGAGAACGAGTGGTTACTGTGCTCGTTTAGTCAAGGCTAATGCCTTAGTTTATTTTTTCTGTTTTTTTCGATGATCGTTTGTATGTTTTGTGGTGTGATTTTAATTGCGTATTTGATATTTGTTTTGTTTGTTTTCGTAGGGAATTAAAAGAGGAGATCAAGGGGAGTAAATCGCACTTTAAAAATCAAGATTCGGTTGGGCCAAATGAAAGATACGGGCGATCAAAGTTGGGATTTATTATGAAATATTGTCCCTAGAATTGCGCAGAAATTGCTGACTCCGCAAAAAGAGCCGTTGGGATTTCATCCGTTGCTTTTATAGCCGTTAGAAGGCGCCCGTTTGATACGATCTTCTCATTCTTTGCTCTCCAAGATTTCTGCGATTCTCTCCACCTTTGATCTCTCTCTCCAAACCTCCAAGATTCGACCATGGTTTCCACTAGGGCTGAGAGATCCGCCGCCAAGAAGAAGGCCGACGACGCAGCTGAAGCAGCTGCGAGGGAAGCGCTTCTCACCCTTGCTGATCAGGGTGCTGTACGCACTGGCCGTCTTGGCAAGCTTCCTATTCGTAGGAAGAAGTGGAGGGTGGTAACTGAAATCCCTGCTGGCCCATCTGAGCCAGTGGGTACGCCCACGAAGCGCCGGTGGACTGTCAAGACTGCCGCCGGACCAAGCAAATCCAAGACTCCCTCTGTGGCGAGTCAAGAATCTGATCGTGCATCACCTGTGCGCAGCCCTCTGCCGTCTGCATCACCTGTGCGCAGCCCTCTGCCGTCTGAATCACCTGTGCGCAGCCCCCTGCCATCTGAACCAGTGCCAAGCACCGAATCATCACCACCTGCGCGGAGCGCCGAGTCATCTCCAGCGCCTCAGAGTGCTGATCTACCACCTGCGGCTGTGCAGAGTCCTGAGCTGCCGTCTTCGCCATGGAGTTCTGCGCATACCCCGTCAGCAGAGCACAACTCTCCACGGCCTGATCCGGAATTCCCTTATGGGGATTACCAAGAATCCACGCAAGGCAGTGGAGAGGCAGAAGAAGAAGACGTCTTCTCTCCCATGAGAGAAGACAGCCCTGATGAGCCTGCACAGCAAACGCCTGCTGATGATTCTATGGAGGAGACGTTGGGGGCCTGTTTCCCACAACTCCAGGCGAGGCAGAAGGCCAAGAAGAAGGCCAACAAGGAGGCCAAGAAAGCCAAGAAAGCCAAGAAACTGAAGAAGAAGAAGGCCAAGCGAGTGCCTTCAGCAGAAGAAGACAGTACTGAGCCTTCGCTCAAGCGCCTCAAGGTGGAGGCTGCTGAATCTTCCAAGCCAGCTGATAAGGGGAAGGCTAAACTCTACCCCGAAGATGAACCTCCATCAGTGAGATATGTCTCGTCTGATGCTGAATCAAGGGGCGTGGAGCTGAGGAAAAGGGACCTGTTGCACGAGAAGGGGTTCCTTGATCGCCTAGCTGACCTGCCGCAGTTCTTGCGCGCAGGGGTGATCAACCATGGCTGGGAGGAATTCTGTCGACCTCCCAATCCAGCATACACAAGCATGGTGTATGACTTCTATGCGAACGTGCTCAGCCCTGAGGATGGCCTGTCTGTGGTCAGAGGGGTAGAAGTGGACTTCTCTGCTAAGGCCATCAATGAAGCATTCGGTCTAAGGGGCCAGCCTCACACAGACTATGCACGGATAGTGGATGAGCCGACTGAGGCTGTGCTAGAAGAAGCCATCCGCACCATTGGCCAGCCTGAGGCCTCCTGGACAGTCTCACGCAATGGGCGGCACACGCTCATGAGTGCCAACCTCACGGCAAAGGCAGCTGTGTGGTTTTCATTCGTGAGAAGAAGACTCTCCCCGGTGACGCATGAGACTACCATTAACCAGAGCCGTTCGCTGCTGGTTTATGCTATCATGAGAGGTCTCACGATCAACGTGGGAGAAGTCATCAATGCTGCCATCGCCGAGTGTGCTAGAAAGGGTAAGGGGCCATTATTTTTCCCCAACATCATAACAAAGTTATGTCTGCTTGCAGGAGTTCCTACCGAGCGCTTGGAGCAGCAGCTGCCCTACACAGGCCATCTGGAGTTGCCTGCACACCTACGGCTGAGAAGGAAGGGCAATATGGAGTTTGAGTTGGATAGGTTGGCTGCTGAGCAGTCCCTATCCATGGCCTGTTTGATGGACCTGCAGAGAAGAATGGCTCAATGGGCCAACTATGCGCAGGCGAGGGACAAAGAGGTTGCAGACCAGTTGGGATGCACCTTCCCGGACTTCCCCACCAACCTCCTAACTCCATGGGTGGCCCCACGACCAAGGCAACCAGATGAAGATGATGAGAATTGAGTGCTGGTTTGAAGAGCACTAGAGGGAGTATTACTGATCCCTCAAGAAACAAAGACAATTTTCCTGTTTTTTTTTATAGATTCATGTATATTATGCTGTTTTGTGGTTAAGTTTTGATCTGTTTTGGATGTTTAGTTTTATGTTTTCCTTTTGCTTAGGATAGTCTGATGTTAGTTGATTAGGTAGGATAGTTTAGTTTTATTTTTAGGATGCATAAGTCACGGGAAAAAGCATGCTAGGGGCCTGAGTTAATGTTAAATCTGCCCAGATTGTATTGCGAAATAATTGCGGTTCCCGCAATTTTTGTGACTGTTTGCATGTTTTTGACTGCCCGTTTAGTTAGGCTGTGATCTGTTAAATTCTATCTTTTGCTGCTAGCATGACTACCTTATGTAGCTGATCTTGAAGCATGCTGGATGAGTGTCATAGGACACCTTTTGATAGTTTAAATTTGCCTCTGAATAGTGCTCAGCATGCATAAACCATAAGTCCTTAAACCTGTCTGTTATGTTCAAATTTTCTGCTGCTGGGATAGTTGCTTCTAGAATGTTTTGCCTATGCCTAGGATGTTTAGATTCTCTTTGTTTTACTTTAGACTAGATGCTTCTAGGACAAGTTTGGGGGTGTGCCACCTCAAACACTCATTGGGGACAATGAGTAGTTGAAGTTTGGGGGAGGCCACCCTAGGCCTAGGAACATTCCTCTCTTCCTTAAGACATAAGCATTCTTCTTCTCCTAAAAAAATTTTTGTGATAAATAGAAAAAGTGAAAAATAGAATAAAGAGGGGAGTCTTTCTCAAGTTGCTGAGTAATCAGTGCCAAGTGTGTAAACCACAAGTGGCATTGCATCAAAAGGCAAACCAAGGGGAGACTCCACCTAAGTAAAAAAAGAAAGAAAAAAGAGAAATAGGGGAAGAAGAATGTGTGCTTGGGAGTTATAATCTTGTGGCTTAGATGTCCTATGAAAAAGAACTCTGATCCTTAATGCGCTAAGCACAAGGTTATAGCTTTTAGGTTTGTCTAGGGAGATGAATGTTTATCCAATGTAGTGATGCCAGGGTTTAGGTTGTTCTCTAGAAAGTACCACTGTCACTGTTAATACTAAGACTGGCATGACTCTAAGGAATCCTAGGCACATTAAAAATAAGCTGGAAGCATGTACTAAGTCTGGAGTAAAGCTTGGTAGAATTTGAAACCTTAGGGATAGTAGCATGATATCATAGAAGTAGTTAGATCAGTAGTAGGGGGTCAACAAAAGCAGTGGGTATAGTAGGCAGGTGAAGTCAGAAGAGGCTAGACAAGAGGCTAGTTCTAAACTTGGAAGTGTGTCACAGGACAGCACTGCTAGAGACAAGAATATAAGGGAGTTAGTGAGTAGATAAAAGAAGAAGAAACAGCAGCCTAAGTAAGTCCTTAGTATGCTTGAGGACAAGCAAAGCCTTAAGTTTGGGGGTGTGTTAAGTCTCTGAAAGTGACTTATTTAGGACCCATTTAGCTTAAGAAGATGTACACATTTAGGTGTTTTTGTGAGCATTTAGCCAAAACCTATGCTTTAATATGAGAATTAGAAGGAGGTAGCTAATATAGGACTTATGCACAATAGGTAGGAAAAGGGGTGAAAACCGAAGAAAAGAATGAAAAAATAACCCTTGCGAATGCATTGCGGAATAATTGCGGTGGCCGCAATTATTCAAGTTAAAACCGTAAGTTGGCTGACATTTTTCTGTTTAGATCCGACTTTTCAGGGATTCGTTCTTTCTCCTCCACCCATTCTGATATACGACGTTGAAGATTGATGGTTCTCCTTGGCCCAATCGCACCTGCAAACTACTATAAAAGGGGGCCAAAGTCGGAGGTTCAGTCATCATTCAACGTGCAGAAGTCTTCTCACAGTCCACCATTTCTCTCGATTTTCCCTTGCCGTCTGTTGGAGTGAGGTTCTCAGCTTTTGGAGTCGATAATCTGATAGGAAGGAGAGAAGATTCTTCTTCTCTCTCGATTGGATTCATCCAAGCACGGCTGAATTCTCATCACCATCATTCGAGGCGACTGCCACGAAGATTTCCAGCACACCTTTACTGTTTTCTGCTCTTTCCTTCTCAATTCCATTTCTGTTCAATGTTGTTCTTAGCTTAGTCATTTACTTATTGCATTTCGTTGTTGTCTGCCTTGAATTCATTCTGTTTAAGCTTTCCTTTGTCATTCAAACACTTTAAGTAATTAAAGTAAGTTTCTGCATTTCACAGTTATTCCTTATTCTGCTACGAGTTTGGCTTGCTGTTTCACACACTTTTCCCTTCTAAGCATGTCTACTTTATCTTATATTTCTGTTCTTCATATATCCATGAGTAACTAAATTCATTTAGGGGCATGCTAATGACGGAACTATAGGCTAAAAAACGTAAGTCAAGTAGGTAGATCAACACTCGAACATTGATTATATGTAAGCTTCATCCCACGGGCAATTTCGATTGGCCATCCATTTTGTCCAAAGAACTCCTAACCTCTGGAAGGAGTAAGAGTTCAGAGTCGTATAATCATGCTAGCCTTCCATGGTAATCAGGAAACGGCCTAGGAATAGGCGTTTCCCTAGTATAAACTGAACACTCCTGTTTTAACAAGATGCTTAAGACCTTACTTTGAAGTCGAGTAAACTTGAGTCTCTCATGCATGGAATCGGACGATACTTGAGATAGAGTGAGTTTAATGTATAGAGAGTTGATCCAAAGCTTGATAATCGTAATAAACTGCCTATAGGATAGTCATTAGTAGCCCTTAATTCACCCATTTAACCAGTTTTTCGCTGCCAATTAATTGCGGATTAATTGCGGTTCTCGCAATCCTGCTAAATTGCTTACTGTCTAGCTGTTTTCTTCTTCGTTTATTGATTCCATCTCTTGACCTTTAAGCCTGATTTTCACTTTAATTTGTTTATGGCATGTTCCTTTATACATTCAGCAAAAGGTAGTTAATTAAAAACCAATTTTACCCCATCAAATCCATCCCATCTTTCTTAACAAACACACTTCGCGAATAGCTAAAATTAAGTCTCTGTGGAAAAAACGAATTAAATATACTTACTACTTGCTGTGAGACCATGTATGCTTGCATGTTCTAAGTGCTCTCTCCATCCTTTTGCTTATTTATCTTTACACATTGAGCACGCAACAAGTTTTTGGCGCCGCTGCCGGGGACTTATTTTTAAGTGAAAACGAAGTTGTTAAGTTTAAGAAAACCAAGTTTATCATTGAGTGAAACTAATCTGTTTCATTTCTTTTGCAGGTACTGTTAAGGTAGTTTATGAGTGAGCGTTCACATAGTAATTTAGAGTTCGATCCTGAACCTGAAAGATCACTTCGAGCTAGAAATAAAGCAAAGAAACGCCTCTTTAAACAACCTCCTATACCTCAAATCTTACCTGAAACCAAAGAAATGGGCGATTTAGTTCCAAATCCGGCACCTGCCGTTCGCAACCCCATAGAAATAGCGAATGACAAGAATAGTGCCATTCTATCATATCTAGTACCTATGCCTGGGGAGCTGAACCCCAGCATAATCCGTCCTGAAATCACTGCCCACTCTTTCGAGTTAAAGCCAGTGATGTTCCAAATGTTGTCCACTGTGGGACAATTCTTTGGAATAGAAAATGAGGACCCCCATAATCACCTTAGGAACTTCCTAGGAGTTAGTGACACCTTCCTAATCCCTGGAGTTTCCCAAGAGGCCCTTAGGCTATATCTTTTCCCTTATTCTTTGAGGGACAAAGCCAAAACGTGGCTAAATTCTTTACCCTCAGGATCTGTCCGCAATTGGACAGATCTAGCAGAAAAATTCCTAGTCAAATACTTCCCACCTGATAGGAATTCTACTTTCCGTGATGACATAGTCAAATTCAAACAAGCTCCAAGTGAGTCTCTTCACGAAGCTTGGACTAGATTTAAAGATCTTCTCGTTAAATGTCCACACCATGGCATTCCATGGTGTATTCAAATAGAAGTTTTCTTTAAAGGATGCAACCCCAGCACCAGACAAGTCTTAAATTCATCTGCTGGAGGTTCCATGTTGTCCAAGAGTTACAACGAAGCTTATGAGATCTTGGAGAAGATCTCAGCATCTCACTGCAGATGGTCGGACGATCCAGTAGAGCCAACTAGGGCTCAAGACAAGGATGCTCTAAGCGCCATGAGCACCCAAATAAATGCCCTGACCAACTTAGTTAAGCAAATGGCTCAGGCCAATCTCCAAACCAGTGCCAATACCGCCACAGCCATGTCAATGGGCACTCAACCAAGTCAAGGCGAGGCACCAATCTGTGGATTCTGTGGGGAAGGACACCCTTATGAATACTGTCCTGGGAATCCATCCTCGGTCTGCTATGTAGGAAGCCAGCAGCAGCCAAGGAATAACCCCTACTCACAAACCTATAATCCTGGTTGGAGAAACCACCCTAACCTGTCATGGGGTGGCCAACAAAACACTAACCAAAATCCTAACCAACCAAGGCCGAGTGGAACACCTGGTTTCACTCCCCAACATAACCAGTCAATGTACCAAAAACCTTATAATCAACCTGTAGGATCTTCTGTAGAAAACCTACTCAAGGAGTATATAGCTAAAAATGATGCTACTCTTCAGAGCCAGCAAGCTACCCTTAGGAGCCTGGAAAACCAAATAGGTCAGTTAGCCAATGAACTTAAAAGTAGGCCCCAAGGTAGACTCCCTGCTGATACCGAGGTACCAAGGAGAGATGGCAAAGAACAAGTTCAAGCAATTGAACTTAGGAGTGGAAGACCATTGGTGAGCATTACAAAAGACACACCAAAGAGAGTAGAGAACACTGAGTCTAGTGCTCCACTGGAGTCTCTGCCAAGCCAAGGTCCACCACCAACTAGCACATCAGGAGCCAGGTTAGAGCCAATTGTAGAGGACGTAGAAGAAATTCCAAGGCCTCCACCTATCTTAAAGCGCCCTGACGTGCCTGCTTATGTGCCACCACCTCCTTATCCTCGAAGACTGAAGAAGAAGCAGGAACAGGAAGTTCATTTTAATAAATTCTTAGAAATACTTAAGCAAGTGCATGTGAACATTCCTTTTGTAGAGGTTTTACAGTCTATGCCTTCATATGTAAAGTTTTTGAAGGATATCATTACTAACAAAAAGATAATTGGTGAGTTTGAAACAGTAAACCTCACCGAGGAGTGCAGTGCCATCCTCCAAAACAAGCTGCCCAAGAAGGAGAAGGATCCTGGTTCCTTCACCTTACCTGTAGAACTTGGAGGCAAGCATGTGGGCAGAGCGCTTTGTGACCTGGGCGCCAGCATAAATCTCATGCCCCTGTCCCTATTCCGTCAGTTGGGAATAGGAGAAGCACGTCCAACTACTGTCACTTTACAACTAGCAGACAGATCCATCGCATATCCAGAAGGTAAGATTGAGGATATTCTAGTTAAAGTTGACAAATTCATTTTCCTTGCAGATTTCATTGTCCTGGACTATGAGGCAGACAAGGAGGTACCCATCCTGCTAGGTAGGCCATTTCTAGCCACAGGTAGGGCACTAATAGATGTGCAAAAAGGTGAGTTAACTATGAGAGTTCATGATGAAGAGGTAAAATTTAGTGTTTACAAAGCTTTAAAATACCCCTCTGATTCTGAGTCTTGTGCTAGCATGGATGTTATTGACTCACTTATGGAAGAACAATTAGAGCATGTATTATTAACCAAGCATGCTAGTGAATATGTACAAATAGATATAGATGATCTAAATGTAGCTGACATAATGAACATGCCTGTAAATAACCCTCAGCATGTATGTATGACTATAGATTTAACTGATAGAATTATTAACCCTCTGAAGCCCTCCATTGAGCATCCACCTGTTTTAGAACTAAAACCACTACCAACTCATCTCAAATATGCATATCTAGGAGAGAATGATACGCTGCCTGTAATTATTTCTTCTAAGCTAAGTGAACAGCATGAGGTTGATTTAATTTTACTGCTTAAGCAACATAGGAAGGCTATAGCATGGTCTATTGCTGATATTCGAGGCATTAGCCCTTCTTATTGTATGCACAAAATTATTCTAGAGGAAGAACACACACCTAGGGTAGATCACCAGCGTAGGTTAAACCCCTCTATGAAAGAGGTGGTGAAGAAAGAAATAATAAAGTGGTTAGATGCAGGAGTCATTTTCCCCATAGCTAGTAGCCAGTGGGTGAGCCCCATCCAGTGTGTACCTAAAAAGGGGGGAATAACTGTGGTAGTCAATGAGAATAACGAACTAATTCCAACAAGGACTGTCACAGGGTGGAGGGTATGTATGGATTACAGAAAACTAAATAAAGAAACTAAAAAAGACCACTTCCCCATACCGTTTATTGACCAGATGCTAGACAGAATAGCTGGTAGAGCCTACTACTGTTTCCTAGATGGCTATTCAGGCTACAATCAAATAACTATAGACCCTAAGGATCAAGAGAAGACCACCTTCACTTGCCCTTTTGGAACGTTTGCCTTCCGCAGAATGCCTTTTGGCTTATGCAATGCACCGGCAACTTTCCAGAGGTGCATGATGGCAATCTTCTCTGAGTTGGATGAGTCCATGATAGAAATATTCATGGATGACTTCTCAGTCTTTGGGGATTCATTTAAAACCTGTCTAGAAAACCTAGGACAAGTCCTGACTAGGTGTGAGGAGACTAACCTAGTCCTGAATTGGGAAAAGTGCCATTTTATGGTAGATGAAGGGATTGTCTTAGGACATCGAGTGTCAAGGGCGGGTGTAGAAGTGGATAGGGCGAAAATAGAGGTCATAGAGAAGTTGGTAGAGCCCCAAAATGTCAAGGCTATTAGGAGTTTCTTAGGGCATGCTGGCTTCTATAGAAGGTTCATCAAGGACTTTTCTAAGATAGCCAAGCCTCTATGTGAGCTACTAGAGCTAGGTAGGCCATTCATCTTCTCTACGGAATGTGTAGTAGCTTGGAAAACCCTTAAGGAAGCACTGGTCACAGCACCAATCATAGTAGGACCAAATTGGGATCTCCCATTTGAGATGCTATGTGATGCCAGTGACTATGCTGTAGGAGTCATGTTAGGACAGAAGATTGACAAGCTCACACATCCTGTCTATTATGCTAGTAAGACCTTGAATGAGGCCCAATGTAACTATACAACTACAGAGAAAGAGATGCTTGCTGTAGTATTTGCTTGTGAAAAATTTAGGAACTATATTGTAGGAACTAGGACCATTGTATATACTGACCATTCTGCCTTAAAATATCTAATGAGAAAGGCTGATGCTAAGCCTAGACTAATTAGATGGGTGTTATTGCTGCATGAATTCGATTTGGACATTCGGGACAAGAAGGGATGTGAAAATGTGGTTGCAGATCACCTGTCTCGATTGCAGCACAATTGCGAAAAAATTGCGGACCCCGCAATTTCTGATGCTTTTATAGATGAACATATCTTTGCTTTGACTCATCGTGATAACGATGAGGAACCTTGGTTCGCTGACATTGCTAACTTCCGTGCAGCACAGGTATTACCAGTGTTCAAGGGAGGACAAGAGAAGAAAAGGTTCCTCCATGAAGCAAGGAAATTCATCTGGGATGACCCCATACTTTACAGGACCTGTGCTGATGGGTTGTTGAGGAAGTGTGTTACAGCTGCTGAAGCGAAGTCTGTGCTACAGCACTGTCATTCATCTCCTTATGGTGGGCACTTTGGTGGACAAAGGACAGCTGCCAAGGTATTTCAAAGTGGCTACTACTGGCCAACAATCTTTAAGGACGCCCACAACTATGCCCACAACTGTGACGAATGCCAAAGGACAGGTAACATCAGTCGTAAGGATGAGATGCCCCTCACCTACATCTTAGAGTTAGAGCTCTTTGATGTATGGGGCATTGATTTCATGGGACCCTTCCCTCCATCATCAGGTAACTTGTATATTCTAGTAGCAGTAGACTACGTGTCAAAGTGGGTAGAAGCTAAGGCATGTCCTAATAATGATGCTAAGACAGTCACTAATTTCTTGCATAGACACATTTTCACTAGATTTGGGACTCCTCGTGCTATCATTAGTGATGAGGGGTCACATTTCATTAATAAAGCTATGGAGAAGATATTGGCTAAGTATAACATCAGACATAGGGTAGCTACTCCCTACCACCCACACTCAAATGGCCAAGCTGAGATTTCCAATAGGGAGATAAAGAACATTCTAGAGAAGGTAGTTAAGCCTAATAGGAAGGACTGGTCTTTCAAGCTTGAGGATGCACTTTGGGCTTATAGAACAGCATATAAGACACCTCTAGGAATGTCTCCCTATAGGTTGGTATATGGCAAGGCTTGCCACTTGCCACTTGAGTTGGAGAACAAGGCATTTTGGGCCATGAAAGAATTAAATTTTTGTGTGAAGGATGCAGGGACATTAAGATCTTTACAGCTGCATGAACTTGATGAGCTTAGGCACATGGCCTATGAGAATGCCAAGATGTACAAAGAAAAGACAAAAATATGGCATGACAGTAGACTCAGGATCAAAGATTTTAAGAAAGGCCAACTTGTACTGTTATTTAACTCACGATTAAAGCTATTTCCAGGCAAATTAAAGTCTAGATGGTCGGGTCCATTTGTTGTTACTAATGTCTTTATTCATGGTGCAGTAGAGATAAAAAACTTGCAGCAAGGACAGCCGTTTATGGTAAATGGTGCTAGGTTGAAGCACTACTATGAGGAGGGGGATGTAAAGACTCTCTCAGCCTTCCTCCTACATGAAGCATGAAGTTAGAAACGAGAGAGAACGAGTGGTTACTGTGCTCGTTTAGTCAAGGCTAATGCCTTAGTTTATTTTTTCTGTTTTTTTCGATGATCGTTTGTATGTTTTGTGGTGTGATTTTAATTGCGTATTTGATATTTGTTTTGTTTGTTTTCGTAGGGAATTAAAAGAGGAGATCAAGGGGAGTAAATCGCACTTTAAAAATCAAGATTCGGTTGGGCCAAATGAAAGATACGGGCGATCAAAGTTGGGATTTATTATGAAATATTGTCCCTAGAATTGCGCAGAAATTGCTGACTCCGCAAAAAGAGCCGTTGGGATTTCATCCGTTGCTTTTATAGCCGTTAGAAGGCGCCCGTTTGATACGATCTTCTCATTCTTTGCTCTCCAAGATTTCTGCGATTCTCTCCACCTTTGATCTCTCTCTCCAAACCTCCAAGATTCGACCATGGTTTCCACTAGGGCTGAGAGATCCGCCGCCAAGAAGAAGGCCGACGACGCAGCTGAAGCAGCTGCGAGGGAAGCGCTTCTCACCCTTGCTGATCAGGGTGCTGTACGCACTGGCCGTCTTGGCAAGCTTCCTATTCGTAGGAAGAAGTGGAGGGTGGTAACTGAAATCCCTGCTGGCCCATCTGAGCCAGTGGGTACGCCCACGAAGCGCCGGTGGACTGTCAAGACTGCCGCCGGACCAAGCAAATCCAAGACTCCCTCTGTGGCGAGTCAAGAATCTGATCGTGCATCACCTGTGCGCAGCCCTCTGCCGTCTGCATCACCTGTGCGCAGCCCTCTGCCGTCTGAATCACCTGTGCGCAGCCCCCTGCCATCTGAACCAGTGCCAAGCACCGAATCATCACCACCTGCGCGGAGCGCCGAGTCATCTCCAGCGCCTCAGAGTGCTGATCTACCACCTGCGGCTGTGCAGAGTCCTGAGCTGCCGTCTTCGCCATGGAGTTCTGCGCATACCCCGTCAGCAGAGCACAACTCTCCACGGCCTGATCCGGAATTCCCTTATGGGGATTACCAAGAATCCACGCAAGGCAGTGGAGAGGCAGAAGAAGAAGACGTCTTCTCTCCCATGAGAGAAGACAGCCCTGATGAGCCTGCACAGCAAACGCCTGCTGATGATTCTATGGAGGAGACGTTGGGGGCCTGTTTCCCACAACTCCAGGCGAGGCAGAAGGCCAAGAAGAAGGCCAACAAGGAGGCCAAGAAAGCCAAGAAAGCCAAGAAACTGAAGAAGAAGAAGGCCAAGCGAGTGCCTTCAGCAGAAGAAGACAGTACTGAGCCTTCGCTCAAGCGCCTCAAGGTGGAGGCTGCTGAATCTTCCAAGCCAGCTGATAAGGGGAAGGCTAAACTCTACCCCGAAGATGAACCTCCATCAGTGAGATATGTCTCGTCTGATGCTGAATCAAGGGGCGTGGAGCTGAGGAAAAGGGACCTGTTGCACGAGAAGGGGTTCCTTGATCGCCTAGCTGACCTGCCGCAGTTCTTGCGCGCAGGGGTGATCAACCATGGCTGGGAGGAATTCTGTCGACCTCCCAATCCAGCATACACAAGCATGGTGTATGACTTCTATGCGAACGTGCTCAGCCCTGAGGATGGCCTGTCTGTGGTCAGAGGGGTAGAAGTGGACTTCTCTGCTAAGGCCATCAATGAAGCATTCGGTCTAAGGGGCCAGCCTCACACAGACTATGCACGGATAGTGGATGAGCCGACTGAGGCTGTGCTAGAAGAAGCCATCCGCACCATTGGCCAGCCTGAGGCCTCCTGGACAGTCTCACGCAATGGGCGGCACACGCTCATGAGTGCCAACCTCACGGCAAAGGCAGCTGTGTGGTTTTCATTCGTGAGAAGAAGACTCTCCCCGGTGACGCATGAGACTACCATTAACCAGAGCCGTTCGCTGCTGGTTTATGCTATCATGAGAGGTCTCACGATCAACGTGGGAGAAGTCATCAATGCTGCCATCGCCGAGTGTGCTAGAAAGGGTAAGGGGCCATTATTTTTCCCCAACATCATAACAAAGTTATGTCTGCTTGCAGGAGTTCCTACCGAGCGCTTGGAGCAGCAGCTGCCCTACACAGGCCATCTGGAGTTGCCTGCACACCTACGGCTGAGAAGGAAGGGCAATATGGAGTTTGAGTTGGATAGGTTGGCTGCTGAGCAGTCCCTATCCATGGCCTGTTTGATGGACCTGCAGAGAAGAATGGCTCAATGGGCCAACTATGCGCAGGCGAGGGACAAAGAGGTTGCAGACCAGTTGGGATGCACCTTCCCGGACTTCCCCACCAACCTCCTAACTCCATGGGTGGCCCCACGACCAAGGCAACCAGATGAAGATGATGAGAATTGAGTGCTGGTTTGAAGAGCACTAGAGGGAGTATTACTGATCCCTCAAGAAACAAAGACAATTTTCCTGTTTTTTTTTATAGATTCATGTATATTATGCTGTTTTGTGGTTAAGTTTTGATCTGTTTTGGATGTTTAGTTTTATGTTTTCCTTTTGCTTAGGATAGTCTGATGTTAGTTGATTAGGTAGGATAGTTTAGTTTTATTTTTAGGATGCATAAGTCACGGGAAAAAGCATGCTAGGGGCCTGAGTTAATGTTAAATCTGCCCAGATTGTATTGCGAAATAATTGCGGTTCCCGCAATTTTTGTGACTGTTTGCATGTTTTTGACTGCCCGTTTAGTTAGGCTGTGATCTGTTAAATTCTATCTTTTGCTGCTAGCATGACTACCTTATGTAGCTGATCTTGAAGCATGCTGGATGAGTGTCATAGGACACCTTTTGATAGTTTAAATTTGCCTCTGAATAGTGCTCAGCATGCATAAACCATAAGTCCTTAAACCTGTCTGTTATGTTCAAATTTTCTGCTGCTGGGATAGTTGCTTCTAGAATGTTTTGCCTATGCCTAGGATGTTTAGATTCTCTTTGTTTTACTTTAGACTAGATGCTTCTAGGACAAGTTTGGGGGTGTGCCACCTCAAACACTCATTGGGGACAATGAGTAGTTGAAGTTTGGGGGAGGCCACCCTAGGCCTAGGAACATTCCTCTCTTCCTTAAGACATAAGCATTCTTCTTCTCCTAAAAAAATTTTTGTGATAAATAGAAAAAGTGAAAAATAGAATAAAGAGGGGAGTCTTTCTCAAGTTGCTGAGTAATCAGTGCCAAGTGTGTAAACCACAAGTGGCATTGCATCAAAAGGCAAACCAAGGGGAGACTCCACCTAAGTAAAAAAAGAAAGAAAAAAGAGAAATAGGGGAAGAAGAATGTGTGCTTGGGAGTTATAATCTTGTGGCTTAGATGTCCTATGAAAAAGAACTCTGATCCTTAATGCGCTAAGCACAAGGTTATAGCTTTTAGGTTTGTCTAGGGAGATGAATGTTTATCCAATGTAGTGATGCCAGGGTTTAGGTTGTTCTCTAGAAAGTACCACTGTCACTGTTAATACTAAGACTGGCATGACTCTAAGGAATCCTAGGCACATTAAAAATAAGCTGGAAGCATGTACTAAGTCTGGAGTAAAGCTTGGTAGAATTTGAAACCTTAGGGATAGTAGCATGATATCATAGAAGTAGTTAGATCAGTAGTAGGGGGTCAACAAAAGCAGTGGGTATAGTAGGCAGGTGAAGTCAGAAGAGGCTAGACAAGAGGCTAGTTCTAAACTTGGAAGTGTGTCACAGGACAGCACTGCTAGAGACAAGAATATAAGGGAGTTAGTGAGTAGATAAAAGAAGAAGAAACAGCAGCCTAAGTAAGTCCTTAGTATGCTTGAGGACAAGCAAAGCCTTAAGTTTGGGGGTGTGTTAAGTCTCTGAAAGTGACTTATTTAGGACCCATTTAGCTTAAGAAGATGTACACATTTAGGTGTTTTTGTGAGCATTTAGCCAAAACCTATGCTTTAATATGAGAATTAGAAGGAGGTAGCTAATATAGGACTTATGCACAATAGGTAGGAAAAGGGGTGAAAACCGAAGAAAAGAATGAAAAAATAACCCTTGCGAATGCATTGCGGAATAATTGCGGTGGCCGCAATTATTCAAGTTAAAACCGTAAGTTGGCTGACATTTTTCTGTTTAGATCCGACTTTTCAGGGATTCGTTCTTTCTCCTCCACCCATTCTGATATACGACGTTGAAGATTGATGGTTCTCCTTGGCCCAATCGCACCTGCAAACTACTATAAAAGGGGGCCAAAGTCGGAGGTTCAGTCATCATTCAACGTGCAGAAGTCTTCTCACAGTCCACCATTTCTCTCGATTTTCCCTTGCCGTCTGTTGGAGTGAGGTTCTCAGCTTTTGGAGTCGATAATCTGATAGGAAGGAGAGAAGATTCTTCTTCTCTCTCGATTGGATTCATCCAAGCACGGCTGAATTCTCATCACCATCATTCGAGGCGACTGCCACGAAGATTTCCAGCACACCTTTACTGTTTTCTGCTCTTTCCTTCTCAATTCCATTTCTGTTCAATGTTGTTCTTAGCTTAGTCATTTACTTATTGCATTTCGTTGTTGTCTGCCTTGAATTCATTCTGTTTAAGCTTTCCTTTGTCATTCAAACACTTTAAGTAATTAAAGTAAGTTTCTGCATTTCACAGTTATTCCTTATTCTGCTACGAGTTTGGCTTGCTGTTTCACACACTTTTCCCTTCTAAGCATGTCTACTTTATCTTATATTTCTGTTCTTCATATATCCATGAGTAACTAAATTCATTTAGGGGCATGCTAATGACGGAACTATAGGCTAAAAAACGTAAGTCAAGTAGGTAGATCAACACTCGAACATTGATTATATGTAAGCTTCATCCCACGGGCAATTTCGATTGGCCATCCATTTTGTCCAAAGAACTCCTAACCTCTGGAAGGAGTAAGAGTTCAGAGTCGTATAATCATGCTAGCCTTCCATGGTAATCAGGAAACGGCCTAGGAATAGGCGTTTCCCTAGTATAAACTGAACACTCCTGTTTTAACAAGATGCTTAAGACCTTACTTTGAAGTCGAGTAAACTTGAGTCTCTCATGCATGGAATCGGACGATACTTGAGATAGAGTGAGTTTAATGTATAGAGAGTTGATCCAAAGCTTGATAATCGTAATAAACTGCCTATAGGATAGTCATTAGTAGCCCTTAATTCACCCATTTAACCAGTTTTTCGCTGCCAATTAATTGCGGATTAATTGCGGTTCTCGCAATCCTGCTAAATTGCTTACTGTCTAGCTGTTTTCTTCTTCGTTTATTGATTCCATCTCTTGACCTTTAAGCCTGATTTTCACTTTAATTTGTTTATGGCATGTTCCTTTATACATTCAGCAAAAGGTAGTTAATTAAAAACCAATTTTACCCCATCAAATCCATCCCATCTTTCTTAACAAACACACTTCGCGAATAGCTAAAATTAAGTCTCTGTGGAAAAAACGAATTAAATATACTTACTACTTGCTGTGAGACCATGTATGCTTGCATGTTCTAAGTGCTCTCTCCATCCTTTTGCTTATTTATCTTTACACATTGAGCACGCAACAAGTTTTTGGCGCCGCTGCCGGGGACTTATTTTTAAGTGAAAACGAAGTTGTTAAGTTTAAGAAAACCAAGTTTATCATTGAGTGAAACTAATCTGTTTCATTTCTTTTGCAGGTACTGTTAAGGTAGTTTATGAGTGAGCGTTCACATAGTAATTTAGAGTTCGATCCTGAACCTGAAAGATCACTTCGAGCTAGAAATAAAGCAAAGAAACGCCTCTTTAAACAACCTCCTATACCTCAAATCTTACCTGAAACCAAAGAAATGGGCGATTTAGTTCCAAATCCGGCACCTGCCGTTCGCAACCCCATAGAAATAGCGAATGACAAGAATAGTGCCATTCTATCATATCTAGTACCTATGCCTGGGGAGCTGAACCCCAGCATAATCCGTCCTGAAATCACTGCCCACTCTTTCGAGTTAAAGCCAGTGATGTTCCAAATGTTGTCCACTGTGGGACAATTCTTTGGAATAGAAAATGAGGACCCCCATAATCACCTTAGGAACTTCCTAGGAGTTAGTGACACCTTCCTAATCCCTGGAGTTTCCCAAGAGGCCCTTAGGCTATATCTTTTCCCTTATTCTTTGAGGGACAAAGCCAAAACGTGGCTAAATTCTTTACCCTCAGGATCTGTCCGCAATTGGACAGATCTAGCAGAAAAATTCCTAGTCAAATACTTCCCACCTGATAGGAATTCTACTTTCCGTGATGACATAGTCAAATTCAAACAAGCTCCAAGTGAGTCTCTTCACGAAGCTTGGACTAGATTTAAAGATCTTCTCGTTAAATGTCCACACCATGGCATTCCATGGTGTATTCAAATAGAAGTTTTCTTTAAAGGATGCAACCCCAGCACCAGACAAGTCTTAAATTCATCTGCTGGAGGTTCCATGTTGTCCAAGAGTTACAACGAAGCTTATGAGATCTTGGAGAAGATCTCAGCATCTCACTGCAGATGGTCGGACGATCCAGTAGAGCCAACTAGGGCTCAAGACAAGGATGCTCTAAGCGCCATGAGCACCCAAATAAATGCCCTGACCAACTTAGTTAAGCAAATGGCTCAGGCCAATCTCCAAACCAGTGCCAATACCGCCACAGCCATGTCAATGGGCACTCAACCAAGTCAAGGCGAGGCACCAATCTGTGGATTCTGTGGGGAAGGACACCCTTATGAATACTGTCCTGGGAATCCATCCTCGGTCTGCTATGTAGGAAGCCAGCAGCAGCCAAGGAATAACCCCTACTCACAAACCTATAATCCTGGTTGGAGAAACCACCCTAACCTGTCATGGGGTGGCCAACAAAACACTAACCAAAATCCTAACCAACCAAGGCCGAGTGGAACACCTGGTTTCACTCCCCAACATAACCAGTCAATGTACCAAAAACCTTATAATCAACCTGTAGGATCTTCTGTAGAAAACCTACTCAAGGAGTATATAGCTAAAAATGATGCTACTCTTCAGAGCCAGCAAGCTACCCTTAGGAGCCTGGAAAACCAAATAGGTCAGTTAGCCAATGAACTTAAAAGTAGGCCCCAAGGTAGACTCCCTGCTGATACCGAGGTACCAAGGAGAGATGGCAAAGAACAAGTTCAAGCAATTGAACTTAGGAGTGGAAGACCATTGGTGAGCATTACAAAAGACACACCAAAGAGAGTAGAGAACACTGAGTCTAGTGCTCCACTGGAGTCTCTGCCAAGCCAAGGTCCACCACCAACTAGCACATCAGGAGCCAGGTTAGAGCCAATTGTAGAGGACGTAGAAGAAATTCCAAGGCCTCCACCTATCTTAAAGCGCCCTGACGTGCCTGCTTATGTGCCACCACCTCCTTATCCTCGAAGACTGAAGAAGAAGCAGGAACAGGAAGTTCATTTTAATAAATTCTTAGAAATACTTAAGCAAGTGCATGTGAACATTCCTTTTGTAGAGGTTTTACAGTCTATGCCTTCATATGTAAAGTTTTTGAAGGATATCATTACTAACAAAAAGATAATTGGTGAGTTTGAAACAGTAAACCTCACCGAGGAGTGCAGTGCCATCCTCCAAAACAAGCTGCCCAAGAAGGAGAAGGATCCTGGTTCCTTCACCTTACCTGTAGAACTTGGAGGCAAGCATGTGGGCAGAGCGCTTTGTGACCTGGGCGCCAGCATAAATCTCATGCCCCTGTCCCTATTCCGTCAGTTGGGAATAGGAGAAGCACGTCCAACTACTGTCACTTTACAACTAGCAGACAGATCCATCGCATATCCAGAAGGTAAGATTGAGGATATTCTAGTTAAAGTTGACAAATTCATTTTCCTTGCAGATTTCATTGTCCTGGACTATGAGGCAGACAAGGAGGTACCCATCCTGCTAGGTAGGCCATTTCTAGCCACAGGTAGGGCACTAATAGATGTGCAAAAAGGTGAGTTAACTATGAGAGTTCATGATGAAGAGGTAAAATTTAGTGTTTACAAAGCTTTAAAATACCCCTCTGATTCTGAGTCTTGTGCTAGCATGGATGTTATTGACTCACTTATGGAAGAACAATTAGAGCATGTATTATTAACCAAGCATGCTAGTGAATATGTACAAATAGATATAGATGATCTAAATGTAGCTGACATAATGAACATGCCTGTAAATAACCCTCAGCATGTATGTATGACTATAGATTTAACTGATAGAATTATTAACCCTCTGAAGCCCTCCATTGAGCATCCACCTGTTTTAGAACTAAAACCACTACCAACTCATCTCAAATATGCATATCTAGGAGAGAATGATACGCTGCCTGTAATTATTTCTTCTAAGCTAAGTGAACAGCATGAGGTTGATTTAATTTTACTGCTTAAGCAACATAGGAAGGCTATAGCATGGTCTATTGCTGATATTCGAGGCATTAGCCCTTCTTATTGTATGCACAAAATTATTCTAGAGGAAGAACACACACCTAGGGTAGATCACCAGCGTAGGTTAAACCCCTCTATGAAAGAGGTGGTGAAGAAAGAAATAATAAAGTGGTTAGATGCAGGAGTCATTTTCCCCATAGCTAGTAGCCAGTGGGTGAGCCCCATCCAGTGTGTACCTAAAAAGGGGGGAATAACTGTGGTAGTCAATGAGAATAACGAACTAATTCCAACAAGGACTGTCACAGGGTGGAGGGTATGTATGGATTACAGAAAACTAAATAAAGAAACTAAAAAAGACCACTTCCCCATACCGTTTATTGACCAGATGCTAGACAGAATAGCTGGTAGAGCCTACTACTGTTTCCTAGATGGCTATTCAGGCTACAATCAAATAACTATAGACCCTAAGGATCAAGAGAAGACCACCTTCACTTGCCCTTTTGGAACGTTTGCCTTCCGCAGAATGCCTTTTGGCTTATGCAATGCACCGGCAACTTTCCAGAGGTGCATGATGGCAATCTTCTCTGAGTTGGATGAGTCCATGATAGAAATATTCATGGATGACTTCTCAGTCTTTGGGGATTCATTTAAAACCTGTCTAGAAAACCTAGGACAAGTCCTGACTAGGTGTGAGGAGACTAACCTAGTCCTGAATTGGGAAAAGTGCCATTTTATGGTAGATGAAGGGATTGTCTTAGGACATCGAGTGTCAAGGGCGGGTGTAGAAGTGGATAGGGCGAAAATAGAGGTCATAGAGAAGTTGGTAGAGCCCCAAAATGTCAAGGCTATTAGGAGTTTCTTAGGGCATGCTGGCTTCTATAGAAGGTTCATCAAGGACTTTTCTAAGATAGCCAAGCCTCTATGTGAGCTACTAGAGCTAGGTAGGCCATTCATCTTCTCTACGGAATGTGTAGTAGCTTGGAAAACCCTTAAGGAAGCACTGGTCACAGCACCAATCATAGTAGGACCAAATTGGGATCTCCCATTTGAGATGCTATGTGATGCCAGTGACTATGCTGTAGGAGTCATGTTAGGACAGAAGATTGACAAGCTCACACATCCTGTCTATTATGCTAGTAAGACCTTGAATGAGGCCCAATGTAACTATACAACTACAGAGAAAGAGATGCTTGCTGTAGTATTTGCTTGTGAAAAATTTAGGAACTATATTGTAGGAACTAGGACCATTGTATATACTGACCATTCTGCCTTAAAATATCTAATGAGAAAGGCTGATGCTAAGCCTAGACTAATTAGATGGGTGTTATTGCTGCAGGAATTCGATTTGGACATTCGGGACAAGAAGGGATGTGAAAATGTGGTTGCAGATCACCTGTCTCGATTGCAGCACAATTGCGAAAAAATTGCGGACCCCGCAATTTCTGATGCTTTTATAGATGAACATATCTTTGCTTTGACTCATCGTGATAACGATGAGGAACCTTGGTTCGCTGACATTGCTAACTTCCGTGCAGCACAGGTATTACCAGTGTTCAAGGGAGGACAAGAGAAGAAAAGGTTCCTCCATGAAGCAAGGAAATTCATCTGGGATGACCCCATACTTTACAGGACCTGTGCTGATGGGTTGTTGAGGAAGTGTGTTACAGCTGCTGAAGCGAAGTCTGTGCTACAGCACTGTCATTCATCTCCTTATGGTGGGCACTTTGGTGGACAAAGGACAGCTGCCAAGGTATTTCAAAGTGGCTACTACTGGCCAACAATCTTTAAGGACGCCCACAACTATGCCCACAACTGTGACGAATGCCAAAGGACAGGTAACATCAGTCGTAAGGATGAGATGCCCCTCACCTACATCTTAGAGTTAGAGCTCTTTGATGTATGGGGCATTGATTTCATGGGACCCTTCCCTCCATCATCAGGTAACTTGTATATTCTAGTAGCAGTAGACTACGTGTCAAAGTGGGTAGAAGCTAAGGCATGTCCTAATAATGATGCTAAGACAGTCACTAATTTCTTGCATAGACACATTTTCACTAGATTTGGGACTCCTCGTGCTATCATTAGTGATGAGGGGTCACATTTCATTAATAAAGCTATGGAGAAGATATTGGCTAAGTATAACATCAGACATAGGGTAGCTACTCCCTACCACCCACACTCAAATGGCCAAGCTGAGATTTCCAATAGGGAGATAAAGAACATTCTAGAGAAGGTAGTTAAGCCTAATAGGAAGGACTGGTCTTTCAAGCTTGAGGATGCACTTTGGGCTTATAGAACAGCATATAAGACACCTCTAGGAATGTCTCCCTATAGGTTGGTATATGGCAAGGCTTGCCACTTGCCACTTGAGTTGGAGAACAAGGCATTTTGGGCCATGAAAGAATTAAATTTTTGTGTGAAGGATGCAGGGACATTAAGATCTTTACAGCTGCATGAACTTGATGAGCTTAGGCACATGGCCTATGAGAATGCCAAGATGTACAAAGAAAAGACAAAAATATGGCATGACAGTAGACTCAGGATCAAAGATTTTAAGAAAGGCCAACTTGTACTGTTATTTAACTCACGATTAAAGCTATTTCCAGGCAAATTAAAGTCTAGATGGTCGGGTCCATTTGTTGTTACTAATGTCTTTATTCATGGTGCAGTAGAGATAAAAAACTTGCAGCAAGGACAGCCGTTTATGGTAAATGGTGCTAGGTTGAAGCACTACTATGAGGAGGGGGATGTAAAGACTCTCTCAGCCTTCCTCCTACATGAAGCATGAAGTTAGAAACGAGAGAGAACGAGTGGTTACTGTGCTCGTTTAGTCAAGGCTAATGCCTTAGTTTATTTTTTCTGTTTTTTTCGATGATCGTTTGTATGTTTTGTGGTGTGATTTTAATTGCGTATTTGATATTTGTTTTGTTTGTTTTCGTAGGGAATTAAAAGAGGAGATCAAGGGGAGTAAATCGCACTTTAAAAATCAAGATTCGGTTGGGCCAAATGAAAGATACGGGCGATCAAAGTTGGGATTTATTATGAAATATTGTCCCTAGAATTGCGCAGAAATTGCTGACTCCGCAAAAAGAGCCGTTGGGATTTCATCCGTTGCTTTTATAGCCGTTAGAAGGCGCCCGTTTGATACGATCTTCTCATTCTTTGCTCTCCAAGATTTCTGCGATTCTCTCCACCTTTGATCTCTCTCTCCAAACCTCCAAGATTCGACCATGGTTTCCACTAGGGCTGAGAGATCCGCCGCCAAGAAGAAGGCCGACGACGCAGCTGAAGCAGCTGCGAGGGAAGCGCTTCTCACCCTTGCTGATCAGGGTGCTGTACGCACTGGCCGTCTTGGCAAGCTTCCTATTCGTAGGAAGAAGTGGAGGGTGGTAACTGAAATCCCTGCTGGCCCATCTGAGCCAGTGGGTACGCCCACGAAGCGCCGGTGGACTGTCAAGACTGCCGCCGGACCAAGCAAATCCAAGACTCCCTCTGTGGCGAGTCAAGAATCTGATCGTGCATCACCTGTGCGCAGCCCTCTGCCGTCTGCATCACCTGTGCGCAGCCCTCTGCCGTCTGAATCACCTGTGCGCAGCCCCCTGCCATCTGAACCAGTGCCAAGCACCGAATCATCACCACCTGCGCGGAGCGCCGAGTCATCTCCAGCGCCTCAGAGTGCTGATCTACCACCTGCGGCTGTGCAGAGTCCTGAGCTGCCGTCTTCGCCATGGAGTTCTGCGCATACCCCGTCAGCAGAGCACAACTCTCCACGGCCTGATCCGGAATTCCCTTATGGGGATTACCAAGAATCCACGCAAGGCAGTGGAGAGGCAGAAGAAGAAGACGTCTTCTCTCCCATGAGAGAAGACAGCCCTGATGAGCCTGCACAGCAAACGCCTGCTGATGATTCTATGGAGGAGACGTTGGGAGATTTTAAGCGACAATGAGGGAGGTGAATCAAGAGGAGGAGATCGAAGAAAAGATCTGGAGAGATCAATGATTTCGTTGCTAAAATCTTGCAACACAAATCAAGAAAAATCCTCACGGTTATATTGTAAATGCTGAATAATTGCTGAAGAATTGCGGCGTCCGCAACAAAAGAGCCGTTGGGAGAACACTCGAGTATAAATAGCCGGCGTTGGGGATCGCTTTCCTCTACGATTTCTCAAACCGTTGGGACTCCACAATTCAGAACTCTCATTCCTCTGAAACTCCCAAGCTCAGATCTTCAAAGAAGCAACAATGGTGACCACAAGAGCAGACCGATCCACACCCAAAAGAGCGTCACCTGACGCAGAAGAGACAAGACTGGTAAGGGAGGTGTTACGTCTCCAAAAGTGACCTTTTTAGGACTTATTTATCTTAAAAAGATGTACACTCTTAGGTGTTTTTGATAGAATTTAGCTTAAACCTATGCTTATATATGAGAATTAGAAGAAGGTAGCTAAATTAGGACTTGTGTGCAAAAGGAAAGAAAAGGGTTGAAAAACGAAGTCAAAAGAATGAAAAATGTTCATTGCGGCAGCATTGCGGAAACATTGCTGAAACCGCAATGTTTCAAGTGAAATCCGTAAGTTGACTGATCTTTTTCTGTTATTTTCCGTTATTTCAGGGATTCGATCTTTCTCCTCCATCCATTTTGAAGAACGACGTTGAGGATTGATGGTTCTCCTTGGCCCAAACACACCTGCAGATTACTATAAAAGGGGGTCAAAGTAGAGGGTTTGATCATCATCCGAAAGCGTAGAAGTCTCTTCGCAGCTCCATCTTTTCTCCTGTTTTTCTTCTCCGTCTGTTGGTTTGAGAGGTTCAGCTGTTGGAGTCGACAATCTGATAGGAAGGAGAGAAGATTCATCTTCTCTCCTGATTGGATTCATCCAAGCAAGGCTACCCTTTCTCTCCCTTCAGCCGAGGCGTTTGCGACGAGGCGTTCAAGCTCAATTACTGTTTTCTGTCTTTTATTTCTCATTTCCAGCACTGTTTAGTTGTTGTTTCTTTTCTGTTAGCTAGTTCATTTCATTTCGTTGCTTTCTGTCTTTAAGTTATTCACTTAAATTTTCCCTTTGTTCATTCCAACAATCGATTAATCAAAGCACAATTCATTATTTCACAGTTACTTGTCTTTGCTGTTTACTGTTTTGCTTTGCTGTTTTAAGTTTATTTCTCTTCTGAGCATGCCTACTTTATTTAATATTTCTGTTCTCTCTATATCCATGAGTAACTAAGTCACATAGGGGCATGCTAATGACAATACTATAGGCTAAAAAACGTGAACCAAGCATGTAGGATAGCTCTCGAATGCATTGATTGTATGTAAGCTTATTCCCACGGGCAATTTCGATTGGCCATCCATTTTGTCCAAAGAACTCCTAACCTCTGGAAGGAGTAAGAGTTCAGAGTCATACACTCATGCTAGCCTTTCAAGGTAGCCAGAAAACGACCTAGGAATAGGCGTTTTCCTAGTACAAACCATATCTTTCTGCTTTAACAAGATGCTTAAGACCTTACTTGGACATGAGTAAACTAAAGAATCTAATGCATGAAATCGGAAGATACATGAGAATGAGTTAGTTTGATGCATAGTGAGTTGATCCAATGCTTGAGAATCGTATAAAAATGCCTATAGAGGAGTCATTAGTAGCCCTTGTTTCTCCATTTTACACATTTTCGCTGTTAGTAACATTGCGGTAGAATTGCTGTTCTCCCAATTCTGCTAAGTTAAAAATTCTGTTTAGCTATTTTCCTCTTCGTTTATCAATCTCTTCTCTTTTTATTTGAGTTTATCTTTGACTTGCACTTGTTTATGTTGCTACCCTCTACATATTCCTTAGAAATTAGACAATTTAAAACCAATTCTACCCCATCAAATCCACCCATTCTTGCTTAACAATACACTTCACGAGTAGCTAATAATAAATCTCTGTGGGAAAACGAATGTAAAAATACTTACTACTTGCTAACAAGATCATGTATGCTTGCATGTTCTGAGTGCTCTCTCTCCCTTATTGCTATTTATTTCACACATTGAGCACGCAACAAGTTTTTGGCGCCGCTGCCGGGGATTTAGTTTAGTGAAAACGATGTCTGTTAAGTTAGAAAACCAACTTTTAATATCTATTGAAGCTGATCTATTTTCATTTCTTTTTCAGGTACTATTTGGGTTAGTTTATGAATGAGCCTTCAAGTAGTGATCTAGAGTTCAACCCTGAGCCTGAGAGATTATTTAAGGCTAGAAATAGAGCCAAGAAACGTCTCTTTAACCAACCCCTTTTACCTCAAATAATTGCTGAAACCGCAGAGTCTCCGCAATCCTCTCAAGAAGAAATGGATAGATTAGTTCCAAACCCGGTACCTATCACTCGCAATCCCATCGAAATAGCGAATGATAAGAATAGTGCCATTCTCTCATACTTAGTTCCCATGCCTGGGGAGCTAAATCCAAGCATCATCCGCCCTGAAATTACTGCCAACTCATTCGAGTTAAAGCCAGTAATGTTCCAAATGTTGTCCACTGTGGGACAATTCTTTGGAGTGGAAAATGAGGATCCCCACAACCATCTTAGAAACTTCCTCGGAGTCAGTGATACATTCATCATCCCTGGAGTTTCCCAAGAAGCCTTGAGGCTCTACCTCTTCCCTTACTCATTGAGGGACAAAGCAAAGACGTGGTTAAACTCATTACCCTCTGGATCAGTCCTCAATTGGACAGACTTGGCGGAGAAATTCCTAGTTAAATACTTCCCACCTGATAGGAATTCTACCTTTCGTGATGACATAGTCAAGTTCAAACAAGCTGAGAATGAGTCTCTTCACGAAGCTTGGACAAGGTTCAAGGACCTTCTACTTAAATGTCCACACCATGGCATTCCATGGTGTATCCAAATAGAGGTCTTTTTCAAAGGATGCAACCCCAGCATCAGACAAGTTCTAAATTCATCTGCTGGAGGTTCCATGTTGTCCAAGAGTTACGATGAAGCCTATGAGATCTTGGAGAAGATCTCAGCATCTCACTGTAGGTGGTCAGATGATCCAATAGAGCCAAGTAGAGCTCAAGATAAGGACGCACTCAATACTATGAGTAGCCAAATAAGCGCCCTGACCAACCTAGTTAAACAAATGGCTCAAGCCAATCTCCAGACAAGTGTCAACACCGCCACAGCCATGTCAATGGGCACCCAACCAAGTCAAGGTGAGACACTTATCTGTGGATTCTGTGGGGAAGGGCACCTGTATGAATACTGCCCTGGGAATCCAGCCTCAGTCTGCTACGTTGGAAGCCAACAGCAGCCTAGGAACAACCCCTATTCCAATACTTACAATCCTGGTTGGAGGAACCACCCAAACCTGTCATGGGGTGGCCAACAGAATGCTAACCAAGCTCCTAACCAACCAAGACCGAGTGGAACACCTGGTTTCACTCCCCAACATAACCAATCCATGTATCAAAAACCATACAACCAACCAGTAGGGTCTTCTGTAGAAAATCTACTCAAAGAGTACATAGCCAAGAATGATGCCACCCTGCAAAGTCAGCAAGCTACCCTTAGGAGCCTAGAGAACCAAATAGGGCAACTAGCCAATGAACTTAAAAGTAGGCCCCAAGGTAGACTTCCTGCTGACACTAAGGTGCCAAGGAGAGATGGTAAGGAGCAAGTTCAAGCAATTGAACTTAGAAGTGGGAGACCATTGGTGAGCAACACAAAAGAAGCCCCAAAGAGAGTAGAGAACAATGAGTCTAGTGCTCCACTGGAGTCTCTGCCAAACCAAGGTCAACCATCACCAAGCACATCAGGAGCAAGGCTGGAGCCAATCATAGAAGAGATAGAAGAGATTCCAAGGCCTCCACCTATCCTGAGGCGACCTGAAGTACCTGCATATGTGCCACCACCTCCATTTCCTCAAAGGCTTAAGAAAAAACAAGAACAGGAAGTGCACTTTAATAAATTTCTAGAAATTCTTAAACAAGTGCATGTTAATATTCCTTTTGTAGAAGTTTTACAGTCTATGCCCTCTTATGTAAAGTTTTTGAAGGATATTATCACTAACAAGAGAATAATTGGTGAGTTTGAAACAGTCAATCTCACTGAGGAGTGCAGTGCCATACTCCAGAACAAGCTACCCAAGAAGGAGAATGATCCTGGTTCCTTCACCTTACCAGTAGAGCTAGGAGGCAAGCACGTGGGCAGAGCTCTTTGTGACCTGGGAGCCAGCATAAACCTCATGCCCCTATCACTATTCCGCCAGCTAGGAATAGGAGAAGCACGACCAACCACTGTCACTTTACAACTTGCTGACAGATCCATAGCCTACCCTGAGGGTAAGATTGAGGATATTCTTGTAAAGGTTGACAAGTTTATTTTCCTTGCAGATTTCATTATCCTGGATTATGAAGCAGACAAGGAGGTCCCCATCCTATTAGGCAGACCATTTCTAGCCACAGGTAGGGCCCTGATTGATGTCCAAAAAGGTGAGCTCACTATGAGGGTTCATGATGAGGAGGTGAAATTTAGTGTATATAAAGCCTTAAGGTACCCCTCTGACTCTGAATCTTGTGCTAGCATGGACATTGTAGATTCATTAATGGAAGAACAACTGGAGCATGTATTATTAACTAAGCATGCTAACGAATATGTACAATTAGATTTAACTGATTTGAATGTATCTGAGATAATGGATATACCTGTAGATAAAACACAGCATGTTTGTATGAATAATGACCTGACTGATAGATCCTTGAATCCTTTAAAACCATCCATTGAGCATCCACCTGTCTTAGAATTGAAACCACTGCCCACACATCTTAAGTATGCATATTTAGGAAGTAATGAGACTCTGCCTGTAATTATTTCATCTAAATTAAGTGAGAAGCATGAGGTTGAGTTGATTTTACTACTTAAAGGCTATTGCATGGACGGTTGCTGACATTAGAGGCATTAGCCCTTCCTACTGCATGCATAAGATTATACTAGAGGAAGAACATACACCCCGAGTAGATCACCAACGTAGGTTGAACCCCTCTATGAAAGAGGTAGTTAAAAAGGAAATCATAAAATGGTTAGATGCTGGTGTGATCTTCCCCATAGCTAGTAGTCAGTGGGTGAGTCCTATACAATGTGTACCTAAGAAGGGGGGGATGACTGTGGTAGTCAATGAGAGCAATGAACTGATTCCAACTAGGACTATCACAGGATGGAGAGTTTGCATGGATTATAGGAAATTAAATAAGGAAACCAAAAAAGACCACTTCCCTCTACCATTCATTGACCAGATGTTAGATAGGATAGCTGGTAGAGCCTACTACTGCTTCTTAGACGGTTATTCAGGATATAACCAGATCACTATAGATCCCAAGGACCAAGAAAAGACTACCTTCACTTGCCCTTTTGGAACATTTGCCTTTCGCAGAATGCCTTTTGGCTTATGCAATGCACCGGCAACATTCCAAAGGTGCATGTTGGCAATCTTCTCTGATTTAGATGAGTCCATGATAGAGATATTCATGGATGATTTCTCAGTCTTTGGGGATTCATTCACAAACTGTCTAGAGAACTTAGGACAAGTCCTGGCTAGGTGTGAGGAGACCAACCTAGTCCTTAATTGGGAGAAGTGCCACTTCATGGTGGACGAAGGGATTGTCTTAGGTCATAGAGTGTCTAAGGCAGGTGTAGAGGTCGATAGGGCAAAAATTGAAATAATAGAGAAGCTGGTAGAACCTCAGAATGTAAAAGCCATTAGAAATTTCTTAGGACATGCTGGCTTCTATAGAAGGTTCATTAAGAACTTTTCTAAGATCTCCAAGCCTTTATGTGAGCTTCTAGAGTTAAACAAGCCATTCATCTTCTCTAAAGAATGTTTCCTAGCCTGGAAAACCCTTAAGGAAGCACTAGTCAAAGCACCTATTATAGTAGGGCCAAATTGGGATCTCCCATTTGAGATGTTATGTGATGCAAGTGACTATGCTGTAGGGGTTATGCTAGGACAAAAGATTGACAAGCTAACACACCCTGTATACTATGCTAGTAAGACACTTAATGAGGCACAATGTAATTACACAACCACTGAGAAGGAGATGCTAGCTGTAGTGTTTGCCTGTGAGAAGTTTAGGAATTACATTGTAGGCACTAGGACAATCGTGTATACTGACCATTCTGCTTTGAAATACCTCATGAGGAAGGCTGATGCCAAGCCTAGGTTGATTAGATGGGTGTTGTTGCTGCAGGAATTTGATTTAGACATTAGAGATAAGAAAGGATGTGAAAATGTGGTTGCGGATCATCTTTCTATATTGCAGCATAATTGCGAAAAAATTGCGGAAACCGCAATATCTGATGCTTTTATTGATGAACATGTCTTTGTATTGACTCATCGTGATAACGATGAGGAACCTTGGTTTGCTGACATTGCTAACTTCCTTGCATCGCAGGTACTACCAACTTTCAAGGGAGGCCAAGAGAAGAAGAGGTTCCTTCATGAAGCTAGGAAGTTCATATGGGATGATCCCACACTTTACAAGACATGTGCTGATGGTCTACTAAGGAAGTGTGTTTCAGCTGCAGAGGCAAAGTCTGTGTTGCAGCACTGCCATACAGCCCCCTATGGTGGACATTTTGGTGGTCAAAGGACAGCTGCAAAGGTGTTCCAGAGTGGCTACTATTGGCCAACGATCTTCAAGGATGCTCACAACTATGCACACAGCTGTGATGAATGCCAGAGAACAGGTAACCTTAGTCGAAAGGATGAGATGCCTCTCACTTACATCTTAGAGTTGGAGCTCTTTGATGTGTGGGGCATTGACTTCATGGGACCATTCCCCCCATCATCAGGTAACCTTTACATATTGGTAGCAGTAGACTATGTATCTAAGTGGGTAGAGGCCATAGCATGTCCAAATAATGATGCCAAGACAGTCATTAAGTTCCTTCATAGACATATCTTTACTAGGTTTGGAACACCTCGTGCTATAATTAGTGATGAAGGGACACATTTCATTAATAGAGCTATGGAGAGGGTGTTGGCTAAGTATAATATTAGACATAGAGTAGCCACCCCCTATCACCCACATTCGAATGGACAAGCTGAAATTTCAAATAGGGAGATTAAAAACATACTCGAAAAAGTGGTCAAACCCAATAGAAAAGATTGGTCGTTTAAACTCGAGGATGCACTTTGGGCGTATAGAACTGCATATAAGACACCTCTGGGTATGTGTCCTTATAGACTTGTGTATGGCAAAGCATGTCACTTACCATTCGAATTAGAAATAAAAGCATTTTGGGCCCTAAAAGAGTTGAATTATTGCGTGACCGATGCGGGAACATTGCGGTCTTTGCAATTACATGAGCTTGATGAGCTTAGACATATGTCCTATGAAAATGCTAAAATGTATAAGGAAAAGACCAAGATTTGGCACGACAGTAGACTTAGGATTAAGGACTTTAAGAAAGGTCAGCTTGTCTTATTATTTAACTCACGCTTGAAATTATTTCCAGGCAAACTTAAGTCCAGATGGTCAGGTCCTTTTGTAATAACTAATGTGTTTGTTCATGGTGCAATCGAGATTAAGAACCTGCAGCAAGGGCAACCGTTCATGGTTAATGGTGCAAGATTGAAGCACTACTATGAGGAAGGAGATGTGAAGACTCTCTCGGCCTTCCTCTTGACTGAAACGTGAAAATAAGAACGAGAGAGGACGAGTGATTACTGTGCTCGTCCATGCGAGGCTAATGCCTTAGTTTATTTTTTGCTATTTTTCCGGTTACTGTTTGTGTATATTTTTGTGTGATTTTAATTACGAATTTGATGTTAATTTTATTTCTTTTTGTAGGGAATCGATAGAGGGGATCAAGGAGATGAAATCAAGATAAAAAATCGAGGGAGATATTGGGCCAAATCAAAGATTCAGTTGAGAGAAGATTGGCATTTAAACTCAGAAAATCTCCAACGGTCACTAAAATTGCGCTGGATTTGCAGAATCCGCAACGGAAATAGTCGTTGGGATTTCCATCATTACTTATATCCGTTAGAAGCGCGATGATCCGTACGCTTCCCCCATTATCTGAACTCCAAGAAATCTGTCTTTCTCTTCATCTGCAATTCCTCTTTCCAGATTCCCACGATTCAACAATGGTGCTAACGAGAGCTGAAAGGTCTGCGTCCAAGAAGAAGGCCGACGACGCTGAAATTGCTGCGAGGGAAGCACTTCTTGCCCTTGCAGATGCTGAGGCTGCGCGCACTGAACGACTGTTGGGATTTATGCCCTAAAGCCTCGTAATTAATTAATAATTATTTGATAATTATTTTATTATTAATATTTGCAATTTATAATATTCATTATATAAATAAAATCCAAGGTTATTAGTGTAATCTTGAACTGTATGTAGTTGACATACGGGAGGATCATGTTCAAGTAATAACCTAAAGGGTCTATAGTATATGGATAAGGTTGGGTGCCTTATCCTGGTAACACTATTGATACGGCCCACTTTGTAATTGTTACAAATGATTTGATCCAAATCATTCATGTAGAGACATGTGAGTGGGGTATCCTATACAATGAGTTTGTATAAGACTGGACCACGAAATATATAATCTCTCTTTATAAATCTGTTATTTGAGAAGATTAGTATTTCACAGGATGATCATATGTGACTCGATCTTAATCCTGAGTGAGTTATGAACTCCTGCCTGTGAGGGCTCGTCCTTTGATTTGTATGGGTGAGAATGGCCTTTATAGCCGATTCAATAAGCCTACCATTTTGGGGACTTGACCAAATAGGGAGTTGGGAACATAAGTTTCACAAGATGGAATTCACTTCTTCCCATATAGGGAAAGTAGATAAGTAGTTCCCTTAAGTGCTGATTTCGGGACTTGAACAATGGGGCCCCACCCTCTCACTGGCCCGAGAGGGACTTGGTTTATGGTTGGATCATAAACAAGTTGTTCATTAGAGAATCAGTGGTACTCAAGGTGTAAGATGTAATTACAGGGGTAAAACGGACTTTTGACCCAGCTGTAATTACGAACAACTCGTGAAGGATCGACTTGCATGTAATGGTTATATCCATGGACACAACTTGTCTTACAGTGCATAAGAGTGCAACTCTAGGCCTATAGTGGAGTGATCTAGAGTTAATGAATGAAAGTCAATTAATTATGAGTTTAATTAATTAATTTTGTATCATTGGAGCTTATAAATCTGTAGGTCCATAAGGTCCCCTTGCTAGCTCATAGTAACACTAAAATGATCAATTTAGTTGAAAGAAAATTTGAAATATTCAAATTAATATTTAATATATTTGATATATTAAATGTAGAAGAGTAAAATATATTTATTGTATTTGATACATTAAATATTAGAGGAAATAGTTTATGTATATGATACATTAATATTAAAAACTATATACTTATGTTATTTGAATGTGATTCAAATTGGTTTAAAGTATATTATAAAAGATTAATTTTATAATATTTGAATAAGATTCAAATAAATATAAAATGCATATTTTAATATATTAGATATTAAACTGTATTTTATAAAATAAAATTAATTCCTAAAAGCCTTATTATAATTAAGACATTTAGGTTTAGCCAAAGGGTTGGCAAAACACACTACTCACCATCTGCAGAGAATTGTTCTCTCATCCTTTCAAAGAGCTCCCACAAGCTTGATCCCGTGTTCGAGTCATAGCGAGGAAGATCTCGTGGAAAAAGGAACACAAGAAGATTTGTAGTCTTCAAAGGTAATATGCTTAACTTGTATTTTTTAGTTTAATTCTAAACAAAACAAAGATCGATTCCAAACGCTTCCGCTGCGGGGAATGAAGAGTTCATTCCCTTCAATTGGTATCAGAGCAGTCTTTGAGTTTTGTTTAGAATTAAAAGTTCATGTATGGTGGGTGTTTTAATCGTGTTTCATATATGTGATGTATGTGGTTTGCGAATTGACTGTTTAGACATATTTATGGCATTAGGTTTATTGCTTTGATTAGATCAAATTGTAAAACCTATAAAGGTTAGGATTGTTGTAATTTGAAAAGTTATAGTCCGCTGGAATATCGCTTGCTGCATACGATTGCGACAATTTCAAATTTTCAAATTGAGTTGAATTTCAAAGTAGACAGGCCGCGTATGAAATAAATTTGTAAATTGTCTTCAAATTTAATTATGATATGGAAACGCGATGAAGCTGACAAGGTGGGAGATTGGTGTAATGTTGATCAAACCATTTTTTTTATTTGCGATTGGAAATGTGAAGATGGCTGCTGAAATTCAAAAGACAAAATTTAGGGTTTCTAAACTCTAATTTTGATGGATTCAAAAAGTAAAGGGAATTGAAGACCAAGAAATGTCTTGGATTTAAATTATTGTAATTTAAGTTGTTTTCAATTTCTTAGGATGCCAAATATGCCGGTCAATTTTGCTGTATTTTTTATTTAATTATGCATGTTGATGTATGTTTTAAATTTTAATTGATTGCATAGAGTATGTCATCTAGATTAAAATCCCACCATAGGTTAAGCATGATCATGCATTTTAATTATTTTTAATATAAGTGTTATATTTGGAATATTATGATTAAAATGCTTTCTAATTTGATTAGATATTTCCTAATATGTTTATATTTCCATATCTTTGAATATAATTGTTATATTTGGAAATTTTAAATTAGGATACTTCCTTTCATAATAGGAATCCATATAAGAAGGATTAGGATATCTTTTACTAGATATAGTGATATCTTTTCCTAGATATAGTGAAATCTTTTCCTAAGATTGAGAAATCTTTTCCCTAATAAGATTGGGAAATTGAGATATATTTTCGATTGATATATTTTCCCAATAAGATTGAGATATATTTTCCCAATAAGATTGAGATATATTTTCCCAATAAGATTGAGATATATTTTCCCAATAAGGAGTATTAGGGATATTTTCCAAATGAGCTTAAGATATTTTCCTAATGATATTAGATTTTTTCTTTCCTTATTTAAAAGATAATTTAATTCCTTCTTTAAATAGTTTAAATATTTGAATTTAGTTTATCTTTTATTCTAATAAGATTAGAATATATGATAATCTTTAATTTTGTTTTAAATGGTTTAAAATTGTTAAAATTTCAAGATTATCCAGAAGGTGAATTAGTTTTTAATAGGATTAAAAACATTGCTTAAAATCAATTGAAGTTCATTGATCTAGTAATTAATAGTTAATTAAAGATTAATGAATTTGAAATAAAAATTGACTATAAGGGAACCCTGTCTAAGAAAGGTTACTCGGGTGAGGTACTTAAGTTGACTGAAAAGGAACACCTCTACCTAAGAACTGGCCTGGGGGTTGAATTAGTCAAATTTTATTTTATTTCATTAAGCAGACTCATAATGTGATTAGTTTTAAATAGTTTAATATACTTGATAATTCATATTAAAATCAATCTAACCAACATAAGGGTTATGAAAGGGTAGATTGAAAAACTTAGATAAATGAGATTAGCCTAATTTGTCTAAGTAATAGAAAACCCTATTTCAAAATACTTAGTGGGAGAAAGACATGTCAAAATAACCCTACGGTCTCTACCATAGATTCATAACGTGAGATTCATGTGGGGCCTCGCGGCGGCTTTTGGACCGTCCCCCTACGGAAGGTGTTTACATGGGTCAATATCAGGGTGAATCTCCTGAGAAGGATAGGATTGTAATTTTATTTCCAATACTTGACCTACCCTACGGCGGCACTTGTTGGGATAAAATTATAGAATCTAAAATGATGGGTTACACTTACAAAGATATCATTAAGATTGTTAATGATTTTTTTGACCAAACTAATGGTAACTAAATCTTATAGAAATAAGAGTTATTTTGGGATAACACTTGGTTGAGATTGTCTCGGTTTAGTGAAGGAGCATTTGACCTACCCTACGGCGGCACTTGTTCTAACTCACTAAAGTATCATAGCATTAGAAATTAATGTTTTAGGGTTCTATTATCAAATTGTTTGTTTTCTATGCTGAAATTGAATGAATATTGATTGCATGTTATTAGATAAATATATATATATATTTTTTTATATATTTCAATATTATGTCTATTTCTCTCAATTTTAATTTTCGTTACTAATTTGTCAAATTGAGAAAATAATATCACTTGGAAAAATAATGTTAACACTATATAATGACCGTGTAAATTTTTTCTTTAATTTGTCTTTATTGAGAAATGTTCTCAAAAACCTGTTGCCAATGCTAATCGAATTGTTCGTAAAGCACATGATTAATAAATCAATATAACGAGATGACTTATACAATTTTTTTATTTGACATATTAGATGTCAAGCTAAGAAGATAAAGAAGATGACAACAACATATGAGATATTATTGAAGTCAATAAAAGCTAGATTTAGATATTTATCTAAATAATCTCAAAAATTAAGTATTACCAAAATCCAAGAAAAGAAACCATATGACTGTAGCTAAAAGAAAATAGTTTCTAAATTAACAAAGTAGTAATAATAAGAGGAATTTATGAAATACCTCTATAAGAAGAACATGGATAAAAGTAAATTTGATTTACTAGATTTTTTCATTACCACCTATATAGTAGATTCAGATCCACTATTAAGATTTGTTCTTCATTACATTTTATATAATTCTTGGAAAATACTTAATTATGTAGAATGATCTCTACTTGTTGACACCAGAAAACTCATCTCAATTAATGTAGTGGGAGACATTAAGATGTCCATAAGAAATAATTGTTATTTAATGCTGAATATGGTGTTTTTAGTACCATAGGAGAAATTCAATTTCTCTAACTTTATTACTAATAAAATGTTCATATAGTATGAATATTTTAGTACTAAATTTTTATTTTCAAAATTGTTTGAAAAGTTCAGCCGAAAAATAAGAATAATTTGTATGTGTTAAATTGTTAACATATAAAATACTACACAGTGAGATATTCAGGATTATAGAATCCAGAATATAAAGACAATTTATATTCTCCTAAAATATGATACCCGTCTTTGGCATTCAAGATTGATTCTGATCAATTTGAATAAAAAGACTACTACGAAGTGATTCTCTAAATGTTAGAGTTAATTACTTTATATGTCTTAAGATCTTGCCTTTCATGCAAGATAATTAATAGGTTTTTGTTGGAAAAGCCTACAGGCCAAAGAACACTGATGAATATTTCATATCACTCTAGCTGATGATTATTCAAGAAATAAGTATCGTAACCTAATGCAACATAAGTCTGAATATTTTGAAAAGTTCAAGGAATATAAGACTCAAGTTGAAGGTCAATTAGGTAAATCTATCAAAACACTATGATCAGATCACAGTGAAAAGTACAGGAACGTTATGTACTAAGACTAATTGATAGAAAGTGAGATTTTATCTCAACTCTAACACAAAGTACAATTGTGTGAAATTGTGCTGTAAGAGGAGAAACAAGACCTTGTTAGACATGGTCAGAACAATAAAGAATTACACGCCATTATAAGACTCTTGTTAGGATATACAATATAGATTGTATAGTGAACATGATTCTATCTAAAAGGTGTCCATGAGACAACTTTGAGATTATAGAAGAGTAGTAAAGTTAGTTTACAACCCTTCGAGTTTTGAGAGTTTTAAGCATACATGCTGAAACTTGAATATGTTCAATAGTGTTGAAAAGTTGGTTCCAAGTGAAGCCACTAAATAGTTAACAAAAGTTGTTAACAATTTAATTACATTTGATAGTCAAATGGATCCTAGTCATGAATTGGATAAGCCTCATCGTAGTGGGAGAGTTATGAGATGACCCAACCGTTACAAGAGCTTATATGAAGCCTAAGTTGTCGTATTAGATGACAAAATGTAGGGCTTCTTGACCTCAAAGTTGAAATGAGGGTCAATGACAAAGACTAGTAGACCAAAGTCATAAATCTCGAGATAAAGTAGATGTACTCATCTTTATCTAGAACTTGTAGATATTCGTGATGGGGTAAAACCCATAGGTTTTGAATATATCTACAAAAGTAAAAGATTTGTAAATAAGAAGGTACAGACCTTCAAAATAAGACTAATGACAAATATAGATGGAGAAAGTAAACTATGGATAAACTTTCTCATTTGTTGTCATATTAGAGTATATAAGCATTTCCTAATTCACAGTTGCATATGAGATATGTCAAGTGAAGGTTTAAGAAATCTTTTTTTTTGAAAAGAAGTCTTAAAGAATGCATTTACAAATCAATTACATGAGTTCAATTTCAAAAATCAAAAGCAAAAGGTTTGCAAGCAGTAAAGGTTCATTTATGAAATGAATTTGATCACTAGATTTTTGAATGTAAGGTTTGATAAAAGTATCAAAAACTATGACTTTGAATAAATATTAATGATATTGTATAGACAAGAAAATCATTAATTACTTAGTGGAATTTTCTCATATTTTATGTGGATGACTTATTACCCATTGTGAATGCTGTAAGATTTGAATCCAACATAAAATGTTGACTACCTAACCAATTCCAAATGAATGATTTAAATTACTGGGTATGTCCTAAAATAGAGTTTTCGAGGACAAAATGTTATTTATGTCTCACACATCTTATATTGACAAATTTGTTGTCAAGTATATGATGTAGTACTTAAAAAAATGATAATGTATCATTCTTACATGAAGTTTAGATTGTCTAAGGAATAGTGTCCTAAGACATTTCAAAATGTTGAGAACATAAGATTGACTATCTACGTTTGAGTGGGAGAAAATCTAATGTACACTTGAGACATGACATTTGACAGTAAAATTGGTTAGCATTTATTAGTTAACCCAATGGTATGACCATTGCACGGAAAAATAAAAACTTTTCTCAAAATATCTATGGATAAATTGAGAAATTATATTTTTGTGTATGAGGTTAAAGATTTGATCTTTACGAGATGCACTAGTTTTAACAAAGATTTATGGAAATCTATGTTTACCCTAGATGATGGAGTATGGTATGCAAGTTAAATGTTCTTACTTATGAAGTAAAGAACTTGCATAACTCAAATAATTTCTTATTGGTCTGAAAGATGTTTCAGATATAGTTAAGCCTAAAACGTTTTATGTAATGGCTAAACTTAAGGAACTTAGATAACATCAAAATATAGGGTATCCTGAGAGAGAAAGAATCGTGGTAGGACCAAGATGACTTTTAATTGACAATCGTTTTGATCTATATAAAAAGAGACTTTCCAGGCTAAAGTGTTTGAAAGCCACCTAGAATGTCTAGGATTATGAGACATGTCTCATCTTCACTAGGGCAAGTGGGAGAACATGTTGGGTGTAGAGTATGCCCTAGGATACATGTCTCACCGGCTTTAGTGCAAGTGGGAGATTGTTGGGATTTATGCCCTAAAGCCTCGTAATTAATTAATAATTATTTGATAATTATTTTATTATTAATATTTGCAATTTATAATATTCATTATATAAATAAAATCCAAGGTTATTAGTGTAATCTTGAACTGTATGTAGTTGACATACGGGAGGATCATGTTCAAGTAATAACCTAAAGGGTCTATAGTATATGGATAAGGTTGGGTGCCTTATCCTGGTAACACTATTGATACGGCCCACTTTGTAATTGTTACAAATGATTTGATCCAAATCATTCATGTAGAGACATGTGAGTGGGGTATCCTATACAATGAGTTTGTATAAGACTGGACCACGAAATATATAATCTCTCTTTATAAATCCGTTATTTGAGAAGATTAGTATTTCACAGGATGATCATATGTGACTCGATCTTAATCCTGAGTGAGTTATGAACTCCTGCCTGTGAGGGCTCGTCCTTTGATTTGTATGGGTGAGAATGGCCTTTATAGCCGATTCAATAAGCCTACCATTTTGGGGACTTGACCAAATAGGGAGTTGGGAACATAAGTTTCACAAGATGGAATTCACTTCTTCCCATATAGGGAAAGTAGATAAGTAGTTTTCGGGACTTGAACAATGGGGCCCCACCCTCTCACTGGCCCGAGAGGGACTTGGTTTATGGTTGGATCATAAACAAGTTGTTCATTAGAGAATCAGTGGTACTCAAGGTGTAAGATGTAATTACAGGGGTAAAACGGACTTTTGACCCAGCTGTAATTACGAACAACTCGTGAAGGATCGACTTGCATGTAATGGTTATATCCATGGACACAACTTGTCTTACAGTGCATAAGAGTGCAACTCTAGGCCTATAGTGGAGTGACCTAGAGTTAATGAATGAAAGTCAATTAATTATGAGTTTAATTAATTAATTTTGTATCATTGGAGCTTATAAATCTGTAGGTCCATAAGGTCCCCTTGCTAGCTCATAGTAACACTAAAAGGATCAATTTAGTTGAAAGAAAATTTGAAATATTCAAATTAATATTTAATATATTTGATATATTAAATGTAGAAGAGTAAAATATATTTATTGTATTTGATACATTAAATATTAGAGGAAATAGTTTATGTATATGATACATTAATATTAAAAACTATATACTTATGTTATTTGAATGTGATTCAAATTGGTTTAAAGTATATTATAAAAGATTAATTTTATAATATTTGAATAAGATTCAAATAAATATAAAATGCATAATTTAATATATTAGATATTAAACTGTATTTTATAAAATAAAATTAATTCCTAAAAGCCTTATTATAAATAAGACATTTAGGTTTAGCCAAAGGGTTGGCAAAACACACTACTCACCATCTGCAGAGAATTGTTCTCTCATCCTTTCAAAGAGCTCCCACAAGCTTGATCCCGTGTTCGAGTCATAGCGAGGAAGATCTCGTGGAAAAAGGAACACAAGAAGATTTGTAGTCTTCAAAGGTAATATGCTTAACTTGTATTTTTTAGTTTAATTCTAAACAAAACAAAGATCGATTCCAAACGCTTCCGCTGCGGGGAATGAAGAGTTCATTCCCTTCAACGACTCCCCAAGCTGCCTATCCGCAAGAAGAAGTGGAAGGTGGTTACGGAGATCCCTGCTGGACCCTCTGAACCAGCAGGAACGCCCAAGAAACGCAAGTGGAGTATGGCTGTGGCCGAAGAAGCGAGCAAGAAAAAGACTCCCTCTGTGGAGAGTAAGGAAAGTGGCCGTTGGTCACACGAGTCAGCCAAGCAGAGCTCTTCGCCATCGCCACCAGCGCGAAGCCCTGAGCTTTCGCCATCGCCACAGAGCTCTGAACACACACCACCGGCGCAGAACCCTGAAGCATCACCCACTTCCCCACAACCTGACCCTGAATTTCCATATGGAGTGCATCAAGAATCGACGCAGGGTAGTGAGGAAGCTGAGGAAGAAGAGGTCTTCTCTCCTTTGAGGGAAGCCAGCCCTGAGAGCCCTGCGCAGAGGGATGATTCAATGGACGAGACACTGGGGGATTGCCTCAAGCAGATCACAACAAAGGCAAGATTGAAAAAGAAGGCCGCCAAGGTTGTCAAGGCCAAACGGCCAAAAGCCTCAAAGAAGTCCAAGAAAAACAAAACCAGGGGTGAGCCTTCATCAAAGAAGGGGAGTGATGAGCCGTCTCTGAAGAAGCTCAAGATTGAGGCTGCTGAGTCAGCCAAACCGAAAGACAAGGGGAAAGCCAAGTTGTACCCCGAAGATGAGCCTCAATCAGTGAGGTATGTGTCCTCTGATGCTGAGTCCAGAGGCACTGAGCTGAGGAAGAGGGAACTGCTGCACGAGAAGGGATTCCTCGACGCACTCGCTGACCTGCCCCAATTCTTGCGCGCAGGGATCACGAATCACAGCTGGGAGGAGCTGTGCAGATCACCCAATCCCGCCTATTCCAGCATGGTGTATGATTTTTACGCCAATTTGATGAATCCTGAGGATGGCCTGTCTGTGGTCAGAGGGGTTGAGGTGGACTTCTCAGCGAAGGCGATCAACGAAGCCTATGGCCTCAAGGGTCAAAAACACACTGATTATGCAAGGATCGTTGATGAGCCAACAGAAGCTGTCCTGGAGGAGGCAATTCGGATCATTGGCCAGCCAGAGGCCTCGTGGACAGTATCGCGCAATGGGAGGCACACTCTCATGAGTGCTAACCTCACAACTAAGGCGGCTGTCTGGTTTTCCTTCGTGCGGAGGAAGTTGTCCCCAGTGACCCATGAGACCACCATCAACCAAGGCAGATCGCTGCTGGTCTACGCGATCATGAGAGGCCTTACAATCAACGTTGGCGAGGTCATTGCAGCTTCAATCGCTGACTGCGCCAAGAAGGGTAAGGGTCCACTTTTATTTCCTAATACAATTACTAAGCTCTGCTTACGTGCAGGGGTCCCAATCGAGCGAATGGAAAGGCAGCTGGCCTACACGGGGCACTTGGAGCTTCCTACAGGCTTGAGGATGCGAAGGAAGGGGAACATGGAGTTCGAGCTGGATGGCCTGGCTGCTGGTCAGTCTCTGTCCATGGCCTGCCTGATGGATCTGCAGAAGAGAATGGCTCAATGGGCCACATATGCGCAGGCAAGGGACAAGGAGGTCGCTGACCAATTGGGCTGCATCTTCCCTGAGTTCCCCACGGACCTACTGACTCCATGGGCGCCTCTCAGACCAAGAAGGGATGATGATGAGGAAGACATCTGAGTGCTAGTTTGAGAAGCACTAAAGGGAGTATTTCTGATCCCTACAAGAAAAAAAAAACAAACTGCTTTTCGTTGAACCATGAGAATTTGGCTGTTTTGAGTTAATAGTTTGATCTGTTTTAGTTCTTTAGTTTTAGTATTTAAATTTGTTTAGTGTAGTCTGATGGTAGCTGATTAGGTAGATTAGATTAGTTTCCTTTTTTATAGCTTATATGACTGGAAAAAGCATGCATAGGGGCCTTAATCACTGGTATATCTGCCCTGTATCCATTGCGAAATAATTGCAGAATCCGCAATTTTTATTAGTAAATGCATGTTTTTGACTGACTGTTTAGCTAGGTTGGTTCTGTTTAAATTTTGTCTTTTGCTGCTATCTTGAATGCCTTATATAGCCTATCTAAAAGCATGCTGGATGAGTGTCATAGGACACCTTTGATAGTTTAAATTACCCTCTTAAAAGTGCTCAACATGCATAGCTTTAAGTCCTTACCTGACTGTTTTTATAAATTTCTGCTGCTGTGATGTTTGCTTTTAAAATGTTCTGTCTATGCCTAGGGCTTTTAGATTCTCTTTGTTTTACCTTAGACTAGATGCTTCTAGGACAAGTTTGGGGGTGTGCCACCTCAGTCACTCATTGGGGACAATGAGTAGTTTAAGTTTGGGGGAGGCCACCCTAGGCCTAGGAACATTCCTCTCTCCCTTAAAGCATAAGCATTCTTCTTCTCCTTTACAAAAAAAAATGAGCTGAAAAAACAAATGAAAAATAGAATAAAGAGGGGTGTCTCTCTTAAGTTGCTGAGTAATCAGTGCCAAGTGTGTAACCCACAAGTGGCATTGCATCAAAAGGCAACCAAAGGAGAGGCTCCACCTAAGTAAGAAAAAAAAGAAAAAGGAAGAAATAGGGAAGAAGAATGTATACCTAGGAGTTGCAGCTTTGTGGCTTAGATGTCCTGAATAAAAAGAACTCTGATCCTCAATTAGCTGAGCACAAAGTTGTAACTTGTAGGGTTGTTTAGGGAGATGAATGTATGTCCAATGTAGTGATGTCAGGGTTTAGGTTGTTCTCTAAAAGTACTACTGTCACTGTTAATACTAAGACTGGCATGACTCTAAGGAATCCTAGGTAGCTCAAAAGTAAAACTAGAAGCATGTACTGAGTCTGGGGTAAAGCTAGGTAGAATTTGAAACCTTAGGGATAGATGCACGATGTGACAGAAGTAAGTAGATCAGCTGTAAGGAGTTAATGAAACAGTAGGAGCATTAGGCGTGCGAAGTCAGAAGAAGCTAGATAAGAGGATAATTGTAAACTTAGAAGTGTGTCACAGGACAGCACTGCAATAGATAGGAAGTTAGGGGAGTCAGTAAGTGGTTAAAGAGGATGAAACAGCAGCCTAAGCAAGTCCTTAGATTGCTCGAGGACGAGCAAAACCTTAAGTTTGGGGGTGTGTTACGTCTCCAAAAGTGACCTTTTTAGGACTTATTTATCTTAAAAAGATGTACACTCTTAGGTGTTTTTGATAGGATTTAGCTTAAACCTATGCTTATATATGAGAATTAGAAGAAGGTAGCTAAATTAGGACTTGTGTGCAAAAGGAAAGAAAAGGGTTGAAAAACGAAGTCAAAAGAATGAAAAATGTTCATTGCGGCAGCATTGCGGAGACATTGCTGAAACCGCAATGTTTCAAGTGAAATCCGTAAGTTGACTGATCTTTTTCTGTTATTTTCGGTTATTTCAGGGATTCGATCTTTCTCCTCCATCCATTTTGAAGAACGACGTTGAGGATGGATGGTTCTCCTTGGCCCAAACACACCTGCAGATTACTATAAAAGGGGGTCAAAGTAGAGGGTTTGATCATCATCCGAAAGCGTAGAAGTCTCATCGCAGCTCCATCTTTTCTCCTGTTTTTCTTCTCCGTCTGTTGGTTTGAGAGGTTCAGCTGTTGGAGTCGACAATCTGATAGGAAGGAGAGAAGATTCATCTTCTCTCCTGATTGGATTCATCCAAGCAAGGCTACCCTTTCTCTCCCTTCAGCCGAGGCGTTTGCGACGAGGCATTCAAGCTCAATTACTGTTTTCTGTCTTTTATTTCTCATTTCCAGCACTGTTTAGTTGTTGTTTCTTTTCTGTTAGCTAGTTCATTTCATTTCGTTGCTTTCTGTCTTTAAGTTATTCACTTAAAGTTTCCCTTTGTTCATTCCAACAATCGATTAATCAAAGCACAATTCATTATTTCACAGTTACTTGTCTTTGCTGTTTACTGTTTTGCTTTGCTGTTTTAAGTTTATTTCTCTTCTGAGCATGCCTACTTTATTTAATATTTATGTTCTCTCTATATCCATGAGTAACTAAGTCACATAGGGGCATGCTAATGACAATACTATAGGCTAAAAAACGTGAACCAAGCATGTAGGATAGCTCTGGAATGCATTGATTGTATGTAAGCTTCATCCCACGGGCAATTTCGATTGGCCATCCATTTTGTCCAAAGAACTCCTAACCTCTGGAAGGAGTAAGAGTTCAGAGTCATACACTCATGCTAGCCTTTCAAGGTAGCCAGAAAACGACCTAGGAATAGGCGTTTTCCTAGTACAAACCATATCTTTCTGCTTTAACAAGATGCTTAAGACCTTACTTGGACATGAGTAAACTAAAGAATCTAATGCATGAAATCGGAAGATACATGAGAATGAGTTAGTTTGATGCATAGTGAGTTGATCCAATGCTTGAGAATCGTATAAAAATGCCTATAGAGGAGTCATTAGTAGCCCTTGTTTCTCCATTTTACACACTTTCGCTGTTAGTAACATTGCGGTAGAATTGCTGTTCTCGCAATTCTGCTAAGTTAAAAATTCTGTTTAGCTATTTTCCTCTTCGTTTATCAATCTCTTCTCTTTTTATTTGAGTTTATCTTTGACTTGCACTTGTTTATGTTGCTACCCTCTACATATACCTTAGAAATTAGACAATTTAAAACCAATTCTACCCCATCAAATCCACCCATTCTTGCTTAACAATACACTTCACGAGTAGCTAATAATAAATCTCTGTGGGAAAACGAATGAAAAAATACTTACTACTTGCTAACAAGATCATGTATGCTTGCATGTTCTGAGTGCTCTCTCTCCCTTATTGCTATTTATTTCACAATTGAGCACGCAACAGGAGGCGTTTCTATCTTTGGCAGACGCCGACGCTGCGCAACCCTCGAGGCCCCCAAAGCTTCCTGTGAGAAGGAAGAAATGGAAGGTGGCGACGACGGTGGCTGCTGACCCCTCTGATCCGGCAGGAACTCCTAAGAAGAAGAAGTGGAAGGTCGCAGTGTCTGATTCCCCGATCAGAGAGAAGAAGACCCCGAGCGAGGGAAGCCTCGACAGTGGCCGACCATCATTTGAGACGGCCATGCAGAGCCCTGAATCTCCTCAGCATGCGTCGGAGCCTGAAATTCCTTCTGAGGAGCACCAAGATTCGGTGCCAATCGATGATCCGGCTGAGGAGGAAGAGGTGTTTTCCCCCTTCAGGGATGTCAATCTTGACAGCCCTGTGGAGAGGGAGAGCATGGACTCAATGGAGGAAACGCTGGGTGAGTGCCTCCAGCACATGGCCACAAAGGCGCGGCTCAAAAAGAAGGCACCTGTGATTGTGAAGGGTAAGCGGCCAAAGGCCTCCAAACGGACCAAAAGGAAGAGGGTTGAAGCTGAACCCTCTATGAAGAAAATGAAAACTGAGGCCTTTGAATCGGCCAAAGAAAGGGAAAAGGGGAAGAGAAAGATGTATCAAGAAGATGAGCCTCGAGCTGCGAGGTATGTCTCCAAGGAAGCAGAGGCCAAGGGCCTCGAATTGATGAAGAAAGAACTCCTCCACGAGAGAGGATTTCTTGATGCCCTTGCGGACCTGCCGCAGTTCTTGCGCGCAGGGATTATGAATCACGGCTGGGAAGAGCTATGTAGGCCTCCAATTCCAGCCTACCCTGACATGGTGTACGACTTCTACGCCAACCTCACGCATCCTGAAGGTTGTTTTTCAATGGTGAGGGGAGTGGAGGTTGATTTCTCAGCCAACGCAGTCAACGAAGCGTGTGCTCTCAAGGGGCATAAGCACTCTGAATACGCAAGGATAATGGAATCACCTTCAGAGGCAGTCCTAGAGGAAGCTCTGAATACAATAGGCAAATCTGAGGCATCATGGGCAGTCTCAAGGAATGGGAGACACACACTAATGAGTGCGGCTATCAGGGACAAAGCAGCCGTCTGGTTCTCCCTCGTACGAAGACGAATCTCCCCGGTTACACATGAGACAACCATCAACCAGGGGAGATCGTTGCTGCTCTATGCGATAATGAGGGGACTCACCATTGATGTGGGTGAAGTCATTGCAGCCTCTATCATCGAATGCTCCAAAAAAGGTAAGGGCCAACTCTTTTTCCCCAATACCATTACTAAGCTTTGTTTGCGTGCAGGAGTGCCTATTACGAGGGATGAGAGGCAATTGGCCTATACTGGCCATCTGGAGCTGCCCACTATCTTGAGGATGAGAAGAAGGGGCAACATGGAGTTCGAGATGGATGGACTGGCTGCTGCACAGTCATTGTCCATGGCCTGTCTGATGGACTTGCAACACAAGTTAGCCCAATGGGCTGAATATTCGCAAGCAAGGGACCGAGAGCTGGCTGAGCACCTGCGGTGCACATTCCCCACCTTCCCTGCTGAGTTGTTGAACCCTTGGGTGCCTCCAAGAGAAAGGAGTGAAGAAGATAAGGATGATTGAATGCCAGACTGACGACATTCGAGGGAGAATTTCTGGTCCCTCTTAAAAAAAAAAAAAAACATAAAATCTGCTTTTCTGTGACTTGTTACCCCCCTTATAATCAACTATTTGATCTGTTTTGAATTGTTAATTTGTTTGTTTAGAGTAGTTTAGTTTTGTTTAATGTCATCTGATTAGGTAGCTTAGATGGTGTTGTTGTTTTCTTTCAGTTATCTATGAATGAATATCGAATGTTAGGAGCCTTGATCACAGTTAAAATTGCTCTGTTGGAATAATTGCGAATTCCTTGCGGTTATCGCAATATTTTGTTAGTTTTAAGCATGCTGTGGGATGATTTTATGATGGGCTGTCTGTCTTTAAATCTCAATATTGTGCTGCATTGTTGAGGTCCATAGGTAGTCTATCTATTGAGCATGTTGGATGAGTATCAAGTACACCCTTGTTAGTTTAATTTTGCTTCATATATTGCTAAGCATGCACCTCTGTGAGACCTTACCATGTTGTTTTTAGTAAAATTCTGCTTATGAGTTATCTGTACTACGAAGGTCATTCTATACCTAGGAGTTTTAAGTTCTACTTGTTTTTCCTTAGACTAGATGCTTCTAAGACAAGTTTGGGGGTGTGCCACCTCAGACTCTCATTGGGAACAATGAGATGATAAGTTTGGGGGGAGGCAGCCTCTAGGCCTAGGAACACTCCTCTCTCCCTCTTGAAAAACATAAGCATTCTTCTTCTTTGAAAAAAAAATGAAAAAGAATGAAAACAGAAAAATAAAGGGTAGTGTCTCTCTAAAGGATGCTGAGTAATCAGGGCCATTTGTGTAACCCACAAGTGGCACTGCATCAAAAGGCAAACCAAAAGAAGACTCTACCAAAAGAAAAGAAAAAGAAAAATAAGACCAAGGAACAAGAATGTATGCCAACAAGCTATGGCCTAGGTGCTTAGGTGTCCTGTGTAATTGAACTCTGATCCTTAGTTTGCTAAGCACAGGGTTGTAGCTTGAAGGTTTGTCAAGGGAGATGAGTGTTGATCCAACACAGTGATGTCAAGGCTTAGTTGTTCTATGGACTGTACTCTGATTCTCGTGTGTGCTAAGCTTGGCATGACTATAAGGATTCCTAGGTAGCTCAAAAATAGATACATTAGAAGCATATACTGAGTCTGGGTTAAAACTAGGGAGAATTTGAAAACTTAGGGATAGTTGCACAATGAACCTAATGACATAGGCAGATAAACCATTTGTTAGGAAGTTTGTAAAGACAAAAGGTTTTAAAGGCAAGAGAAACCAGAATGAGCAGAATGTGAAGTTAGTTTGAACTTAGGAGAGTGTCACAGGACAGCAGTGCCTTGGATAGTAAGCCTAGGGAAATCAACAAGTCAGTTAGATAGAGTTTAAAAGACAAGAATTAGCAGCCCAAGTAAGCCTTTATATTGCTCGAGGACGAGCAATAACTCAAGTTTGGGGGTGTGTTACCTCTCCAAAAGTACATTATTTAGGGTCATATTTACCTTAAAATCATGTAATCTCTTGAGCGTTTTTGTTAGAATTTAGCTTAATACGTGCTTAAATGTGAGAATTCGAGGAATGAAGCTAAAATAGGACTTATTTGGAAAAGGAACGAAAAAGAATAGAAAATGATGCTAAAAGAGTTAAAATGTACATTGCAGGAGAATTGCTGACACATTGCTGGGAGCGCAATGAACATTGCGGCCACCGCAAGGAAACCGCAATTCCAAGCTGCTGCTGCTAAACTTTTCCCAGCCGCCAGTCGTTGTGGTTGCGATCTTTCAGCCACCTAAGCCTTCCCCTGCTGCCACGTGGAGGGCTGCTGTTTAGAATGGATGGTTCTCCATGACTGAAGGTACCTGCAAAAAGCTATAAAAAGAGGTGAAGGGTGAAGGAGAAACACAGCTCGGAAGCGTGGAGTTCTCCGTCTCAACGCAATCCACATACACATTTTCCTTACCCCATTTGTTGGAACGAAGAAATCAGCCCTTGGCGTCGATAATTCGAGAGGAAGAAGAGAAGATCCTTCTTCTCTTCTGATTGAATTCATCCCCAAGAACAGCTAATCTTCCCCTTCATCCGAGTCGCTTGCGACGAGGAGATCCGTGCACACTTTTATAAAGCTTTCTTACTGCTTTCTGTCTTTCGTTTCCATTTGTTACACTGCTGCGATTCGTCTTCAATTTATTCAGTTCTTTATTGTTTTTCATACCTTAGCACATTGTGTCTTGAACCTTAATTTAGAGAGTAATTGTTTAAGTCTTCTCGAGTTCTTCATCTTGTTATCTTTTATTCTATTGCTTTCATTGAGTACTTTAAATCATGCTTAATCAATCTATCTTTTCCAATTCTCCACCAACCATGAGTAACTAATCACACAAAGGTCTGCTAAAGATGAGTCTATAGGTTAGAAATACGAGAGTTCAGCATGTAGGATAGTTTCGAATGCATTGAATGTATGTGTACTTCATCCCATGGGCAATTTCGATCGGCAATCCATTTTGTCTAAAGAATTCCTAACCTCCGGAAGGAGTAAGAGTTCAGAGTCGTCCATTCATGCTAGCCTTTCATGGTAGCCAGAAAACGACCTAGGAATAGGCGTTTTCCTAGCACGATTCATTAGCTTGTTTGTATAAATAGATGTTTATGTCTTACTTGGATATGAGTGAACTAAAAGATCTAATGCATGTAATCGAGAGATGCATGAGACTGAGCTAAATCGATGCATGATAAGTTAATCTACTGCTGAATGATCGTATGTAAAAGCCTATAGAGGAGTCTTAAGTCGACCTTGTTTCCTTATCTCACCTTTAAATCGTTGCTAAATTAATTGCTAGATAATTGCGGGAACCGCAATTCTATAGTTCTGTTTTTGCCTTAGCATTTTTCCCAGTCTTTTACCTTTGCGATTTTATTGCTAGAATATTACTAGATCCGCAATTCTATCTTCTCTACATCAAATCTTAATCTCTTTACTTGCTTTCGTTTATGCTTGCATTCTTCTTACATTCTTTGTTAGTTCGGCACATCAACCTCAAATCCACCCAATTTAAGTGACCCTCTCTAATTTAACACCTCACTTCGTTAGTAACTAAACTCAATCTCTGTGGGAAAACGAATTAAAAAATACTTATCACTTGCTGCAGACCATGTATGCTTGCATGTTCTGAGTGTTCTTCGCATTACATTTTATTTACACACTGAGCACGCAACAATCGGCCTTTGGGCTTTTTTATCTTCTTAGATGATCAGTCTCTAGCTTGGTGGTCTTCTTGAAGTCTTCAGCTTGTAGCTTATTGAAGGTCTTCGGCTTGTAGCTTATTGAAGGTCTTCGGCTTGTAGCTTCTTGAAGGTCTTCGCTTGTAGCTTATTGAAGGTCTTCGGCTTGTAGCTTCTTGAAGATTTTCAGCTTGTAGCTTATTGAAGGTCTTCGGCTTTTAGCTTGTTGAAGGTCTTCGGCTTGTAGCTTATTGAAGGTCTTCAACTTGTAGCTTTTTGAAAGTCTTCGGCTTGTAGCTTCTTGAAGATCTTCGGCTTGTAGCTTATTGAAGGTCTCCGACTTTTAGCTTCTTAAAGGTCTTCGACTTGTAGCTTATTGAACGTATTCAACTTGTAGCTTTTTGAAGGTCTTTGAATCTTCTGAACCTTTGAATCTTCTGAATTTTGAGTCTTTGATGCTTCTGAATTCTCTGGATTCTGACTCTCTAATTTCTAAAGCTTCTAACTTCTTTGGATTCTGGCTCAATGCTGAAATGAATGGTATCCTCTTCTATTTATAGAGTTTGATGGACCTAGTATGGGCTTGGGCCCGATTGACTTTTGGCCTTATATTTATTTGGGCTTAATCCAAATAGCTTGAATTATTTAAATTTGGCCCAATATAATTTTAGCGATCTCGAGCTAAATAGCTTCGGGTCCAACCGCCATGTGGCAATGTTTGATTGGACTAGTTTGAGTCGTCTGATGGATCAATATTAGACATGTGGCATGATTTGATTTGCCGGTTTCCATGTCTTTTTATTTCATTTAAGGTCACGTGATGATTTGTGATTGACCGAAATTTCTTATTCAACAGATGTATGAACATTTTTATCATGTGTGGATGAAATAAAACTTTTTTTATCTTGATATATGCATGTGTGAGATGATATTAAGTGTGCAATTGATGGAAACAAATTATTTGACATCTGGAACGAGATAATAATGCATGGATATATTTTTTTTATTATTATTATTTTTTGTATGCATGTGTGAGATTATTTTATGCAACTAAGAAATGATTTTTTTTATATTTTTTTCAAAATGGAAGAAAATGATCAACTCTAATTTTAGGAGACAAGACTTGCCACTTAATTTCAATGTTATAAAATAACTTGATAAGAGTTTTTCATGCGCCTAATACGGGGCATTTACATCCCCTCAAGGGTTGACAATACTCAATCTGGAGAAAAAAAATGACATGTGACCACAAATATTTAAAAATATTTTTTTTAAAATGAGAAAAATGTGAGAATAAAAAATGCATTAAGACCTTTCATGCGTACGAGACATTTATATCTCTGTGAAGGTTGACACTACTAACTTTTAAAATAATGAAAAATTAGTGAAAATGAAATAAGACTTTTCATGCGTCTGCATGAGACATTAGCAATCCCATCAATGGTGATACTACTAAATCATACTACTAAATCATAAAATGAAATTAAAATGATGGAAATTATTTGGAGGGAAAAAACATTTTTTTATTGTTTGAAACTTATTTTGAAAAGGAAATGAATAAAACAAAGATAACTCAAGACTATACAAAAAAATGCAACAATAATCATAATAAAAAAGACCAAATGACCGCAAAAATAATTTCAACTGCAAAGTAAATAAATTGAACAATAATAAATAAAATGTGATGCTAAAATTCTAAACCTAAAGAACAAAGACACCAAATTAATTTCAATGTTATAAAATAACAAATGACTTGACTTGAGCGAGAATTTTTCATGCGCCTGTGCGGGGGCAATTAAATCCCCTTGAAGGTTGACACTACTAAATTCTAAATTTTAATCCTAAAAGGTATAGCTCGGGTATAGAGCCGTGATTGTGTGTGAAATGCATGACAATGCAAAATAAATCGCATAAATCAAATATAAAAATAAATCAAACATAAATAAATAACCCCCCCAAAAAAAAGGACCAAAAAAAAAATAATGAAAAATTGAATAATAAAAGATAAAATGAAATGGCCTCGAGCCTCTAAAAAAGGGTCCACAGTGGAGTCGTCATGTTGTCGCAACGTCATCGCGACACGGAGCGGTTGACGCCCTCTTTTAAGGATTTTATTTAAAAATAAATTAAAGAGTTTTGAGTCGCCACCAATCATATCGGGTGTGATTGGTCACCTTAAATCAAACTAGTCTACAATTTCAGAAATTAGGTTTGGAGGTCTTTTGAGTGTAGGAATTGTATTAGCTATAACACCTATTAAAAACGGTAGCCATATTTTATCTTTATTATCCAATTAAATTTATTAAAAAGGTTCTTATTTTGAGAAAAAAAAATATAAATAAATTCAAAAACATTTCTCAACTAATCCTGTCTTAACTTTAAAATAAAGTAAGGACTCGATGTGGAGTGGGTGGAACCCATAAATTAATTATCACGTTGAAATTTCCTTTTGTTTAAAAGAAATTATTACCTCAAGAATTTTATAAAATCTCAACTCTGTCATATGATTCATAATATTTAACTTTTAAAAGGTTAAATTAATTTTGAAAACTTTGAAAAATATATAATTTTAAAACAAATTAAAATCTATTTTGAAAATTCTAGTTTTAAAATCAATTTTAAATCATTTGACATACTAATTTATTTTTTTAAAAAGAAAACAAAGATCTAAATGACGGAAGGTAAAATAAGTTATTTTTTGAATTTTTTATTTGCAATCAAGATAAACAAAGTTAAAGGTAAAATAACAAATTTTTATTTTAAATTAAACAATGGCAAACTTGTAAATAAATTGAAAACCTAAAATTAACTCAGTTTATTCACCATGCGATGCTCCAACCGCCGCTGATAAATCTTCGAACTTCTACGTCGAGGTTCGTGGTTCACCACCGTCAATTTGCTCGTCGTCGAAGTAGGATTGTGTAGTTGTCGTTCGTCTAAACTCTTACCGGAGTTATGCGAGCTCCTCCCCGGTCATCCAAGTTCGCCTACCACCGTAGTTAGTCTGGTTTGAGGTTGGGTCGTCGCAAATCTAACCCGCGTCGAGGTCGTCGTGAAGATCATCGCAGGTCTCTGTCGCTAGTCTGCTCATGACTGTTCGTCGCGTCGCTGTTCATTCAAGCTCGAGTCGCCGTCAGTTCTGCAACTTCACCACCGAGGTTGTCGTGAAGATTTTCGCAGGTCGTCGCCGCTAATCTGCTCGTGACCGTTCGTTCAAGCTTGATTCGCCGCCAGTTCTACAACTCCGCCACCATGTTCTCGCCCGTCGTCGTTTGTCGTGAGTCAGGTTGTCGGAGTAAGAAGATGAACGCTGGTTTCGAATATCACATGAAAATGAGAAGTGAAGAGAGATAATGTGGGTTTGGAGGAAAGAGAAAGTCACTTTTGACTTGGTCAGACTAAAGAAAAAATCTTTGTATCTCCAATCGCTAGCCTTTTGCCCTTGAATGGCTCTACCCTTCGGTATTTATACACAATTAGAAAGTCAAACAAGCTTAAAATCAAGCAATTCATGACTCAAAAATTTTATATCCAATTAAAACAGATTTTAACCATAAAATGAACAAATATTTTATACTCATAAATTAATATCAAATTTTAACCATAAAACGGATTAAGGATTTTATACTCATTAAAGTAAATGAATGTATATCAAATTTTAACCATAAAATGACTAAGAAATTTTATACTCATTAAATATTGATTTTTTTTTTGTCACATTAGGTAAAACAATCTTGCAAAATAATTAAAACGTTATTTTTTATTATTTTTCTTCAATTTTCTTCAATTATTAAATAAATAAATTGAATTTAAAAAGTTAAAAATGACAGAATAAAATTTGACAAAAAAAAAAGGTAAAAAACATTAATAATAAACAAATGGTCTGACCAAAGACGGTGTCTACATTCTCTATTATTGGATTCGTAAAGAGAGATTGAATATTTTGTGTCCAATCTTATACAAACTCATTGTATATGATACCCACACTCTCATGTATCCACGTGAATGATTCAGATCAAATCATTTGTTATGTTTCACTAGGGGTGGACAAACGAAACCGAAAAACCGACCAATCCGACCGAACATACGTCAGTTGGTCGATTTAGGGGACTATTTGATCGGGGTCAATTTTTTGTGGAAAAAAAAATCGTTGTTCATCTTTGAATGAGCCAAGATATGAGAAGTTTCCATGATTTTTCATTAACGAAAGAAAAAAAAAATTACAACAAGCTTAAAAAAATATACTTGGAGAGAGAAAAAAAATTAAAGTTAACTAGCGACATAAATAAAACTTATAAGTAAGACTAATTTTTGGTATTATAATCATATGAAATGTTTCCTACTTCTTCAATTCGGCAAGATCTAAATGTATCATGTTGGAATGATCAAATATACATCATCATCTTGATACGCAAAGTTTGCTTCCACATTTTTCTCTTTCTTCAATGATGCTTGGTAGAGATCGACCAAGTGCTTGGACGTATGACATGTACGAGACTAATGTCCTTTCATGCCACATGGAAAACATTGGTTTTCAACACTTTTAGAACTCTGACTGTTTTGTGGAGTTTTTCCTTTATGATCACCATTAAATTGTGGTTCTCTTAAAATTTGAAGAATTATGGCGACCACCACTAACTCGAACAAAGTAATTATTTCTTCCTTTCCCGAGATCACAACGTCGACCATGATTATTAAAAATTGCAACATTCGCTTCGGGAATGGTGTTGCATCAATTGGTCGAGATTCATGATTTTTCATTTGACAAATTCTCAGAAATTTCTTTCTTTATTTTTCTCATTAATCAAAAGGCAATTAAATAAATATAGTAAAGAGAATAAATCTTCTCACCTTAAATCTCTCTAAACCGCCCAATCTAGCAAATATAATAACAATCCTATAATATCTCAACAATTACTAGTAGATATATTAGTGATATATATCAATACTCTCCCTCAAGTTGGAGTATAAAGGTCTCAAATATCCAACTTGAAAAAAAAAGATAAATTCACAATTACTGATGAACGTCGAAACTCTTCGTCGAACCGTCTTCACCGAACTCTCGGTCACGAATGCGAAACGCTTCATCGAACTGCACTGTCGATCTCTCGACAAAATGTGAATCTACTTTTTTTTCACGCTAAATCAGAGACCCACTATTTTTCACCCCTGAACCCTCGGACATAAAATCAGAGTCGCGCCTCAGAGAAGGACCACCTCTGATCTCTTCTCGCCGCTACACTAACAGGAAAGAACCACCTCTAATATCTTCTCACCCCACACTCACGCTTCTTCACCGATCACTCTCGTACACGCTGCCGCTTCGACCTCTCAAAAACGGTTTGCAGCAACCGTAAATTTCCATAGTTTTCGATCGTAATTCTCTCTATTTATCTCCCTAGTTTTTCATCACAATTATTTCTTGCCTTTTTCCCTCTCCTCGGGCGGCGACGAACAGTCGCCGCCCTCACGTTTAGTATTGTCGTTGCTCTCCTAGAATAGCCTAGGCTGTAATACTGATGGACCAAAACGTGTGTGTAATTTGGTTCAATAACCTGCAATGGAGATATGGTCAAGTTCAAGTATACACTGTCAATCAAGTAATAAAATGGAAAGTATTCCAAGTATCGAATCCCAAGAGACTGTTGTGGAATTTTAGTTTTAGAAAGAATTGTTTTTCGAATGCAAAAAGTAACAAAAATAAATTGATAATATGTTGGGTTGGTTTTGGTTTGAAAAGAATAATAAAAACAGGGATCCAATCATGTTTCAGACCTAAGTTGAGTTTACTTGACATCTTCTATTCAGCCTCTTTGCAAGTACCTTTAGGAGTTGTTGCGCGCTCAATGTGTATGTAAAATGTAAATGCGAAGAGCGCTAAGATCATGCAAGCATACATGGTTTGCAGCAAGTGATAAGTATAATTTAATTCGTTTTCCCACAGAGATTGAGTTTAGTGACTAACGATTTGATGGGCTAAATTAGATAAGGTAACTTAAATTGGGTAAATTTTGGGTTGAGGTACAGGAATATAAAAGATGCAAGAAGGATGCGATCATAAACGGGGAGTAAGTAAAGAGATAAGTTATAATGTGAAGAAGAATAATTGCGGGTTTCGCAATTATTTAGCAATAAAATCGCAAAGACAAAAAACTAATAAAAAGACTAAGGCAAAAAGTAGGAATGTTTTATTGCGGTTCTCGCAATAATCTAGCAATAAATTAGCAACGATTTTAATGTAAAGTAAGGCAGCAAGGTCGACTTAAGACTCCTCTATAGGCACTTAACTACGATCATTCAACAGTAGATTAACATATCATGCATCGTTTTAGCTCAGTCTCATGCATCTCTCGATTACATGCATTAGATCTTTAGTTCACTCATATCCAAGTAAGACAAACACCTATTTATACAAGCAAGCTAATGAATGTGCTAGGAGAACGCCTATTCCTAGGTCGTTTTCTGGTTACCATAAAAGGCCAGCATGAATGGATGACTCTAAACTATTACTCCTTCCGGAGGTTAGGAATTATTTAGACAAAATGGATGGCCGGTCGAAATTGCCCGTGGGATGAAGCTTACATACATTCAATGCAATCATACTACCCTACATGCTGAATTCTCGTATTTCTAGCCTACAGATTCATCTTTAGCAGACCTTTCTGAGATTAGTTACTCATGGTTTGTAAAGATCTAAAGGACATGGACTGCGTGATCATGATTTAAAGAACTTAGTAAAGGCAATTAAATTAGAGATAACAAAATGCAGAACTTAACAAGACTCAATTGATTACTTTCTAAAAATCGAATACAAATGCTTCATAAAACAGACGTGCAGAGGTTCGAAAACAGTAAAGAATAAGTGTCTTTTCAAGAACGAATTAGAACAACATCGCAAATGGAATCAGTAGATGGAAAAACAGTAAAGAAAGCTGTAAAAGTGCACGGATCTCCTCGTCGCAAACGCCTCGGATGAAGGGGAAGATTAGCTGATCTTGGGGATGAATTCAATCAGAAGAGAAGACAGATCTTCTCTTCTTCCTCTCGAATCATCGATGCCAAGGGCTGATTTCTTCGTTCCAACCAATGGGAAAAGGAAAGTCGTCTGCAGATTGCTTTGCAACTGAGAATTCCACGCTTCTGAGCTATTTTTCCCCTTCATCATCCGTCTCTTTTATAGCCTCTAGATGGTTGCAAAAGGCTGCTCAATAATCGTGGATCACCATTCAACTTTGTGAGGTAGTCAAGCTTGACATGTGGCAGCAGCAAGGAAAGTTGACTATTGGAAAAACTCATTCAATAAAGACTGACGGCTGGAAAAATTCAGCAGCAAAGACTGTTTTATTGCGAGCTCCGCAATTTTTCAGCAATGTTCCTGCAATGTACATTTTAGCTTGTTTTTCATCATTTTTTCATTCTTTTTCGTTCCTTTTCCAATAAGTCCTATTTTAGAATCATTTCTCAAATTCTCGCATTTAAGCACACGTTAAGCTAACTCTTCATAAAAACACTCAAGAATGTACAAGATTTTAAGGTAAATATAGCCCTAAATAATGTACTTTTGGCGAGGTAACACACCCCCAAACTTGAGTTATTGCTCGTCCTCGAGCAATATAAAGGCTTACTTTGGCTGCTAAATCTTGTCTTTTAAACTCTACCTAACTGACTTGCTGACTTCCCTAGGCTTACTATCAAAGGCATTGTTGTCCTGTGACACTCTTCTAAGTTCAAACTAACTTCATATTCTGCCTATTCTGATTTCCCTTGCCTTTAAAACCTTTTGTTTTTACTAACTTCCTATCTTTTGGTTTATCTGTCTACATCATTGAGCTCATTGTGCAGTCATCCCTAGGTTTTTAAACTCTCCCTAGTTTTAACTCAGACTTAGTACATGCTTCTAATGTTTTTATTTTTGAATTACCTAGGAATCCTTAGAGTCATGCCAGGCTTAGATCACACAAGTATTAGAGTTCAGTATCCATAGAACAGACTAAGACCTGGCATCACTATGTTGGATAGACATTCATCTCCCTTGACAAACCTTCAAGCTACAACCATTTGCTTGGCAAACTTAGGATCATAGGTCAACTTCACAGGACATCTAAGCACTCAAGCTGTAACTTCCTGGCACACATTCTTCTTCCTTGTTTTTATTTTTCCTTTTTTCTTTTGGCAAAGTCTTTTCTTTGAGTTGCCTTTTGATGCAGTGCCACTTGTGGGTTACACAAATGGCCCTGATTACTCAGCATTCTTAGAGAAAGACAATGCCCTTTTTCTTTTGGTTTCTTTTTGTTTCTTTTTTGCTGTTGAGTTATACACATTCACACATTCTTCCCTGTAGTTCTTTTTTGCTGTTGAGTTATACAGCATTCTTAGAGAAAGACAATGCCCTGATTACTCAGCACTCAACACTCCTCTCTCCCTTTTTCTCCCGTGATCAAGGCTCCTAGCATGCCATATTCGTTCATAAACAACTACAGAAAATAGCAAAATTATCTAAGCTACCTAAGCATAAGACATTAAACTAAACTAAGCTACTCTACTTAGGCAAATTAAGAATTTAAAACAGAACAAACAGTTGATATTGGTGGGGTAACAGGTCACAGAAAAGCAGATTTTTTTTCTTGTTTTTGAGAGGGATCAGAAATACTCCCTCGAATGTCGTTTAAAAATCTCCAATTGCCACGTTCCTAAATCACAAAAAACAAACTTAATTAAAGCTAGCAATAACAATACTGTAATCAATCTACAAGAAAAACAATAACGAAATACTATCTATTCCATATTCCTCTGATGATTGAGCATAATGATCCTTCCATTGAACGCCCTTGCTCATCCTTTCTTGACTTGCTTTTTAGGCTTCGGATAAGAGAAAGGCTGAGAGTGTTTTCACATCTCCCTCCTCATAGTAGTGCTTCAATCTAGCACCATTCACCATGAACGGTTGTCCTTGATTCAGATTTCAAATTTCAATAGCACCATGAATAAATACATTAGTAATCACAAAAGGACCTGACCAACGAGACTTAAGTTTGCCAGGAAATAATCTAAGTCGTGAATTGAATAGCAAAACATGCTGGCCCTTTTTGAAATCCTTAATCCTAAGTCTACTATCATGCCAAATCTTAGTTCTTTCTTTATACATTTTAGCATTTTCATATGCATATGTCTTAGTTCATCTAACTCATGTAATTGCAGAGACCGCAATGTTCCCGCATCGGTCTCGCAACAATTTAACTCTTTCAAAGCCCAAAAAGCTTTGTTTTCTAATTCGAGGGGGAGATGACATGCTTTTCCATATACTAACCTATAAGAAGACATTCCTAAGGGTGTTTTGTATGCAGTCCTATAAGCCCATAGTGCATCATCTAATTCATGCTAAACGACTATGGTAAGCGCATTAACAAAGATTTCAAGCATGATAGCAGAAGCATCAAACTAATTTCAGAATTGTCTCCCAGTACCCTATGATTGTTGGCACATGATAAATATTTCATTCCTCAAAATAAACTACTCCTAACATACGAAATCTAAGCAAAGCATGATAAAAGCCTAATTTAAGAGTTTAGGGATCAGAAATCTCCCTTGTCAATCTGCCTCATATGGATATTCTTCAATGTTTCGAGGCATCACTTCTGCTCGTTTAAGACACTTATGTCTTGATTTACAGGGTCGGACATTCTGCCACACCTTGAAATTGTTGATTCTTTCAAAGAGACTGCATGTTATAACATCCCAAGGTTTGTACTTTATGTGTGTTGGTACAACATAGGTTTGATGCGATGAGACTTCTTTTTCTGGCACATCTCTTTCTAACTCCTTCAGCTGGAGCATTTTTGGTAGTGGTGGCTCAGCTCTTTCATTGTTGGAGAAGCTTGCATCAAACATTTCAAATTCTTGTTCCTCCAGCAGCGCATTAGTCTCTTTCGCCTCATCCAGCACAATTTCATTTTTCTCAACTTTCACCAACTCCCCCAATTCATATGGAGATTCCGTTGGTTCACTCTTCTTAGATTCGAAGGTAACAAAGGAGTCATCATCATAAAAATCAAACATTTGAGGGTATGGTGGTGGTGACACATAGGTAGGCAAATCAGGTTGCCTAGGGGGAGGCCTAGAAATTTCTTCTCGTTCCTCAATGATAGGTTCCAGCCTCACCCTTGTTGTACTTGGTTGTATTTGATCAAGGTTAGGCAGAGAATCCAGTGGAGCACTAGACTCTTCATTCTCTACTCTCTTTGGTGTTTCTCTGCTACTCATCACCAATGGCCTTCCACTCCGTAGTTCAATAGCTTGAACTTGTTCCTTACCATCCCTTCTTGGAGTTTCAGTGTCTGCAGGCAGTCTGCCTTGGGGCTTATTCTTCAGCTCGTTTGCCAACTGCCCGATTTGAGTCTCTAAGCTTCTCAAGGTTGCTTGCTGGCTCTGCAAAGTTGCATCATTCCTTGCTATGTATTCCTTCAGCAAGTTCTCCACTGATGTTCCCATCGGTTGATTGGTGACATATGGTTCCTGATATGGGGGTTGACTAGTTTGTTGGTGTTGAGTGAAACCAGGTTGTCCACTCGGTCTTGATTGATTTTGCGTTTGGCTTGTGCTTTGTTGTCCACCCCAAGAGAGATTTGGGTGGTTTCTCCAACGAGGGTTATATGTATTTGAATAGGGGTTGTTCCTTGGTTGTTGTTGACTTCCAACATAGCACATCGAAGATGGATTAGCAGGGCAATAGTCATACATATGCCCTTCCCCACAGAATCCACAAACTAGTGCCTCACCTTGGTTGGCTATTGTTGTGCTTGTTGAAACAGCTACCACTGTGTTGACACTTTGTTGAATATTGGGTTGAGTCATTTGCTTCACCAGGTTGGTCAGAGCATTGATCTGGCTGCTCATTGCGCTGAATGCATCCATGTCTTGAGCCTTCCTTCTGTTTGGCTCCACAGGATCGTCTGACCATTGACAATGTGATGTTGAGATTTTCTCTAAAATCTCATAGGCTTCGTTATAGCTCTTTGATAGCATCGAACCTCCAGCTGAGGAATTCAAGACTTGCCTCGTGCGGGGGTTGCATCCTTTGAAGAATACTTCAATCTGGATACACCATGGAATGCCATGGCGTGGACATTTGAGTAGAAGATCTTTGAATCTGGTCCAAGCTTCATGTAGAGATTCATTCTCAGCTTGCTTGAACTTGAAGATGTCAACACGAAAGTTAGAGTTCCTATCTGGAGGGAAATATTTTACCAGGAACTCTCAGCTAGGTCTGTCCAATTGACAATTGATCCAGAGGGGAAGGAATTCAAGCATGTCTTGGCTTTGTCTCTCAATGAATAAGGAAACAGGTACAATCACAAAGCCTCATGAGATACTCCTGGAATGACAAAGGTGTCACTCACTCCCAGGAAGTTCCTCAAGTGATTGTGGGGGTCTTCATTCTCCACTCCGAAGAATTGTCCAACTGTGGACAGCATCTGAAACATGACGGATTTTAATTCGAATGAGTGAGCTGTAATCTCGGGGCGTATGATGCTCGGATTAAGCTCCTCAGGCATTGGTACAAGGTATGATAGAATAGCACTGTCCTTATCATTCGCAATTTCAATGGGATTGCGAATGTTAAGTGCTCGATTTGGTGCTTCTTCTGCTCTTTCCATTTCAGCTTGTTGTGGTTCAAATTGTACTGACTCTGCGTGGTCAACAATGTGCTGAAGTACGGGTTGCTTTTGCTGTTTAAAAAGGCGTTTCTTAAATTTTATTTCTGGTCCTTAGAGTTCTTTCAGGCTCAGGATCAATTTCTAGATTGTGATTTGGAAACTCATTCATAAACCAGCTTTGTTGGTACCTGTAAATGCAAAAGATTAGCTCCAATATATTAAGTTCTTCTAAAATAACAGAAATCGTGTTTACTAAACAAAATCCCCTGCAGCGGTGCAAAAAACTTGTTGCGCGCTCAGTGTGTATGTAAAATGTAAATGCGAAGAGCGCTAAGATCATGCAAGCATACATGGTCTGCAGCAAGTGATTAGTATAATTTAATTCGTTTTCCCACAGAGATTGAGTTTAGTGACTAACGATTTGATGTGCTAAATTAGATAAGGTAACTTAAATTGGGTAAATTTTGGGTTGAGGTACATGAATATAAAAGATGCAAGAAGGATGCGATCATAAACGGGGAGTAAGTAAAGAGATAAGCTATAATGTGAAGAAGAATAATTGCGGGTTTCGCAATTATTTAGCAATAAAATCGCAAAGACAAAAAACTAATAAAATGACTAAGGCAAAAAGTAGGAATGTTTTATTGCGGTTCTCGCAATAATCTAGCAATAAATTAGCAACGATTTTAATGTAAAGTAAGACAGCAAGGTCGACTTAAGACTCCTCTATAGGCACTTAACTACGATCATTCAACAGTAGATTAACATATCATGCATCGTTTTAGCTCAGTCTCATGCATCTCTCGATTACATGCATTAGATCTTTAGTTCACTCATATCCAAGTAAGACATAAACACCTATTTATACAAGCAAGCTAATGAACGTGCTAGGAGAACGCCTATTCCTAGGTCGTTTTCTGGTTACCATAAAAGGCTAGCATGAATGGATGACTCTGAACTCTTACTCCTTCCGGAGGTTAGGAATTCTTTAGACAAAATGGATGGCCGGTCTAAATTGCCCGTGGGATGAAGCTTACATACATTCAATGCAATCATACTACCCTACATGCTGAATTCTCGTATTTCTAGCCTACATATTCATCTTTAGCAGACCTTTCTGAGATTAGTTACTCATGGTTTGTAAAGATCTAAAGGACATGGACTGCGTGATCATGATTTAAAGAACTTAGTAAAGGCAATTAAATAAGAGATAAAAAAATGCAGAACTTAAACAAGACTCAATTGATTACTTTCTAAAAATCGAATACAAATGCTTCATAAAACAGACGTGCAGAGGTTCGAAAACAGTAAAGAATAAGTGTCTTTTCAAGAACGAATTAGAACAACATCGCAAATAGAATCAGTAGAGGGAAAAACAGTAAAGAAAGCTGTAAAAGTGCACGGATCTCCTCGTCGCAAACGCCTCGGATGAAGGGGAAGATTAGCTGATCTTGGGGATGAATTCAATCAGAAGAGAAGACAAATCTTCTCTTCTTCCTCTCGAATCATCGATGCCAAGGGCTGATTTCTTCGTTCCAACAAACGGGAAAAGGAAAGTCCTCTGCAGATTGCTTTGCAAGTGAGAATTCCACGCTTCTGAGCTATTTTTCCCCTTCATCATCTGTCTCTTTTATAGCCTCTAGGTGGTTGCAAAAGGCTGCTCAATAATCGTGGATCACCATTCAACTTTGTGAGGTAGTCAAGCTTGACATGTGGCAGCAGCAGGGAGAGTTGACTATTGGAAAAACTCAGTCAATAAAGACTGACGGCTGGAAAAATTCAGCACCAAAGACTGTTTTATTGCGAGCTCCGCAATTTTTCAGCAATGTTCCTGCGATGTACATTTTAGCTTGTTTTTCATCATTTTTCATTCTTTTTCGTTCCTTTTCAAAATAAGTCCTATTTTAGCATCATTTCTCAAATTCTCGCATTGAAGCACACATTAAGCTAACTCTTCATAGAAACACTCAAGAATGTACAAGATTTTAAGGTAAATATAGCCCTAAATAATGTACTTTTGGCGAGGTAACAGAAGTCTAAGCCATTATACTCACGGTCCAGTGGATAATGTGATCTTAGATGGTTACGCATGCAATCCTATTGATCCTATAGTCTTTTGCCTCAATCATCAAGAACAATCGACGAAATCCTATTCCTAGATTTTTCTGCTATATCACCTTTACGAGAGCCGTTAATTGCCTGACCTGTCCAGTATCGACATTAACATTTCATGCTGATTAAGTGATCAAGTTAATCTAACATTTTTGCATATATTCAGTAAAGGACGAACCACACAAGATATAAGGGTAACACCGTAATTTACAGCTATAAAGCTAGCTCATTTCTTAATGGGCATTCACATAATTGAATCCCTTAGGAAAACTTAGCTCATAATGATAAATAAACTAAAATATTTCATTGATAAATAATGCATAAGTGCGAAAAATGGCTAAAAGGGTAAAATGGTAATTTTACTCGAAAATTAAGAATAAAACGAAAATAGAATAAAAACACAATAAATAAAGGACAGAATTAAGATAACGAGGTTCTAAACTGAAAAATTAAATTATAAATGCAAAAACTAGCGAAAGGGTAAAATGGTAATTTTGTGTGAAAATTAAGAACGGAACGAAATGCGAAATAAAAACAGAATGTAAATAGAAAATGTGCAGAATAAAATAGAAAATAAATCTGGAAAATTTTCCAACTTTCTCTTTCTCGAACTCGTGGACAATGGATGAAGGGTCTCCACTCGCTCGATTCACGTCGTTAATGCGAATCGAATCCTCGCAGCACCTTTCTTTCGAAGCTGACTGAAGTAGAACTTTTCTAGAGGAGTGGTCCGCTCTTATTGGAGTTTCGGGATTTGGGTGAGTTCTTTGAGAGAGAAAAGAGGTTGATCGACTATGTGGAGATTGATTGTTGTAAAGAATGATCGATCATTTGAATGAAGACTTGAGGTGCCTTTTATAGGCTTTAAGGTTTATTTGGAGGTTGCTAAAATTGGGGAGAGATCTTTGAAAAAAATTGTTAGGTCAAATGGGGATTTGGTTTGCTGAATCTTTTGAAGATCTTTGACAAAATATCTCAACAAATTCGTTTGACCAGTCAACTGCACTCTGTGGCTTCTTATGTGGCCACAAGCTGGATTCTGCATTCTGTGACTTCTATGTGGCCACAAGCTGGATTCTATGACTTTGTGACTTCTCTGTGGCCACAAGCTGAAGCAGAATACAGTTTTTCTGAAAATAATTAAAACAACATTAATTCTTATCAAAAATGACTATTTTACCCTCCTAATTGCTTCATAATGACGAAACGACTTTGCGCATGTGACTTTCCTATTTTTATTCTTTTTTTTTTTTATCAATTACATGCACAATTATCTTTAATTTAACTCAAAAAGTCAATTAATGGGTAGGTTTTAAAGGGTAAAAACACGACATAAATGACGTTCATCAAATACCATGACAAATTCTCAGGAATTTCTTTCTCTGTTTTTCTCATTAATCATAAAGGCAATTACATATATATAGTAAGGAAAATAAATCTTCTCACCTTAAATCTCTCTAAACCGCCCAATATAGCAAATATAATAACAATCCTATAATATCTCAACAAAATCCTATAATATCTCAACAATTACTAGGAGATATATCAATGCACTAGATCGGGGCTATGATGACAAATAAAAACTGTCCTCAAGACTTTAGATGACAATTTTTTTCAGTCGTTATAGCCCCTGCCTTCTTTACTCTATACATGACAAAAATCGAAAACTGTCGTCAATGTTGGTTTGGTGACAGTTTTCTTCTGTCTTCATAATACGGTTAATGACAACTATTTTCAGTCAAGAGACCTTATTTTATGACACCTAAACATTGTCACTGAATGACCACTCATACCATATTTTGTCATTTAAACACAATTGACGACATGTAATGTTTGTCATCGAATCGGAATGGATGACAGTAAATTTTGTACGGTTTGATGACTTAACTTTTCTGTCATTAATAGCTTGAAGACCACAACTATTGTGAGTCAACAAAACAAATTCAATGACATGATTTTTTTTGTCAAAAAATCAATAATAGATTTTTCTTTTATCAAATCTAAATATATTAATATTAATATTTTTAATTGACATTATTATTATTATTATTAATTAATAATAATGAAAATTACAAAGTAAAATAAATAAATCTAAGTTTAACACAATTCAATATCATTGAAATAAGATCTAGATATCAATATATCATTCAAATACCAAAGTTCATCAACTTTTACATAAACTAATTCATATGTATACAATATTGAAACTAACTATGATGCCCCTAAATTGTTGCCACATTAATAGTAAAATGTTGCATAACATGATAAAATATTCATTTAACCCAACAAAAAAGTTCATCATTTGTTGCAATATGACTTCTAGCTTGAAGAAAATATCTTCACTTCGCTATGTAGTTCCTGCAATAAAAATTCAAGAAGACACAATAACTTTTTACTTTGAAAGTAGAACAAGAAATCATTTCAACAAATATCCAGAATCCTCCGAAATAGTTATAAGCTATATATACTTAGAAAACAATCCGTAGGTGAAAAACAATTGAGCAAGAGACTAAAATGAACCTAAAATTACAATGTAACAACTAAATTTAAGAAGTGTCTAAATCTACAAAGTACCGAAAACATGCAATAAAGTTTAGAAAAGGATAACAAAAGCAAAAGTGGCTACCATAACTGCAGGATAGCCATTAACAAGTGTCTAAAACTACAAAGTACCGAACACATCTAATAAAATCTAGTGTGAAATCAAGAAATGTAATCCATATTGAAGTTACATGACATACCTCTTTAACACTGAAATGTAATAAATTCAAAGCTCTTTCATAAGTGTGCATCAACAAACTCCATTTAGAACGCAGTCATTGTTCAAAATTTTGCTCTTATAAGCTCCTCCTACAATAAATTTTGAATTGTCACATTAGTATACTATGTAAGTCACTAATGTATTACCAACCATAGACCATTGAATCTGCACTTTCGTTAAGTTTATCACATCACCAACCGATGTTCTATATATCATTGAAATAAGAGGTTGTATATATCATTCAAATACCAAAGTTCATCAACTTTTACACAAATTAAATCATGTGTACATTATTGACACTAACTACAATGCCCAACAATTATTGCAACATTAGCACTAAAATGTTGCATAACATAATGAAATATACATCTAACCTAACCAAAAAGTCAATCATTTATTGCAATATGGCTTCTAGCTTTAAAAAAATGTCTTCACTTCTAGCTTGAACAAAAAATCAATCATACTAGACATGATACATGTAATGGTTGAACTAAACAAATAAAAATAAAAAAGAACTAATAATGTTTAGAAAAGAATAATAAAAGCAAACGGGCTACCATAACTGCAGGATAGTCATTAACAAGTGTCTAAATCTACAAAGTACCGAAGACATCCAATAAAATCTAGTGTCAAATCAAGAAATGTAATTCATATTTAAGTTACATGACATACCTCTTTAACACTAAATATATTTGATTCAAAGCTCCTTCATAAGTGTGCATCAACAAACTCCATTTAAAATGCAGTCGTTGTTCAAAAATTTGCTCTTATAAGCTCCTCCTACAATAAATTTTGAATTGCCACATTAGTATACTATGTAAGTCAAGTTGAAGGAAAAAGAATATTTGATAAATAATTAATATATTACCGATCATAGATCATCGAAGGTGCACTTTCGTAAGTGCCCACCAAAACACTTCATTCAGTTTATCACATGATAAACCGATGTTGGGAGAATCAAAGGTGTATATCATGCACAGAACTAATATGTGAATGATATATCCAAAAATGAACCTAAAGTTCATGTAAAGAAAACGTGCGATGCAACGAATTCTCCCCACTCAGTTCTAACAACATCGATGTCATCTTGAGTGTACGTAGACGGTGCATCTCTCATCTATAAAGAATGAAATAAACATTAACGATTGAGTATTACATTTAAATGTTCTATATAACATGGGGACGTTGTAAACATACTAGATCTATGATTGAAGTGTCTGATTGATATATTATCTCACGCATAAATCGCGTGACGTAGTACCCGCATTCAACCGAACCTCCTGCTTAGGGCACTGTGTATACAATATAGAACCAATTATTGAATATTTTAGACATTGATTTATTAACAGCTTAAAACAGTAGTTCAAAAAGGAAAAATAAAATCTGAAAACAAAATTATCATCAAAGGGGCTTGTATATATTCCTCATTTATGTTAGATCTTAGTTATACAGATGAAATACCAAATTCATAAAGTTTGTGGCAAAAGAGCAAGGAATCTAATAGGACAAAATCAGTGTCAACTGGCAGCAGCAGAACAACAAAAGAAAAATGTAATAACTGCTTGTTAACTTGAGAAAGCATCATCAACAAAGAGGCATGCCATGATACATGTTCCACGACATGTCTTGGCCCCATGAAAATGATATGTCATTGACTTTATGGATGTTCTGAACACCAAATAATAGTTTCTAATAACACAATATCATAATTTTTCTAATTTGAATGACTTTTCAACTAATATCATGAAAAAGAAAAAAGAAAAAAACATCCTTTTCTTCATCGCGATTCGCATACAAGTTTAGCATATTCTACAATATCTCTATTGGTTTGGGTCATATGATGTTAGTTTTAACTTTTAGGTATGAAGTCATATCAAGCTACTTTATATTTTTTTGGAAATTGGTTGTAATATGTTCTCTATTAATATGTTTTTGCTTCTACGAACCCTATGTGGCGAATACATAATTAGAGTTTTTTTCTTTAAGAAGACTACATCAATATTTTCTCAAATGAGTCTTTATTTTTACTACAAAGATGGCGAGAGGGAGGATTTGTACCTCCCACCTCGAGGATTTGAGTTATGTTTATGTTGGCTCATAAAGTCTTTTAATGTTGAAGAATGGAAAAGACTAAAATTGATATTTAAATTCTACCTTGTGATTGTGACAACCAAATCAAGCAAAATATTAAAGACCCATTTGATAACGTTTTTGTTTCGAGTTTTATGTTCCTAATAATTATCTATCAGACAAAGCATACCAAATCTATCATAATTATAACAAACAATCTAAAAAGACCATTTCAAAGGGATGTGTAACTAATAGTTTATTTAAACTAAAAATAAATAAATACAAAATTTGGCAAGCTAGTGCAAACCTATGGAGAGCTACCAATATAATTTTGAAGCTTCCATATGCAAAGGGACAATAAACCAAATTTAAAGCAAAAATTAAGGCAGAACAAAACTTGAATAACATATGACAGCAAAATAAATGCACTTGGTAACTCTACAACCCAAACATATGACCTTATTGATCTCAATAAGAACATAATTCTAAATCAATAAACAGGAATAATTTCCCCGATGCATGTATGATTAAATTCTGAGAAAAAAATATATATATAATCTCCACAACATCATATTTTCATAGGGCCAGAAGGTAAAAAACAAGCCTAAATTTAGGGCATGTTTGAACACTACTGATAACTTTATATACATCATATATATTTGTTTTGTTTATAATTTTACTTCTTCAAGAGACTTTTGAAATCTTTGCCAAATTTAAAATTAATGGGAAGAAAAAAAACCCTAATCAAGCAAAATAATTTCAGATTCAGAATCAGAAGGGAAGCATTAGAACAGAAATGTACCTTCTAGAGAGTTCAAACTCCAAATTCTCAGCCGGAGATTGAAAACCAAAACTCTTGCACTTAGAGTCCAAATTGGAGGTCGTTTTGAAGGCGAAAGTGGAATTGCGAGCATATTTCTTAGGTTTCGAGGTTTGTTTGACGGAAGCCCCAACGGAGCGGTCGGTTTTATTGAGGCGGCGAGTGCGGAGCTGGAGATAGGAGAAGGAGAGGTCGGGAATCGTGTCTGGAAGGGAAGAATTGTGGAGTTTGTTCTGTAATGCGAGGGATTTGGAAGCGGCAGCTCTGGTGCGGACATTGGTGGTGGTGGTGGTGGAGTGTGGAAAGACCTCCATGACTGTGATGTCGGCGGACTTCGGCGGAGTCGGCGGACTTTGGCGGCGAAACAGACCAAAAATAGAGGAGCTGCGGAGGAGATGGGTTTTGAAGAAATGGGAAATTAGGGATTTAGGATATTTTATATGTATTAATAATATATAATATAATATAATATATATATATAATAAAATAACATTTCAGATTTCAGATTTATTTTTTTTTTTTTTTTTTAGTGGTTAATTAATAATAATTCTTTTATGAACAAATGAATGATAAATAAATCTAAATAATTTACGACATTTTAAAATAGTCATTCATTAATGACATTTTAAAACTGTCGTTAAGTTTCGGAAATCTGAAAAAATTCTGTTTTTTCCCACAAAAAACGCGCCCCAAACTGAAGATGACACTTTTTTTTTTCCCTTCCCATTGGTTTTTCTGGATTCACATGTCATCTATTCCCATATTTGTAGTAGTGGTGATATATCTCAATATCATTAGAAGCTCATTATTTTGTTCAGCCACAAGAAACATGCAATAAGTTCATAATACTTTTTAAAGTCTCTCTCTCGATATTGCTTTTGTAGGATCATATTCGAGACATTGAAACTAGAAAATGCATTGTTTAACATATCTTCATTAGTAACTTTTTCTCCGCATAACCATAATTTTGAATTTATTTTGAATAATTCGGAGTTGTAACCGCTTACTGATTTAAAATCTTGCAACCTCAGGTGCATCAAATCATACTGAGCTCTTGGAAGACTGGCAGTCTTTTAATGATCATACCTTTCTTTCAAATTTTTCCATAAAATCTGGTGATCTTTTACCGTAAGGTATTCAAATTTCAATCCCTCATGAAGATGATGGCGAAGGAATAGCATGCTTTTGCCTTTTCTTGCTTGGATGTTTTATTTCCTTCTTTAATTGCATCTCCAAGATTCATAGCATCAAAATGAACCTTAGCATGAAGAACCCATGACAAATAGTTATTTCCACTGATATCAAGAGCTACAAACTTTAGTTTTGTAAGATTTTCCATTGGTAAAACTATTACAAATAAATATACTTATATTAGAAATCTAATAAATATAATATACCAAACGTGCATTCTAAAACTCGAAGCATGTTATGATGTATTGCGTTTATAAAGCATATATTCAATATACATAACATCCTCTCTCTGTATGAAATATGCAAAAGTATATCAAGTTTGTAATGTACATATTGTTAATAATGTACATGTGCTTAAAAAAAAAAACAATGTACATAACACAAAAATAAACAAAATCAATATAATAGTAAAATACTAAATTTCAAAAGACATGTTCAATTTTAAATTACAATATATTAGAGTGTAGTATCATGCATAACAAACATATGCCAAAAATTAGATAATCAAGTATAGAGAGATAAAGAAATAAAGAATAACTTCTACATGATATACAAAAAAAAAAATTACAAAAATTAATTTAATAATTTAAATTCTACATGCTCATACAAAGTTGAAATATATCAAAGCATCAATAATTAAGTAAAATGTTAAAAGAATTTCAATTCTATAAATGGACACAAAAGCAAGCTCAACATATCCACTAATATGAATCATGAAATTGAGATTAATTCAAATATCGAAACATAAAACAATAAGATGAATTAAATCATAGAATTATGATAAAAAAAAATAGTTACTAGTTGAGCATAACATTATATAAAATTAAAATTGACATGTTAAAAATAGATTGTCAACGTTAAAAATATATACAGAGTATATATGACATATTCAATCCATATACACTGTATACATAGAACGTTCATAATACACATCAAACCTACCTTTAGCAAATAAAAGAGGTAGAGGCTCGTACAAATAACGTGTTATAAAATGAGAATAAGAACAACTAAAGAACAACACTAAAGAGAAGATAATGAGAGAAATCAAATTGTATCCAATTTATTTGAGGTGTGTTTGAAAGGCTTCACACAAGCTCTATTTATACAAGTAATTGATGGCTAAACTTAGACCATTGATAGCCAATTTTGAGAGTCTCAATGTTATTCATAAGGGAGTGTGAGTCATGGAAAAATATAGCTAAATAAGAGAGTTGAATCTATATGTACCATATATATGCCATATATATCATGTTTATGGATATCTATATATACCATATATATACTTTGTATATATCATGTTTATAACAATAACCATATTTTTACCTTATATTATCCAAATTAGTTTATTAAGAATTATTTTACTCTAGGTTACATCATTGGAAAAACTATATTTTTATATTTATCAATTATCAATAGTTTTCGGTTTGGTTTTCTTCATATTTTTATCAATTATTTTAATTCCCAATTTTCGTCATAGGAAACTTTTAGTTATTTTTAAAACCGTTGGTTTACTATTATTAGTTTTCAATCCATGATTAAATAAATTCCTTTTAAAGGAAAAACTCTTCATTAATTTTTATTTTAAATGAGTGAGATTTTATGGAAACAAAATCTTGGATTTGAATTTATTGATTGAAATCAAATTTTGGCCTCCCAAGAAATGATATCTCGTCTAAAGAACCCTAGAGTAGCGGCATCCGGAACACTCTAGGTTGCATCATTGGAAAAATTATTCTATTGAAGAAAACCAAACCGAAAACTAACAACCCATAAATCGCCCAAAAATAAATAAATAAACATCAACAAATGCATTCTATTATGAATGGAGATCTCATGGAAATGAGATGTGGTTATGCAAGATATCTTAATAGAATATTAGCTATAAAAAATTGATGGTGTGTTACACAAGAGGGAACAATGTGCTAGTTTACTAAGATAATACATGGATGCATACATACATTTTATTTTTTTAATAATCTTAACCGTCAACAATGTTTATAGTTGTCAATCTAAATAATAAAGTAAATGCTCAAATGAGATATGTGTGATTTCAAGTTTAATTTGAGCTGTACAAAGTTGTGTTAAGCATGCGATTTCGTTTAACATAAAAAAAAAAAAAAAACGTGGTTGAACTCTTTTTTAATTAAACATTTTTTTGCCCATTTTTTACGTGAATAGAGAGTAAACTACTCTAGGAGAAAAACTTCAAAAGACAAACATTAAAGCATGGTGGTTGAACCTATTGTCATACCTGAAGGCTTTATTTTTTGAAAAAACAACAAACCCAAGTGTTGCTACTGGTTTGCGAACGCGGAGCGACCAACTTGGTTCCCGAGAGGAGAGAAATGGGGTTGACACCAACTTTTAGTTCGAGGGTGTGACTGGACACTCAAAATGCTAAAAATGGTATGCGAATAAGAGAAAATGGGTTTGGAGATCAAATAAATACATTTATGAGTATATGATCAAATAAAATAAATTCATTATTCAAAAGACATCAAAATGAAGCAATAATATTTGATTAAATTAAATCATAGATTTTGAAAGATTTGATTTGGTAAATTAATTAAATAAAATATTTAATTAATTCACTCTACCAAAATTCCACAATAATTGATTTAATCAAATAAAAAATTATTAAATCAAATTGTAGAAAATATTGAACGCGAGAATATATTGTTTAGTATAATCGATGTATTAGAATGAGAATTACATAGGTATTTATACAATGATTGCTATGACAATTAAGAAAAAAATAATAGAAATAATGACAGAATAATCATACGACAAAATAAGAAAGGATAATGTAAATTAAAGAATTGAATTCCCCCCCTAAAATAGAAAGGATAATGTAAATTAAGGTGGCATTGAAGAGACCCAAATTGAGTTTGCTAAATAACGATTGGAACATTTGAATTCTTTAATTTACGTTAACAACCCCCTCTCAAACTCAAGGTGGTATTGGAGAGACTAAATTGAGTTTGCTAAGTAACGATTTGAACATGCAGAGGTTTACACGACGTTATATCTGGACAAGAAGTCGAACGGAGAATGCACGAACATAGGTGCACGAGAGGATGCGCGAACAAATGTGCACGATCGAATGATTTTCTTGAACAAAATCAAACCAACGTGAACCAAACCAAAATGAACCAATAAGAACTGGACAGGAAACAAATCAGACTTGAAGAACCGAACCAAACTAAACCTAATTGAACCAAAACTGAATCAAAATAAACCGAGATCAACCAAAATAGGTTTGAACAAATTCTTGTTGCATCACGATGGAATGAAGCAGCATGGGAAAATGAAGGGAGCGCGACAGATTTGCGCGAGCAAGGACAAAGTATGACGACGATTGGAGGGAGAGGCGACTAATCGAGACGGATCTGAGTGGCAGTGGGAGGAGGCAGCGGTGGCGACTTAGATCTGGGAAACACGGAGCTTGCGGCGGCGACTCAGATCTGAGTGTGCGAATCAGATGAAGCAAACAGTGCGACCGGAGGTTGCGCAACTGATCAGATTTGGAGGCGAGCAAAGGCGGAGGAGATTTGCTCGACGCGAAAAAAGGTGGTCGGATCTAGATATGAAGAAGCGAAGGGAACGGTGGCGATTTAGATCTGAGGTGAGGGCGACGAGAATAGGGGTGTGGAGTAGATCCGGACGTGGGTGTAGGGAGAGTGTGCGGCGGCTGAACGAGAGCGAACGACAGTGGCAGATCAACGATTACAACAGATGGAGGGCGATGGTGGCAGAACAAGTCGTGCGCGGCGACATGCGTCGTGGGAGAAGCGACAGAGCACGACGGATCTGTTGAATTGAGCTGTGGCAGGGCGAAGGGAGCAGAGACGACAAATCTGGGTAGAGGGGAGCTGACGGAAGAGACGGTTGAAGGTAGAGGTGGATGAATCAGAGTGGCGACGGGCAACGAAAAGTGGTTGAATCAGAACGACTTCAAGGAGAAAGGAGAGTGTAACGATGGCAGAAGTTTCTTGGAGCAGACAAAAACAGACCGGATGATCGAAATTAGATGAACGAGATCGGGCGACAGCGGGGCAACGCCGACCACTAGGGTTTAAGAAGATTTGTTTTCCTAAGTTTTCAAACCAGACTTTGATACCATGTGGAATATCCTTCAGTATAATTGATGTATTAGAATGAGAATTACATGGATATTTATACCGTGATTGCTAGAATAATTAAGGAAAAAATAAAAGAAATAATGATAGAATAATCATATGACATATAAGGAAAGGATAATGTAAATTAAGGAATTGCGTTAACACAAATGGTTCCTCCATAAAAAATCTATTTTTTTAATTAAAAAAAAAAAAAAAAAAATACTTAGTTTTTTTTTTCTTTTCTTAAAAGCTAGAGGTGATATCGGTTCGGTTTTCTTTGGTTTTGGGCCCAATCGAAAATCGAACTGACATCTTCAGTTTGATAAAATTGGGAACCGAACTGAAGTCCAATAAAAGAGAAAATCGACGGTTCGGTTTCAAGTCGGTTCGGTTTTCAATTTTCGGCCAATTGCTTTTTTTAATTTTCAGCCCACTGATCCATTTTTTAATTTAGCTTTCATTTTTTTTTTGTTCCAATTAATCAATTACTTTTTAGGTCTCTATTACTCGATTCAATTGATTAAATTTTTAAATCTAATTACTCAGGGTCTGTTTGATAGCGTTTTCGGGGTCGTTTGATAACGTTTTCGTTTCCTGTTTCCTGTTTCTGTTTCTCATTTTTTAAGAAAATACTTGTTTGATAACCATTCCCGTTTCTTGTTTCTAAATTTTGAGAAACGTTTCTAAAAAAATAGCAAAATTTGAGAAACACCAAAAAGGTGTTTCTTCTGTTCCGTTTCTTTTTATACATTGTTGTTTCTATTTATAAGAAAAATGTGTGGTTGGTTTGTTGGTAAGAGAAGTTCTCAAATGAACATTACATATCTAAGGTCTTGTGTTCATATCCTAGAAATAACATGATGTTTTTTTTTTTTTTTTTCTTTTTAATTTTGCAGATTTTTTTATATTTATAAATTATCTTTTTTTAAACAAAAATATTCGTCGCCTGAGAGATTCGAACTCTCGCGGGGAAACCCCATGTACTTAGCAAGCACACGCCTTAACCACTCGGCCAAAGCGACAAGATTTTCTTAAAGGGGTGCAACACATTGTGACATTGATTTATTTATTAATTTAAGTATATTTAAATATATATATATATATATATATATATATATATATATATATATATATTTTTTTTTTTTTTTTCATAAATATTTATTCACATTGTAATTTTATCGATATTTTTATCAACGTTTCCATAAAATTGAGACATCGAAATTTTCATAAAATTGTGACATTGATGTTATTAGATGTTGTTTTCGTGTTGAAGGTTCGATTCTCTATTCTTCAACAAATGTCTCCTTACCCGGTCAACACACAAAAACATATACCAAATCAAATCAAATTTGGATAACATTTGAAGTATAAATACAATTTATGCTCGTTTTTAACTTTCCATCGAAACTTATTTGTATTCGATTATGTAAACTTTGATTTTTTTTTTAATTGCGTGTTATATCTTTTTTATATTATGTATACTAAATTATATTTAAACTATAAAAAGGAAAAACAACAATGATAAAAAATAATCAATTAACAAAAAATTATTATCAAACATGATAATGTTTCTATTTTTTTTATAAAAAAACAAGAAACAAGAAACGTTATCAAAAGTTTCTGTTCTGTTTCTTTTTTTTTCAAGAAACCAGAAACAAGAGTAGTTATCAAACATGTTTCTGTTCTAATTCTAAAAAAATAGGGAACAAGAAACATGAACGTTATCAAACGGGCCCTCCGTTTCCTGTTTCTTGTTTTTGTTTCTCATGTTTTAAGAAACAGACTTGTTTGATAACTGTTCCCGTTTCTTGTTTCTAAATTTTCAGAAATGTTTCCAAAAAATGGGCAAATTTTGAGAAACTACAAAATGTTGTTTCTCTTTGTTTCGTTTCTATTATTTTTATTTCGTTCCTTTAGTGACATATAATAGGTTCCAGTCCAATCCAGGATATGATCACTGGACAGCCGTTAAACACGTCCTCAAGTATCTTAGGAGAACGAGAGACTATGTGCTTGTGTATGGCGCGAAGGATTTGATCCTTGCAGGATACACTGACTCTGATTTTCAGACTTATATAGATTCTAGGAAATCTACATCAGGATCAGTGTTCACTCTTAACGGAGGAGCAATAGTATAGAGGAGTATAAAGCAAGGTTGTATTGCTGACTCCACCATGGAAGCTGAGTATGTCGCAGCTTGCGAAGCAGCGAAGGAAGCTGTATGGCTTAGGAAGTTCTTGACAGATTTGGAAATTGTTCCAAATATGAACTTGCCAATCACCCTTTATTGTGATAACAGCGGTGCAGTGGCAAATTCTAAAGAACCTAGAAACCATAAGCGTGGAAAGCATATTGAGCGGAAGTATCATCTCATCAGGGAGATAGTGCAACGAGGAGATGTGATCGTCACACAGGTAGCCTCGGAGCACAACATTGCTGATCCGTTTACTAAGTCTCTCATGGCTAAAGTGTTTGAGAGACACCTAAAAAGTATAGGGCTGCGAGCTGCTCAGTAGGACAGTGGGAGAAACTTTAGATATTTGATATTCTAGTTCTCTCAACCAGCATGTACTCCACTGACGTTTTAGTCCAAGTGGGAGTTTGTTGGGTTTTATGTCCTAAAACTCGTAGTTTGTAAACTGAATGAATGTAAATATTATATTTCAATAAAGTTGTTATTGAATTTTAGTGAATTGTGTTTGTATTAACCTATACCAATAACTAACACCCATGGCGATAGTGTGAGTACTTGAACTTCATGTGTGACATGAATGTGAATCAAGTTCAAGTAGACAGCCAAAAATGGTCTATAGTATAGGGATAAGGCTGGGTACCTTATCCTGGGGACACTATTGGACGCGACTCACTTTGTATAGTACAAAACGATGTGATTCGAATCGTTTCATGTAGAGACATGTGAGTGAGGGCGTCCTGTGCAATGAGTTTGCACAAGACCGAACCAAAAATAAAATCGCTCTTTCTTTATAACACCGTTTACTGTAAAGATCGGTTTTTTCATGTGATGACTTAGGTAACTCGATCTCAATCCTGAGCTTACTATGAACTCCTGTTTATTCGACCTTATCCTTTGACTTGTACGGGTGAGAGTGGCCAGATCGCCGACTCAATAAGCCTACCATCTTGGGGATAAGTCGTAATAAGTGGCTGGGGACATAGTTGTGCGAGATGGAATTCACTCCTACCCGCTTTAAGGGTTAGTAGAGAGGTTGTTCCCTTAAGTGCTGACTCCAGGTCTTGAACAATGGGCCCATCCTCTCCTGATCAGGGAGGAATCTGATTTGATGGTTGGACCACAAATCAATTGTTCATTAGAGGTGTCAGTGGTACTTAAGGAACAAGATATAATACAAGGGTTAAACGGTATAAATGACCCGTTGTGATTATGAACGACCTGTGAAGGATCGACTTACTGATGATAGTTATATCAACAGGACACAATATATCTACAGTGAGGAGAGTGCAGCCCTTGGACTTTAGTGGAGTCTCCGGGGGTTAACGAATGTTGGTTAGTTCGGTTGAAAGAGTTTTGACCGGATAATCTCGTATCGTTGGAGCTCATGATCTGTAGGTCCTTACGGTTCTCCTGGCTAGCTCGGATAAAGCCGTGAAACAATATAAAAGAAAAGAAAAGAATTTGAATCGTTCAAATTCGGGTTTGTGGAAGAAGAATAGACATATTTAAATATGATTTAAATATGAGATTGGTCTGAAAACATGAATAAGATTCATGTGCAAAAAGTTGGTTTTCGAAAAACCGGGTTTAATTATATTATTTAATTAATATTTGATATTGAATTAAATAATATTAATTAAAAAATATATATATTTTATTAATTAAAAAGTTTAATTAATAAAATAATTATTATTATTTTTAATAATAATAATTATATATATATATATATATATATATATATATATATATGTCTTACATGCAAGCATGTAAGACACATTGAGATCAATTAAAAAAAAAAAAAAAAAAAAAAAAAAAGAAAAAGAAAATCCAAAAAAGCAGGGTTGTTAAATTGAAATGAGTTTTCAATTTTGAACTTCTTCTTCTTCCGTCTTCCTCTCTGCTCTCTGTTTAATAAAAATTAGTTTTTATTCAGTGAGTTTCTTCCCTCTTTTTTTTGTAAAAGGAGTCTCACTACTCCGTTTCTCGGCCTGAGGATAGCGGGATTACCGTGGGTGGTCCACGAAGTTTTCGTGAGAAGGCTCGGTGAGCTCGTGAGGAGCTTCTGGCGGTGAAATTGAAGAAATACGAACGACAAGGGTATGTGTTCTAATTTCTCTTTTTCATTGCTTTTGCATGTTTCCATTTGTTTAAATTGATGAAATTAGAGTGTCCATGATCCAAATCGCTTCAGCTGCGTTCCATCAACGCTCCATCACAGCAGACCTTTGGCGATCTTCGGCCGATCTCCAGCGACACCTCCGACAATTAACGACGACCACCACCACTCTTACCTCGTCACTGACCATTGGCAATAGTTCAACCTGATCATCGGGCCCAAAGCCCAAAGGTCGACCCAAGCCCAGTCCAAGTCTGGGCCATGGTCAACGGTTGACCGACTCGGCCCGACCCAACCCTTTCATGAATTAAATTGGATATAGATATATTTTTTTTAATTGGATCGACCAATGAGCTAGCCCGTTTAAGCCGTATTTGGATCGGCTCGTTGGGCCGGCCCAGAGACTCGATCCAATATAATAATACTATATATATATATATATGTGAGATTTATTATATTGATAATAATTTGAAGAAAAAAACTAAATAAAAAAGTATTCATCCGACTACACTACAGGACATCTATATGCTAAAAGTAGATGTAATTATGATGGTCACGAAAAAGACTATTAATAAAATAATTATTTTTTATTTAAAAATAATTATAAATCAATTGACAAATGATAACTGATAATTATAGTCATGACATAACATGGTCTTCCAAAAGTGGAAGTGGAAGGAAGAGTTTATGACATGGTGTCATAGAAATGAAAGAGTTTATGACAGTTTTTTAGGAGCGGGAGAGTTGTAGTATGACTATGAGGGAGAGAAATTATAAGAGAGTTAAGTAGAAACCATTCAAAATATCTATTCTTTTATTTTATTATCCCACATCGGTTTGGAGGATGGGAAGAGGTCAATCCTCTATAAATAGAGTCTTAATCCAATGTTCATTCTATCGTCACACATTGAAAGTTTTGAGGATGAAAAAAGTTTTGTTTTATAAATAAAGTTTTAATTCAATTTTAATTTTATATTTAAAAATAATTTTTATTTCAATCCAAGTCTAATTCGAAGGATCAATTTAAGTTTGATCTAATTTTGGTTCATTGAGTTAGACATTTTTTTTTAGTAGTAAATTCAATCGTATGCTCCTAACAAATTTTAGTAGTAAATTCAAACCTATCCTCCTAACAAATTTTAGTAGTAAATTCAAACCTATCCTCCTAACAAAATTTTTTTTTTTCTTTCTAAGTGCTAATATTAATTATCATGAAGAGATAATGGATTAAAAATAAATGAATAAACTATACAGTAATAAAAGTAAGAGAGGCATATAGTGGACAAAAAAAAGAGGAGGGGATTGAATGTATGGTTCCCATTGTGGAGACATTAGAATCCAATATAACATAAGGGGATTAATTCATTCAACTTAAACTTTTCCAACCGCCTAATTAATTTAATTAATTAAACTTGGATTTGCTAACCAGATTATGTCCTTCAAAATCCCAGTTTTCAACAGACAAAATCATTCTCCACACACACACTCTCCACTACCTACAACCCTGTTTTTAGCAAATACCATGACATGGATTTATTATCTTTTTATAAACTTAGACATTTTTGTCTTTTTGTGTCCGTTTGTCCTTTCCACTTATTAAGTATTATGATGTTTCATCTGATCTTTTTAATGTCCCTCTCCTATCTTAGATTCACTATTTTAGAGTTGGATTTCATTTTAGATCAAATACCCGTTTAAATTTTATAATCTTTGATACCATCTTAAATATTATGAGGTTCCATCTCAAAATCAATTCACAATAAAAGTAATAACACATGTTTCTTATAAAGATAGAGGTTTGAATCAAAATTTACATATCATAAAGAGATATAGATTTGAATCTCTCGCCCCTTTCATTATATATATATATTTCAAAATTATCCAAATAAAATGAATAATTAATATGAGTGATATTGAAAAAAGAATGTGAAGTATTGTGGTTAAAATTATTTTTGTTATCTTCAAATGAAATTTCTGAAGGATACATAAAATAAAAAACAAAAAATCGTATTCTTAAAATTAAATGGGTGCAGACGAAGAATGATGTGTTTGACACATGGGCAAAATAATACTATACTTATGTGTTTTTTTTTTCTTTAAAGAAATTTGTAACATATACATACATTAATAAAAACAAAAAAATCATGTAACAAAACGAAAAATAACAAAGTGTGGAAACAAGAGAGAAATTCCATGAGTTAAATAATTACTTCAAATGAATTTTATACTTTGAATTGAAAACTTTACAAGTATTTATAGGTAAATAAATAGTAAATAACTACCTAACTATATATGTCACTAACCTTCAAATTCTCCATAATTATCTTATATGTCACTAAGGGCATGTTTGGGAGTGATGGTTGGATTATTGATTTTAAAAAAAGAGATTTAATAACAATTGATTTTGTAAAATTAATTTGTATATAATCATTTTAATGTTTGGTATAGAGTGATTTTTATATAATTAGAAGTGATTTTAAATTATTATGTTTGGTTCCAAAAGTGATTTTAGAATTATTAAATTACTAAAAAAAAGCATTATATTTATAAATTATTTAACTGATAATTGAAAATCAAAATTTAAAGGTTGCACATCATAAATGAAAAAAAAAATTGTTTAGAAATTATTTACTATTTAAAATTAAAAAGTCATCAAACAAAAATTCTTGAAAAGTCATGAAAATCAAAATAAAAAAGTAACTATAATAAATAATATATCATAAATGAAAGGTTGCACATTGCTAAAATGCAAAATCAAAAGGTTGCACTTGGTTTCCAACCCTAGTTTAGGTGAGAAAGAAACAAAATTATTTCTCCTTTCACCAACAAACAAAATTCAAATTTTGGTAAATAAATGAACATAAACTCGTTTTATATCCAATTGATATTTTTAATTTAAAAAATTAGCCATTTTTAAAAACAAAATATCACAATCACTTGCAAAAAATCACTCCAAAATCATTCTCAAGTGATTGATCGGAAATCATTAAAAGTAATTTTCAATTCTTCCAAAATCACTTTTATACTATTGCCAAACATCACCATTTTAAAACATAATTGATTTTGGGAATAAAAAATTGATTTTGGTCATTTCAAAATCACTCTCAAACATGTCCTTAAGTTATTATCCTATAAAATTGGAGGCATTCACTAAATGTCATTATCTTAATTTCAAATAATTATAAAATATAATTAAGTGAAATTATATTTAAAAGAGACATTCAATAGGCAACACGTTGGATTTTGAAAGAAACATCCATCAAGTTCCAAATAAAAATTGATATATTAATTTTAATAAAATAAGAAGAAAAAGAATGATGTTAGCGTAAAAATAGGCAACACATTGGGTTTTAAAAATAAATAAATAAATATAATACTCAAATGGAACATCCACACTACCACTATGGATTAAAATAAACAAACAAAAATAAAGGCAGGAGATTGCGTTGAATCCTGTGCATTGATAGCACAATGCAATACCAATTATCAAAATTCTATGCATACCCCAAATAGTATCTTCCTCTATTCTATTCTATTCTATTCTATACTATTCCATTCATATTCCAAATAGTATCATCCTCTATTCGATTTCGTACTTATAATTTTGGTTTAGTTTCAATTTAATCTTTCTAATTTTATATGTTTTAATTTAATTTATATAGTTTACTAAAATTTGAATTGTTTCGTGTTACTTGTGACATTTTATATTTAGTTGTATTAGGATTTAGAGTTTATGATTATTAAAAAATAAAAATAAAATAGGTAAATTATTTGAGTGAGTGAAACACAATTTAGAGATGATTTTAAGGTTTTAATCAAACTAAATTAATTCCAAATCATAGGAACCTAATCATAAGGACTAAATGAAAACTTTTAAAATTATATAGACTAAATGGAAACTTTGTCCAAATCATAGAGATCTAACTTGTAATTTAACCAAAGAGATATCTTGAGCTAGATTTTGGGGAAAAACACGTACATTTTTTTAGGTTAAATTGAAAGTTTTGTTTTGGATAGGAGTGTTTGATAAACACTTGGTATTTGTTTTTTTAAAGTAAAGTGGTTTGATGATGTTGTGAGTGCAAACAAAATTCTACATTGGTAAGGAAAGAGGAGATCATGGGTATATAAATAAGGGACAACATCTCCATTACAACCATACCTTTTGAGGTGGAACCAAAAGAGGGTTATGCCAAAATGTAGACAATATGATTACAATGTTGATTCCAATTGTCCCTAAATTGATGTTTTAAACACTTTTTTGAAAAATACAAGTAAATTTAAAACAAAAAAAGAATAGTTTTTAAAAATTGATTTAAGTTTCTCATCGGTCTCCTTTTTTCCTCATTGACATATCCACTCCAACTGTTACCTCGCCAAAAGTCCATTATTTAGGGCTATATTTACCTTTAAATCATGCACATTCTTGAGTGTTTTTGTTAGGAGTTAGCTTAATGTGTGCATAAATGTGAGAATTTGAGAAGTGATGCTAAAATAAGACTTATTTGGAAAAGGAACGAAAAAGAATGAAAAATGATGAAAAACAAGCTAAAATGTACATTGCAGGAAACTTTGCTGAAATATTGCTGAAGCGCCGCAATGAAGCATTGCGGCCCTCGCAAGGAAACCGCAAGGAAACAGTCATTGCTGCTGCAATTTTTTCCCAGCCGTCAGTTGTTATTGACTGAGTTTTCCCGTCGTCAACTCTCCCTGCTGTTGCCACATGTCAAGCTGGACTACCTCACAAAGTTGAATGGTGATCCATGATTAATGAACAGCCTTTTGCAACCACCTAGAGGCTATAAAAGGAGACAGGTGATGAAGGAAAGAGACAACTCAGAAGCGTGGAGTTCTCGGTTGCAAAGCAATCTGCAGACGAATTTCCTTCTCCAGTTTGTTGGAACGAACAAATCAGCCCTTGGCGTCGATAATTCGAAAGGAAGAAGAGAAGATCTTTCTTCTCTTCTGATTGAATTCATCCCCAAGAACAGCTAATCTTCTCCTTCATCCGAGGCGTTTGCGACGAGGAGATCCGTGCACTTTTATCAGCTTTCTTATTGTTTTCTCTCTGTTGGTTTCCATTTACACATTGATCTGGATCGTTACTCTTACACCACTTATTCTTTACTGCTTTCGAACCTTTGCACGTATGTTTATGAAGTAGTTGTATTCGGTTTTTAAAGAGTAATCAATTAAGTTTCTTGAGTTCTTCATTTTTGTTATCTCTTATTCAATTGCTGTTGCTAAGTTCTTTAAATCATGATCCATCAATCCATCTCTTTTAGTTCTTCAAAAACTATGGGTAACTAATCTAAGAAGGGTCTGCTAAAGATGAATCTGTAGGCTAGAAATACGAGAATTCAGCATGTAGGGTAGTACGATTGCATTGAATGTATGTAAGCTTCATCCCACGGGCAATTTCGACCGGCCATCCATTTTGTCTAAAGAATTCCTAACCTCCGGAAGGAGTAAGAGTTCAGAGTCATCCATTAATGCTAGCCTTTCATGGTAACCAGAAAACGACCTAGGAATAGACGTTCTCCTAGCACGTTCATTAGCTTGCTTGTATAAATAGGTGTTTATGTCTTACTTGGATATGAGTGAACTAAAGATCTAATGCATGTAATCGAGAGATGCATGAGACTGAGCTAAAACGATGCATGATATGTTAATCTACTGCTGAATGATCGTAGTTAAGTGCCTATAGAAGAGTCTTAAGTTGACCTTGCTGCTTTACTTTACATTAAAAACGTTGCTAATTTATTGCTAGATTATTGCGAGAACCGCAATAAAACATTCCTGCTTTTTGCCTTAGTCTTTTTATTAGCTTGTTACCTTTGCGATTTTATTGCTGAATAATTGCGAGACCCGCAATTATTCTTCTTCACATTATAGCTTTATCTCTTTACTTGTTTGGTTTTTACACTTGTTTTCTTCTTGCATTCTTTAGCATTTCGGTACATCAACCCCAAATCTACCCAAATTAAGTGACCTTATCTAATTTAGCACCTAACTCGTTAGTAACTAAACTCAATCTCTGTGGGAAAACGAATTAAAAAATACTTATCACTTGCTGCAGACCATGTATGCTTGCATGGTCTGAGTGCTCTTCGCATTACATTTTATTTACACACTGAGCACGCAACAAGGTTTTGGCGCCGTTGCCGGGGATTTTGTTTAGTAAACACGATTTGTGTTATTTTAGAAAAACTTAATTTAGTGGAGCTAATCTTTTGCATTTATCTTACGGGTACCAACAAGTTGGTTTATGAATGAGTTTCCCAATCTCAACTTAGAATTTGATCCTGAACCCGAAAGAACTTTAAGGGCCAGAAACAAAATTAAGAAACGCCTTTTTAAACAGCCAAAACAACCTGTAATTCAGCACATTGCGGACCACGCAGAGTCATCGCAATCACAACAAGCTGAAATGGATCGAGCAGAAGGAGCACCAAACCGAGCACCTATCATTCACAACCCCATTGAAATTGCGAATGATAAGGATAGTGCCATTTTATCTTACCTTGTACCAATGCCTGAGGAGCTTAATCCGAGCATCATACGCCCCGAGATTACAGCTCACTCATTCGAATTAAAATCCGTCATGTTTCAAATGTTGTCCACAGTTGGACAATTCTTTGGAGTGGAGAATGAAGATCCCCACAACCACTTGAGAAACTTCCTGGGAGTAAGTGACACCTTTGTCATCCCAGGAGTGTCTCAAGAAGCCTTGAGACTTTACCTTTTTCCTTATTCATTAAGAGACACGGCCAAGACGTGGCTGAATTCCTTCCCCTCGGGTTCAATTGTCAATTGGACAGATCTTGCTGAAAAGTTCCTAGTAAAATACTTCCCTCCCGATAGGAACTCTAACTTTCGTGATGATATTATCAAATTCAAGCAAGCCGAAAACGAATCATTACACGAAGCTTGGACTAGATTCAAGGACCTATTACTCAAATGTCCACACCATGGCATTCCATGGTGTATTCAAATTGAAGTGTTCTTCAAAGGATGCAACCCCAGCACGAGGCAGGATCGTCTGACCATCACATTGTAGATGGTCAGACGATCCTGTAGAGCCAAACAGAAGGAAGGCTCAAGACATGGATGCACTTAGTGCAATGAGCAGCCAAATCAATGCTCTGACCAACCTGGTAAAACAAATGGCTCAAACCAATATTCAACAAAGTGTCAACACCGTGGCAGCTGTTTCAACAAGCGCATCAGTAGCCAACCAAGGTGAGGCACTAGTCTGTGGATTCTGTGGGGAAGGGCATATGTATGATTTTTGCCCTGGGAATCCATCCTCGGTGTGTTATGTTTGAAGTCAACAACAACCAAGGAACAACCCCTACTCAAACACTTATAACCCTGGTTGGAGAAACCACCCAAACTCTCTTGGGGTGGACAACAAAACACAAACCAAATGCAAAATCAACCAAGACCAAGTGGAACATCTGGTTTCACTCAACAAACGAGTCAACCCCCTTATAAAAAACAATACAACCAACCAATGGGATCATCAGTGGAGAACTTGCTGAAGGAGTACATTGCAAAGAATGATGCAACTCTACAGAGTCAGCAAGCAACACTGAGAAGCTTAGAAAACCAAATAGGGCAGTTGGCAAACGAACTGAAAAATAGGCTCCAAGGCAGATTGCCTGCAGACACTGAAACCCCAAGAAGGGATGGTAAAGAACAAGTTCAAGCCATTGAACTTCGAAGTGGAAGGCCATTGGTGATCAACAACAGAGAAACACCAAAGAGAGTAGAGAATGAAGAGTCTAGTGCTCCACTGGATTCTCTGCCCAACCTTGATCAATTACCACCAAACGCAACGAGGGTGAGGCTGAAACCTATCATTGAGGAACCAGAAGAAATTCCTAGGCCTCCCCCTATCATTAGGCAACCTGACTTGCCTACATATGTGCCACCACCTCCATTCCCTAGACGACTCAAGAAGAAGCAAGAGCAGGAAGCTCATTTCCACAAGTTCTTGGAAATCTTGAAACAAATGCATGTTAATATTCCATTCGTGGAAGTTTTGCAATCTATGCCATCATCCAAAATAAGCTACCAAAGAAGGAGAAGGATCCTGGTTCCTTCACCTTACCAGTAGAATTAGGAGGCAAGCACGTGGGCAGAGCCTTGTGTGATCTGGGAGCCAGCATCAATCTCATGCCCTTATCACTATTCCAACAGCTTGGGATAGGGGAAGCACGACCAACAACAGTCACCTTGCAACTTGCAGACAGATCCATCGCATACCCTGAAGGTAAGATTGAGGATATACTTGTCAAGGTTGACAAATTTATTTTTCTTGCAGACTTTATAATCTTGGACTACGAGGCAGATAAAGAGGTACCAATCCTATTGGGCAGACCGTTCTTAGCCACAGGTAGGGCTCTAATTGATGTCCAGAAAGGTGAGCTCACCATGAGAGTTCATGATGAGGAGGTTAAGTTCAGTGTGTTTAAAGCTTTAAGATACCCCTCTGATCTTGAATCCTGTGCAACTATAGATATAGTAGACTCTTTAATGGAAGAAGAACTTGAGCATGAATTGTTAATTAAGCATGCTACTAGTTATGCACAAGTAGATGTAGATGATTTAAATATTTCTGAATTGATGGACGTATCTGTGGACAACCCTCAGCATGTATGCATGACTAATGAATTGTCTGAAAGAACCACAACTCCTATGATGCCATCAATTGAACAACCACCTTTATTAGAACTGAAACCATTGCCTGAATACCTTAAGTATGCATATCTAGGAGAGAAAGATACCTTGCCTGTTATTATTTTGTCCAAACTAAGTAAACAACATGAAATTGCGTTAATATTGCTGCTCAAGCAACATAAAAAAGCTATTGCCTGGACGATTGCTGACATTAGGGGTATAAGTCCTTCGTATTGCATGCATAAAATATTGTTAGAAGAGGAACATACACCTAGAGTAGATCACCAACGTAGGTTGAACCCCTCCATGAAGGAGGTAGTTAAAAAAGAAATCATTAAATGGTTAGATGCAGGAGTGATCTTTCCAATAGCCAATAGTCAATGGGTCAGTCCTGTTCAATGTGTACCTAAGAAGGGTGGTATGACTGTAGTAGTTAATGAGAATAACGAATTAATACCAACTACAACTGTTACAGGATGGAGAGTCTGTATGGACTATAGAAAACTTAACAAAGAAACAAAAAAAGACCATTTCCCTTTACCCTTTATAGACCAGATGCTAGATAGGATAGCTGGCCGAGCCTTTTACTGCTTTTTAGATGGTTACTCAGGATATAACCAAATCACCATAGACCCTGAGGATCAAGAGAAAACAACCTTTACATGTCCCTTTGGAACATTTGCTTTTCGTAGAATGCCATTTGGCCTATGCAATGCACCAGCAACGTTCCAAAGATGCATGTTGGCTATTTTCTCTGACCTAGATGAGTCCATAATAGAAATATTTATGGACGACTTCTCAGTCTTTGGTGACTCTTTTGACCAATGCCTAGAACACCTAGGACAAGTCCTAACTAGGGGTGAAGAAACCAACCTAGTCTTAAATTGGGAAAAATGTCACTTTATAGTGGAAGAAGGAATAGTATTAGGACATAGAGTTTCCAAAGCAGGAGTAGAGGTCGATAGGGCCAAAATAGAAATCATTGAGAAGTTAGTAGAACCTAAAAACGTCAAAGCTATAAGAAGTTTCTTAGGACATGCAGGATTTTATAGGAGATTTATAAAAGACTTTTCAAAAATCTCTAAACCCCTGTGTGAGCTTCTAGAGCTAAATAAAACTTTTATCTTCTCAAATGAATGTCTAATAGCATGGAAAAAACTTAAGGACGCCTTAGTCAAAGCACCAAATATAGTAGGACCAAATTGGGATTTGCCTTTTGAACTAATGTGTGATGCTAGTGACTACGCAATTGGGGCTATGCTGGAACAAAAGAGAGATAAACTAACACACCCTGTATATTATGCAAGTAAAACTTTAAATGAAGCACAATGTAACTACACTACCACAGAGAAAGAAATGCTAGCGGTAGTGTTTGCATGTGAAAAATTTAGGCCTTATATTGTAGGAAATAAAACGATTGTTTACATTGATCACTCTGCAATAAAATATTTAATGAGGAAGGCTGATGCTAAGCCTCGTCTAATTAGATGGGTGTTACTATTGCAAGAGTTTGACTTAGAGATTAGAGGTAAAAAAGGAAGTGAAAATGTAATTGCTGATCATCTATCAAGATTGCAGAGTCATTACGGAAAAATTGCGGAGCCCGCAATGACTGATTCCTTTATTGATGAACATGTCTTCGTGTTAGTGCATTGTGATAACAATGATGAACCTTGGTTTGCGGATATTGCTAACTTTCTTGCCTCACAGGTGTTACCAACTTTCAGAGGGGGGCAAGAAAAGAAGAGGTTCTTACACGAGGCTAGGAAGTACATATGGGACGATCCAACACTTTACAAAAGTTGTGCGGATGGATTGCTAAGGAAGTGTGTGTCAGCTGCTGAATCAAAGTCAGTCTTGCAGCATTGTCATACAGCCCCTTATGGTGGACACTTTGGTGGTCAAAGGACGGCTGCAAAGGTGTTCCAAAGTGGCTACTTCTGGCCCACGATCTTCAAGGATGCACACGACTATGCACACAGCTGCAATGAGTGTCAACGTACAGGTAACCTTAGTAGAAAAGATGAGATGCCTCTCACCTATATCTTAGAGTTAGAACTCTTTGATGTATGGGGCATTGACTTCATGGGACCATTCCCTCCATCTGCTGGTAATCTTTACATTCTAGTAGCTGTAGATTATGTTTCCAAATAGGTAGAAGCAATTGCATGTCCCTTAAATGATGCCAAAACAGTTGTTAAATTTCTAAATAGGCACATTTTTACACGATTTGGCACACCACGTGCCATCATAAGTGATGAAGGAACCCACTTTATAAACAAAGCTATGGAAAAAGTGTTAGCTAAATATAATGTTAGACATAGAGTAGCAACACCTTATCATCCACACTCGAATGGACAAGCTGAAATATCCAATAGAGAGATCAAGAATATTTTAGAAAAAATTGTAAAACCGAGTAGAAATGATTGGTCTTTCAAGCTGGATGATGCACTGTGGGCCTATAGGACTGCATATAAGACACCACTAGGGATGTCTCCTTATAGGTTAGTGTATGGAAAAGCATGCCACTTACCTCTTGAATTAGAAAACAAAGCATTTTGGGCCTTGAAAGAATTGAATTTTTGCGTAACTGATGTGGGATCATTGCGATCTCTGCAATTGCATGAGTTGGATGAACTAAGACATATGTCATATGAAAATGCGAAAATGTATAAGGAGAAGACTAAAATTTGGCATGATAGTAGACTTAGGATTAAGGACTTCAAAAAGGGCCAGCATGTTCTATTGTTTAACTCGGCAAACTTAAGTCTCGTTGGTCAGGTCCTTTTGTGATTACGAATGTATTTGTTCATGGTGCAATTGAAATTCAAAATCTGAATCAAGGTCAGCCGTTCATGGTGAATGAGGCTAGATTGAAACATTACTATGAGGAAGGAGATGTGCAGACACTCTCAGCCTTCCTCTTATCCGAGGCATAAAAAGCAAATCAAGAGAGGATGAGCAAGAGCGTAATGGAAATATCTCTATGCTCAATCATCAGAGAAATATGGAAGGAAAATTAAGAACTAGGTTGCCAAGGCCTTTTACTATCAAGGAAATGTTTCCACATGGCGCAATCGAGCTGCAAATTAGTGATGGACAGTTATTCAAAGTCAATGGACAGAGAATCAAACACTTTTGTGGCACTAAGGCACGACGTCTGGAGAACTTATACTTGGAAGAACCTAAATGATACACGATCGTCCCGTCTAGCTAAAGACGTTAACTAAAGCACTCGTTGGGAGGCAACCCAAATCTTTTTTTAGTTGTTAGATTTTGGCGCGTGTTTATTTCCTAAACGTTTTAATCTTTTTAGTGTTTTATCTTTTTGTAGGTGAAAAAAAAAACTCTGCAGGAACGAAACTCGAGGCAACAACGTCAAGACATTAGTCAAGCGTCTCAACGCTCCATAAGATTGTTGCAGACTCAAGAACCGAGGCGACAGTATCGAGACGCTATAAAATATGTTGCAGACTCAAAACCCAAGAGAACAGCGTCGAGACGCTGCCCTAGCGTCGAGACGCTATCGCGAAATCTGGAGCTAAAATTCCAGATTTCGAAAAACAGTGGGCATTTTATCTCTCAAACCCTAGCCGCCCCCTTCTTATTCTCTCAATTTGCAGCCCACATCTATCAAATCTTACCACAAATCCATCATATTTCTTCCTTTCTTCACTCACCCACTCACGATTTTGGGTTTCTTAGACGGGTTATGCTCGATTGAAGGTCATTCTCATCACTTCTAGAGTGTAGACACCGTATTTTGTCCGGCCTTGTTTATCATTATTTCTAGGTTTTCCTCGTTTTAGGGTTTTTCCTTGTGTTTCGCTCAATGGATTGTTAAAATCATTTAATCTCTTACTTCCCTCTTTTTCTTGTTATTTTGGAGATTTTGGGGAAAACACACAAAAACAATCTTCTCGACGTTTGAAAAACGTTTTGTTTAAAGGTTTAGTTTTATGGTTTCAATTCAAGGTTTTAAATTTAAGGAGATTTGGAGTTTCAATTCAGGGTTTTAAATTTAAGGATATTTGAGTTTCAATTCAGTGTTTAAATTTTAAGGAGATTTGGGGTTTCAATTCAGGGTTTCAGATTTAAGGAGATTTGGGGTTTGATCTGAGGTTTCGATTTAGAGTTTTGATTTAGGGTTTCAAATTTGGGGTTTGATTTAGGGTTTCAGATTTTAGGAGGTTCTTTTGGAGAGAATTTTTCTTTGGGAAAAAAGTTCTTAGAAGAGAATTTTTCTTGGAGGAAAAAGTTCTTAGAAAGTTTTCTTTTTTTGGGGGAGAAAAAGGAAAAGCCGAAAAAAGAAAATCAATAGTTGTTTTTATTATTCATGTTTTTTTTCATCTTCTTCACCAGAACACTCTCTTTAGGCGGACTCCTACATAGCAGCAGCGGCAAACTCCAATCTCCGGTTGATTCGTTCGCGGCGGCGCATCAATTTCACGGCGATACATCATGCCGTTGAGTTATGCTCTTGTTGGCGATTTTTTCCTTATCTTGAAGATTATGTTTTAGTTTTTATTTTTTATTTTTTATTTATGCCATCATGCGCTATCTTTATATTTCAAATTAATTTTCAATTGATTTTAAATTTTAAAAACTTCCAACCGTTTTCTTTCCCTTAAAATCTTTTATTTTCCAAATATCTTTTAAATAAATGGCCAAATGATTTTCAAATATTTTCTCTAAAGATTAAGGTTTTCATTTGATTTCTAAACTAACGGTAATTTCAAATATTCTCTATTTCAAATCTTTTAATTAATTTATTTATTTCAAATTTTCTTTTTAAATTGATTCATTTATTTCAAATCTTTTAATGGAATTAAATGTTTTCTTAGTTTGATTTTAATTGTTATTTTAAATTTATTTTCAAAAGAATCGCATTTGATTTTAGAATAAATTTTAAATTTAATCTTAAAAATTGATTTAAAGAAATGACTTTTAAAACCTTTGTTTTATTGTATAATCCCAGTAATGAGATTAATGCGATAAATGACAACATTGATGGGTAATTTCACTCACAGATCCAGTCCTTATTTTATCATAAAATCAATGCATGATCTCTTGAGACATTTATTTAAAGTTTAATTATGTTTATTTATTTTGTTTATTTTATTTTCTCAAATTATGGACCTTGTAGGATTAGTTGAATATTTAGGATAAAATGTTTTGGCTACCGTTTTTTTTAACGGGATGTTGTAGGGTGCTAGTACCTTCCCTACACTCAAACGACCCCCGAACCTTATTTTTGATTTCGTAGACCACTTTTAGGTGACCAATCACACCCAAAAAATGATTGGTGGCGACTCCTTTTTGTTTTTATTTCTTGTAAAAACCCCCGTTTAACGGAGGGACGTCGACCGCTCCGTGTCGCAAAAACGTTGCGACAGCATGGCGACTCCACTGGGGACTTTTTTTTAGAGGGTCAAGGTCATGCATTTTGTCTTTTATTATCCAGTTTATCATTTTTGTTGGTCCTTTGTTTATTTGTTTGTTTTTATTTTACTTTTTATTTTATTTATTTTTGTACTATTTATTCATTGTGATTTATTTATTGCACTTTATTTTTCATTATCATGCATTTCACACGCAACCACAAGCCTCATACTCGGGCTCTACCTTTTAGGATTAGAATTGAGAATCGAGTAATGTCGACCTTCAAAGGGATATAATTGCCCCTGTATAGGCGCACGAAAGATTCTCGCTCAAGTTAATTCATCTGTTAATCTTTAACTTTCAAATTAATTTGGGGTCTTTATCCTTATGTTTAGAAATTTACCCTCACATCATTTTTTTTTTATCACTTTGATTTTATTTTGAGGCTTTATTCTGGTTCTTGTTTGTTTTATTTATCGTAATTTACATTGTTTGCATTTTATGCATTTCTCACACACCAAGCCTCCTACCCGGGCTATACTTTTTAGGTTAGAATTGAGAATCAAGTAATGTCGACCTTCAAGGGGATATAATTGCCCCTGTATAGGTGCACGAAATATTCTCGCTCAAGTTAATTCATTTGCTAATCTTTAGCATTCGAATTAATTTGAGGACATTTATCCTCTCTAGGATTAGAATTCTACCGTCACATCATTTGTAATTTTATTCATTTTAATTATTTGTTGATTTAATTTCGAGATCTTTCCGTTTCATTACATTTATTGTTGCATCTTTTTAAAGTTTGAGTTAACTTTTATTACTTTTTGTTTTAAAAAAAACTTCAAAAACCTAAAAATCCAAAAAAATCAACGTTCCAAAATCTCAAAAAGAAAAGAGAAAAATATTCATATTTTCTTTGATAAAATACTTTTTTTTTTCTTTCTAAAAAAATGTGTAGAGTTCTTTCCTACACCTAAAAAAACATAACATAATAAAAAAAATTAAGTCATCCTTAGATTCATGCATCATTTAATTTAGGTTAGATATCTTGAAGATTTAATAGTGTCGACCTTCGATGGGATTGTCAATGTCCCGTGCTGGCGCATGAAAAATCTTATTTCATTTTTAGAGGTAGTAGTGTCAACCTTCGAGGGGATGTAGATGCCCCGTGTTGGCGCATGAAAGGTCTTAGTGCATTTACTATTTTCACATTTAAAAAAAAAAAAAAAAATCAATTGCATGACATCATGCATGCATTAGTTCATTTGCTTAATAAGTTGTACCATTTCAAATAATCATTTGTTGCATCATATCACATACATACATAAAGATAGATTCATTATTGCATGATAAGTTTAAAATAAAAAGATTAAAATCAGTTGCATAACATCATTTTCATGCATGCATTATTGCATTCCGCATATCAAGTCATTTTCTAAAAAATGTTTATCTTTTGTGTTTACTTGGATCATCTTTGTGATTGCTTTGATCGTTCTTATTAGTTGAAACCTTAGCAAGGATTAATGACAAAATCATGGTGAACCATCATTTGGAGAAAATATAAAAATATGATAAAAAAAAAATGGTTGCTTTCACTTTTCTTCTATTGGAAAATTTGTCGAGTCTCAACCATTTTATGACCTTTCGAAATACTCTTCTCAAGCTTAATTGTTAAGCCAAATTCCAAATTCGAGAGAAGCACATTTTGACCTTTATTATCTCCTCATGTGCTAAAATTTATACTACCATCATACTCCAATGGAACAGTGTTCTAATTATCACACTGGGGCAAACCCATCTTAGAGTGAGAGTCCAAATTTACTCATGATAGAGCCTTGTACCTGCATGCCACACATAATTTTGAAGCAATCTACTCAAATTGTAGGTTCACCGTAAAATCTTTGGTTAATTTTTATACGGTGTACCTCTATATTTATCTACCCACCAAGCCTTTTGCTAAGCATGCCACACTCGACTATTTATCTACTCAAATTGTTTTAGTTTTTAATCATTTTTTTTTATTTATGCCATCATGCGCTATCTTTAAATTTCTCAAAAAAAAAAAAAAAAAAAAAAAAAAATCAAATTAATTTTCAATTGATTTTTAAATTTTAAAAACTTCCAACCGTTTTCTTTCACTTAAAATCTTTTATTTTCCAAATATCTTTTAAATAAATGGCCAAATGATTTTCAAATATTTTCTCTAAAGATTAAGGTTTTCATTTGATTTCTAAATTAACGGTGATTTCAAATATTCTCTATTTCAAATCTTTTAATTAATTTATTTATTTCAAATTTTCTTTTTAAATTGATTCATTTATTTCAAATCTTTTAATGGAATTAAACCGTTTTCTTAGTTTGATTTTAATTGTTATTTTAAATTTATTTTCAAAAGAATCGCATTTGATTTTAAAATAAGTTTTAAATTTAATCTTAAAAATTGATTTTCTTAAATGACTTTTAAAACTTTTGTTTTATTGTATAATCCCAGTAATGAGATTAATGCGATAAATGACAACATTGATGGGTAATTCCACTCATAGATCGAGTCCTTATTTTATCATAAAATCAAGGCATGATCTCTTGAGACATTTATTTTAAGTTTAATTATGTTTATTTATTTGTTTATTTTATTTTCTCAAATTATGGACCTTTTAGAATTAGTTGGATATTTAGGATAAAATGTTTTGGCTACCTTTTTTTAACGAGATGTTGTAGGGTGCTAGTACCTTCCCTACACTCAAACGACCCCCGAACCTTATTTTTTATTTCGTAGACCACTTTTAGGTGATCAATCACACCCAAAAAAAATGATTGGTGGCGACTTCTTTTTGTTTTTATTTCTTGTAAAACCCCCTGTTTAACGGAGCGACGTCGGCCGCTCCGCGTCGCAAAAACGTTGCGACATAGAGCACAACCTTCAACTCCGTGGGTTTTCTTCAAGGGTATTTTCTACACATTGAGCTTACTTTACATTCTCTTCTTGGTTAGTGTGGAGTTGTTTTAAGTTAGTTGAAGTTTGTTCTGGGGATTTTGTTGTTATTGAGCATATAAAATTGGGGGGTTTTGTTGGAGTTTTGAAGAATAGTTTGCATATTTGAGGTGTGGTTCTTGTTGTTCTTGAAGAAAGAAAAAAAAGGCACAAAAAAGATCGAGAGAGGGACACAATTTGATTCCAATCGATTTATTGATGATGATGCTTCTGGGCATTTCAAAAGATATTTAATCGCACGAAATGTATTTTCGGAAAGAGGCCTGACTCCAGATTAAGTACACCAACCTCACATTTATCATAATATTATGCAACGAGGTTGGTCAGAATTTGTGAAGCATCCTTGCACTACAGTAGTCTCGATTGTGTGGGAATTTTATGCAAACATGCTTGAAGGGGACTCCAGATCATATGTTAGAGGTCATCGCATTCCGTTTGACGTGGCCTCTATCAACAGCTGCTACACTCTGCCAAACTTTGATAGAGACGACTATAACGTCTATGCCAAAGAGCAGCTTGACGTCCATCAGATTATTCGCGAGCTATGTCAGCCGGGTGATGAATGGGTCACCAAGGGAGAAGAGGTCATTCGATTCAGAGCAACCGACCTCACTGTCACGAACCGGGTATGGAATAGTTTTATCTGTGCCAAGCTGCTCCCAATAGCTCGTTTGAGCGACGTGACAAAGGAAAGGGAAATTCTCCTTTACGCTATTGCCACAGGTCGCTCGGTGGATGTGGGCAAAATTATCCATCAGTCGATGCGCTACATTCGACGAGGTGCCACCACAGGAGGAATTGGGCACTCGTCTCTGATCACGACATTATTTCGGCGAGCCGGTGTTGAATGGGACGGGAACGAGGAGGTGGCACACCCCTTAGCGCTAATGGACAAATTTTTTATCATGCGGCTGCATGGAAAGGACAATGAGGTTGCCGATGTAGGCCACCAGGATGTGGACGATGTGTATCTAGAGGAGCATGTTCCAGATACGCACATTCCTCCTCAGCGAGCTCGTTCTCCACTATCCATAGACAAGCAACTCCAGCATTTGTCGCTGCGAGTTCAGCGCCATCATAGGGGCTTTGAGGAGCAGTTCGCTCACCTGTACGAGTGTCTGCGTTATCAGTACGAGCCTGGAGTCGGCCAATCATTCCCTCCTCCCATGCCTCGTTACATATCGCCCGATGAGGACCAGTGAGTGCTTGAAATTAAGGGCAATCTTGTTTCCCCCATCTCTTTTTATCATTGTTTTATGCATGCTGCAAATTTTTTATACATTGAGGACAATGCATGTTTTGAAATTTGGGGGTGGGACTAGCATGTAAAAGTCCCTGAATATGCCAAATGAAATAGAATGTTTGAGCTTGATTTGGGTTGCATTGCATGTGGTTAGGATAACATATGAAGTGTTCTATTATTTGATAATCTGAAATTGGTGAACTATGAGACCATATCTGAAAATTTGAAATTTTTTAAATTTTGATTCCCTCTTGTTATCTTTGATTACTTTGTAAGCCAATGATGCATCTTTGTTGTGAGTTTTCATGCATGAGAGAGATAAGCATGATTGGGATTTTATTTGATTTTTTTTAAGATAGTATCCCATTGTTTTACTGTTTGATGAATGCATAAGGTTTATTGCCATTATACCTTGCATGTCTGTGAGATTTTGAGCCATTAAACACTATCATTACACAATGCTCTAATCTCTTAAATTAAGTGATTTCATGCATGACTGGTTTTTCTAGAACTTGCTTTGATATGCATGTCTGGAATCTCTGAACTTGATTTGAATGTCTTATTTTCACAAAGGCAATTAGGTTAAACCACTTTTAGCTTTCTAAGTAACCAACCCTCACATAATCTTTATAAAGCCAATTTTGAGCCTTAGACTTTTTTATTGGAAATTCGCCACATTACAAGTCTTATATCCATTCTCTTGTTGATTTCCTCCCTTTGAACCTTGAACTGAAGATTATAGGGGAATACACATGATGCTTCAATCCATCTAAAGGAGGGAGTTGAGTTATTTCCAGAAGATGCATGAAACATTCTTTGTAGTGGCTTTGTTATGAAGAAAAAAGAATCTGATTAAAAATAAATAGAAAAGTTCATGAAAAGAAAAAAAAAACAAATGGTGAACAAAGTTCACCGAGAGAGATGACTTCACCTAGAGTCAACAAATCATTTGAGCTTCATGTGGTATAATATATAATTCTTCCAATTGAGTTGCTTAAAATTTCTATCCATCTACCTTTACGTAAGCCTAATTACAACCAAAGCGAAACCCGTGAAATTTTACATTCATTGATGATGAAGATATAATGTTTTAGCAAGATTATGGTAACAGTCTTTTATGCATTGGTTTGAGTGTCTATCTTATACATGCCCTAAATAATGAGAGTATTGAGAGAAATTGTGTGAGGGGATCAAACCTTGTGCATTCAATTTTGGTAATTTAATGAGGTACTTGAATTTTTTTTATCATAAAATGGTAGCCTATGATTGTTTGTTCTCTTGATTGTCACCATGACTCAAACCATAGATGAATGCTTAGTTTAATTTGTAGTTTTAGATACTAATGGAAATCAATAGGCTGTGGTCTAATTTGTTCTTCAATTGTGGGTTATCTATTTTAAGGATACTGAGGTTGGAGTCACATGCATGCATTTGTTAATATATTTTACGGTCTTGTTCTATTTTGCTCGAGGACTAGCAAAGGCTTAAATTTTGGGGTGTTTTATTGCACACAAAGTGTGCTATCGCTATACCCTTTTTATCGCTAGTTTTGTTGCTTAAACGAGTACTTTCATGTTGATTTTTCTTTTGTTTTGTAGAAATTGAGCAATTGGAGCTACATAGAGCTTTATGGAGATTTATGTTGAAAAGATGAACCAATTGAGTGATTATGAAGAAGTCAAGCCAAGGAAAAAAGAAGTTCAAGCCAAAAATCACGAGGGCGTAGCTTCGAGACGCTCAAATTTCTCTTACAAGTCAAGGATCCCGCAACAGTAGTGTCGAGACGCCGTAATGAAGCGTTGAGACGCTACGATAAGTCCACCAACATTATTTTCGTTCGTAGCGTCTCGACGCTGGCTTTCCAAATCTGAGGACTACGTATTTTGGGGCAGCGTCGAGACGCTGTCCCTAGCATCTCGACGTTGTGGCGTAGGGAGGTATAAAACCCTATTTTTCCAGCCGACTTGAGGAGGCAAATTTAGAGAGAAAAATTCAAATTTTCGAGATTCATCACACTTGGGAGAGAAGAAGACGACCATTGAAGCTGAGAAAGAGATTTTGAAATTGAAGTTCGTGGATAACGCTACTGGAACGAAGAACTGCACATGGTTGAGTTTTATTCTTCCTCCCTTTGCACTTGTTTAATGGGTTTTTCATTGTTTAAGACTTGTTTATTGTTGAACATGAGTAGCTAAACACTTTATCTTGGGGATTGATGTAGCCTTTTAGTTTTGATGTTTTAATTAATTGATTGTCTAGATTGAATGCTTATCTTCCATTCGTGCATTTATTTTCTTAATGCTTATAATCTCCTGATCAAAGATTGTATGTTTTCATGGTTTAAATTTATGCTTGTGATCTGGTAGTTTAGACTAGATCTTGATTGCATGACTAAGGGTAGTCCTAACATGAGAATGATTATGACTCTTTTAGAGGTTGTTTTAAAGAAGAGTTCTTAATGCCTTGCATGTTTTTAAAACCTAGATTGATATATTAGTTTATTACATTGCATGAGACCAATTGTCCTCATTAGAGCCAATTCTTACTTTTGTCATTCTAGACTTATGAAAATTTGCATGAATAATCTAGGCTATTTGATTGATTGAAACGTCAATCTAATCGGTGAAATCACGTCCCTAAGATACCCTTTTCCTGATTTGTCTCATTTGTTACTTTTATTTTATTGCTTGTTTTCGTACGCTTGTTACAACCCTCCTTGCGACTTTTTTCTCTAGATAAAATCGAGCATTATTATTTGTGATATTTAAGTGAACTAGAAATCCAATCCCGAGGACGATACTCATATTCATTTACACTATTTATTACTTGACCCGTACACTTGCGGTTTTGCACTGCATTTAAAGTGCAACACAAAAATCTCGCTTATTTATTTATGTTCTTAAATGTTTTTGGTTGCATTGTGTTTATTAAAAATCTTATAAGGAATACTAGTAAACTTGACCCAAAAACCCTTAAATGCAGTTTTTCGGGGTTGTACCAGACCAAAAGAGCTTTAAATGTTTTAACTCGACTCTTAAAAAAAACGTTTGTGACCATTAATGTTAATTTTTTTCGAAAATATTCCCTATTTTACTCCTCATCTTCCGGGGGAGAACCAAAGTAAAGTTTGATTTAGATTTCCAAAAAAAAAAAAAAAAAAAAAATCAAATAATAGCTTTGATCCTCACCACAATTTCAGGAACATTGCTAGAAATATTGATCTCTTATTAGAAATGGATTTAGGTTTCCTAAATTTAAATATAGGAAATAAAAATTTAGAGCAATTAGGAGAGATAATTGCGAGAAAAATTCTAGAATTAGGAAATAAGATAATCTTTAAAAATAGGAATGTTAGATAGCCATGAACTTACGATAGATGAATCTTAATAATCATTGGAACAAAAAAGTGATGACTAGAATGAGAAACAATTTGGGCAAGTATATGAACAAAAATTCCCAAGTCAAAGGAAGGAAGCTATCGCATCTCTACTTGATCAAGAATCAGAACCAAGGTTGGAAACTGAAACAAGTAAGTCCTCTGATCCTAATATCTTTATCTTTAAACCAATGTTGGAAATTGAAAGAAGTAAGACTGCTGACCCTAATATATCCCTGTCTCTATATCTGAAGCCTCTATTCGATTTTATCTTTTCATTGCTCTTAGGAAAGGAAAATAGTCATGTGTTAAATCTCTTATGTCCCAATTTGTATCAAACTCAAAACTCTCATCCTCTTTTGCTACCTTCACAACCAATGCCTCAAATATAAAAATTCCAAAAAATATACAAGAGGCTCTAAATGTTTCGGAGTGGAGAAAGTCTATATTTTAAGAAATGAGTGTGGTGGAGCAAAATCTGACATGGAAACTTGAAAATCTTCCAAAGGGAACTCCAACAGTTGGCTGCAAATGAGTATTTACACCAAAATTCAAGGTCGACAGGACTCTTGAAAGACACAAGGCTCGACTTGTTGCAAAGGAATTCACGCAGACCTATGACATTGACTATACTGAAACTTTTGCACCTGCTAAACTTAACACTATCTGATTATTCTTATCTATTGTAGCGAACCTAGATTGGCCATTACAAAAATCTGAAGTAAAGAATGAATTTTTGAATGGAAGGCTGGAAGAGGAAACCTATATGCTTCCACCGCCGGGATTTGAACACAAATTTGGAATCAATGTGTGCAAAACTAGAGAAAGCATTATATGGACTTAAATAGTCACCACAAGCATGGTTCGAGAGATTAACACAAGTGGTAAAAAAAATAGGGTTACTCTCAAGCACAATCTGACCATACCATGTTCACTCACTATTCAACAAAAGGAAAAATTGTTGTCTTCATAGTTTACGTGGACGATCATGAAGAAATAGAAACAATGAAACACAAACTTACCAAGGAATTCAAGATCAAAGATCTAGTGGAGATGAAATATTACCATGCTATGGAAGTTGATCGATCAAAAGAATGGATTTTCATGTCTTAGCAAAAGTACATCATAGATCTCTTAAAAGACTCGGGAATGAGCGAATGTCATCGGACATACACACCGATGCATCCAAACAAGAAGCTTGGTCATATGAAGGAAGGAAATCTAGTGAACATACATCAATATCAATGTTTGGTTGGATACTCATTTACCTCACTCACACACGACCCAATATTGCATTAGATGTAAGTAGGGTAAGTCAGTTTCTGCATCGCCGAGATGAAGGACACCTCGAGGATGCCTACGGATCCTGCGATGCCTGAAAAGTAGTCCAGGCAAAGGTCTTCTTTATAATAAGAAACCTTTATAAGAAGAGAGACAACAGGAGCATAAAAGCCTCCACTAATGTTGATTGGGTAGGTTCTATTATCGACAGAAAATCAACTTCAGGATACTGCACCTATGTTTGGGGAAACATAGTAACTTGGAGAAGTAAAAAGCAAAGTGTAGTAGCTCGGAGAAGTTTAGAAGTCGAGTATAGAGCAATGGCTAATGGAGAATGTGAGCTTCTGTGAATAAAACAAGTTCTGAAGGAGTTACAGCTGGAAATTGATTTGTCTATGAAACGTTTTTGTGACAACAAGGCAACAATAAGTATTACTCATAACCCTGTTCAACATGACCGGACTAAACACGTAGATGTTGATCGATATTTCATAAAAGAGAACTTGGAAGCTGAGACTATTTGTATTCCTTGCATCAAGTTAGAAGACCAAACGACTGACATTCTAACGAAATATTTATTCAATCCAGTGTTTGATAGTCTTGAAACCAAGTTGGGCATGTTTGATATCTATGCACCAACTTTAGAGGGAGTGAAAATTAATGTAATTATTTAATAGTTTCTTAGATAGTTGTTGTCTAATTCATAGTCTTAGGGTTAGTTTCTATTGTATAGGATAATATCTTTATAGTTAGCTAGTGCTCTAAATAACTATCACTATAATTTAGCTAGTACTATAATTAACTAATATTATAATTAGTATTATAATTGTGTATATATAGCTATAGATTGAATGAATAAAGTACACAATTTCATTCTATGAAACTACAATGTGTTATGCCACAATATTTACATGATGCTCTAGGATTTGATTTCGTACCAATTTTGTTAAAACGCTCCCACACACTTGAACCTTTGGTTTTTCTAGCCTTCTTAGTTTGCTTTGGAGATTCAGGTGATTCTGATTCATCATCTTCAATTGAAATATGATTTTGATCGACAATTGGTTGAGACTCCATTTTTTCCCTTGCAAATTTTGTTCATCAAAATACAAAATTAATAATAATAAAAAAAAAACCCTCATCAACCCGATCTTTTTATTCACCCATCTTTCCAAAATTAATATTTTAGTTATGAAAAAATTCCCAAAAAATTGAAAAACTGAATCGAAGACTTACTCAACTCAAAGTCTCAAACGATGACGACGAAGAAGGTGACCCGATTTAGGGGAACAAAATGACAATGGGGTAGTGTTGCAACAATGGTCTGGCGCTGGTGATAACTCTAATGGCGAATTGCGATGAGTCGGTCCGATGTGGGGAGAGGCTCAAAGAAAAGAGAGGGGAAGATGATGAACAAAAAAATCGCAGGGAGAGATGGGCAAAAAAAAAACATTGAGAAAACGTTGAGAAAAATTGCCATATATTCGTCAATCTTTGAAACATATGATATATACTTCTCACTGAATTCTTTCATTAAATTATATATCATATAATCATGTAAGTACTATCTTTTTTTTTTTTTTTTTGAACAGATGTAAGTACTATCGATGAAGAGAAATTTACTAATGTTCATTTACATATTGTATATACGTTTATTAGCATGTGAATAATATCATATCATATTATATATACTAATACTTGTAGTCCTTCCATTTATCGTTACTATGACATTCATTTTTTAGTTATATTATTTTATAGGTAATAATTCATTTCCTCTACGCATTGTTTACGGTGGTCATTGGAATGAACTCAATAATTATATTGATTACCAAGTTTCTCAAATTAATATTCATAAAGCTAAGTCATTCACTACTTTGATTGAAGCTATAACGGAGAAGATGGGGAATGTAGGTAATATGGATTCCCCTAATCTTTGTGCTTCATTAGGTTCGACACAATTCATTAAAAGGGACATGAAGATTACAGAAGACAATGATGTACTTTGGTTATACAATGTAACATCAAAAGGTGTGTAGTCGAAGGATGTTCGCTAATAGTTGACTACATAAATAGTTTAGTTGACATGAAAATTTTATTTTTATACCTTAACTATTTAATATATAACCAAATATAATGTATAATCATGATATACTTGATAAACAAAATTGTATTGGTAATCATGCATTACCAAGTATATACCCGAATATATCATATAATCGTTAATGTAGACACCGTATTTGGTCCGGACATTTGTTTATTATTAATGTTTATACGTTATTTATTATTATTCTTTTATTTATTTATTTATTTATTTATTTATTTATTTAATGAATTTCGAAAATTGGAGAAAAATAACAAAAAAAAATGTTTTATTTGTTTGGGAAGGATCTTTACCTAATTTGACAATTTAAATTGTCATTTTATGAGTATTAAATTCATAGGTCATTTTATGGCTAAAATTTAATATTCATTTTATCATTTATGAGTATAAATTGATTAAGTCATTTTTTGGTTTAAAAATCGGATATTCATTTATATGAGTATAAAACATTTAATTCATTTTTGGGTTAAAATCAGATATTCATTTATGAGTATAATTTGATTAATTCATTTTTGGGTTAAAATTTTATATTCATTTATGAGTATAATATATCGGTTCATTTTTGGTCAAAATCAATTTCATTTAAGAATAAAATTTTGAATAATTAATTGTTTGATTTTAGCCTTGTTTGACAATCGATCGTCTATAAATACCGACCAAAGAGAACCCAAAAGGAACACGAGAAAGAAAGGCGAGACGGAAATTAGAGTTTTTTTTTAGAGATTTTGAAAGGAGTGATTTTGAAGACAAAGTTTATTTGACCCAAAATAAGTTTTCCCTCCAAAATTCCACTTTCTCTCTCTTCCTTTTTCCATCTTTTTCAGGTTCGCAAATCGAGGGTCTACTATTCATCATCTTCTCCACTTTCATTTCACCACCACTTTCATCCCACCACCATCTCCGACCACCACGGCGGCACATTACTTCTCACGGCGGACAAAACTCCTCGCGGCGCACGAAACTCGGCGACGAACTTCAGACGCGGCGGGCGGAGAACCTCGAGCGGATCTCAGACGCGGCGGACCACCACCTCCAGCGAACTCCTCGCGGTGGACAGAACCTCGGCGGCGAATCTCACACGGCGGACGAATCTCACACGGCGGACGAAATTCCTCGGCGGACGAAACTCCTCGACGGCGCTAACTCAGGCGTTGAATTCCGGCGAAGCTCCATAGCATACAGTGGCTGAAACTCTATTTTGGGGTAAGTAAATTGTTTTAGTTTTTGTTGAAATTACGAAATTGCCATTATACTTAAATTCTAAATATATACCTGGTTTATATGAAATTTCAATTATATACCTAGTTTATATAAAATTTCAAATATGTACCTGGTTTATGTAAAATTTCAAATATATACTTGTCTTGTTTATACTTTTTTTTTTATTTTATTTTTTATATATTTGTTTAATTACATCTTTGCTATTGATTTTAATTTATAAATATGCCATTATGTGCCATTTACAAAATTGTATTTTAAGAGTTTTCCAATTGATTTTCAAACTATTTTAAATCTAAAATTCCAAAGGATTTTACTTTAATTTTCTATTCTTTTCCAAACGAATTGTTAAACTGATTTTCGATTGATTTTAAAACTTTGATTTTCATTTTATTTCTAAATCTATAATTTATCGGGAATTCAAAATTTGTTTTGTTTTAAAATATTTTCAAATGAATTAGTTTTTTTTTTTTAAAAAAATGTTTTAAATTAACTTTCAAAATTATTTCCAAAACATGAAATTTTATTTTTATTTTAAATTGGTTTGAAATGAATTTCAAATTAGTTTTAAAATCAAAAGTATTTCAAAAACCTTTCAAAAAATATTTGTTTATTGCGTAATCCCCGTTATGGGATTAAGGCAACTAATGGCAAAAATTGAAGGGTAATTCCATTCACAAATCAAGTCCTTACTTTACTTTAAAGTTAAGGCAAAATTAGTTGAAACATTCTATTTTCATATTATTTCTTTTTCTCTTTTTCAAATTAAGGACATTTTCAAATAAATTTAATTGGATAATAAAGACAAATTTTGGCCACCGTTTTAACGGGTGTTGTAGGGTGCTAACACCTTCCCTACACTCAACCGACCCCCGAACTCGATTTTCTGTTTCTTAGACCAGTTTTTTTGTTTAAAGGTGACCAATCACACCCAAATGGTTGGTGGCGACTCCATCTTTTTATTTTTAAAACAAAACCCTTAAAAGAGGACGTCGGTCGCTCCGCGTCGCGATGACGTTGCGACAGTTAACTAATTAGAACACAAATTGTATTCTTTGCCATTTGAACACAAATTGTTCCTCCTACTTCTTCCTCGTCTTCATTGTATATCGGTGCACTTTCGCCCATTTGACCCATCAACCTATCAAGAATGGTAGACTCACTTGGTATTTTTTTCACGCCCCTCCTTGATTATATTTTCTTCGGTAGTTTCACTCTGATGGAAATCAACAGTTTACTTAATAAAGGTTAACGAAATAACAAATATATAAATTATACCTCATTATCAATTGTTATTACTTCCGCGTTCTTTTCTTTATTACACATATTTTTCTTCGGCATCCTCAACAATCTTTGACTTCTGTGAGTATCATTCTTATTTTACGTATCTTTTAACCTCACCGTTTTCTATTCTAATAATTAAATACACAAAGAACCTTTGTAACGACCTGAACTTTAGGTAAGAGAAATTTATTTAATTTTTATTGTTATCGGGCTCGATGGTGGGTTTAAGTGGAAGGATCCTGTCAAATTTTTGACTTAAAAGAGGCTAGGGCTAGTCGTTTGACTAAGTAAAATTCCAGGTCAACGAGATTGAATGTATTTTCTTTGATATAGTACAAGCTAAATTATGTTGTATATATAGGCACAAAAATGTATTGAGTGTGTTAGACAAGATCCACAAAACGTGGTCTTTGATAGGGGAAATAAAAATAAACAAGGAAAAGATATTCCATCTTTCAAAAAATACAACATTGATGGAAAGCCCATTAATTTGATGTGAGAGAAAATCAATTACCATTGATTTCATGATTATGTGTTGTTTAAACAAATCATCCAGCTGGCTCCTTGACAATGATTTGAGTGTTCATAGAATGTGGGGGCTGGTAATAATCTTGGGCACAAATTTTGTTATGTGTTGGTGATGAGGTGGTGTTGTGTTGTTATACAATAATAATAATAATACTTAATATAATAATAATAATAATAATACTATTATTATATAATTAAAAATTAAATATATATATAAAAGGAAAATTTTGGTCATCTTTGCGTGAAGAAGACCCAAATCACCCAGCCGCCCCCTCCCTATTTTCCACTCTCTCCCTCAGTTCAATCTCCTCTCTCAACTCCAACCAACCCACATCGCCGCTCCCTCGTCCAGTTGCCTCCTCCTTCAGCTCCGACCACCCCCACGTTGTTTCTCCCCTCCGATCTTTCCCACCGGCGAATGCCCATCCACGATGGCGACCAGCAGCGACACGAGCCTCTGTTTTCGGCGTCGTTTCTCCGGCGGTTTCAGTGGACGTTCGACGACGTTTGGGCAACGGCGGCGCGACGTGAGCGGCAACTGGCAACCTCTTTCGATTTCGATTTAGTAAAGTTATTCAAATTGGTTTTGAACTGTTGGGTTTCTCTCGTCATGTTAGGTTTGGGCTGACCGATTCAAATTCGTGAAGGACATCGTAGGGTAGGTTGGGTTCAGCAATCCTTAATGGAGATATTAATTTTGTTTGGTTAAATTCTGATGCCGAGACGTTATTTTTTAGGTCGTTGTGAAGACTTTGGTTGGAGTAAACGCTACTTTGTTTCATAAAAGGTAAGTGACATTACTACTTGTTAGCCTTCAAGCTAGGTTGGAAATGTTTTTGATATTGTGGAGTTGATTGAATTGTATGTTGAGGTTTAATTGAATGTTGAGATGCTGAATAACTGTCTGTTGAAATGTTGAATATATGTTATTGAGATGCTAATCTGATTTTATGTAAATGCTGAATTGAATTTCTGTATGCAGCTCTGGCAACAGGGTTTTTGAATGTCCTGTTGTAAATTCGAGTTGTCGAGACTCGCCAAAATAAAATTTATAAGCCTATTAACCAAAGCTTTGCAGCTAGTGGTAACAGGGTCGATCCACGGAGAATGTTATGATTAAAATTATATTGAACTTGAAATTAATTAATCAATTGGGTTTTTGTAACGGGGGGATTTGTAAGCATGCAAATAAGGGAATTAAACGCTAACGGAGAAATAAAAGAGAGAGGGAGACGAGTGCACGGTTTGGGGATTTTCGGAATTTATTTGTTAGACATTCTTCAGCTTATCATTTAACACAATCCTAAGGCGCACAGTTTGTAATACACACGGTCAGTTACCCGAGAAGCCCCAAGGTAACCGGCTCCATAGAAATTAATTAGACCACACAGTTCTAATCAAACATTATCTAAAGTTGCATTAGGGTGATCAGCCCCAAATTGACTCTAAATAGTCACTAGCATACCGCGACAGACATTCGATCACGTAATCTAATTGCTAACTGGCTACCCGCAAGCGCTGTATGTAACCAACAACCATCATGCATGACTCGATACTCCGGTTTAACTTTATTAATCTGTGTTACTAGTCGAATAGTGAGAGGCACGGCATCGCTACTCTTTAACGCTAACAAAATGCTAGAAAACACGAGTGTCAATCGGCGAAATCTAACATATGCATAGGATGAAGCAAGAATAATAAATGCATACAAATCAGCCACCAAGTTGGAAATTATAGCATAGATTATCAAAGCTTAAAAATCTAACAAACAATCCCTCAAATTATCCCAAACCGTTCACTTTACCTTAGCCGTCCATGGGACGGATTGTCATCACCGCTCCAAGGAAGGCCATGGAAGTCGTCTCTAAGCTAATACAAGATACAAGCTCCCAAACATTCCACAAATGGCGGAGCAAAGGTAAAAAAATGGGAAAAGCCGAGAGGAAGAAGATGAAGTTCGTCAAAAAGTGGTGAAAGAATGCTGCAAAAATCGTCTTCAGCGTCGCGACGCTGCGACCTAATTAATCCGCGCGCGCCTCGCGATGGTGTCGAGACGCTAGGCGAGCGTCTCGACGCTGGCCCGATAATTCCTTGCGCGCGCCTCCTCCAGAGCGTCTCGACGCCACAGCAGGGTCTCGACGCTTCGGCAGCGTCGAGCAAGCGTCTCGACGCTGATGCTCGACGCTTGCTCTTGGGTTTGGGCTGGAAAATTGCCTCTCCTAGGCAATTTTGGTCCGTTTCTTCTTGGATTGACTTGCCCTTTTCCCGATGCACTCCCGGGGCGTTAAAACTCCGCTATTAGCTCCGAAACGGGTCCAATGGACGCATGAGCTCTTCGCCGCATTTCTCCTACAACCGAGATAAATTAAACATTTAAATGCGGAATTTAGCTATAATTAGGAAGTATTTAATAGCTCCAAAATGGAGTTATCAAACACCCCCAACTTGAATCTTGCTAGTCCTCGAGCAAGGCTATTAAAGAAATTGACTCAAAGGACACGCTTACATGCTACTAATTCAAACCTCCATGCATTTTACAAATTCGAACACAACATAATCATGAAAGCAATCCGTGCATGCATTTACTATGAACATACCAAAAAATAACTATTGCCCCTTAACGTGTGTGTGTGCTAGACAACCTATCCTAAACCCACATAAGCCCGAAAAAACTACATGCAACACATCATCCCGTTTTTCCCCTACTTCTAGCGTTTAAGAACAGTCTAAACTTGACTTACACGAGAGAGAGAAGCAAACTAAGAGACCTAAATATTTTCTCTTTTGTTTTTATTTTCACGAGTACTTTGTACCCTTTTATTGAGGTTCTTTGAACCAAACTTTTATTCTCTTTTTCTTTCCAACCTCGAGCTGCCTAACACGTCAAATTCATGCATAAACTTCACGTTTTTAAGGACTAACGCTCACTTCTTAGGTGCACCAATAAGAAGGAGGAGCGCCTCGGGAGGATTTTCTAACCAACATGCTTTTCTATTTTTTTTTTATTTTAGGCTTAGCGTAAGCTAACTCGATTAATCTACCGCTAACTCTCATGCAACAAGCTACCTAAGGGTGCCTTTCGGGGTGGCAACGAGAATTAACGCTACATGTGATTGACTAAGCCTACGTAATCTAGGATGAGGTTGCTAAGTGCTCGATAGATGCAAGGGAGCAACAGAAAATTTTTTAAAATTTTTGACATGAACCTAATATGCAAAACTCATGCAAAAACTAGATTATGTACGTGCTCAGATTTCCAACATGCATTTCCTAGATTATCATAGTTAGAAAACAGTAAACAGAGTCCCAAGCACTTCAATATCAAAATAGCACTGCTCAACCAACTACACATGCTTATCCATAAACTCCACCCCCAACTTCAAAAGTTGGCATTGTCCTCAATGCCACTCAGTCAGGTACACAAAGTAAAAGGGAAAGAGAAACTACACTTCCCTGACTCTTTGTGAAGTTGGCGAAGGAAAGGAAGCGGCGCGCTCATCATCGAAGCCCAAAATTTTCCTCAACTTCCTCGATTCCTAAAAAAAAAACAGCAAACTAAGTAAGTCTAAATTAAACTAAAAACGACAAAAAACAACAACTAAACTAAAGCAGAAATAACAGTTCATCGCTCGGGTGCCTCCGAGAAGCGCATAAGTTTTAAAGTCGTTTGCTCGATTGAATTCTCTCCAAAGACTCATCCATATTCTGATAGTGCGGGGGACGTTCCAATCTTGTCCTCCTCCACACTACACCTGCACACATCATTCAAAACTTTTTGCACTCTTCGTGCCTCAAGCACGTGAATATCACTCTTGTTAGTGCAAAAAACAGCATTCACATCAATTAAATTCAGATCAGATTTTTTTACCGAGACATGAGAATCATCCCTCAAGCGCGAGGTAAGACTCCCATTCTCATCATTCTCAACACATGCGATATTCTCCACAGATTTCTTTTCAAATAATGAAAATTCATGCACTGTATCATCAAACTCTAAGGAAATGACACCCTTAAACACATCGATTTTGACCCTAGCGGTCTTAAGAAAAGGGCGTCCTAACAGCATAGAGGACGAAGCATGCAGGGATTTTTCATTCATGTCAAGTACAAGAAAATCAGCAGGGAACATCATATCTCCTACCCTAACGAGAACATCCTCGACCTTCCCTCTAGGACATATACTCGACCCGTTAGCTAACTGGACAACCACGTTACACTCATGCAGTTCATTTAAGTTCAGTTCAAGAAATAAAGCATAAGACATAACGTTCACAGAAGCTCCTAGATCACGCATGGCATTTTTGACTATTTTACTACCTATCATGCAAGAGATAGTAAAAGTACCTGGGTCGTTGCACTTGGCGGGCAACGTACCTGGGAGGATCGCAGAAACATTCTCCTTTTTCTTCTCAGACCCTCTGGACTTCCTCTTCTTTGTGCACCAGCTCTTGAGGAATTTGGCATATTTTGGCACTTGGCTCACTGCCTCAAGGAGCAGAATGTTGACCATCACCTTCTGGAAGGTACGCAGGACCTCCTCATCTTCGGTCTCCAAAGTAGGCTTCGCAAGCCTACTAGGGAAGGGTGCTCTGGCAACATCCTCTTGCACATTCTTCTCTTTCTCTACATTCTGATTCTCGGGAGCAGTCTGGGCGGACTCATTCAGGTTGTCCTTGACTTCCTTCACGGCTCTGGAGGAAAGTGATTTCCCACTCCTCAGCTGGATCGCACTCACGTTCTCACATGAGTTTACCGTGGTTTGGGAAGGAAGCTTCCCAGAGCTCTTGCTCTCAATTTTGCTAATCGACACAGCCATTTGTGTCAGCTGCTTGTTCAAATTTTGCAGCTCGGCCTTGTGGGAGTTTAGCTCTTCTCGAGCTTCTTTCTGAAACTGGTTGGTCGACGTCACGATGGTCCGAACCATCTCTTCTAACGAACTGGAGGAGCTCGATGCTTGAGCTTGGGTAGAAGTGTTAGGCCTATCGTGAGACTGGCCTTGGAAGCGTTGTTGTCCTTCCCTATTCCCATAGCTGAAATTGGGGTGATCGCGCCAACCGGGGTTGTATGTGTTCGAGTAAGGATCATACTTCCTCGGGTTGGAATCATATCCCCCGATTGCGTTCACCTCCTCCGCCTCGCGGTTTCCTCCGACAAACTTTTTCAACAGATTTCCAATCTCGGCCACCTGGGCCTTCATCTCTATCATCTCATGGCTCTGGGTCACACTGTGGACTTGCCCCTGCCCTCGAATACCAAACTGCTGCGAGTTGGCCGCCATGTTTGCAATTAACTGCTTGGCCTCAACCGGGGTCTTATCATTCAAAGCCCCACCGCTCGCTGCGTCTATCATCTGCCGATCGTGAGGCGTCATACCCTCATAGAAATATTGGATCAAGAGCTGATCGACGATCTGATGGTGCGGGAAGCTTGCGCACATGCGCCCAAAGCGTTCTCAGTACTCGTGCAAGGACTCACCCGCGTCCTGAGTGATCCCGTAAATTCTCTTTCTCAGTGTCGTGGCCAAGGACGCAGGGAAGTATTTCTCTAGGAAGACCCTCTTCATGTCTTGCCACGTCGTTATCGAGCCGGAGGGCAGATAATAAAGCCAGTCCTTGGCTTTGTCCTTGAGCGTAAAGGGGAATGCCCTCATATTCAGCTGCTCCTCTGTCACTCCTGCGGGCTTCATCCCCGCACAGACGCAATGAAACTCCATTAAGTGCTTATTCGCGTCCTCCCCTGCATTGCCATGGAAAGAAGGCAACTGGTGAATTAAACCTGATTTTAATTCAAAATTACCTGCTACCACGGGGTAGTTGATGCACAGGGGCTGCAAATTTAAGTCTGGCGCTGCCAGCTGTTTCAGCGTCCTCGGCGCTTCTCCTTGCACCATCTCCTCAACAAAGAAGGGATTGCCTTCTTCCTCAAACAATCTCTGCCCCTCGCGGGCCTCTCTTCTCAACCACCGCTCTTCTCTTTCGATCTCAGGTATAAACTGTAATCCACTAATCTCAGAAGAACGGGTCATACACAAACAAAAAATTTAACATACAAAGACAAACAGAAAAATTTTCAGCAACCAATCAATCATCCAAAATCAAATTCAAACATAACTTCAATCAAATTTTGCCTTCCCCGGCAACGGCGCCAATTTTGGCAACAGGGTTTTTGAATGTCCTGTTGTAAATTCGAGTTGTCGAGACTCGTCAAAATAAAATTTATAAGCCTATTAACCAAAGCTTTGCAGCTAGTGGTAACAGGGTCGATCCACGGAGAAGGTTATGATTAAAATTATATTGAACTTCAAATTAATTAATCAATTGGGTATTTGTAACAGGGGGATTTGTAAGCATGCAAATAAGGGAATTAAACGCTAACGGAGAAATAAAAGAGAGAGGGAGACGAGTGCACGGTTTGGGGATTTTCGGGATTTATTTGTTAGACATTCTTCAGCTTATCATTTAACACAATCCTAAGGCGCACAGTTTGTAATACACACGGTCAGTTACCCGAGAAGCCCCAAGGTAACCGGCTCCATAGAAATTAATTAGACCACACAGTTCTAATCAAACATTATCTAAATTTGCATTAGGGTGATCAGCCCCAAATTGACTCTAAATAGTCACTAGCATACCGCGACAGACATTCGATCACGTAATCTAATTGCTAACTGGCTACCCGCAAGCGCTGTATGTAACCAACAACCATCATGCATGACTCGATACTCCGGTTTAACTTTATTAATCTGTGTTACTAGTCGAATAGTGAGAGGCACGACATCGCTACTCTTTAACGCTAACAAAATGGTAGAAAACACGAGTGTCAATCGGCGAAATCTAACATATGCATAGGATGAAGCAAGAATAATAAATGCATACAAATCAGCCACCAAGTTGGAAATTATAGCATAGATTATCAAAGCTTAAAAATCTAACAAACAATCCCTCAAATTATCCCAAACCGTTCACTTTACCTTAGCCGTCCATGGGACGGATTGTCATCACCGCTCCAAGGAAGGCCATGGAAGTCGTCTCTAAGCTAATACAAATTAAAAGCTCCCAAACATGCCACAAATGGCGGAGCAAAGGTAAAAAATGGGAAAAGTCGAGAGGAAGAAGATGAAGTTCGTCAAAAAGTGGTGAAAGAATGCTGCAAAAATCGTCTTGCAGCCGATTTAAATCGTCGTAGCATCGAGACGCTGGGACAGCGTCGCGACGCTGCGACCTAATTAATCCGCGCGCGCCTCGCGATGGCGTCTCGACGCTGGCCCGATAATTCCTTGCGCGCGCCTCCTCCGGAGCGTCTCGACGCCGCAGCAGGGTCTCGACGCTTGCTCTCGGGTTTGGGCTGGAAAATTGCCTCTCCTAGGCAATTTTGGTCCGTTTCTTCTTGGATTGACTTGCCCTTTTCCCGATGCACTCCCGGGGCGTTAAAACTCCGCTATTAGCTCCAAAACGGGTCCAATGGACGCATGAGCTCTTCGCCGCATTTCTCCTACAACCGAGATAAATTAAACATTTAAATGCGGAATTTAGCTATAATTAGGAAGTATTTAATAGCTCCAAAATGGAGTTATCAAGCTCTCAGAGCTTATGTTATGTTGATGAAAATATTTTGATGATGTTAGATGCATGATATTAGATGAGAGGATTTTGATGAAAGTTATGAGATTGTCATGTTCCTTTTTTTATCATGTTGAACATGTGTGTTGTGGGACCTCATTAATGCATGCCACATTTTCAGTCAGGATAATTTAGTAACAATTATATCCACCCCTAGTCGTGTTTGGTACCTAATAGATCGTGGCTTTGCTCCACTAACTGGATGCCAACTAACCATCAGTAGGGGTGAGTCTCGAGAGGTCTACTACACCGAGTAGTTGAGAGAGTTATTTCGGGATTGGATTAATTGTTCACTTAGATGACCATAATATAAATTACAGAACAATCAGGTTTAGGTCTCACTAGTTAAAGTATCCGTCAGTTCATGTTGCATGTGATTGCATAGCCTGACCCTAGTAGTGGGGTTACTTATTAAGTATTTTATTTCAAATACTCATTGTTTTCTAAAACTTTTTTTCAGGTAATACTAGGGATGTACTTGGCGCTTGACGAGGTGATCGGTTGATGATATCATGGGACATGTGGAGTTAGAACTTCCGTTTTCATTATTTAGTTGAGTCAGTCCACAGATTTTGCTAAGAATTAGAACGAATATTTTTTGTTTTAATTTTTTTTTTAAGGAACTTATTTAATTGTTTTTATGTTTTTTATGTTTTCATTGAGATCCCAAATTAAATGTATTTGTGGACTTTGGACTTTATATTGTGACTTCATTATTTTTAAAATAAAGTTTCAAATTTTTTATTGAGTTTTAGGACGTCATGCTCTTAGTAACGGCCCTAGAGTGATGTCATAAAAAGTCGGGTCGTTACAACCTTACTTAGTACATATATTGTTTATACACATTAATACATGCTAGACACTAAGCACTACCCCCTCATGGTATTTATAATATATACTCAATTTCATGGTATAAATAATATATACTCCTTTTCAACAACTTTATATACCCAGTTTATATTGAATAATTAGATGTAGTTTACATTAACATAAACTTCTATCAAATACTTAAAAAAAACAAACATCAATGTAATACACAAGAAGTCGAAATCTAGTATACAATATAAATCTAGTTTACATGAAAATTAGAGGTGTTATTAAACTTCTATCATAACACATTATAATATATACCTAGTTTATATGGACATAGATGTAGTTTACATGAACATAAAATTCTATCTAATAATGAAAAGGGGAAAACAAAAACAGCACAGTAATACCCAAGAAGTCGGACTACCGTACACATAATATATACCTAGTTTATATGGCAATACATGTGTTATTTAACTTCTATCTTAATACACTATATAATATATACCTAGTTTATATGGACAAAGATGTAGTTTACATGAACATAAACTTCTATCAAATAATTAAAAGGAAAAAAAACATCAATGTAATACCCAAGAAGTCGTAATCAGTAGCCAGCGTCACCGTACTGCCCAAAATATCCAAGACGTCGTCGTGGCCGTTGATAATCGCGTCGCCGCACTTGTCGTCGTCGTCCTTAAAAGTTCTAATTCCTTGATCTCGTCGTCGCCGTGTAAAGCACTCTTCGCCGTCTAAAACTCGTCGGCTTACTCTCCATGTAAAGCATTCGCTGCCCTCTCCAAAAAGTCACGGTTGTCTTCTTAAAAAAAAAATTGTATCAAGAAGAAAAAAGGGCTCCCTCCGAATATAATAATCCTATAAAATTAATACCAATTATGAATAATAATACTATAAAGAAATTAGGGCTCCGAATTAATGTATTATCCATTACTATTTTCAATTAATGTTTCAATCAATTAGGTTTTATTTTGAGATTTTTTTCAAACAAAAATTTTCTAATCAATATTTTATTTCCAAATATTGTTAAATAAATATGCCTCAATACCCTAACAGTATGAAGTTTCAAACAGAAAATCTGACTAATTCTAATATGCCTCAACAATCTCCTACCTTCTTATTCAAACTTGTTGTGCACTTCAGGTGTGAATAAGAATGCAAGTGTGGAGCGCTAGCTTATGCAAGTGCACATAGCCTATGCAACAAGTAATAAGTATGTTTTATATTGATTTCCACAGGGACTAGAAATTTTTTCATGTTTAACTTTTGTTGATTGTAGACAAGAGATGATAGCACACAAAGTGAGCTATCTTTAGGACCTATTTTATGTTAGTTTTGAGGCTTACATGATTGTTTTCACGTTGATATTTTCTTATTTTATAGATATTGAGCATTTGGAGCAAAACGAATAATTTAGAAGATTTATGATGAAAAGAAGCTCTTTGGATGCAATTTGAAGTCTATGAGCAAAGAGAAAAAGAGAAAAAAGGTAAACATCCATGGATTAAATATGGATTTTATCATATCTTATCCGATTTTATCATATCATAGATGTTATCCCATTTTATCTTATTTTGGGCACTAGAAAAGATATTCCTAATTTAATTTTGAATTCCTAAATTGATTAGATTCCTAATCTAATTAAAATATGAATTCCTTATTAGATTGGGAAGAGTAGTCTATTATAAATAGACATATTGCCTTCATTCAAGGGGAGCCAATTTGGAGAGTCATACCCAATTTCGAAAATACATAATTTGAAGCGTTAGAAGAGATCTTTGGGAGCACAAAGAAGAGAATTACATGCTCGGGATCGTGGAGATTGCAGCGGGAACGTGGAATCAACACTAGTTTTGATTTCTTCTTTCCCTTTTAATTTGTAGTTTTGTTATGGGTTTGTTATTGAGTTTAGATTTTATAATATTGAACATGGTTGGCTAAACTCTTTTATTTTAGGGATTGATGTAACCGTTAGACATGATATTTTGATTAATTTAAATGATCTTGATTGATTGCTTTAATTTCATTCATGTTTTTATATGCTTAATGCTTTTAATCTCTTGATCACAGATTAATTGTTTGATTGGTCTAAATTGTTTGCTTGAGAAAGTATGATTTAGACTAGATTTAAATTAAGGGCATGACTATTTGTAAATTCTTGCACGGACGTGAAGAATTCTCTTAGAAGTCGTTAATGAATGTTGCTTAATGTCTTGCATGTTATTAAAATATGGATAGAAATATTAGGTTTATAATTTTGTTTGAAATTAAATTGGGCTTGAGAAAGTCAATTTATTATCCTTAACTTTCTGACTTATGATTTATTGCATGATTCTTGGTTGTTAATTGATTGATTCATTTGTCTAATTGGTGAAATCAACTCCCTAAGATACATCTCTCCGGATTATTCTCCATCTTTTATTTTATGTTTTTATTTTGTTTTACCTTATTCCTCTACCGCTTTCTTTCTCTAAATAAAATTGAGTGATTGTATCTGTAGTACTTAAGTGAACTAGAAAACCAATCCTGAGGACGATACTCGTATTTACATACACTATATTAAAACTTGACCCGTACACTTGCAGTATTATATTGCACTGCATTAAACGTGCGCAACAAGAGACCAATAATCAAATATAGTTTGTGAGGTTTTTGTGAAAATAAAAAAACAAAACATAAAACAAGCGGAAACAGAGTAAATGCCGGAACAAAAGCGCGGCAAAACTAGAGCAAACAGAGAACTAAACAGAAGACATGGAAAATGCGATAAAAATACTTGGATAAAAAGAACGCAAAATGAAATGAACAACAACTAAAGACGACGCTTAATGATTCAGGGAAAACTGGTTCAAATTAGAAGCAATTTGAAGCAATCAACACACTAATGCTTTAGCGAAACATATGCTTAAGCTAACTGCACAACATTAACACAGAAACCCTCTCGGCATTTCCAACATTAATAGTTAACTCTCATTAAACTATTATACATACGAACATGTTGTTTTCATGCGTGTTAGGCGAGTGATTATGTCTAAACTCCCCGCTTAGTGGAAACATAACCTAATAAGGGCTAACATTATCATGAGTATTTAGAGATTCATTCTTCTTTTAAAGTTCAAGATCTCAATATGCAAAATGGATAGCGAGTCGAAATTGTTCACTCAACTTGTGAAACAAACATACTCAGCTAGATTACACAAATGTTTGCTAAAGCATCAATGAATCAACTATTTCATACTTCTAATCTTCCCCTTTAAAGGATTAGTTACAACATTCTACAAGATAGGAGCCCAAAATAGTGGCTCAAGAAAGCATAATGACAGTAAAAGAAATACTAAAATGGAGTTCGGAGAGGAGAGAAATGCTAAATCAGATCGCATCCGACGAGGGAGAGGTCTTCAACAAGGATCTTTTCAGCTTAGCTTCTTCTTCCGGCGACTAGAAGAAATGACGGCTTTCTTCTCCGGAAACTCCTCTCCAAAGGAAAATGTACAACTCTCTAAAACTCTGTAAGGAAAATTGTCTTACTAAAATCGACTCTACCTTTTTTCCTTGTGGCTATCCCATAAAAATCCTCCCTTGGATCACCTAAAAGGTTGCCCTAAAAACAGATGGAATGATTTCATTGGCTAGAGAAAAGATTGTTTTCTTTTTCTGCTCTTACGGCAAGGGACAAGTTGTCTGGCAAACCATGTGATCAGGTACAACTTTCGCTAGGATTTTGTTTGCTCAACATTCTTGCATTCCCTTGATTCTATTTATTTGAAACCTTCTTCTCAAGAGCAAACTATATTCAAAGCAGTTGTGTCACTTTTTCAACACTTAAAGGTATTTCATCCTCATATGGTAGAAAGAAAGATCACTTAAGAATTTCACAAACAAAGGCATATATTTAAATGTTTCCCACAAATAATTACTCATGATAAGGGGGAAATTTATGTAATAAAGACACTAAATAACTCTCATTTGGAGAGTTTACAACGACCGCCAACTTCGGCTGCTTGTCTGGTAAAAACTCTTCTCCGGTGAACGTCACTCCTATACTAATAATCGCCACATAGACCTTAGATTATGCATTGAAATGACTTTTTGAAATGTTGAAGATGTCAAGTTGTTTTGATGGATTGTGGCTTTAAAGGATCGAACTCGTTGTTGGTTAATCGCAATTTGAACTAAGGGCTCACTAGAGGCATCCTTGTTATATTGTATAAAATCTTTTGTTTTTTAGCTGTTGTTTAGGTTAAAGAACGGTAGAGTTGAAAAGTCAGCAATTTCATGTTACAAGTTAATGTCTCTATCACATATTCGATGGTAGTTGGCAAACATTTGAGGAGTTGCATGAGTTTACGGTATATAAGCCCGTATACAAGATGGGTAGACCTTGTCTTGGTTTATAATAATTTTCTACAGGTATACACTTTCGTCCTATGCAATGTTGAATCATTCCACTTAACTGCACAATATATGTATAACCATGTAAATATTCCTCATTAGGTATCAGTTACTTCAATTTAACGTGTTTGTTATCTTTTACTCCGTTAGTTGTCTCTCTCTCCCCCCAACCATTCCCTATTTTAATGTACCATTTTTCCTTTATCGTTAAATTGTAGAATATATTAAGAGGGTAATTTAGTACTCTCACAAGTAGAATCGCTTACTAAATTTATAATTTTTAGACATTTTCCAAAAATAATGTAGTGTAGTCATTTTTCAACCTCGACATTCTTCTCATTGGCTGAACGGGTTGTCGAAGCCCTTCAAAATAATTACTGATTCACCCAATCTAACTTGTAGAAATACTAAAACCAAGTCGAATCACAAGGAAACTAATCTGACGGTATTTTATAGTACAAGGGGTTTTGATTTTAGTTGGACAAATATTGAAACCAAATAATGATTTAAGAAAATAAATATAAACGAATTTAAAATTAATCAAACCAAACTTTCAATTCAAGGGTATACATTCATTCTAATTGTAACATTGATCACTGACTAAAAAAATAATATAAATTTCTCAATTCAATAATTCAACAAATTTATTCGGAAAAGCCGCAATAAATATAAATTTCCCTACTTACAATGATTTCAACCAAGCATCAAAATCAAAATTTATCATTTAATCAATTGGGCACTTAATCAATTGGGCACGATAATTGTTCATATTAATTAAATGATAACATTAAAAATAATGAAAAAAGATTGAACAAAAACTAACTATTTGAGATAGCTACAACTTAATAAAAAGCCTAAAAAATACACTCACATAAGTTAACTCCTTGCTACGAATTTTAATCATTCATGACAATTACAAATCACAAAATCATAGATAGCAATAGAACAATCAATATTAAATTAAAGCGTCAATTTAATTAATATCAATCGATCATAAAAATAAAACGAGAAGCAAATAATTCTTGACTAATAAAGAACTAAAATTTCTAATTACCTCAAAGCCTCACAAAATTATATTTGGAAATGAACAATAACTTTTGAATTAAAAATTAAAACTTAGTCACTCATTGTGTAAAACTAATAAAAACTATAAAGAAAATAAAACATTAAAATAAAATAAACTTAGAAGAACTAAACAAAAAACGTGCTCAAAAGAAACTCACAATTAGCTCTGTAAAATTGTACACTTCAAAAGTGAACTAGAAACTCATAAAATTTAGTGTGTTCCAAGAAGAATGAAGAAAGAAAATTGTGTGTTCTTCTCCCTACCATCCTCCTTTTATACTTGAATGAGAGAAGATATTGCACCAAAAATAAACTTCAAGTCCTCCCTAAAACTCAACTCAACCAAGGCCTCATGAATGTTGAAAAAATTGTTGAGATGAATGAGAGTCTTTCACGTATGCTGAAAAAGAAAAAGAAGGTAGAATAAGCTTTACAACCTCTTCACCAAAGGTGAAGAAAAAGTCAATTAACTTTTATTATTATTTTTAAATTCGTTAGTTAAATTTTTTTTATTTCTTTTCTTTTTCTTTTTCTTTTTTTTTTCTTTCTAATTTCCTAATTTTCATTTTTTCAATTTTTTTTTTTGTTCTTTTGTTTAAAATAAATGCTTTTATGTCAAATTCTACCAAAATTTTATAATTCACCACTTAAATCAAATTAAACACAATTTTCATAATTAGGCTTAATATGCAATTAAAATGTAAGGAAAATAGATATAATAAATGTTATTAATTAAGGCCTATCAAGTTCCCCACATCTAACTCATATTTGTCCTCAAACATGTCTTGACTCAACATACAAACTCTTCTATCTACTCCCTTTCCATCTCCAAATATCCAAGAATACCATTAAAGCCAACTACAAACCAATGAGTTAAATTTTAGTGACAATCAAAAGAATGAGCACTCATAGTAAGAATACATTTTATATACAAAAACTCAAGTATTTCATCATTCACCAAAATCAAATGCAACATGACTCATCGCCCTCACCATGGTTTTAGTTAATAAACTCAAAGTATTTTAGATGCATTTACTCTCAAAATCATAGCATGTTATTACCATATGCTTGCAAATGAATCAAATCTACACTACTATAGATGAATTGAATGCAAAAATATGAAAGGAACTTAACAAGGGTTGTAATGGGGCTTATGTAAGGGTATAGTAGGAGGAAAAAATTAGGTGTTTCACAATCAAGACAAAGAGTTATTTATTTTCATGATATTGTTGCCACATAACAACACAAAACATACTCCCAAGACTTCGAATTTTATTCTCGTGACTCATTCAAGCTCTAAGGACTTTTGGAGAAGTAACTTTATAATTCGGTTGCTTTTTGCAAACTTTTCTCCTTTTTTATGGCTTTTTGGGTTTATGGCTTTTTTGAACAAATCACCTTTCTTTTTTTCTTTTTTTCTTTTTTCACTCCAACAATTTTTTTTCCCAAACATTAACTATCATGTAGTACTTTCCTTCCTTGTCTTGACAAAGGTAAAAATATGGAGGATAACAAAAAAGGTCTTAGGCTGAATATATTGTGTTAGAAACCAGAAAAACAATATGAGAAGTAGGCTCAAAGTGGCTAACTAAAGTGAAAAATATAGAGGTGAGTATTTTAAGAGAGTTTCAGAATTAGTTAATACTAATTTTCCTTTATCATATTAAAGCATCAATAAAGAAATGTGGTCTCAAAATGCATTCACAAGAAAGTTATAGAATAAGCACACTAAGTTTGACAACACTCAACAAGAATAAATGGCGCAAAAATTAATGAATTGCTCATAGGCTCAAAAACTAACTTGGATTTGTAATTTGCATCAAGTCTTGTACATTTTTCAATCAACAAATTAATAAAACGCCATCAAATAATTAAACAAAAAAAAAAGAAAAAAACACTTATCATGCTCATCTCACGCATGCACTAAAACTCAAACCAAATATGAATTTCTAACTTACTAGACATTCAAGCATATCAATAAAATCTCAAGGTTTCAAAATAAAAAAAACAACATATATGAATCAAAGCATGCTAAATTTAGTGAACAACGGATATAACATAAATCTCTCATACCTAAGCTATATAGTGTCCTCAATGTATAATTAAGTAGAATGCTTCCAAAAGAAAAGAGAAAGATATATATTTTTTTTTAATAAAGAAGAATAAAAATCTCACGCATACCTAAACTATACATGTCAGTTTCCAGTTAGAGGTGTTCTCTTTCGGTCAACTTAAGTACCTTAGTAGTCTAGACAGAACTATCCTTAGGTAGAATCATCCTTAATGAATAACTAAGTAGATTACTCACAAAAGAAACAATAAAGAGAAGAAAACTCCTCTTGTTTCAAAACAACTTGGACTAGTCTATGATGTTGAGAGATAGGGGTGGTTACGAAAAAAAATTAATTCACTACAAGAAAGAAAGAGAAAAAAAAGTGAATTTAGTAAACAAAATAAAATAAATCAAAACGAAAGAAAATAAAAAGTAGGAACGAGAGGAAAGAAATCATTTGAGTTCCCTCCTAGTAGCACATTTATTTAACTTTGTTTTGCTCGACAGAGACGGGAAGGATATCAGTCATCCAAATAAGTGGGGTGATCCACCTGGAAACTAACGTGACACAGAACAACTTCACTGTCATGGAAGAGTTTCAATTTATGACCATTCACCTTGAAAATCTTGCCTGAATCTAAACTTTTATTTTCACCGCACCATAAGGAAATACATTACTAACAACAAATGGACCAATCCATCGATAATGAAACTTACCACGCATAAGCTTCAATCAAGAATTATATAACAACAATTTTTGGTAAATCTCAAATTGTTTATGAACAATCATATTATCATGAAAAAACTTTGACTTATCTTTGTAAATTCTCGAATTCTCATAAGCATCCAACCGTAGCTCTTTCAGTTCTTGTAGTTGTAGTAATCGTGACTCCCCAACTTTGTCTAGGTCCATATTACATCGTCGAACTACCCAATAGGCTTTATGCTCAATTTCTACCGGCAAATGACATGTTTTATCAAAGACTAACCGGTAAGGGTATATTCCTATAAAAAAATTGTAGGTTGTTCGGTAAGCCCAAAGAGCAACGTCTAAACGAAGGCTCCAATCTTTTCTTTCTGGATTCACCGTCTTCTCCAAGATTGTTTTAACTTCTCTGTTGGAAACTTCGGTCTGTCTGTTGGTTTGAGGGTGATAGGCGGTGGCCACTCGGTGATTCACTCCATACTTTTTCATCAACGCTTCGACCGATCTATTGCAAAAGTGAATTCCCTGATCACTGATAATTGCTCTTGGAATTCCAAACCTGTTAAAGATGTTAGTTTTAATAAAATCTACAACAACTTGAGAATCATTAGTTTTGGTGGTTTTTGCTTCCACTCACTTCGATACATAATCAACAAACAAAAGTATATAAGAATAACCACAAGAAGAGGGTAAGAGGCCCATAAAATCATTGCCCCATACATCAATATTTCACAAATAAGAATTGGAACTTGAGACATTTCTTTCTTACGTTTTTTTGCACCTACTTTCTGGCATTTCTCACAACTTTTGCACAATTGATATGCTTCTTTAAATGAAGACTCCTAATACAAACCATTATCTAAGATTTTCTAGCAGTTCGTTGATAGCACTCCAAAAGTGCTAATATTTATCTCCTAAGTCTTGTAAATTAAGGAATTAATTATGCTTAATTGATATATTTTGTTGAATTTAATTGCTTAGGGTTAAATTAGATCATTGCATTAATTAAGGGCTTAAAAGAATATTTTAGTGGATAATAATGATTAATCGTTTTAAGCGTTTATACAATATAAATTAATTAATCAAATATTATCCCAATTGTGATTAGTGGTTCGGTGGTGCAGGGGGACCTTGGTAGAGTGATTGGCCAGAGTTTGAGACTAGGGGAATGCAGAATTTCTGTTAATTTTTCCTCAGGCACAGACCCTAGCGTCGAGACGCTGCCTGTAGGGTCAGACTGTATAAAACCCAGTTTTTAGGTCATTCACTCTCGGGTTTGGCTTTATTTTTAGCGTTTTCTCTCTAGATTCTTGGGGTTTTCTCCCCTTTTTCTCATATATCAAAGCATAGACTTGGTTGGATTAGCTTGGTTTTCATCCCGAGCAAGGTAAGTGCTCTAATTTGAGGCTAGGAGTTAAATTTGATGTGATTCATGAGGGTTTAGACTTTAATAATTTCGAGGTTAGCATGATTGATTGGGCATTTACTCTCTCTTGCTTAATTTATGAGTGTGTTAGATTGCTAGACTAACGATCTCGATTTCTAGCATGTTCTAACGTTATAGATTAGTCATGTTGTGCCTCTCCTAATCGTCTTAGTAACACAGATGAGTAAAACAAATCGAAGTATCATTTTAGATGTTATGAATGTTGATTGCTTCAGGGTTGCCGGGTAATCGCCTAGCATTTAAAGTGTCTAATTGAATGTTCGTCATAAAATGATAGTTACTGCTTTATTTATTTTGGGGCTGATCATTCTGATTTAGTTAATAGCATCGTTTAATTAGAATTGAAAATTTTGATTAATATATATGTGGTCGGTTGCTTCAGAGTTGTCGGGCAACCGTTTATGTGTTTAATTATGCTTTTGCTAAGTATGTTTGAACCTCAATGAATCGAGTCGCATCACGGTCAACTCCGACCCTTAAAATTAGGAGCACATATAATTAGTTTTAATTTACCGCTAGCTACTTTTTATGCTTTCCTTTAATTTTCCGTTAGCTAGTTTACTTATACTTAGTTCAATTCTTCCATTAGCTTTTGCATGCTTACTTTAATTTTTCGTTAGCAATCCCCCTTTTATTTATCTTTTTATTTTATTGTTTTAGTTAATTAAAAATCAAATAAAAATTAATTAGGAGAAAATAATTTAGGTTCCCTGCGGATCGACCTGACTACTACTAGTTGCAAAGCTCAGTTGTAGCGGTATTATAAATGTTATTTTGGCAGGACTCGACACCCCGAAATTTATAGGATATTCAAAAATCCTATTACCAAAATTGGCGCCGTTGCCGGGGAACCATTTAGTTTCTCTTAGTTAAATTTTATTTGCTTAGAAAAACCAAAAATTGTTGTATTTTTTTTTTCCTTTTTTTTTTGTTGTTTGCTTTCTTTTGTAGGGGTTTGGCCTAAAGAACAAGATAATGGGCAAAGACCGCGCCGCTCCAACCACCGACCTCGCAAAATTCAGGGGAGGTTTTCTGTTCCCTTTAATTTTGTAATTTTAATTGCTTTATCTGATGGATGGATACATAGAAGACTATGTATCTCTCGAAGGTTGGGGGTGGAGTTGTCTGTTGGATTAAATTCCTGTAGTTGTTGAGTTGTGGAGATTCTGAATTAGAAGTGCTTTGATCTGCTGTTGCATGTTGTTCGATGAGGACAATCTAGGAAATTCTTTTAAATTCTTAGTATTTGCATATCTAGAAAAGCATGAGATTGTATGCACTGTTGAGCTTCGTTTCAAAAATTTTAAATTTTTTCTGTTGCTCCCTTGCATCTATGGAGCACATAGCAACTTGTCCTTAGACTCTGTAGGCTTAGATTGGTCTTGTGTTGCATGAAATCTTGTTGTCACCCCGAAAGGCACCCCTAGGGAAAGCTTGATGCATAAGAGTTTGTAATAGGTTAATTGAGTTAGCAAAGCTATTAGCCTAATAAAAAAAGAAAAAGAAAAAGCATGTTGAAAAATCCTTTTGAGGTGCTCCTCCTTCTTAAGTGCGCACGAAAGAAGTGAGCGTTAGTCCTTAAAAATGTGAAGCTTAGGCATAAGCTTGACATGTTAGGCTTCTCGGAGAAGAAAAAAAAAAGATAAAAAAAATGTTGTGTTCAAAGAACCAAATAAATAGTACAAAGTACTCAAAAGAAAAAGAAAGAGAAAAAAATTTTATGCCTCTTAATTTGTTACTCTCTCTAATGTGGAAAAGCTATAGACTATTCTTTACTGCTAGAAGTAGGGGGAAAATTAGATGTAATGTTGCATGAGGTTTTTCCGAGTCTATAAGAGTTAGGACATGTTGGCTAATCACACACACACGTAGGGAGTAATAGTTAATTTTTGAAATGTTCTCAATTCATGCATTTAATTGATTGTTCTCTTTTGTTGTAAATTCTTTGGTTTTAAAAGTATCGAGGTTAGAGTTGATTGCATGCAACTTCATTCTTTGGAGATAATTCAGAGTTTTCCTTGCTCGAGGACTAGCAAGATTTAGGTTGGGGGTTTTGATAGCACTCCAAAAGTGCTAATATTTATCTCTTAAGTCTTGTAAATTAAAGAATTAATTATGCTTAATTGATATATTTTGTTGAATTTAATTTCTTAGGGTTAAATTGGACCATTGCATTAATTAAGGGCTTAAAAGAATATTTTAGTGGATAATAATGATTAATCGTTTTAAGCGTTTATACCATATAAATTTATTAATCAAATAATATCTTAATTGTGATTAGTGGTCCGGTGGTGCGAGCAATTGGCCAGAGTTTGAGACTAGGGGAATGCAGAATTTTTGTTATTTTTCCTCAGGCACAGACCCTAGCGTCGAGATGCTGCCTGTAGGGTCTCGACGCTACCACGACATCAGGCGCTGGAAATTTCCGTAGCCTGTAGGGTCTCGCTACGACTGTATAAAACCCATTTTTTTAGTGTTTTTTAGGTCACTAACTCTCGGGTTTGGCTTTATTTTTAGCGTTTTATCTCTAGATTCTTGGGGTTTTCTCCCCTTTTCTCATATATCAAAAAATAGACTTGGTTGGATTAGCTTGGTTTTCATCCCGAGCAAGGTAAGTGCTCTAATTTGAGGTTAGGGGTTAAATTTGATGCGATTCATGAGGGTGTAAACTTTAATTTCGAGCTTAGCATGACTGACTGGGCATTTACTCTCTCTTGCTTAATTTATGAGTGTGTTAGATTGGTAGACTAACGATCTCGATTTCTAGCATGTTCTAACGTTATAGATTAGTGATGTTGTTCCTCTCCTAATCGCCTTAGTAACACAGAGGAGTAAAACAAATCGAAGTATCATTTTAGATGTTCTGAATGTTGATTGCTTCAGGGTTGTCGGGTAATCGCCTAGCATTTAGAGTGTCTAATTGAATGTTCGTCATAAAATGATAGTTACTGCTTTAATTATTTTGGAGCTGATCATTCTGATTTAGTTAATAGCATCGTTTAATTAGAATTGAAATTTTTGATTAATATATATGTGGCCGGTTGCATCAGGGTTGTCGGGCAACCGTTTATGTGTTTAATTATGTTTTTGCTAAGTATGTTTGAATCCCAATGAATCGAGTCGCATCACGGTCAACTCCGACCCTTAAAATTAGGAGCACATATAATTAGTTTTAATTTACCGTTAGCTACTTTTTATGCTTTCCTTTAATTTTCCGTTAGCTAGTTTACTTGTACTTAGTTCAATTTTTCCGTTAGCTTTTGCATGCTTACTTTAATTTTCCGTTAGCAATCCCCCTTTTATTTATCGTTTTATTTTATTGTTTTAGTTAATTAAAAATCAAATAGAAATTAATTAGGAGAAAATAATTTAGGTTCCCGGCGGATCGACCCGACTACCACTAGTTGCAAAGCTCAGTTGTAGCGGTATTATAAATGTTATTTTGGCGGGACTCGACACCCCGAAATTTATAGGATATTCAAAAATCCTATTACCATTCGTCTAGGCCAAAATTATGTCCCACGTGCATAATCATGGCAAAAGGCTAAAATAGACTGGAATTCATTCTCAGGCACACCTCTACTAATCACTTGATCAAAACAAAATTTCCATATGTAAGGCTCATTCCAAACACATAATACTTTGACTCACTTTTTATTATTGATTTTCTAGACTTACTAAGACAATGAAGTAGATTTCCTGTAACTAAATAATTAACCATGTTTGCATACCAAGGAATCACACCTTCGAGTTGGAACAAATGTTCATCTGAAAAATCGCCATTGAGTGGTGGATCGTCTTATTCTCTTATCAATCTACTTAAGTTGTCAGCGCAAAATTTTCCACTCTTTTTTCGATCTTTCAATTTCATGTTGAACTCTTGAAGAAGTAAGATTCACCGAAGCAGTCTTAGTTTTTATTCTTTCTTTGCCAAAAGCTACTTCAAGGCTGCATGGTCAGAAAACACAACTACTTCAGGACCAATCACATAAGATCGAAATTTATCTAAAGCAAAAATAATCGACAAAAAATCTTTTTCTGTAGTTGAATAATTCATCTGAGCAGGATTTAAGGTTCTAGAAACATAATGGGCACCCTCGTCAACAACTCATTCAGCTTATCAAACGCCTCTTCGCATTCATTTCCAAACTCAAATTGGGCTTCTTTTGCAATAAATTGGTCAGGGGGAAAGCAACCTTGGAGAAATCCGGGATAAACCTACGATAAAATCTTTCATGTTCAAGAAAAGAACGCACTCCCCTGACATTAGTATGGTAGGGTAAATTTGCAATAATATTAACTTTTGCTATATCAACATCTATACCCTTAGAAGATACAACATGCCATAATACAATACCTTGGGTGGCCATAAAATGACACTTTTCATAATTTAAAATTAAGTTAGTTTCAATGTATTTTTTCATAAGTTTAGTCAAATTAACTAAGCATTCATCAAAAGACTCTCCATGCACAGTAAAATTATCTATAAATACTTCAATGCAGTTCTCAATATTTTCAGAAAAAATACTCATCATGCATCTTTGAAAAGTATTTGGAGCACCTCAAAGACCAAAAGCTATTCTCCTAAAAGCATAAGTTCCAAAAGGACAAGTTAAAGTCGTATTTTCCTGATCTTCTTGTGCAATAGAAATTTGGTAAAAACCATAAAAGTTATCAAGAAAACAAAAGAATGATTTTCCATCTAATCTTTCTATCAGTTGGTCAATGAAAGGTAAAAGAAAATGATCTATTTTCTAGTTACTTGGTTAAGCTTCCTAAAATTAACACAAATTCTTCAACCATTTTGCACACGCATACATAGGTACAAGTTTATTATTTTGATTCCTTACCACGGTCATTCCAGTTTTCTTTGGGACAACATGAATTAGACTTACCCATTCACTATTTGAGATTATATAGAAAATACCTACATATATGAACTTGAGAATTTCTTTCATCACTGATAGCTCTTGAATAGAGCTATTTCAATGTCCTTAATATCTACTAATTACCGCGCTTAATGATTGTTAATTCTCTCTTTTATTAGTGATTCGTGGTAGAGAGCTCGGGAAGTCCATTCATGAGTTTCGGGGCTAAATCGGGTATTTTAGGAGTTTCGGGAAGTGTTCGGGTCAAAGAGAGAAGCCAAAAAGAGTTTGGTGGTGCAAAAGATCAAAGGTGAAGGTCAAACCCGAGACGGCAGCGCCCAACGGAAGCTCCAGGGCAGAAGGCCCAGCGCCTCTGCGCCAGAATAACCTCTCAGACCCAGCGCGCAGCGCCTAGGCGCCCGACATCGTTCCAGACCCGAGAGGCTAGCGCCCCTGCGCTAGACATCCTCCCAGACCCGAGAGGTTAGCGCCTAGGCGCCCGTCATTGTTCCTGTCCAGAGAGGTTAGCGCCTAGGCGCCGCCCCAAAGCGCCCAGGCGTTGTCCGTGTGCGCAGCGCCTTGGCGCCAACTTATGGCGCCTAGGCATTGGTCTGACGCAGAAATTGGTTATAAATATATTTCTTCTGAATTTAGGGCAAAAACGATTATTCTTCTCCTTCTTCTTCCAGCCCCTTTCGTTTTTAGCCATCTTTGAACTCTTGTAACTCCATTGATGGACTCCTTGAAGCTATCCATGGGATCTTTGGAGGTTTCCACTCCCATGGGTAACTAAAAAGGTAGCATTCGATCTTTGGGTAATGGATTAAACGTTGTATTGCGATTTAGAGAGACTTGAGCAATTTAATGTATGTTTAGCTAAGTTTGGCATTCATCTTTACTCTTGAGCATAGTTCCTAGCATCTCCTTATTCTTTGATTGACACCCATTGAATATTTTTGTATGTTGACTTAGCTAGAAATCATGATGTGATTGTCTCTCATGGTGAAAGTAGCGGTAGTTTAATTTTGCCCAAGTGGGTATGGTCATACTCATTGTGGTTGCACGATAGACTATAAAGGAGAGAAAAATCGAGTGCGATGTTAGAGTTTTCTGGAGTTTACTTGTCGCAACGCTCCCGTCGCTCGCTATTAATTCAGTTTGGGAGAGCGATTGCCCCCAATTGGGTTAGTAGCGAAGCTTAATTTAGAGTGGTCTACTCTTCCTTAATAATTTGGGTTGCATGTTACTGATTAGAGCATGTTAGTTGCGTGATTGTTATTGAATTAGCTAAATCTCTTGTGTATGTCTATGATCCGAATCGCATAACAATTGTTTTTTTTTTTTTTTTGCAACGAACAATTGTTAACCTTGACCCCTTAGATTGAGTGTGCCCGTCTAAACATTTTATACCGTTCTCCTGCATATCCAACATCTTAACTTTAGTTTTCCCCTACCTTGCATGTTTTCTTATTTTAAACTCACAAAACCCCCGTTAGCATCTTTTACAATTCAACAACTAAAATTGAAATTCGGATTAAATTAATTAAAATTCCCTGTGGATCGACCCTGACTTCCATTATCTACTACTTAGGTAATTTAGGTGAGTGAGTATAAATATTAAATTTGGGAGGCCTCGACAGCCTCGACCAATCACCACTGCCTTAAGAGTTGGATTCAACCTTCTTTGTGGTTCTCTTGATGGTTTAGTATCATCTTCAAGTAGAATCTTGTGCATGCACATTGATGGACTAATGTGGATGTCGAAGGACGGGACGATGGTCGACTGAAGGTCGTTGCTGGAGATTGGTTAGAGGTATACCAACGGTGATCGATCGGAGGTTGTCGGTGGTGGTCGACCAGAGGTTACTGGAGGTCGTCGGAGGTGGTGATCGGCCAGAGGTCGGCGGTGGGGATCGCAGTTGATGGGTGGCGGTGGTCGTTGCCGGGGGCAGACGATGTTGGTGGGTGCTGACAACGACAACAATGGTGGAAGTGAAGGTGGAGAGATTTGAAAAAGATAATGTAAAGGTATTTTGATCATTTTCTTATGCTAGAAAAATTTGAGAAAATTCCCAATTAAACACCAAAAAGTCAATTTTTTCTAGAAGTTAATATGAAGTGCTTCACCCAAAAATACTTATTTCTAAAATTCATTATCTAAGAAGTCCTTTTGGGGATTGTCAAACATCACAACTTTTACTAAAATAATTTTTTTTCAAAACTAAACTATTGAGATATATTGGAGCTATATACCTCCAATATATCTCAATGTAAGCACTTATGAGAATTTGGATACGTTTTAAATTCAACCAACTTGAATATCAAAGAGTATACTGAGGTAGACACCACACATCGATGTCCAACTCACTTTGTTTCATAGGCCATCTTCTGCTATGTTGAAGTCAGTAAAGAATCCAGAACTTTATGCCGAGGGGTTTGATATATTTTGATAAGTTTGTTCGATAGAAAATGTAACTATATTTTTTAAGGTAAAATATTATTTTCCAAAATGTATAGAGTGACCAATAAAAAGAATAATTTTCTTAAATTAAAAAAAAAAGTCTTTAGATCTCTTTCAATTTTAGTTATTGTTCTTTCAAATATCCAAATTTATTTATGTTTTTTTTTTTTTTTTTTTTTTTAAGATTTCTTAAAATTATTTCAGAAAAAGAAAAAATAGTTGTATTGGGTGGAGCTCGAACACGCGTATGTGTGTCAAGATGTGGGGGGCTAGAGGCTTCTTTACCACTAAATCAAGGTGCAATTTGTTTAAATTATTTAGTTTTCATTATACAAACATGATATATATTAAAGTTCAAGGGGCTCGAGCCCTCCTGGACCTACTGTAGCTCTGCCCTGGTTGAAATGCTCCCCCAGCCCTACATGTCCCCTCCGGCTAGGCTTACGTGTACACAATTAGCTAGGTAAATATTCATCCAAAATCATTCACCAGCGATTGTCATGAAATTAAAATTATAGTATTATATTTCACGTTAAGAAATTACCTCTCACGTGCCAAAATGTGTTATTTATCTCCGAATTTAATATAAGACATAAAATATGTATTTTCCACTAAGAGATAGAAAAAAAAAATCATAAGTTATTGACTAAATTTAAATAAAAATATAAAAGAAAAAGAGATATTCTCTAGGATTTAATCTAAAACTTAGCAAACACATCAATATGGGTTAATTTTTTTTTCAAGTTTGAATCAATGATAAACAAAAGAACCAATCAAAAGTTGTGATGATGGAATTATGCATATAGCCTAAGCCAGTCCCAAGCTCTATCTAGTGTGAAACCAGCTTGTTCATTTACTCACCAATCAATTCCTCATTTTCTATCAAACCCATTAACTATGTGATAAGCAAAAATGAAGATGAGAAATATTATAATAAACAAGGGGTGATTAAAGTTTTCAAAGGCAGAGAGATTTGAGGATTGAAAAGAAAAAAAAAAAAACAAGAAAAAGAACAATGCCCATATATATTATTTAAATTAAAACACAATTAAGGTTGCTGTGAATGAGTGCTCCACACTTGATGGCTAAGTGGGCTATGCCCACCAAATGGGATATCAAATGCCATTTAAGAGAGTTGGCTACCAGCTGCTAGGAGATCTTCATTTTCATCACATACATTAGACCTCTCTTTGGATGGTGCATGGCTTTAGCTAATGGATCCAATTCACCCACCATCTCATTTGAAAGGGACAACTGTGAATTTAGGGGAGGTAAAATTGAATATATATATATATATATATATATATATATATACACTAATGAAAAAGTAGGGCATGTTTGATTATTAAACAACATGGATTTCCATCTTAAAAACAATTGGCAATAGGAGGAGTAACTCATGTATGTTAATGTTATATTGTGAGTGAGGTCCCTTCATCTTTCTGATGTCTGATCCTCAATATGCCTCTCAAGATGGTGTCTCTTTGGATTTATCAGCTTGAGTCGGATCTCATTTTTGGACTGAATACACGTATGGGTTTCGTGGACTCTGATACTATATTAAACAATATGAGTTTTCATCTTAAAACCAATTGGAGATAGGAGAAGTAACCTAGGTAGGTTAATGTTATATTTTTGACTGAGGTCCCTTCATCTTTCCAATATGGGATCCTCAATATTGATGACGTTCTTGTTTCCTGTTTCATGTTCCCGTTTCTCATTTTTAAGAAACGGACTTGTTTGATAACTTTTTTCGTTTTTTGTTTTTAAATTTTGAGAAACGTTTAAAAAAAAATAGTTATCAAACATATTTCTGTTTTTAGTTCTCAAAAAATAAGAAATGGGAAACAGGAAACGGGAACATTATCAATCATACCGATAATATATACAAATTTACTTTTGCAAGTGATAAATCCAAATCAAAATTCGAAATAAAACTCATTACAATAGTATAATCAAATAAACCCAATTCAATAATAGATTAAATTATTTTCTCAAAAAATATATATATATTAATAGTTTAAATTATAACTTTTGTTTTTCCTCTTGAATAGAGATTAAAATATAACTATAATACCTTAACTTGTCGAAGCTATATCAATTTTGTGTCTAGTTACTCACTAGACTTTCAAAGTTTCTAATATTAATTTCTCTTTACTTATACTTTTATTTTTACTTTAGCTTATGCTACCAAACCACCAAAACTGACATACATTCAAAATTAGCCTATCAAGTGCCCTTTATGATAAAATTAGCATGCCACCTAACCGTTAAGTTGAAAGAGTTAATAATGGATTAAAAAATATTTTTGGTCATTTTTTAAAAATTTATAATTTATTGGTACGAAATTCAAATTTTGTTTTATATTTTCAAATTTACTGAGTGGAGCGAATATATGCAATATGAATTATGTTTTTGAAAACTGTTTTCGAATTTTATCATCTAAATAGTGAAAATTATAAAAAAAAAGAATAAAAAAATTAGATTATAATTTAAGCTAGGGAATTGAATCACACTGTCCTCTTAGTCAAAGGCACAACTTTATGCCAATTGAGTTATGCTCGGTTTGTCAACCTAATATTTAGTTGGTAACCTGAAATACCACTCTGTTTTTATTGAATCTCTTGTTTTCAAATTTTTGTTTTCTGAATTTTACATTGTAACTATTTAGTCCGTGTAATTTACATAATTTGTCATGATTTGGTCCTTGTCTAAAGCAACAAGCGAGATGAAGTTTTCGTGAAAAATATTATTACGATGTAATGAAATTTCTTACACGTGTAGTACGATAAACTGATTAGGTATCAAATGTGTTTATAAACTACAAAGGCTATGTCATTACCTAATAAAAACTGACACTTAATTTTGATGAGATTTTTCACAGTAAGGAATAAATTGTTACATGTTAAAATTCATGGACTAAATTATTACAAGTTGAAAAGTTGAAGAACTAAATTGTTACAATCTAAAGTTCATAGACTCAATTGTTCTAGGTTAAATTATCAAAAATACCCCTGAACTATGAGCTTCATTTAAAAAATACCCCTAAACTATGAGTTTCGTTTACAAAAAATACTCCTGAACGATGAAAAAATTTGAAAATACCTTTGAACTATGAAAAACGTTCCAAAAATGCCCTCAGAGTTGACACCATGCACAAAATTCTAATGTGAACGGGTATGTAACATGGAAAAAATGAAAACGTAGACGTCTGAGGTATTAAAAAAATCATAAAAATAAAATCATATTTTATCGATGAAAAAGATCAAGGGAATAGAACAAAAATAGGGCAAAATCGATGGAGAATAAATGAGATGTCTACGTTTTCATGATTTTCTTAACACCTCAATCGTCCACATTTTCATTTTTTTCATGTCACACAAGTACAAGTTAGAATTTAACCGTCCCACATCAGAATTCAATGTGTGTTATTTACGTAGTTTTGAAACTTTTTTTTTTTATATATATAGTTTAAGAGTAATTTTTAAACGATTTTTCATAATTCACGAGTATTTTTTAAACAGTTAAAAGTTTTGGAGTATTTTTGCAAGTTCAAGATATTTTTTAAACGAAGCCCATAGAGAGATATTTTTTTTTAGAATTTAACCATATTTCTATAAGAGTTCAAGGATCAGTGTTTTTTAACCATATAAATAATGCACGCTTATTAGATACAAAATTTAAAAAAACTCCTAAAAAAAATTAAAGTAACAAGTAAAAGCAACCTCACTTTGAGAGTGGAAGCTAAGGATGAAACCTATAATTTAATATAAATAATAGTGACCTTCACATATCTCCATAATCGTATAAACCATTAGAGATAATTGTCTCACTTATATACCCATAATTTTGATAAGGACAACATAACTCCATATATCTCCACATATCTCCACATATCTCCACATTTGACCAATTATTGAAGGCGTCATACATCTCGGCATCTACCTTTATCAACACCATGAATATCGGAGTATATAATTTTATATACTACGTATATCTCGGCGTCTACCTTTATTCTTTTTCCGTGAATCTCGAAGTATATGGTTGTATATACTCTGCAGTTATTACTTGCTATATTTAGCTTATTTTGTTTTCATGATTAGCTCATTAAGATGGTATAAATATGCATTACTTTGTCCATTATTAATAACAGAAAATATCATAATATCATTCTACAAAACTTTTTATGGTATCATAGCAGGTTTTATAAGAAGAGAGAAAAAAGCCTAGTAAACCCTAGGGCGGCAGCAGCGGCTTGTCGCCGCCTCCCAATTTTGATCATCTATGGCGATAACCAATTTTTCCATCTTTGGTGATGGAAACCTTTGAAATCCGACTACTTCGATTTTCTCCTTCAAAATTTTAACACTTCGTTTTTCTACCACGAAGTTTGACATCGTCTCCTCGTTTGAGTGACGATGAAACCGACCACGTTGCCTCGATTTGGGTGACGAAAAAACCGACCACGTCGCCTCGTTTTGGGCCGACGAAGAAACCGACCACGTCTCCTCGATTTGGGTGACGAAGAAACCGACCACGTCCCCTCGATTTGGGTGACGATGAAACCGACCACGTCGCCTCGTTTTGGGCCGACGAAGAAACCGACCACGTCCCCTCGATTTGGGTGACAAATAAATTCGACCACGTTAGCATGATTTAGGTGACGAGGAAATCCGACCAAGTCACCTCGTTTTGGGTGACGATGAAATCCGACTATCACCAACTCATTATGGTTGGCGATAAAAAAAAACCATAAACCTCTTGACGGAGGAAAGTCTAAACAGGGGAGGAAAGAATGATGGGGGAATGAGCGGTTTGCATCGTGAATCTCGGGTATGACTGGCGATATACCGCAAGAATCTCGAGTATGACACATGATATACCGCAGGAGCAAAAATGCAGGTGGCAAGCGCCCTCGGGTATGACCAACGATATACCGCAGCAACCACCGCAACAACCTATTGCACAACCACCCGTTCAGGATTAAAATCGAAATGACATCTTTGGTCTCTCAGATTCTTCCGCTGAATAGATCATTGACAACGGATGCTCGAATCACAGTTTTCACGACTTTTCCGCAAGTTGGGCATTCAGAATCTTCATGATCCAACTTGAGGATAGTATGAGAGGCACCGTATATCTCGGCATCTACCTTGGTCAAATCCGGAAATCTCGGCGTATATCATTGTATATACGTTGTAAATATTTTCGAGTCAAAGATTTACTTACTAAATATAGCTGATTCTTTTTTCACGACTTTTTCGCAAGTTGGGCATTCAGAATCTTCATGCTCCAACTTGAGGGGGAGTATTGAAGGCGCCATACATCTCGGCATCTACCTTTATCAACACCATGAATATCGGAGTATATAGTTGTATATACTCCGTATATCTCGGCGTCTACCTTTATTCTGTTTCCGTGAATCTCGGAGTATATGGTTGTATATACTCTGCAGATATTACTTGCTATATTTAGCTTATTCTGTTTCCTTGATTAGCTCATTAAGATTGTATAAATATGCATGGCTTTGTCCATTATCAATGACAGAAAATATCATAATATCATTCTACAAAACTTTATAGCAAATAACAACTATATACTCCGAGATTCACGGAAACATAATAAAGGTAGACGTTGAGATATACGGAGTATATACAACTATATACTCCGATATTCATGGTGTTGATAAAGGTAGATGCCGAGATGTATGGCGCCTTCAATACCAATGGAGATAATTGTCCTCACTTATATATATAATGGATCTATCCAATGTTACCACTTGAAGTCTCTCCTTGAACAAATTCGTTCACTCCAAACGGATCACATTGTGGGATATTTCTTGATCGCGCAGTGCGATCACCTATCGCACCCTTCAACCACCTCTTTTTCACTTTGCTATCAAATGTTACCACTTCGAGCCTCTTCTTGAACAAAATCGTTCACTCCCAACGGATCACATTGTGGGTATTTCTTGATGGCGCAGCGCAATCACCTATCGCACCCTCCAACCACCTCATTTTCATTTTTCTATCAAATGTTACCACTTAGAGCCTCTCCTTGAACAAATTCGTTCACTCCCACCGGATCACATTGTGGGTATTTCTTGATGGCGCAGCGCGATCACCTATCACACCCTTCAACCACCTCCTTCTCAATTTGCTAGCACTTTTAACAATCCTCCCTTCGAACAAACTTGTTCACTCCCACCGGATCACATTGTGGGATATTTCTTGATGGCGCAGCGCGATCACCTATTGCACCCTCCAACCACCTCCTTCTCCTTTCGAACAAAGATCTCTTATTGATAGAGTTAGATAGGGACCTCCTTTCTATCAATCAATCCACCTCCTTCTCCGCTCGAGCAAAGATCTACTCTTCTTATCAATACAACCACTTCATTCTCCCCTCGAACAAAGATCTAGTCAAGTTTCAGAGAAAAGAAAAACGATGAATGTCCCCGATCGTTATGAGCGCTTCGTCGTCCCCGAGGGCGCCAAGAAGTAAATTCTTGAAACCCTAACTTTTTCATCATCTCTTTCATTTCACAACCGATTTTGCTTTCTTTCTGTATGCACCACCACCATCTCTGTTGTGATTTTTTGTACCTACGGACCTCCATTTTGTCGAACATTATTGTAGGGTTTCATACGAGAGAGACACGAAGATCATGAACACTGCGACATTTATATGAGAGAGAGAGGATCATACCATTGGAAACATCGTCCGCATGTAGGGTTTCATGTTAATTGGAGAGTTTTTTTTTTTTTTTTTTTTTGGCGATTTTTATTAATTTCTTCGCTTATTGATATGCATTTTTCTATGCTTATTTACCATGTCAATAGTTCAATTGAGATAATAAACGAACTAGTTATGAAGAAGTCGAGTTTCGAATTCCACGCATTGTAACAAAAAAAAAAAAAAACTCAAAATATATAGATTCATTTTAAAAAACAAAAACATAATATTCAACGTGCAAATTATGTCCAATAATTAAAAAAAAGATTAAACCAAAATTATTCAACGTGCCTTCGGGCCACGTTTCTTGATTAATGAAGTTTGCTTGTTTCAAAAAAAAAAAATAAACTCCACCTGTTTAATTTTATTTTAATAGAAAAAAGTTAGTAATAATCAAAAATAAAAACAAAAATAAATAGGAAAATTTGATAAGGATTGGGGAGGGGCTGCGCGTACGCAAGCCCCCACAGCAAGAAATAATGATGTAGGTTTAGTCCATTTCAGACAGACCTTAGGCAAGCATCCTTCCCACGTGCAATGGAAGTCACGTGCCTAAGCCATGACCATTCCTGATCGGCCAAGGGCTCCATCCAGGTAAGTGATTTGCATGTGCAGCCTCAAGTCCTTCTTATACCCAGCGTAAGCCTCCAAACTTGTACCATCTTCCGATGTGGGATTAAATTCAATTTTATCATTTCTTATACTCAATTCTTTACAATGGGAAATAATACTCTAAGTACAAATCTTAATTTGAGACTTTGTTAAAATCAAAATTAAAACTTTAAATACATAATTTAAATATTTTTAAAGTTTAGAAATGAAATAGATATCATCGTCAAAGTTCAAGACTAGATTTGATAATTTAATCGTATTCATATTATGGTTATTAAAACGACCTATTACTCAATTTCAACTTCTCAACATTGTGTTGGGATTAACTTTCCCTTGCTCATAAGAAATTTACCTTTTTGTTTCGACTCACATTTTCTCGATTAGAAATTTTTAGGGTAAAGTCTAATCCAACCAAACATTTTTAAACCCAATAAATGGTTAACTATCTTTTGCTCAATAATAACATGACTTAGACCATGACCCTTCTTAATTGATCCAAATAAAATTAAACATTAAAGTTCGTCATAAAATCATAATGTATTGCCTAATGACCATAAGATCCTAAGTTCAATTTTCCACCTCAACATGTTGTAAGAAAAAAAATAACACTAAAATAAGAATGAAATCCTAATACAAAATAATTACAAGGAACATGTAACTATTTACCATAAATTGACAAGTGAAAACGATGTAGATTATTAAATTGTAATTAAAGAAGCTGTTGAAGAGTGTTGAGACACGGCCCCTCTTGGCTTGGGGATTGCAGCACTTACAAGTTTAAGCTCAATCAATCTCCCTAAAATGGCGATGGTGATCAATCAAACACACAGAAATGCAGAGGGAAAGAAAGGGAGTTTCTTCTTCTTCTCTTTAGCTGTATTGTCTTCTTGTTTATGAACTTATTCTGTCATTCATCTCTCTGAAACTGTGTGGGCCTAATGGCAATCGCTATCTAATTTCACTATCATTCTCATGAAATTAATTTAACAATTAGCCTAACTCGAGTATAGCTCATCCCTAATTATTTTCGGGTTCAAATTCTCATGCTCCACATATGTTGGACGGAATAAATTAGTCAACTCGAGTATAGCTAATTCGTTATTGGCATGTTCTTCGGGAGCTTCAAATTTTCATACTCTACACAGTCATCAAGTATAGTTCATCCAGGGTTATTTTAAGACGCTAGAAGATTAACAAAGTTTTGATAAAGTGGGGGGAAAATATCCATCCACTTCCTTCTCCCCTCAAACAAAAATCTCTTCTTAACTCTTCCTATCGATCCATCCACTTCTTTATCTCCTCGAACAAAGATCTAGTCTTCCTATCTTCTTAATATGGCTACACTCATTTCCTATCAATCCATCCACTTCCTTCTCTCCTCGAACAATAAAGATCTACTCTTTCTATCCTTCTTAATAGGGCTACCACTCATTTTCTATGAATCCATCACTTTCTTCTCCCCTCGAACAAAAATCTATTCTTTCTATCTTCTTAATAGGGCTACACTTTTCCTATAAATTCATCTATTTCCTTCTCCCCTTCGAACAAAGCTCCTTTCCTATCACAATCCATCCACTTCCTTCTTCCTGCGAACAAAGATCTACTCTTCCTATCTTCTTAATAGGGTAGCAGCGCCTTCTTCCTTTCCTATATCAATCTAGCGCCTTCTTCCTTTCCTATATCAATCCATACACTTCCTCCTTCGAACAAAGATCTACTCTTCCTATCTTCTTAATAGGGTAGCCTTCCTTTCCTTTCCTATCTCAATCCATCCACTTCCAAGATGGGCTACACTCCTTTCCTATCAAATCCATCCCATCCATCCACTTTCTTCTTTCCCCCTTCTTCGAACAAAGCTCATTCGAATTCCGCAGGGCAGCAGGCACGAAATGCCGATCAAATCCGTTAAAGTTCGCCTAATCAAAGCAAGCAAACAAGAAGATCTGACTGAGTTGATGATGGACCGGATCTCGAAAGGCGAGAGACTTTCATAAAGACGTATGAGAAAGGGAGGGTCGAGAGAGGCTTATTGCACGATCCACCCAACTCAGCTAAGCTAATAAATGCTGCATAAGAGAGTGGGAGGCCGGCCCCTGCCCATCTGGAGGTGCACACTCATTTAGAAAGATATCAAAAGGGGTAAAGAGAAAAGAAAATGGAGAACTACCAAATCCAAGTCATTGGATTTGTTCCTATCAATCCATCGACTTCCTTCTCCCTTATAACATTCTTCGAACAAAGCTCATTTTTCTTTCTATCTCCTAATAGGGCTACAGTCCTTCTATTTAAGATGGCTGACTTGATAGAGTTATTACTTCTCTCTTGCCCACTCAAACACTTTTTGACCAATTCGGGGTCATCCACAATATCGACTATGAGACTTCATTAATTCTCTTTATTCGAAATATGAGGCTCTCCACACACACCTAGAGTATCACCATACAACATAACTCCACATTTGACTTTATTTTTGGTCTCACTCAAAAGGCTTCAAACTAATAAAGATAATTGTCATCACTTATATATCATGGATCTATCCTTTTTCTAACCATTGTGGGACTTTATTAATACTCTAACAAATTTTCTTTTAGTTAATCAATGAGACTTTATTGTATTTTCAACTTATATAAATGAGGAGAATCATCTCGGTTGGTATGAAATCTTTTAGATGAAATTATGAGCGAAACTAAGGAAACTTATGTATAAAGTAGATGATTGTGGAGGAGGAATGTCTCTAACAAATTATAATTTAATAATTTAACAAACCACAAACTTCTTCTACTTGTTTGACTTTGCTTCGTTCTGTTTCTTCACCAAGCTATGGCCCAATTTCCACTACCACTACTGCCACGAGTCGAGCTTACCGCTATAAATACAAACCAATCCCAAAGCATTTGTATTGCGTATGAGAAATCACTTATTAGTGCTTCAAAATTATAAACACTTTTTTTTCTCTCGTGTCCAACAAAAAGAAAAAAATGGGGGATTTTTCAGAGAAGACAAAAAACAAGTGCAAAGAATTGAATTCCATGTCTGAGGATACATCTGTTGATTGGAGAGGCCGTCGTTGTAACTCTAACAAACATGGTGGAATGTCTGCTGCTGCCTTTGTCCTTGGTCTGTTTCTGTTTCTGTCTTTTTTTCTTTCTTTTTTTGGGTCTTTAAAACAGAATTTGTTTTTAATTTTGATGTGTTTTTTTGTTGTTGTGATTTAGGGCTTCAAGCATTTGAGATGATGGCTATAGCAGCAGTTGGGAACAATCTGATAACATACGTTTTCAGTCAGATGCATTTCCCTTTGTCGAAATCTGCAAACGTTGTTACCAACTTTGTTGGAACTGTTTTCTTTTTGTCTCTCCTTGGTGGCTTCCTCTCTGATTCTTACCTCGGCAGCTTTCGAACTATGCTCATCTTTGGCTTCATCGAGCTCTCTGTAAGTTCTCGAAAAACCAATTGTTTTATGGATGAAACAAACACAAACAATTTCATCATGCTTACATTATTTTTTTTTTTTTTAAAACAAATATAAGAAAGTGAAGTCCCATAAAAAACCATCTGATTTGTTATTTTTTATTTTTGAAAATTAAGTTTATAAACTCTATTTTAGCTTTTTTTTTTTTTAATCTAAGTCAAGTATTGAAAATTTTAAAAAATAAATTTTATTTGTTGAATACGATGAAAATTATGGTAAAAAAATGGTGTTAAAATAAACATAATTATTAAATATCAAAAACCAAAAATCTATTCTAGCTAACTTCCTCTCTCTCTCGTACAAAATTAAATTGGACAATAACGAAGTATTATTTATGAACAATAATTCCCTTCCGAGAGTTTTTTTTTTTTTTTTTTTTGAGTACTGAGGGAGGGAGATTCCAACCACACATCTCTGGGATCAAGACATACCTATGTCAGCTGACCAAGTATTATCCTGACCGAGAGTTGACTACACTAAAGATTTGACAACTATTTATTTTTTTTAAACAAAAAAAACGAACATATATTTTCTCTCTCATATTTAATAAAAACTTAATTAGAATTGACCAAGTATTATCCATTATGCATAATATTTACTCCTACACAGTCAAGATGAACTCCTATTAACTTTTTAACATGATGTATTTTAACATGTGGATCAAAAAAGATTTGGTTCTCTCTTAAATTTTGGTCTAAAACATATATGTTTCAACCACTTAAATTTTGACATTTTTTCTCTATTTAATGATGAGTGAATCTCAATATAAAATTTTAGAGTCTCTTAGTCTCTTTATCTTTCCAATATTTTGAAGATGATATTTTTTTGGGTTCATCATTCTTAGGTCAGGTCTCATCTTTAGACTGAATAATCGTTTTGACTTCATGACCTTTGATACCATATTAAATATTACGAGATTTCATCTAAAAACCATTTGACAATGAGAGCAAGTGAGATCCTTTTATCTTTTCAATGTAGCATCTTCAACAAAACCAACGTCGTGGAATTAAACTAATTTAGTGTTTGGAAGTGGTGCAGGGATTTACACTTCTAACAGTGCAAGCCCATTATCCAAGCATGAGGCCACCAGCATGCGACATGGGAACAACAACAACAAGAGGAGAACAGTGCATGGAGGCGAAAGGCTACAAGGCTTTAATGTTCTTCTCAGCACTGTATTTGGTGGCTTTGGGAAGTGGATGTTTAAAACCAAACATCATTTCACATGGGGCTGACCAATTTCGTAAACAAGACCCTACACAGTTCAAAAAGCTTTCAACTTTCTTCAATTGTGCTTACTTTGCCTTCTGCACTGGCGAGCTCATTGCTTTGACTCTCCTTGTTTGGGTCCAAACCCACTCTGGCATGGACCTTGGCTTTGCTGTTTCCACGGCTGCCATGGTTCTTGGATTGATCTGCTTGCTTTCTGGGACCTCCTTTTTTAGAAATAACCCTCCTCGTGGTAGCATCTTCACTCCGATCGCTCAAGTAATTATTCACCCACCCTCTCTCGAGACAGACTTCGTTACGTTATACAAGTTTGAACGTTAGAACTTGTTTTCCTTTGATATCATGTTAAATCACGACTAAATAAAAAACATGAGTTGGATACGGTTAGGTAAAATTAATAGTGTCAGATCAAGCATAGCTCGATTGGCATAAGGTTGTGTCCGTGATTAAAAGGTCATGGGTTCAATCTATTATACATCATGGTGTGTGTTATATTATGAGTGAGGTCCCTTCATCTTTTCGATGTGGGATCCTCCCCCCTCAAGATGGTGCCTCTTTGGGTTCACCATCTTGGGTCGGATCCCATTTTTTTGATCGAATACCCGTTTGGGCTTCATGGGCTCTGATACCATATTAGACATCATTGGGTTTCATCCTTAAAATCAATTGGTGATAGGAGGAGTAGCCCATGTGTGTTATATTATGAGAGTGAGGTCCTTTCATCTTTCCGATGTGGGATCCTCAACACAATCCTTGCATTAATTACAATATCGTTGCAAAAAAAGGTAAGTTAATAGTTTTATAAAACTTTGTAAATTTAAAAATTATCGTCAAATCAAACAATTAGTTATTAATATTAATTGGAGAAAGAATGAAGTTTGTTATTAATATTAATTGGAGAAAGAATGAAGTTGTAGTAGTTTAAGTTGAATATTATGTTAAATAAAAATATAAACTAAAAAAAATTCAATATAAGTTCAAGTGACATAAAAACATGTGTTATCGAATTTAATCGAAAAAAATGTTGTTTTCACTACAATAATAACCAGATGACATAAATCAGCTTGCTAATTTATTGTTGTTTTACTTAAAAAAAAAAAATGTTTTTGATAAATTTAATGTTGATTTCTATCTATATATATTTTTTTTTTGTTTGGATAGGTTTTTGTTGCTGCATTTACAAAGAGGAAGCAAATCTGTCCTTCGAATTCTGAGATGCTCCATGGAAGTCAAAATGGCGTCGTCAAACTCCTCCATACCGACAAGTTCAGGTGTGTGGGATCACTTGTCATAATCAAATTATGTTTTTTTTTCCTCTTTTATTGAGTTTGTCCAATGCTCAAGGATAAGTTTAGGGTGAAATTATGAAAAATCAATAAATAAATTTAGGATATGTTTCCAAAGTTTAGTCACCTTTTTGATTCATTTGGTATTTTTGTCATTGAATTTTCAAAAGTATTAAATGCTAAACTTTAAATTTGATTTGTAATTCGTCGGTAAACTTTTAATTTAGTATCTAATAGGCCCTTGCATATTAGAAAATTGTAAAAATAGATAATCTATTAGATATAAAATTAATTTTATGTCGGGACAAAAATTTTGAATTTTGTATCTAGTAGATCCATTAATTTAAAAAACATTTGAATTGGACAAATAATTAAAAATTTAAGAATTTAGTACACTTTTTAGATTTCAAGAATATTTTGGACACAATTAAAATATCAAGAAACTATTAAACATTTTTTTAATCACTAAATAGACACAAACTTAAAAATTTATGAATTAAATTTGTAATTTTAATTTTTTTTTAAACAAATTTTGGAGGATTCACTTATTATGTATATATTATTTCTTAAAATACTTAAAATATTTATTAGTATTTTTTAAAACTTTAAAATCAATCTTAATCATCTCACCAAATGAAAATTTTGAAAAGCATTTTGTTTTAGACTAAAAACACTTTTATTGAGCGGATCATGGCGGTAAAGTTGATGTAATTGGCCCTGTAGACCCATTTTATTTTATAACCATTTTATTTTTTATTTTTTATTTTATTTTTAAAATTTACGTTTTTTTCTCCTAATTTCTTTACTTTCACTTTCTTAGATATCTATGTGGTTTCTCCTATTTTTTTTTATTATGAGTTTAATTTTTTCTAGGGAAAATTTTAATTCTTGCTCAAATTCTAAAAATAAAATTTAGTTTTTTTAATTTTAAAAACTGACTTGATTTTTAAAAATATTGGCAAAATGTAAATAACAAAGTAAAGAAAGTTATAAGGTGAAAGTAGTGTTTATAGGCTTAAGTTTCAAAAACAAAAAACTTTAAAAATTAATTCCTCGTTTGAAACAGTTTTGGTTTTTAGTATTCTATTTTTGAAATTTATGGTTGTTTTCTTTTAATTTCTTTGCTATGAATTACACTTTTCTTAGAGAAACATTTGGATTCTTAGTCAAATTCCAAAAACAAAAACTATTTTTTGAAAGCTATTTTTTTTAGTTTTCAAAGTTGATATGATATTTGAAAACATTGTTAGAAATTAGATATCAAATCAAAGAAAGTTATAGATGTAAGTAGTGTTTATAGACTTAATTTTAAAAATAAAAAACACAATGATTATCAAACGGACAAGATTAGTTGTAATAGTTTCGTAAGTTTCGAAGTATAATTGTAGCAATTATATAGTTTAAAGGTGGTTAATGATTCATTTGTTACATCCAAAAACATCTTAAACTTTATGTTTAGTGGAGAGTGGTGTTGGTTTATGTTAAACTCAAAATGTAAACATGATATTTACAGATTCCTTGACAAGGCTTGCATACAAAGTGAAGAAGGAAGAGTGGGAATTAAGGAAGAAAGTCCATGGAAGCTCTGCACAGTAACACAAGTGGAACAAGTGAAAATAATTCTCTCAGTGATCCCCATATTTGCCTGCACCATAATCTTCAACACCATCTTAGCTCAGCTCCAAACATTCTCAGTCCAACAAGGAGCTTCCATGAACACATTCCTCACCAACTCCTTCCAAATCCCCCCTGCTTCCCTCCAATCCATCCCTTACCTAATCCTCATCTTCCTCGTCCCGCTCTACGAAACCGCATTCGTCCCTCTCGCCCGCCGCCTCACCCGTATCGACTCTGGCATCTCCCCTCTCCAACGAGTCGGCACCGGCCTCTTCGTCGCCACCTTCTCCATGGTCTCCGCCGCATTGGTCGAGCGAAAGCGCCGAAACTCCTCCACCTCCCTTTCCATCCTCTGGATCGCACCGCAGTTTATCATTTTCGGCGTGTCCGAGCTCTTCACCGCGGTCGGCCTCGTCGAGTTTTTCTACAAGCAATCCGTCGAGGGGATGCAGTCGTTTTTAACTGCCATGACTTATTGCTCCTACTCGTTTGGATTCTATTTGAGCTCTTTGTTGGTGTCGCTTGTTAATAAGATCACTCATGGAGATTCTAGTGGTGGGTGGCTTAGCCATAATGAGCTTAACAATGACAGATTGGATCTGTTCTATTGGTTGCTGGCGGGTCTCAGCCTTGTCAATTTCTTCAACTATCTCTTTTGGGCCAATAGATATTCCCAACAACAACATGTGGCTGTGGACCTTGAAAACCAGACATCAAAACCTTCATAACCCGTTACTACAACCATACGGATTAGTAGGAGTTTTTGCTGACTTTCTAATGTGGGTGTAATTTTAGCTGCTAAAAAGTTTTAATCATGTCTACTTATCTATTAAAAGAAACAAAGAGGATATATAGAAATATACTTCTTCAAAAGTTCGTTAGAACTCGATTTATAATTCTTCCAACTGTTGAGGATCCAACATTGGAAAGATGAGGAGACCTCACTCACAATATAACATATATGGATTACCTCTCTAGTTACTAATTGATTTTGAGATGAAACTCCATAATATCTAACATGTTATTAGAGCGCACGAAATTCAAACAGATATTCGGTCCAGAAATGGGATTCGACCCAAGAATGATGAATCAGAGGAGGCACCATTTTGAGGAGCATGATTGAGATCCCCATTATAAAGATAGATCTCACTCACAATATCATACATGAATTACTCCTCCAATCGTAATATCAAACACATTTTTAGTTGAAAAGATTTTAGTGAGATAATTACTCATCTATCCCATGGTTTTTTTTTTTATATTATTAACGTACTTTAAATAAATAATTACATAAGGTAGTTTTCAAAGTATTTATAAAATTAGGGTACCTAAATCGTGTACCATGGACACGAGTTCTCTAAATTGTGTCCATGGTACACGATGTAGGGGTTAACTCGTGTTCATGGTACACGATTTATGGCGTAACTCGTTTTATGGAACTTGTGTACCATGTACACGAGTTTTGTAAGCAACTCGTAAACATGGTACACGAGATACCTTTTACATCGTGTCCACTGGACACGAGTTAACCCCTAAATCGTGTACCATAGACACAATTTAGCAAACTCATGTTTATGGTATACGATTTCGGTACCCTAATTTTGTAAATATTTTGAAAACTACCTTATTTTTGTAATAATTGATTTAATATACGTTATTAATATAAAAAAAAATAATCTAAAATAAATAAACAATTAAAAAAATATATTAAAAAAAAAGTTAGTGAGAACTCCTTAGCTAAGTACTGTTATGATGATTGATTACGATAGTGGTGGCAAAAGGTAAGTGAGACACGTGTGGTAGCTAGCTACATAGATTTCATAAAGATGTGAGGGTATAGGGTTTTAGGGTTTTGGGTGAGAAAGTTAGGAAATAATAATAGTAATAAGAATATGATATAATATTGAAATAATTAAATTAACTTTGTAATGATGAGTGTGTGAGGTAGTGATGATCATGATTTATGTGTGGAAGGAGGACCCCTAATGAAAGTAGTGGTGGAATGGATTATGCTTTTTTTTTTTGGTTGGTTTTAAAAAATTCAACCATCAACATCCTCTTCATTGCCCAACCACAATATAGTATGTTTTGTTTTACTTTTATTTTTTAAATACATTTTTAAGGATAGTGATCCAATAACCTGTGAAAGTTGTTGTGCAAAATTAGTATCGCAAGTGTACGAGTCAAGTTTTAATATAGTGTATAAAAATACGGATATCGTCAGGATTGATTTTCTACTTCACCTAATTACCAGGAATATTATCACTCAATTTTATTTAGAAAATGAAAATCAAAAGATATTATTAAAACAAAATTAAAATAAAACATAAAATAAAATTTGGAGAACAATAAAGAGAGATATATCTAGGGAATTGACTTGAGCAATGATTTCATCGTTATCTTATCAACTTCTTCATTCATTAAAAGATGAAATTAATCAATTTTTAGATTGTTGACAAATTCTACCCTATAGACTTGTTATTCTCTCTCTAGCAATAACAATATTTTTTGAAAAATAAATTATCTGTATTTCTATGGCAATTCAAACAATCCAAATATGAAGAATGTAAAACTATAATTGTCACAAAACCTACCAGGATATGTCTATCTCATGTATAAATTAGGGAAAACAATTCAGGATCATCAACAATAATCGTCTCTCGACCTCAAATCATTGATAAAAAAATCATGCAAAGAATGGTCAAATCCTAACATGCACTAAGCTCAGAAAAAATCTCACAACCAATATGAAATTAAAATACCAACTATTAATTAAGAAGAATAAAATTAAAAAACGATTACATCAAAGCTCGAAGTCAAAAGAGTTTAGTTCATCAGGTTCAATAATTCAAAATATAAACTCAATAATAAACCCATAAAAAAAAAACTACAAATTAGAAGAGAAAGAAGAAATAAAACTCGTGTCGATTCCACGTTTCCGCTGCAATCTCCATGATCCCGAGCATGTAAATCTATATTTTTTGCTCCCAAAAATCTCTTAAAACTCTAAAAATTATGTAATTTCGAAATTGGAATTGACTCTCCAAATCGGCTCCTCAAAAGAGGCTCGAAAAGATGTATGTATATCATATTTTAGGTAAAAACCATAAATACCAGGTCTGAGAGGGCAGAGATCCGGTGTGGCGCGCGTTCGTGGAACTTGAGGTAGGTGCACGCTGGTGGGGTGTTCAGGTGATGAAGAATAACTATTATTTTGCTGGTACAATATAAAGATATGCAAGATTGGCGCGTTGGTTGAATGTTTGTCTGGTTTTAGCCCAAGCTGTGCATTTTTGCTTTTTTTTTAAAAAAAAAATTCATCATTTTGTAGCGCCTAGGCGCTCGGAATGGGCGCCTAGGCGCTATACACTCGGGTTTTGGACCCAAATTCATTCTTTTTGTCACTTGGGAATTTCAAATTTCATCCAAATAGCTTAGTTTTCACCACAAAGCTTCTAAATTCCCAGTTTGCTCCAAAATGCTCGATAACTACAAAATAATCAAATATAATCGTAAAAGTACACATTTAATCCTCTAAACTAGCATAAAATAAGTCATAAAGATAACTCATTTTGTGTGCTATCAAATACCCCCAAACTTAAGCTTTTGCAAGTCCTCGAGCAAAATAAAACAATACCAATCATCATTAAGACATTAAAAAAAACAAATCATTGTATCTCTTGCATGAATGTGTGCAAATTAATCTTCCTTTGATATCTATGAATCCAAATAAAACTAAACACGCATCAATGACTTGAGTCATAGTGACAATCAAGAAAATAAACATTCATAGGCTACATTTTGTACCAAAAACTCAAACATCTCATCAAGTTACCAAATTCGAATGCACAAGACCTAACACCCTCACAAAATTTCACTCAATACGCTCAACTATTTATGGTATGTATAAGATAAACACTCGAACAAAAACATAAAAGATTTTTACCATAAACTTGCTAATATATCACATCTTCATCATCGATGAATAAAATGAATGCAAAAAATTTCTAGGGTCTCCTTTTGGTTGTACTTGGGCTTAGGTAAAGGTGGATGAATGAAATTTTTAAGCTACTTGATTGGAAGAATTATAAGACTTTTTCACATAAACCTCAATTTTTGGGTTGACTCTTGAAGAATAATCATTTTTTTTTTTGTTGAAGCATTAACTCCCCTTCACATAATGAACTATTTTGCTTCTTTCTTTTTTTTTTTTCTTTTTTTTTTTTTACTTTTTTTTTCTTTTCTTTCTATTTTTTTTTTTCTCTAAAAGAAGCTAAGAAAGATATGCTGACCTTTGACTACTCTATTGACATATGATCAACTTTCTTCTTTTGATTAACTCAGACTTCATGTGGTAAGCAAATATAATTCTTCACTTTAAGGTTCAAAGAAAGAAAAATAACAAACAAATGGATTTATGGCTTGTAATGTGATAATTTTCCAATGAATAGGTCTAAGACTCAAAATTTGACTTTCTAAAGATTATGTCAAAGGTAGGCTCTTTGAGAAAGCTAAAAGTGGTTTTACCTAATTGCCCTTGTGAAATTAAAACATTCAAATCAATTCAGAGATTCCAGACATGCATAACAAAGCAAGTTCTAGAAAAATCAATCATGCATGGTAATCACACAATTTAAGAGATTAGCACGGTGTAATGGAGGTGCTTAATGGCTAAAAAACTCACAGAAAAGCAGTGTAGTTTGGCATAAAACCCTATGCATTCTTCATTAAACAACTCAAAGAGACACCATCATATATTTTTCAACGAAAAACTAATCATGCTTATCCCTTTCATGCTTAAAACTCAAAACAAAGATGTACATTTAGCTTACAAAGTATTCAATGATATCATTAGGGACTAAAAAAAAATAAAAATTTACTCTGTTTACAGGCATGGTCTCATAGTCCAAGAATTTCAGATTATTAAAGTTAGAACACTTCCTAGGTTGTCCTAATCACAAGCAATGCAACAAAGATTCAATCATGAAGAGCATGCTCAAAATTTAAAATTTAAGCTCAAAATCATGCTATTCAGGACTCAAAGTGAAATATTTTCACCCCCAAACTTAAAACATACATTGTCCTCAATGTATAAACTACTAAGTAATGCGAAGGACAAAGAAAATACAAGAGTGGATAATACTTCTCTCATAAATGAGATAGCCAACATTAGCAGTAAATTTGTGGAAGAGATTGATTGTGATCTTGCTCCTACAAAAATATAAATAAACAGAAACATGAGGACCACGACATGCAAGAAAATAAAGAAAATAACAAAAAACTTAAAACTTAAAGAATGTAAACTTGGGTTGCCTCCCAAGAAGCGCTTTATTTAACGTCTTAGCTAGACGGGAGGAACATTTATGGGTCAGGGTACATAAAACTCCTCTATTTTTTTCGGTCCCTTATTGCTTGAATTTATATAACCTACTAAGTCTAGTAGGCTGACTTGTTTTTCATGGGTACCAGAAGAATAAATATTTTTGTTATTTTTATTTAAAGAAATAAAAGAAGAAAAATACAAAAAATCAAAATCAAAATTACAAGATTCGTGAGAATAAAGACAAAAATTATCGACTTTAGAAGGATTTTCTGGAATTAAACTATGGTTAGGCTTTTCAACCTCATACTCTAAAACCTTAATTTTCTCCTCCACATTAGGCTCATTTTCTTTATTTTTCTCACAAACCTCATCCTGACATGACTCAGAAGTCTCCAACTCATCTCTACTCTCAATGTCTATGACTTCACATTTTTTTATATTATCGACCTCATTGACATCAACACAATTTTCCTCCTGTAAATCTATTAGTGAGTCAGTTATTGGGCTAACTTGATATCCTATAGAGTTGAATCTTGCTGGCAGAGCTTCCATTTGGGTCTTAAGTCTCTCCCTCGACTCACTCATGAGCAAACAACTAGCTCTTTGTTGAACAATGAACTCTTGCAATAAGGTTTTATTAGCTTCCAAGGCAGATTTTAAATCAATTTTGTTGGGCGAGTCAAAATTTTGGTTCTGAATGCCATCATCATTATCATAAAAATAATTTTCATAACTCAAAGATTCAGAATGATAATGATCATGCATTTGATATCCTTGAAAGCCATAATTATCATTATAATTCACATTGTCATACGAGGTGTAGTTCAAAGGGTATGAATTGAAGGATGGCGTTGGTTCTTGAGTGGTTTGAAACTCCCTATAAGGTCACCCATAATTATTACAAGCCATAAAAATAAAATAAAAACTAAACTTAGACTTTCAAGTAAATGCAAACACCAATAAAAAAAATTATAGTCATGATGTAAAGACAAAAACTCTAAATAAAAACAGTAAAATAAGAAGACAAAAAAATAAAAAATACAAATAACATACAACTCTAAAGTAAAACCGAGTGAGTTCTTCACAATATTAGGTGAAACTAAATAATTGTCAATCCCCGACAACGGCGCCAAAAACTTTTTGTACAAAATTAGTGCAATAAAATACCGCAAGTATACGAGTCAAATTTTAATATAGTGTATAAAAATACGAATATCGTCCTCAAGATTGGTTTTCTAGTTCCCCTAATTATCATGAATATTATCACTCAATTTTATTTAGAGAATGAAAATCAAAGGATATGATTAAAACAAAATTAAAATAAAACATAAAATAAAATTTAGAGAACAATAAGGAGAGATATATCCTAGGGAATTGACTTGAGATATATCCTAGATTGTTAACAAGTTCTACCCTATAGACTTGTTATTCTCTCTCGAGCAATAACAATATTCTATGAAAAGTAAATAACATATATTTCTATGCCAATTCAAACAATCCAAATATGAAGAATGTAAAACTATAATTGTCACAAAATCTACAAGGATATATCTATGTCATGTATAAATTAGGGAAAACAATTCAGGATCATCAACAATAATCGTCTCTCGACCCCAAATCATTGATATAAAAATCATGCAAAGAATGGCCAAATCCTAGCATGCATTAAGCTCAGAAAAATTCACACAACCAATATGAAATTAAAATACCAACTATTAATTAAGAAGAATAAAATCAAAAAAACGATTACATTAAGCTCGAAGTCAAAAGAGTTTAGTTCATCAGGTTCAATAATTCAAAATATAAACTCAATAATAAACCCATAAAAAAACTACAAATTAAAAGGGAAGGAATAAATAAAACTCGTGTCGATTGCACGTTTCCGCTGGAATCTCCACGATCCCGAGCATGTAAATTTATAATTTTTGCTCCCAAAAATCTCTTCAAACTCTAAAAACTATGTAATTTCGAAATTGTGATTGACTCCTAAAAGTGGCTAAAAAAGATGTATTTTTATATCATATTTTAGGTAAAAATCGTATATACCAGGTTTGAGAGGGCGGAGATCCGGTGTGGCGCGCGTCCGTGGAACTTGATGTAGGTGCACGCTGGTGGGGTGTTCAGGTGATGAAGAATAAATATTATGTTGCTGGTACAACATATAGATATGCAAGATTGGTGCGTTGGTTGAATGCTTGTGTGCATTTTTGCTTTTTTATTTTTTCATCATTTTGTAGCGTCTAGGCACTCAGAATGGGCGCATAGGCGCTACACTCTCGAGTTTTGGACCCAAATTCCTTCTTTTTGTCACTTTGGGAACTTCAAATTTCATCCAAATAGCTTAGTTTTCACCACAAAGCTTCTAAATTCCCCGGTTTGCTCCAAAATGCTACAAAATAATCAAATATAATCGTGAAAGTACACATTTAATCTTCTAAACTAGCATAAAATAAGTCATAAATATAGCTCATTTTGTGTGCTATCAAAAGTTAATGTTATAATTCATCAAAAAGCACGAGTCATAATGTTGTCCTATTAGTCAAATGACTCAACTTATAAGGTCAAGCACCTTTAGTTTATGGTTGCCATCTAAGATTGATTTAATTAATTTAGTTCTAGCACTTGTAGGTTGTAAAGAAATTACTATTGGTAAATCAACATAAACATAGTTCAAGTGATATAAAGCATATACATTCTCGATCGAGACTGAAATTTTGAATCTCCTATCTCACATAGTTTGAAAAAAGTACTATTTTGAAATCCACCATTTCCAATATTCAAATTTAATAAGTTATACAAACAATCACCATTTTTTCACTAAAGATTAAAATTAAACTAATTTTGAGAAGAAAAAAACTATCACACTTAGATAATTTCATGGATATGGTTGGCTTATTACAAAGCTAGTTATGTTTATCACAAACCACCATGTTTTCTAAAACTAACATTATGGTTTCAAACAATGCTTGTTTTAAAAACCTTCATAATACATATTTTGAATAACATGAATGGATGCTAATTTTGTTTGGGGGTCATAAACCGAGAAGACATACAATATATCTCAAGAGAATAATCTCGGCTCAATTGAATAATTAGGGTTAAGTTCTAAATATAAGACAAAGACCTTTATAGCGAATAACAAACTAATAAGGTGTTGAAATGCCTTGAATCTGTTATGAGACCCTCTACGATTGGTTGGTACGGGGTCTCGCTGTTCATTTGTACTTATCTGTTTTGGGCTTTGACCCATTTTGTATTAGGTCATTAGAAGGGTGTCATATATAAACCTTCTAAGGACTTCAACCGTCCCTATTTGTTCATTTGTAATCTCTCCTATTTCGTAATAATACTACTCTCCCTTCTGCCCGTGGACGTACCTAACACGACGTTAGTGAATCACGTAAATCTGTGTCGTTCTTCTTCTGCGCTTAAATCAATATAGTAATAAGATAAATAAAATTCTAACATCCCTGAAAGCGAAATCGAGTGACCATGGACGGTGAGCTGGTTCGTAAGCTACAAAAACGCGGTGATAGGAGAGGCTTACTCATAATGTCAGCTAATTGATCCTCTCGCAGATGAAGGTGATGATCAATCTCAAAGTGTTTAGATAAGTTATGCATGACCGCTTTTGCAGCAAGGTAAGTTGCACTGATATTATCAAATAACAAGAGAGGAGTTGAAGGGAGAGAAATACTAATTTCAGATAAAAGAGATTAAAGCTATATAAGTTCAGCAGCAACATTAGACATCCCTCTATACTCAGACTCGACACTTGATCGAGAAACCACTTTCTGTTTAGTTGAGGACCAAGTTGTCACCAAGAAAAACACAGAACCCACTGGTGCTTCGATGAACATCTGAACAATTTGCTCAATCAACATTATTGTATCATGTCAATGCGAGATGAGGAGACTGAGTAAACGTGATACCAAGGGAACTTATGAAAAATTGCTCAATCAACATTTGTTCTTCTTGACTTATGAAAAATTGCATGAACAATTGTGGCTATTTGATTGATTGAAACTCATTTTAATTGGTGAAATCACGTCCCTTAGATTACCCTTTTCCTGATTTGTCTCAATCTTTATTTTATTCTATTGCTTTGATTAGTTACCATAAATATTTCGATTTATTTCTCTAGATAAAATGGTGCTATTATTCGTGGTAATTAAGTGTGTGCAAAAAACTCAATCCTGAAGACGACATTCGTTTATATATTCACATCGCTTTATTATAAATTGACTTCGTACACTAGCAGTATTGCATAATTTTACGCAACACATGTGCATTATAACCATTTTCTTTATCCACCTGTTTACTTCTAATCATCCATTGCATGTTCCACACACGAAATTGTTAGGAGTGCTAACAAAGTCCCACATTGGTTAGGGAAGAGATTGATTCATGGCATATAAGTGAGGACAATTATCTCCATTAGTATGAGGCCTTTTGGGTGAAACCAAAAGCAAAGCCATGCGGGTTTAGGCCCAAAGTGGACAATATCATACTAATGTGGAGATATGTGGAGTTCCGTTGTCCTTATCAATTGGTATCAGAGCCATGGTACCCTAGCTGTGTGATTCCGAACAAAGAGAACTCCCCGGATCGAACAAAAAGTGCTCGAGTAACAAGCAAGAAGTATAACTCTATCAAGTCGGCTAGATTGATAGAAGGAGTAACCCTATCAAGAAGATAGGAAGAGTAGATCTTTGTTCGAGGGGAGGCTCCAAGTGGTACTTTGTTCGAGGGGAGGATTGTTAGGAGTGCTAACAAAGTCCCACATTGGTTAGGGAAGAGATTGATTCATGGCATATAAGTGAGGACAATTATCTCCATTAGTATGAGGCCTTTTGGGTGAAACCAAAAGCAAAGCCATGCGGGTTTAGGCCCAAAGTGGACAATATCATACTAATGTGGAGATATGTGGAGTTCCGTTGTCCTTATCAGAAATATCATTGAGTCTAAATTAATCAGGTGTTGTGCTCAACAAGTTCCGGTGCCTAGTGCTTGGGTTAGCGAAGGATTAAGCTTGAGTTAAAGAAAATTTACCAATCTTTAAGATCCGTAGAGTGAGACCCAGGATGCAAACCGGGATCCGGGGGTCCCTTCCATATAGGTGTTGGCATCGGAGGAACACGTGTTGTCTTGATAGGACGTGTTCCACTATTAGAGTAGTGTTTGCCTTTGTGGGCTGACGACCGAGGTCCCTAATTTATTTTACCATACTAGGATTTACGCTTAGGTGGGCCATTGGGCAAGGTGGGTCTGGGTGGGCCCGGGCTCAGTGAGTGGTCTTAGTCCAATCTTGTTCATATTCATGACGTATCCAGTTAGGTCCGAGTTCATAGGCTGAGCTTGGATTAACCCATAACAATCCTCAAATTAATGTTATGGATATGCGGCAGCTAATGGTCGTTTTCAATTTTTGTATAGTTGTGAAATGAGAGTATGCAAATAATGAAATATTATTATGCATTAAAAACTAATTCGAACAAGTGGGTTATGCCTTTTTAGTGATCAAACTAACTCTTGAACGAAGAGTTTTTGTTTTCTTCTTTTTTACTTTAACAACACCACTATCAAAGAGTTATATTCTTGTGAAACTAGACATAAACTTATTATATCACAAAATTATGGAGTCAATAACTCTTTAAATGAGAACTAATTTTGCAGTAACCTGCCTTAATATTAAGAATTGGACTGATGCCATATATTAAAAAATGGAGTTCCTAAGTCAAAATGAGACTTGGACTCTAAATCTTCTTCAAATCTATTTCTTCTAAATAGATCTACAAAGTTAAAAATGACATTCAAGATGTTCAAAAACATGTTTGATGGCCAAATTTTATTCTAAAAAAGAAGGCATCGACTACAAAGGAATTTTCTCACCTATGGTAAAACTAACATCAATCAAAATGTTGCTATCAATGGTTGTGCAAAATAAACTAGAATTCGGGTGTGTTTGGATTTACTACTAAAAAAAATGTTTTTCAAAGAATGCATTTTTTTTTAACATTTTTTTTAGAAATGTTTATAATTAAAACACTTATGTGGCCAAACTTATGCTCATTTGACATAAGGTTGTGTTCTTAATTGAGAGGTCATGGGTTCAATCCTCGCATTAATTAAAAATACTGTTGCAAAAAATAAAACACTATATGAATTAATAAGTGTTAAGCTTTGCGGGTTCAATCCCTCTATATCACATTAATTTAAATATTTTTCCAAAAGCAAAAATAAAAAAATAAAAAAAAAATATTAAATTTGTTTTTTAAAAATTATGACCGTTTACTATTGTTGATGGTCGGAGGGCGGGTGGTCGGTGAGCGCATATTCTGAGAGTATTTTGATAATTTTAATAAGAATTAGGTAGGTTTTTCAATTAAACACCCAAAAACATTTTTTTCAATACTTAATATCAAGTGTTTAATCTAACATGCATTATTTCAAAAACTCATCCTCCAAAAAAATTCATTTTGGAGGGTTGTCAAACACCTCAAATTATTTCAAAATGACTTTTTTCAAAAATTAAACACTTCGAATCTAAACCAAACACACCCTTAGATTCAACTAGATAGGATGACAACTTTACATGGCTAAATGAAACCATTTACATGTGAAAGGAGACTCAAACGACCAACTCACAGTAGCCCAATTCAATGCAACAAATCAGGAAAATCACAATCCATGCACCTCTCAATTGTACCTAATTTTCCTTATTTGCTTCAGCATCTCTTCCCTTTCTTTCCAATCTCAATATAGCCGTTGCCCATAAATTCCTTCTTTGAGTTTGACAGCCCATATACACCACCAAGGAAATTATATTGTACAAAGTATTTTTGGTAATATGTTTATTAGGTTTTAATTACCTTTAATTTCCTTTTCTAATTAGAGTCTCTTCCTCTTTTTTGTGCTATATGTAAGAGAAAATTAGCCCTTCTTGGGACTAAGGTTTTTTATCAATTACTCTGAAATACAACAGTAAATATTCTTGGTTTCGTACAGTAGGCTGATTTCCTTTATGGTATCAGAGCTGTGCACAAAATAGAGAAACATAAAAGACTAACCAAGGGCAACCAAAATTGGTCCATCCTTCTTTTGAAATAAGAATCAATTCATATTTTCTTTACAATCCACAGTCGACAATGGCAGCAGAAGATTCTATCCTGACCATACAAACTTTCCATCAAATGTCCAGCTTGATCTCCATTAAGCTAACCTCTTCAAATTTTCTGATTTGGAAGTCTCAAGTTTTTCCATTGATTAGAAATCTCAACTTGGAGGATCATCCTAACAGGAGATAATCCACACAACGAAAAGTTTGATGGAAATGACAAAATCAATCCAAAGTACAACACGTGGAACAGGAATGACGGCCTACTCACTTCATGGATGCTAGGACTCATCACAGAAGACGTGTTGTCAATGTTGGATGGAACAGAATCTGCTCACCAGGTATGGAAATCACTAGAAGATATGATGCTTACTATGACTAAAGAAAGTGAAATCCATCTAAATGAAGCACTCATAAGTTTGAGGAAAGGAAACTTGTCTATTGATGATTATCTTAAAAAGTTTAAGGGTTTTTGTGATAAATTAGCAGCAATGAAAAAGCCCATAGATGATGTTACTAAGGTATTTCATCTAGCTAGAGGTCTAGGAAGCAAGTATAAGGATTATAGAACTGCTATGTTATCAAAACCCCCTTACCCCACATATAATCAATTTGTTCATGGATTGAAAGCACATGAACTTCATATTACAATGGAGGAAGAAGAAGAAAAATCAAGTCACGTACAACACAACCAAGCATTCTTTGCCCAACGAGGAGGAAGATATCGTGGGAGAGGAAGATCATTCACCTCAAAAGGAAGAGGATTTTATCACAACAGAACTCAAACTCAAGATGGACACTTTAGAAAATCAGGTGTAGAAGAAGAATCGCCTCAAAGAAATAACAGTAACAACATGAGTTTTTCAAGAAATTTGGCCAATGACAAGTCTACCTCTTGTCAAATATGTGGTATGTGGAAACACACTGCTTTTGAATGTCGTAGTCGCTTCGATCACTCATATCAGCCTGAAGATATGCCGAAAGCACTTGTTGCACTAGCCATCAATGAGGAAATTGATCCTAACATCTATGCTGACACTGGGGCGACTGCTCACATCATGACCGACACGGGTAATATTCTAAATCCTCACATATATACTGGTCACAATAAACTTTATGTTGGTGATGGTAATGGTCTTGATATTTCTCACTTAGGAAGCATGCAAATAACAAGTAAAAATGGAAAGTTAAATATGAACAAAGTGTTGATTGTACCAAAGATACAAAAGAATCTACTCTCTGTTAGCAAATTGACCAAGGAGAATGATTGTGTGATTATTTTTTCTGCTAATCAGTTTGTTGTTAAGGATAAACAGGGGAGAATAATGGCCAAGGGATATGAGAAAGATGGATTGTATGCTCTGGAACAACTAGCTGCCTCACAAAAGCTGGATTTTAGAGCGATGCTTGTGTCAGATAAGGCTCCCTACGCGATTTGGCATAAAAGAATGGGTCATATGAATGACAAGGCATTAAAATTGCTTTGTGATCAAAACTTTATTGATGTTTCAGGATGGAAAAAGGACACTAGCATTTGTGTTGAGTGTCAACTTAGCAAAAGTAGAAAATTAGCTTTCAATTCTAGCAGTAGTTTAACATTGAAACCTTTAGACAAAGTTTGTTGTGATTTATGGGGTCCGGCTCCAGTTTTATCTTGTCAATCATTCAAATATTATGCTAGTTTTATCGATGATAGCACTAGATTTACATGGTTATTTCCGTTAAAAAGAAAATCGGATTTCTTTGATTGCTTTGTTAAATTTCAGAAGTTAGTTGAAAATCAACTCGAAAGAAAAATTAAAGTTTTTCAAAGTGATGGAGGTGGAGAATTCCAATCACAAAGTTTGCGAAAACATCTTGAAAATCATGGAATTCATCACCAATTCTCTTGTCCTCACACACCACAACAAAATGGAATTGTTGAAAGAAAACATAGACACATAGTTGAAACCGGTCTAAGTTTAATCTTTCAATCAAACACACCGCTAAAATATTGGGTGGATGCTTTCCTTACTGCTGTCTTTATCATTAATCGCATGCCTACTAAAGCTTTAGACATGAAATCTCCCTACTTCAAGTTGTTTGGGAAAGAACCTAACTATAGCAATCTTAGAGTTTTTGGTTGTAGATGTTTTCCTTATCTTAGAAGTTATTCCAAAAATAAACTCTCTAAAAGAACGTATCCTTGTGTTTTTGTTGGGTATAGTCCCTCACATAAAGGATTTAGGTGTCTTGATCCCAGTACAAACCGAATTTACATATCTAGACATGTTATATTTGATGAAAATTGTTTTCCATTTGCTAAAAATATTTCCAACTCATCGGAAAGTACTTTAGAAGTGACTGAGTTTGCAGGTTTGGAAGAACAAATTGAAAATCAGCAACCAAAGATGGTAAATGATTTTACAGATTGCTGCACAGATCAATCCACACCTCATGCTTCGCTCGAGGAAGAACAAAACATCAGCCCCCTATCATCTGGAGTAATAACATCAAGAAGCATTGAAACATCTGAAATTCAGGAAAATGAATTGTCCACTGTATCAGATTCATTTTTAAACACAAGCAACAGACAACAAGCTGAAATTGAGGAAGAAGAAGGTTTGATCAGCTTGCCAAAATCAATATTAGAAAATATTGAAAGTAGAGAGGCAACACCACACCATGAAATGGAAAGACATATTGTTCCAGCAGTTGAACATCACTCCACACAAGTCAACACATCAGCAACACAGATAAACCAATTGGGCCAAGAAGTCGTTGAAGAAGGAACAAATGGAGCTGACACACTGGGAAATCAAGATGAACTGAGATTGATTCCCATTCCTTCATCTATTAGTAAGAGCCTTCCTGACATTAGTAACAATTTGTTTATTGATTTAAATTCCATTCTTGCAGATTCCGCCATTACAGAACAATTTCAACAAGATTGTCCCGCTACGTCAACTGAGCAAAGCGTACAAACAGGTCACTCAATGATCACAAGACGTAAACTTAAGGAAAATCCCAATATGAATCCCTCACTCCATAAAGAAGTTCAACGCCTAAATGAAAAAAGGGCAGTCTCTCATGGATTAGTGGCCACGCTTCAACGACAAATCAATGAACAACAACAGATGGAACCCAAGAACTTCAAATTAGCCTTGTCTGAACCACATTGGAAAAATGCCATGGAAGAAGAAATGGATGCACTACATCAAAACCACACTTGGGAACTGGTGGAACAACCAATACATGCCAATATAATCGGTGCAAAATGGATATTTAAGACAAAATACAATGAGAATGGAGAGGTTGTGAGATACAAGGCTCGATTGGTAGCCCAAGGATAGACACAAGTAGAGGGAGTCGACTATGAAGAAACCTACAGTCCAGTGGTAAAATTTTCAACTGTTAGACTAATTTTGTCTTTAGCTACGGGTGCAGGATGGCCACTACGACAACTGGATGTCAAGAATGCATTTTTGCATAGGGTGCTTAAAGAACAAGTGTTCATGAAACAACCCCCTGGATTCATTGATCCACAGTATCCACACCATGTGTGCAAGTTGAAGAAATCCATTTATGGACTAAAACAAGCTCCTAGAGCTTGGTTTGATAGACTAGCCAATTATTTACTACTCCTTGGATTCACATGTTGCAGATCTGATCCCTCTCTATTCATCTTTAAACAAAACTCAATCTTGCTACTAATGCTAGTATATGTAGATGATATAATCTTCACAGGTACTCACAAGGACATCATTCAACAATTGATTGACAAGTTGGGAACTGAATTTGCTCTCAAGGATCTTGGTACACTACACTACTTCCTTGGAGTTGAAGTTCATCATACTGAACAAGGAATCCTTCTCACACAAGGGAAGTATACTCGAGACCTTCTTAAGAAAACTAATATGTTAGGATGTACACCAAATAATACTCCCATGTCTGTCTCTGTCTCAAAAATGCCAAATGACAATGTTCTTGTTGACAACAAAGAATTTAGAAGCATTGTAGGATCATTGCAATATCTATCTCTTACTAGACCTGATATTGTCCAATCTGTGAATAAAGTGTGTCAACAAATGCAAAATCCAACAATGAAAGACTTAATGGCAGTCAAACGCATCCTAAGATACTTAAAAGGAACACAAGATCATGGAATTAGCTTCTATAAAAATAGCTCAATTAATTTATATGCCTTTTGTGATGCAGATTGGGGCGGATGTAAAGAAACAAGGAGAAGCACAACAGGATATTGTGTGTTCCTAGGATCAAATTGCATATCATGGTCTTCAAAGAAACAAACAACCATTGCCAGATCAAGCACTGAAGCAGAATATAGAGCTATGGCAACCACAACAGCAGAGATCACATGGATTAGTTTCATCCTTAGAGACATCGGAATTCCATTGCCTCAAGCTCCTCAAATATTTTGTGACAATATGAGTGCTCTTCACATGTCCATCAATCCAGTCTTTCATGCTAGAACAAAACATGTGGAGATGGATTACCATTTTGTTAGAGAGAAGGTGGCACTTGGAACTCTTGTCACTAGATATGTTCCATCCACTCAACAAATTGCTGACATATTCACTAAACCACTTGCCAAGAATTTGTTTTTGACTTTTCGAAACAACCTTGGTGTTCGGTCTTCACCTACCATCAAGGTTGAGGAAGAATGAAAGGAGACTCAAACGACCAACTCACAGTAGCCCAATTCAATGCAACAAATCAGGAAAATCACAATCCATGCACCTCTCAATTGTACCTAATTTTCCTTATTTGCTTCAGCATCTCTTCCCTTTCTTTCCAATCTCAATATAGCCGTTGCCCATAAATTCCTTCTTTGAGTTTGACAGCCCATATACACCACCAAGGAAATTATATTGTACAAAGTATTTTTGGTAATATGTTTATTAGGTTTTAATTACCTTTAATTTCCTTTTCTAATTAGAGTCTCTTCCTCTTTTTTGTGCTATATGTAAGAGGAAATTAGCCCTTCTTGGGACTAAGGTTTTTGATCAATTACTCTGAAATACAACAGTAAATATTCTTGGTTTCGTACAGTAGGCTGATTTCCTTTAACCCTCAGTGATATGTTAAAAAATGAGAGGAAAGGCTATTATGTTTGCTAAACAAGTTTATCTATGGGGTTTTGGTATAAAAAAATTCATCAATTGGTTTTCAAACGAGTTCATTCGACAATAATGTGTTCTTATTGATATATGTTGATGATATGTTACTAGCAGGAAGTTCTAAATAGGTTATTAAAGAGGTAAAGTCTACGTAAATTTGCTGTAAAAAATCTGCAACGTATGTGGTTTATGTGCTACTACGTGTAAGAAATAAAAACTTTGAAGCTTTAGTATTGTTTTACAAGTCCAACATTCTCTTAATCTTTCTATATTGATTGTTAAAATTATGGAGCCCAAACATTTGAAAGTTCATAGTTTGTTTTGGCCAATTTGGTTTGTAAATGAAACCTAATTTTAATAGAGAATTTTTAAAAAATAACTAGGAATAAAAAACTGAATTGAAAAATAGCTAAGAAAGTTTCATATTTTCATCTCATCACTACCACAATTTTAGGGAATGAAGTTCACAATTATCATCCCAATTATACCCCTGGTATATACCCTTATTTACGGACAACCGACATAACTAATTTTAATTTTTTTATATTTATTTTAATTTCTAACAATCAGATTCATTCCTCCGTTTTTTAAGAAAAAGTTTCTAACAACTAGATCCATGAATTTTGAAAAAAAGAAAAAATCTCAACAACTTAAAAAAAAAAATACAAATTTATTTTACTAACAACTCTCCTAGATTACCCTCCTAGATTCATGCATTTTGAAAAGAGGGGTTCATTATTTTTTTTCCAAAGTTGAAACGATCACAATGTACAGAGACGAGAGTGAAGAGAGACTAAGATCCTTACTCACTTCGAAAATATGTAATTTTGGGAGTCGAAATTTTCAGCCCAATTCAAGCATTCAACGATGTAAAAGGTTGACGTAGATAGTTTTTTTCTCAAGGTAGAGAGTTTCAAAGGTGAAAATCGACAGCTCTTTCAAAACGATTTGGAGGAGGGAAGATTTGCAAATCTCCTAATTCAATGTTGTAGGTAATGATACAATTGATTGAACGTTTTCCCGGGTAAACTCAACATGCATACCAATTTTAATGTTTTTTAGTATCATTTGTTCAATGCTCACGGATTAATGGTTTATGGTGTATATACACGCATATACTTCATATGATATACTTACATGTACATTGTTATAGATGTAACTACGAATATATACCGACACTAGAAGTTATCGAGAACCCTCATTTTTATAATTTTCTTACAACCGTCTATGAACATTTTAATTTTTTTAGTATCATTTGTTCAATGCTCACGGATTAATGGTTTATGGTGTATATACACGCATATACTTCATATGATATACTTACATGTATATTGTTATAGATGTAACTACGAATATATACCCACACTAGAAGTTATTGAGGACCCTCATTTTTGTAATTTTCTTACAACCGTCTATGAACATTTTAAATTTTTTAGTATCATTTGTTCAATGCTCACAAAGTAATAATTTATGGTGTATATACATGCATATACTTCATATGATATACTTACATGTACGTTGTTATAGATGTAACTAGGAATATATACTCACATGTAATCACAACCGTCTCTGAAAATTTTAGTTTAAAAATTAATTTGAATTAATATTTCAGATTATATTTTATTGAATTTTGTTTACATGTTTCGATTTAATTGGGGTTGTTATTCTTGGTTTAACCATATCTTAATTTTTTATTATTTTTTACATGATTCTCTTAAAATAAATCTTTATTTTTCTCAAATCCTTATTTTCTCCTTCATTTTCTCTCAGAATAAATCTTACTTTTTTTTTTGTGGGGTTGTTCAATGTTTTAACGTTCACCTTTTTTTTTGTTTTTCATTTAATTCTGTGTGATTAAATCTCTCCTTCTTTTTTAATAGGTAGTTCAATAGTTAAATGCCTGGAGAGGGTAGTTTCGTCCAACTATATTCTAAAGAAGTTTCTAATTATAGGAGTTAGCTATTTTTCAACACAATAATTAGTTTAGCTATTTTTCATCTTGCATAGTCTCGTTTCAGCTATTCTTGTAGTTGCCCCATTTTAATAAGTTTGAATTGGTCAATGACATGTGAAAAGTGGCTGCACCTCAACGAAAAAGAAAAAAAAAAGGCAGTGGCTTGTTAGTTTTTGTTTTGGACGAAAATTAAGAGCTGTAGTTGTGTTAGTTTTTACAGAAACTAAAATTAGAAAAAGTGAGCTTTTTTCTTGTGAGTTCTTTTTTTTTTTTTTTGTAAGAGCTTCTTTCTCCATTGAAGATTTTTTTTTAGAGCTTGGTGTGATTGATTCGTGAGCCTTTTCCTTGAGAGAAAAGAGAGAGAAATCATTTTAGTGCATTGTAAACTCTTGTAACCTTCTCCCTGACGATTTAGTGGAACCTGCATCGGTAGCAGAGATCTGGACTTAGCCATCATTGGGTGAACCAATATAAATTCGGTGTCATTTTCTTTCCCTTAATCTTGACTAATATCGTTCTTATTGTTTAGAAGCTTTAGATTGCTTTATCTAATTCTTTTAAACTGTTGGGTTCCAAGTTGTTAATTCCGCTTTAGATTTGGAACCATAAACTGATCTGAGATTTTAGATAAAATATATATTGTCTGAATCTGGTAGAATTTGGATTGATTATATTTGTATCGACCCCTAACAAGTGGTATCAGAGCAATTGGTTGTAGAACGATGTCAGGAGAAGATCATGTGAAGATGCTAATATTTAATGGATCAGACTTTTCTTTTTAGAAGTGTCAAATATTAGATTATTTACATTCCAAGGAATTAGATTTACCAGTGGATGGAAAGCTGGATGATATGGGAGAAGCAGAATGGAAAAAGTTGGACAGAAAGGTGTTGGGGACTGTTCGTTTGACTCTGACAAAGAATGTGCAAAGTAGTGTGGCGAAGGAGACAACCACAACAGGACTTATGAAAGCTCTGTCTAACATGTATGAAAAACCATCGATAAACAATAAGTTGTATTTGGCAACTAAATTCTTTAATTTGAAGATGACCGAAGGTATATCTGTTACTGCTCATTTAAATCAATTTGATTTCCTAATAAATCAATTAGTTGCAGTTGATTTAGAATTCACTGATGAATTGAATGCAATATTGTTGTTGAGATCTTTACCTGATAGTTGAGATACCATGAAGACTGCATTTTCTACTTCATGTGGAAAAGAGAAATTGCAGCTTTCACAGGTTAGAGATTCTGTTATAGCAGAAGAGATTCGCAGAAAGGACTCAAGTGTTGCTTCTTCTTCTGGTTCAGCGCTGAATGTGGACAGGTGAAGGAGTCATAACAGAGGTCATGGAAATCGAGGTAAATCGCAAAACAATAGAAGCAAGTCCAGAAACAACAAATTTGAATGTTGGAACTGTGGTAAGTCTGGACACCTGAAAAGGAACTGCAAGGCCCCAAAGTGAACTGAGGGGAACGAAGACAGTGCAAATGTTGTTGAAGATGAGATACAAGATGATGCTCTGGTTCTTGCAGTGGAAAATGTTCATGAGACATGGTTGATAGATTCAGGTGTGTCATTTCATACTACAGGGAATCGTGACATTCTTGAAAATTATGTTGCAGGAAATCATGGAAAGGTTTATCTTGCAGATGGAGAGCCTTTGGATATCATTGGGATTGGTGACGTAAATTTGAAATTAGCGAATGGTTCAGTTTGGAAAATTCGCAAGGTACGTCACATTCAAAATATGGTGAAAAACTTGATTTCTGTAGGGCAGTTAGATAATGAAGGATGTGAAGTATCCTTTGGCAAAGGAAACTGAAAGGTTACAAAAGGTGCCATGTTAATAGCTCGAGGAAGCAAGTCAGGGACTTTATATGTCAATAGTAATGACAAGAACATGGTGGCTGTTGTAGATAATTCAAGTCAGACTGATTTATGGCACAACAGATTGTGACACATGAGTGAAAAAGGTATGAAAATTTTTCACTCTGCAGGGAAGCTACAGGGACTAAAGGCCGTTGAACACAAGTTGTGTGAGAGTTGTATTTTTGGGAAGCAGAAACATGTCAGTTTCTCAAAAATAGGTCCAACGAGAAAACCAAGAAAGTTGGAGTTAGTTCACACTAACGTGTGGGGGCCTGCTGAAGTTCCTTCCCTTGGTGGTTCCAGATATTATGTGACCTTCATAGATGACTCAAGCAGGAAGGTATGGACTTATTTTCTCAAACATAAATCTGATGTATTTTCTGTTTTCAAAACATGGAAGGCTATGATTGAGAATGAGACAGGTCTAAAAGTCAAAAGCTTGAGGTCAGACAACGGTGGTGAATATGTTGATGGGGAGTTCAAAAGATATTGTGCAGACAATGGGATTGTTATGGTAAAGACTATTCCAGAGACACCGCAGCAGAATGGTGTGGCAAAGAGAATGAACAGAACACTGAACGAGCGTGCCAGGAGCATGAGATTACATGCAGGATTGCCTAAGACGTTATGGGCAGAGGCACTCGGCACAGCAACCTATTTGATCAATAGGAGCCCGACCATATCACTAGACTTGAAGTTGCCTGAAGAAGTCCGGAGCGGTAAACAGGTAAATCTTTATTATCTAAAGATTTTTGGTTGTGTGTCTTACCGTCTCATTGATGCTGCAGACAGGAGTAAACTAGATGCGAAATCCAATAAATGTTATTTAATTGGATATGGCGGTGCTGAGATTGGCTACAGGTTTTGGGAAGGCCAAAACAGTAAAATAGTCAGAAACAAGAATGTGATCTTCAATGAAGAAGTTTTGTATAAAGACAGAACAACAGTTGATTCAGAAAAGTCTGAGTCAGATGAAAGCAATGAAGAGAAGACTCAGTTTGTTAGTCTTCCTGAGGTTGAAACTAGAACCACAAGAATTGAAGATCAGAATACAAATACTCTTGAGGAACCGACAGTGCAATTTGAGGAACCAATTGTGGAACCTAATGAACCGGTCGTGGAACCTGATGAAGTTCAGAGAACGCCACCTACAACAGCTAGAAAGTCTAGCAGGACTATCAGACCACCACAGAGGTATTCCTCTAGTTTAAATTATATATTATTAACTGACAAAGGTGAACCTGAATATTATGATGAAGCGGTCCAACTGAAAGATTCTGTCAAGTGGGAGTTGGCCATGAAGGATGAGATGGATTCTCTTATGACGAATCAGACATGGCAACTGGCTAAGTTACCAAGAGGTAAGAAAGCTTTGCAAAACAAATGGGTTTACAGAATTAAGCAAGAGCCCGATGGTAGCAAAAGATACAAAGCAAGGCTTGTAGTCAAAGGCTTTCAACAGAAGGAAGGTATTGACTTTAATGAAATATTTTTCCCTGTAGTTAAGTTAACTATTATTAGAACTGTATTGTCAATAGTGGTAGAAGAGGACCTGTTCCTAGAACAGATGGATGTAAAAACAACTTTTCTTCATGGTGATTTGGAGGAAGAAATTTAAATGGTACAGCCACAGGGTTTCACAGTACAGGGACAGGAGAAAATGGTTTGCAAACTTCAGAGAAGCTTGTATGGTCTCAAACAGGCTCTAAGACAGTGGTATAAGAAGTTTGATAATTTTATGTGCAACAGTGGATTTCAGAGATGTGAGGCAGATCACTGTTGCTACGTAAGATCTCCTGGTAACTCATACATTATTTTACTGTTATATGTTGATGACATGTTGATAGCAGGTGCAAATAAACAGGAAATTCTAAAGATAAAGGTTGAATTATCTAAAGAATTTGATATGAAAGATTTGGGAGCTGCCAAACAAATCTTAGGAATGAGGATTCAGAGAAAAGATGGAATATTGACATTGTCACAGGAAGAGTATGTGAAAAAGGTGTTAACTAGATTTCACATGGAAGATGCAAAAACTGTGAGTACTTCTTTAGCTTGTCATTTTAGATTATCTAAAGAGCACTCACCCACTACTGAGCAGGAAAGAGATCATATGGCTAAAGTGCCATATGCTTCAGCAATAGGTAGCCTGATGTACGCCATGGTTTGCACAAGACCGGACATTGCACATGCAGTGAGAGTTGTTAGCAGGTATATGAGTAATCCAGGGAAGCATCATTGGGATGCTATGAAGTGGATTTTCAGATATTTGAGAGGGACAACTGATTATGCTCTGCATTTTAAGAAGTCAGATTTTAAATTGCAGGGATATGTTGATGCAGATATGGCAGGTGATATAGATGGCAGAAAAAGTACTACCGACTATGTTTTTACTTTGGGTAATACTGCAATTCGCTGAGTTTCTAGACTGCAGAAGATAGTAGCTTTTTCTACTACAGAGGCTGAGTATGTTGCCCTTACGGAAGCAAGTAAGGAGATGATATGGCTTCAGTCTTTCTTAGAACAACTTGGCTTGAAATTGGGAAAGGGGAATTTGCATTGTGACAGTCAAAGTGCTATTCATTTAGCAAAAAATCCACAGGTGAGGTACCATTTTATCAGATCAGTTTTGGAAGATGAAGCGTTAGTGCTTGAAAAGATTCCAGGAAGTGAGAATCCAGCTGATATGTTAACCAAGACCGTTCCTGTTGGCAAACTGAAGTTGTGTGCAACTTCAGTTGGACTTCTCCATGAGTAGAGAGGAGTCGCTACCGTTTGCAGGGGAGACATGTGGATTGTTTTGTCTCCAAGTGGGAGATTGTTAAAATTATGGAGCCCAAACATTTGAAAGCCCATAGTTTGTTTTGGACCAATTTGGTTTCTAAATGAAACCTAATTTTAATAAGTTTGAATTGGTCAATGACATGTGAAAAGTGGCTCCAACTCAACGAAAAAGAAAAAAAAAAAGGCAGTGGCTTGTTAGTTTTGGTTTTCGACCAAAATCAAGAGCTGTAGTGTTAGTTTTTACAGAAACTAAAATTAGAAAAAGAGAAACTAAAATTAGAAAAAGTGAGCTTTTTTCTTGTGAGTTCTTTTTTTTTTTTTTTTTGTAAGAGCTTCTTTCTCCATTGAAGAGTTTTTTTTAGAGCTTGGTGTGATTGATTTGTGAGCCTTTTCCTTGAGAGAAAAGAGAGAGAAATCATTCTAGAGCATTGTAAACTCTTGTAACCTTCTCCCTGACGATTTAGTGGAACCTGCATCGGTAGCAAAGAACTGGACGTAGCCATCATTGGGTGAACCAGTATAAATTCGGTATCATTATCTTTCCCTTAATCTTGACTAATATCGTTCTTATTGTTTAGAAGCTTTAGATTGCTTTATCTAATTCTTTTAAACTATTGGGTTCCAAATTGTTAATTCCGCTTTAGATTTGGAACCATAAACTGATCTGGAATTTTAGATAAAATATATATTGTTTGAATCGGGTAGAATTTGGATTGATTAGATTTGTATCGACCCCTAACATTGATATGTTGATGTAAATATTGAACTACTAAACGAAACCAAGCAAGCCATCAGAGAGTTATCTTCAATGATATCAAAGGTTACGATAAGTTTTACACCAGTTGTCAAGGCTGGTTTGCTTGATAACATGTGTTCCATGCAAAAGTGAAGGGCAATTAATTGTCAAACCAAATAGGTATCAATTCGTAATTACAACTAATATGCTATATTATTCTGCACCAAAAATTCAAAAAAGTAGGGTGATGCCTTTTAAATGATCAAACCCTTAACCAAAAACTTTTTTTTTTTGGTTCCTTTTCCATTTTTTACTTTCTTTTCCATTTTTTACTTTGAAAACATGAAATCGAAGAATATCCCGACACGTGGCTCAATCACAGATTACCACGTGTCAAAGCATTTTTTTTTTAAAAAAAAACTCTCCTTCCCTTCTCTTTTCTTTTCTATTTTTTTTTTATTTCTTTCAAATTTTCATTTTTTTTAGAATATGTTTTCCCCCTCAATTTAAGATTTGGGGTTTATAGTTTAGGGTTTAAGAGTTTAGGATTAGGAGGTACGGTTTAGAGTTTTCCTTAAATGTTAATAAAACCTAAATACTAAACTCAAAAACCTAAATATTCAACCCTAAATTGAAGGAGAAAACATATTCTGGTAAAACAAAAACATATTCTCTCAAAACAAAAGTAGTTCAAGAAAATTTGAAAGTTAAATATAAAAAATAGAAAAGGGAAGGAAAGCTTAAAAAAGTTTTGTTTTTTTTTTAAAAAAAATGCTTTTGTCACGTGACAACTTATGGTTGGGCTGAGCTGAATTGTAGTCTCCTAGCATCAAAGAATCACATTCCCAAGAAACTAGGCATCAAAGCTCCATTTTATTACCTTATCAAAAAATTCTTATTCAAAAGATAATTCTTAATCTTCTCAATAGTATTCATCGTATCTTCCATACCTTTAATTTTGAGTGCTTACACATTAATTCAGTCCTATAAATATTGTACTACTAAACAAAGCAAATTAAACCCTCACAAAGTTATTTTCATACTATATCAAAGGTTAGGATGACTTTCAATGTGGGATTTGACGTGAATCTTGGTTTGTTCGAGCGCGCCCCTGCTCGTGGCGATTATGATGGCAAATGGATAGTAATAACAGATCTTGAGGAGGATTCTTTGCAAGATGTTGCAAAGTTTGCGGTGGAAGAGTACAACCATCAACAAGGGGAAAGTTTCGAATACAGGTGGACATATGAGGCTTGGTATATGGGTTTGGATGCGAGGAGAAGGAAGTGCCGTCTTAATCTTCAAGTGCAACACGAGTCTGGACGTGTGGGCAACTGTGAGGCTATTGTGCTTGAAAAGAAAACTCAATATGCCAGAAATTTTACACTTGAATCATTCAGGTTATTGTAAAGAAGTGTGATCAAACTTCCTCCTTCTTGACTCTGTCATATCTATGCCACTTATGTTGTAATATGTTTGAAGATCTAAATATAATATATAATCGAATAGTAATAAAATAAAGGTATAACGTTTCCTGTTTCCTGTCTTCTGTTTATGTTGTAATATGTCTTTTGTTTCTTGTTTGATAATCATTTCGGTTTCTTGTTTCTAAATTTAAAAAAAACGTATTTGTTATGACAAAATTCGAACAATAAAGAATAAAAGCGTGAATCGATACAAAGTTTACGTTGGTTCACTAACATTGTGTTAGCTACGTCCACGAGCAGAAATAAAAGTGTAGTTTGTATTACGAATATGAGAGAGATTACAAAATATAGACTATGGTGTTGGGTTTTATGTCCTAAAACTCGTGGTTTGTAAACTGAATGTATATTCTATTTTGCAATAAAGTTGTTATTGAATAAAGTCAATTGTGTTTACTTTTAACCTAACTCCAATAAACAAACAACCCATGGCTATAAGTTGTATACTTGAACTTCATGTTTGACATAATTGTGGATCAAGTTCAAGTAATAGCCAAAACGGTCTATAATATAGGGATAAAGCTGGGTACCTTATCCTAGGGATACTATTGGACGCGGCCCGCTTTGCATAGTACAAACGATGTGATCCGAAATCGTTCATGTGGAGACATGCGAGTGGGGGCGTCCTATGCAATGAGTTTGCATAAGACTGAACCGCGAAATAAAGTCACTCTTTCTTTACAACTTCGTTTACTGTAAAGACCGACTTTTTCATATGATGACCTAGGTAACTCGATCTGAATCCTGAGCACGCTATGAACTCCTGTTTATTCGGGCTTATCCTTTGACTTGTATGGGTGAGAGTGGCCCGAGATCGCCGACTCAATAAGCCTACCATCTTGGAGATAAGACCGGGTAGGTAGCTGGAAATATAGTCCTGCGAGATGGAATTCACTCCTACCCGCCTTTAGGGATTAGTAGAGAGGTTGTTCCCTTAAGTGCTGACTCCGGGTCTTGAACTAGAGATCCCACCAATTGGTTTGGTGGTTGGATCACAAATCAATAGTTCATTAGAAGATCAGTGGGACTTAAGAACAAGATGTAATTACGGGGGTAAAACGGTTATTTTGACCCAGCTGTAATTACGAACGACCTGTGAAGGATCGACTTACTGATGATGGTTATATCAAGAGGACATAAATATATCTACGGTGAGGAGAGTGCAACCCTTGGACTTTAGTGGAGTCTCCGGGGGTTAACGAATGTTGGTTAGCTTGGCTAAAGAGTTTGACCGGTTAATCTCGTATCGTTGGAGCTCATGATCTGTAGGTCCTTTAGGTTCTCCTGGCTAGCTCGGATTAAGCCGTGTAACAATATGAGAGAAAAAGAATTTGAATTTATTCAAATTCGTTTTTTGGAAGAATGGTGGACATATTTAAATATGATTTAAATATGAGATCGGTCTAAAACATGAATAGGGATTCATGTGTGATGATTCAGTTTAAGAAACCGGGATTAGTCTTATTATTTAATTAATATTTGATATTGAATTAAATAATAATTTTAATTAATTAAAAAGTTTAATTAATTAAAATTTATTTTGTTTATTAAAATTAATTATGAATTAATTTTAAAATGACAAAATATTACAAGTGGGATTATCCAAGTCAAGTGGATTTATCCAAGTTGAGTGGGTTTATCCAAGTTGTGAAGTGAATTGTGAATCACCAACCACATGCATAAACTCATCAATTTTGGAACACTTGTGTGAAGACTAACTCATCCAATTTGCGGTGTCGTGCTAAGCAAATAGTTTGTTGCATTTGAATTCCCTATAAATTGGATGAAGTTCAAATGGTTTGAGGTTGATGAATTTTCAAAGAATTTGGATATTTGGATGAGCATGAAGAGTTCATGTTACTTGAGAAATTAGAAAGCTAAGTGTTAGATATTTCTCACAAAATTCTCATCACTTTCATCTTCCCATCTTCTTCTTCCAAACTTTTTCTTTCATAAAGGAGTCCCACTACTCCGTTGCTCGGCCCGAGGATAGCGGGACTACCGGAGGTGGTTCTCAAGGAGTTCGAGGGAAGCTTTGAAGGGTTCGTGAGGAGATTCGAGCATCGGAATAGAAGTTTTTAGAACTACAAGAGGTAAGTGTTCTAATTTCTTTTATTTCTAGTTTTGAGCATGTTTCTAGTTTAGCTAAATTGATGAAATTAGAGTGTCAATGATCCGACTCGCTTCCGCTGCGCTACATGCGCTCCATCATAGGGGTGACATAAGTCAATAAAAGGTTTATATATGACACCCGACCTAATACATAATGAGCCAAATGAGCCAAAGCCCAATACAAATGTAAAACCCAAATCAAATTACGAGAAACTATAAAAGTAGTTTTCCTTTATCCTGTTTTTGTATGTTTCTTATAATACTACGATCCTTTTATGTATCTAACTTGGGCATGAGTTGTAGTACGAGTGTGGTGATGCGAGATCGTGTGAGTCAGATCCTTCAGGTGGGCCAGATTCATTTCCACCAACTATGCCTGAGGCTCCCCTCCTTCATGCCCCGTAATCGATCTGGTACGTTTCTCTATTTAAAAGAGCGCGTGTTGCGCCAACTCCAGGGATGGAAGGGGAAATTATTTTCTGTCGGTGGTAGGGAGGTTCTTTTGAAGGCAGTTATCCAGGCTATCCCCTATTATACCATGAACTGTTTTAGGCTCCCTAAGGGGCTTCTGCAGGACATTAATCGTCTCATGGCTCGGTTCTGATGGAATGGGTCTGATGAGGACCAAAGGTTGCATTGGGTGAGTTGGAAGAGTTTATGTCGATCGAAGTGCTTGGGATGACTGGGTTTCAAAGACCTCGAGCTTTTTAATCAATCTCTTCTAGCGAAACAGTGTTGGCGGCTGGTACATTACCCGACATCTTTTTTAACGCGAGCCTTAAAAGGTCGATACGATCCGGATTCTGATCTGTTTACCGCCCAACTGGGGTCGTCATCGTCCTTTATCTGGGGGAGTCTGTTATGGGGAAGGGAGTTTCTGGAGTTGGGAGTCCGTTGGCGTATTGGCAGTGGGGAAAATGTGAGGGTCTATGAGCACAATTGGGTACCAGGACCTTCCATTTTACGTATTACTTCACCAGTTTCTTTGCCCCCTCAGGCAAAGGTGTGTGATTTGTTTACCGCTTCTGGGGTCTGGGATGAGGCCAAACTATGACATCATTTCAGTCCAGAGGAGGTCCGTGCGATTTTGACGATTCTGATTGACGGACGACATACAGGGGACCAAGCTATATGGAAATGTGAGGAGTATGGAGTGTTTACAGTGAAGAGTGGTTACCGTTTAGTGCAGTCGTAGGTACTTCAGCAGGAACCCTCTACATCTTTTGTTAAAGCGGTGACAAGGTGAAGGAAAGGGATGTGGAAGATGGGTATTCCCAGTAAGGTCCATATTTTCCTTTGGCGCCTCTGCCTTGATAGACTTACCACTCTGGACAACCTGGGTCCTCGTGGGATCGATACGGTCAATGTCTGAGCTCTATGTGAGAAGAGGGGGAAGTCTAGCCATCATGTGTTCTGGCATTGCAAGTTCATGCGTGGGGTGTTGGCGGCTGTTGCATGCTCAGTGTGTAAGTAAAGTTAAATGCGAAGAGCACTCAGATCATGCAAGTATACATGGTCTGCAGCAAGTGATAAGTATAATTTAATTCGTTTTCCCACAGAGATTAAGTGTAGTGACTAGCGATTTGGTGTGTTAGATTAGATAAGGTCACTTAAATTGAATAGATTTTGGGTTGAGGGACGAAAGTATAAAAGATGCAAGAAGAACGTAAACATAAATGCAAAGCAAGCAAAAAGGTAAAATTATAATGTGGAAAAGTAGGATTGCGGATCTCGCAATTTTTTCGCAATGATTTCGCAATGGATAAAAAGCTACTGAAAAGAAGACTAAGGCAAAGGCATAAATGGTTATTGCGGTTTTCGCAATAATCTCGCAATAAATTCGCAACGATTTAAAAATTAAAGTAAGATCGCAAGGTCAGCTTAAGAGTCCTCTATAGGCATTTAACTATGTTCATTCAGCAGTAAATTAACATCTCATGCATCGTTTTAACTAGGTCTCATGCATCTTTCGATTACATGCATTAGATCTTTAGTTTACTCATATCCAAGTAAGACCTAAAAACCTATTTATACACACATGCTAACAAACGTGCTAGGAGAATGCCTATTCCTAGGCCACTCTCTGGTTACCATGAAAGGCTAACATGAATGGATGACTCTGAATTCTTACTCCTTCTGGAGGTTAGGAATTCTTTAGACAAAATGGATGGCCAGTCGAAATTGCCCATGGGATGAAGATCACATACATTCAATGCATTCATGCTACTTTACATGCTGAATTTACATACTTTTATCCTATAGATTCATCTTTAGCAAACCTTTATTGAATTAGTTACTCATGGTGTTCGAAGAACTAAAGGAAATGAATTGATTGAACATGAAATGGAGAACTCAACAAACCTAATTGATTGAAATATAATTAAATGAAGAACTCAACAAAATAACTTGACTAAGGGATGACAGAATGAAGAACTCAGCAAACCAATTGATTATTCTAAGAAGGTACATACAAAACACTTCGTAAAGAAAACGTGCAACAATTCGAAAGCAATGAATAACATAGAAGGTAGTGAATGATCCAGTACAAAATATCAAATAAACAGCAGGTAGTTTAGAAAACAGTAAGGTGCGTGAGGTTCTCTCAATTCGTGAATCGCCTCGGATGAAGGGGAAGGTTAACTTGTTCTTGGGGATAATTTCAATCAGAAGAGAAGAAGGATCTTCTCTTCTTCCTCTCGAATTATCGACGCCAAGGGCTTGTTTCTTCGATCCAACAAACGGGGGAAGATTTTTGTCTGCAGGTTTCTTCACGATCGGGATCTCCTTGCACTCTGATTGATTGCTTTTCCCATCGCCATTCAACTCTTTTTATAGCCTCTACAGGTACCTTCAGCCGCGGATCTCCATCCATTCTGGAGTAACAGCCTCCCACGTGGCAGCAGTAGAAAGGTTAGGCGGCTGAACAATCGCAACAATGACGACTGACGGCTGGAAGAATGCAGCAAAAAAGACTGGCGTTGCGGTTTCCTTGCGAGGGCCGCAATGCTCTGTTTTGGCTGATTCCATTGCGAGTCTGCAATATTTCCGCAATGCACCTACAATGTACAATTTAGCTCTATTTTCACCATTTTGCATTCTTTTTCGTTCCTTTTTCAAATAAGCCTTAAATTAGCATCATTTCTCAAATTCTCACTTTTAAGCACACATTAAGCTAACTTCTAACAAAAACACTCAAGAACTTCCATGATTTTTAGGTTTTTAAGGCCCTAAATAATGCACTTTTGGAGAGGTAACACACCCCCAAACTTTAGTTATTGCTAGTCCTCGAGAAATATAAAGCTTACTTTCTCTCTAATTAGCTGCTAACTCTTGTCTTTTAAGCTCTACCTACCTGATTTGCTGACTCCCCTAGGCTTACTGTCAAAGGCATTGCTGTCCTGTGACACTCTCCAAGGCTTAACTTCATATTTTGTCTATTCTGATTTCCCTTGCCTTAAAAACCTTATGTTTTTACTAACTTCCTATCTTTTGGTTTATCTGCCTATATCATTGAGCACATTGTGCAGTCATCTCTAAGCTTTCAAAATCTCCCTAGTTTTAACTTAGACTCAGTACATGCTTCTAATGTTTTTATCTTTGAATTACCTAGGAATCTTTAGAGTCATGTCAGGCTTAGAACACACAAGTATCAGAGTTCAGTATCCATAGAACAAACTAAGCCCTGGCACCACTATGTTGGATAGACACTCATCTCCCTCGACAAGCCTTCTAGCTACATCCCTGTGCTTAGCTAACTTAGGATCAGAGTTCATTACATAGGACATCTAAGCACCTAGGCTGCAGCTTTCTGGTACACATTCTTCTTTTTATTTTCCTTCTCTCCTTTTTCTTTTGGCAAGATCTTCTCTTTGGATTGCCTTTTGATGCAGTGCCACTTGTGGGTTACACAAATGGCCCTGATTACTCAACATCCCTAGACGAAGACAATGCCCTTTTTCTTTTCCTTTGCTGTATTTTTTTTTTTTTTTTATTTTTTTTTTTTTTTAACAGAACCATGTAATTTTTGTCAAGGGAGAAAGGAGTGCTCCTAGGACTAGAGGCTGCCTCCCCCAAACTTAAACTTCTCATTGTCCCCAATGAGAGTCTGAGGTGGCACACCCCCAAACTTATCTTAGAAGCATCTAGTCTAAATAGAAACCAGACAGAATGTAAAACTCCTAGGGATAGAATGGCCCTCACAGGTTAGATAACTCATCAGCAGAAATTTACTAAAATCAAAATGTTTAAGGTCTAACAGGGGCACATGCTCAGCATTTTATGAAGCTAATTAAACCTATCAAGAGTGTACTCGACACTCATCGAGCATGCTCGATAGACAGACTACCTATGGACATCAGTAACGCAGTCAAATAGGGAGAATTAAAGACAGGCAGACAAGCAGAAAGTCATATAACCGCATGCTAAAAAGAACAAAACATTGCGTTGTCCACAAAGAAATCGCAATGATACTAACAGAGCAGATTTAACCGTGATCAAAGCTCCTAACATGCAATATTCCATTTGTGAACAACTACAGGCAACATGAAAAACTAACTAAGCTAGCTAATCATACAAAACTAAACTAAACTAAGCTACTCTAACTCAAGCTAAACAAAACATAACAACCATTGATATTGGGGGGGGGGGGGGGGGGGGGAGGGGGGTAACTGGTTACATAAAAGCAGGTTTTTGAGAGGGATAAGAAATACTCCATCGAATGCCGTCAGTCTTTGGCATTCATTCATTCATCCTTGTCCTCTTCATCACTCCTCTCGCTCGGAGGCATCCAGGGGCTTATCAATCCAGCAGGGAAGGTAGGGAACTGGCAACCCAAGTGCTCAGCCAACTCCTGGTCTCTCGCTTGTGAGTACTCAGCCCATTGGGCTAATTTCCTTTGTAAGTCCATCAAGCAGGCCATGAACATTGATTGTGCAGCCGCAAGTCTATTCAGCTCGAACTCCATATTGCCTCTACTTCTCATCCTCATGTTGCTGGGCAGTGATGGAGCGACATGCGCAGCGGAAAGCGATTTCGGACCGATGATACTCTAATTTCATCAATTTAACAAATAGAAAACATGCTCAAAAGACGGAAATAAGAAATTAGAAATACATACCCTTGTAGTTCCAATTTCTTCAAGTCCGCCGCACGTTCCTCGTCACGAACTCTTCCGGCCTCTTCTCACGTACGCCCCGAGGACCACCCCAGGTAGTCCCGCTATCCTCGGCGCCGCGCAACGGAGTTGTGGGACTCCGAAAAGAAGAGAAAAGAAAAGTAAAAGAAGGAGAAGAAGAAGAAAGAAAGAGGCAGAGGGGAAAGAGGATACAAAGTAACCAAAAAATTCAACAATTGATTTTTTTTTTTTAAACTTTCGTATCACCTTTCTCAAATTGAAAGTCCTTTCCATTTCAAAAAAACCCTTTTCATTTATCCTCAGCCCCTCTTTTTTATGGCCAACCTCACATATAAATTTATATATATATATATATATAAAACAACATGTGTCTTGCTGTATGCAAGACACATTTTTATATATATATATATATATATATTTAATTATTATTATTATTAAAAATAATAATAATAATTTTATTTATTAAACCTTTTAATAAATAAAAAATTTATATATTTATTAATTAAACTTTTTAATTAATAAATATTATTTAATTCAATATCAAATATTAATTAAATAATATAACTAAACCCGGTTTTTCTGAAAAACCGACTTTTTTCACCTGAATTCTATTCATGTTTTAGGTCATTCGAATATTTTTATTAATTTTGAGATGACTTATTACAAATCAATGTTAAGAAGCCGATTGCAAATTGAATTTAGGGTTTTAGTGTTTTTTTTTCACAATTTTCATTTTCCCTTTTTTTCATTTGTTTTTTTTTTCATTTCCCCTCTTTTTATGTTGTGTGTTAAGTAAATGGTTAATTACATATGTGATGTATTCGTCTTCTTAAGAGTATTTAATTCTTGTTGCTTCTATCCACCTGGTCACCCGATAAGAAGTACTAGCATGTTCTAATACTGAGAGGGTTAGGTTGTGTTGAAATACTTAAGGGGAGCAAGAAGGTAGTAACCGCATGGAGGTGGCTAGAGATAAGGTTATACCGCTTGCAAGTAGTTAGAGGGTCGAGCCCCATCCGACGATAGGTTGATAATGCAGACATGTGAATCACCTACCACAGGCGCATTATTTCGAGAGAGTGAAGTGTGTGGTCACCCTCACTTAGTTTACAGAAAGCATAAAAGTAATTATACCTTAGTTAACGAATATGAAAGGCCTCAAGTTAGGAGGGAGAAAAGTGTCAAGCCTAGTAACCCACATCACTATATACCCTTATTTACGCATAGTATAATTTTACTTTACGCATGCAACCAAACCAATCTAATCAAACTTATCATTGGATACAAAATTATTCTAGATGCTATTCTAAAGAGATCTTGAGATTTTAATATAGTGCAAACAATTTCCCTGTGTTCGATCTCGAAATACTTATTCCATTTTATTACTTGTCAAGTTTGAGTGTATACATGTGCTTAAACTTGGGTGTCCATTCAATTGTTATACTCGTAGTGTTGTGTATGCATGCTTAACGCACATCCTTACCTAAATCTATAAGCTTAAGTTTAGCATGCTCAACAACCAACTAAAGAGCGACTCAAAGACGAACCCTCATAAAGGTCAACCAAGTATATGAGAGGTTGTCCCCATTAGGGTGGACCAAGTCTCAAGGACCAATCGTTATAAGGGTCCGCAAGTTAAAAACAAGTTTGATCCCCATGATGGTCGACCGGTCTTAATGACATCAATCCTCAAGGAGGCCCACCTCGACGGGAGTCGGCCAAACCTCAAGGATGTGTATGGTTACATGTGTGGTGGTTAGTCTAAATACTGTGAGATGCTCCCGCAAGAGAAAATCAATTGACGCGGTAGAAAGTAAAAAAAAAACATAGAATCTTGTTACCTGACGCGCTAGCGCAAACATGCACCAATGTGCCAACAACTTATATAACAAGTATTCTAAGATTGAATCCACAGATAAATTTTGCAAAAGATCGAATCCACAGATAAATTTTGCAAAAGACAATTATAGCATGCATGCGATACAACAAGGTAACGGTAACTGGTGAAAATAATGGTTGGTTGGTTGTTTGTGATATTTCATGCGATAAGTAAAATATGTGGTAGGAAAACAATAAAGAAAAGTGTCCAAGGCATTGACTATCAGGACACTTTAATCCTGCGCCAGGTTACTGTTCGTGGTGTAAACTCCCCTTCTACTTCTAGCTATATCTAAACCAGAAAAGTCAATCAGATACTTCCCTATGTTGCGGTAACATATGTAGATCACGTGCAGTCGGATTCAATCTTGTTTCATCTAGCATCAACACTCCTCCTTTCTCTATTGCATATGAGCGTTTGTAAGAAGTGCTTACAACATATATATCTTACAACCCATCCTCACACTTCCTCAAGGTTTTCCACACATAGAGCTCTTTTTAGAGATCTAGAATGCTACTTTTTATCAGTTTGCGACTTTGACAAAAGCAATTTAAATAAAGGATTCATGAAACAAGATATGCAAGGAAGTTTCGAGTTCATTCACACCAGAACAAAAACTACAACATTAAAAGCCTTAAGTCATGCCTCGAAGAATAGAGCTAGCTACAAAATTCTTGGAATTGAAAACAAAAGCTTATAAATGTTCATGGAAGTAAAAGAAATAGTAAATCAAAGTGATAACAAAAGCCGTTGCTAGTGCACGGGTCTGAAGCTTTTCCTTGGCTCTCCAATGGTGGGCTGCCACTTCAACCTTGAATTTTGAGCCTTTTCAATGAAGGAAGAGAGTAATTCCCAAACCATGAAACCCCAAACAATTAGACTTAACCTAAAGATGGGCAAAGGGTATTTAAATAGAGAGTTCCAACCAATCAAAATGCTTCAGACGCTCCAAACAAGGTTGCTTTATGGAAGATGCACCAAAAAAAAACTTTTGGCATAAGCTGCAAGTACTTTTGCTTGTTTGCTTTATGGAAGATGCACCAAAAAACTTTTGGCATAAGCTGCAAGTACTTTTGGCAAGGTTGCAGATGCATTTATAAATAAGTGTTGCAATTAGCCCTTGTGTTCAATTTAACTGACTCACACATGTGTAGGGAAATGGAAATTTTTTCACACGACAAAAATAAACTAACTTTCGCAAAAATATATTTTGAACAATTCTTCTTCTCCCCTCTCCCGACACCGCCCAGCTCCCTCCAACCAGTCACAGCAGCAATTGGAGGAGATTAAATTAAAATATTTAATCATGTTTGAATTAAATTTAAATCATTTTTTTTTTTCTAATTAAGTTGATTATATGAAGGGATATTTGGCCAGATGGCCTTAAATTAAGGCTCATTCGAGAGATTGACGCGCCATTTTTAAAAATTAATCAAAACGACATTTTGCTGACATCACTCTCGCTGGAATTTCTCTCGCTCTCGTTCACGTTCACGAGAATGGGAAATTTTTAGTTATAAAATGGAGCCCGCAAAAGAACGAGAGCGAGAGCGAGAGAAATTTCAGCGAGAATGATGTCAGCAATAGGTCATTTTATCTAATTTTTAAAATGGCGCGTCAATCTCTGGAATGAGCCTTAATTCAAGGGTATCTAGCTAAATATTCCAATATTTTAGTCCTAGTCTAACACACACCTACATCATGCAATTGTATGAGAAGTTTTAAAGTCCTTGTCCACATACAAAGTTTTACATTGCTAAAGTTGTGTATTTAGTTTTTTTTTTTTGGACAACATGTTGGGGTGGGGGGAATCAATCCTGTGACCTCCATAGTCAGTATATCATACATTATGCCAATTGAGCTATACTCATGTTGACTGTATTTAAGTTTAATTGGTTCATACAACTCTTAAATTGCTTACAAATGTGATAAAGTTAACTTTTACCGGGAGAGTTAAATATGCAAAAGCTAAGTGACATCTATTTGACGTTTTTTTGTTTATCGTGAAACTCGATCTTCAATTTTCATTAAAAATTGAACTAATTTTAACAGTATTTAGGAAAATATCAATAGAAATCTAAGAACTTGATCAATGAACGTAGAGAGATGATTACTTAGGACTCGTTTGACAACGTTCCCATTTTTTGTTCTCTATTTCTTCTTTCTTGGTTTTGGTTTTTTTGGAACTAAAAACAGGAACATGATTGATAACTACTCATGTTCATGTTTCTTGAAAAAAAGAAACAAAAACAAAAACATCTTGTTATATATACGATGCTCTTCTGTTCTTATTCTCATTTTATAACAAATAACTATTTCTTTTTTCTTATTTCTTTTTGTTTTTTTCTCTATGTTTTTCCCTTTTTATACTTTAAATAGAATTTAGTATGCATAATATAAAAATTTTATAACATGCATTAAAACATATAAAAAACAATTATCCAAAGTTTACTTAATCTAATACAAATAAGTCTCGATGCAAAATTAAAAACAACGATAAAATGTATCTATCTTTTAAATGCATGTTGTCCAAATTTGATCTACAATGTCATCTCTCTCACTTGAGTCATTCACTTTAATTATATGATGTCGACTCAAATCCATCTTAATTATATTGTTCTGTAAATGTTGTGGTTGAAAAATATAAAACGAGGCTAATACAAATTTAGTGAACAATTTTTTTGTTTTTACAACAATCAAAACTATATGTAACGACCTAGAATTTTAGACTAAACACGAGGACATTACTAATCTAATATGTAGCTTTCATTCGAAACCAACTACAATGCCCTGAAAGTTTCGGCAGCATAATGTCGTAACCGCATCAACTACCCATTTATCTAACACATGAAAAGGCTATAAATTTTTGTAGGTGATGAGTACTTACCAGTACGTATTATGTACTGACCCCCACGAATTATTCAATTTTTGTAGGTGATGAGTACTACTACGAGCTTGGTGATGCTAAAGAGGAGACATGAGGAAAAAAAACCATTAGCTAGTTGTAAATTGTATGTTTAGTTGAGCTTAGTTTGACTACTTTCTTTGATTAATCATTCTTTATTCTTTCATTGTTTGGATCTAGCCTAGCTGACAAGTGGATTCTTTTACTCTTTTAGGACAAACTTTGTTTCTCGTTTGAAGTTTAGTAGTTGGTTGGTTCTGACTTTGAACGCTCGTAATAGACTTTGAGTTGTCTTTTAGGACTTCGAGTTGAAGGGTTTTATATTTATTTTTCTAACTAAGAGCGTTGTTGGACTAGATGGTATCGTTCTTTAATTGAAGTGTGAAAATTTATAGCCTTTTCATGTGTTAGATAAATGGGTAGTTGATGCGGTTACGACATTATGCTGCCGAAACTTTCAGGGCATTGTAGTTGGTTTCGAATGAAAGCTACATATTAGATTAGTAATGTCCTCGTGTTTAGTCTAAAATTCTAGGTCGTTACATATAGTTTTGATTGTTGTAAAAAAAAAAAAAAATTGTTCACTAAATTTGTATTAGCCTCGTTTTATATTTTTCAACCACGACATTTACAGAGCAATATAATTAAGATGGATTTGAGTCGACATCATATAATTAAAGTGAATGACTCAAGTGAGAGAGATGACATTGTAGATCAAATTTGGACAACATGTATTTAAAAGATAGATACATTTTATCGTTGTTTTTAATTTTGCATCGAGACTTATTTGTATTAGATTAAGTAAACTTTGGATAATTGTTTTTTATATGTTTTAATGCATGTTATAAAATTTTTATATTATGCATACTAAATTCTATTTAAAGTATAAAAAGGGAAAAACATAGAGAAAAAAAGAAAAAGAAAAAGAAATAAGAAAAAAGAAATAGTTATTTGTTATAAAATGAGAATAAGAACAACATTGTATATATAACAAGATGTTTTTGTTTTTGTTTCTTTTTTTCAATTAAGAAACATGAAACATGAGTAGTTATCAATCATGTTCCTGTTTTTAGTTCCAAAAAAACCAAAACCAGAAAGAAGAAATAGAGAACAAAAAATGGAAACGTTGTCAAACGAGCCTTAAGTAATCATCTCTCTACGTTCATTGATCAAGTTCTTAGATTTCTATTGATATTTTCCTAAATACTGTTAGAATTAGTTCAATTTTTAATGAAAATTGAAGATCGAGTTTCACGATAAACAAAAAAACGTCAAATAGATGTCACTTAGCTTTTGCATATTTAACTCTCCCGGTAAAAGTTAACTTTATCACATTTGTAAGCAATTTAAGAGTTGTATGAACCAATTAAACTTAAATACAGTCAACATGAGTATAGCTCAATTGGCATAATGTATGATATACTCACTATGGAGGTCACAGGTTTGATTCCCCCCACTCCAACATGTTGTCCAAAAAAAAAAAAAAAAACTAAATACACAACTTTAGCAATGTAAAACTTTGTATGTGGACAAGGACTTTAAAACTTCTCATACAATTGCATGATTTAGGTGTGTGTTAGACTAGGACTAAAATATTGGAATATTTAGCTAGATACCCTTGAATTAAGGTTCATTCGAGAGATTGACACGCCATTTTAAAAATTAGATAAAATGACCTATTGCTGACATCAGCGGAATTTCTCTCGCTCTCGCTCTCGTTCTTTTGCGGGCTCCATTTTATAACTAAAAATTTCCCATTCTAGTGAACGTGAACGAGAGCGAGAGAAATTTCAGCGAGAGTGATGTCAGCAAAATGTCATTTTGATTAATTTTTAAAATGGCGCTTAATCTCTGGAATGGGCCTTAATTTAAGGCCATCTGGCCAAATATCCCTTCATATAATCAACTTAATTAGAAAAAAAAAGTATTTAAATTTAATTCAAACATGATTAAATATTTTAATTTAATCTCCTCCAATTGCTGCTGTGACTGGTTGGAGGGAGCTGGGCGGTGCCGGGAGAGGGGAGAAGAAGAATTGTTCAAAATATATTTTTGCGAAAGTTAGTTTATTTTTGTCGTGTGAAAAAATTTCCATTTCCCTACACATGTGTGAGTCAGTTAAATTGAACACAAGGGCTAATTGCAACACTTATTCATAAATGCATCTGCAACCTTGCCAAAAGTACTTGCAGCTTATGCCAAAAGTTTTTTGGTGCATCTTCCATAAAGCAAACAAGCAAAAGTACTTGCAGCTTATGCCAAAAGTTTTTTTTTAGTGCATCTTCCATAAAGCAACCTTGTTTGGAGCGTCTGAAGCATTTTGATTGGTTGGAACTCTATTTAAATACCCTTTGCCCATCTTTAGGTTAAGTCTAATTGTTTGGGGTTTCATGGTTTGGGGATTACTCTCTTCCTTCATTGAAAAGGCTCAAAATTCAAGGTTGAAGTGGCAGCCCACCATTGGAGAGCCAAGGAAAAGCTTCAGACCCCGTGCACTAGCAATAGTTCTTCACTTAAAATTTTCATTTACTTGCTTTATTTACGGCTTTTGTTATCACTTTGATTTACTATTTCTTTTACTTCCATGAACATTTACAAGCTTTTGTTTTCAATTCCAAGAATTTTGTAGCTAGCTCTATTCTTCGAGGCATGACTTAAGGCTTTTAATGTTGTAGTTTTTGTTCTGGCGTGAATGAACTCGAAACTTCCTTGCATATCTTGTTTCATGAATCCTTTATTTAAATTGCTTTTGTCAAAGTCGCAAACTGATAAAAAGTAGCATTCTAGATCTCTAAAAAGAGCTCGAAGTGTGGAAAACCTTGAGGAAGTGTGAGGATGGGTTGTAAGATATATATGTTGTAAGCACCTCTTATAAACGCTCATATGCAATAGAGAAAGGAGGAGTGTTGATGCTAGATGAAACAAGATTGAATCCTACTTCACGTGATCTACATATGTTACCGCAACATAGGGAAGTATCTGATTGACTTTTCTGGTTTAGATATAGCTAGAAGTAGAAGGGGAGTTTACACCACGAACAGTAACCTGGCGCAGGATTAAAGTGTCCTGATAGTCAATGCCTTGGAGACTTTTCTTTATTGTTTTCCTACCACATATTTTACTTATCGCATGAAATATCACAAACAACCAACCAACCATTATTTTCACCAGTTACCGTTACCTTGTTGTATCACATGCATGCTATAATTGTCTTTTGCAAAATTTATCTGTGGATTCGATCTTTTGCAAAATTTATCTGTGGATTCGATCTTAGAATACTTGTTATATAAGTTGTTGGCACATTGGTGTATGTTTGCGCTAGCGCGTCAGGTAACAAGATTCTATGTTTTTTTACTTTCTACCGCGTCAATTGATTTTCTCTTGCGGGAGCATCTCACAGTATCTAGACTAACCACCACACATGTAACCATACACATCCTTGAGATTTGGCCGACTCCCGTCGAGGTGGGCCTCCTTGAGGCTTGATGTTATTAAGACCGGTCGACCATCATGGCTCTTTAGTTGGTTGTTGAGCATGCTAAACTTAAGCTTATAGATTTAGGTAAGGATGTGCGTTAAGCATGCATACACAGCACTACGAGTATAACAATTGAATGGACACCCAAGTTTAAGCACATGGTATACACTCAAACTTGACAAGTAATAAAATGGAATAAGTATTTCGAGATCGAACACAGGGAAATTTTTTGCACTATATTAAAATCTCAAGATCTCTTTAGAATAACATCTAGAATAATTTTGTATCCAATGATAAGTTTGATTAGATTGGTTTGGTTGCATGCGTAAAGCAAAATTATACTATGCGTAAATAAGGGTATATAGTGATGTGGGTTACTAGGCTTGACATTTTTCTCCCTCCTAACTTGAGGCCTTTCATATTCGTTAACTAAGGTATAATTACTTTTACGCTTTCTGTAAACTAAGTGAGGGTGACCACACACTTTACTCTCTCGAAATAATGCGCCTGTGGTAGGCGATTCACATGTCTGCCTTATCAACCTATCGTAGGATGGGGCTCGACCCTCTAACTACTTTCAAGCGGTATAACCTTATCTCTAGCCACCTCCATGCAGTTACTACCTTCTTGCTCCCCTTAAGTATTTCGACACAACCTAATCCTCTCAGTATTAGAACATGTTAGTACTTCTTATCGGGTGACCAGGTGGATAGAAGCAACAAGAATTAAATACTCTTAAGAAGACGAATACATCACATATGTAATTAACCATTTACTTAACACACAACATAAAAAGAGGGAAAATGAAAAAAACAAAAAAAAACACTAAAACCCTAAATTCAATTTGCAATCGGCTTCTTAACATTGATTTGTAATAAGTCATCTCAAAATTAATAATTAGTTATATATATATATATATATATATATATTATAAAAATAAAAAATCCCTAGCAATCCTCTCTTCCCTGCAAATTGACTGAGGTTCTGAGCTCCCTCTGAACTCCATCTCCGCTCGCCCGCGCCTTCGCCTCTACCCACGCCTTATAGGTATTCTAATGCCCATTGTACCATATAATTGTTATTTTTGTAAACTACTTCGATATAATTGCTAGTTATGTAAAAAGTTCAAGAAATCTTCACAACTAGATCTCGACCGAAAATAACATCTTATATTAAACAAAGATCTACAAGAGTCTATACCATTTGTAAAAAGAAAAAAAATCAACCATGACTAAAAACAAACAACAATTTTTTTCTTCAGATTTTCGAAACTTAATGACAGTTTTGTAATGTCGTTAATCGATGACAGTTTTTCAAAGTCTTAAATCGTTTACAATTATTAACTATCATTAATTTATTTTTGTTTTTGTGCTTATACGTTTTTTATTTATAAAATAAATTTATAATTAAATTAAAATAAAAAATGAAAATGGCTAAAAAAAGAGAATTAATTAAAAAAAATGATATAAAGAACTTCAGTGGAAAAAAAAGGAAAAATGAAAACGAGGAGGGAAGTTAAAATTTGAAAAGCCCTAATTAACTCACCCTTAACAAAATTGTTCTCGAAAAAAAGAGGAATTGCAAACAAAATTGTTCTCCAAAAAAAGAGGAATTGCAAAATCTGACCCCAAATCGAAAAAGTTTGTCAAAATTAACCTCAAATTGAAATTTTATCCTTCTGGCGGTACGGTTCATTTCTGACCAATTGTGAAATTCCTATTTTACCCCTCGCCTAAAAAAAATGCCCTACCCTCCATTTTTCTCTCTGCTGCATTCTCTCCTCCATTTTTCTCCGTTTTTCTCTCTATTGCACTTTCTCCTCCATTTTTCTATCTGCTGCACTTTTTCCTCCATTTTTCTCTGTTGCACTCTCTCCTCCATTTTTCTCTCTGTTGCACTCTCTCCTTCCTCTCGCCTTCTCAAATTCGTCTATACGCAGAAAAAATGATCGTGTTAAAAAATATTAGATTTGAGATTAGGATCGTGAAGACTGTTGACACCGTATTTCGTCCGACCTTGTTTATCATCATTTTGAGTTTTTCACATCATTTTATGTTTTTTCACTTTTTTAAGTATTTTTGGAGTTTTTTTTTAATTTCGTCATTTTCCTGTTATTTTCGGGATTTTCGAGAAAATCACCAGGTTTGTCTTCTTTTAGTAGATCGTTCAACCGTTCAAGTTTCCGATTTCCGGTTTAGGGTTTCCAGTTTGGGGTTTCATTTGGGGTTTTATTTGGGGTTTTGGTGTTTTAATGTTTTAGGGTTAGGGAAAGGCAAAAAAAATGGAGGCCCATTGGAGACTTCTAACCAAATATGGGGCTATAAATAGGAAGGGAGGCTAATAGGACAAATATAGACAAAAAGACAAAAATTGGGAGAATCCCAAGATAGTCTACTATTCATCATCTCCCTCAAGGCCTCCTCCATCAAATCCAGCCACCACCCAATTCTGGCGGGCTCACGCCGGAGAACAACCACGCACGGCGGCACAACAGCAGCGGGATCTTCACCAGCTTGAACCCGTCTCTTCGGCGAACCCGCGGCGAAACAACATCTCATGGCGGAGCTCCATTCTTGAACCTCGAACCAGCGGCGGATCTCAGCAGCACCACCTCGAGCCCAGACGAACCAGCTTCGTCTTCAACCTCGAACCAACGGTGGATTTTACCGGCGAACCTCACGACGAACTCAGACGGAGGCAAGCGAGCGAAGTTCCACGAATTCGACGCCGGATTCGATCTCGGACGAGCAGAGGCGACCTTCCTTCTCCGTTTGAACCAGATCGGCGGCGATGAACGGCGGCCTAGCTCTCCGGCGATGAACGACAACGGATCTCCATTGGCAACATCGTGAAGAAGAAGAAGCTGGAGAATCTCCCAGGCGACGGCGGCCGTTCTTCGGGAGGTAAGAAACTGAATTGTTTTTAAGTTTAGTGAAATTACGATTTTACCCCCTTTCCTTGTATTGAAGTTTGGTTGATTTGTTTTGTCCATATATACCCCCACTATTTAAACGCATATATACCCCTGCATGTTCGATATATACCCTGATATGATTGTTTGTTTATATACTTAGGTTATATCGCTCACCTAGTGGTTTGTTTAGTTTCAGTTTTTATTTTTAAGTTTATTTTCGAGATTATTTACGTTAACTTATTCGTTTATTTTAACTGTCGCTTTATTTTCGTTATTTTATGCGCATTACATTAATTCTAATTTGTAACCCCAGGAGAGATGAAGGATTGTTCCTCTCATCTCGAAGGTATTTAAGTTTTAATTTGTAACCCCAGGAGAGATGAAGGATTGTCCTTCTCATCTCGAGGGTATTTTAATATTAATTTATCACCCCCGGAGAGATGAAGGACTGTTCCTCTCATTTCGAGGGTATTTTAGTTTTAATTTGTAACCCCGTGAGAGATGAAGAACTGTTCCTCTCATCTCGAGGGTATTTTAATATTAATTTGTAACCTCGGGAGAGATGAAGGACTGTTCCTCTCATCTCGAGGGTATTTTAATTTTAATGAAGTCCCGGGATAAATAGGGTTTCCCTATTTTTGAAGATTTATTGTTACAACCATTATGCGATAATTACATGAACCGCCCTTGTTTTAAAAAAGAGGTTTTCCTTTAGTTTTAAATTTGAATTTCGATTTATTTTGATTTCAAAACAAAAGATATTTATTTTAAATCATGTTTTAAATTAACTTTCAAATTGTTTGTTTTTAAAGCAAAAATGTTTTAATCTTAATTCAAGTTTTAATCGGAGTTCAAATTGAATTTGAAACAAAACGATTTTACTAAATGATTTTTAAAATTCTTGTTTCTATCGTATGATCCCGGTATCGGGATCAAGGCGATTAATGGCGAAATTAACAATCTCGCTCACAAAATCAAATCCCTACTTTATTTTAAAGTTAGGGTGTGATTAGTTGAGACATCGTTTTAAATTTAATCGTTTATTTTATTTGTTTTCAAATTAAGGAACATTTGAAATTAACTAGATAATTAGGATAAAACGTTTTGGCTATCGTTTTTAAACGGCGTGTTGTAGGGTGCTAACACCTTCCCTACACTCAAGCGACCCCCGAACCTCGTTTTTTACTTCGTAGACCGTGTTTTTTAGGTGACCAATCACACCCGAAATGATTGGTGGCGACTCCATTTTTTTGTGAAAACCCCTGTTTAACAGAAGGTTGTCGGCCGCTCCGCGTCGCAAAAACGTTGCGACAAAGACAAAAAAAATACTCGTGTAAAAAAGTCTAAAAAAACCTCGTGTAAACGATCGTCTAATCGTGTAAATCTCACGTGTAAAAAAATCTCAAAATACCACGATCGTGTAAAAAAATCCACGTGTAAAAAAATCTAAAAAAATTCAATCCCACGATTTTCTATAAAAATCCAAAATCCCACGATCGTCTCAACAAATCCCAGGATCATCTAAACGATCGTCTAAACAAATACCACGATCGTTTAAAAAAATCTCAAATCCCACGATCGTGCAGAAAAACATTCATATCTTCTAAAAAATCAAATCGTTCAAAAACAAAAAAATTAAGTTCTTGTAAAATATTCAAATGCAAAAAAAATTCAGATCCCAGCCACGATTCCATCCGGATTCTTTTTTGTGCACAATCGTGTCTCCCTCACAATTTTTTTCTGGTAAATCTTTCATTCTCTCCATTGATTTGCAAATGATACTTCAACTCTAGTCAAATGATGCAAGGAAGTTGGGATATTTTTTGAAGGTCACCTATTTTTGTTTTGGAAAATTGAAGTCCAAAGAAGAACAGAGGAGAGAGAAGAAAATGAGAGAGGAGGATTTTTTTAAGCGAGGGGTAAAAGAGGAATTTCACAACCTTTTAAAAATGAATAGTGCCGTCAGCTGTCAATTTGAGATCAGAAAGGATAAAATTTCAAATTGAGGTCAGTTCTGACAAACCTTTTGAAATCTAAGTCAAATTTTGGGGCAATAGCAAAATCTGACCCGATTTCGAAAAGATTTGTCAAAATTGACCTGAAATTGAAATTTTAACATTTATGACCTAATTTTGACAGTTGTCTCACATTTTCAATTTCACTAAATTGTGAAATTTCATATGTGCCCCTCTTCTTCTTTCATTTCTTCCCTGGTTTGTTTTCTTCTTATCTTCTTCCCTTCTTCTTCTTTGTAAGTAGTCAAAAAAAGAAAAAACTCACTGATTTTTCAGAAATCTTTAAACTCAAAATCCGGTAAAGAAAACTAAATCTCAACTAGGTGATTTATTTGTGTTAATCGGGAAGGAAAAAGTTTCATGATCGTTTTGATTTTTTTTAATCGTAGGATTTTTTTAGACGATTGTGTTATTTGTTTAGACGATCGTGTTATTTGTTTAGACGATCGTGAGATTTGTTTACACGATCGTGTTATTTTTTTAAACGATCGTGTTGTAGATTTTTTATTATTTTTTATCAACATTAAAGAAGATTTGTTGGTATTAAATCTGTGATTAAGAAAAAATTGTTAGTTGATGAAATCAGATTTAGAGATTTGATTTAAATCGGTAAAAAATAAGTCGTTTGTTTCATGAAATTTGTTGGAGGGATGAGAGTTCTTCATTCGTAAAATTTGGAGAGAAAATGGTAACAAATGAGAGAGATGAGAGAGATGAGAGAATGATGAATAACAGAGGAGAGAGAGTAGAGAAGGATGAATTTAATGTTTGCGGGAGGAGGATGAAGAAAATGGTAAGAGAGAGAGGAAAGAAAGGAGAGAAGGATAAAGAAGGGTAAAAACATAATTTCACGTTGTTGAAAAGGTGGGTTCGCTTTTAAAATTAGGTCAGAAACGTTAAAATTTCAATTTCAGGTCAATTTTGTTCTGACCTACAAATCAAAATGTTTGCCAAAACTGACCTCAAATTGAAATTTTATCCTTTCTAACTTCAAATTGACAGCTGGCAGCACGGTTCCTTTTTAAAAGTTTGTGAAATTCCTCTTTTACCCCTTGGTTAAAAAAAACCTCTTCTCTCATTTGTTTCTCGCTCCTCTCTGATCTTCCTCGATTCTTTTTCCTTTTCTCTTCTTTGTCTTCTTCTTCTTTGGACTTTAGTCTTCTAAAACAGAAACAAGTGACCTTAAAAAATTATCCCAACAGCCTGCTGCATATTAGAGTTGAAGTATCATTTGCAAATCAATGGACAAAAGGAAAGATTTACCATAAAAAAAATTGCAAGGGAGATTTTTTTTATGTTCAGAATCATTAGAGTTGAAGTAGCATTTGCAAATAAATGGAGAGAATGAAAGATTTACCAGAAAAAAATTGCAAGGGAGATTTTTTTGAGAGGATTTGTTTAGACGATCGTGAGATTTGTTTAAACGATCGTGGTATTTGTTTAAACGATCGTGGTATTTGTTTAAACAATCGTTAGATTTGTTTATCGTGTGATTTGTTTAAACGATCGTGGTATTTGTTTAAACGATCGTTAGATTTGTTTATCGTGGTATTTGTTTAAACGATCGTTAGATTTGTTTATCGTGGTATTTGTTTAAACGATCGTTAGATTTGTTTATCGTGGGATTTGTTTAAACGATCGTGGTATTTGGTTAAACGATCGTGGTATTTGTTTAAACGATCGCGGTATTTGTTTAAACGATCGTGGTATTTGTTTAAACGATCGTGATATTTGTTTAAACGATTGTGGTATTTGTAGATTTGTTTAAACGATCGTGGGATTTTTTTTACAAGATTTTTTTACTATTTTTTTCTCCTCAAATCTAATTATCTGAATCTTTTTTTCACCAGAATCACATTTTTTTTAGATCTTTTTTTCTGGGGGATCACGTTTTTTTTTTCTCCTCACGAATCCTAAACTCAAATTTAATCTTGTTTAACACGATTTGAATCTTTTTTCTACGCATAGACGAATTTAAATTTTAGAATGTGAGAGGGAGGAGAGAGTGCAACAGAGAAAAAAATGGAAGAGAGAGTGGAGAGAAAAAAATGGAGGAGTGAGGACTGAGAAAAATGGAGGAGAGAGGACATAGAAAAATGGAGGAGAGAGCATTTTTTAGGGGAGGGGTCAGATTGTTCAATTCCCCCTTTCGACTTCGTCAGTGAGCTCCCCTTTGCCGTCAGTCGTTCGTCGTCACGCCGTTGCCATCGTTCGCCGCTCCACGTCAGGTGTTCACCATTGCTGCCAGCCCATCGTCGCGTCGCTGCCGTCGTTCGTCGCCCCATGTCAGATGTTCGCCACTGCCGCCAGCCCATCGCCGCGCCACTGTCGTCGTTCGTCTCTAGCACGTCATGTCATTGTTGTTGTCGCTAGCCCGTCGTTCCTAAGTGCTAAAAATTTCGACCTGTTGGAATCCTCGGCTTCCCTGTCTATCAACTTCTTTAACTTCAGGCCTAAATATGTGTCTTGTCGTGATATAGCTTACTTTGGCACCACCACTTTCATTGTCTATACTAATACATAACATTAATGCTTAACATTAATGGTGTTGTTTAATCTCTTTGATTCCTCTTATAACTAGTGATACCAAAACAAATTCATAGAAAGGTGAGATAAATAACACCACCAATAGTTTGGAACTATTCTTGCACAAGTCTTTAGTTACAAGGCTTGCAAAATCTACTTTCACATCCCAACCACTTCCAGTCCAACCTAGCCTGACTAAGTCTCTGTTACGTGTCATCACCTACCGAATATATTCCAACTAATCTAGCAAATCATCAAACAAGATAATAACAACTGCTAATGCATTAAGATATTCAAATTCATTTAAATACCATCTTTCCTAAAGCTTGTTAAAACTGAACATACCTGACGATGACGAAGGATCTGTTGATGAGCCATGGGAACATTTAGGGCTTACGATGTAAGCCAATCTACAAAACTTAAAACTTAGGCTCTGATACCAACTATAACGGCCCGACTTTTTATGACATCACTCTAGGGCCGTTAGTAGGAGCATGACGTCACAAAACTCAATAAATAATTTGAAACTTTTTTTTAAAAGAATGAAATAAAATTATAAAGTCCAAAAACACAAATACATTTAATTTGGGATCCCAATGAAAACATAAAAACAATGTAATAAGTTCCTTAAAAATAAAATTAAAATCAAACTATTTGTTCTAATCTATAGCAAAAACGTTGAACTGACTCAAATAAGAACGAAATAACTAATGAAAGCGGAAGCTCTAACTCCATGTGTCCCATGACATAATCAACCGATCACCTCGTCAAGCGCCTGGTACGTCCCTAATATTACCTGAAAAAAATGTTTTAGAAAAGAATGAATATTTAAAATAAAATACTCAGTAAGTAACCCCACTACTAGGGTCAGGATATGCAATCACATGCAACATGAACTGACTGAGACTTTAACTAGTGGGACCTAATCCTGACTGTAATTTCCTATTATGGTCATCTAAGTGAACAATTAACCCAGTCCCGCAATAACTCTCTCAACTACTCGGTTTAGTAGACTCTTCTGGAGACTCACCCCTACTAATGGTTAGTTGGCATTCAGTCAGTGGAGCAAACCTCAGTCTACTAGGTACCAACATGACTAGGGGATGGGTATAATTGTCACTAAATTATCCTGACTGAAAAATGTGGAATGCAATAATGAGGTCCCACAACATATATACTCATCATGATAAAACATGAAATTTCATAACATCAATCATATATTATTTCTCATATGCTCGACATGATAACCATAACATGGAAATCTCATAACTTCCATCATAATCCTCTCTTCTAACATCACACATCATACATCTTACATCCAACACCATCAACGTACTTTCATCAATATAACATAAGCTCTCAGAGCTACATATAGAAATTCAATTCAACATTTAATAGAATCAATAAGCATCTCAACCACATATATTAAACACCAGACAAACACTTATTCAACCTCTCAACATTCAATTAAACTTCAACATACAATTCAACAGTAACAAAAATTCCCCAACCTAGCCCGAAGGCTGACTAGCAGTGAGATCACTTACCTTAAGCTAAGTCCAACGAAATTACTAAAATTGCTACGACAACTCGTGGAACCTACAATAATTTCCAGCATTTAATACTACTTTTGAGACTAGAAAGGGTGCTGTAAAAATTCGCTCAAACAGTTCAATAAAGTTTACTGTTGCGTGCTCAATGTGTTAAAATAAATAAGCAATAAGATAGAGAGAGCACTTAGAACATGCAAGCATACATGATCTTATAGCAAGTAGTAAGTATTTTTTCATTCGTTTTCCCACAGAGATTTATTATAAGCTATTCATGAAGTGTAAAGTTAAGAAAGAATGGGTGGATTTGACGGGGGAGAATTGGTTTTAAATTGTCTAAATCCTACGGAATCTGTAAAGGATAGCAACATAAACAAGAGCAAGTCAAAGTTAAACTCAAAGGAAAAGAGACGAGATTAATAAACGAAGAAGAAAACAGCTAAACAGAATTGTAAGCTTAGCAGAATTGCGAAAACAACAATTCTACCGCAATTTTCCTAACAGCGAAAGTGTGTAAAATGGGGAAACAAGGGCTACTAACGACTCCTCTATAGGCATTTTCTCACGATTCTCAAGCATTGGATCAACTCTCTATGCATCAAACTCACTCAATCTCATGTATCGTCCGATTCCATGCATTAGATTCTTTAGTTTACTCATGTCCAAGTAAGGTCTTAAGCATCTTGTTAAAGCATAAAGTTATGGTTTGTACTAGGAAAACGCCTATTCCTAGGTCGTTTTCTGGCTACCTTGAAAGGCTAGCATGAGTGTATGACTCTGAACTCTTACTCCTTCCAGAGGTTAGGAGTTCTTTGGACAAAATGGATGGCCAATCGAAATTGCCCGTGGGATGAAGCTTACATACAATCAATGCTTCGAGAGCTATCCTACATGCTTGGTTCACGTTTTTTAGCCTATAGTATTGTCATTAGCATGCCCCTATGTGACTTAGTTACTCATGGATGTGGAGAGAGCAGAAAGAAGAGATAAAATAGACATGCTTAGAAGAGAAATAAGCTGAAAACAGTAAGGTAAGGCAGTAAGTTGCAAAGATAGGAAATTGAGAAATGAAGAACTATGCTTTAATTACTTGATTGTTTGAATGAACAAAAGAGAAACTTAAAGTAAATAACAAAAAGACAGAACACAACGAAATGGACTGATCTAGCTACTAGAAAAGAAACAACAACAATACAAAGCTGCTGTTTCATCTTCTTTAACCACTTACTGACTCCCCTACATTCCTATCTATAGCAGTGCTGTCCTGTGACACACTTCTAAGTTTAAAACTATCCTCTTATCTAGCTTCTTCTGACTTCGCATGCCTAATACTCCTACTGTTTTATTAACTCCCTACAACTGATCTACTTGCTTTTGTCATATCCTGCCACTATCCCTAAGGTTTCAAATTCTACCTAGCTTTACCCCAGACTCAGTACATGCTTCTAGTTTTTACTTTCGAGCTACCTAAGATTCCTTAGAGTCATGCCAGTCTTAGTATTAACAGTGACAGTAGTACTTTAAGAGAACAACCTAAACCCTGGCATCACTACATTGGACATACATTCATCTCCCTAAACAACCCTACAAGCTACAACTTTGTGCTTAGCTAATTGAGGATCAGAGTTCTTTTTAAACAGGACATCTAAGCCACAAAGTTGCAACTCCTAGGTATACATTCTTCTTCCTTACTTTTTCCTTTTTTCTTTCTTAGGTGGAGCCTTTCCTTTGGTTGCCTTTTGATGCAATGCCACTTGTGGGTTTACACACTTGGCACTGATTACTCAGCAACCTAAGAGAGACTCCCCTCTTTATTCTGTTTTTCATTTTTTTTTTTTTTTTCAGCTCATCATTTTTTGTAAAGGAGAAGAAGAATGCTTATGCTTTTAAGGGAGAGGAATGTTCCTAGGCCTAGGGTGGCCTCCCCCAAACTTAAACTACTCATTGTCCCCAATGAGTGTCTGAGGTGGCACACCCCCAAACTTGTCCTAGAAGCATCTATTCTAAGGTAAAACAAAGAGAATCTAAAAGCCCTAGGCATAGACAGAACATGCTAAAAGTAATTATCACAGCAGCAGAATTTTGAAAAAAACAGGCAGGCAAGGACTTAAAGCTATGCATGCTGAGCACTGTTTAGAGGTTAATTTAAACTATCAAAGGGTGTCCTATGACACTCATCCAACATGTTTTTAGATAAGCTATATAAGGTAGTCATGATAGCAGCAAAAGACAGAATTTAAACAGAACCAACCTAGCTAAACAGACAGTAAAAAACATGCATTCAGTAATAAAAATTGCGATTTCCGCAATTATTTCGCAATAAAGACAGGGCAGATATATCAGAGATTAAGGCCCCTACGCATGCTTTTTCCAGTCATTCAAGCTCTCTAAAAATGAAACTAAACTAATCTACCTACTCAGCTATCATCAGACTACACTAAATAATTGAAAAACTTGAAACTAAGCAATTAAAACAGATCAAAATATTAACTAAAAACAGCATAAATCACACGTTTCACAAAAAGCAGTTTGATTTTTTTTTTTTTTATTGTAAGGGAACAGCAATACTCCCTTGAGTGCAATTCTCATCAGGCCTTCGTGGTCTTGGAGGCACCCATGGAGACAGCAGGTCCGTGGGGAATTCAGGGAAAAGGCAACCCAGCTGGTCAGCAACCTCTTTGTCTCTCGCCTGTGCATATGTGGCCCATTGAGCCATCTTCTTCTGTAAATCCATCAGGCAAGTCATGGTCAGGGACTGAGCAGCAGCTAGACCATCCAGCTCGAACTCCATGTTGCCCTTCCTTCGCAATCTCAAGGCAGTAGGCAACTCTATGTAGCCCGTGTAGGCCATCTGCCTTTCCAGTCGCTCAATGGGGACCCCTGCACGCAAGCAGAGTTTAGTAATAGTATTAGGGAAGAACAATGGACCCTTACCCTTCTTGGCGCAGTCAGCAATGGAATTGCGGCAGGTCAGCAGGTGCATCGAGGAATCCCTTCTCGTGCAGCAACTCCCTCTTCCTCAGCTCAGCGCCTTTGGACTCAGCGTCAGAAGATACGTACCTCACTGACTGAGGCTCATCTTCAGGGTACAGTTTGGCCTTCCCCTTGTCTTTCAGTTTGGCTGACTCAGCAGCCTCAATCTTGAGCTTCTTTGGGGAAGGCTCGTCACTCCCCTTCTTGGATGAAGGCGCAACCCTGGACTTCTTCTTCTTTTTGGACTTCTTTTTTGTTCTTGGCCGTTTGGCCTTGACAACCTTGGCGTCCTTCTTCCTCAACCGTGCCTTCGTTGTCATCTGCTGGAGGCAATCCCCCAATGTCTCGTCCATCGAGTCATCCTTCTGTGTAGGGCTCTCAGGGCTGGCTTCCCTCAAAGGAGAGAAGACCTCTTCTTCCTCACCTTCCCCACTGCCCTGCGTCGATTCTTGATACTCGCCATATGGGAATTCAGGGTCAGGTTGTGGGGAAGTGGGCGCTGCCTCAGGACTCTCTGCTGGTGGGGTACACTCAGAACTCTGCGGTGATGAAGGCAGCTCAGGGCTCTGCGCTGGTGGCGATAAGGAGAGCTCAGGGCTTCGAACCGGTGGAGATGGTGAAGGGCTGTGCTCGGCTGTCTCGTGGGATGGCTGGCCTAGTTCTTGACTCTCCACAGAGGGAGTCTTTTTCTTGATTTCTTCTTCGGCCATAGCCATACTCCATTTGCGCTTCTTGGGTGTGCCTGCTGGTTTAGAGGGTCCAGCAGGTATCTCCGTAACTACCTTCCACTTCTTCTTGCGGATAGGCAGTTTGGGCAGGCGTTCAGTGCGCGCAGCCTCAGCATCAGCCAAGGCAAGCAGTGCTTCCCTCGCAGCAGTTTCAGCGTCATCAGCCCTTTTCTTGGACGCAGATCGTTCGGCTCTTGTTAGCACCATCGTCGAACTGTTGAGGTTTGGAAAGAGGAATCACAGATGAAGAGAAAAGCAGATTTCTTGGAGTTCAGATAATGGGAGAGTCGTACGGATCTTCGCGCTTCTAACGGATATAAAGAAAACAAAAAAAATCCCAACGGCTATATTTTTGCGGATTCTGCAAATCCAGCGCAATTCTAGTGACCGTTGGAGATTTTTTTCATTTCAATGCCAATCTTTCCTCAACCGTATCTTTGATTTGGCTTGATATCTCCTCGATTTTTTTATCTTGAATTCATCTCCTTGATTCCCTCTATTGATTCCCTTCAAAAAGAAATAAAATCAACATTAAATTCGTAATTAAAATCATACAAACATATACACAAACGATAACCGGAAAAATGGAAAAATAAACTAAGCCATGAGCCTCATATTGACGAGCACAGCAATCACTCGTCCTCTCTCGTTCTTGTTTTCACGCTTCAGACAAAAGGAAGGCCGAGAGAGTCTTCACATCTCCTTCCTCATAGTAGTGCTTCAATCTTGCACCATTAACCATGAATGGTTGTCCTTGCTGCAGGTTCTTTATCTCGATGGCACCATGAACAAACACATTAGTAATTACAAATGGACCTGACCATCTGGACTTAAGTTTACCTGGAAATAATTTCAATCGTGAGTTAAACAATAAGACAAGCTGGCCTTTCTTGAAGTCCTTAATCCTAAGTCTACTGTCGTGCCAAATCTTGGTCTTTTCCTTATACATTTTGGCATTTTCATAAGACATATGTCTAAGCTCATCAAGCTCATGTAATTGCAAAGACCGCAACGTTCCCGCATCGGTCACACAATAATTCAACTCTTTTAGTGCCCAAAATGCCTTAATTTCTAACTCGAATGGAAGATGACAAGCTTTACCATACACAAGTCTGTAAGGAGACATACCTAGGGGTGTCTTATATCCAGTCCTATATGCCCAAAGTGCATCCTCGAGTTTAAACGCCCAATCCTTTCTGTTGGGTTTGACCACTTTTTCTAGGATGTTCTTAATCTCCCTATTTGAAATTTCAGCCTGACCATTCGAGTGTGGGTGATAAGGAGTGGCTACTCTATGTCTAATGTTATATTTAGCCAACACTCTCTCCATAGCTTTATTAATGAAATGTGTCCCTTCATCACTAATGATAGCACGAGGTGTTCCAAACCTAGTAAAAATGTGCCTATGCAAGAATTTTATGACTGTTTTGGCATCATTATTGGGACATGCTATGGCCTCTACCCACTTGGATACATAGTCTACTGCCACTAATATGTAAAGGTTACCTGATGATGGGGGAAATGGTCCCATGAAGTCAATGCCCCACACATCAAAGAGCTCCAACTCTAAGATATAGGTGAGAGGCATCTCATCCTTTCGACTGAGGTTACCTGTTCTTTGGCATTCATCACAGCTGTGTGCATAGTTGTGTGCATCCTTGAAGATCGTTGGCCAATAGTAGCCACTCTGGAACACCTTTGCAGCTGTCCTTTGGCCACCAAAATGTCCACCATAGGGTGCACAGACTTCGCCTCAGCAGCTGAGACACACTTCCTGAGCAGACCGTCAGCACATGTCTTGTAAAGTGTGGGATCATCCCATATGAATTTCCTTGCCTCATGAACGAACCTCTTCTTCTCTTGGCTTCCCTTGAAAGTTGGTAGTACCTGTGATGCAAGGAAGTTAGCAATGTCAGCAAACCAAGGTTCCTCATCGTTATCACGATGAGTCAATACAAAGACATGTTCATCAATAAAAGCATCAGAAATTGCGGTTTCCGCAATTTTTTCGCAATTATGCTGCAATCTGGAAAGATGATCCGCAACCACATTTTCACATCCTTTCTTATCTCTAATGTCTAGATCAAACTCTTGCAGCAGCAAAACCCATCTAATCAACCTAGGCTTAGCATCAGCCTTTCTCATAAGGTACTTCAAGGCAGAATGGTCAGTGTACACGATTGTCCTAGTGCCTACAATGTAATTCCTAAACTTCTCACAAGCAAACACTACAGCTAGCATCTCCTTCTCAGTAGTTGTGTAATTACATTGTGCCTCATTAAGTGTCTTACTAGCATAGTATACAGGGTGTGTTAACTTGTTAATCTTCTGTCCTAACATAACCCCCACAGCATAGTCACTGGCATCACATAACATCTCAAAGGGAAGATCCCAATTAGGCCCTACTATAATAGGTGCTGTGACTAGTGCTTTCTTAAGGGTTTTCCAAGCTAGGAAACATTCTTTAGAGAAAATGAATGGTTTGTTTAGCTCTAGAAGCTCACATAAAGGCTTGGAGATCTTAGAAAAGTCCTTAATGAACCTTCTATAGAAGCCCGCATGCCCTAAGAAACTTCTAATGGCTTTTACATTTTGAGGTTCTACCAATTTCTCTATTATTTCAATTTTTGCCCTGTCAACTTCTACACCTGCCCTTGACACTCTATGACCTAAGACAGTCCCTTCATCCACCATGAAGTGGCACTTTTCCCAATTTAGGACTAGGTTGGTCTCCTCACACCTAGCCAGGACTTGTCCTAAGTTCTCTAGACAGTTTGTAAATGAATCCCCAAAGACTGAGAAATCATCCATGAATATCTCTATCATGGACTCATCCAAATTAGAGAAGATTGCCAACATGCACCTTTGGAAAGTTGCCGGTGCATTGCATAAGCCAAAAGGCATTCTGCGAAAGGCAAAAGTTCCAAAAGGGCAAGTGAAAGTAGTCTTCTCTTGGTCCTTAGGGTCTATAGTGATCTGGTTATAACCTGAGTAACCGTCTAAGAAACAGTAGTAAGCTCTACCAGCTATTCTGTCTAACATTTGGTCAATAAATGGTAGAGGGAAGTGGTCCTTTTTGGTCTCTTTATTTAGTTTCCTATAATCCATGCAAACTCTCCACCCTGTGATAGTCCTAGTTGGAATCAGTTCATTGTTCTCATTGACTACCACAGTCATCCCCCCCTTCTTAGGTACACATTGTATAGGGCTCACCCACTGGCTACTAGCTATGGGGAAGATCACACCAGCATCTAACCATTTTATTATTTCCTTTTTAACTACCTCTTTCATAGAGGGGTTCAGCCTACGTTGGTGATCTACTCTAGGTGTATGCTCTTCCTCTAATATAATCTTATGCATGCAATAAGAAGGGCTAATGCCTCTAATATCAGCAATAGTCCATGCAATAGCCTTCCTATGTTGCTTAAGTAATAAAATCAGTTCAACCTCATGCTTTTCACTTAATTTAGAAGAAATAATCACAGGCAAAGTATCATTACTTCCTAGATATGCATACTTGAGGTGAGTGGGGAGAGGTTTTAATTCTAAGGACAGGTGGATGCTCAATGGATGGTTTTAATGGATTCAAAGATTTTTCAGTTAAGTCAATATTCATACAAACATGCTGAGGGTTATTTACAGGTATGTCCATTATTTCAGCTATGTTTAAGTCAGTTAATTCTAATCCTACATATTCATGAGCATGCTTAGTCAACAATTCATGCTCCAATTGCTCTTCCATTAATGAATCTACAATGTCCATGCTAGCACAAGATTCAGAGTCAGAAGGATACCTCAGTGCTTTAAAAACACTAAACTTAACCTCCTCGTCATGAACCCTCATAGTGAGCTCACCTTTTTGGACATCTATCAGTGCCCTACCTGTGGCTAGAAATGGTCTGCCTAACAGGATGGGGACCTCCTTGTCTGCTTCATAATCCAGGATAATGAAATCTGCAAGGAAAATAAACTTGTCAACCTTTACAAGAATATCCTCAATCTTACCTTCAGGGTATGCTATGGATCTGTCTGCTAGTTGTAAAGTGACAATGGTTGGACGTGCTTCTCCTATTCCTAGCTGGCGGAATAGTGATAGGGGCATGAGGTTTATGCTGGCTCCCAGGTCACAAAGAGCTCTGCCCACGTGCTTGCCTCCTAGCTCTACAGGTAAGGTGAAGGAACCAGGATCCTTCTTCTTCTTGGGTAGCTTGTTCTGGAGTATGGCACTGCACTCCTCAGTGAGATTGACTGTTTCAAACTCACCAATGATTTTCTTGTTAGTTATAATATCCTTCAAAAACTTTACATAAGAAGGCATTGACTGTAAAACTTCTACAAAAGGAATATTAACATGCACTTGCTTAAGAATTTCTAGAAATTTATTAAAGTGCACTTCCTGTTCTTGTTTTTTCTTTAGCCTTCTAGGAAATGGAGGTGGTGGCACATATGCAGGCACTTCAGGTCGCCTTAGGATAGGTGGAGGCCTTGGAATTTCTTCTATCTCCTCTATGATTGGCTCCAGCCTTTGTCCTGATGTGCTTGCTGGTGGTTGACCTTGGTTTGGCAGAGACTCCAGTGGAGCACTTGATAGAACTCCAAAAGTGCTATTTGATCGGTAAATATAAATTGTATTTGACGGGCCTCGACAAGCTCGCTTCAAATTGGCGCCGTTGCCGGGGAACCATTTAAATTCTCTTTTTTTAAATTTATTTATTATTTTTTTGTTTTATTTTTTTTTTTTTTTTTTAAAAAAAGATGTCTTTCTTAACCAAAAAAAAATGTCTTTGTTAAATTTATTTATTATTATTATTTTTTTTTTTAGGAAAAAAAAAAAACTCTTATTTTTAATTGCAATAAAAAAAAATCACAAAATTTACAACTTTAACAAAGACCACAAAAATATTTATTTTAGTTTGTTTTCTTTAAAAAAATTTTTTTTTTTTTTTTTAATAAAAGAAGTTTGCATCAAAGGAGAGCCAATTAAATTCTCTTTTTTTAAATTTATTTATTATTTTATTTATTTTTTTAAAAAATAATGTCTTTCTTAACCAAAAAAATGTCTTTGTTAAAAAAAACATTTTTTTTTAAGAAAAAAAAAAAAAAACTCGTATTTTTAATTGCAATAAAAAAATCACAAAATTTACAAAAATCACAAAAATATTTCTTTTAGTTTATTTTTGTTTTGTTTAATTATTCTAACATATCAGAACTTTCTCAACAATATTTAACTACTAACAGAGTTGCTTTTTAGTTGTTTGGAGATTCAGGTTGCCTTTGGACTGAAGAAAAAGATGATCTTGTTAGATGCGATAGCACCACCACCGCCCTTAGACCCATGCAAGAGAAATTTCAGGGGAGTTTTCTTCTCTTTATTGTTTCTTCTATGAATAATCTATTTAGTTATCTATTAAGGATAAATCTACCTATGGATAGTTCTGTCTAGACTGAGGTACTTAAGTTGACCGAAAGGGAACACCTCTAACTGGGAACTGACATGGGAAGATTTTTGTTCTTCAAATTTTTTTCTTCTTTAATTAAAAAAATATATATCTTTCTCATTTCTTTTGGATCAATCTACTTAATTATACATTGGGGACAATGCATTGTTTTAGGTGGGGGTGGAGATATATTTGCAAAGCATGTGATTGAGCATCTGACTTTTAAATTATGAAATGTATGGTGCTTAAGTTGGTTGCATCTTATGTGATGATGACAATATGTGATGTGTCTTATACATTTTTTGTTCATATGTTTTTTTTCACTTTTTCTTGCAAACATTGAGAATGCATGCATGATTTCGAGCCACATTTAAAGTTTTTATCTAGATTCCCTTATAACTATTGTGCACATAGTCTTCCCATCTATGGTTTTAAAGGCTTAGGATTGTATTATTTGACCTATATGTTTGTTGTCACCTCGAAAGGCCCTTAGAACTAATTAGAAAGTTATCTCGCATGATAGATTGTAATAAAATATTAAGGAGGTATAGCATGTCTATCTGCCTTGTGAAAAGAAAAAAAAATTAAAAAAAATAAAATATTGCTCGAGCTCAAGAAAAGTAAAAATTGACTTGTAATGAGTAAAACGATAAGGGGTAAAAAGAGCTGCCCCAAATGTGAGTAGTTAGGCCGCCCATTGAGCGAGTGCTCTGGGTGAGAGGCCCTGCAGTTGGGTGTGAAAGCTAGTGCCCTTGAGTTAAAATGTTGCAAGTTTAGGGGATCCCCAAAGTTGTTTTTAGGCACCTTAATAGAAATATTGCTTACTTGAATGTATTGATGCTTGATAGTTTGTTCTAAATGACCAGAAGTAGGGGGAAAATGAGTTGAGGGTTGAATAAAATATTCCCGAACTTATAAAAATCGAGATAGAAAAGGCTACGCACACACACACATAAGGGATGAAAGAACTAATTTTAAATTCCTCGTTGATTGAATGCATTTGAATGTAGTGAGTTGTGAATATTTTTATTGTTTAAGATAAAGAGGTTAGAGTCATTAATTTGCAGCCAACGATTCATTTTAATGTTTAAATTATTTCTTGCTCGAGGACTAGCAAGATTTAGGTATGGGGTATTTGATAGAACTCCAAAAGTGCTATTTTATAATCCTTAATTCTTGTTAGTTTATTCAAATTAATGTGTTTAATCATATGTTTTGCAGGAATTGAGCATTCAGACGTGAATGAGACACTTATATTAAATAAGAACTCAAAAGAGGAGGTTTAGAGTATAATATCAATAAACCGAGCCACAGATGATACTATAAAGATAAAAATCATTTAATATTCAAAGTTGGAAGCTTGGTCTAGTGGTGAAATGTTCATTATGTTATTCTTTGAGCCAAAGTTCGATTCTTGAAGAATGTAATTATTTCTTATATTTTTACTTCAACATCAACCTACGACACGTGGCAGCTCCTGGTTGATCAGGAAGAAGTCATCTCGCACGAAGTCCACGAACAATGAAGAAACTCAACCACAAGTTTTAAAAGTTTTATTTATTTATTTAATATTTTATTTATTTATTTTTATTTAAAAATAATAAATGGTTATTTTCTTTTTAGTATAAAAAGGGTAGAGTACACACCATTACACCTCACACCTTACCGCATTCCCCACACACCAACACACACCATCACTATCTCAATTCTCCCTTTCTCTCTGTAGAGATTTCTATTGTGCTTTGTAGTCGGGATCGTCTTAGCGATGTTCGGCTAAGCTTGTAAGGCTGATTTAGAGGTTTGTCGGGCTTAACGTTTTTTGTGAGATTTTTGGTATTAAATTGCAATCTAATTTCTTGATTAATTGTTTTATATTCTTTGTTTATTTCATGTGCATTTAGTATTGGTTAATGTGACAGCTTAATCAATTAAATATTAATTGTTCATGTATGCTATGTTTGTAATTTGTGATCCGTAATTGTCAGAAATTGCATGCTTAATTATAGTAGCAAGATGGTCAGATTATGACTAGTGTTAATATTATGGCTTTTCCATAGTTAACATGGTGCGTATAATAGACCTTAGGAATATAAAAATGTTTAATTGAATCTGATCAATTTAATTAACGTTCTAATCAATCCATGTGCTTAGAGCTGTTAGGTAATTAGCATGGAACGCTATCGTGCCCAACTAATTGACTAGTTTAGAGTTAATTACGATGCTTTGTCGGATTAATTGCATGATAGGATCTTAGAGACTTTTCATGGCTGTTCCAGTTAAGTCGATTAGGCTTTTAATTAAGAAATTATATTTTTATTGGAGTAATCGATGAGCAAAATCTATTTTAAGTCCCGACGATCTCTGAATCAGCAAGGTAATTTCTTGTTTATTTATTTAATTCTTTAATTCTTTAAACTTTATCTTTAATTGTTTATTTTAATTCATTACATTAACCTGAAATCCAAAAACCCCCCATTTATTGTTTTTACATAAAGTTTAATTTAGAGAATTTAAATTTCGGTTCCCTGAGTTCGACCCGGTCCGCTGTAGTTTACTGCAAGCCGTTGATCGGTAAATATAAATTGTATTTGACGGGCCTCGACAAGCTCGCTTCAGCACTAGACTCAGTGTTCTCTACTCTCTTTGGTGTGTCCTTGGTGCTGCTCACCAATGGTCTCCCACTTCTGAGTTCAATTGCTTGAATTTGCTCTTTACCATCTCTCCTTGGCACTTCAGTGTCAGCAGGTAGTCTACCTTGGGGCCTACTCTTGAGTTCGTTGGCTAGTTGCCCTATTTGGTTCTTTAGGCTCCTAAGAGTAGCTTGCTGGCTCTGTAGAGTGGCATCATTCTTGGCTATGTATTCCTTAAGTAAGTTTTCTACAGAAGATCCTACAGGTTGGTTGTATGGTTTTTGATACATTGACTGGTTATGTTGGGGAGTGAAACCAAGTGTTCCACTCGGTCTTGGTTGGTTAGGAGCTTGGTTAGCATTCTATTGGCCACCCCATGACAGGTTTGGGTGGTTCCTCCAACCAGGGTTGTAAGTATTAGAATAGGGGTTGTTCCTAGGCTGCTGCTGGCTTCCAATATAGCAGACTGAGGCTGGATTCCCAGGGCAGTATTCATACAGGTGCCCTTCCCCACAGAATCCACAGATAAGTGTCTCACCTTGACTTGGTTGGGTGCCCATTGACATGGTTGTGGCGGTGTTGACACTTGTTTGGAGATTGGCTTGAGCCATTTGCTTAACTAAGTTGGTCAGGGCATTTATTTGGCTGCTCATTGCACTTAGAGCATCCTTGTCTTGAGCTCTAGTTGGCTCAACTGGATCATCTGACCACCTACAGTGAGATGCTGAGATCTTCTCCAAGATCTCATAGGCTTCGTTGTAACTCTTGGACAACATGGAACCTCCAGCAGATGAGTTTAAGACTTGTCTAGTGCTGGGGTTGCATCCTTTGAAGAAGACCTCTATTTGGATACACCATGGGATGCCATGATGTGGACATTTGAGAAGAAGGTCCTTGAACCTTGTCCAAGCTTCGTGAAGAGACTCAGTGTCAGCTTGTTTGAACTTGATTATGTCATCACGAAAGGTAGAATTCCTATCAGGTGGGAAGTATTTGACTAGGAATTTCTCTGCTAAGTCTGTCCAATTAAGGACAGATCCAGAGGGTAATGAGTTTAACCACGTTTTGGCTTTGTCCCTCAAAGAGTAAGGGAACAGATATAGCCTCAAGGCTTCTTGGGAAACTCCAGGGATGATAAAGGTATCACTGACTCCTAAGAAGTTTCTAAGATGGTTGTGGGGGTCCTCATTTTCCACTCCAAAGAATTGTCCCACAGTGGACAACATTTGGAACATCACTAGCTTTAACTCGAATGAGTTGGCAGTGATTTCAGGACGGATTATGCTGGGGTTCAGCTCCCCAGGCATAGGTACTAGGTAAGAGAGTATGGCGCTATCCTTATCATTCGCTATTTCGATGGGATTGCGAGTGACAGGCACCGGATTTGGAACTATTCCAGCCATTTCTTCTTGAGACAATTGCGGAGGAATTGTGGTTCCCGCAATTACTTGAGGTAAAGGGGGTTGTTTGAAGAGACGTTTCTTGGCTCTATTTCTGGCCCTAAGTAACCTCTCAAGCTCAGGATTGAACTCTAGATCACTACTTGAAGGCTCACTCATAAACTAACCCGATGGTACCTGTAAAAAAATGAAACTAGATTAGTTACAATAGACAATAAACTTGGTGTTTCAAACTTAACAAACTTCGTTTTCACTTAAATAAATCCCCGGCAGCGGCGCCAAAAACTTGTTGCGTGCTCAATGTGTTAAAATAAATAAGCAATAAGATAGAGAGAGCACTCAGAACATGCAAGCATACATGATCTTATAGCAAGTAGTAAGTATTTTTTCATTCGTTTTCCCACATAGATTTATTATAAGCTATTCATGAAGTGTAAAGTTAAGAAAGAATGGGTGGATTTGACGGGGGAGAATTGGTTTTAAATTGTCTAAATCCTACGGAATCTGTAAAGGATAGCAACATAAACAAGAGCAAGTCAAAGTTAAACTCAAAGGAAAAGAGACGAGATTAATAAACGAAGAAGAAAACAGCTAAACAGAATTGTAAGCTTAGCAGAATTGCGGAAACAGCAATTCTACCGCAATTTTCCTAACAGCGAAAGTGTGTAAAATGGGGAAACAAGGGCTACTAACGACTCCTCTATAGGCATTTTCTCACGATTCTCAAGCATTGGATCAACTCTCTATGCATCAAACTCACTCAATCTCATGTATCGTCTGATTCCATGCATTAGATTCTTTAGTTTACTCATGTCCAAGTAAGGTCTTAAGCATCTTGTTAAAGCAGAAAGTTATGGTTTGTACTAGGAAAACGCCTATTCCTAAGTCGTTTTCTGGCTACCTTGAAAGGCTAGCATGAGTGTATGACTCTGAACTCTTACTCCTTCCAGAGGTTAGGAGTTCTTTGGACAAAATGGATGGCCAATCGAAATTGCCCGTGGGATGAAGCTTACATACAATCAATGCTTCGAGAGTTATCCTACATGCTTGGTTCACGTTTTTTAGCCTATAGTATTGTCATTAGCATGCCCCTATGTGACTTAGTTACTCATGGATGTGGAGAGAGAAGAAAGAAGAGATAAAAAAGACATGCTTAGAAGAGAAATAAGCTGAAAACAGTAAGGTAAGGCAGTAAGTTGCAAAGATAGGAAATTGAGAAATGAAGAACTATGCTTTAATTACTTGATTGTTTGAATGAACAAAAGAGAAACTTAAAGTAAATAACAAAAAGACAGAACACAACGAAATGGACTGATCTAGCTACTAGAAAAGAAACAACAACAATACAAAGCTGGAAAATGGAAATAAAGAGCAGAAAGCAGTAAAACAAGCTCGAACGCCTCGTCGCAACCGACTCGGCTGAAGGATGAGAAAGATCAGCCTTGTTTGGATGAATCCAATCGAGAGAGAAGACGAATCTTCTCTCCTTCCTATCAGATTATCGACTCCAAGCAGCTAAGCTTCGCAAACCAACAGACGGCAAAGAAAAACAGGAGAAAAGATGGAGCTGCGAGAAGACTTCTACGCTTTCGGATGATGATTGAACCCTCGACTTTGACCCCCTTTTATAGTAATCTGCAGGTGCGTTTGGGCCAAGGAGAACCATCAATCTTCAACGTCGTACTTCAAAATGGATGGAGGAGAAAGAACGAATCCCTGAAATAACGGAAATTAACAGAAAAAGATCAGTCAACTTACGATTTTCACTTGAAACATTGCGGTTTCAGCAATGTTTCCGCAATGCTGTCGCAATGTAGTTTTTTCATTCTTTTACTCCGTTTTTCATCCCTTTTCTTTCCTTTTGCACACAAGTCCTAATTTAGCTACCTTCTTCTATTTATCATATATAAGCATAGGTTTAAGCTAAATCCTATCAAAAACACCTAAGAGTGTGCATATTTCTAAGCTAAATAAGTCCTAAATAAGTCACTTTTGGAGACATAACATTTACCTACGCAAATTCCAGCCCATCGTTACTCCTAGGCTAAATTGGTTCAACCCGAACTTGGTTTCAACACCAAAACAGAGTCAAGACAAATCTGGACAATTTGAATAAATCTTAAATCTTATAATGAGAAATTCCACATTTGAAATAAATTCGAAAATAAAAATGAGCCTCGTTACCCACCAACGACGTTCGGCTGGGCGGCGACGATGATGGCGTGACAAAGAGGAAAAGGGAGCGACGACAACGAAGGGGAAGGGTGCGACAACGACGAAGGGCGGAGCTGAAGAGAGATTTGGACGATGGCGTGCGGCGACGTGGGTAGTCGGAGCTAAAGAAGTGAGGGAGAGGGAGACTTGAAGGAGAGGGAGGCGACTGTGGAATTTGGGAATTTGGAATTTTGGGTCTTCTTCTTTTCACGAAGAAGACCCTGATTTCCTTTTAATTTTTTTTAATAATAATAATAATAATATTAATATTAATATTATCAATATTATTATTATTATTGTTGTTATTGCTAACTCTTTAACCCTAGTCTCTTTTTAAGCCCAAAATTTACGTGACCTTTCCACTTAACTTCACTAACAAGCCCGATAACAATAATAATTAATTAAATTTTCTTATTTAGAGTTCGATTCGTTACAGATACTATCACATCTTTTGGGTTTAAAGAAAACATTGTTGATCGATGTATATATCTGAAGATCAGTGGGATTAAGTGTTGGGTTTTATGTCCTGAAACTCGTGGTTTGTAAACTGGATGCATATTCTATTTAGCAATAAAGTTGTTATTGAGATTTTGTTATTAAAGTTGTTATTAAATAAAGTGAATTGTGTTTACTTTTAACCTAACTCCAATAAACAAAGAACCCATGGTTATAGGTTGTATACTTGAACTTCATGTGTGACATGATTGTGGATCAAGTTCAAGTAATAGCCAGAACGGTCAATAGTATAGGGATAAGGTTGGGTAGCTTATCTTGGGGACACTATGGACGCGACCCACTTTGTATAGTACAAATGATGTGATCCCAAATCGTTTAAATGGAGACATGCGAGTGGGGGCATCTTGTGCAATGAATTTGCATAAGACTGAACCGCGAAATCAAGTCGATCTTTCTTTACAACTTTGTTTACTATAAAGACTGACTTTTTCATATGATGCGCCAAAAACTTGTTGCGCGCTCAGTGTGTATTTAAAATGTAAATGCGAAGAGCGCTAAGGTCATGCAAGCATACATGGTCTGCAGCAAGTGATAAGTATAATTTAATTCGTTTTCCCACAGAGATTGAGTTTAGTGACTAATGATTAGGTGTGCTAAATTAGATAAGGTAACTTAAATTGGGTAGATTTTGGGTTGGTGTGCCGAAACGTAAAAGATGCAAGAAGAAAGCAAATGTAAAACCAAAGCAAGTAAAGAGGTAAAGCTATAATGTGGAGAAGAAGAATTGCGGGTCTCGCAATTCTATCGCAATAAAATCGCAAAGACAAAAAGCTAATGAAAAGACTGAGGCAAAAAGCAGAAATGTTTTATTGTGGTTCTCGCAATAATCTAGCAATACATTAGCAACGATTTTAAATGTAAAGTAAGGTAGCAAGGTCGACTTAAGAATCCTCTATAGGCATTTAACCATGATCATTCAGCAGTAGATTAACATCTCATGCATCGTCTTAGCTAGTTCTCATGCATCTTCCGATTACATGCATTAGTTTCTTAGATTACTTCTATCCAAGTAAAGCTAACAACCTATTCATAAACACATGCTAATAAACGTGCTAGCAGAATGCCTATTCCTAGGCCACTCTCTATTTACCATAAAAGGCTAACATGAATGAACGACTCGAAATTCTTACTCCTTCCATAGGTTAGGAATTCTTTAAACAAAATGGATGGCCGGTCGAAATTGCCCATGGGATGAAGATCACATTCATTCAATGCATTCATATGCTACTTTACATGCTGAATTCACATAAGTCTATCCTATAGATTCATCCTAGCAAACCTCTTTAGTTAGTTACTCATAGTTTTCGAAGAATACTAATTGATTAAGCATGGAATGAAGAACTCAACAAAACTAATTGATTACTCTTAGAAAGGCAAATCTCATAACAATTCGTAAAGCAACAACCTTTGATCCGAAAGCAATATTTAAAGGGTAAAACAGTAAATGGTTCATAACAACGCTTAAAGAAGAATAATAATTAATTAGAAAGCAGTAAAGGAAAGCTGTAAATTGCGTGAGGATCTTCCAAGTCGTGAATCGCCTCGGATGAAGGGGAAGATTAGCTGATCTTGGGGATAAATTCAATCAGAAGAGAAGATGGATCTTCTCTTCTTCCTCTCGAATTATCAACGCCAAGGGCTTTGTTTCTTCGATCCAACAACCGGGGGAAAAGGATTTCGTCTTCGAGTTCTTCACTATTGAGTTGTGTTTGAATTGAGGGGAATTCAATTGCTTTGATCCTTCATCTAACTCTCTTTATATAGCTTGCAGAGGTTGCCAAAAGTTGCTCTATATTCGTGGATCACCATTCAATTTTGTGAGGTAGTCAAACTTGACATGTGGCAGCAGCAGGGAGAGTTGACTACTGGAAAAATTCAGTCAATAAAGACTGACGGCTGGGAAGAAATTGCAGCAGCATGACTTGTAACGACCCGTAATTTTTTTACTAATCCCAAGTACGTTACTAACAACTGACTTTTAAATCTCGTTTAAACTAACTGTATTGCTCCGAGAATTTCGGCAGCATAACGACGTAACCTTAATAACTACTCAATTATGTAACACCTGAAAAGCAGAAAAACTCAAACAAAACCCTTCAGGTCGAAATCCTAAAAGACAACTCAAGTCTAACTACAAGACATACAACCTTATTAACTTTATAAGACCAATGTTGAACTCTAAAACGAACTGAAACAAGAAGAGGATAAAAACTTTAGCCCGTACCCAACCTTTAGCCTTAAGCCAACTACTAGAAATAACACAGAAAGACTGAAACCAGCGGAAGCAACTTCATAAATAAATAACACTTGACTAACTATAAATACATAAAAGATATTCAGCTAATGGTCTCTTTTTCTCACGTCTCCTCGTCAGCATCACAAAGCTCGTAGTAGTACTCATCACCTGCAAAAATTGCATAATTGGTGGGAGTCAGTACATAACACGTACTGGTAAGTAGCTGTTACGTGCTCATTGTGTTAAAATAAATAAGCAATAAGATAGAAAGAGCACTCAGAACATGCAAGCATACATGATCTTATAGCAAGTAGTAAGTATTTTTTCATTCGTTTTCCCACAGAGATTTATTATAAGCTAATCGTGAAGTGTAAAGTTAAGAAAGAAATGGTGGATTTGATGGGGTAGAATTGGTTTTAAATTGTCTATTTCCTACTGAATATGTAGAGGGTAGCAACATAAACAAGAACAAGTCAAAGCTAAACTCAAATGAAAAGAGACGAGATTAATAAATGAAGGCAAAGACAGCTAGACAGAATTGTAACTTAAGCAGAATTGCGGAGACAGCAATTCTACCGCAATTTAAATAACAGCGAAAGTGTGTAAAGTGATGAATTAAGGGCTACTAACGACTATCCTATAGGCTTTTTCATACGATTCTCAAGCACTGGATCAACTCACTATGCATCAAACTATCTCATTCTCATGTATCTTCCGATTTCATGCATTAGATTCTTTAGTTTACTCATGTCCAAGTAAGGTCTTAAGCATCTTGTTAAGGCAGAAGAATATGGTTTGTACTAGGGAAACGCCTATTCCTAGGCCGTTTCCTGGCTACCTTGAAAGACTAGCATGATAGTATGACTCTGAACTCTTACTCCTTCCAGAGGTTAGGAGTTCTTTGGACAAAATGGATGGCCAATCGAAATTGCCCGTGGGATGAAGCTTACATACAATCAATGATTCGAGAGCGATCCTACATGCTTGGTTCACGTTTTTTAGCCTATAGTGTTGTCATTAGCATGCCCCTAAGTGATTTAGCTACTCATGGATATAAACAGAACAGAAGTAAGAGAAGAAGTAGACATGCTTAGAAGGAATTTAAAGACAAAACAGTGAGGAAAAGCAGTAGGTTGCAAAGGCAAGAATTGTGAAATGACGAATGGTGATTTGATTACTTGATTGTTTGAATGAACAAAGGGACGCTTAAAGTAAATAACTTAAAGACAGAAAACAACGCAATGAAAAGAACTAGTCACTAGAACAGAAACAACAACTAAACAATGCTGGAATTTAGAAAGGAAAGACAGAAAGCAGTAAAAGATGCTTCAAAGCCTCGTTGCAACCGCCTCGGCTGAAGAGGATGAAAGAATAGCTTTGCTTGGATGAATCCAATCGGGAGAGAAGATGAAGGGTTTAGGGTTTTAGGGTTTAGGGTTTAGGAAAACACGAAGAAACAGCTGAGACTCTCACACCAACAGACGGTAAAGGAAAACACGAAGAAAGATGGAGCTGCGAGAAGACTTCTACGCTTTCGGATGATGATTGAACCTTCGACTTTGACCCCTATTTATAGTAGTCTGCAGGTGCATTTGGGCCAAGGAGAACCATCAATCTTCAACGTCGTACTTCAGAATGGATGGAGGAGAAAGAACGAATCCCTGAAATAACGGAAATTAACAGAAAAAGATCAGTCAACTTACGGTTTTCACTTGAAACATTGCGGTTTCAGCAATGTTTCCGCAATGTTGTCGCAATGCTTGTTTTTCATTCTTTTCCTTCGGTTTTCAACCCTTTTCTTTCCTATTGTACATAAGTCCTAATTTAGCTATCTTCTTCTAAATCTCATATTTAAGCATAGGTTTAGGCTAAATGCTATCAAAAACACCTAAGACTGAACATATTTCTAAGATAATTAAGTCCTAAAAAGGTCACTTTTGGAGACGTAACACACCCCCAAACTTAAGGTTTTGCTTGTCCTCGAGCAAACTAAGGACTTTCCTAGGCTGCTGTTTCTTCTTCTTTAACCACTTACTAACTCCCCTATATTCTTATCCATAGCAGTGCTATCCTGTGACCCACTTCAAAGCTTAAAACTACCCTCTCATCTAGCTTCTTCTGATTTCGCATGCCTAATACTCCTACTGTTTTTATTAACTCCCTCCAACTGATCTACCTGCTTTTGTCATATAATGCCACTATCCCTAAGGTTTCAAATTCTACCTAGCTTTACCCCAGACTCAGTACATGCTTCTAGTTTATACTTATGAGCTACCTAGGATTCCTTAGAGTCATGCCAGTCTTAGTATTAACAGTGACAGTAGTACTTTAAGAGAACAACCTAAACCCTGGCATCACTACATTGGACATACATTCATCTCCCTAAACAACCCTACAAGCTACAACTTTGTTCTTAGCTAATTGAGGATTAGAGTTCTTTTTAAATAGGACATCTAAGCCACAAAGTTGCAACTCCTAGGTATACATTCTTCCTCCCTACTTTTTCCTTTTTTCTTTCTCAGGTGGAGCCTTTCCTTTGGTTGCCTTTTGATGCGATGCCACTTGTGGGTTACACACTTGGCACTGATTACTCAGCAACCTAAGAGAGACTCCCCTCTTTATTCTATTTTTCATTTTTTTTTTTTTTCAGTTCATTATTTTTGTCAACGAGAAGAAGAATGCTTATGTTTTAAGGGAGAGAGGAATGTTCCTAGGCCTAGGGTGGCCTCCCCCAAACTTCAACTACTCATTGTCCCCAATGAGTGTCTGAGGTGGCACACCCCCAAACTTGTCCTAGAAGCATCTAGTCTAAGGTAAAACAAAGAGAATCTAAAAGCCCTAGGCATAGACAGAACATTCTAAAAGAAAATATCACAGCAGCAGGAATTTGAAAAACAGACAGGCAAGGACTTACAGCTATGCATGCTGAGCTATTTAGAGGTTAATTTAAACTATCAAAGGGTGTCCTATGACACTCATCCAGCATGCATTTAGATAAGCTATATAAGGTAGTCATGATAGCAACAAAAGATAGAATTTAAACAGATCACAGCCTAGCTAAGTAGACAATCAAAAACATGCTTTCAGTAATAAAAATTGCGGGTACCGCAATTATTTCGCAATCAAATCAGGGCAGATATATCATTCACTAAGGCCCCTAAGCATGCTTTATCCAGTCATTCAAGCTCGACAAAAATAAACCTAAACTATCCTACCTAATCAGCTAGCAGCAGGCTATACTAAGCAATTTAAAAAACGTAAAACTAAGCAACTAAAACAGATCAAAATTTTACTAAAAACAACATAATTCACATGGTCTATCAGAAAGCAGAATTTTTTTTTTCTTATTCTAAGGGAACAGCAATACTCCCTTGAGTGCAATTCAAACCAGCACTCAGATGTCTTCATCCTCATCAGGCCGTCGTGGTCGTGGAGGCACCCATGGATTCAGAAGATTTGTGGGGAAGTCAGGGAAGATGCAGCCAAGCTGGTCAGCAACTTCCTTGTCCCGTGCCTGCGCGTAAGTGGCCCATTGAGCCATCCTCTTCTGCATATCCATCAGGCAAGCCATGGACAGCGACTGATCAGCAGCCAGCCTATCCAGCTCGAATTCCATGTTCCCCTTCCTTTTTAGCCTCAAGCCAGCAGGCAGCTCCAAGTGGCCTGTGTAAGCCATTTGCTGCTCCATTCGCTCAATAGGGACTCCTGCAAGCAAACATAGTTTAGTTATAGTATTAGGGAAAAACAATGGACCCTTACCTTTCTTCGCGCACTCAGCAATGGCGGCTGACATGACTTCACCCACGTTGACCGTGAGACCTCGCATGATTGCATAGACCAGCAGCGATCTGCTCTGGTTGATGGTGGTCTCATGAGTCACGGGGGACAGCTTCCTCCTTACAAAGGCAAACCATACAGCCGCCTTAGCTGTGAGGTTGACACTCATGAGAGTGTGCCTTCCATTGCGTGACACGGTCCAGGATGCTTCAGGCTGGCCAATGGTCCGAATGGCCTCTTCCAGGACTGCCTCAGTGGGCTCATCAACAATCCGTGCATAGTCAGTATGTTTTTGGCCCTTGAGGCCATAGGCTTCGTTGATGGCTTTTGCTGAGAAGTCCACTTCTACCCCCCTGACCACAGACAACCCCTCCTCAGAATTCCTCAGGTTGGCGTAGAAGTCATACACCATGCTTGTGTAAGCCGGATTGGGTGGTCTGCACAACTCCTCTCATCCATGATTTGTAATTCCTGCGCGCAAGAACTGCGGCAGGTCAGCAGGTCTGTCGAGGAAGCCCTTCTCGTGCAGCATCTCCCTCTTCCTCAGCTCAATGCCTCTGGACTCAGCGTCAGAGGACACATACCTCACTGATTGAGGCTCATCTTCAGGGTAAAGCTTGGCCTTCCCTTTGTCTGCTGGTTTGGCTGACTCCGCAGCCTCAACCTTGAGTCTCTTGAGCGATGGCTCAGTGCTTTCCTTTTCTGATGAAGGCGCCCTCTTGGCTTTCTTCTTTTTCAGCTTCTTGGACCGCTTGGCCTTGAGAATCTTGGCCTTCTTCTTCTTCTTGAGCTTTGCCTCGATGGTGATCTGCTGGAGGCACGCCCCCAGTGTCTCCTCCATTGAGTCATCTTTATGTGCAAGACTCTCCGGGCTAGCTTCCCTCAACGGAGAGAAGACCTCTTCTTCCTCAGCTTCCCCACTGCCCTGCGTTGATTCTTGGTACTCCCCATATGGGAATTCAGGGTCACGTTGTGGGGAAGTGGGTGATGCCTCAGGGCTCTCTTCTGGCGGAGTATGCTCAGAACTCTGTGGTGATGAAGGCAGTTCAGGGCTCTGCGCTGGTGGTGATGGTGAAGAGTTGTGCGCTGGTGGTGCAGATGGCGAAGAACTCTTCTTGGCCGAATCGTGGGACACACGATCAGTTTCTTGACTCTCCACAGAGGGAGTCTTTTCTTTGCTCGGTTCTGCGGCCACCGCTAAACTCCATCTGCGCTTCTTGGGTGTGCCTGCTGGTTCAGAGGGTCCAGCAGGTATCTCTGTGACGACCTTCCACTTCTTCTTGCGAATCGGAAGTTTGGGAAGTCGTTCAGTTCGCGCAGCATCAGCCTCAGCCAAGGCAAGCAGTGCGTCTCTCGCAGCCGTTTCAGCGTCGTCAGCCTTCTTCTTGGCCGCAGATCTTTCAGCCCTCGTGAGCACCATTGTTGAATCGTGGAGGTTTGGAGAGAAGAATCACAGATGAAGAGAACCGCAGCTTTCTTGGAGTTCAGAGAATGGGAGAATCGTACAGATCAACGTGCCTTCTAACGGATATAAAGAAAACGGATAAATCCCAACGGCTATATTTTTGCGGATCCTGCAAATCCAGCGCAATTTTAGTGACCGTTGGAGATTTTTTTTCATCTAAATGTCAATCTTTGCTCATTCGTATCTTTTATTTGGCCCAATATTTTCTTGATTTTTAAAGCTGGATTTACTCTCCTTGATTCCCTCTATCGATTCCCTACAAAAAGAAATAAAATCAACATCAAATTCGCAATTAAAATCATACAAACTTATACACAAATGATAACCGGAAAATCGTAAAAAATAAACTAAGGCATGAGCCTCATGTTGACGAGCACAGCAATCACTCGTCCTCTCTCGTTCTTAATTTCATGCTTCAGTCAAGAGGAAGGCCGAGAGAGTCTTCACATCTCCTTCCTCATAGTAGTGCTTCAACCTTGCACCATTAACCATGAATGGTTGTCCTTGCTACAAGTTCTTTATCTCAATAGCACCATGAACAAACACATTAGTAATCATGAAAGGACCTGACCATCTGGACTTTAGTTTGCCTGGAAATAACCTCAATCGTGAGTTAAATAATAAAACAAGTTGGCCTTTCTTAAAGTCCTTGATCCTAAGTCTACTATCGTGCCAAATCTTGGTCCTTTCCTTATACATTTTGGCATTTTCATAAGACATTTGTCTAAGCTCATCAAGCTCATGTAATTGCAGAGACCGCAACGTTCCCGCATCGGTCACGCAATAATTCAACTCTTTTAGTGCCCAAAATGCCTTAATTTCTAACTCAAATGGAAGATGACAAGCTTTACCATATACAAGTCTGTAAGGAGACATACCTAGGGGTGTCTTATATGCAGTTCTATATGCCCAAAGTGCATCCTCGAGTTTAAAGGACCAGTCTTTCCTATTGGGTTTAACCACTTTTTCTAGGATGTTCTTAATCTCCCTATTTGAAATTTCAGCCTGACCATTCGAGTGTGGGTGATAGGGAGTGGCTACTCTATGTCTAATGTTATACTTAGCCAACACTCTCTCCATAGCCTTATTAATGAAGTGTGTCCCCTCATCACTAACGACAGCACGAGGTGTCCCAAACCTAGTAAAAATGTGCCTATGCAAGAATTTTATGACTGTTTTAGCATCATTATTAGGACATGCTATGGCCTCTACCCACTTGGATACATAGTCTACTGCCACCAAAATGTAAAGGTTACCTGAGGATGGGGGAAATGGTCCCATGAAGTCAATGCCCCATACATCAAAGAGCTCCAACTCTAAGATGTAGGTGAGAGGCATTTCGTCCTTGCGACTGAGGTTACCTGTTCTTTGGCATTCATCACAGCTGTGGGCATAGTTGTGGGCATCCTTGAAGATCGTTGGCCAATAGTAGCCACTCTGAAATACCTTTGCAGCTGTTCTTTGGCCACGAAAGTGTCCACCATAAGGAGCTGTGTGACAGTGTTGCAGCACAGATTTCGCCTCAGCAGCTGAAACACACTTCCTTAGCAAGCCGTCAGCACATGTTTTGTAAAGTGTGGGGTCATCCCATATGAATTTCCTTGCTTCATGAAGGAACCTCTTCTTCTCTTGTCCTCCCTTGAAAACTGGTAATACCTGTGATGCAAGGAAGTTAGCAATGTCAGCAAACCAAGGTTCCTCATCGTTATCACGATGAGTCAATACAAAGACATGTTCATCAATAAAAGCATCAGAAATTGCGGGTTCCGCAATTTTTTCGCAATTGTGCTGCAATCGAGAAAGGTGATCCGCAACCACATTTTCACATCCTTTCTTGTCTCGAATGTCCAAATCAAATTCCTGCAGCAATAACACCCACCTAATCAACCTAGGCTTAGCATCAGCCTTCCTCATGAGATACTTTAAGGCAGAATGGTCAGTGTACACAATTGTCCTAGTGCCTACAATGTAATTTCTAAATTTCTCACAAGCAAACACTACAGCAAGCATCTCTTTCTCAGTGGCTGTGTAGTTGCATTGTGCCTCATTGAGTGTCTTACTAGCATAATAGACAGGGTGTGTTAACTTGTCAATCTTCTGTCCTAACATAACCCCTACAGCATAGTCACTAGCATCACATAACATCTCAAATGGGAGATCCCAATCTGGCCCTACTATAATAGGTGCTGTGACTAGTGCTTTCTTAAGGGTTTTCCAAGCTACTAAACATTCCTTAGAGAAGATGAATGACCTATTTAGCTCTAGAAGCTCACACAGAGGCTTGGCTATCTTAGAAAAGTCCTTAATGAACCTTCTGTAGAAGCCAGCATGCCCTAAGAAACTTCTAATGGCCTTGACATTCTGAGGCTCTACCAACTTCTCTATGATTTCTATTTTTGCCCTGTCAACTTCTACACCTGCCCTTGACACTCTATGACCTAAAACAATCCCCTCCTCCACCATGAAGTGGCACTTTTCCCAATTTAGGACTAGGTTGGTCTCCTCACACCTAGCCAAGACTTGTCCTAGGTTCTCTAGACAGTTTGTAAATGAATCCCCAAAGACTGAGAAATCATCCATGAATATCTCTATCATGGACTCATCCAAATCAGAGAAGATTGCCAACATGCACCTTTGGAAAGTTGCCGGTGCATTGCATAAGCCAAAAGGCATTCTGCGAAAGGCAAAAGTTCCAAAAGGGCAAGTGAAGGTGGTCTTCTCTTGATCCTTAGGGTCTATAGTGATCTGGTTATAACCTGAATAACCGTCTAAGAAACCGTAGTAGGCTCTACCAGCTATTCTGTCTAACATTTGGTCAATAAATGGTAGAGGGAAATGGTCTTTCTTGGTCTCTTTATTTAGCTTCCTATAATCCATGCAAACTCTCCATCCTGTGACAGTCCTAGTTGGAATCAGTTCATTGTGCTCATTGACTAGCACAGTCATCCCACCCTTTTTAGGTACACACTGTATAGGGCTCACCCACTGACTACTAGCTATGGGAAAGATCACACCAGCATCTAACCATTTAATTATTTCTTTCTTAACTACCTCTTTCATAGAGGGATTCAGCCTACGTTGATGATCTACTCTAGGTGTGTGCTCTTCCTCTAGTATAATCTTATGCATGCAATAAGAAGGGCTAATGCCTCTAATATCAGCAATAGTCCATGCAATAGCCTTCCTATGTTGCTTAAGTAGTAATATTAATTCAACCTCATGCTGTTCACTTAGCTTAGAAGAAATAATTACAGGCAAAGTCTCATTATTCCCTAAATATGCATACTTGAGGTGAGTGGGGAGAGGTTTTAATTCTAATACAGGTGGATGCTCAATGGATGGCTTTAAAGGATTCAAGGCTCTATCAGTTAAGTCAATATTCATACAAACATGCTGAGGGTTATTTACAGATATGTCCATTATCTCAGCTATGTTTAAGTCAGTTAATTCTAATCCTACATATTCATGAGCATGCTTAGTCAATAATACATGCTCCAATTGTTCTTCCATCAAAGAATCTACAACGTCCATGCTAGCACAGGATTCAAGGTCAGAGGGGTACCTTAAAGCTTTATACACACTAAATTTCACCTCTTCATCATGAACCCTCATAGTGAGCTCACCTTTTTGGACGTCGATCAGGGCCCTACCTGTGGCAAGAAACGGTCTGCCTAATAGGATGGGGACCTCCTTGTCTGCTTCATAATCCAGGATAATGAAATCTGCAAGGAAAATAAACTTGTCAACCTTTACTAAAATATCCTCAATCTTACCTTCTGGGTATGCAATGGATTTGTCTGCTAGTTGTAAAGTGACAGTGGTTGGACGTGCTTCTCCTATTCCCAACTGGCGGAATAGTGATAGGGGCATGAGGTTTATGCTGGCGCCCAGGTCACAAAGCGGTCTGCCCACGTGCTTGCCTCCAAGTTCTACAGGTAAGGTGAAGGAACCAGGATCCTTCTCCTTCTTGGGCAGCTTGTTCTGGAGTATGGCACTCCACTCCTCAGTGAGGTTTACTGTTTCAAACTCACCAATTATTTTTTTGTTAGTAATAATATCTTTCAAAAACTTTACATAGGAAGGCATAGACTGTAAAACTTCTACAAAAGGAATGTTGACATGCACTTGCTTAAGAATTTCTAAGAATTTATTAAAATGCACTTCCTGTTCCTGCTTCTTCTTAAGCCTTCGAGGATATGGAGGTGGTGGCACATATGCAGGCACTTCAGGTCGCCTTAGGATAGGTGGAGGCCTTGGAATTTCTTCTATCTCCTCAATAATTGGCTCTAGCCTGGCTCCTGATGTGCTAGTTGATGGTGGACCTTGGTTTGGCAGAGACTCTAGTGGAGCACTAGACTCAGTGTTCTCTACTCTCTTTGGTGTGTCCTTTGTGTTGCTCACCAATGGTCTACCACTTCTAAGTTCAATTGCTTGAACTTGCTCTTTACCATCTCTCCTTGGCACCTCAGTGTCAGCAGGGAGTCTACCTTGGGGCCTACTCTTGAGTTCATTGGCTAATTGGCCTATTTGGTTTTCTAGGCTCCTAAGAGTAGCTTGCTGGCTCTGTAAAGTGGCATCATTCTTGTCTACAGAAGACCCTACAGGTTGGTTGCATGGTTTTTGATACATGGATTGGTTATGTTGGGGAGTGAAACCAGGTGTTCCACTCGGTCTAGGTTGGTTAGGAGCTTGGTTAGCATTTTGTTGGCCACCCCATGACAGGTTTGGGTGGTTCCTCCAACCAGGGTTGTAAGTATTGGAATAGGGGTTGTTCCTAGGCTGCTGCTGACTTCCAATATAGCAGACTGAGGCTGGATTCCCAGGGCAGTATTCATACAGGTGCCCTTCCCCACAGAATCCACATATAAGTGTTTCACCTTGACTTGGTTGGGTGCCCATTGACATGGCGGTAGCGGTGTTGACACTTGTTTGGAGATTGGCTTGAGCCATTTGCTTAACTAGGTTGGTCAGGGCATTTATTTGGCTGCTCATTGCACTTAGAGCATCCTTGTCTTGAGCTCTAGTTGGCTCAACAGGATCATCTGACCACCTACAGTGAGATGCTGAGATCTTCTCCAAGATCTCATAGGCCTCGTTGTAACTCTTGGACAACATGGAGCCTCCAGCGGATGAATTTAAGACTTGTCTAGTGCTGGGATTGCATCCTTTGAAAAAGACCTCTATTTGGATACACCATGGGATGCCATGGTGTGGACATTTAAGAAGTAGATCTTTGAACCTTGTCCAAGCTTCGTGAAGAGACTCATTATCAGCTTGCTTGAACTTAACTATGTCATCACGAAAGGTAGAATTCCTATTAGGTGGGAAGTATTTAACTAGGAATTTCTCTGCTAAGTCTGTCCAATTGCGGACTGATCCAGATGGTAATGAGTTTAACCACGTCTTTGCTTTGTCCCTCAATGAGTAAGGAAAAAGGTATAGCCTCAAGGCTTCTTGGGAAACTCCAGGGATGATGAATGTATCACTAACTCCTAAGAAGTTTCTAAGATGGTTGTGGGGGTCCTCATTTTCCACTCCAAAGAATTGTCCCACAGTGGACAACATTTGGAACATCACTGGCTTTAACTCGAATGAGTTGGCAGTGATTTCAGGACGGATTATGTTGGGGTTCAGCTCCCCAGGCATAGGTACTAAATATGAGAGGATGGCACTATTCTTGTCATTCGCTATTTCGATGGGATTGCGAATGACAGGTACCTGATTTGGAACTATCTCTTCCATTTCTTCGGTTTCAACAATTATTTGGGGTATAGAGGGTTGTTTAAAGAGACGTTTCTTTGCTTTGTTTCTAGCTCTAAGTAATCTTTCAGGCTCAGGGTTGAACTCTAAATTACTACTTGAAGGCTCACTCATAAACTACCCTACTAGTACCTGCAAAAGAAATGAAAAGTAGATTAGTTTCAATAGATAATAAACTTGGTGTTTCAAACTTAACAAACTTCGTTTTCACTCAAATAAATCCCCGGCAGCGGCGCCAAAAACTTGTTACGTGCTCATTGTGTTAAAATAAATAAGCAATAAGATAGAAAGAGCACTCAGAACATGCAAGCATACATGATCTTATAGCAAGTAGTAAGTATTTTTTCATTCGTTTTCCCACAGAGATTTATTATAAGCTAATCGTGAAGTGTAAAGTTAAGAAAGAAAGGGTGGATTTGATGGGGTAGAATTGGTTTTAAATTGTCTATTTCCTACTGAATATGTAGAGGGTAGCAACATAAACAAGAACAAGTCAAAGCTAAACTCAAATGAAAAGAGACGAGATTAATAAATGAAGGCAAAGACAGCTAGACAGAATTGTAACTTAAGCAGAATTGCGGAGACAGCAATTCTACCGCAATTTAAATAACAGCGAAAGTGTGTAAAGTGATGAATTAAGGGCTACTAACGACTATCCTATAGGCTTTTTCATACGATTCTCAAGCACTGGATCAACTCACTATGCATCAAACTATCTCATTCTCATGTATCTTCCGATTTCATGCATTAGATTCTTTAGTTTACTCATGTCCAAGTAAGGTCTTAAGCATCTTGTTAAGGCAGAAGAATATGGTTTGTACTAGGGAAACGCCTATTCCTAGGCCGTTTCCTGGCTACCTTGAAAGACTAGCATGATAGTATGACTCTGAACTCTTACTCCTTCCAGAGGTTAGGAGTTCTTTGGACAAAATGGATGGCCAATCGAAATTGCCCGTGGGATGAAGCTTACATACAATCAATGCTTCGAGAGCGATCCTACATGCTTGGTTCACGTTTTTTAGCCTATAGTGTTGTCATTAGCATGCCCCTAAGTGATTTAGCTACTCATGGATATAAACAGAACAGAAGTAAGAGAAGAAGTAGACATGCTTAGAAGGAATTTAAAGACAAAACAGTGAGGAAAAGCAGTAGGTTGCAAAGGCAAGAATTGTGAAATGACGAATGGTGATTTGATTACTTGATTGTTTGAATGAACAAAGGGACGCTTAAAGTAAATAACTTAAAGACAGAAAACAACGCAATGAAAAGAACTAGTCACTAGAACAGAAACAACAACTAAACAATGCTGGAATTTAGAAAGGAAAGACAGAAAGCAGTAAAAGATGCTTCAAAGCCTTGTTGCAACCGCCTCGGCTGAAGAGGATGAAAGAATAGCTTTGCTTGGATGAATCCAATCGGGAGAGAAGATGAATCTTCTCTCCTTCCTATCAGATTGTCGATTCCAACAGCTGAGACTCTCACACCAACAGACGGCAAAGGAAAACACGAAGAAAGATGGAGCTGCGAGAAGACTTCTACGCTTTCGGATGATGATTGAACCTTCGACTTTGACCCCTATTTATAGTAGTCTGCAGGTGCATTTGGGCCAAGGAGAACCATCAATCTTCAACGTCGTACTTCAGAATGGATGGAGGAGAAAGAACGAATCCCTGAAATAACGGAAATTAACAGAAAAAGATCAGTCAACTTACGGTTTTCACTTGAAACATTGCGGTTTCAGCAATGTTTCCGCAATGCTGTCGCAATGCTTGTTTTTCATTCTTTTCCTTCGGTTTTCAACCCTTTTCTTTCCTATTGTACATAAGTCCTAATTTAGCTATCTTCTTCTAAATCTCATATTTAAGCATAGGTTTAGGCTAAATGCTATCAAAAACACCTAAGAGTGAACATCTTTCTAAGATAATTAAGTCCTAAAAAGGTCACTTTCGAAGAAGGCGATGTGGGAAGGACGCCATCGCTTGCGTCGTGGGTCTCATCGAAAGGCGTCGGAGGAGATGAGGGGCTGGCCGAGATGGAGGTTTGGGCGTGTGTTGCGTGCTCAATGTGTGAAATAAATAGCAATAAGAGAGAGAGAGCACTCAGAACATGCAAGCATACATGATCTTGTTAGCAAGTAGTAAGTATTTTTTCATTCGTTTTCCCACAGAGATTTATTATTAGCTACTCGTGAAGTGTATTGTTAAGAAAGAATGGGTGGATTTGATGGGGTAGAATTGATTTTAAGTTGTCTAATTTCTAAGGAATATGTAAATGGTAAACACATAAACAAGTGCAAGTCAAAGATAAACTGAAATGAAAAGAGAAGAGATTAATAAACGAAGAGGAAAATAGCTAAACAGAATTTTTAACTTAGCAGAATTGCGAAAACAACAATTCTACCGCAATGTTACTAACAGCGAAAGTGTGTAAAATGGAGAAACAAGGGCTACTAACGACTCCCCTATAGGCATTTTCATACGATTCTCAAGCATTGGATCAACTCACTATGCATCAAACTAACTCAATCTCATGTATCTTCCGATTTCATGCATTAGATTCTTTAGTTTACTCATGTCCAAGTAAGGTCTTAAGCATCTTGTTAAAGTAGAGAGATATGGTTTGTACTAGGAAAACGCCTATTCCTAGGTCGTTTTCTGGTTACCTTGAAAGGCTAGCATGAGTGTATGACTCTGAACTCTTACTCCTTCCAGAGGTTAGGAGTTCTTTGGACAAAATGGATGGCCAATCGAAATTGCCCGTGGGATGAAGCTTACATACAATCAATGCGTTCGAGAGCTATCCTACATGCTTGGTTCATGTTTTTTAGCCTATAGTATTGTCATTAGCATGCCCCTATGTAACTTAGTTACTCATGGATATAGAGAGAACATAAATATTAGATAAAGTAGGCATGCTCAGAAGAGAAATAAACTTAAAACAGCGAAGCAAAACAGTAAACCGCAAAGACAAGAAACTGTAAAAGAATGAATTGTGCTTTGATTAATCGATTGTTTGAATGAACAAAGGGAAACTTAAAGTGAATAATTTAAAGACAGAAAGCAACGAAATGAAATGAACTAATTAATAGAAAAGTAACAACAACTAAACAGTGCTGGAAATGAGAAATAAAAGACAGAAAGCAGTAATTGAGCTTGAACGCCTCGTCGCAAACGCCTCGGCTGAAGGGAGAGAAAGGGTAGCCTTGCTTGGATGAATCCAATCAGGAGAGAAGATGAATCTCCTCTCCTTCCTATCAGATTGTCGACTCCAACAGCTGAACCTCTCAAACCAACAGACGGGGAAGAAAAACAGGAGAAAAGATGGAGCTGCGAAGAGACTTCTACGCTTTCGGATGATGCTCAAACCCTCTACTTTGACCCCCTTTTATAGTAATCTGCAGGTGCGTTTGGGCCAAGGAGAACCATCCATCTTCAACGTCATACTTCAAAATGGATGGAGGAGAAAGAACGAATCCCTGAAATAACGGAAAATAACAGAAAAGGATCAGTCAACTTACGGATTTCACTTGAAACATTGCGGTTTTAGCAATGTTTCCGCAATGCTGCCGCAATGCACATTTTTCCTTCTTTTAACTTCGTTTTTCATTCCTTTTCCTTCCTTTTGCACACAAGTCCTAATTTAGCTACCTTCTTCTAAATCTCATATATAAGCATAGGTTTAAGCTAAATCCTATCAAAAACACCTAAGAGTGTACATCTTTCTAAGCTAAATAAGTCCTAAAAAGGTCACTTTTGGAGACGTAACACACCCCCAAACTTAAAGTTTTGCTCGTCCTCGAGCAATCTAAGGACTTGCCTAGGCTGCTGTTTCATCTTCTTTAACCACTTGCTGACTCCCCTACATTCCTATCTATAGCAGTGCTGTCCTGTGACACACTTCTAAGTTTACAACTATCCTTTTATATTGCTTCTTCTGACTTTGCACGCCTACTACTCCTGCTGTTTCATTAACTCCCTACGACTGATCTACTTCCTTTTATCATATCGTGCATCTATCCCTAAGGTTTCAAATTCTACCTAGCTTTACCCCAGACTCAGTACATGCTTCTAGTTTTTATTTTTGAATTACCTAGGATTCCTTAGAGTCATGCCAGTCTTAGTATTAACAGTGACAGTAGTACTTTTAGAGAACAACCTAAACCCTGGCATCACTACATTGGACATATATTCATCTCCCTAAACAACCCTACAAGCTACAACTTTGTGCTCAGCTAATTGAGGATCGGAGTTCTTTTTATTCAGGACATCTAAGCCACAAAGTTGTAACTCGTAGGTATACATTCTTCTTCCCTATTTCTTTTTTCTTTCTTTCTTTGGTGGAACCTCTCCTTTGGTTGCCTTTTGATGCTACGCCACTTGTGGGTTACACACTTGGCACTAATTACTCAGCAACCTAAGAGAGACACCCCTCTTTATTCTATTTTTCATTTTTTTTTTTTTTTTTTTTTTTTAAGCTCACTTTTTTGTAAAGGAGAAGAAGAATGCTTATGCTTTAAGGGAGAGAGGAATGTTCCTAGGCCTAGGGTGGCCTCCCCCAAACTTAAACTACTCATTGTCCCCAATGAGTGTCTGAGGTGGCACACCCCCAAACTTGTCCTAGAAGCATCTAGTCTAAGGTAAAACAAAGAGAATCTAAAAGCCCTAGGCATAGACAGAACATTCTAAAAGCAAACATCACAGCAGCAGAAATTCGAAAAAATAGGCAGGTAAGGACTTAATACTATGCATGCTGAGCACTTTTAAGAGGTTAATTTAAACTATCAAAGGTATCCTATGACACTCATACAGCATGCTTTTAGATAAGCTATATAAGGTATTCAAGATAGCAGCAAAAGAAAAAATTTAAACAGATCCAGCCTAGCTAAACAGTCGGTCAAAAACATGCATTTACTAATAAAAATTGCGGATTCCGCAATTATTTCGCAATGGATACAGGGCAGATATACCAGCGATTAAGGCCCCTATGCATGCTCATTCCAGTCATTCAAGCTATACAAAAATGAAACTAAACTAATCTACCTATTCAGCTATCATCAGACTCCACTAAACAACTTAAAATATTAAAACTAAAGAACCACAGCAAAACAAAATATTAACTCAAAACAGCATAATTCACATGGTTCAACAAAAAACAGTTTGACTTTTTTTCTTGTAGGGATCAGAAATACTCCCTTTAGTGCTTCTCAAACTAGCACTCAGATGTCTTCCTCATCATCATCCCTTCTTGGTCTGGGAGGCGCCCATGGAGTCAGTAGGTTCGTGGGGAATTCAGGAAAGATGCATCCCAATTGGTCAGCGACCTCCTTGTCCCTTGCCTGCGCATATGTGGCCCATTGAGCCATCCTCTTCTGCAGATCCATCAGGCAGGCCATGGACAGAGACTGAGCAGCAGCCAGGCCATCCAGCTCGAACTCCATGTTCCCCTTCCTTTGCATCCTCAAGCCTGTAGGAAGTTCCAAGTGCCCTGTGTAGGCCAGCTGCCTTTCCATTCGCTCGATTGGGACCCCTGCACGTAAGCAGAGCTTAGTAATTGTATTAGGAAAGAACAGTGGACCCTTACCTTTCTTGGCGCAGTCAGCGATTGAGGCTGCAATGACCTCGCCCACGTTGATTGTGAGACCTCGCATGATCGCGTAGACCAGCAGCGATCTGCTTTGGTTGATGGTGGTCTCATGGGTCACTAGGGACAGCTTCCTCCGCACGAAGGAAAACCAGACAGCCGCCTTGGCTGTGAGGTTGGCACTCATGAGAGTGTGCCTCCCATTGCGTGAAACTGTCCACGATGCCTCAGGCTGTCCAATGATCCGAATTGCCTCCTCCAGGACAGCTTCTGTTGGCTCATCAACGATCCTTGCATAATCAGTGTGTTTTTTACCCTTGAGGCCATAGGCTTCGTTGATTTCCTTCGCTGAGAAGTCCACCTCGACTCCTCTGACCACAGACAGGCCATCCTCAGGATTCATCAAGTTGGCGTAAAAGTCATACACCATGCTGGAGTAGGCGGGGTTGGGTGGCCTACACAGCTCTTCCCAGCCGTGATTCGTGATTCCTGCGCGCAAGAATTGCGGCAGGTCAGCAGGTGCGTCGAGGAATCCCTTCTCGTGCAGCAGTTCCCTCTTCCTCAACTCAGTGCCTCTGGACTCAGTATCAGAGGACACATACCTCACTGATTGAGGCTCATCTTCGGGGTACAGCTTGGCTTTCCCCTTGTCTTTCGGTTTGGCTAACTCAGCAGCCTCAATCTTGAGCTTCTTCAGAGACGGCTCATCACTCCCCTTCTTTGATGAAGGCTCACCCCTGGTTTTCTTTTTCTTGGACTTCTTTTTTGTTTTTGGCCGTTTGGCCTTGACAACTTTGGCGGCCTTCTTTTTCAATCTTGCCTTTGTAGTGATCTGCTGGAGGCAATCCCCAGTGTCTCGTCCATTGAATCATCCCTCTGCGCAGGGCTCTCAGGGCTGGCTTCCCTCAAAGGAGAGAAGACCTCTTCTTCCTCAGCTTCCTCACTACCCTGCGTCGATTCTTGATGCTCTCCATATGGAAATTCAGGGTCAGGTTGTGGGGAAGTGGGTGATGCTTCAGGGCTCTGCGCCGGTGGAGTGTGTTCAGAGCTCTGTGGCGATGGCGAAAGCTCAGGGCTTCGCGCTGGTGGAGATGGCGAAGAGCTCTGCTTGGCTGACTCGTGTGACCGACGGCCACTTTCTTGACTCTCCACAGAGGGAGTCTTTTTCTTGCTTGCTTCTTCGGCCACAGCCATACTCCACTTGCGTTTCTTGGGCGTTCCTGCTGGTTCAGAGGGTCCAGCAGGGATCTCCGTAACCACCTTCCACTTCTTCTTGCGGATAGGCAGTTTGGGGAGTCGTTCAGTGCGCGCAGCCTCAGCATCTGCAAGGGCAAGGAGTGCTTCCATCGCAGCAATTTCAGCGTCGTCAGCCTTCTTCTTGGACGCAGATCTTTCAGCTCTCGTTAGCACCATTGTTGAATCGTGGGAATCTGGGAAGAGGAATTGCAGATGAAGAGAAAGACAGATTTCTTGGAGTTCAGATAATGGGGGAAGCGTACGGATCAGCGCGCTTCTAACGGATATAAGTAATGATGGAAATCCCAACGGCTATTTCCGTTGCGGATTCTGCAAATCCAGCGCAATTTTAGTGACCGTTGGAGATTTTCTGAGTTTAAATGCCAATCTTCTCTCAACTGAATCTTTGATTTGGCCCAATATCTCCCTCGATTTTTTATCTTGATTTCATCTCCTTGATTCCATCTGTCGATTCCCTACAAAAAGAAATAAAATTAACATCAAATTCGTAATTAAAATCACACAACAATATACACAAACAGTAACCGGAAAAATAGCAAACAATAAACTAAGGCATTAGCCTCGCATGGACGAGCACAGTAATCACTCGTCCTCTCTCGTTCTAATTTTCATGTTTCAGTCAAGAGGAAGGCCGAGAGAGTCTTCACATCTCCTTCCTCATAGTAGTGCTTCAATCTTGCACCATTAACCATGAACGGTTGCCCTTGCTGCAGGTTCTTAATCTCGATTGCACCATGAATAAACACGTTAGTTATTACAAAAGGACCTGACCATCTGGACTTAAGTTTGCCTGGAAATAATTTCAATCGTGAGTTAAATAATAAGACAAACTGGCCTTTCTTAAAGTCCTTAATCCTAAGTCTACTATCATGCCAAATCTTTGTCTTTTCCTTATACATTTTAGCATTTTCATAGGACATATGTCTAAGCTCATCAAGCTCATGTAATTGCAAAGACCGCAATGTTCCCGCATCGGTCACGCAATAATTCAACTCTTTTAGGGCCCAAAATGCTTTAATTTCTAATTCGAATGGTAAGTGACATGCTTTGCCATACACAAGTCTATAAGGAGACATACCTAGGGGTGTCTTATATGCAGTTCTATATGCCCAAAGTGCATCCTCGAGTTTAAACGACCAATCTTTTCTATTGGGTTTGACCACTTTTTCGAGTATGTTTTTAATCTCCCTATTTGAAATTTCAGCTTGTCCATTCGAATGTGGGTGATAAGGGGTGGCTACTCTATGTCTAACATTATATTTAGCCAACACTCTCTCCATGGCTTTATTAATAAAATGTGTCCCTTCATCACTAATTATAGCACGAGGTGTTCCAAATCTAGTAAAGATATGTCTATGCAGGAATCTTATGACTGTTTTGGCATCATTATTTGGGCATGCTATGGCTTCTACCCACTTAGATACATAGTCTACTGCTACAAGTATGTAAAGGTTACCTGATGATGGGGGAAATGGTCCCATGAAGTCGATGCCCCACACATCAAAGAGCTCCAACTCTAAGATGTAAGTGAGAGGCATCTCATCCTTTCGGCTAAGGTTACCTGTTCTCTGGCATTCATCACAGCTGTGTGCATAGTTGTGGGCATCCTTGAAGATTGTTGGCCAATGGTAGCCACTCTGGAACACCTTTGCAGCTGTTCTTTGACCACCAAAATGTCCACCATAGGGTGCTGTATGGCAGTGTTGCAGCACAGACTTCGCCTCAGCAGCTGAAACACACTTCCTTAGCAGACCATCAGCACATGTCTTGTAAAGTGTGGGATCATCCCATATGAACTTCCTAGCTTCATGCAGGAACCTCTTCTTTTCTTGTCATCCCTTGAAAGTTGGTAGTACCTGCGATGCAAGGAAGTTAGCAATGTCAGCAAACCAAGGTTCCTCATCGTTATCACGATGAGTCAATACAAAGACATGTTCATCAATAAAAGCATCAGAAATTGCGGTTTCCGCAATTTTTTCGCAATTATGCTGCAATCTAGAAAGATGATCCGCAACCACATTTTCACATCCTTTCTTATCTCTAATGTCTAAATCAAATTCCTGCAGCAACAACACCCATCTAATCAACCTAGGCTTAGCATCAGCCTTCCTCATGAGATATTTCAAAGCAGAATGGTCAGTGTACACGATTGTCCTAGTGCCTACAATGTAATTCCTAAACTTCTCACAAGCAAACACTACAGCTAGCATCTCCTTCTCAGTAGTTGTGTAATTACATTGTGCCTCATTAAGTGTCTTACTAGCATAATATACAGGGTGTGTTAACTTGTCAATCTTTTGTCCTAGCATAACCCCTACAGCATAGTCACTTGCATCACATAACATCTCAAATGGGAGATCCCAATTTTGCCCTACTATAATAGGTGCTTTGACTAGTGCTTCCTTAAGGGTTTTCCAAGCTAGGAAACGTTCTTTAGAGAAGATGAAGGGTTTGTTCAGCTCTAGAAGATCACATAATAGCTTGGAGATCTTAGAAAAGTTCTTAATGAACCTTCTATAGAAGCCTGCATGTCCTAAGAAACTTCTAATGGCTTTTACATTCTGAGGTTCTACCAACTTCTCTATTATTTCAATCTTGGCCCTATCGACCTCCACTCCTGCTCTAGACACTCTATGACCTAAGACAATCCCTTCGTCCACCATGAAGTGGCACTTCTCCCAATTAAGGACTAGGTTGGTCTCCTCACACCTACCCAGGACTTGTCCTAAGTTCTCTAAACAGTTTGTAAATGAATCCCCAAAGACTGAGAAATCATCCATGAATATCTCTATCATGGACTCATCCAAATCAGAGAAGATTGCCAACATGCACCTTTGGAATGTTGTCGGTGCATTGCATAAGCCAAAAGGCATTCTGCAAAAGGCAAATGTTCCAAAAGGGCAAGTGAAGGTAGTCTTTTCTTGGTCCTTGGGGTCTATAGTGATCTGGTTATATCCTGAATAACCATCTAGAAAACAGTAGTAGGCTCTACCAGCTATCCTATCTAACATTTGGTCAATGAATGGTAGAGGGAAGTGGTCTTTTTTGGTTTCCTTATTTAATTTCCTATAATCCATGCAAACTCTCCATCCTGTGATAGTCCTAGTTGGAATCAGTTCATTGCTCTCATTGACTACCACAGTCATCCCTCCTTTCTTAGGGACACATTGTATAGGACTCACCCACTGACTACTAGCTATAGGGAAGATCACACCAGCATCTAACCATTTTATTATTTCCTTTTTAACTACCTCTTTCATAGAGGGGTTCAACCTACGTTGTTGATCTACTCGGGGTGTATGTTCTTCCTCTAGTATAATCTTATGCATGCAGTAGGAAGGGCTAATGCCTCTAATGTCAGCAATAGTCCATGCAATAGCCTTCCTATGTTGTTTAAGTAATAAAATCAGCTCAACCTCATGCTTCTCACTTAGTTTAGATGAAATAATTACAGGCAGAGTCTCATTACTTCCTAAATATGCATACTTAAGATGAGTGGGCAGAGGTTTCAATTCTAAGAAAGGTGGATGCTCAATGGATGGTTTCAAAGGATTTAAGGATCTATCAGTTAGGTCATTATTTATACATACATGCTGTGTTTTATCTACAGGTATATCCATTATTTCAGAAACATTTAAATCAGTCAAATCTAATTGTACATATTCATTAGCATGCTTAGTTAATAATTCATGCTCCAGCTGTTCTTCCATCAGTGAATCTACAATTTCCATGCTAGCACAAGATTCAGAGTCAGAGGGGTACCTTAAGGCTTTATATACACTAAATTTCACCTCTTCATCATGAACCCTCATCGTGAGCTCACCTTTTTGGACATCTATCAGGGCCCTACCTGTGGCGAGAAAAGGTCTGCCTAATAGGATGGGGACCTCCTTGTCTGCTTCATAATCCAGGATAATGAAATCTGCAAGGAAAATAAACTTGTCAACCTTTACAAGAATATCCTCAATCTTACCCTCAGGGTAGGCTATGGATCTGTCTGCTAGTTGTAAAGTGACAGTGGTTGGACGTGCTTCTCCTATTCCTAGCTGGCGGAATAGTGATAGGGGCATGAGGTTTATGCTGGCTCCCAGGTCACAAAGAGCTCTGCCCACGTGCTTCCCTCCTAGCTCTACTAGTAAGGTGAAGGAACTAGGATCCTTCTCCTTCTTGGGTAGCTTGTTCTGGAGTATGGCACTGCACTCCTCAGTGAGATTTACTGTTTCAAACTCACCAATTATTTTCTTGTTAGTGATAATATCCTTCAAAAACTTTACATAAGAGGGCATAGACTGTAAAACTTCTACAAAAGGAATATTAACATGCACTTGCTTAAGAATTTCTAGAAATTTATTAAAGTGCACTTCCTGTTCTTGTTTTTTCTTTAGCCTTCGAGGAAATGGAGGTGGTGGCACATATGCAGGCACTTCAGGTCGCCTCAGGATAGGTGGAGGCCTTGGAATTTCTTCTATCTCTTCTATGATTGGCTCCAGCCTTGCTCCTGATGTGCTTGTTGATGGTTGACCTTGGTGTGGCAGAGACTCCAGTGGAGCACTAGACTCATTGTTCTCTACTCTCTTTGGGGCTTCTTTTGTGTTGCTCACCAATGGTCTCCCACTTCTAAGTTCAATTGCTTGAACTTGCTCTTTACCATCTCTCCTTGGTACTTCAGTGTCAGCAGGAAGTCTACCTTGGGGCCTACTTTTGAGTTCATTGGCTAGTTGCCTGTTACGTCTCCAAAAGTGACCTTTTTAGGACTTAATTAGCTTAGAAAGATGTTCACTCTTAGGTGTTTTTGATAGCATTTAGCCTAGACCTATGCTTAAATATGAGAATTAGAAGAAGGTAGCTAAATTAGGACTTATGTACAATAGGAAAGAAAAGGGTTGAAAACCGAAGGAAAAGAATGAAAAAACTGCATTGAGACAGCATTGCGAAAACATTGCGAACACCGCAATGTTTCAAGTGAAAACCGTAAGTTGACTGATCTTTTTCTGTTAATTTCCGTTATTTCAGGGATTCGTTCTTTCTCCTCCATCCATTCTGAAGTACGACGTTGAAGATTGATGGTTCTCCTTGGCCCAAATGCACCTGCAGATTACTATAAATAGGGGTCAAAGTTGAGGGTTCAAACATCATCCGAAAGCGTAGAAGTCTTCTCGCAGTCCATCTTTTCTCCTGTTTTTCTTTGCCGTCTCCTGGTTTGCGAAGCTCAGCTGTTGGAATCGATAATCTGATAGGAAGGAGAGGAGATTCTTCTTCTCTCCCGATTGGATTCATCCAAGCAAGGCTGACCTTTCTTATCCTTCATTCGAGGCGGTTGCGACGAGACATTCAAGCGTGTTTTACTGTTTTCTCCTCTTCATTTCCATTTTCCAACTCTGTCTTGTTGCTGTTTCTTTTCTAGTAGCTAGATTAGACTATTTCGTTGTGTTCTGTCTTTCTGTTATTTGCTTTAAAGCTTTCCTTTGTCTGTCAAACAATCAAATAATCAAATCTCAATTCTTCATTTCACAGTTTCTTGCCTTTGCATTCTACTGCTTTCCCTTGCTGTTTTAAGCATATTTCCCTTCTAAGCATGTCTATCTTATCCTTTATTTCTGTTCTCCCTACATCCATGAGTAGCTAAATCACTTAGGGGCATGCTAATGACAACACTATAGGCTAAAAAACGTGAATCAAGCATGTAGGATAGCTCTCGAAGCATTGATTGTATGTAAGCTTCATCCCACGGGCAATTTCGATTGGCCATCCATTTTGTCCAAAGAACTCCTAACCTCTGGAAGGAGTAAGAGTTCAGAGTCATACCATCATGCTAGCCTTTCAAGGTAGCCAGGAAACGGCCTAGGAATAGGCGTTTCCCTAGTACAAACCATATCTTTTTGCTTTAACAAGATGCTTAAGACCTTACTTTGATTTGAGTGAACTAAAGAATCTAATGCATGGAATCGGACGATACATGAGATTGAGGTAGTTTGATGCATAGTGAGTTGAACCAGTGCTTGAGAATCGTATTAAAAAGCCTATAGGATAGTCGTTAATAGCCCTTAATCCATCATTTTACACACTTTCGCTGTTATTATAATTGCGGTAAAATTGCTGTCTCCGCAATTCTGCTTAAGTTACCATTCTGTTTAGCTGTCTTTGCTTTCATCTATTAATCTCGTCTCTTTTCATTTGAGTTTAGCTTTGACTTGTTCTAGTTTATGTTGCTACCCTCTACATATTCAGTAGGAAATAGACAATTTAAAACCAATTCTACCCCATCAAATCCACCCCTTCTTTCTTAACTTTACACTTCATGAATAGCTTATAATAAATCTCTGTGGGAAAACGAATGAAAAAATACTTACTACTTGCTATAAGATCATGTATGCTTGCATGTTCTGAGTGCTCCTTCTATCTTATTGCTTATTTATTTTAACACATTGAGCACGCAACAAGTTTTTGGCGCCGCTGCCGGGGATTTATTTAAGTGAAAACGAAGTTTGTTAAGTTTGAAACACCAAGTCTATTATCTATTGAAACTAATCTACTTTTCATTTCTTTTGCAGGTACTAGTAGGGTAGTTTATGAGTGAGCCTTCAAGTAGTGATCTAGAGTTCAATCCTGAGCCTGAGAGACTACTTAGAGCTAGAAACAAAGCAAAGAAACGACTCTTTAAACAACCTTCTATACCTCAAATAATACCTGAAACCGAAGAAATGGACGAGTTAGTTCCAAATCAGGTACCTGTCATTCGCAATCCCATCGAAATAGCGAATGACAAGAATAGTGCAATCCTCTCATATTTAGTACCTATGCCTGGGGAGCTGAACCCCAGCATAATCCGTCCTGAAATCACTGCCAACTCATTCGAGTTAAAGCCAGTGATGTTCCAAATGTTGTCCACTGTGGGACAATTCTTTAGAGTGGAAAATGAGGACCCCCACAACCATCTTAGGAACTTCTTAGGAGTCAGTGATACCTTCATCATCCCTGGAGTTTCCCAAGAAGCTTTGAGGCTATACTTGTTCCCTTACTCTTTGAGGGACAAAGCCAAAACATGGTTGAACTCATTACCTTCTGGATCTGTCCGCAACTGGACAGACTTAGCAGAAAAATTCCTAGTCAAATACTTCCCACCTGATAGGAATTCTACCTTTCGTGATGACATAGTTAAATTCAAGCAAGCTGATAATGAGTCTCTTCACGAAGCTTGGACAAGGTTCAAAGACCTTCTTCTTAAATGTCCACACCATGGCATCCCATGGTGTATCCAAATAGAGGTCTTTTTCAAAGGATGCAACCCCAGTACTAGACAAGTCTTGAATTCATCTGCTGGTGGTTCCATGTTGTCCAAGAGTTACAACGAAGCCTATGAGATCTTGGAGAAGATCTCAGCATCTCACTGTAGGTGGTCAGATGATCTAGTTGAGCCAACTAGAGCTCAAGACAAGGATGCTCTAAGTGCAATGAGCAGCCAAATAAATTCCCTGACCAACCTAGTTAAGCAAATGGCTCAAGCCAATCTCCAACCAAGTGTCAACACCGATACCGCCATGTCAATGGGCACCCAACCAAGTCAAGGTGAGGCACTTATCTGTGGATTCCGTGGGGAAGGGCACCTGTATGAATACTGCCCTGGGAATCCAGCCTCAGTCTGCTACGTTGGAAGTCAGCAGCAGCCTAGGAACAACCCCTATTCCAATACTTACAACCCTGGTTGGAGGAACCACCCAAACCTGTCATGGGGTGGCCAACAGAATGCTAACCAAAATCCTAACCAACCAAGACCAAGTGGAACACCTGGTTTCACTCCCCAACATAACCAATCAATGTATCAAAAACCTTACAGCCAACCTGTAGGATCTTCTGTAGAAAACTTACTCAAGGAATACATAGCCAAAAATGATGCTACTTTGCAAAGTCAGCAAGCCACTCTTAGGAGCCTAGAGAACCAAATAGGCCAATTAGCCAATGAACTCAAGAGTAGGCCCCAAGGGAGACTTCCTGCTGATACTGAAGTGCCAAGGAGAGATGGTAAAGAGCAAGTTCAAGCAATTGAACTTAGAAGTGGTAGACCATTGGTGAGCAACACAAAGGACACACCAAAGAGAGTAGAGAACACTGAGTCTAGTGCTCCACTGGAGTCTCTGCCAAACCAAGGTCCACCATCAACTAGCACATCAGGAGCCAGGCTAGAGCCAATTATTGAGGAGATAGAAGAAATTCCAAGGCCTCCACCTATCCTAAGGCGACCTGAGGTGCCTGCATATGTGCCACCACCTCCATATCCTCGAAGGCTTAAGAAGAAGCAGGAACAGGAAGTGCATTTTAATAAATTCTTAGAAATTCTTAAGCAAGTGCATGTCAACATTCCTTTTGTAGAAGTTTTACAGTCTATGCCTTCCTATGTAAAGTTTTTGAAAGATATTATTACTAACAAAAAAATAATTGGTGAGTTTGAAACAGTAAACCTCACTGAGGAGTGCAGTGCCATCCTCCAGAACAAGCTGCCCAAGAAGGAAAAGGATCCTGGTTCCTTCACCTTACCTGTAGAACTTGGAGGCAAGCACGTGGGCAGAGCGCTTTGTGACCTGGGCGCCAGCATAAACCTCATGCCCCTATCACTATTCCGCCAGTTGGGAATAGGAGAAGCACGTCCAACCACTGTCACTTTACAACTAGCAGACAGATCCATTGCATACCCAGAAGGTAAGATTGAGGATATTTTAGTAAAGGTTGACAAGTTTATTTTCCTTGCAGATTTCATTATCCTGGATTATGAAGCAGACAAGGAGGTCCCCATCCTATTAGGCAGACCGTTTCTTTGCCACAGGTAGGGCCCTGATCGACGTCCAAAAAGGTGAGCTTACTATGAGGGTTCATGATGAAGAGGTGAAATTTAGTGTGTATAAAGCTCTAAGGTACCCCTCTGACCTTGAATCCTGTGCTAGCATGGACGTTGTAGATTCTTTAATGGAAGAACAATTGGAGCATGTATTATTGACTAAGCATGCTCATGAATATGTAGGATTAGAATTAACTGACTTAAACATAGCTGAGATAATGGACATATCTGTAAATAACCCTCAGCATGTTTGTATGAATATTGACTTAACTGATAGAGCCTTAAATCCTTTAAAGCCATCCATTGAGCATCCACCTGTATTAGAATTAAAACCTCTCCCCACTCACCTCAAGTATGCATATCTAGGAAATAATGAGACTTTGCCTGTAATTATTTCTTCTAAGCTAAGTGAACAGCATGAGGTTGAATTAATATTACTACTTAAGCAACATAGGAAGGCTATTGCATGGACTATTGCTGATATTAGAGGCATTAGCCCTTCTTATTGCATGCATAAGATTATACTAGAGGAAGAGCACACACCTAGAGTAGATCATCAACGTAGGCTGAATCCCTCTATGAAAGAGGTAGTTAAGAAAGAAATAATTAAATGGTTAGATGCTGGTGTGATCTTTCCCATAGCTAGTAGTCAGTGGGTGAGCCCTATACAGTGTGTACCTAAGAAGGGTGGGATGACTGTGGTAGTCAATGAGAACAATGAACTGATTCCAACTAGGACTGTCACAGGGTGGAGAGTATGTATGGATTATAGGAAATTAAATAAAGAAACTAAAAAAGACCATTTCCCTCTACCATTTATTGACCAAATGTTAGACAGAATAGCTGGTAGAGCCTACTACTGTTTCTTAGACGGTTATTCAGGTTATAACCAGATCACTATAGACCCCAAAGACCAAGAAAAGACTACCTTTACTTGCCCTTTTGGAACATTTGCCTTTCGCATAATGCCTTTTGGCTTATGCAATGCACCGGCAACATTCCAAAGGTGCATGTTGGCAATCTTTTCTGATTTGGATGAGTCCATGATAGAAATATTCATGGATGATTTCTCAGTCTTTGGGGATTCCTTTACCAACTGTCTAGAGAATTTAGGACAAGTCCTGGCTAGATGTGAAGAGACTAACTTAGTCCTTAATTGGGAGAAGTGTCACTTCATGGTGGATGAGGGGATTGTCTTAGGGCATAGAGTGTCAAGGGCAGGTGTAGAAGTTGACATGGCAAAGATAGAAATCATAGAGAAGTTGGTGGAGCCTCAGAATGTCAACGCCATTAGGAGTTTCTTAGGGCATGCTGGCTTCTACAGAAGGTTCATTAAGGACTTTTCCAAGATAGCCAAGCCTCTGTGTGAGCTTCTAGAGCTAAATAGGCCATTCATCTTCTCTAAGGAATGTTTAGTAGCTTGGAAAACCCTTAAGGAAGCACTAGTCACAGCACCTATTATAGTAGGGCCAGATTGGGATCTCCCATTTGAGATGTTATGTGATGCTAGTGACTATGCTGTAGGGGTTATGTTAGGGCAGAAGATTGACAAGTTAACACACCCTGTATACTATGCTAGTAAAACCCTGAATGAGGCTCAATGTAATTATACAACTACTGAGAAGGAGATGTTCGCTGTAGTATTTGCTTGTGAGAAGTTTAGAAATTACATTGTAGGCACTAGGACAATTGTGTACACTGACCATTCTGCTTTAAAGTATCTCATGAGGAAGGCTGATGCTAAGCCTAGGTTGATTAGGTGGATGTTATTGCTGCAGGAATTTTATTTGGACATTCGAGACAAGAAAGGATGTGAAAATGTGGTTGCGGATCACCTGTCTCGGTTGCAGCACAATTGCGAAAAAATTGCGGAACCCGCAATTTCTGATGCTTTTATTGATGAACATGTCTTTGTATTGACTCATCGTGATAACGATGAGGAACCTTGGTTTGCTGACATTGCTAACTTCCTTGCATCACAGGTGTTACCAGTTTTCAAGGGAGGACAAGAGAAGAAGAGGTTCCTTCATGAAGCAAGGAAATTCATATGGGATGATCCCACACTTTACAAGACATGTGCTGACGGCTTGCTAAGGAAGTGTGTTTCAGCTGCTGAGGCGAAGTCTGTGCTGCAGCACTGCCACACAGCTCCTTATGGTGGACACTTTGGTGGCCAAAGAACAGCTGCAAAGGTATTTCAGAGTGGCTACTATTGGCCAACGATCTTCAAGGATGCCCACAACTATGCCCACAGCTGTGATGAATGCCAAAGAACAGGTAACCTCAGTCGGAAAGATGAGATGCCTCTCACCTACATCTTAGAGTTGGAGCTCTTTGATGTGTGGGGCATTGATTTCATGGGGCCATTTCCTCCATCGTCAGGTAACCTTTACATCTTGGTAGCAGTAGATTACGTATCCAAGTGGGTAGAGGCCATAGCATGTCCTAATAATGATGCTAAAACAGTCATAAAATTCTTGCATAGGCACATTTTTACTAGGTTTGGGACACCTCGTGCTGTCATTAGTGATGAGGGGACACACTTCATTAATAAGGCTATGGAGAGAGTGTTGGCTAAGTATAACATTAGACATAGAGTAGCCACTCCTTATCACCCACACTCGAATGGTCAGGCTGAAATTTCAAATAGGGAGATTAAGAACATCCTAGAAAAAGTGGTCAAACCATATAGAAAGGACTGGTCATTTAAACTCGAGGATGCACTTTGGGCGTATAGAACTGCATATAAGACACCCCTAGGTATGTCTCCTTACAGACTTGTATATGGTAAAGCTTGTCATCTTCCATTTGAGTTAGAAATTAAGGCATTTTGGGCACTAAAAGAGTTGAATTATTGCGTGACCGATACGGGAACGTTGCGGTCTTTGTAATTACATGAGCTTGATGAGCTTAGACAAATGTCTTATGAAAATGCCAAAATGTATAAGGAAAAGACCAAGATTTGGCACGATAGTAGACTTAGGATCAAGGACTTTAAGAAAGGCCAACTTGTTTTATTATTTAACTCACGATTGAGGTTATTTCCAGGCAAACTAAAGTCCAGATGGTCAGGTCCTTTCATGATTACTAATGTGTTTGTTCATGGTGCTATTGAGATAAAGAACTTGCAGCAAGGACAACCATTCATGGTTAATGGTGCAAGGTTGAAGCACTACTATGAGGAAGGGGATGTGAAGACTCTCTCGGCCTTCCTCTTGACTGAAGCATGAAATTAAGAACGAGAGAGGACGAGTGATTGCTGTGCTCGTCAACATGAGGCTCATGCCTTAGTTTATTTTTTGCGATTTTCCGGTTATCGTTTGTGTGTTTTGTTGTATGATTTTAATCACGAATTTGATGTTGATTTTATTTCTTTTTGTAGGGAATCAATAGAGGGAATCAAGGAGAGTAAATCCAGCTTTAAAAATCAAGAAAATATTGGGTCAAATAAAAGATACGGATAAGCAAAGATTGACATTTAGATGGAAAAAAATCTCCAACGGTCACTAAAATTGCGCTGGATTTGCAGGATCCGCAAAAATATAGCCGTTGGGATTTATCCGTTTTCTTTATATCCGTTGAGACGCGCGTTGATCTATACGATTTCCCAAGTATCTGAACTCCAAGAAAGCTCTTTTCTCTTCATCTTTGATTCTTCTCTCCAAATCTCCAAGATTCAACAATGGTGCTAACAAGGGCCGAACGATCTGCGTCCAAGAAAAGGGCTGATGAAGCTGAAACGGCTGCAAGGGAAGCACTGCTTGCCTTGGCTGAGGCTGACGCCGCGTGAACTGAACGCCTTCCCAAACTACCGATTCGCAAGAAGAAGTGGAAGGTCGTCACGGAGATCCCTGCTGGACCTTCTGAACCAGCAGGCACACCCAAGAAGCGACGATGGAGTATGGCGGTGGCCGAGGAAGAAATCAAGGAAAAGACTCCCTCTGTGGAGAGTCAAGAATTGGGTCAGCCATCTCACGAGTCAGCCGAGCGCAGCCTTTCACCAGCCCCACCGGTGCAAAGCCCTGAGCTCTCCTCATCGCCACCAGCGCAGAGCCCTGAGAAGCCGTCTTCACCACAGAGTTCTGCACAGACACCTACAGCAGAGCAAAGAACCACGCCGTCGCACACTTCCCCACGACCTGACCCTGAATTCCCATATGGGGAGTACCAAGAATCAACGCAGGGCAGTGGGGAAGGTGAGGAAGAAGAGGTTTTCTCTCCGTTGAGGGAAGCCAATCCTGAGAGTCCTGCGCAGAAGGATGATTCCATGGAAGAGACGCTGGGGGCGTGCCTCCAGCAGATCACCATCGAGGCAAAGCTCAAGAAGAAGAAGAAGGCCAAGATTCTCAAGGCCAAGCGGTCCAAGAAGCTGAAAAAGAAGAAGGCCAAGAGGGCGCCTTCATCAGAAAAGGAGAGCACTGAGCCATCGCTCAAGAGACTCAAGGTTGAGGCTGCGGAGTCAGCCAAACCAGCAGACAAAGGGAAGGCCAAGCTTTACCCTGAAGATGAGCCTCAGTCAGTGAGGTATGTGTCCTCTGACGCTGAGTCCAGGGGTATGGAGCTGAGAAAGAGGGAGTTGCTGCATGAGAAAGGCTTCCTCGACAGACCTGCTGACCTGCCGCAATTCTTGCGCACAGGCATTGTGAATCACAGCTGGGAGGAGTTGTGCAGGCGACCCAATCCGGCTTACACGAGTATGGTATACGACTTCTACGCCAACCTGCGAAACTCTGAGGAGGGGCTGTCTGTGGTTAGGGGAGTAGAAGTGGACTACTCAGCAAAAGCCATCAACGAAGCCTATGGCCTCAAGGGCCAAAAACATACTGACTATGCGAGGATCGTTGATGAGCCTACTGAGGCAGTCCTGGAGGAGGCCATTCGAACCATTGGCCAGCCTGAAGCATCCTGGACCGTGTCACGCAATGGAAGGCACACTCTCATGAGTGTCAACCTCACAGCTAAGGCGGCTGTATGGTTTGCATTTGTAAGGAGGAAGTTGTCCCCCGTGACTCATGAGACCACCATCAACCAGAGCAGATCGCTGCTGGTCTATGCCATCATGCGAGGTCTCACGGTCAACGTAGGTGAAATCATGTCAGCCGCCATTGCTGAGTGCGCCAAGAAAGGTAAGGGACCATTGTTTTTCCCTAATACCATAACTAAACTCTGTTTGCTTGCAGGGGTTCCCATTGAGCGAATGGAGCAGCAGATGGCTTACACGGGCCACTTGGAGCTGCCTGCTGGCTTAAGGCTGAAGAGGAAGGGGAACATGGAGTTCGAACTGGATAGGTTGGCTGCTGATCAGTCACTGTCCATGGCTTGCCTGATGGATATGCAGAAGAGGATGGCCCAATGGGCCACTTACGCGCAGGCACGGGACAAGGAAGTTGCAGACCAACTTGGGTGCATCTTCCCTGACTTCCCCACGAATCTCCTGAATCCATGGGTGCCTCCACGACCACGACAATCTGATGAGGATGCAGACATTTGAGTGCTGGTTTGAATTGCACTGAAGGGAGTATTGCTGTTCCCTTAGAAAAAAAAACAAAATCTGCTTTCTGATAGACCATGTGAATTATGTTGTTTTTAGTACAATTTTGATCTGTTTTAGTTGCTTAGGTTTATGTTTTTAAATTGCTTAGTATAGCCTGCTGCTAGCTGATTATGTAGGATAGTTTAGGTTTATTTTTGTTGAGCTTGAACGACTGGATAAAGCATGCTTAGGGGCCTTAGTAACTAATATATCTGCCCTGACTTGATTGCGAAATAATTGCGGTACCCGCAATTTTTATTACTGAAAGCATGTTTTGGACTGTCTGCTTAGCTAGGCTGTGATCTGTTTAAATTCGATCTTTTGCTGCTATCATGACTACCTTATATAGCTTATCTAAATGCATGCTGGATGAGTGTCATAGGACACCCTTTGATAGTTTAAATTAACCTCTAAATAGCTCAGCATGCATAGCTGTAAGTCCTTGCCTGTCTGTTTTTCAAATTCCTGCTGCTGTGATATTTTCTTTTAGAATGTTCTGTCTATGCCTAGGGCTTTTAGATTCTCTTTGTTTTACCTTAGACTAGATGCTTCTAGGATAGTTTGGGGGTGTGCCACCTCAGACACTCATTGGGGACAATGAGTAGTTGAAGTTTGGGGGAGGCCACCCTAGGCCTAGGAACATTCCTCTCTCCCTTAAAACATAAGCATTCTTCTTCTCCTTGACAAAAATAATGAACTGAAAAAAAAAATGAAAAATAGAATAAGGAGGGGAGTCTCTCTTAGGTTGCTGAGTAATCAGTGCCAAGTGTGTAACCCACAAGTGGCATTGCATCAAAAGGCAACCAAAGGAAAGGCTCCACCTGAAAAAAAAAAAAAAAAAAAAGGAAAAAGTAGTGAGGAAGAATGTATACCTAGGAGTTGCAACTTTGTGGCTTAGATATCCTATTTAAAAAGAACTCTGATCCTCAATTAGCTAAGCACAAAGTTGTAGCTTGTAGGGTTGTTTAGGGAGATGAGTGTATATCCAATGTAGTGATGCCAGGGTTTAGGTTGTTCTCTTAAAGCACTACTGTCACTGTTAATACTAAGACTGGCATGACTCTAAGGAATCCTAGGTAGCTCATAAATATAAACTAGAAGCATGTACTGAGTCTGGGGTAAAGCTAGGTAGAAGTTGAAACCTTAGGGATAGTGGCATGATATGATAAAAGCAGGTAGATCAGTTGTAGGGAGTGAATAAAAGCAGTAGGAGTTTTAGGCATGCGAAATCAGAAGAAGCTAGATGAGAGGGTAGTTTTAAGCTTAGAAGTGTGTCACAGGACAGCACTGCTATAGATGAGAATATAGGGGAGTCAGTAAGTGGTTAAAGAAGAAGAAACAGCAGCCTAGGAAAGTCCTTAGATTGCTCGAGGACAAGCAAAACCTTAAGTTTGGGGGTGTGTTACGTCTCCAAAAGTGACCTTTTTAGGACTTAATTAGCTTAGAAAGATGTTCACTCTTAGGTGTTTTTGATAGCATTTAGCCTAGACCTATGCTTAAATATGAGAATTAGAAGAAGGTAGCTAAATTAGGACTTATGTACAATAGGAAAGAAAAGGGTTGAAAACCGAAGGAAAAGAATGAAAAAACTGCATTGAGACAGCATTGCGAAAACATTGCGGACACCGCAATGTTTCAAGTGAAAACCGTAAGTTGACTGATCTTTTTCTGTTAATTTCCGTTATTTCAGGGATTCGTTCTTTCTCCTCCATCCATTCTGAAGTACGACGTTGAAGATTGATGGTTCTCCTTGGCCCAAATGCACCTGCAGATTACTATAAATAGGGGTCAAAGTCGAGGGTTCAAACATCATCCGAAAGCGTAGAAGTCTTCTCGCAGTCCATCTTTTCTCCTGTTTTTCTTTGCCGTCTGCTGGTTTGCGAAGCTCAGCTGTTGGAATCGATAATCTGATAGGAAGGAGAGGAGATTCTTCTTCTCTCCCGATTGGATTCATCCAAGCAAGGCTGACCTTTCTCATCCTTCATTCGAGGCGGTTGCGACGAGACATTCAAGCGTGTTTTACTGTTTTCTGCTCTTCATTTCCATTTTCCAACTCTGTCTTGTTGCTGTTTCTTTTCTAGTAGCTAGATTAGACTATTTCGTTGTGTTCTGTCTTTCTGTTATTTGCTTTAAAGCTTTCCTTTGTCAGTCAAACAATCAAATAATCAAATCTCAATTCTTCATTTCACAGTTTCTTGCCTTTGCATTCTACTGCTTTCCCTTGCTGTTTTAAGCATATTTCCCTTCTAAGCATGTCTATCTTATCCTTTATTTCTGTTCTCCCTACATCCATGAGTAGCTAAATCACTTAGGGGCATGCTAATGACAACACTATAGGCTAAAAAACGTGAATCAAGCATGTAGGATAGCTCTCGAAGCATTGATTGTATGTAAGCTTCATCCCACGGGCAATTTCGATTGGCCATCCATTTTGTCCAAAGAACTCCTAACCTCTGGAAGGAGTAAGAGTTCAGAGTCATACCATCATGCTAGCCTTTCAAGGTAGCCAGGAAACGGCCTAGGAATAGGCGTTTCCCTAGTACAAACCATATCTTTTTGCTTTAACAAGATGCTTAAGACCTTACTTTGATTTGAGTGAACTAAAGAATCTAATGCATGGAATCGGACGATACATGAGATTGAGGTAGTTTGATGCATAGTGAGTTGAACCAGTGCTTGAGAATCGTATTAAAAAGCCTATAGGATAGTCGTTAGTAGCCCTTAATCCATCATTTTACACACTTTCGCTGTTATTATAATTGCGGTAAAATTGCTGTCTCCGCAATTCTGCTTAAGTTACCATTCTGTTTAGCTGTCTTTGCTTTCATCTATTAATCTCGTCTCTTTTCATTTGAGTTTAGCTTTGACTTGTTCTAGTTTATGTTGCTACCCTCTACATATTCAGTAGGAAATAGACAATTTAAAACCAATTCTACCCCATCAAATCCACCCCTTCTTTCTTAACTTTACACTTCATGAATAGCTTATAATAAATCTCTGTGGGAAAACGAATGAAAAAATACTTACTACTTGCTATAAGATCATGTATGCTTGCATGTTCTGAGTGCTCCTTCTATCTTATTGCTTATTTATTTTAACACATTGAGCACGCAACATTGCCCTATTTGGTTCTCTAGGCTCCTGAGGGTAGCTTGCTGGCTTTGTAGAGTAGCATCATTCTTGGCGATGTACTCTTTGAGTAGATTTTCTACAGAAGACCCTACTGGTTGGTTGTATGGTTTTTGATACATAGATTGGTTATGTTGGGGAGTGAAACCAGGTGTCCCACTCGGTCTTGGTTGGTTGGGAGCTTGGTTAGCATTCTGTTGGCCACCCCATGACAGGTTTGGGTGGTTCCTCCAACCAGGGTTGTAAGTATTGGAATAGGGGTTGTTCCTAGGCTGCTGTTGGCTTCCAACATAGCAGACTGAGGTTGGATTCCCAGGGCAGTATTCATACAGGTACCCTTCCCCACAGAATCCACAGATAAGTGTCTCACCTTGACTTGGTTGGGTGCCCATTGACATGGCTGTGGCGGTGTTGACACTAGTTTGGAGATTGGCTTGAGCCATTTGCTTTACTAGGTTGGTCAGGGCACTTATTTGACTACTCATAGCATTGAGTGTGTCCTTATCTTGAGCTCTACTTGGCTCTATTGGATCATCTGACCACCTACAGTGAGATGCTGAGATCTTCTCCAAGATCTCATAGGCTTCATTATAACTCTTGGACAACATGGAACCTCCAGCAGATGAATTTAGGACTTGTCTAGTGCTGGGGTTGCATCCTTTGAAGAAGACCTCTATTTGGATACACCATGGAATGCCATGGTGTGGGCATTTAAGTAGAAGGTCCTTGAACCTTGTCCAAGCTTCGTGAAGAGACTCATTCTCAGCTTGTTTGAACTTGACTATGTCATCACGAAAGGTAGAATTCCTATCAGGTGAGAAGTATTTAACTAGGAATTTCTCCGCCAAGTCTGTCCAATTGAGGACTGATCCAGAGGGTAATGAGTTTAACCACGTCTTTGCTTTGTCCCTCAATGAGTAAGGGAAGAGGTAGAGCCTCAAGGCTTCTTGGGAAACTCCAGGGATGATGAATGTATCACTGACTCCTAGGAAGTTTCTAAGTTGGTTGTGGGGATCCTCATTTTCCACTCCAAAGAATTGTCCCACAGTGGACAACATTTGGAACATCACTGGCTTTAACTCGAATGAGTTGGCAGTAATTTCAGGGCGGATTATGCTTGGGTTTAGCTCCCCAGGCATGGGAACTAAGTATGAGAGAATGGCACTATTCTTATCATTCGCTATTTCGATGGGATTGCGAGTGATAGGTACCGGATTTGGAACTAATCTATCCATTTCTTCTTGAGAGGATTGCGGAGACTCTGCGGTTTCAGCAATTATTTGAGGTAAAGGGGGTTGGTTAAAGAGACGTTTCTTGGCTCTATTTCTAGCCTTAAATAATCTCTCAGGCTCAGGGTTGAACTCTAGATCACTACTTGAAGGCTCATTCATAAACTAACCCAACTAGTACCTGCAAAAGAAATGAAAACAGATCAGCTTCAATAGATATTAAGAGTTGATTTTCTAACTTAACAAACTTCGTTTTCACTAAACTAAATCCCCGGCAGCGGCGCCAAAAACTTGTTGCGTGCTCAATGTGTGAAATAAATAGCAATAAGAGAGAGAGAGCACTCAGAACATGCAAGCATACATGATCTTGTTAGCAAGTAGTAAGTATTTTTTCATTCGTTTTCCCACAGAGATTTATTATTAGCTACTCGTGAAGTGTATTGTTAAGAAAGAATGGGTGGATTTGATGGGGTAGAATTGATTTTAAGTTGTCTAATTTCTAAGGAATATGTAAATGGTAACAACATAAACAAGTGCAAGTCAAAGATAAACTCAAATGAAAAGAGAAGAGATTAATAAACGAAGAGGAAAATAGCTAAACAGAATTTTTAACTTAGCAGAATTGCGAAAACAGCAATTCTACCGCAATGTTACTAACAGCGACAGTGTGTAAAATGGAGAAACAAGGGCTACTAACGACTCCCCTATAGGCATTTTCATACGATTCTCAAGCATTGGATCAACTCACTATGCATCAAACTAACTCAATCTCATGTATCTTCCGATTTCATGCATTAGATTCTTTAGTTTACTCATGTCCAAGTAAGGTCTTAAGCATCTTGTTAAAGCAGAGAGATATGGTTTGTACTAGGAAAACGCCTATTCCTAGGTCGTTTTCTGGTTACCTTGAAAGGCTAGCATGAGTGTATGACTCTGAACTCTTACTCCTTCCAGAGGTTAGGAGTTCTTTGGACAAAATGGATGGCCAATCGAAATTGCCCGTGGGATGAAGCTTACATACAATTAATGCGTTCGAGAGCTATCCTACATGCTTGGTTCACGTTTTTTAGCCTATAGTATTGTCATTAGCATGCCCCTATGTAACTTAGTTACTCATGGATATAGAGAGAACAGAAATATTAGATAAAGTAGGCATGCTCAGAAGAGAAATAAACTTAAAACAGCGAAGCAAAACAGTAAACCGCAAAGACAAGAAATTGTAAAAGAATGAATTGTGCTTTGATTAATCGATTGTTTGAATGAACAAAGGGAAACTTAAAGTGAATAATTTAAAGACAGAAAGCAACGAAATGAAATGAACTAATTAATAGAAAAGTAACAACAACTAAACAGTGCTGGAAATGAGAAATAAAAGACAGGAAGCAGTAATTGAGCTTGAACGCCTCGTCGCAAACGCCTCGGCTGAAGGGAGAGAAAGGGTAGCCTTGCTTGGATGAGTCCAATCAGGAGAGAAGATGAATCTCCTCTCCTTGCTATCAGATTGTCGACTCCAACAGCTGAACCTCTCAAACCAACAGACGGGGAAGAAAAACAGGAGAAAAGATGGAGCTGCGAAGAGACTTCTACGCTTTCGGATGATGCTCAAACCCTCTACTTTGACCCCCTTTTATAGTAATCTGCAGGTGCGTTTGGGCCAAGGAGAACCATCCATCTTCAACGTCATACTTCAAAATGGATGGAGGAGAAAGAACGAATCCCTGAAATAACGGAAAATAACAGAAAAGGATCAGTCAACTTACGGATTTCACTTGAAACATTGCGGTTTTAGCAATGTTTCCGCAATGCTGCCGCAATGCACATTTTTTCTTCTTTTAACTTCGTTTTTCATTCCTTTTCCTTCCTTTTGCACACAAGTCCTAATTTAGCTACCTTCTTCTAAATCTCATATATAAGCATAGGTTTAAGCTAAATCCTATAAAAAACACCTAAGAGTGTACATCTTTCTAAGCTAAATAAGTCCTAAAAAGGTCACTTTTGGAGACGTAACAGCGTGCGACTGTGTTGAAGACAAAGGAGAGGGAGAGATGGAGGTGTGCGGCTTCGTGAGGGAAAATGGAGAAGATAAAAGATTTAGGGATTTTCCCTTTTGTTCTTATTTTCACTTTATCTTTCCAATTAATCTAACAAACAAACTCTTTAATGACAACCACTAATAATTTCTCTCATTTCCCAAATGTTCGGTAGAAATTTAGTTAATCAAACTTGGGGACTAAACCCAACTTCTAATTTCATAAATTAGAATCCATAAACGAATAAATCCATTTAATTTAACATTAAACGGATAGAAGAGGTTAAATGCATATCTTACTCCAAAATAGCCTAATTTTGAAACGCGGGGCGTTACATGACTGTTTCCTTGCGGTTTCCTTGCGAGGGCCGCAATGCTTTATTGCGGCTTCAGCAATTATTCAGCAAAGTTTCCTACAATGTACATTTTAGCTTGTTTTTCATCATTTTTCATTCTTTTTCGTTCTTTTTCAAAATAAGTCCTATTTTAGCATCATTTCTCAAATTCTTGCATTTAAGCACACATTAAGCTAACTCTTAACAAAAACACTCAAGAATGTACAAGATTTTAAGGTAAATATAGCCCTAAATAATGTACTTTTGGCGAGGTAACACACCCCCAAACTTGAGTTATTGCTCGTCCTCGAGCAATATAAAGGCTTACTTTGGCTTCTAAATCTTGTCTTTCAAACTCTACCTAGCTGACTTGCTGACTTCCCTAGGCTTACTATCAAAGGCACTGCTGTCCTGCGACACTCTTTCTAAGTTCAAACTAGCTTCATATTCTGCCTATTCTGATTTCCCTTGTTTTTAAAACCTTCTGTTTTTACTAACTTTCTACCTTATGGCTTATCTGCCTATGTCATTGGGCTCATTGTGCAGTTATCCCTAAGCTTTCAAATTCTCCCTAGTTTTAACTTAGACTCAGTACATGCTTCTAATGTTTTTATCTTTGAATTACCTAGGATTCCTTAAAGTCATGCCAGGCTTAGCACACACGAGTATCAGAGTTCAGTATCCATAGAACAAACTAAGCCCTGACACCACTATGTTGGATAGACACTCATCTCCCTTGACATACCTTCAAGCTACAGCCCTGTGTTTAGAAAACTAAGGATCAGAGTTCAATTTCACAGGACATCTAAACACTTAGGCCGCAACTCTTTGGCACACATTCTTCTTCCTTGGTTTTACTTTTCCTCTTTTCTCTTTTGGCAAAGTCTTCTCATTGAATTGCCTTTTGATGCAGTGCCACTTGTGGGTTACACAAATGGCCCTGATTACTCAGCATCCTTAGAGAGAGACAATGCCCTTTATTTTGCTTTTGCTTTTTTTTATTCATCATTTTTTTTTACCGAAGAAGAATGCCTATATTTTTCAAAGGAGAGAGGAGTGTTCCTAGGCCTAGAGGTTGCCTCTCCCCCAAACTTAAACTTCTCATTGTCCCCAATGAGAGTCTGAGGTGGCACACCCCCAAACTTGTCTTAGAAGCATCTAGTCTAAATAAAAACCAGACAGACTTAAAACTCGTAGGGATAGAATGACCCTCCTAGTTCAGATAACTCATAAGCAGAAGTGTACTAAAACCAATATGGTAAGGTATAACAGAGGTACATGCTCAACATTTTACGAAGCTAATTAAAACTAACAAGGGTGTACTTGACACTCATTCAACATGCTCAATAGACAGACTACCTATGGACATCAGTAATGCAGCCAAACAATGAGATTTAAAGACAGACAGCCCATCAGAAAGTCATACACCAGCATGCTTAAACTAACAAAATATTGCGGTGTCCGCAAAAAATTCGCAATGATTCCAACAGAGCAGTTTTAACTGTGATCCAGGCTCCTAGCATGCGATATTCGTTCCTAAACAACTACAGAATACCAAAATTATCTAAGCTACCTAATCATACGACATTAAACTAAACTAAGCTACTCTACTCAGGCAAATTAAGAATTTAAAACAGAACAAACAGTTGATATTGGTGGGGTAACAGGTCATAGAAAAGCAGATTTTGTTTTTTTTGTTGAAAGGGATCAGAAATACTCCCTCGAATGCCATCAGTCTGGCATTCATTCATCCTTATCTTCTTCATCATTCCTCTCACTCGGAGGCACCCAAGGACTCAACAATTCAGCAGGGAAAGAAGGGAGTTTGCACCGTAGGTGCTCAGCTAGTTCTTGGTCTCTCGATTGTTCACCCTTATTGCCGTTAAGATTTACAATTACCATGCTTCTAATCACATTAAAAACAAACTTATTAGTACTAGGAAATTAAAAATACTTCAAAATAAAAACAGTAAATAAAGATATATATTCTATAATCCTTTGATGGTTGAGCATAAAGATAATTTCATTAAATGCCCTTGCTCATCCTCTTTTTCTTTGCTCTTAGGCTTCGGATAGGAGGAATGTTGAGAGCGTCTTCACGTCTCCTTCCTCATAGTAGTGCTTCAATCTAGCACCATTCACCATGAACGGTTGGCCTTGTTCCAGATTTCGAATTTCAATTGCACCATGAACAAACACATTAGTAATCACAAAAGGACCTGACCAACGAGACTTTAATTTGCCAGGAAACAATTTCAATCGTGAGTTAAACAATAGAACATGCTGGCCCTTTTTGAACTCCTTAATCCTAAGTCTACTATCATGCCAAATTTTAGTCTTTTCCTTGCATTTTCATATGACATGTGTCTTCGTTCATCCAACTCATGCAATTGCAGAGACCGCAATGTTCCCGTACCGGTTACGCAAAAGTTCAATTCTTTTAAAGCCCCAAAAGGCTTTGTTTTCTAATTCAAAGGGAAGATGACATTCTTTTCCATAAAGTAGCCTATAGGGGGACATTCCTAAAGGTGTTTTATATGCAGTTCTATATGCCCACAGTGCATCATTAATTCATGCTAAACGACTATGATTGTTGGCACATAATAAATATTTCATTCCCAAAATAAACTACTCCTAACATACGAAATCTAAGCAAAGCATGATAAAATCCTAATTTAAGAGTTTAGGGATCAGAAATCTCCCTTGTCAATCTGCCTCATATGGATGTTCTTCAATGTTTCGAGGCACCGCTTCTGCTCTTTTAAGATACTTAAGTCTTGATTTACGGGATCGGACATTCTGCCACACCTTGAAATTGTTGATTCTTTCAAAGAGACTGCATGTTATAACATCCCAATGCTTGTACTTTATGTGCGTTGGTTTTGCTTCTACAACATTTGCTACAACATAGCTTTGATGCGATGGGACTTCTTTTTCTGGCACATCTCTTTATAACTTCTTCAGCTGGAGCATTTGTGGTGGTGGTGGCTCAGCTCTTTCATTGGTGGAGAAGCTTGTTGCAACATCAAACATTTCAAATTCTTGTTCCTCAAGCAGCGCATTAGTCTCTTTGGCCTCATCCAGCACAATTTCATTTTTCTCACTTTTCACCAACTCCACCATTTCATATGGAGATTCCATTGGATCACTCTTCTCAGATTCGAAGGTAACAAAGGAGTCATCATCTTAAAAATCAAACATTTGAGGGTATGGTGGTGGTGACACATAGGTAGGCAAATCAGGTTGCCTAATGACAGGGGGAGGCCTACAAATTTCTTCTGGTTCCTTAATAATAGGTTCCAGCCTCACCCTTGTTGTGCTTGGTTGTATTTGATCAAAGTTAGGCAGAGAATCCAGTGGAGCACTAGACTCTTCATTCTCTACTCTCTTTGGTGCTTCTCTGCTACTCATCACCAATAACTACAACAAATATCACATACCACAGCGTCAGAAAACCGCTATCGTAGGCTTTCCATAGCGGTTTTGAAACGCTGTCATAGCCCCCGTTATTGAAAGTCCTTGACTTTTCATAGCAGTTTTTCAATGCTACGAAAACCGCTATAGATAACCCAGTTTCGATCACGAATATTTTTCGTTATGAAAACCTTTTATAGCGGTATTAGAAAACGCTATTATAGACTTTTTAATAACGTTAAAACCACGTTATGAAAAGTTTTTATAGCGGTGTAATGAACCGCTATTGTAGTGTTTTAATAACGTTTTTAATAACATCAGAAAACCGCTATCGTAGGCTTTCCATAGCATTTTTTGAAACGCGGTCATAGCCCCCGTTATTGAAAGTCCTTGACTTTTCATAGCAGTTTTTCAATGCTACCAAAACCGCTATAGATAACTCAATTTCGATCACGAATATTTCCCGCTATCAAAACTTTTTATAATGGTATTAGGAAACGCTATTATAGACTTTTTAATAACGTTAAAACCACATTATAGAAAGTTTTTATAGTGGTGGAATAATAACATTATTAGGCATGTTGTTGTAGCCTCTATTATCAAAAGTGGATACTTTTAATAGCGTTTTGTGTACTATGAAATAGTTATGAAAAGTTCATTTTTTATTTCTAAATAGTTATAAACAATCTTTTATGTTAGCCGACGCTATGATTGAACTTTAATAGCATTTTTTATAATAGTTTAAAATGTTATAACCATTATAAACATCAAATTCAATTCTCATTTCATCTAAAATATTATAAAGGTTAACACATAATATTGAAGTATAATTGAAACTAAAGTTACTCATCCAAAAGTTACTAATCAAAAAGATTGTTACAACTAAGTTTACACATTTGAGGAGATGCAAATTTCATAATATCTAAGTACAGTGAATATATATAATCCCAAAAAAGTATGATAAAAAACAAGTGAGCGTTTCAAAATAGTGTGTGAGACCAACTTGATATTCTCCCATACATTACAACTTGGATGATACCTTTCATTCACCTAATAAAAAACAAGAACAAAAACAAAATATATCATTTAAATCATGATGATTTAACTCTAATGATACATTAACCAACAAACCAAAGTAAACTTGCTTACATATTTTGACTTTATCAATCAACCATGCAATTGTGGTACCCAAGGCATCATCAATAAGCACCATGTCAGACGTAGGCCGCCATAAAATGAATATGATTCCTTTACCTTATCAATCCACACACGTACTGCATTTGGACTAAGAGGGATGTGGTGTTCAAGTATTGATGAATCATTAGAAGACCATCTTCCTTCGACAATAACTTCCCTTGAACCGTTCCAATCTAGCAGCAAGCACTTGCGGGGAGCATTGAACATGTACATGGTGATCAAAATCAAAAGTATTTACATCTTCTATATACACACATAGCCAAAAGAAGAACAAAACCAAAGTTTTATTCTATACACATAATTGTTCTCTTTCCAACAAGAACTCTAATTAACCCAAGTTTTATTTTGTACACATAATTCTAACAAAACCAAAGTTTTATTCTATACACATAATTGTTCTCTTTCCAGCAAGAACTCTAATTAACCCAAGTTTTATTTTGTACACATAATTCTAAAAATAGTATTTTGCATGCTTAACCATTTGAAACTAATCTAACAAGGCTTTATAGGTTATCTAGAAACAATCATCTTCTTCAGGCTTCATATTTCCTAACACCAAAATCTCATTATATAATCCATCCATTTCTCATATAAAACAAATGGATTAAAATGCTATTAAGATAGAATTAGGAATGCTATTAGAGGATTAAGAGTATATTAGTAATTAATTAAGAAAGTAGTTGCGATGATTTGGTATCAATGGGGTGGATTAAAATGCTATTAAGATAGAATTATGAATTCTATTAGAGGATTAAGAGTATATTAGTAATTAATTAAGAAAGTAGTTGCAGTGATTTGGTATCAATGGAGTGGGTAGAAAAGGACAAAATTAGGTAAATTGTTAAGTGGTTTTAGACTTGAGTAAAGAGGAGAAAGATCCAAGTACCTCGAAACATTACCTAGTCTTTATGGGCATGTTTAGTATAAGAAAATGTTGACATAATAGGATATTGTTTTAATTCAAAACTCATATTATACATTTACAAGTAGTGGTTAGATTCTTTTCTAGCCATCCAAACACAATTATGCCCTACGCTCAGATTAAAGAAAAGGAATCGTAAAAGGGCTATTCTCAATAATACAACTAGAAATGCAACGATAGGAATAATAACAAAAAGTCTAAACTTGAGTTCAAAACGGAACCAAGCCACTACAAATATGAGGTTGGAGCTTATACCTTAACTTTGATCAAGTAATGAACTTTAAACTTGCTTACATTATCAAGTGATTAAGGTTTAAAACATGATATGTTTATTTCCAAAGGAAGCTTTCATAATCACAAACTAAGCCACCACAAATACTATAGCTAGCCACACCTACAAACCAAACTACCATTGCAACCTATAATTAAGGAAGAATCTCAAACCATTAAACTCAAATCTCAAAACTAACAAATTATAAAATGATGATCACACTCAAAACTAACCAACCTTGGCCAAAATTATAATTAAGCTAGACTCTCAAATTATTCATTGCCTAAACAGATGCACCCATTTAAGCTTTGGCAACAAAATATGTGAAAGTAGTAAAATTCCAAGACTTCAACAAAATATGTCACAAACCTCATGCTATCAAGGTCTATCAAATGATGCCTTCACCCACAACCTTCGTGACTTTATCTAGATTCTTCTTATTCTAGACAGTAAAACAAGAAAGAAATTATTAGATACAAAAAGATTGACTAATCCAAACTATAAATCCATCGTGGTTCACAATAGTGTAAAACAATCAACTCATAAAGAAAAACTATAAATTCATTTTGGTTCACTTGAAAAATAAAAAAAATCAATCATTGACAACCAATTTCATTAGATAGAGAGAAACTTAATGAGGATAATTAATATAAAACAAACAACTCATAAAATGTAATCAAAGAAATTGTGATTGAACTATGTAAGTAGAAGTAGTGTTTAGAAAACAATCTTATAATTCTACCAAAAATATTTAAAGTCATGTCAGACTATTCAATAATCAGTCCCAAACCACAATCGTGGCTCAGAACACTCTAAGGAAAGAAACAAAGATGAAATATTTTGTTTTTTTTTTGGCAACAAAAATGATAAACGCATAAGCTAGCAAACTCATTGCAAAACAACAATGCAAAATCCAAAAGAAAAACGTGGATGCGAGTAGGAAGCAAGTCTTTAGAAACAATAGGCAAAAAAAAAAAAAAACAAACACCACAGACATAAAATTTCCCCACAAAATCATACAATTCAAGGTAAAATAGCAAAAACCCACCCCAAAGAACAACAATCCAAAATCACCCGAGATCGAATCACATCGAAAGAAGAATAGGGCAGTTGAAATTCAAATCGAACAAATTTGTCCCAACGTCCATGAACGCATAGGTTAAGATCCAACATTCGTTTTCTTAAATAGAAAGAAATACACATTCATTCAAACAAAACCCAAATTCCCCCAACACATTTCCACATAAAATTGTAACACAATTCAAATAAAAGAATCAAACCTAAGTTAAGATTTAGAAATTATAACAAATGTCAGTATGGTATAATCGGAAAAAAATTGTGACTGAGATGTAGACACTGACTCTCGAAACAAAACTGTTTATGCCATGTAAATTAAAGGAAATTATGGGCGATCACCTGCTTGAGAATAACCAAACGTGATTAGTTGGCAACCGCCATTGTCTACAACTATTATTTCTGCAGTTGAGTAGAACTTTGGCTTTCCATTTAGTAGAACTTTTGGCTAAATTTGAGAACATGAAACAGGGAGTAAAAATGGTAAAGAAAATATGCATAGGGGATAGAAAAAAATGCAATTAATTGCCTACCTAAGCACAATATGTTGAAGTAATCAAACATTATTGATACTATCCAGATTTGTAATCCAATAATATTATTATAGGAGAAGAAACAGAAAAAAAGTTACCTCGTTGAGAGTGGTTCAAACATGGGCAAGAATAAGGTTTGATAATCAGGGGCCAAAAAAGCACCCACTAAATAGTTGTGAAAGGCAAAAGAAACTGAGAAAAAAGCTTGCATAATTTGGATTTCAAGTGAGTATAGTTTTGATTATGAGACATTAGTAGATAATTTCATATTAGTTTTTGAAGATTTGTTTCAAATTGATGTTGATAATGGTGAAAACTTTGTTGTGATTGCTTTTGTGTGTCAATAGTTCTTATCCTCATGATGATACAGAGACCAATATGAACAACTTCTTATCTAGATTGAGATTGCTCCTCCCAAGAGATGAACCAAACATAAGTTGCTAATCCTATCTAAGTTAATACAATATTGTCATCTGAAACGAACAATATTCACTCATAAACTTTAGAACTGATGACATCTCCCAAACCAACAATATTTGCTTATAAACCAAAAAAAACAAAAGAGAGTAAAAGTGTGGTTTGGAGATGCCATTATCACTTTTCAATTTATAAGTGAAGAAATAACCATTAAATTTTTTTATTATGTCTTCAATTCTTTTTTTTTTCTTTACAAAGAAGCTTCTCCAACACAAATAACATAAGATAGAAACCAATTAAACAAAAGAAAGCGAAAAAAAAATATTAGATAGCTTTAATAGTGGCAGATGAAGCCAAGGGATTATGGAAGAGTCGTGACAAAGCCCACTTTAATATGCCAGATCCTCAACTTCTTTTCCTAATGAAATATACTCCAAGTCCTACAGCTAAAAAATTATAATCGAAGCTACTATTTAATAAGTTCAATCTCAAATTTACTTCAATCGGAATTCAGAACAAAGAAAGACAAAACCATGTTTTCTTCTTGTGGAAGCAAAATTTAAAATGGTTCCTAAAACAGATGAACAAAAGAAAGACGACTTCGATTTGGAAATGGAGCAAAACAAAAGAGGATTTCCATGGCGACAAACCCTAGCTAGATCACCATGTCGACAAACTCCTTTGCCGTTTTAGGAGAAATTTTCTAGTATCCACAAAACTTCATCGTGATAACGTAAGATTGATTGGTTCCGCAAGAGACCTCAAAAGAAAACAAACAAACCGAGTAGAAATCTTTTTGATCGATAGAAAGAAGACCAGTTTGTTTGTGAAAATATACAATACTTGTAGATCTTTGTGTATAAATAAACAGAAGGAATGAAAGAAATTAAAATTTTGGGTATTAGAGAGAAAGCCATAGAAATAAACAATCAAGAGATTTGTTTTGGGAGGAATAGATGAGATTAAATACAAACTATATGAAACAAATTAAATAAAAATTGAAACTTTAAAACAGCATAGTGACAAAAATAGAAACTAAATTGAAACCGGTAAAAATTGGGATTACGGCGTTTCCAATCACCTTATTCACATACTTTGTTTCAGCGTACTTTCCAAGAACGTGATATCCTTCAAAAGCAGCGATGTAACATTTCCTCGGATACTGAACAAATAAACAGAGACCGACAGAAAGTTTTGAGCTCTGGAAACGCCGAGCTTCTTCCTCAACGATTTCTCCACCTTCTTGAAATACCTAACTTGAGTTTCAATGTCTATCGTCTGAAAATTCAATCGATTACAGTCAATTTTTCAGCACAGCAAAAAAAAAAAAAATAAATAAATAAAGGAAATATCGATTCTTACGAAACCTCTGTGAGTTTCGACTAAGGCGCCGCCTCCACCGGATGCAAAATTGACGCCGTGGATGTAGAGATCGTTCGTTGGATCTAAATACGCCGGAATCAAAGCAAAATTCGCATACTCCTGTAAGATTTTAAGATCAATTTTCGGTTAAGAATGAAATTGAAAGGAGTAGGAGTAGTTTTACTTGAGTGTCTGTTTGTGAGAAATTACTGATGAAATCTGGCATGAGACGACCGTCGGAGAATCTGTCGGGTCGGATATTTGAAGAAAGATTCGCTGTAGGGCGTGAAATTAGCGTGGAAAGCCTCGGTGGTGTTGATGAAATTGTTGTTTCCTGGATCGAAAAAGGAATCGCCACAAAGGAATCGCCACAGCGGTGAAATGGATTCGTGCGATTTTGAGAGGAAGATGATATTTTGGGAGGAATCGATGATTTTTTTGTTAGGGCTAAAGCGTAACCTCTCTCATTATCTCATCAGCGTAACGTGTGGAGCGAGCTTTTTTCATTTAGCGCGAGGATTTTTTTTCATTCAGCGCGAAAGTAATTTTTGGGAGCCCGCCTTTTTCTTTCATAGCGTGATGTAGGTTCCAGCTATATTTACCCGCTATTGAAAGTAATATTTGTTGTAGTGTAATGGCCTTCCACTGCGTAGTTCAATAACTTGAACTTGTTCCTTACCATCCCTTCTTGGAGTTTCAGTGTCTGCAGGCAGTCTGCCTTGGGGCCTATTCTTCAGCTCGTTTGCCAACTGCCCGATTTGAGTCTCTAAGCTTCTCAAAGTTGCTTGTTGGCTCTGCAAAGTTGCATCATTCTTTGCTATGTATTCCTTCAGCAAGTTCTCCACTGATGTTCTCATCGGTTGGTTGTTGACATATTCTTCCTGATATGGGGGTTGACTAGTTTGTTGGTGTTGAGTGAAACCAGGTGGTCCACTCGGTCTTGATTGATTTTGCGTTTGGCTTGTGCTTTGTTGTCCACCCAAGAGAGATTTGGGTGGTTTCTTCAACCAGGGTTATATGTATTTGAATAGGGGTTGTTCCTTGGTTGTTGTTGACTTCCAACATAGCACACCGAAGATGGATTAGCAGGGCAATAGTCATACATATGCCCTTCCCCACAGAATCCACAAACTAGTGCCTCACCTTGGTTGGCTATTGCTGTGCTTGTTGAAACAGATGCCACTGTGTTGACACTTTGTTGAATATTGGGTTGAGCCATTTGCTTCACCAGGTTGGTCAGAGCATTGATATGGCTGCTCATTGCGCTGAGTGCATCCATGTCTTGAGTCTTCCTTTTGTTTGGCTCCACTGGATCGTCTGACCATTGACAATGTGATGTTGAGATTTTATCCAAAATCTCATAGGCTTCGTTATAGCTCTTTGATAGCATCGAACCTCCAGCTGAGGAATTCAAGACTTGCCTCGTGCTAGGGTTGCATCCTTTGAAGAATACTTCAATCTGGATACACCATGGAATGCCATGGCGTGGACATTTGAGTAGAAGATATTTGAATCTTGTCCAAGCTTCATGTAGAGATTCATTCTCAGCTTGCTTGAACTTGATGATGTCAACACAAAAGTTAGAGTTCCTATCTGGTGGGAAATACTTTACCAGGAACTTCTCAGCTAGGTCTGTCCAATTGACAATTGATCCAGAGGAGAAGAAATTCAGCCACGTCTTGGCCTTATCTCTTAATGAATATGAGAAAAGGTAAAGTCTCAAGGCCTCTTGAGACACTCCTGGGATGACAAAGGTGTCACTTACTCCCAAGAAGTTTCTCAAGTGGTTGTGGAGGTCTTCGTTCTCCACTCCAAAGAATTGTCCAACTGTGGACAGCATTTGAAACATGACGGGTTTTAATTCGAATGAGTGAGCTGTAATCTCGGGGCGTATGATGCTCTGATTAAGCTCCTCAGGCATAGGTACAAGGTATGATAGAATGGCACTATCCTTATCATTCGCAATTTCAATGGGGTTGCGAATGATAGGTGCTCGGTTGGGTGCTTCTCCTGCTCGATCCATTTCAGCTTGTTGTGATTGCGCTTACTCTGCGTGGTCCGCAATGTGCTGAATTACAGGTTGTTTTAGCTGTTTAAAAAGGCGTTTCTTAATTTTGTTTCTGGCCCTTAAAGTTCTTTCGGGTTCAGGATCAAATTCTAGATTGTGATTTGGAAACTCATTCATAAACCAGCTTTGTTGGTACCTGTAAATGCAAAAGATTAGCTCCAATAAATTAAGCTCTTCTAAAATAACACAAATCGTGTTTACTAAACAAAATCCCCGGCAGCCGCGCCAAAAACTTGTTGCGCGCTCAGTGTGTATGTAAAATGTAAATGCGAAGAGCGCTAAGATCATGCGAGCATACATGGTCTGCAGCAAGTGATAAGTATAATTTAATTCGTTTTCCCATAGAGATTGAGTTTAGTGACTAACGATTTGGTGTGCTAAATTAGATAAGGTAACTTAAATTGGGTAGATTTTGGGTTGGTGTGCCGAAACGTAAAAGATGCAAGAAGAAAGCAAATGTAAAAGCAAAGCAAGTAAAGATGTAAAGCTATAATGTGGAAAAGAAGAATTGCGGGTCTCGCAATTCTATCGCAATAAAATCGCAAAGACAAAAAGCTAATGAAAAGACTGAGGCAAAAAGCAGAAATGTTTTATTGCGGTTCTCGCAATAATCTAGCAATAAATTAGCAACGATTTTAAATGTAAAGTAAGGTAGGAAGGTCGACTTAAGAATCCTCTATAGGCATTTAACCATGATCATTCAGCAGTAGATTAACATCTCATGCATCGTCTTAGCTAGTTCTCATGCATCTTCCGATTACATGCATTAGTTTCTTAGATTACTTCTGTCCAAGTAAAGCTAACAACCTATTCATAAACACATGCTAATAAACGTGCTAGCAGAATGCCTATTCCTAGGCCACTCTCTATTTACCATAAAAGGCTAACATGAATGAACGACTCGGAATTCTTACTCCTTCCAGAGGTTAGGAATTCTTTAGACAAAATGGATGGCCGGTCGAAATTGCCCATGGGATGAAGATCACATTCATTCAATGCATTCATGCTACTTTACATGTTGAATTCACATAAGTCTATCCTATAGATTCATCCTAGCAAACCTCTTTAGTTAGTTACTCATGGTTTTCGAAGAATACTAATTGATTAAGCATGAAATGAAGAACTCAACAAAACTAATTGATTACTCTTAGAAAGGCAAATCTCATAACAATTCGTAAAGCAACAACCTTTGATCCGAAAGCAATATTTAAAGGGTAAAACAGTAAATGGTTCATAACAATGCTTAAAGAAGAATAATAATTAATTACAAAGCAGTAAAGGAAAGCTGTAAATTGCATGAGGATCTTCCAAGTCGTGAATCGCCTCGGATGAAGGGGAAGATTAGTTGATCTTGGGGATAAATTCAATCAGAAGAGAAGATGGATCTTCTCTTCTTCCTCTCGAATTATCAACGCCAAGGGCTTTGTTTCTTCGATCCAACAACCGGGGGAAAAGGATTTCATCTTCGAGTTCTTGACTATTGAGTTGTGTTTGAATTGAGGGGAATTCAATTGCTTTGATCCTTCATCTAACTCTCTTTATATAGCTTGCAGAGGTTGCCAAAAGTTGCTCTATATTCGTGGATCGCCATTCAATTTTGTGAGGTAGTCAAGCTTGACATGTGGCAGCAGCAGGGAGAGTTGACTACTGGAAAAACTCAGTCAATAAAGACTGACGGCTGGGAAGAAATTGCAGCAGCATGACTGTTTCCTTGCGGTTTCCTTGCGAGGGCCGCAATGCTTTATTGCAGCTTCAGCAATTATTCAGCAAAGTTTCCTGCAATGTACATTTTAGCTTGTTTTTCATCATTTTTCATTCTTTTTCGTTCATTTTCCAAATAAGTCCTATTTTAGCATCATTTCTCAAATTTTCGCATTTAAGCACACATTAAGCTTACTCTTAACAAAAACACTCAAGAATGTACAACATTTTAAGGTAAATATAGCCCTAAATAATGTACTTTTGGCGAGGTAACAATGACCTAGGTAACTCGATCTGAATCCTAAGCATGCTATGAACTCCTGTTTATTCGGGATTATCCTTTGAGTTGTCCGGGTGAGAGTGGCCCAGCAGCGCCGACTCAATAAGCCTACCATCTTGGGGATAATACCCGGTAGGTAGCTGGGAACATAGTACTACGAGATGGAATTCACTCCTACCCGTCTTTAGGGTTTTGTAGAGAGGTTGTTCCCTTAAATGCTGACTTTGGGTCTTGAACAATGGGTTCACCCTCTCACTGGCTCGAGAGGGATCTAGTTTAGTGGTTGGACCGCAACCAATTGTTCATTAGAGGTGTCAGTGGGACTTAAGGAACAAGACGTAGTTACAAGAGTAAAACGGTAGTTTTTTACTAGCTGTGAATTACGAACAACCTGTGAAGGATTAATTTACTGATAATGGTTATATCAAGAGGACAAAAATATATCTACAGTGACGAGAGTGCAACCTTTGGACTTTAGTGGACTCTCCGGGGGTTAACGAATATTGGTTAGCTTGGCTAAAGAGTTTGGTTGGTTAATCTTGTATCGTTGGAGCTCTGATCTGTAGGTCCTCTAGGTTCTCCTGGCTAGCTCGGATTAAGAAGTATAACAATATAAGAAAAAAAGAATTTGAATTTATTCAAATTCGGTTTTTGGAAGAATGATGGACTTATTTAAATATGATTTAAATATGGGAACGGTCTACAACATGAATAGGAATTCATGTGCGAAAAGCTGATTTTCGGAAAATCGAGATTAGTCATATTATTTAATTAATATTTGATGTTGAAATAAATAATATTTATAATTAAAATATATAATTATACTAATTAAAAAGTTTAATTAATTAAAATATATATTCATATTAATTAAAATATATATTATATTTAGGGTTGGTTGCACAAATAGCAATCAGGCTCAAACTAATTGCAAATTTAGCAAACTTTAAAATGTTTTGCAAATATGGCAAAAAAACCCATTTCTATCACTGATAGACTATTATCACTCACAAAAATCTATAAAAAGCTGAGGTGATCAGCGATAGACTTCTATCAGTCATGAGATATCAGCGATAGAAATTGCTATATCCGCAAAATTTTTAAAAACATGCTATATTTGCAAACAATAAGTCTTAAATTGTCATTTACTACAATTTCTCTAATATTTATTTAAAATTAATTATGAATTAATTATTAAATAAATATTAAAATAATGCATAATGATTTTAACATGGCATGTTTGACCTATGTAAAATACTAATCCAATTTTGAAGTTTATGAATTAAGCTTTTGGAAAGCTTAAAAAGTGTGAAAAAACTAAACATGTTGGTTTTTTTTTTTTTTTTAAGGGAGATGACTACGGATTTGGCTAGTTTTTTTTTTTTTTTTTTTAAGGGAGATGACTACGGATTTGGCTTGCTGAAGCTTTATTCTTCATGCTATCTCTCTTTAAGCTTCACTACAAAGACCACCATTCCTCCATCTCTCCTCTCCCTTCTTTCTCTGGTAAAGGAGTCTCACCACTTCGTTGCTCGGCCCGAGGATAGCGGGACTACCGGAAGTGGTCCTCGAAGAGTTCGAGAGAAGATTCAAAGAGTTCGTGAGGAGATTCGATCGGGATTAGAAGAATTTAGAGCTACAAGAGGTATGTGTTCTAATTTCTTTTATTTCTAAAGTTTTGAGCATGTTTCATTTTTAGCTAAATGGATGGAATTAGAGTGTCAATGATCCGACTCGCTTCCGCTGCGCTACATGCGCTCCATCATTATGTTTATAATTTTGATTTTGTATGTGGATGATATATTGTTTGCTACAAATGATCTTGGTTTATCACATCCAACCAAATAATATCTCTCTAAGAATTTTGAAATGAAAGATATGAATGAGGATCCTATGTGATTGGAATAGATATATTTTGTGATAGATCACAAAGATTGTTGGGATTGTCTAAAAAAAACATATATTAATAAGATTCTAGAGAGATTCAAGATGGAAAAATGCTCTGCAAGTGTCGTTTCAATTCAGAAAGAAGATAAATTTAGTCTCAGACAATGTTCAAAGAATGAACTGAAATGCAATCAAATGGAACAAATTCCTTATATATGCATCTATTATTGGGAGCTTGATGTATGCTCAGACTTGTACCAGGTCAGACATCAGTTTTGTTGTTGGAATGTTGGGCAAGTATCAAAGTAATCCTGGAGTAGATCATTCGAAAGTGTTGAGGTATCTTCAAGGAACGAAAGATCATATGCTCAATTATAAGAGATCTGATCATCACGAGGTGATTGGATATTCAGATCTGACTTTGTCGGATGTGTTGATACGAGAAAATCCACATTTGGTTATTTGTTCCTATTAGCTGGAGGAATAATTGAAGAGCGTCTGTCATTGTTGCGTCCACTATGGAGGCTGAGTTTGTGGCATGCTTTGAGGCCACAATTCATGGTTTATCGTTGCGGAATTTCAGGGCTTGGAATTGTCGACATTATCGCGAAGGCGCTGAAAATTTATTGTGATACACAATAGTTTTCTTTTCTAAAAACGACAAGTATTCCAAAGATGCTAAACATATGGAATTGAAATTTCTTGTCGTTAAAGAAGAAGTTTAGAAACAAAGAGTGTCGATCCAACATAATTCTTAGTTATTATTTGTCAAGTAATTTGACTAAAATCTCTTTTGTATAATATTGAATTATTCCATAAAAACTCTTAGGTGGTTTACAGAGCAAACATTAAAAACAAGAACTAAATTTGTACTAAAAATTTCTAAAAATTAGATCACTTTTGTAATTTTAGTACAAATTTAGTTATGGTTAATAATTAGTACAATTTTTTAAGGGTTGGTTGCACAAACAGCAGTCAGGCCCAAAATAAAACATTTTGCAAATATGGCAAAAGTCAGTGGCTATCATAGAAGTTATCGTTGATAGACTACTAACACTGATAGACTAAAATTCTATAAAAAAAAACTGAGGTGATAGACTACTATCAGCAATAGACCATATTATCAGTGATCTGGGACGAATCTCAAATCGACATGTCTGCAAAACTGAGGTGATAGACTAATATCAGCGATAGACCATATTGTCATGTCTGCAAAACTTTTTAAAAAATGCTATTGTTGACCGAGAAATTTCGGTCAATCAGCGGTTGCCACGTCATTATTCACAAAGCGATGACAAACTTACATCTAAGACGAATCTCAAATCGACATGTGTCCCAAATTAAATTTGAAGACAAAATTGGCGATTCCTGGGAAGACGCCACGTGTTTTCATCATGACCGTTTGATCAGATAAGCTTAACCGATCAAGTTAGGTCATATTGCAAATAGGCCCAAAAAGCTATTCAAATAGAAATTTGACCTAAAGCCCAAATTCATATGGTTGGGCCCAAGCCCATTATGTATCCATGGGAACTCTATAAATAGAGAGTCCACCCTTCATTTGAAGGATTCATAAAATTTCTTCTCCTAAGAACTCAAAGAGAATTCACAAGCAACGAAGACTCCCTGAATCCTGAAGACTGAACACTTCTTGAAGATCAAACACTCGAAGACTTCACCGCCACGCGAAGATGAAGATTCAACATCGAGAACAAGCTGTGAAGCCCTCGATCCAAATCCAACAACGAGAACAAGCTGCAAAGCCCTCGAAACAAATCCAACCTCGAGAATAAGCTGCAAAGCCCTCGAGTACAGTTACATTTGAGAGGGAAAGAATCAGAAGATAAACGTTAGAGATTGTAATTAATCCACTACGCACTGATACATATACAGTACAATGCAAATACAAATTCAAATTTCATTTACACGTGTCGAATTTCCATCCTTCGTTCGAAATCTTCGTGTGAACAGCTATGTTTTTAATTATTTTACTCTAAATTGACATCTGTTACAATTTCCCCTTTTTTAATATTTATATCTAAGAACATACTAAAAGATCTAATTTATATCTAAGAACATACTACAAGATTTGGACCCTTGCATACTAAAAACAAGAACTAAATTTTAGTACACTTTTATATGTTTAAAGCGAATTTATATCAAACTACGAATAATGCATTATATCAAAGTGCCTCATTGCAATAAGTTGTAAGGTTTGAGGTGGAAGAAACTAATAGGGCCAAACCGAGCATAGCTCAATTGGCATAAAGTTGTGTCCGTGACTAAGAGGTTATGGGTTCAATCCTCGCATTAATTAAAATATGGTTGCAAAAAAAAAAAAACTAATAGGTTTCTAAAAATAATATTACTATTTTCAAGGGTTGGATACCTCGAGTTTGGAAACCCTAACCCATGGGTTACTTTTTCCAAACCCCCAAACTCATGATTTATCCTAAAATTACAACATCTTGGGGGTCTCACTATTCCTCTTTCCACTTTTATAATCATGATGGTTGGTCTCACCATTTCTCTCCTAATTTTTCTTATAAATATGGTGAATTCAACCATTTCAAATCATAATTATATAGTTTTATAATTAGATTGATATAAATAAAATTATTCTTTTTATATATTTATCTATATTTAATTTAATTAACAATAGTTCAAAATATGTATAATTTTCTAATTAGAAGATAAGAAAAATATATTTTAGGCGACTTACCCACATATTAATATTTTAAAACATTTAATTCTTGTGTTAACATATTAAAATTAAAAAATAATAATGATTATTTAGTTATAGTGTTATTTTTATAATAATTTTTATTTACCTAAGAAAGTTATTTCAAAATAGGACGTTAATTAAAACTTTTTTCATTTCTAATTTTTTAAATCCATTTTTACAAACTGTTTTTTCCTTTCTTCATTTATATTTTATGAGAATCTCCAACTTTACTAAGTGTTTAAAATTATAAACCTATATTTATATTTAGGAGAACACATACTTGAGAAACTTTATCCAAATACAATATTGGTTTGTTGTTCCATCCTTGTTTTTATGATTCTCTTGCGTTTTCAATTTTTTTCTTCCTATCCAAATATGTATTTTAAAAAAAAAAAAAAAAAATCAAACGGGTTTACATGTTATATTTTTTTGTTTTTTAATGGTAAACAATGTTCTGATTGTTGGAAACAATTTTCTTATTCTTATACTATAACATAAACTAAATGTTTCATTCAAAAGTCTCTATAAAAAAGTTGTCACATGTTGCATTAATAATTCTACAGTTCACAAAACATCACCTAGAAAAAAAAATGAAGAAACAAAAGGAAAAAAAAAAAAAAAAAATTGTCGAAACCCGAGTTTTAGAACACTGCACCCAAAACACAAACTTCTGATTCCCAAAACTCCAACACGGCACTCAACCACCATTTTCTGATTCTCCGAGTTCAGGAACCCCCCTCAGACAAACCCCTAAGATTTTGAATCTAAAACAACGCGTCAAACACTCCTTTAGTGACTATTCTTGGTATTATTATTTTTTTCATATTTACAAAATATTTTATATTTTACTATATTTATCATTATTTTAGACGTAATTCTTATTTATGCAACCACTAAACAAATTATATCTAATAACAATATATTGTGCACCAAAAATTCAAACAACTAGGACACACACCTTTTAAGTGATCAAACCCCTGACTCTTTATTTTTAATTACATTTTTTTTACAACCTATAATCCAAGAATCATATTCCTAGTAATCTAGAGATGAACATCAATTATATTATATTAAAAAAATTCTTATATGAGGATAGTTCTTAATCTTTCCAAATAGTATCAATCTTATCCTTGTTCATTAAATTTTTACTATATTTTGACATCAATATCCTCCTATAAATATTGAAGTACGAAACAAAGCAAAGCATAAAAAAGAAACAAAGCAAAACATCACAAAGTTCTTTGTATACTATATCAAAGGTTACGATGACGCTGAGTTTCGGCGTCCACCTTGGTGTTCTTGGTCGTCATCGTCGTCCACAACAGAGTCAAGGTCATGAGCCTGAAGTTCCACATTGTAAATGCAAATGGTTTGATTTCCCATGTGTTAAGGCTCCTATTGTGCAAGAACTTGCAAAGTTTGCGGTGAATGAGTACAACCGTAAAAATAATGGAACTTTTACATACAAGTTGACATTTGAAGCTTCGTATTTGGAACGAGATTCGCACAATATGGAGTACCGTCTGAAGATTGAGATGGAGAACTGTTTTGGACAAGTGAGTCGTCATGAGGTTCTTATCCATGAGAAGAAAACTACGTGTGAAACAGTTTGGACACTTGAATCATTCAAGTCTGCTTAAAAAACTTACCAAACTTCCTTTATATCGTTTATGCCCCCATCTATGCTGTAATAAGTTTCACCATCTAAAACTAATAAAATAAAGTCTTATGAGTAATACTCTTTAAATTAGAGAGTTTCAACGCTCTAGGGGATCGAACCTAGAACTTTTTTTATCACTAATTCATACATCATGCATTTTGAACTATGCTTTTATTGTCGGTTGTAGGTATTAATGTGTTACATACACAATTTTAGAATATATAAGACTTTGAGTGTGAAATGACTTTAAAACTTTTAATACAATTCCATCATGTATATACACTGGCGGATGCAGAACTTTACGTCAGAGGGCTTAATACGAGATGTCCACCGAACGGGATAGGGTCAAGGATGGCTTCCCACTCTCGGTCCGGCGAAATTTCTCACTTAATTTCCCGAAGATCATGTTGGGAAAAAACCTCCCACTTCTACCGCAGGAATAAGCAGAAAATAAATGAGAAATTTAAAGAAAGCAATACAAATAGAAAACACGAAATAGAAAACACAAGAATTTACGTGGAAAACTCCAAAATCGGAGAAAAACCACGGCCCACCAGAAAGAACTTCCACTATGTGAAAAAATGGTAAAACATGCATAAAGAATCGGCGTCACTCCTAATCAGTCACACATACTATTGGGATGCAAATAAAGGAAGAACATGCAAGAAGTTATCAATTACAAGCTGGAAATTTAATCAAACCCTCCCTAAGCATCAAAATTACCCCTAAACCTCAAATTAGAGCACTTACCTTAGTTGCCTGTTGTGCAAATCAAGAGAAATAATCAATGTTGAAGCTTTATGGATGAGAAAAGGGAAGAAAATGGAGTTTGGAGCTCCCACCCGAGCTTACAACAATGGTGGAAATCGAAATATGGGAAGATAATTCGGCTAAAAATCGGAAAAGAAGGCTTTAAAGCCGTCGGAGCGTCGAGACGCTAGGCCAGCGTCGAGACGCTGTGCCCTAAGTTGGCAGCGCGCGCGCGTTCGTGGCGTCGAGCAGGCGTTGAGACGCGCGCGCTCTCGGCGCTTGCTCGCGTGAAATTCTGAAAATCGTCGGGGCGGCGTCGAGACGCTCGGCCAGCGTCTAGACGCTTCTTCTCAACGCTTGCTCTCGGGTTTGGTGGCCAAAAATTGCATTTTCATGGCAATTTTTGCCATCTCTTCAATTCTTCAAGTCCCTTCACTCCCGATGCATCCATGAAGCTCTAAAACGTCGCTTTAAGCCCCGAAACACGTCCTCGGACTCCTCGAGCTCTTTACCACGAGCTTACCTATAACAAGGCAATTTAATCAATTTTAAGCATGGTTTTAGCTATAATTAGGGAGTAAATAATAGCTCTATTTTGGAGCTATCAAAATACCCCCAACCTAAATCTTGCTAGTCCTCGAGCAAGGCTATTCTGAATTATCTCTAAAGCCTAAAATTGCATGCATCGACTCTAACCTCAACACTTTTAAAAGCAAGGCATTTGCAACAAAAAGAGAACAATCAATTGCATGCACTAATTGAGAACTTTTCAAAAATTCAACTGTTACTCCCCTGCGTGCGTGTGTGCATAGCCAACATATTCTAGCTCTAAAAGACCCGGAAAACCATATGCAAACCTACATCTTGTTTTCCCCCTACTTCTAGCAATAAAGAACAGTCTAATGGCTTTTCAACAATAAAGAGAGTAACAAATCAAAAGGTCTAAACATTTTCTTTTTCTTGAGTAATTTGTACTCTTTATTTCTTTTGATTCACCTTTTTTTTTTACTTTTCTTTTGCTTCTCCAAGAGAGCCTAACACGTCAAGCTTAATTTTGCTTCACGTTTTTAAGGACTAATGGTCACTTTTATTAGTTTCCCTTTCATCTAGTGACAATCGTGGGTTACACGATCGCCCCTGGTTACACGGGCAACACAAGAAGGAGGAGCAACTCTAGAGTTTTTATTTTCATGCTTACTTTTTTTTAGCGTCCTCCAACTTGCTGTCCGCTCCCCTTCACTTTCTTTGCTGGACAGGAAGATGCGAATTGCAAAGGCCTTCCCACCACGCGCAGCCCACATGCATCATTTGATGAAAGCACTCCAGTCCAGTCGCCTCCTCGCTTAGGCAATAGCTTCGCTATAATCTCGATTAACCTATTACAACCTATCATGCATCAAGCCTTCCCTAGAGGTGCCTTTCGGGGTGACAACATGATTTCAGGCTACATAAGATTATTCTAAGCCTACAGAACCAATAATAGATTGCTAAGTGCTCGATAGATGCAAGGGAGCAACATAAAAAATTTAAATTTTTTTAAAAAATGCTCAAATAACACATACAATCTCATGCTTTTCTAGATATGCAACTACGAAAAATTTAAAAGCATTTCCTAGATTGTCCTCATCGAACAACATGCACCAGCAGACAAAAGCACTTCAAATTCAGAATCTCCACAGCTCAACAACTACAAAAATCCATCCAACAGACAACTCTACCCCCAACCTAAAAGGATACATAGTCCTCTATGTATCACACTTCAGACTAAGCAGTTTAAACTACAAAATTTTAAGGGAACAGAAAACCTCCCCTGAATTTTGCTAGGTTGTCGGTTGGAGCAGCGCAGTCTTCGCCCACTGTCCCGATCCTTAGGTCAAAACTCCTACAAAAGAAAGCAAGAAAAAGCTAAGCTAGAAAAATAAAAACTAAAAGTAAAATCAGGAAATGGAAAACTCATGGGTTGCCTCCCAAATAGCGCAAATTTTTAACGTCGTTATGCTCGACGTGTCCTCCACTCTGTCAGGGTACGTAAAAAATTTCGTACTTCTTCGGCCCTTCTTCCTTGAATCAACAAAACCTGCTAAGAGAAGCAAGCTCTTCGACTTTTGTAGGCAGCCGGACAGAGTTGTTATTTTTTTTATTTTTTTTATATATGGAAAAATAAAAGACTCAACAGACTGAAATAAAACAAAACAAGACTCAACGGAAATAAAAGACTCAACAGGAGAATAAGGAAGAAAGCATGCATCAATAGAGAAAATTTCAGGAAATAAAACAGAAAGAGACTCGTCAGCCTCAAACTCTATCACTTGGACCTCCTCCAAGGGACTAGGCTCGGCTTCTTCCTTAATCTCAACGATCTCATCTTCGTAAGGCGGACCAATCGTGATTTCTACTTTGCGGCGGGGGTGTAGTTCCTCGAGCATAAAATCAATCTGCTCCTTCATATCTTGACATTCTAAATCACCAGACATGGAGGATTGATTCCCTAGCTCGGGATGCTCTTGTGCGGGGTAGGCATCGAGAAAACCGGTTTGTGGCGACTCAGGACATGCGTAGGAAGTATGACCCCCTACCGAGCAAGTACAACATTTTGCTTTCGCATGTGTTTCTCTAACAAACGTCCACCAAACTTCGGAGTGCAGCTTACGCATTTGCCTCCTATATCCTCTCATAGCCTGCGAACTCCTTCTAATCCCCTCATCCTTATTGGAATCGTTTGAAGCTATTAGACGCTCAAAGTCATACCCTTCCATTAAGTCATCAAAAGCAATATTCGCGGCTTCACGCCTTGAAGCTTTCATCCACTCTTCTAATCGAATATCTGCCATACTCAAGCAAGAAGACACAAGAAAAGGAATTTTTTTTTTTGGTTTTTAAACAAATAAAATTTAACTAAGAGAAATCAAATGGTTCCCGGCAACGGCGCCAATTTTGGTAGAACACTTTTAAGTGTACTCCAATTTCAAGCTGTCGAGGCTTGCCAAAATAATATTTATAATACCGAAACTACTAAGGTTTGCAGCTAGTGGTAACAGGTTGATCCGCAGGGAACCTAAATCAATCTCTCTTAACTAATTTCTATTTGTCTTTTAAATTAAAACTCAAAATAAAACTGTGAATTAAAGAGGGAGTTAATTAAAACTAAAATAAACAGAAATTAAGCTAACGGAAAAATAAATGGCGAAAAGTAAAGAGCGGAAAAATAAATGTAACACGTGCTCCTAATTCGAGGGATCAGGATTTTTCTTGATGCGCTTTGATCGTAGGGATTCTAATCATGCTTAGTAATTTAATCTCATGCACGCGAAATGTTTGCTCGTTTCCGTAGCAAACATCCCAATGAATTAATTAGAGGCGTCAATTCTTATTAAACAGGCTCCTTAATTAATCTAAGTTAGCTACGCTTAAACCAATCAAAGAACAGTAACGGGTAATATCGCGACGAACCAATTGATCGAGAACTCGACCAATTGGCGCGATTTCTCTTCTTTCCCTAAGCCTATCGTGCAAACGTTAATTAATTCAAATCCCCTACTGTCACTTAGGTTAGAATTAATTAGTCACGCTTAGAACCTTGTTACCTAGCGATTGAGGCAATTATACGTCCTAATCTTTAACGGTAAAACATGCATAAGGACTCGGGCGTCACTCCTAATCAGTCACATATACTATTGGGATGCAAATAAAGGAAGAACATGCAAGAAGTTATCAATTACAAGCTAGAAATTTAATCAAACCCTCCATAAGCATCAAGATTACCCCTAAACCTCAAATTAGAACACTTACCTTAGTTGCCCGTTGTGCAAATCAAGAGAAATAATCAATGTTGAAGCTTTATTGATGAGAGAAGGGAAGAAAATGGAGTTTGGAGCTCCCATCCGAGCTTACAACAATGGTGGAAATCGAAAAATGGGAAGAGAATTCGGCTAAAAATCGGAAATGAAGGCTTTAAAGCCGTCGGAGTGTCGAGACGCTAGGCCAGCGTCTCGACGCTGTGCCCTAAGTTGGCAGCGCGCGCGCGTTCGGGACGTCGAAACGCTCAGCCAGCGTCGAGCAGGCGTTGAGACGCGCGCGCTCGACGCTTGCTCGCGTGAAATTCTGAAAATCGTCGAGACGCTCGGCCAGCGTCTCGACGCTGAGCAGCGTTGAGCCAGCGTCTCGACGCTGCTGCTCAACGCTTACTCTCTATTTTGGTGGCCAAAAATTGCCTTTCCATGGCAATTTTTGCCATCTCTTCAATTCTTCAAGTCCCTTCACTCCCGATGCATCCATGAAGCTCTAAAACGTCGCTTTAAGCCCCGAAACACGTCATCGGACTCCCCGAGCTCTTTACCACGAGCTTACCTATAACAAGGCAATTTAATCAATTTTAAGCATGGTTTTAGCTATAATTAGGGAGTAAATAATAGCTCTATTTTGGAGCTATCAACACCCTCCACTCTTCAGTCTTCTTTCTTCTAAAAGAAGTTTACTAGTAGCCTTAGAAAAAACTAAAGTCTTCTTCTCGTACATCAAGATTGGCTTCATGTGTTCATAAGAAGATGAAAGTGAGAAGATGAGCCTGAGGGCCTTATCCTCATCATCTATCTTCATTTCAATTACCTCCAGCTTCGAAACGATGTCATTGAGAACACTCAGATGATCTGAGATTTTTGTACCTTCCCAATCTTCATCACTCATAATGGACTTCTTAGAGCCTCTACTGGAACCGCCACTAGACTTCATTGGACCATCATCACCGCTTAACTTTTCAGAAGAACCATCACCTGGTCTTCCCTTAAAATTCTTGTGTAACCCAGATTGTATTAAGACATCCTTGACTTGCACTTGCCACAAGCCAAAATTCATTTTTACATCAAATTTCTCTACATCAATCTTCACTGGTCTCGTAAAGCTTGACATCTCTTCTTCACTCCTAGCAAATCTGCAAATAGTGAACAACCCACACTATTCACAATACCAGCCTAGTTCGTTGTGGAAGCTCAGACAATGCTGCAACCACAGAGCATACTCAGAAATCAAGAAACTACAAACCTTAAGCTCTGATACCACTTGTTGGGAAACAATGCTGCAACCACAGAGCATACTCAGAAATCAAGAAACTACAAACCTTAAGCTCTGATACCACTTGTTGGGAAACAATGCTGCAACCACAGAGCATACTCAGAAATCAAGAAACTACAAACCTTAAGCTCTGATACCACTTGTTGGGAAAAAACCTCCCACTTCTACCGCAGGAATAAGCAGAAAATAACTAAGAATTTACGTGGAAAGCTCCAAAATCAGAGAAAAACCACGGCCCACCAGAAAGAACTTCCCCTATGTGAAAAATTGTTACAATCACACAGAATTCTCTCTCCGATCCCAATTACAAGACACTCTCTTCAAAGCTAATTTGCACCACTCACCCCCTTTTGCCCAACTCTAACACTAGAGAATACAATGGGAATTTAACTAGAGTTAGCACACCAAGCTTAAAATGTTTCTAACTGGGATGATTAAAACCCAAAGTCATATGCTCCTTTTATAGTCCTAGGAGCACATGACTTAACTGAATCTTTCCGATGTGGGACAACCACCCTTCTTATATATTGCTAAAATCCATACAGGGCGGGGATTCCCCACGGATACCGAGTTTCTCGCGGAGAATTATCTTTGTTCATGCTTTTTATTTTTATTTTTAAATTTTATTAAATAATTTTTGTATATATAGAAAATTTATATTGAATTTTCTTTTAATGGAAAAATTATATTTAAAGATTTTTTTTTTAATTTTTTTGAAAAAAATATTTGGTAAAAGTTTAAATTCACGATTTTTTATATATAAAAAAATAAAGAGATGGGACAACTCAGATGACTTTCTTTCACCCCACCTCCTCCACGTTTTCTGTCTAAACAATTTTTAATTTTATTGTGAACTAAATTGTTACGTACTAAAGTTCAAAATTAAATTATTATACAATTGAATGTATAGAAATTAAACGTTACAAAATAAAATTTATAGACTAGATTGAAATTTTTTTCTCCACCTTAAATAAAATTTATATCCTTTTATATATAAATATAGAAATAGAATAAAATTTGAAATAATAGATATATTTTTGTTTAAAAGAATGGTAGTTTTTATGGAATTAATTTATTATCATTTAAACTATTTTTTATTATTAGGAATTTAAACTACTTTAATGTATTTTTAATTTATACTTGATATCATTTAAACTTAATGAATAAATTAAAATAAAAAGAAATAATATATTTGAAAAGTAGCACGCCCACTTAATAATTAAATCAACAGAAAACAATAGGTAGCTAAGCGGAATCAAACACACGACCAAGTGGCTTGGACACATCTCGCCTTGAGTCAGGGCGCATGGCTATTTGCCACAAAGCCATTTACACTTTCTTTGTTACTTTGATAAAACTTATATTATATATAAATAATTATTTTCAAGTTAAGGGGAGACTCGGACCTACTATAGATCCGCTCCTGTGTATATATATGTATGTGTTTAGTAGAACTAGCACATCCCATATCTTTATATCTTAAATATAGAAAACATATTTATGACAAAAGATTTCAAATTGATCTTTACTATAGTACATATCTTGAAAGTTCGATGCCTCTCTTGAAATTTGTTTCTACTGTTTGTATAGGTATTGAAGTTAAATTTCATATAGTTATTCTTTTGACTAACATCTTACTCGCTTTGATAAAGAAATATCTCAATTAAGTCAAAATAAATAAATAAAAACAGATTTAAACCATGAAAGATGAGTTCGATTTTATCTCTAAAGAAAAAAACAAAAGATAGATGAGTTTGACTGTCAACAAGAGCATAGCTCAACTGACATAATATATTGAACTCATGAGCACAATCTTATGTCAATTGAGCTATGCTCGATTTTAGCTATGTCTATAGTCATTTTAATATATTTTAATTAGTCATAAGAATATTTTATATTAAAAATTAAGGAAAATTGTAACGGATGTCAATTTAGAGTAAAATAATTAAAAATATAGCACCCTTTTTAAAATTTTGCAAATATTACAATTTCTATCACTGATAGTATGGTCTATCGCTGATAGAAGTCTATCGCTGATAGTAGTCTATCACCTATGTTTTTTTTATAGAATTTTAGTCTATCAGTGATAGTCATATATCAACGATAACTTCTATAAGTGATAGCCACTGATTTTTTTGCCATATATGCAAAATGTTTTAAATTTTGCTAAATTTGCAATTATTTTGGGTCTGAGTGTTGTTTGTGCAATCCGCCCTTAAATTAAATCACAATTTCAAAATTAAATATTTTTTATATTACTTATTTAAAAGACAATAACATTTATCTATTACTCATACTTGAATAATAATAATAAGAAGAAGAAAAAAAAGATGTTTGCGAATGTAGCTTCGTCCTTAAAATATCTACTAGCTACTCGGAATCGCACTTAGGGATTTTGGATTTTCTGAAATCCCTAAATTGTTGAACGAAGATGAAAATAAACGACGAAACGGGTTTTTAATTTCAGACTTGCAACGAACGTGAATTTCGTCGCAGAGGGTTTGCGACGGGTTTAGGGCTGCGTCACAAATATTGCGACGATATAGGGTTTCGTCGCATTCCAATGCGACGATTTAGGGTTTCGTCGCAACCCTATGCGACGATATAGGTGTTCGTCGCATTGGACTGCGACGGTTTATCATTTCGTCGCAATGAATGCGACGATTCAATTTTCATCGCTATATGTTCGTCGCTAAATCTGTTTTTTCTTAGTGTATATTATCCGTTAAATAACTATTAGTTTTTTTTTTTTTATATATACAACATGACCTCTGAGTTTTTGTCAATAATTCATACATTAGGTCAGTTGATCTATACACATGTTGACACTAAATTAATGATTATTATTGGGTAAATGTCTAAGTGTTATGGCTATATATAGAGCCGCCATGGGCTAAGGCCAAGTGTTGGGCTCATGCGAGGGTCAATCTGTGAAGGACGACCCATGCAGAAGAAGAGGGCCGGCCATGACCAACCCACATTAAAGAAGAGGGAAGGGTCAGCAATTTGGCCGGACCACGTTAAGGAAAAAGGGCCACTTTTTGGCGGCCCATGCATAAAAAAGAAGGGTTGGCCATTTGGTCGACCCACGTTAAGAAAAAGGGTCACCTTTTTGGCGGCCCATGCATAGAAGAAGGGTCAACCATTTGGCCGACCCACATTGAAGATGAGGGCCGCCAAAAGGTCACCCATGAATAGAAGGAGGGTCGACATGTGCTGAGTCAAAAGGGCTTCTGATAACGATATTTTCGAATTATCGCCAATCATCGGGTTGTCGAGACCCGCCAAAATAAATTTATAATTACCCGAATACACTGAACTATTAGTATATTAGTGGTAACGGGGTCGATCCACAGGGAAATAAGCTAATTTGACTCAATCTTAATTAAATTTGCAAACTAAGAGAATAAACAAAACGTGGGGGATTTTTTATTTCAATTAACAAATTGAGAAACAACGCAAAAGAGGGAAAATTAAACTAACGGAGCGTTCGACTCGGGACGATCGGGAATAAAATTAGCATGTCTTCGGATCATTGGTTGACGATGATATTGGCCAAATAATTGAACGAATACGCAGCCCGTCTCAAATCAATAAATTAATTTAGACATGCTCCATGGATATTAATTAGACACAATAAATCATGCTAATCAAGCATATCGATTGGACATTGGCGGCCAACGCTCTCCCAAGACCAATCGATAGCAACGAGCTAACTACGACGATTATCTAATTTGGACGCGAAATTAGTGTATCGATTTCAGATTCTAATTCGAGAAGAACGAACACCAAGAACGCAAGGACGCCTATGCGCTCAAAGGCATCGTAAATCTTTGTTACTTGGCGGTTCAGAGAGGCACGGCATCAAAACCTTTAACAAATGAAGCATGCTCGAAATCAAGGGTGCCTAGTCCTAAATCATTCAAACACATTCATGGAATAAGCAAAGAAATAGAAACTAATTCAATCAATCATTCAAGCCAAATCAGAATTTAGTTCAACAACCTCACCAAAAGTTCAAACTACATTATTCCTTTACAATCCCGAGCCAAAAACGCTATAGACTACTGACTCATGTTGTGTGTGATGTGGGATGGCTCCATTCCAAGCTTCCTAGCCTCTCCCATGGTGAAAATGGCTGCTAAAACGTCTAATCTGGTGCGGAGCCCGAGGTAGGAGATGAAAATTGCGGCTAAAAATCGGACAAAAACTTAAGTAATCTGTCGGAGCGTCGAGACACTAGGGCAGCGTCTCGACGCTACGCCCTAAAGATTCAGCGCGCGCAGTCGGGGCGGCGTCGAGCGAGCGTCGAGACGCTGTCGCTCGACGCTTGCTCTCGGGTGAAATTTCAAATATACGCCTCAGACTTCGGAGCGTCGAGCTAGCGTCGCGACGCTAGCTCTCGGGTTTTTGCATGGTATTTTGCCTTCAATTTTCCCGAAACGTCAATTCTTCATATTTTTGCATGGTCCTTCCCCAAAAGTGTTCCTAGGTCCTTAAAATGTGACTTTAAGCCTTGAACAGCGTCGAAACGCACCCGAGGGCGAATTACCGAGAACACCTGCAATTAACACATAAAAGCAAGATTAAGCAAGTAATAATCGTGAATTAAGGACATAATTATAGCTCCAAAATGGAGCTATCAGCTTCCTTTTGGCGGCCCATGCAAAGAGTAAGGGTCGGTCATTTGCCCGACCCATGTTTAGGAAGAGAGAGACGGTCATTTGGACAACCCACACATTAAACGAGGAGCGGCAGGCTAGTGCACGTCGTTACAAGTCAACCAAGGCTCTGATAATTCAAAATCGTTATGGAAAAATTTATTGATGTATTACACAAGCTTAATAAGGTTATGGAAAAATTTGCAAACAACCTCGGGGTCACCCGAGAGTAGCAGGCGAAGAAGGGACTTGGAGAAGACTAAGTCAAGGTCATTCATCCATAATCCATTGAAAGGTAGAGGTTCGGTGGTCGAGGAACTAGAGAGTCTCAAGTGAGAGGACCACAATTGGAAAGATCCAGACCAAAGAGAATAACTGACTATCGGTCGACATGCCATGGCACAAACTAGACAAGAGGACAACTGAGTAGAGGATCACACACCCGGCACGAGAGCTTTCAGCGATCTGAAGGGCTCACCAATATGAGAAATTCGACTTAGGCACAGACCTACGCGATCTTATTAATTAGAGGAGAAAAAAGGTAGTGGTGACAAGGAGGTTGACAACCGACCATGGGCGGTGGAGTTATAGAGGATGCATAATCAACTTGGAGACATAAAAAAAACTCAGGATCACGAAAGGCTTAATCTAGAGAGTCTACTAAATCAAGTGGACTCCCATTCACCGATGATATTATGTTAGAGGAAGTACCCCTAAGTTTAAATTGCCTACAATGAAAGCATATAACAGTTCAAAGACCTGATTGAGCATTTGGATACATTTTGGTCGTGGATGGAACTTCATGGAGTCCGAGATGCAATCAAATGCCAGACATTCTCATTTACTCTTCTGATTTGGATAGCTGAAAAGGAAATCAATAACATGATTCCCTGAATTGGATCAGGCGAGACTAGTGAAAGCCACTAACTCACTTTCTAACTAACAAACAATCGAGGAGAGCTAGATGTTACAAGAGTATGTGTCAAGATTCAAAAGAGATTGTAGACATCGTATTTGGTCCGACTATTTTTTTTTATTATTAATGATTTTTACCTTATGTTTTTTAATTTTTTAGTCATATTTAATGGGCTGGTTGCACCAATAGCAATCAGGCCCAAACTAATTGCAAATTTAGTAAACTTTAAAATGTTTTGCAAATATGGCAAAAAAATCTGTTTCTATCACTGATAGACTTTATCATTTCTATTAGTGATAGACTATTATCACTGATAGACTATTATCACTGACAAAAATCTATAAAAAACTGAGGTGATCAGCGATAGACTTCTATTAACCATAAGATATCAGCGATAGAAATTGTCATATCCGCAAAATTTTTAAAAACATGCTATATTTTTAATTATGTTATTTTAAATTGACATCTGTTACAATTTCCCATATTTAATTCAGTCATTTTTTATTTTTTATTTTTTAAATTTACTTTTTTTTTAATTAATTTCGAAAATTGAAGAAAAATAATAATAAAAAAACGTTTTAATTATTTCGAAATATATTTTTTTACCTAATTTGACAAATAAAATCAACATGTATATGAGTGTAAATTTCTAAATCATTTTATGTTTAAATGTTGATATTCATTAACTTGAATGAGTATAAATCATTAATTATTTTAGGGTTAAAATTTGGTATTTATGAGTATAAAATATTGTTTTATTTTATGATTAAAATCTGTTTCAAATCAGAAAAAAATTGAGTCAAGAATTTAGTTAGATATTTACTTTGACTGTTTTCAATGATCTATAAATATTGACCAAAGAGAGAATTAGGTAAAAGCGGAACGTTTTACTTGTTTTGAGATTTTTTTTACCTAATTTGACAAATAAAATTAAGATTATATAATTTCTGAATCATTTTAGGGTTAAAAATTGATATTCATTTATTTTAAGGAGTATAAAATCTTGGATCCATTATCGTTAAATTTAGTATTTGAATATAAAATATTTGTTCATTTTATAGTTAAAATTTGTTTTTGATTGGGTGCTTGATTTTACCTTTGTTTGACTTTTTTTATTATGTATAAATATGGAAGGAGAAGAATCATTCGAAAAGGAGGGAATGAAATGGAATATCAAAACAAAGGCTCGTAAAATAAAAATAAAATATCAAAGCAAAAAAACTCATAGAATAAGGGGAGGACACACGATCAAATCAGAGCAAAAAAAACTTGCAATTGAGGAGAATAATGTTATTTTTGTCCAAACTTTTATTTGAATTTTTAAAAGAGTAAAACTTGCTAAATGCTTGGGCTACAAGTATTTTTGCCACGTGTCACGATTTGATTGACGGAATATTTATGTTGTTTTTTAAATAAAAAAAAAATCCTTCACGACGTTTACTTAGATTTTTTTCTTCCGTAACTTTTCTTGTCTTCTTCGTCAAGATAAAAAATTTCTCCAATTTTCTCTCTCTTCCCTCCACTTCCATCTGTCATGACGTTTGTTTTCAATTTCATCTCTCACTCTCTCTTCCTTTCTCTACTTTTCTTTTTGGTTAACTATTTTTCGTAGTAAGATTTGTAATACTCTAAAAATATCTCTAGACAAATAATTTTTTTTTGTTACCATTTTTTTTTTACAAACCTCAGATAAATTCAACTGTGAAATTTCCCACTCTTTCACTTCCTCTCAAAACTCATTAGAAAATTTATACCTATATAACACACAATCAACCCTGCAAATTTCAAATAACCCCCACAAATTTCAAATAACCCCACTTGAAATTTCATGGCCTTGAAGTTTGGAGTGCAGTTAATGAACCCTGCAAATTTCAAATAACTCCGACTTGAAATTTTATGGCCTTGAAGTTTGTAGTGTAGATAAATGAAGGGAGAGAAAGTAGGAGAAGTTGTTAATTTGATGGGATGAGAAAATGAAAGTTACGGACACAAACTAAGTAACCGGGTGATTTTTTTTATTATTTAAAAATGATTTAAATATTTAGCCAATCAAATCATGGCAGGTGCTAGGCTGCAAAAGATACTCGTAGTCCACGCAGGTAGCAAGTTTTACCCTTTTTAAAATATCATTTCGGCATTGAACCTAGGACCTCATGGTCACTAGGCGATACATCATGTCGTTCCTCCTTTTCACGTGACGAGACTCGAACGACATCAGTGGTGTTCATCCGCGGCGACACGAATAGATCCGACAACGGCGCAGCGGTTGAATTTCGATTCTGACAACGCAAGTTGGTGGAAATTTTGGACATCCACGGCTGCAATCTTCAAAGGTGAGGAGATGATATTTTTTAGGTTTTTCAATATTTACAATTTTGCCATTACTTTTATGTTTTTTAAACTTCTATTTATTACAAAACTGTCATCTTATCTTTTTATTTACAATTTCGCCATTTTTCTATTTATATTTGACATTTTTTATTTATTTTACAAATTCAATGATATATAGGATTAAAAAAATAACTTTTTTTTTTTTTTTTATCTTAATTTAAGTTTGAAGTATTTTATTAATTATATTTAAATTTCTGTCTCCATTAAAGGTTGATTTCAATAATTCTTTAAATTGAACTCTATTTTGTTCATTTCAAACAACTAGGAAACGTATTTTTTAAGCGATCAAACCTTTGACTCTTTTTTTTTTTTAATTATTTTCTTTTTACGACCTATTTTTTTAATTATTTTCTTTTTACGACTTATAATCCAAGAATCATATTCCTAGTAATCTTCACATCAACATCCATCTTCTTATATTAAACAACTCCTCAAACTAAACAACTTCAGAACTCCACACTAAACAACTTTATGCCTTAAACACACATACTTCAGAACTCCCAAATTAAACAACTCCCGAGACTAAACAACTCTAGACTAAACAACTCCAACTCTCCCAATTCCTTGAGTCAAACGCCCCGTTACAAGTTTGCTATCCTTTACTTATTACAAAATTGTCATCCCTATCTTTTATTTACAATTTCGTCATTGTAATATTTCTCCATTTCTCTATTTATATTTGACATTTTTTATTTATTTTACAAATTCAATGATATATAGGATTAAAAAAACATTTTTTTTTTTTTTAATCTTAATTTAAGTTTGAAGTATTTTATTAATTATATTTAAATTTCTGTCTCCATTAAATGTTGATTTCAATAATTCTTTAAATTCAACTCTATTTTGTTCATTTCAAACAACTAGGCAACGCAATTTTTAAGTGATCAAACCTTTGACTCTTTTTTTTTTAATTATTTTCTTTTTACGACCTATTTTTTTAATTATTTTCTTTTTACGACTTATAATCCAAGAATCATATTCCCAGTAATCTTCACATCAACATCCATCTTCTTATATTAAACAACTCCTCAAACTAAACAACTTCAGAACTCCACACTAAACAACTTTATGCCTTAAACACACATACTTCAGAACTCCCAAATTAAACAACTCCCGAGACTAAACAACTCTAGACTAAACAACTCCAACTCTCCCAATTCCTTGAGTCAAACGCCCCGTTACAAGTTTGTTATCCTTTACTTATTACAAAATTGTCATCCCTATCTTTTATTTACAATTTCGTCATTGTAATATTTCTCCATTTCTCTATTTATATTTGACATTTTTTATTTATTTTACAAATTCAATGATATATAGGATTAAAAAAACAATTTTTTTTTTTTTTAATCTTAATTTAAGTTTGAAGTATTTTATTAATTATATTTAAATTTCTGTCTCCATTAAATGTTGATTTCAATAATTCTTTAAATTCAACTCTATTTTGTTCATTTCAAACAACTAGGCAACGCAATTTTTAAGTGATCAAACCTTTGACTCTCTTTTTTTTAATTACTTTTTTTTACGACCTATAATCCAAGAATCATATTCCTAGTAATCTTCACATCAACATCCATTTTCTTATATTAAACAACTCCTCAGACTAAACAATTTCAGACTAAACAACTCTAACTCTCCCCAAACACACCACGGATTTCAGAACTCAACACTAAACAACTTTATGCCTTAAACACACATACTTCAGAACTCCCAAATTAAACAACTCCAGACTAAACAACTCTAGACTAAACAACTTCAACTCTCCCAATTCCTTGAGTCAAATGCCCCTTACAAGTTTGCTATCTTCTACTTATTACAAAATTATCATCTTATCTTTTATTTACAATTTCGCCATTGTAATATTTCGCCATTTTTTTTTATTTATATTTGACATTTTTTATTTATTTTACAAATTCAATGATATATTGGATTAAAAAAACAACTTTTTTTTTTTATCTTAATTTAAGTTTGGAGTATTTTATTAATTATATTTAAATTTCTGTCTCCATTAAATGTTGATTTCAATAATTCTTTAATTTGAACTCTATTTTGTTCCTGTCAAACAAGTAGGCAACACACTTTTTAAGTGTTCACACCTTTGACTCTTTTTTTTTAATTACTTTTTTTTTACGACCTATAATCCAAGAATCATATTCCCTGTAATCTTCACATCAACATCCATTTTCTTATATTAAACAACTGCTCAGACTAAACAACTTTAGGCTAAACAACTCCAACTCTCCCTCAAACATACCATAGACTTCAGAACTCTACACTAAACAACTTTCTGCCTTAAACACACATACTTCAGAACTCTCAAATTAAAAAACTCTTCAGACTAAACAACTCTAGACTAAACAACTCCAACTCTCCCAATTCCTTGAGTCAAACGCCCTATTACATGTTTGCTATCCGCTATTTATTACAAAATTGTCATCCTTATCTTTTATTACAATTTCTCCATTGTAATATTGACCACCCTTTTTCATTTTTTCATTTATATTTGACACATTTTTTATTTTACAAATTTAATGATATATAGGATTAAAAAAACTTCTTTTTATCTTAATTTAAATTTTAAATATTTTATTAATTATGTTTAAATTTGTGTTTCCATTAAATCTTCTCTTTAAATTCAACTCTATTTTGTTCCTTTCAAACAACTAGGAAACGCACTTTTTAAGTGATCAAACCTTTGACTCTTTTTTTTTAATTACTTTTTTTTTACGACCTATAATCCAAGAATCATATTCCTAGTAATCTTCACATCAACATCCATTTTCTTATATTAAACAACTCCTCAGACTAAACAACTTCAGACTAAACAACTCCAATCTCCCCCAAACACACAACAGGCTTCAGAACTCCACACTAAACAACTTTCTGCCTTAAAAACACATATTTTAGAACTCCCAAATTAAACAACTCCTCAGACTAAACAATTCCAGTCTAAACAACTTCAACTCTTCCAATTCCTTGAGTCAAACGCCCCCTTACAAGTTTACTATCCTCTATTTATTACAAATCTGTCATCCTTAACTTTTATTTACAATTTCGCCATTGTAATATTTCGCCATTTTTTCATTTATATTTGACATTTTTTATTTATTTTACAAATTCAATGATATACAGGATTAAAAAAACAACTTTTTTTTATCTTGTTGTAAAACACTAGAACATTAACCACGATGGGAGAAGAAGAAAGTAGAGAGGATGTCTTCTCTATTCAGTTGTGTTCTTCAAAAGTTACAATAACCAATATTTATAGGGTTTACAAGACCTAAAGAAGGTAAGGAAAGGGAGAAATTAAAGGAGAAGATACCGGAGAAATAAATGGGGGGGGGGAGCTCTTCAATTTTTCATTTATATTTGACATTTTTTATTTATTTTACAAATTCAATGATATATACGATTAAAAAAACAACTTTTTTTTTATCTTGTTGTAAAACACTAGAACATTAACCACGATGGGAGAAGAAGAAAGTAGAGAGAATGTCTTCTCTATTCAGTTGTGTTCTTCAAAAGTTACAATAACCAATATTTATAGGGTTTACAAGACCTAAAGAAGGTAAGGAAAGGGAGAAATTAAAGGAGAAGATACCGGAGAAATAAATGGGGGGAAGTTAATGGGAGAAGATACATGCTATCTTAGGGACATCTTAAAATATTCATAACACTCCCTCTTAGATGTCCATAGTATATAGAATATATGCTTCGTTAAAACCTTATTAGGAAAAATCCAATGGGACAAAATCCTAGTGAAGGAAAAAGAGTACATTATTCATATACTTTAACAATTGCCTCTTAAAAACCTTGTTAGGAAAACTCAGTGGGATAAAATCATAGTCAAGGGAAAAAGAGTGCAACACATTTTCTCCCCCTCATGTAAACATTATTTGAGATCTTTGAATCGCGACATTCCAATGTTGTGTATCAACTTCTCAAATGTTGCAGTAGGTAATGTTTTTGTAAATAAGTGTGCCAAGTTATCTTTTGAAGAAATTTGTTGAACATTGATGTCTCCTTTTGCTTCAAGGCCATGAGTGTAGAAGAGCTTTGGCGAGATATGCTTCGTTCTATCTCCTTTGATATATCACCCTTTAATTTGAGCTATACATGTTGTATTGTCTTCATATAATGTCGTGGGGAAATCTTTGTTAGAAGGCAAACCACATGTTTCACAAATATTTTGAGTCATTGATCTTAGCCATACGCATTCTCGACTAGCTTCATGGAGGGTCAGGATTTCAGCATGGTTCGAGGAAGTAGCTGTTATTGTTTGCTTCATAGACCGCCATGATATGGAAGTTCCTCCATATGTAAATACATAGCCTGTTTGAGATCTACCTTTATGTGGATCAGATAAATAACCTGCATCTGCATAACCAACTAGTCCAAAATTCGATTTATTAGAGTAAAGTAAACCCATATCAATTGTCCCTAGAAGATAACGAAAGATGTTCTTAACTCCATTCCAATGTCTTTTTGTTGGAGAAGAACTGTATCTAGCTAATAAATTGACTGGAAACACTATATCTGGTCTTGTGTTATTAGCAAGGTACATTAGTGCACCTATTGCACTAAGGTATGGTACTTCCGGACCAAGAAGCTCTTCATTATCTTCTCGTGGTCGAAATATATCTTTCTTCACATCAAGTGAACGAACTACCATTTGAATGTTTAATGGATGTGCTTTGTCCATGTAGAATCTTTTTAAGATCTTTTCTGTATAAGTTGATTGATGAATAAATATTTCATTGGCTAAATGCTCAATTTGCAACCCAAGGCAAAACTTTATTTTTCCGATATCTTTCATCTCAAATTCTTTCTTAAGATATTTTATTGCCTTTGGAAGATCTTCGGGAGTTCCAATGATATTCAAATCATCAACATATACAGCAATAATAAAAAATCATGATTGTGATTTTTTTATAAAAACACATGGACAAATAGGGTTATTTTTATACCCTTCTTTCAACAAATATCCAAGAAGACGATTATACCACATTCGTCCAGATTGTTTTAGTCCATATAAAGATCTCTGTAATTTAATGGAATATAATTCTCTAGTATTTGAATTATATGATTCTGATATTTTTAATCCTTCAGGGATTTTCATATAAATATCATTATCAAGAGATCCATATAAATATGTTGTGACTACATCCATAAGATGCATGTCAAGATTTTCATGTCAAGATTTTCATGCACAACCATACCAATTAGATATCTTAATGTTATTGCATCCACCACAGGTGAATATGTCTCCTCGTAGTCAATACCAGACCTTTGTGAGAATCCTTATGCAACAAGTCTCGCTTTATATCTTGTAACCTCATTATTTTCATTTCTTTTTCTTACAAATACCCATTTGTATCCCACGGGCTTTACACCTTTTGGTGTCTGAAACTACTGGCCCAAAAACCTCACGTTTTGAGAGTGAATTTAATTCTGTTTGGATTGCTTCTTTCCACTTGATCCAATCTTTCCTGTGTCGACATTCTTCGACAGATTTTGGTTTAGAATCCTCATTTTCGTTAATAATATCGTGAGCAACATTGTGAGCAAAAGTGTTGTCAACAACTATATCAGACCGATTCCATCTTTTTCCTATCATGACATAATTTATCGAGATCTCATTATTATCCTCTGGTATTTGATTTTCTTGAGTACTCATATTCAAGATTTCTTCTGGAATATCCACATTCTCAATTGAGTCATTTTCATTATTGATTATTCTTCTTTTCCGAGGATTTTTATTTTTGGAACCCATTGGTCTTCCACGCTTTTGGCGTGTCTCGGACTTATTAGTTGTGACTACTTGCTGTGTTGGGATGTCAATTTTAGATGGTGCATTTGCAGCTGGTATATATGACTTACTTACTTTCTTAATATCTGTAAATGCATCTGACATTTGATTTGCAATATTTTGCAAGTGAATTATCTTTTGAACTTCTAGTTCACATTGGTTATTACGGGGATCTAAATGAGATAATAACGATGCATTCCATGCAACTTCATTTTTCAACTTCTTAATTTCTCCCCCTAATGCTGGAAAATTTGTCTCATTAAAATGAAAATCAGCAAAGCGTGCAGTAAATACATCACCCGTCAGGGGTTCAAGATATCTAATAATTGATGGTGAATCAAATCCAACATATATTCCTAGTCTCCTAAGAGGACCCATCTTAGTACGTTGTGGTGGAGCAATTGGAATGTATACTGCACATCCAAAAATTCGTAGATGGGAAACATTTGGCTCCTGGCCATAAGCTAATTGTATTGGAGAGCATTTATGGTAGGCTGCTGGCCTAAAGCGTATAAGCGATGCTGCATGCAAAATCGCGTGACCCCACACCGATATTGGGAGTTGTGCTCTCATAATCATTGGTCTAGCAATTAATTGTAATCGTTTTATAAATGATTCTGCCAAACCATTTTGGGTATGAACATGAGCTACAGGATGTTCAACACTTATCCCAATTGACATGCAATAATTATTAAATGCTTGGGATGTAAATTCGCCAGCATTATCAAGACGAATTTTTTTAATTCCACAATCAGGAAATTGTGCTCTTAACTTAATTATTTGAGCGAGTAATCTTGCAAATGCAATGTTTCGACTTGATAATAAACACACATGGGACCATCTGCTGGATGTATCAATTAAAACCATAAAATATCTAAATGGTCCACTTGGTGGATTAATAGGTCCACATATATCTCCATGAATTCGTTCTAAAAATGTAGGTGATTCAAATCCTACTTTAGCTGGTGAGGGTCTAATAATTAATTTACCTTGAGAGCAAGAATCGCATGACAATTCATTAGATTGAAGAATCTTTTGTTTTGTCAATGGATGTCCACGTGAATTTTGAATAATTCTTCTCATCATTATAGACCCGGGATGACCCAATCTTTCATGCCAAACAATGAATATATCTGGATTCATGAACTTCAGGTTCATGGTTGCTTATGTTACAATTACTCGTATATGAGTATAATATAATCCAGAAGAAAAAGCAGGCAATGTTTCTACGGTACATTTTTCATGTGAAACAGCATATGTAATATAAAGATACTCTATATTATTTTTACTATTAGTCTCAATATGATAACCATTATAACGTATATCTTTGAAACTCAAGAGATTTCTTTTTGATTTGCTAGAGTACAAAGCATTATGAATGGAGATTTTTGTTCCTCTAGGCAAGATGAGATTTGCTTTTCCAAATCCTTCAATCAAGTTTGCAGAACCTGATATTGTATTGACATTTGCTTCAAGCAATGTCAAGTTAGAAAAATATTTTCTACTTTTTAATATTGTGTGCGTAGTTGCACTATCTGCCAAACATACATCTTCATTTTGCATCTTTGAACCATCCAAAATATGAGAAATGTTCATAATTCTTCATTAAAGAAAAAAAATTGATTTCAATAAAGCTAAAATAATAAATAAATAATACTGGAAAAACAATCATCACATAAAATTCAAACTAAATTAGTAAGCACTATAGCTATACTTAAAACATAAAACAATATTAGATTTCGAGATTCTCGTAATCAAAAGAAGGATTTGTTACTCCTTCAATAGTGTCGATCTTCACTTCAAGAGATTCAAAAAAATCTGTAACATCCAAATGTGTCATGTTTGGAGGGTTAAATACATCATTTTGATAGGCAAAGTTTGCTTCCACTTCTTTCCCCTTTACCTTCAGTGAGGCTTGATAAAGATCAACTAAGTGCTTAGACGTACGACAGATACGAGACCAATGCCCTTGCATTTCACATTGAAAACATTGATTTTAAATGCTTTTAGAACTCTTATTTCGTGGAGTTTTTCCTTTATGATCATCATTATTTGTGGTTCTCTTGAAATTTGAATGATTATGGTGACCACCACGGAATTAATAATTATTCCTTCCTCTTCCACGGTCACGACCTCGACTTCGACCTTGACCACGATGATTAGAAGACACTGCATTCGCTTCCGGGAATGGTGTTGTTCCAGTTGGTCGAGATTCATGATTCTTCATCAATAACTCATTATTTTGTTCAGCCACGAGAAGACATGATATAAGTTCAGAATATTTTTTAAAACCTCTCTGTCGATATTGCTGCTGCAGGAGCATATTCGAGACATGAAAGGTAGAAAATGTTTTCTCTAACATATCTCCATCAGTAATTTTTTCTCCGCATAATAACAATTTCGAACTAATTTTGAATAATGTGGAATTGTAATCACTTACTGATTTAAAATCCTGCAACCTTAGGTGCATCCACTCATAACGAGCTTTTGGAAGAATGATAGTTTTTTGATGATCATACCTTTCTTTCAGACTTTGCCATAAAACTTGAGAATCTTTTACCGTAAGGTATTAAATTTTTAATCCCTCGTGAAGATGATGGCGAAGGAAAATCATGGCTTTTGCCTTTTCTTGATTAGAAGATATATTCCCCATTTTAATTGTTTCTCCAAGGTTCATGGCATCCAAATGAATTTCAGCATCAAGCACCCATGACAAATAATTATTTTCATCGATATTTAGAGCTACAAACTCTAATTTCGTAAGATTTGTTATGGAAAAAAAAACTATATATATAAAAAAATGTTTTGATATTAGAAAATATAATAATTATATCAAACATGCATGATAATAATTTAAATGTATTGAAAAGAAGTGAAATTACAAAAAATAAATCCACAATATAATTTTGCCTTCAGAATATTCTTTATTTTTTTTTGTATTATTATTATTATTTTTATTATTATTATTATTTTGTTTGTACCAATCAAATTTAGGTTTAAGAAAACCTAAGTCTTTAATGAAATTAAATAAAATTGGACTAATTCAACCCCAGACCAGTTCTCGGATAGAGGTGTTCCTTTTCAGTCAACTTAAGTACCTCACCCGAGTAACCTTTCTTAGATAGGGTTCCCTTATAGTCAATTTTTTATTTTAAATTCATTAATATTTAATTAACTATTAATTACCAGATTAATACATCATATATTACATTAGATGAAATGTTTAGTAATTTGCAAACCAGCCTATATATCATATCACATATATGAAATACCAACTTATATCATATCACATATATGAAATACCAACCTATATCATATCACATATATGAAATTAAAATATTCATCTAAATTTAGCTTTAGTTATAAATACCTCAAAGAAGGGAATGAACCAATTGAAGGGAATGAACTCCTTGACAAACAATAACCTTCTCGTGTTCCTATTTCACGAGATCTTCCTCACTATGACTTGAACCCGGGACCGAGACTTGTGGGAGACTCCTCAAAGAATATGGAGATAATTCTGGTGGTCTTTAGCTTTATTCGTATTCCAAGGCCCTGTTCATTCAAAATTGTTACGTCTTGGTAAAGTCGATTGTCGTTACCATCCTAGGGATGCATTTAGAAGAGAATTGGTTTGAATCCCCAACGGATGAAGTTGTGTGAGTGGGTGAGCTCAACTCTTAAATGCTAATGATGGGTGTAAAAAGGTAACAGTCCAAAGTAATTACACGGAGGATAATTACACAACTACTGTTACGAAAGCCTGCAATATATAAACAAATATAGTCTTCATTCAAGGTATGCTGAAATTACTTACTCAAACCGCATTAGTAAATTTCTTATACGAGAGCGATATTAACTTGAGTATCGAATTAAACGTGGTTAGACCACTTTGGGCTCAATTTCCTTTGTTTACAGGGCATTCATAGAGGTTCCATCAGGAGAATTTTTTTACCGTTGCTACCATTTTTCGGTAGCAACAGTTGAAGCCCGTCTGTGGAGAAATCGTGCGAAAAGCATGTGCCTTAGCTAGTTAATCTATTTGCAAAACATGTGGACATGAACCGAGTCAATCGAATTGAAGAAGGCGATAAGTGATAGCTCACAAAGTGTGCTATCTTTATAGCCTTTTATCGCTAGTTTACTGTTTAAATGAGCATTTTTCCGTTGATTCTCTTTTATGTTTTAGGAATTGAGCCATTGGAGCTAAATGGAGCATTATTGAGGATTATGATGAGAAGTGAACCAATTGGGTGATTGGAAAAGAAGCTCAAGCCAAAAATCCTGAGGGCAGAGCGTCGAGACGCCGCCTGGAGCGTCGAGACGCTCAAATGTTGTCTACAAGCCAAGAATCCCGCAGCAGTAGCGTCGAGACGCTACAGAAAGTCATCCAGCGTCAATTCCGTCCGTAGCGTCGAGACGCTATGCCTAGCGTCTCGACGCTGGCCTTCCAAAACATAAAGATTTTATTTTCGCGACAGCGTCGAGACACTGCCCCTAGGGTCTCGACGTTGTGGCGGATTATGCTATAAATACATCTTTTTCCAGCCGACCTAGTGTCCGATTTTTAGAGAGAAAAAGGCATATTTTCGAGATTTTCACACTTGGGAGAGGAGAAGAACGACGATTGAAGCGGAGGAAGAGATTTGGAAGCAAAGGATCGTAGACCACACGCCGGGAACGGAGAACGGCACGACATTGAGTTTTATTCTCCCTTTCTTAGAACTTTGTTGAAGGATTTCTCATTGTTTAAGATGTTTTTAGTATTGAACATGTGTAGCTAAATTTATTATCTTGGGGATTGATGTACCCTTTTAGTTTGGATGTTTTGATTAATTGAATGTTTAGATTGATTGCTTATCTTCCATTCGTGCTTTTACTTTCTTAATGCTTATAGGTTGTATGTCTTTATGGTTTAAATTTGACAGGTGGACTAGGGCTAATGATAAAGCCTGAGTCTACATCTTGGCCAGCACATTCGATGTGTTAGCTAAGAAGCATGAGGTAATGGTCTCCGCTAAGGAGATCATGGATTCATTACAGACGATGTTTGGACAACCGTCCTCATCGGTCTATCATGATACCCTCATGGCGAGGAAAGCTGAGAAGAAACAACAAAGTAAATATGATTTACTCGTTGTTCAAACATGTTTAGTGGAACATGATAGTTCTGCCTGGATACTGGATACTGGATTCAGGAGCCACTAACCATGTTTGTTCTTCTTTCCAGGAAACTAGTTCCTGGCAGCTGCTTGCTGAAGGTGAGATAACTCTCAGGGTTGTAACAGGAGAGGTTGTCTCAGCCAAGGCAGTGGGAGCTGTCAAGTTGTTATATAGAGATAGTTTCATTTTACTTGAAAATGTACTATTGGTTCCTAGCTTTAAAAGGAACCTTGTATCTATCTCTTGTTTACTTGAACATTTGTATAAAGTATCTTTTGATTTTAATGAAGCGTTCATTAGCAAAAGAGGTGTACATATATGTTCTGCGAAACTTGAAAAAAACTTGTATGTGTTAAGACCAACAGAGGCAAAAGCTATTTTGAACACTGAGATGTTTAAAACAGCTCAGACTCAAACTAAAAGGCAAAAACTTTCTCCAAGTACCTATCTTTGGACTTGAGACTAGGCCACATTAATCTCAATAGGATTGGGAGATTCGTTAAGAGTGGTCTCCTAAATCGGTTAGAGGACAACTCTTTATCACCATGTGAGTCTTGTCTTGAGGGCAAGATGACCAAACGTTTTTTTTTTTTCTGAAAAAGGTCATAGGTCCAAAGAAACTCTAGAGCTTGTACATTCAGACCTTTGTGGTCCGATGAATGTTAAAGCACGGGGAGGGTATGCATATTTCATCAGCTTCATTTATGATTATTCTTGGTACGGCTATCTTTACCTAATGCATCATAAGTCCGAATCTCTTGAAAAGTTCAAGGAGTATATAAGGCAGAGGTTGAGAACACATTAGCTAAAACGATTAAAACACTCCGATCAGATCGAGGTGGAGAGTATATGGATTTAAGATTCCAGGACTATATGATAGAACATGGAATAGTATCCCAACTCTCAGCGCCCGGAACACCGCAGCAGAACGGCGTGTCCAAAAGGAGAAATAGAACCCTGTTAGACATGGTTCGATCTATGATGAGCTATGCTCAACTGCCTAGTTCGTTTTGAGGATATGCGGTACAGGCTGCTGCATATATTTTGAACATGGTTCCCTCTAAGAGTGTTTTGGAAACACCTTATGAGTTGTGGAGAGGGCGTAAAGGTAGTTTACGTCACTTTAGGATTTGGGGGTGTCCGACACACGTGCTGGTGCCCAATCCAAAGAAATTGGAACTTCGTTCAAAATTATGTCAATTTATAGGGTACCCCAAGGAAATGAAAAGTGGTCTATTTTACGATCCTCAACAGGACAAGGTGTTGTATCGACAAACACCACGTTCTTAGAGGAAGACCACATTAGAGATCATCAACCATCGAGCAAAATTGTTTTGACCGAACTTTCCAGGAAAGCTACAGATGACGACGTTGAAGATCCATTGACCTTTAAACAGGCAATGAATGACATAGACAAGGACCAGTGGCTTAAATCCATGGACCTCGAAAAGAAGTCGATGTACTTCAATTCGGTCTGGGATCTTGTAGAGCAACCTGATGGTGAAAAACCTATCGGTTGCAAGTGGATCTACAAGAGGAAACGAGACCAAGCCGGCAAGGTGCAAACCTTTAAGGCTCGACTTGTGGCAAAGGGTTATTCCCAGAGGGAAGGAGTGGACTATGAAGAAACTTTCTCCCCTGTTGCCATGTTGAAGTCGATTAGAATACTCTTGTCCATTGCCACGTTTTATGATTATGAAATTTGGCAAATGGATTTCAAGACAACCTTTCTGAATGGAAATCTTGAATAGAGTATTTATATGGCTCAACCAGAGGGTTTCATAGTTTAGGGTCAAGAGCAAAAGGTTTGCAAGCTTAATCGATCCATTTATGGGTTGAAGCAAGCGTCTAGATCCTAGAATATAAGGTTTGATACTGCGATCAAATCTTATGGCTTTGAACAGAATGTTGACGAACCTTGTGTCTACAAGAAAATAGTCAATTCTGTTGTAGCTTTCTTAGTCTTATACGTAGAGGATATCCTACTCATTGGGAATGATGTAGGGTTCCTGACTGACGTTAAGCAATGGCTAGCGACCCAATTCCAAATGAAAGATTTGGGAGAGGCTCAATTTGTTCTAGGGATTCAAATCGTAAGGAATCGTAAGAACAAAACGCTAGCGTTGTCTCAAGCATCTTATATCGACAAGGTGTTGATACAATATTCGATGCAGAATTAAAAGAAAAGTTTGTTACCTTTCAGGCATGGAATTCAACTGTCGAAGGAAGAGTGTCCTAAGACACCTCAAGAAGTTGAGGATATGAGACGAATTTCATATGCATCAGCAGTCGGTAGTCTGATGTACGCCATGTTATGTACAAGACCAGACATATGCTATGCAGTAGGAATTGTCAGTAGGTACCAGTCCAATCCGGGATATGATCATTAGACTATCGTTAAACACATCCTCAAGTATCTTCGGAGAACGAGGGACTATGTGCTTATGTATGGCGCGAAGGATTTGATCCTTACAGGATACACTGACTCTGATTTTCAAACCGATAAGGATTCGAGGAAATCCACATCGGGATCAACGTTCACTCTTAATGGAGAGACAATAGTATGGAGGAGTATAAAGCAAGGTTGTATTAATGACTCCACCATGGAAGCTGAGTATGTCGCGGCTTGCGAAGCTGCGAAAGAGGTTGTATGGATTAGGAAGTTCTTGACGGATTTGGAAGTTGTTCCAAATATGAATTTGTCTATCACACTTTATTGTGATAATACTGGTGTTGTGGCAAATTCCAGAGAACCAAGAAGTCATAAGCGTGGAAAGCACATTGAGCGAAAATATCATCTCATCAGGGAGATAGTGCATCGAGGAGACGTGATCGTTATGCAGATCGCCTCGGAGCACAATATTGTTGATCCGTTTACAAAGTCCCTCACGGCTAAAGTGTTCGAGGGGCACCTAGTGAGTCTAGGACTGCGAGCTGTATAGAAGGACAGTGGGAGAAAAGCCATGGATGTATTTGATATTCCAGTTTTTCTCATCCAGCATGTAATACTCTACTGACGCTTTAGTCCAAGTGAGAGTTTGTTGGGTTTTATGTCCTAAAACTCGTGGTTTGTAAACTGAATGTATATTCTATTTTGCAATAAAGTTGTTATTGAGTTTTATTCAGTAAAGTTTTTATTGAATAAAGTGAATTGTGTTTACTTTTAACCTAACTCCAATAAACAAAGAACCCATGGCTATAGGTTGTATACTTGAACTACATGTGTAACATGATTGTGGATCAAGTTCAAGTAGTAGCCAGAACGGTCTATAGTATAGGGATAAGGTTAGGTACCTTATCCTGGGGACACTATTGGATGTGGCCCGCTTTGCATAGTACAAACGATGTGATCCGAAATCGTTCATGTGGAGACATGTGAGTGGGGGCGTCATGTGCAATGAGTTTGCATAAGACTGAACCGCGAAACAAGTCGCTCTTTCTTTATAACTCCGTTTACTGTAAAGACCGACTTTTTCATATGATGACCTAGGTAACTCGATCTGAATCCTGAGCACGCTATGAACTCTTGTTTATTCGGGCTTATCCTTTGACTTGTATGGGTGAGAGTGGCCCGAGATCGCCGACTCAATAAGCCTACCATCTTGGGGATAAGACCGGGTAGGTAGCTGGCAACATAGTCCTGCGAGATGAAATTCACTCCTACCCTCCTTGAGGGATTAGTAGAGAGGTTGTCCCCTTAAGTGCTGACTCCGGGTCTTGAGCTAGGGATCCCACCCTCTCATTGGCCCGAGAGGGACTTGGAATAGTGATGAGATCACATACCAATCGGTTTGGTGGTTGGACCACAAACCAATAGTTCATTTATTATTAATGATTTTTTCCCTTATTGTTTTTAATTTTTTTGTCATTTTTAATTTTTAAATTCACTTTTTAATTTATCTATTTTATTAATTTCGAAAAGTGAAGAAGAAAAAAAAAACGTTTTAATTGTTTCCAAATTTTTTTTTACCTAATTTGACAAATAAAATCAACATGTATATGAGTATAAATTTCTAAATCATTTTAGGCTTAAAATTTGATATTCATTAACTTTAATGAGTATAAATCCTTAATTAATTTTATGGTTAAAATTTGGTATTCATTTATGAGTATAAAATATTATTTTAGTGTATGATTAAAATCTGTTTTAAACGAGAAAAGTCTCGAGTCATGAATTTACTTACATATTTACCCCAAGATTTGTTTTTACCTAATTTGACAAATAAAATTAAGAGTATAAAATTTCTAAGTCATTTTACGGTTAAAAATTGATATTCATTCTTTTATTTTAATGAGTATAAAATCCTAGATCATAGGGTTAAATTTAGTATTCATTTATGAATATAAAATATTTGTTAATTTTATAGTTAAAAGTTGTTTTGATTGGGTGCTTGATTTTAACTTTGTTTGCCTATTGTGTATAAATATTGGAGGAGAAGAATCATTCGAAAAGGAGGGAACAAAATGGAATATCAAAGCAAAGGCTCGTAAAATAGAGATAAAATATCAAAGCAAAAAAAACTCATAGAATATGGGAGGACACACGATCAAATGAGAGCAAAACGCTTGCAATTGAGGAGAATAATGTTATTTTTGGTCCAAACTTTTATTTGAATTTTTAAAATATCATTTCTCTTTCCAAGGTTCTGCACTTTCTCTCTCTCTTTTTTTTTTTTTTTTTTTTATCTTAATTTAAGTTTGATGTATTTTATTAATTATATTTAAATTTGTGTCTCCATTAAATGTTGATTTAAAAATAATTGTTTAAATAGAAGTCTATTTTGTTGATTTGAAACAATTGGGCAAAGCAGTTTTTAGATGATGAAACCCTTGACTCTTTTTTTTTAATTACTTTTTTTTTAGGACCAAAATCCAAGCATCATATTCCTAGTAATCTTGACATGAACATCCATTTTATTATTGAAATAGTATGAATCTTATCCTTGTTTCTTAAATTTTGACTATACTTTCACATCTATATCCTCCTATAAGTATTGAAGCACTAAACAAAGCAAAGCATCAGAAAGCAAGAAAGCAAAGTTATTTGTATAGTATATCAAAGGTTACGATGACTATCAGTTTAGGACTCCACGCCCACCTTGGTTTGCTTGGTCGTCATCGTCGTCCACAGCAGAGTCAAGGTCATCAGCCTGAAGTTCCACATTGTAAATGCAAATGGTTTGATTTCCCATGTGTTAAGGCGCCTATTGTGCAAGGACTTGCAAAGTTTGCGGTGGATGAGTACAACCGTAAACATAATGGAAGTTTTATATACAGGTTAACACTTGAAGCTTCGTATTTGGAACGAGATTCGCACAATATGGAGTACCGTCTGAAGATTGACATGCAGACCCCTTGTGGACGTGTGAGTCGTCATGAGGTTCTTATCCATGAGAAGAAAACTACGTGTGAAACAGTTTGGACACTTGAATCATTCAAGTCTGCTTAAAAAACTTACCAAACTTCCTTTATATCGTCTATCTCCCCACCTATGTTGTAATGCCCTTCACCATCTAAAACTAATAAAATAAACTCTTATGACTAATACTCTTTATATTCTTCCTCAACCCTAAACCCTTTCATTATTCTACTTCTTCATTTTCTTTTCATATTTCTTTCATTTTAGGGATCCATCAATGTCTTTTCTGATCATACATCATGTCAGTTGAGTTATGTTTTTGTCCGCGGTTGCAAGTATTAATGGTTTACAACTTAGGGAATTGTATATTAGACATCAAATTGAAAATTGAAACTTATTACAACTTTAATTGACAATTTAAGGACGTATTAGACATAATATTGAATATTTAAGGATCAAGCTTATATTTAACTAGTTTAAATATTTTGTTATATAAATTAATATTAATATATACTACTTCGTCCATAAAAATATTTTCTTGTCCCCTTACATTAAGTTCTCGATCTGACATCATGTATGTATGTATATATATATTATGTATGTATGTATCAATGAAGTAGAACTAGCTAGCACATCCCATGTAATATACTTAATTTAAAAAAAAGAGAGATTTTAGTTATTATCAAATATATAAAACTAATTAAAGGTTTTATCTTTCTATCTTAAATATATCAAACTTATATTTATACCTATAGTACATATTCTTGAAAGTTTGATGTCTCTCTTGAAATTTGTTTCTACTGTTTGTATAGGTATTGAAATTAAATTTCATATATTGTTATTCTTTTGACTCACATCTTACTCGCTTTGATAAAAAAAAAAAAAAAAAAGCCACCAGAAAAACCAAAACCAAAAACAAATTTAAAAACAGATTTAAACCATGAAAGATGAGTTTGATTTTATCCTTAAAGAAAAAAAATAGAAGATATATGAGTTTGAGGGCCAACAAGAACATAACTCAACTGACATAATATATGAATTATGAGTTAGAAGTTTCAGGTTCGAATTTCTGCCGTGTAATGAAAAAAATGAAAATAAATAAATAAAATAAAATAAAAGATAGATGAGTTTGACTATGCCTATACGTTTTCAGCATTCAAATTTTCTTTTCATTATTTTCAAGTAGTTTTTAAAAATTGATCATTCTTGATTATATTGTGTGCTTGTAATAATACAATGTAGTCTTAATAATTTTATAATTAAATGTATAATGGTGAATTAAGCTCCTTAGTCATTTGAATATATATATTTATTTTTTTTAAAGGAAAGAAGTAATATTATTAAACTTTGGGCAGAAGAGTCAACCAGGGCTAGGGAAACTAACCAAGGAGGGTAAGAAGCTAACCACATATGTGGGTAGGGGGAACACAAAGCGTAAGATGCCAAAGCATCAACTAAACGATTACAAATTCTGGGAGCATGCACAAAGGAGGAAGAAGAAAAATTAGGGAAAGGGAAATTACAATCCTCAACCCAAGTGCCTATTTCATTCAGATGTATGGTGGGAGAATTCAGGGCATTGATGGCCACCAAAGAGTCAGCTTCAAGGATAATGTGTTGGAGCCCTAGTTTTATAGCCAAATTCAACCCTGATCGGATGGCTTCAAGCTCTGAATGGAGGGGGCTGAGAAAAAAACCAGCTTTTGAAGCTTTGGCAGCAATGAGGGATCCACAAAAATCACGGATCACCACTCCAATACCAGCTTCAGCGAAGGGGGAGAACCACGCAACATCAGTATTTATCTTATAAACTCCCATTTGTGGAGCGATCCAAGTGTTGATGGGGCTGAGTGAAGTTCCAGCACTCAAGGGGGAGGCAAGGAGGAAATGAGGATGATTCTTTGAAAGCTTCGCTCGATAACTAGAGATCCAGGCGATTTTTGAAGAAAGGTCAGGAATAGCATAACCTTGATTTGCCACATTTCTATCATTCCAAATTGCCCAACAGATGATACAAGCAAGCACTAACTCTTCCTTTGTTATGAGGACTAGCCAGAGACTTCATTGATCATTAAAGGATAGGTGATGAAGCTTTTGAAGAATGTTGCGTGCTCAATGTGTAAATTAAAATGCAATGTGAGAGCACTCAGAACATGCAAGCATACATGGTCTTGTAGCAAGTAATAAGTATTTTTTCATTCGATTTCCCACAGAGATTTATTCTTAGTTACTAGCGAAGTGAGATGTTAAATTAGAAAGGATGGTTTATAGGGGGTAGAATTGGGATTAATGTGTCTAACGAATGAAGAACGTGCGAGATATGTAAGCATAAACAAAGACAAGTAAAGAGGTTAACTTGAATGTAGGAGAAAAAGAATTGCGGAGAAAGCAATTATCTAGCAATAAAATCGCAAAACAAGAAGCTAAGAGAAATGGCTAAGGCAAAAATTAAACTAAGAAAATTGCGCAGACAGCAATTTTCTAGCAATTGTACTAACAGCGTTTTAAGGGTGAAGTGTGGAAACAAGGGCTACTAACGACTCCTCTATAGGCTTTTTCATACGATTCTTCAGCAGTAGATCAACTTACTGTTGTGCAAAATTAGTGCAATAAAATACCGCAAGTGTACGGGTCAAGTTTTAATATAGTGTATAAAAAATACGGATATCGTTCTCAGGATTGGTTTTCTAGTTCACCTAATTACTATGAATACTATCACTCAATTTTATTTAGAAAATGAAAATCAAATGATATGATTAAAACAAAATTAAAATAAAACATAAAATAAAAATTGGAGAACAATAAGGAGAGATATGTCCTAGGGAATTGACTTGAGCAATGATTTCACCGTTATCTCCTCATATTCTTCATTCATTAAAAGTTGAATTAATCAAATTCTAGATTGTTGACAAGTTCTACCCTATAAACTTGTTACTCTCTCGAGTAATAACAATATTCTTTGAAAAGTAAATTACCTATATTTCTATGGCAATTCAGACAATCCAAATATGAAGAACGTAAAACTATGATTGTCACAAAATCTACAAGGATATGTCTATCTCATGTATAAATCAGGGAAAACAATTCAGATCATCAATAATAATCGTCTCTCGACCTCAAATCATTGATATAAAATTCATGCAAAGAATGGCCAAATCCTAACATGTATTAAGCCTAGAAATATTTTCACAACCAATATGAAATTGAAATCCCAACTATTAATTAAGAAGAATAAAATTCAAAGAACGATTACATCAAGCTCAAAGTCAAGAGAGTTTAGCTAATCATGTTCAATAATTCAGAATATAAACTCAAAAATAAACCCATAAAAAAAAACTACAAATTAAAAGGGAAAGAAGAAATAAAACTCGTGTCGATTCCACGTTTCCGCTGCAATCTTCACGATCCCGAGCATGTAAATCTGTACTTTGTGCTCCCAAAAATCTCTTCAAACTCCAAGAATTATGTAATTTTGAAATTGAGATTTTCTCTCCAAATCGGCTCTCCAAAAACTCCATAAACAATACGTATTTATATCGAAATTTTGGTGAAAATCGTGCAAAATAGGTCTGGAGGAGCTCGGATCAGGTGCAGCGCGCGTCCATGGGGTTTGATGCAGGTGCGGAACTGAAAATTGGGAAAATGAACTACCGTTTTAAATATCAAATGCGCGGTTTAAGTATCAAATGTTGTAGTTGGCGCAGTGGTGAACTAGTTGTTGGCTTGAGCTGCGCGTGTGAGGATGCCTGAGGTCGAGCCCCAACTTGTACATTTTTGCGTTTTTATTTTTTTCTTCATCATTTTGTGGCGCCTAGGCGCTCGGAATTGGCGCCTAGGCGCTATGCTCTCGGGTTTTGGACCCAAATTCCTTCTTTTTGTCACTTTGGAGCTTCAAACTTCATCCAAATAGCTTAGTTTTCACCACGAAGCTTCTAAATTCTCCGGTTTGCTCCAAAATGCTCGATATCTATAAAATAATCAAATATAATCGTGAAAGTACACATTTAATCCTCTAAACTAGCATAAAATAAGTCCTAAAGATAGCCCATTTGTGTGTTATCACTTACCATGCATCAAATTAACTCATTCTCATGTATCTCTCGATTTCATGCATTAGATCCTTTAGTTTACTCATGTCCAAGTAAGGCTTAAGCATCTATTTATAAAAGCAAGTTAATGATTTGTGCTAGGAAAACGCCTATTCCTAGGTCGTTTTCTGGTTACCATGAAAGGCTAGCATGAATGGACGACTCTGAACTCTTACTCCTTCCAGAGGTTAGGAGTTCTTTGGACAAAATGGATGGCCAATCGAAATTGCCCGTGGGATGAAGCACACATAGATTCAATACACTTGAAGCTATCCTACATGCTGACTTTACGTACTTCTACCTATAGATTCATCATTAGCAGACCCTTATGTGGTTTAGTTACTCATGGATGATGATGGAATGGAAAGTTTAGATAAATTAAACATCATTAACAGTAAAATGAAAGTAAAGACAGTAACGGGAAGCGATAAAGAGACTGCAACGTGGGTAAACGATCCTTCGATTACGTGAGATTCGAAACTTAATGTGCAACGATTACAACACAAGAAAGACTAAAGGAATGAAGACGAATTGAAAGGCAATAGCCAACAGAAGTGAATAGCAGAAAGCAGTAGAGAAAACAGATGGCAAAAAGCAGCAAAAAACATATAAATGTGTGCGTAAAGCCCCTCGTCGCAAGCGCCTCGGATGAAGGGAGAAAGGGAGCTTTGTTTGGATGAATCCAATCAGAAGAGAAGAAAGATCTTCTCTTCTTCCTCTCAGATTATCGATTCCAACAGCTGAATCTTTCACGCCACCAAACGGGAGAAGAAATGGAGAAGAAACTGCGTTGAGATGGGAGTTCTACGCTTCCAAGCTTGTTGTTTTCCTTCCCCCTTGACCCCCTTTTATAGTGTTTTGCAGGTACTCTTTAGTCAAGGAGAACCATCCATTCTGAACGACGACCTTCCACGTGGCAACAGGAGAGAAATTGGGCGGCTGAAAGATCGCAACAAAACGGCGGACGGTTAGAACAACTTAACATTTTCAACTTAAACATTGCGGAGACAGCAATGTTTCCGCAATTTTCCTGCAACACAGAATTTCAACTCTTTAACTTCGTTTTTTATTCTTTTTTTTTTCTTTTACAAATAAGTCATGATTTAGCTTCATTCTATAAATTCTCATATATAAGCACATGTTTAGACTAAATTCTAACAAAAACGCTTAAGAGTTCACACAATTCTATGGTCAATAAGTCCCTAAAATATGCACTTTTGGAGACGTAACAAAGAACAAACATTGGGAGAAATTACATCGAGATTTCTTTGGCTCGAGAGCAAAAGAATAGAGAGTGGGCAATGGACTTGCTTTTGCTGCGACAAATCGGGCATAAGGTACAACAGTCGATACCTTTATCCTTTAAACGACAAAGACTAGGCAGACAATTGTTAATGGTCTTCCAAATAAAAAAATTTATTTTGTTGTGGAGCTTGAGATTTCATAAAGACAACCAATGATGTTTAGAAACTTCCAAACTAGAAGAACTAGCCTCATTCAAAATAGATAAACGTGTCAGATATCCACTCCTAACATTGTATCGCCCATCTTTAGAATAATGTCATATCAAAATGTCCTCTGATGGTAATCTGCTTAAAGGAATAGTCCTGATGGCAGTGACATCCTCTAGAGTAAAAAAACTTTCAAGGAGAGGAATATTCCAAATCCTTTTGTCTGTAATTAGAGCGTCAAGAAAAAGGTTGATTGGGAGGAGGGGAGGATGAAAAAGCCTGGATGTAGATTCACGAGGAATCCATTTATCTTGAGAGGCTGAAATTTTAGAGCCTAAGCTACCTTTAAAGCGAAGGCAAGTGGATAAAAGGTCCCGACCCCAAAGAATAATTCTCCAAACAGAAGAAGGTTTATAGCCAAGATCAGCTGAGAGGAAATCACAGTTGGGGGTGGTATTTGGCTTTAAGAAGGCGGCTTGTCAAACTAGTAGGGTTGCTTAAAAGGAGCCAAGCTTGTGTAGCCAAGAGGGACTGATTGAAAATTTCAATATTCTTAAAACTCATGCCCCCTCCAGATTTTGGTTTGCAAAGAGATTCTCATTTAATCCAATGAATTTTCTTTGAGTGATCGGTGGAACCCCACCAAAATCTAGAAATAATTTTGTTAATATCATTGTAAATCATCTTTGGAAGCCGAAAACAACTCATTGTGTATATAGGGATAGCTTGAGCGATACTCTTGATCAACACTTCCTTGCCACCAAGATAAAAAAAATTGGATTTCCAACCCCGAACAACCTTCCAAACTTTATTAGTAATGTAGCTTAGATCAGCAGCCTTTCTAGACGAAAAACTTGAAGGGACTCCTACGTAACGCCCGAGATCCTGGACAATTTTGACTCCTAGAATGGCTTGGAGGGAAACCTGAGAAGAGAGGCAGACATTAGGGGAAAAAAGAAGAGCAGATTTAGAGAAATTAATAAGTTGACCAGACGCTTCTTCATAATTTTTAAGAATAGACAAGGTAGCATAAAAATCGTTAGACTTAGCCTTTAGAAAGAGAATACTATCATCCGCAAAAAGTAAATGAGATATAAAAGGGGCAGACCTTGCAATAGAAATACCAGAGAAAGAATTCTTATCATAAGCCGCAGTAATAGATTGGGAAAGACCTTTGGTGCAGAGGAGGAAGAGGTAAGGAGACAGAGGGTACCCTTGCCTAAGACCTCTAGACGAAGAGAAATTACCTTTGGCTACACCATTATTAAGAATAGAGAAAGAAACAGAAGAGATACATTGCATAATAAGATAAATCCAACAACTATTAAAACCAAGTCTAAACATAATCTTTTCTAGAAAGGTCCATTCGGTCCAATCAAAAGTCTTAGACATATCAAGATTAAGAGCCGCATAACCGTGTCGCTCTTTTTCCTTTTCTTGATGAAATTAATACACGCATGGGCTATAAAGATATTATCCGTAATGGAGCGAGAAGCAATAAAAGCAGATTGAAAAAGAGAAACAATAGAATTTAGGATAGGTTTTAAGCGATTAGCTAGAACTTTAGAAATGATTTTATAAGAAACGTTACATAAGCTTATAGGCCTAAAATAAAAAAAAAACAGAAGTTGGATTTTCTGATTTCGGAATAAGAGCAATGTTAGTATGATTTAAAGGTGCAATAAAGCCGAAATTATTAAGGAAATTAAGACAACTTTGAATTGTAGCGTTACCAATAGTAGGCCAAAACGTTTGATAAAAGAGGACTGGAAAGTCATCGGGGCCCGGAGCTTTAGTAGGGGTCATTTGACGAAGAGCAATCTCAATTTCTGCACTAGTAAAATGAGAGGTTAGAGAAAGATTCATATCAACAGAAACAATAGGATTGATAAGGGAAAGAACTCGATCCATAGTAGTTGTAAAGGGATTAGAGGATTTAAAAAAGATTAGAAAAGTAAGAAACAAATGGATTCTCAATGTCTTGGGGATCTTCAGTCCAAATATTAGAGGCATAAAAAATGCCTTTGATAAAGTTCTTTTTACTTCTAATAGAGGCTCTTTTGTGGAACCAAGAGGTATTTTTATCACCCCAATTCAACCAATCCTCTCTAGATCTTTGCTTCCAAAAACTTTCTTCATTCAATAAAAGGGAATCGAGATCTTTTTCATCGGGGGGGGGGGGGGGGTAGGTTGATTGAAGAGCATCTTTACACTCTTAAATTTTAGAAGTGATGGAATTAGTCTTAGTTGCACCCCAAGGTTTTAGATGAGAAGAGGTTTGGTGAAGGGCAGAAGCTAATGAGAGGGGGTACAAATAGAGGCTTTCCAAAAAGCAGCCTTGTTAATGATGGAATGGCACTGATCGTGTTTAATCCAAAAGCGAAAAGGGCGGGTAGAACGAAAAGATGAGTGGAAAACCTTGCCTTTGATGGCTAATTCAATAGGACGGTGGTCAGATTTGGCCCAATTCAAGTGGTGGTTAACAATAGAAGGGAAAAGGTCACCAAAGGAAGATTTGGCCAGAAAATGATCTAATCTTTCAAAAGTGAGAGCACGGTGATTCCAATGGTTAGTCCAGGTGAAAATATCTCCAGAAAAGCCAAGATCAAAGAGATCACAAGCATCCATAGTTGTTGCGTGCTCAATGTTTAAAATAAAGATGCAAGGATAGAGCACTCAGAACATGCAAGCATACATGATCTTGTAGCAAGTAATAAGTATTTTTTCATTCGATTTCCCACAGAGATTTATTCTTAGTTACTAACGAAGTGAGAGGTTAAGTGAGAAAGGGTGGTTTAAATGGGGTAGATTTGGGTTTAAAGTGCCTAACTATTAAGGAACGTGCAAGATATGAAAGCATAAACAAGTGCAAGTAAAGAGGTTAACTCGAATGTAGAAGGGAAAAAATTGTGGGGAACGCAATTATCTAGCAATAAAATCGCAAAGCAAAAGACTAAGAAAAATGGCTAAGGCAGAAATTTGAACTAAGACAATTGCGGAAACAACAATTTTCTAGCAATGTTACTAACAACGAATTATGGGTAAAGTAGGGAAACAAGGGCTACTAACGACTCCTCTATAGGTTTTTTCATACGATTCTCAAGCAGTAGATCAACTCATCATGCATCAAACTAACTCAATCTCATGTATCTTTCGATTTCATGCATTAGATCCTTTAGTTTACTCATGTCCATGTAAGGCCTTAAGCATCTATTTATAAAAGCAAGTTTAGTGATTTGTACTAGGAAAACGCCTATTCCTAGGTCGTTTTCTGGCTACCATGAAAGGCTAGCATGAATGTACGACTTTGAACTCTTACTCCTTCCAGAGGTTAGGAGTTCTTTAGACAAAATGGATGGCCAATCGAAATTGCCCGTGGGATGAAGCTTACATACATTCAATGCATTTGAAGCTAACCTACATGCTTGATTCACGTATTTCTACCTATAGTCTTGTCATTAGCATGCCCTTATGTGATTTAGTTACTCATGGATGAAGATGGAATAGGAAGAATAGATGGTGGAAGCATGCTTGACAGAATATAAAGGACAAAACAGAAGAAGAAGACAGTAAACAGAAGAGAAGGAGACTTGAGAAGTGATGAAATAACGCTTTGATTAATCAAGGTTTGAACTAAACAAATGACAACTTTGAACAACTAAAACTAAACATAAAGAGACGAAATGAAGTAGAGTAGCAGACGAAAGTAGAATAGCGAAGGCAGAAGCAACAAAGGGAACAAAAATAGCAGAAAGCAGTAAAGAATGCGTGTGAACTCCTCGCTGCAACGCCGTGGATGACAACCGAAGGTAAGCTTGATCGTGGATGAATCCAATCAGAAGAGATTGAAGATCCTCTCTTCTTTCTCTTAGATTATCGATTCCACCAGCTAAAACCTCCACGCCAACACCCGTGAGAGAAAACAATGAGAAACTGCGTTGAAGGAGAGATCTACGCCTTTCGAGTGTGTGTTCAACCTTCTCCTTTGACCTCCTTTTATAGTGTTCTGCAGGTACGATTGGGCCAAGGAAAACCATCCATTCTGAACGTCGTTCTTCCACGTGGCAGCAGGAGAAAGAATGGGCCGCTGAAAGATCGTAACAAAACAGAAATTGGTTAGACAACTTAACGGATTTCACTTAAAACATTGTTGAAACCGCAATGTTTTCGCAATGCTTCATCAATGTGCAAATTCCAAGTCTTTAACTTTGTTTTAGTTTCTTTTTCTTTCCTTTTACACATAAGTCCTAATTTAGCTTCATTCTACTAATTCTTATATATAAGCACAAGTTTAAGCCAAATCCTACCAAAAACGTTAAAGAGTGTACATCTTTCTCTATCAAATAAGTCCTAAAATAGTCACTTTTGAAGACGTAACACACCCCCAAACTTAAGGTTTTGCTCGTCCTCGAGCAATATAAGGACTTACTTGGGCTGCTGTTAACCTCTCTAACCACTTGCTGACTTCCCTAAGTTCACTATCTATAGCAATGCTGTCCTGTGACACCATTCTAAGTTTAAAACCAACTCTTTATTTTGCTTCTGCTGATTTCTCTTGCCTTATAATCCTACTGTTTTTATTAACTCCCTACAACTGATCTACCTGCTTTGGTCATTAGGTTCATTGTGCAACTATCCCCAAGTTTTCAAATTCTACCTAGCTTTACTCTAGACTCAGTACATGCTTCTAATGTTTTTCTTTTGGGTTGCCTAGGATTCCTTAGAGTCATGTCAGTCTTAGTATAAACCAGTGTCAGTAGTACATTCATAGAACAACCTAAACCCTGGCATCACTACATTGGATACACATTCATCTCCCTCAACAAACCTACAAGCTACAACCCTGTGCTTAGCTAACTGAGGATCAGAGTTCATTCACATAGGACACTTAAGCACAAAAGTTATAACTTATAGGCACACACTCTTCTTCCTTGGTTTTTTTTTTTCTTTTTCTTTCTTTCTTTGGTAGGGCCTCTCCTTTGGTTGCCTTTTGATGCAATGCCACTTGTGGGTTACACACATGGCACTGATTACTCAGCAACCTCAAGAGAGACACCACTCTTTATTCTTCTTTTTCATTTTTTTTTTCAGTTCATCACTTTTTCAAAAGGAGAAGAAGAATGCTTATGTTTAAAAGGGAGAGAGGAATGTTCCTAGGCCTAGGGCTGCCTCCCCCAAACTAAAACTTCTCATTGTCCCCAATGAGAGTCTGAGGTGGCACACTCCCAAACTTGTCCTAGAAGCATCTAGTCTAGGGCAGAACAAGGAGAATCTAAAAGTCCCAGGCATAGAATGAACCTTCCTAAAGCAAACAACACAGCAGCAGAATTTTATAAAAACAGTAAAGTAGGGCTTAAAGAGATGCATGCTGAGCAACTTAAGGGAGTTAATTTCAACTAACAAAGGTGTTCTAAGACACTCATCCAGCATGCTCACAAATAGGTCATATATGGCAGTCACACAAGCAGCAAGAGAGCAAAATTTAAACAGAGCCAGCCTATCAAACAGTCAGTCAATAGCATGCGATAACTAACAAAAATTGCGGGATCCGCAATAATTTCGCAATGACCATACAGGGCATATTTATCAGTGATCAAGGCCCTTTTGCATGCTATTTCCAGTCATCTACAACTAAACAAAAAGGAAACTAAAACAAGCTAGCTACTCAGATACCATCTACCTATACTAAACTATCCTAAACAACCAAAAGAAATTAACAACAGAACAAGCATTTGATTCAAAAATATCAGTCACAAGTTAACGAAAAGCAGGTTTTTTTTTTTTCTTTTCAAGAGGGAACAGAAGTACTCCCTCGAGTGCCCTTCAGACAGGCACTCAAACATCCTCATCATCATCCCTCCTTTCCCTACGAGGTGCCCACGGCTTCAATAGATCAGTGGGGAAGGCAGGGAAGATGCATCCCAATTGATCAGCCACGTCTTTGTCCCTCGCCTGCGCGTATTCAGCCCACTGCGCCATCTTTTGCTGGAGGTCCATTAAGCAGGCCATGGAGAGTGATTGAGCAGCAACCAATCCGTCCAGCTCAAACTCCATGTTGCCCCTCCTTCGCATCCTCAAGCCTGTGGGCAGCTCCAGGTGACCCGTGTAGGCCAGCTGCCTCTCCTTCCTCTCGATGGGCATACCTGCACGTAAACAGAGTTTAGTAATGGTGTTTGGGAAGAAAAGAGGGCCCTTACCTTTCTTTGCGCAGTCGGCTATGGAGGCTGCAATGACCTCTCCCACATCTATGGTGAGGCCCCTCATAATGGCGTAGACCAGCAACGATCTCCCCTGGTTTATGGTTGTCTCGTGGGTGACAGGTGAGAGACGCCTTCGCACAAAGGAAAACCAGACGGCCGCCTTGTCCTTGAGGGTCGCACTCATCAGGGTGTGCTTCCCATTTCGCGAGATTGTCCAAGCCGCCTCAGGTTGGCCTATGATGCGCAGGGCTTCTTCCAAGACAACCTCAGATGGTGAGTCGATGATCCTCGCGTAGTCAGTGTACTGATGCCCTTTGAGGGCATAAACTTCATTGATAGCCTTGGCCGAAAAATCGACCTCAATCCCCCTTACCATGGACAGACCATCCTCGGGGTGCGTTAGATTGGCGTAGAAATCGTACACCATGTTGGAGTAGGCAGGGATGGGCGGTCTGCACAGCTCTTCCCAGCCGTGGTTGGTGATCCCTGCGCGCAAGAATTGCGGCATGTCTGCCAGTGCATCAAGAAACCCCTTCTCATGGAGCAGGTCTCTCTTCCTCAATTCAGTGCCCCTGGTCTCTGCATCTTGAGAGACATAACGCACGTCTTGAGGATCGTCTTCGGGGTATAATTTTGCCTTCCCCTTCTCCTTCGCCTTGGCCGATTCAGCGGCCTCAACCTTCAGCTTCTTTAAAGAAGGCTCACCACTGACCTTCTTCTTCTTGGATCGCTTTGACGCTTTTGGCCGCTTGGTGTTAAGTCTCTGAAAGTGACTTATTTAGGACCCATTTAGCTTAAGAAGATGTACACTTTTAGGTGTTTTTGATAGCATTTAGCCTAAACCTATGCTTAAATATGAGAATGAGAAGAAGGTAGCTAAATTAGGACTTATGCACAATAGGAAAGAAAAGGGTTGAAAACCGAAGGAAAAGAATGAAAAAAACTGCATTGCGACAGCATTGCGAAAACATTGCTGAGGCCGCAATTATTCAAGTGAAAACCGTAAGTTGACTGATCCTTTTCTGTTAATTTCCGTAATTTCAGGGACTCGTTCTTTCTCCTCCATCCATTCTGATATATGACGTTGAAGATTGATGGTTCTCCTTGGCCCAAATGCACCTGCAAACTACTATAAAAGGGGGCCAAAGTCGGAGGTTTGATCATCATTCGAAGCGCAGAAGTCTTCTCGCAGTCCATCATTTCTCTCTGTTTTCCTTTACCGTCTGTTGGAGTGGGAGTCCCAGCTGTTGGAATCGATAATCTGATAGGAAGGAGAGGAGATTCTTCTTCTCTCTCGATTGGATTCATCCAAGCAAGGCTGACCTCTCATCCCTTCCATTCGAGGCGACTGCAACGAAGCTTTCAAAGCAACCTTTACTGCTTTTCTGTCTTTTCCTTCTCATTTCCAGCTTTGATTAGTTGTTGTTCTAGTTTAGTGTTTTACTTACTGCATTTCGTTGTTGTCTGTCTCTGAATTACTGCCTTCAAGTTTCCTTTGCTCGTTCAAACATTAAAAGTAATCAAAGTACAATTCTGCATTTCACAGTTTCCACCTTCCTCTGCTACGGTTTTGTCTTGCTGTTTTAAGCACATTTCTCTTCTAAGCATGTCTGTTTTATCTACCCTTTCTGTTCTCTATATATCCATGAGTAGCTAAGTCACTTAGGGGCATGCTAATGACAGAACTATAGGCTAAAAAACGTGAACCAAGCATGTAGGATCGCCTTCGAAACATTGTTTGTATGTGAGCTTCACCCCACGGGCAATTTCGATTGGCCATCCATTTTGTCCAAAGAACTCCTAACCTCTGGAAGGAGTAAGAGTTCAGAGTCATATAAGCATGCTAGCCTTTCATGGTAACCAGGGAACGGCCTAGGAATAGGCGTTTCCCTAGTACAAACTGAACACTCCTGTTTTAACAAGATGATTAAGACCTTACTTTGAGTCGAGTAAACTTAAGAGTCTAATGCATGGAATCGGACGATACATGAGATAGAGTGAGTTTGATGCATAGAGAGTAGATCCAGTGCTTGAGAATCGTATAAAAATGCCTATAGGATAGTCATTAGTAGCCCTCAATTCACCCATTTACACACTTTCACTGCTGTTTAATTGCGGAAACATTGCGGTCCTCGCAATTCTGCCATTTTATCATTCTGTTTAGCTGTGTTCTTCTTCGTTTATCAATTCCATCTCTTGTCCTTTGAGTCTGATTTTAACTTTAATTTGTTTATGTTGCATCCCTTTGCACATTCAGCAAAAATTAGATAATTAAAAATCAATTTTACCCCTTCAAATCCACCCCATCTTTCTTAACAAATACACTTCGTGAATAGCTAAACATAAGTCTCTGTGGAAAAAACGAATGAAATATACTTACTACTTGCTGTGAGACCATGTATGCTTGCATGTTCTGAGTGCTCTCTCTACTTTCTTGCTTATTTATCCTTACACATTGAGCACGCAACACTTGGCCTTCACAATCTTGGGCGCCTTCTTCCTCAGCCGCGCCCTGGTGGTCATTTGTTGGAGGCAATCCCCCAACGTCTCATCCATGGAGTCGCTTCGTCCCCCTCCCGCAGGGCTGTCATGGTTGCCTTCCCTCAAGGGAGAGAAGACTTCATCTTCCTCCACCGGTTCATCGCTCGACACCGAATCGTGGTGCTCTTCAGGTGGAGCTTCAGGCTCCGGTGTTGGTGAGGAAGAAGATGGCTCAGGGCTCTGTGAAGGTGGAGATGGCTCGGGGCTTTGTCTGGCCGTCTCGTAGGATGGGCGGCCACTCCCTCGACTCCCCTCGCTGGGAGTTTTTTCTTTGATGGGTGAATCCTCCACCTCCACCGTCCACTTCCTTTTCTTTGGCGCACCTGTTGGCGCAGATGGACCAGCAGGGATCTCAGTCACCACCTTCCATTTCTTCTTGCGTACTGGAAGCTTAGGCGGTTGTTGCGTGCTCAATGTGTTAAAATAATTAGGCAATAAGAGAGATAGAGCACTCAGAACATGCAAGCATACATGATCTTATAGCAAGTAGTAAGTATATTTCATTCGTTTTCCCACAGAGATTTACTTTTAGCTATTCGCGAAGTGTATTTGTTAAGAAAGAAGGGGTGGATTTGATGGGGTAAAATTGGTTTTTAATTGTCTAATGCTTGCTGAATGTGTAAAGGGTAGCAACATAAACGAGAACGAGCCAAAGCTAAACTCAAATGAAAAGAGACGAGATTAATAAATGAAAGCAAAGACAGCTAAACAAAATGGTAACTTAAGCAGAATTGCGGGGGCAGCAATTTTACCGCAATTATAATAACAGCTTAAGTGTGCAAAGTGATGGATTAAGGGCTACTAACGACTATCCTATAGGCTTTTTCTCATGATTCTCAAGCAGTGGATCAACTCTCTATGCATCAAACTATCTCAATATCATGTATCGTCCGATTCCATGCATTAGATTCTTTAGTTCACTCAAATCAAAGTAAGGTCTTAAGCATCTTGTTAAAGCAAGAAGATATGGTTTGTACTAGGGAAACGCCTATTCCTAGGCCGTTTCCTGGTTACCTTGAAAGGCTAGCATGATAGTATGACTCTGAACTCTTACTCCTTCCAGAGGTTAGGAGTTCTTTGGACAAAATGGATGGCCAATCGAAATTGCCCGTGGGATGAAGCTTACATACAATCAATGCTTCGAGAGCTATCCTACATGCTTGGTTCACGTTTTTTAGCCTAAAGTGTTGTCATTAGCATGCCCCTAAGTGATTTAGCTACTCATGGATGTAAACAGAACAAAAGCAAGAGAAAAAGTAGACATGCTTAGAAGGAATTTAAAGACAAGACAGTAAGGGAAAGCAGTAGAATGTAAAGGCAAGAAACTGTGAAGTGAAGAATTGAGATTTGATTATCTGATTGTTTGATTGACAAGGGAAAGCGTTAAAGCAAATAACAGGAAGACAGAACACAACGAAATAGCCTAATCTAGCTTCTAGAAAAGAAACAACAACAAGGCAAAGCTGGAAAATGGAAATGAAGAGCAGAAAGCAGTAAAACAAGCTCGAAAGTCTCGTTGCAGCCGCCTCGAATGAAGGATGAGAAAGGTCAGCCTTGCTTGGATGAATCCAATCGGGAGAAAAGAAGAATCTCCTCTCCTTCCTATCAGATTATCGATTCCAACAGCTGAGCTTCGCAAACCAGCAGACGACAAAGAAAAACAGGAGAAAAGATGGACTGCGAGAAGGCTTCTACGCTTTCGGATGATGTTTGAACCCTCGACTTTGACCCCTATTTATAGTAATCTGCAGGTGCATTTGGGCCAAGGAGAACCATCAATCTTCAACGTCGTACTTCAGAATGGATGGAGGAGAAAGAACGAATCCCTGAAATAACGGAAATTAACAGAAAAAGATCAGTCAACTTACGGTTTTCACTTGAAACATTGCGGTGACCGCAATGTTTCCGCAATGCTATCGCAATGCTTGTTTTTCATTCTTTTCCTTCGGTTTTCAACCATTTTCTTTCCTATTGTACATAAGTCCTAATTTAGCTACCTTCTTCTAATTCTCATATTTAAGCATAGGTTTAGGCTAAATGCTATCAAAAACACCTAAGAGTGAACATCTTTCTAAGCTAATTAAGTCCTAAAAAGGTCACTTTTGGAGACGTAACACACCCCCAAACTTAAGGTTTTGCTTGTCCTCGAGCAATCTAAGGACTTTCCTAGGCTGCTGTTTCTTCTTCTTTAACCACTTACTGACTCCCCTATATTCTTATCTCTAGCAGTGCTGTCCTGTGACACACTTCTAAGCTTAAAATTATCCTCTCATCTAGCTTCTTCTGATTTCGCATGCCTACATTCCTACTGCTTCTATTAACTCCCTACAACTGATCTACCTGCTTTTATCATATCATGCCACTATCCCTAAGGTTTCAAATTCTACCTAGCTTTACCCCAGACTCAGTACATGCTTCTAGTTTATATTTATGAGCTACCTAGGATTCCTTAGAGTCATGCCAGTCTTAGTATTAATGGTAACAGTAGTACTTTTAGAGAACAACCTAAACCCTGGCATCACTACATTGGATATACACTCATCTCCCTAAACAACCCTACAAGCTACAACTTTGCTCTTAGCTCATTGAGGATCAGAGTTCTTTTTAAACAGGACATCTAAGCCATAAAGTTGCAACTCCTAGGTATACATTCTTCTTCCCTACTCTTTTCCTTTTTTCTTTCTTAGGTGGAGCCTTTCCTTTGGTTGCCTTTTGATGCAATGCCACTTGTGGGTTACACACTTGGCACTGATTACTCAGCAACCTAAGAGAGACTCCCCTTTTTATTCTATTTTTCATTTTTTTTTTTTTTTTTTTTTTCAGTTCATTATTTTTGTCACGGAGAAGAAGAATGCTTATGTTTTAAGGGAGAGAGGAATGTTCCTAGGCCTAGGGTGGCCTCCCCCAAACTTCAACTACTCATTGTCCCCAATGAGTGTCTGAGGTGGCACACCCCCAAACTATCCTAGAAGCATCTAGTCTAAGGTAAAACAAAGAGAATCTAAAAGCCCTAGGCATAGACAGAACATTCTAAAAGAAAATATCACAGCAGCAGGAATTTGAAAAACAGACAGGCAAGGACTTACAGCTATGCATGCTGAGCTATTCAGAGGTTAATTTAAACTATCAAAGGGTGTCCTATGACACTCATCCAGCATGCATTTAGATAAGCTATATAAGGTAGTCATGAAAGCAGCAAAAGATAGAATTTAAACAGATCACAGCCTAGCTAAGCAGACAGTCCAAAACATGCTTTCAGTAATAAAAATTGCGGGTACCGCAATTATTTCGCAATCAAGTCAGGGCAGATATAACAGTGATTAAGGCCCCTAAGCATGCTTTTTCCAGTCATTCAAACTCTCTAAAAATAAAACAAAACTAACCTACCTAGTCAGCTATCATCAGGCTACACTAAACAATTTAAAAACATAAAACTAAGCAACTAAAACAGATCAAAATTGTTCTACAAACAGCATAATTCACATTGTCTATCAGAAAGCAGATTTTCTTTTTTTTTTCTAAGGGAACAACAATACTCCCTTTAGTGCAGTTCAAACCAGCACTCAAACGTCTTCATCCTCATCAGGTTGTCGTGGTCGTGGAGGCACCCATGGAGTCAGGAGATTCGTGGGGAAGTCAGGAAAGGTGCACCCAAGTTGGTCAGCAACCTCCTTGTCCCTTGCCTGCGCGTAAGTGGCCCATTGAGCCATCCTCCTTTGCATATCCATCAGGCAAGCCATGGACAGTGACTGATCAGCAGCCAACCTGTCCAGTTCGAACTCCATGTTCCCCTTCCTCTTCAGCCTCAAGCCAGCAGGCAGCTCCAAGTGGCCCGTGTAAGCCATCTGCCGCTCCATTCGCTCAATGGGAACTCCTGCAAGCAGACAGAGTTTAGTTATGGTATTAGGAAAAAACAATGGTCCCTTACCTTTCTTGGCGCACTCAGCAATGGCGGCTGACATGATTTCTCCCACGTTGATCGTGAGACCTCTCATTATCGCATATACCAGCAGCGATCTGCTCTGGTTGATGGTGGTCTCATGAGTCACGGGGGACAGCTTCCTTCTCACGAAAGAAAACCAAACAGCCGCCTTAGCTGTGAGGTTGGCACTCATGAGAGTGTGCCTCCCATTGCGTGACACGGTCCAAGAGGCTTCAGGCTGGCCAATGGTCCGAATGGCCTCCTCCAGGACTGCCTCAGTAGGCTCATCAACGATCCTCGCATAGTCAGTATGTTTTTGGCCCTTGAGGCCATAGGCTTCGTTGATGGCTTTTGCTGAGTAGTCCACTTCTACTCCCCTAACCACAGACAGCCCCTCCTCAGAGTTTCGCAGGTTGGCGTAGAAGTCATACACCATACTCGTGTAAGCCGGATTGGGTGGCCTGCACAATTCCTCCCAGCCGTGATTCACTATGCCTGCGCGCAAGAATTGCGGCAGGTCAGCAGGTCTGTCGAGGAAGCCCTTTTCATGCAGCAACTCCCTCTTCCTCAGCTCAATGCCTCTGGACTCAGCGTCAGAGGACACATACCTCACTGACTGAGGCTCATCTTCAGGGTAAAGCTTGGCCTTCCCTTTGTCTGCTGGTTTGGCTGACTCCGCAGCCTCAACCATGAGTCTCTTGAGCGATGGCTCAGCGCTCTCCTTTTCTGATGAAGGCGCCCTCTTGGCCTTCTTCTTTTTCAGCTTCTTGGACCGCTTGGCCTTGAGAATCTTAGCCTTCTTCTTCTTTTTGAGCTTAGCCTTGATGGTGATCTGCTGGAGGCAAGCCCCCAGTGTCTCCTCCATCGAGTCATCCTTCTGCACAGGACTCTCAGGGCTGGCTTCCCTCAATGGAGAGAAAACCTCTTCTTCCTCGCCTTCCCCACTGCCCTGCGTTGATTCTTGGTACTCCCCATATGGGAATTCAGGGTCAGGCCGTGGGGAAGTGTGCGACGGCGTGGTTCTTTGCTCTGCTGTAGGTGTCTGCGCAGAACTCTGTGGTGAAGACGGCTGCTCAGGGCTCTGCGCTGGTGGGGCTGGTGAGAGGCTGCGCTCGGCTGACTCGTCGGATGGCTGACTCTCCACAGAGGGAGTCTTGTTCTTGATTTCTTCCTCGGCCACCGCCATACTCCATCGTCGCTTCTTGGGTGTGCCTGCTGGCTCAGAAGGTCCAGCAGGGATCTCCGTGACGACCTTCCACTTCTTCTTGCGAATCGGAAGTTTGGGAAGGCGTTCGGTACGTGCAGCCTCAGCACCAGCCAAGGCAAGCAGTGCTTCTCTCGCAGCCGTTTCAGCGTCATCGGCCCTTTTCTTGGCCGCAGATCTTTCAGCCCTCGTGAGTACCATTTTTGAATCGTGGAGGTTTGGAGAGAGGAATCACAGATGAAGAGAATCGAAGCTTTCTTGGAGTTCAGAGAATGGGAGAATCGTACAGATCAAGCGCCTTCTAACGGATATAAAGGAAACGGATAAATCCCAACGGCTATAATTTTGCGGATCCTGCAAATCCAGCGCAATTTTAGGGACCGTTGGAGATTTTTTTTTCATCTAAATGTCAATCTTTGCTCATCCGTATCTTTTATTTGGCCCAATAATTTCTTGATTTTTAAAACTGGATTTACTCTCCTTGATTCCCTCTATTGATTCCCTACAAAAAGAAATAAAACCAACATCAAATACGTAATTAAAATCACACAACAAAACACACAAACGATAACTGGAAAATCGCAAAAAAATAAACTAAGGCATTAGCCTCATATTGACGAGCACAGCAATCACTCGTCCTCTCTCGTTCTTAATTTCATGCTTCAGTCAAGAGGAAGGCCGAGAGAGTCTTCACATCCCCTTCCTCATAGTAGTGCTTCAACCTTGCACCATTAACCATGAATGGTTGGCCTTGCTGCAAGTTCTTTATCTCTATAGCACCATGAACAAACACATTAGTAATCATGAAAGGACCTGACCATCTTGACTTTAGTTTGCCTGGAAACAACCTCAATCGTGAGTTAAATAATAAAACAAGTTGGCCTTTCTTAAAGTCCTTGACCCTAAGTCTACTATCGTGCCAAATCTTGGTCTTTTCCTTGTACATTTTGGCATTTTCATAAGACATTTGTCTAAGCTCATCAAGCTCATGTAATTGCAAAGACCGCAACGTTCCCGCATCGGTCACGCAATAATTCAACTCTTTTAGCGCCCAAAATGCCTTAATCTCTAACTCAAATGGAAGATGACAAGCTTTACCATATACAAGTCTGTAAGGAGACATACCTAGGGGTGTCTTATATGCTGTCCTATATGCCCAGAGTGCATCCTCAAGTTTAAAGGACCAGTCTTTCCTATTAGGTTTGACCACTTTTTCCAGGATGTTCTTAATCTCCCTATTTGAAATTTCAGCCTGTCCATTCGAGTGTGGGTGATAAGGAGTGGCTACTCTATGTCTAATCTTATACTTAGCCAACACTCTCTCCATAGCCTTATTAATGAAGTGTGTCCCCTCGTCACTAATGACAGCACGGGGTGTCCCAAATCTAGTAAAAATGTGCCTATGCAAGAATTTTATGACAGTTTTAGCATCATTATTAGGACATGCTATGGCCTCTACCCACTTGGACACATAGTCTACTGCCACCAAAATGTAAAGGTTACCTGAGGATGGGGGAAATGGTCCCATGAAGTCAATGCCCCACACATCAAAGAGCTCCAACTCTAAGATGTAGGTGAGAGGCATCTCATTCTTTCGACTGAGGTTACCTGTTCTTTGGCATTCATCACAGCTGTGGGCATAGTTGTGGGCATCCTTGAAGATTGTTGGCCAATAGTAGCCACTCTGAAATACCTTTGCAGCTGTTCTTTGGCCACCAAAGTGTCCACCATAAGGAGCTTTGTGGCAGTGCTGCAGCACAGACTTCGCCTCAGCAGCTGAAACACACTTCCTTAACAAGCCGTCAGCACATGTCTTGTAAAGTGTGGGGTCATCCCAGATGAATTTCCTTGCTTCATGAAGGAACCTCTTCTTCTCTTGTCCTCCCTTGAAAACTGGTAATACCTGTGATGCAAGGAAGTTAGCAATGTCAGCAAACCAAGGTTCCTCATCGTTATCACGATGGGTCAAAACAAAGACATGTTCATCAATAAAAGCGTCAGAAATTGCGGGTTCCGCAATTTTTTCGCAATTGTGCTGTAATCGAGAAAGGTGATCCGCAACCACATTTTCACATCCTTTCTTGTCTCGAATGTCCAAATCAAATTCCTGCAGCAATAACACCCACCTAATCAACCTAGGCTTAGCATCAGCCTTCCTCATGAGATACTTCAAGGCAGAATGGTCAGTGTACACAATTGTCCTCGTGCCTACAATATAGTTTCTAAATTTCTCACAAGCAAACACTACAGCAAGCATCTCTTTCTCAGTAGTTGTATAATTACATTGAGCCTCATTTAAGGTTTTACTAGCATAGTATACAGGGTGTGTTAGCTTGTCAATCTTCTGTCCTAACATAACCCCTACAGCATAGTCACTAGCATCGCATAACATCTCAAATGGGAGATCCCAATCTGGCCCTACTATAATAGGTGCTGTGACTAGTGCTTTCTTAAGAGTTTTCCAAGCTACTAAACATTCCTTAGAGAAGATGAATGGCCTATTCAGCTCTAGAAGCTCACACAGAGGCTTGGCTATCTTAGAAAAGTCCTTAATGAACCTTCTGTAGAAGCCAGCATGCCCTAAGAAACTTCTAATGGCCTTGACATTCTGAGGCTCTATCAACTTCTCTATGATTTCTATCTTTGCTCGGTCAACTTCTACCCCTGCCCTCGACACTCTATGACCTAAGACAATCCCCTCATCCACCATGAAGTGACACTTCTCCCAATTAAGGACTAAGTTAGTCTCTTCACATCTAGCCAGGACTTGTCCTAAATTCTCTAGACAATTGGTAAAGGAATCCCCAAAGACTGAGAAATCATCCATGAATATCTCTATCATGGACTCATCCAAGTCAGAAAAGATTGCCAACATGCACCTTTGGAATGTTGCCGGTGCATTGCATAAGCCAAAAGGCATTCTGCGGAAGGCAAATGTTCCAAAAGGGCAAGTGAAGGTAGTCTTTTCTTGGTCTTTGGGGTCTATAGTGATCTGGTTATACCCTGAATAACCGTCTAAGAAACAGTAATAGGCTCTACCAGCTATTCTGTCTAACATTTGGTCAATGAATGGTAGAGGGAAGTGGTCTTTTTTAGTTTCTTTATTTAGTTTCCTATAATCCATACATACTCTCCATCCTGTGACAGTCCTAGTTGGAATCAGTTCGTTGTTCTCATTGACTACCACAGTCATCCCCCCCTTCTTAGGTACACATTGAATAGGGCTTACCCACTGACTACTAGCTATGGGGAAGATCACACCAGCATCTAACCATTTTATTATTTCTTTCTTAACTACCTCTTTCATAGAGGGATTCAGCCTACGTTGATGATCTACTCTAGGTGTGTGCTCTTCCTCTAGTATAATCTTATGCATGCAATAAGAAGGGCTAATGCCTCTAATATCAGCAATAGTCCATGCAATAGCCTTCCTATGTTGCTTAAGTAGTAATATTAGTTCAACCTCATGCTTTTCACTTAATTTAGAAGAAATGATAACAGGCAGAGTTTCATTACTCCCTAAATATGCATATTTGAGGTGAGTGGGGAGAGGTTTTAATTCTAATACAGGTGGATGCTCAATGGATGGCTTTAAAGGATTTAAGGATCTATCAGTTAGTTCTATATTCATACATACAGGTTGTGGTTTATCTACAGGCATATCCATTATCTCAGATACATTTAAGTCAGTTACATCTAAGTGTACATATTCATTAACATGCTTGGTAAATAATACATGCTCCAATTGTTCTTCCATTAAAGAATCTACAACGTCCATGCTAGCACAGGATTCAAGGTCAGAGGGATACCTTAAAGCTTTATACACACTAAATTTCACCTCTTCATCATGAACCCTCATAGTGAGCTCACCTTTTTGGACGTCTATCAGTGCCCTACCTGTGGCTAAAAATGGTCTGCCTAACAGGATGGGGACCTCCTTGTCTGCTTCATAATCCAGGATAATGAAATCTGCAAGGAAAATAAATTTGTCAACTTTCACTAGAATATCCTCAATCTTACCTTCAGGGTATGCAATGGATCTGTCTGCTAGTTGTAAAGTGACAGTGGTTGGACGTGCTTCTCCTATTCCAAGCTGGCGGAATAGTGATAGGGGCATGAGGTTTATGCTGGCGCCCAGGTCACAAAGCGCTCTGCCCACGTGCTTGCCTCCAAGTTCTACAGGTAAGGTGAAGGAACCAGGATCCTTCTCCTTCTTGGGAAGCTTGTTCTGGAGAATGGCACTGCACTCCTCAGTGAGGTTTACTGTTTCAAACTCACCAATTATTTTTTTGTTAGTAATAATATCCTTCAAAAACTTTACATAGGAAGGCATAGACTGCAAAACTTCTACAAAAGGAATGTTGACATGCACTTGCTTAAGAATTTCTAAGAATTTATTAAAATGCACTTCCTGTTCCTTCTTCTTCTTAAGCCTTCGAGGATATGGAGGTGGTGGCACATATGCAGGCACTTCAGGTCGCCTTAGGATAGGTGGAGGCCTTGGAATTTCTTCTATCTCCTCAATAATTGGCTCTAGCCTGGCTCCTAATGTGCTAGTTGATGGGGGACCTTGGTTAGGCAGAGACTCCAGTGGAGCACTAGACTCAGTGTTCTCTACTCTCTTTGGTGTGTCCTTTGTGTTGCTCACCAATGGTCTACCACTTCTAAGTTCAATCGCTTGAACTTGCTCTTTACCATCACTCCTTGGCACTTCAGTGTCAGCAGGGAGTCTACCTTGGGGCCTACTCTTGAGTTCATTGGCTAATTGGCCTATTTGGTTCTCTAGGCTCCTAAGAGTGGCTTGCTGACTTTGCAAAGTAGCGTCATTTTTGGCTATGTATTCCTTGAGTAAGTTTTCTACAGAAGATCCTACAGATTGGTTGTAAGATTTTTGATACATTGATTGGTTATGTTGGGGAGTGAAACCAGGTGTTCCACTCGGTCTAGGTTGGTTAGGATTTTGGTTAGTATTTTGTTGGCCACCCCATGACAGGTTTGGGTGGTTCCTCCAACCAGGGTTGTAAGTATTGGAATAGGGGTTGTTCCTAGACTGCTGCTGGCTTCCAATGTAGCAGACTGAGGCTGGATTCCCAGGGCAATATTCATACAAGTGCCCTTCCCCACAGAATCCACATATAAGTGCCTCACCTTGACTTGGTTGGGTGCCCATTGACATGGCGGTAGCGGTGTTGACACTTGTTTGGAGATTGGCTTGAGCCATTTGCTTAACTAGGTTGGTCAGGGCATTTATTTGGCTGCTCATTGCACTTAGAGCATCCTTGTCTTGAGCTCTAGTTGGCTCAACTGGATCATCTGACCACCTACAGTGAGATGCTGAGATCTTCTCCAAGATCTCATAGGCCTCGTTGTAACTCTTGGACAACATGGAGCCTCCAGCGGATGAATTCAAGACTTGTCTAGTGCTGGGATTGCATCCTTTGAAAAAGACCTCTATTTGGATGCACCATGGGATGCCATGGTGTGGACATTTAAGAAGTAGATCTTTGAACCTTGTCCAAGCTTCGTGAAGAGATTCATTATCAGCTTGCTTGAACTTAACTATGTCATCACGAAAGGTAGAATTCCTATCAGGTAGGAAGTATTTGACTAGGAATTTCTCAGCTAAATCTGTCCAATTAAGGACAGATCCAGAGGGTAATGAGTTCAACCATGTTTTGGCTTTGTCCCTTAAAGAGTAAGGGAACAGATATAGCCTCAAGGCTTCTTGGGAAACTCCAGGGATGATGAAGGTATCACTGACTCCTAAGAAGTTCCTGAGATGGTTGTGGGGGTCCTCATTTTCCACTCCAAAGAATTGTCCCACAGTGGACAACATTTGGAACATCACTGGCTTTAACTCGAATGAGTTGGCAGTGATTTCAGGACGGATTATGCTGGGGTTCAGCTCCCCAGGCATAGGTACTAAATATGAGAGGATGGCACTATTCTTGTCATTCGCTATTTCGATGGGATTGCGAGTGACAGGTACCGTATTTGGAACTATTCCAGCCATTTCTTCTTGAGTCAATTGCGGAGGAATTGTGGTTCCCGCAATTATTTGAGGTATAGAGGGTTGGTTAAAGAGACGTTTCTTGGCTTTATTCTGGCTCTAAATAGTCTCTCGGGCTCAGGATTGAACTCTAGATCACTACTTGAAGGTTCACTCATAAACTAACCCAATAGTACCTGCAAAAGAAATGAAACAGATTAGTTTCAATCAATAATAAACTTGGTGTTTCAAACTTAACAAACTTCGTTTTCACTTAAATAAATCCCCGGCAGCGGCGCCAAAAACTTGTTGCGTGCTCAATGTGTTAAAATAATTAGGCAATAAGAGAGATAGAGCACTCAGAACATGCAAGCATACATGATCTTATAGCAAGTAGTAAGTATATTTCATTCGTTTTCCCACAGAGATTTACTTTTAGCTATTCGCGAAGTGTATTTGTTAAGAAAGAAGGGGTGGATTTGATGGGGTAAAATTGGTTTTTAATTGTCTAATGCTTGCTGAATGTGTAAAGGGTAGCAACATAAACGAGAACGAGCCAAAGCTAAACTCAAATGAAAAGAGACGAGATTAATAAATGAAAGCAAAGACAGCTAAACAAAATGGTAACTTAAGCAGAATTGCGGGGGCAGCAATTTTACCGCAATTATAATAACAGCTTAAGTGTGCAAAGTGATGGATTAAGGGCTACTAACGACTATCCTATAGGCTTTTTCTCATGATTCTCAAGCAGTGGATCAACTCTCTATGCATCAAACTATCTCAATCTCATGTATCGTCCGATTCCATGCATTAGATTCTTTAGTTCACTCAAATCAAAGTAAGGTCTTAAGCATCTTGTTAAAGCAAGAAGATATGGTTTGTACTAGGGAAACGCCTATTCCTAGGCCGTTTCCTGGTTACCTTGAAAGGCTAGCATGATAGTATGACTCTGAACTCTTACTCCTTCCAGAGGTTAGGAGTTCTTTGGACAAAATGGATGGCCAATCGAAATTGCCCGTGGGATGAAGCTTACATACAATCAATGCTTCGAGAGCTATCCTACATGCTTGGTTCACGTTTTTTAGCCTAAAGTGTTGTCATTAGCATGCCCCTAAGTGATTTAGCTACTCATGGATGTAAACAGAAGAGAAGCAAGAGAAAAAGTAGACATGCTTAGAAGGAATTTAAAGACAAGACAGTAAGGGAAAGCAGTAGAATGTAAAGGCAAGAAACTGTGAAGTGAAGAATTGAGATTTGATTATCTGATTGTTTGATTGACAAGGGAAAGCGTTAAAGCAAATAACAGGAAGACAGAACACAACGAAATAGCCTAATCTAGCTTCTAGAAAAGAAACAACAACAAGGCAAAGCTGGAAAATGGAAATGAAGAGCAGAAAGCAGTAAAACAAGCTCGAAAGTCTCGTTGCAGCCGCCTCGAATGAAGGATGAGAAAGGTCAGCCTTGCTTGGATGAATCCAATCGGGAGAAAAGAAGAATCTCCTCTCCTTCCTATCAGATTATCGATTCCAACAGCTGAGCTTCGCAAACCAGCAGACGGCAAAGAAAAACAGGAGAAAAGATGGACTGCGAGAAGACTTCTACGCTTTCGGATGATGTTTGAACCCTCGACTTTGACCCCTATTTATAGTAATCTGCAGGTGCATTTGGGCCAAGGAGAACCATCAATCTTCAACGTCGTACTTCAGAATGGATGGAGGAGAAAGAACGAATCCCTGAAATAACGGAAATTAACAGAAAAAGATCAGTCAACTTACGGTTTTCACTTGAAACATTGCGGTGACCGCAATGTTTCCGCAATGCTATCGCAATGCTTGTTTTTCATTCTTTTCCTTCGGTTTTCAACCATTTTCTTTCCTATTGTACATAAGTCCTAATTTAGCTACCTTCTTCTAATTCTCATATTTAAGCATAGGTTTAGGCTAAATGCTATCAAAAACACCTAAGAGTGAACATCTTTCTAAGCTAATTAAGTCCTAAAAAGGTCACTTTTGGAGACGTAACAGCGGTCGTGAGGGCTGCGCAGCTTCGACATCTGCCAAGGAGAGCAATGCCTCCCTCGCAGCTTCTTCTTTGTCAGGTGACTTTTTCTTGAAGGCAGATCGCTCAGCTCGTGTAAGCACCATTGTTGGTTTGGAGAGATCTGAAGGTAGGAGATGCAGAGGAAGAAGATGAGTGATTCTTGAAGTCCAACGAATGAAGAAAGCGTAGAGGGCACAGCTGATTTGACGGCTATTTTTAATCAAGTGGATCCCAACGGCTCTTTCTGTTGCGGTTTTAGCAAATCTACCGCAATTAAATGGGCTGGCCGTTGGGGATTTTCTTGATTTGAATCCCAAGATTCAAACAACTAAATCTTTGATTCGACCCGATTTCTTCATCGATTATTTTCCCTTGATTCATCTCCTTGATTTCCTCTTTCGATCTCCTCTTAAAATGTACAAAATTAACATAAAATTCGTAATAAAAATCACACCTAAACACACAAAATAAAAACCGCAGAAATACGAAAAAAAAACTAAGGCATAGCCTTCACATGGACGAGCATAGTCATCACTCGTCCCCTCTCGGTTTGATTTTCAAGCTTCAGATAAGAGGAAGGCCGAGAGAGTCTTCACATCTCCTTCCTCGTAGTAATGCTTCAAACGTGCACCATTGACCATAAACGGTTGCCCATTCTGCAGGTTCCTAATCTCAATCGCACCATGAACAAACACGTTAGTTATAACAAAAGGACCTGACCATCTGGACTTAAGTTTGCCCGGAAATAATCTCAACCTTGAACTAAATAACAAGACATGCTGGCCTTTCTTGAAGTCCTTATCCTAAGTTTACTATCATGCCAAATTTTAGTTTTTTCCTTATACATTTTTGCATTTTCATACGACATATGTCTAAGCTCATCTAACTCATGTAATTGCAGAGACCGCAATGTTCCCGCATCGGTCACGCAATAATTCAGCTCTTTTAAGGCCCAAAAGGCTTTGATTTCCAATTCGAAGGGTAAGTGACATGCTTTTCCATACACAAGTCTATAAGGAGACATACCTAGGGGTGTCTTATATGCAGTCCTATATGCCCAAAGTGCATCCTCTAACTTAAACGACCAATCTTTTCTATTAGGTTTGACCACTTTTTCGAGTATGTTCTTAATCTCCCTATTTGATATTTCAGCTTGTCCATTCGAATGTGGGTGATAAGGGGTTGCCACTCTATGTCTAACATTGTACTTAGCTAACACTTTTTCCATAGCCTTATTAATAAAGTGAGTCCCCTCATCACTAATTATAGCCCGTGGTGTACCAAACCTTGTAAATATGTGCCTATTAAGAAAATTAATGACCGTTTTGGCATCGTTTGATGGGCATGCTATGGCTTCTACCCACTTAGATACATAGTCTACAGCTACAAGTATATAGACATTACCTGCAGAAGAAAAGGGTCGGCCATGGCCGACCCACATTAAAGAAGAAGGAAGGGTCAACAATTTGGCTGACCCACGTTAAGGAGAAGGGCCATTTTTTTGCGGCCCATGCATAGAAACAAGGGTCGGCCATTTGGTCGACCCACGTTAAGGAAAAGGGTCGCGCCCATGTATAGAAGAAGGGTCGACCATTTTGGCCGACATGTGCTGAGTTAAAAGGGCTGAGTTTTGGCGACCCATGCAAAGAGTAAGGGTTGGCCATTTGCCCGACCCATGTTTAGGAAGAGAGAGAGAGAGTCGGTCATTTGGTCAACTCACACATTAAAAGAGGAGTGATAGGCCAGTGCACGCTGTTACAAGTTGTTACCTCTCCAAAATAGTGTTATTTAGGGCTTTAATTACTTGATATCTATGAAATCTCTTGAGCATTTTAGTTAAGAAGTTAGCATAATGTGTGTTTAAAGTGACATTTTGTGAAATGATGCTAATTTAAGGCTTATTTGGAAAAGCAACGAAAAAGTATGCAAATTGGTGAAAAAAATGACTAATTTGTACCTTGCAGATGTATTGCTGAAGTTTTGCGAATCACGCAATGGATCAGAGGAAGAGCAGCTGGAAACAGAGCATTGCGACCCTCGCAATGCAATCGCAATACCAGTCTTTGCTGCTGCACTTTTCCAGTTGCCAGTCTTTGCTGCTGCGATTTTCCAGCCGCCTAACCTTTCTGCTGCTGCCACGTGTGAGGTTGTTACTTCAGAATGGATGGAGATTCGCAGCTAATGGAACCTATGGAGGCTATAAAAAGAGCCAGATGAAGATGGAAAAAACACAATTCAAAAGGGAACACAATCCCGATAGTGAAGAACTCGAAGACGAAATTCTCCTCCCCCGTTTGTTGGATCGAATAAACAATAGCCCTTGGCGTCGATAATTCGAAAGGAAGAAGAGAATTACTCTTCTGATTGAATTCATCCCCAAGATCAGCTGATCTTCCCCTTCATCCGAGGCGAATCACGGCTTGAGAGATCTTCACTCAACTTATTTGCTTTCCTTTAATTGCTTTACGAATTAACTACTGCTTTCCTTTAAAGTGTTGTTTCGAATCATTTACTGTTTTCTCCTTTAATTATTGCATTCGGATCATAGTATGTTTGTTTACGAATTGTTCTATGAATTTCCTTTTTAAGATTAATCATTTAGTTTTGTTGAGTTCTTCATTTAATCGTCTTTCAATCAATTAGTTTTGTTTTGTTCTTCATTCATGAGTAATCAATTAATCTTCTTAAGTCCTTCGAAAACCATGAGTAACTAACTAAAAAGAGGTTTGCTGAAGATGAATCTATAGGATAAGAGTATGTGAACTCAACATGTAAAGTAGCATGAATGCATTGAATGAATGTGATCTTCATCCCATGGGCAATTTCGACCGGCCATCCATTTTGTCTAAAGAATTCCTAAGCTTTGGAAGGAGTAAGAATTCAGAGTCGTTCATTCATGTTAGCCTTTCATGGTAACCAGAGAGTGGCCTAGGAATAGGCATTCTCCTAGCACGTTTGTTAGCATGTATTTATAAATAGGTTGTTAGCTTTACTTGGACAGAAGTAATCTAAGAATCTAATGCATGTAATCGGAAGATGCATGAGATCTAGCTAAGATGATGCATGAGATGTTAATTTACTGCTGAATGATCATAGTTAAATGCCTATAGAGGACTCTTAAGCCAACCTTACCATCTTTATTTTAGTTTTTAATCGTTGCTAGTTTATTGCGAGAATATTGCGAGAACCGCAATATCACTTTCTGCCTTTACCTTAGTCGTTTTATTAGCTCTTTAATCCGTTGCGAACCCATTGCGAAAGTATTGCGAGACGGGCAATTCTAGTTCTTAACATCATAGTCTCCTTTAGCTTATCTTGCTTTGTGTTAACCTTGCATTCTTCTTGCATCTTTTATAATTACGTGCCTCAAACCAAAAATCCATTCAATTTGAGTTACCTTATCTAATTTAACACACATCAAATCGCTAGTCACTCAACTTAGTCTCTGTGGGAAAACAATATAAATTATACTTATCACTTGCTGCAGACCATGTATACTTGCATGTTCTGAGTGCTTTTTACATCTAAATTACATACACACTGAGCACGCAACACAAGTCAACCAAGGCCCTGTTCATTCAAAATTGTTACGTCTTGGTAAAGTCGATTGTCGTTACCATCCTAGGGATGCATTTAGAAGAGAATTGGTTTGAATCCCCAACGGATGAAGTTGTGTGGGTGGGTGAGCTCAACTCTTAAATGCTAATGATGGGTGTAAAAAGGTAACAGTCCAAAGTAATTACTCGAAGGATAATTACACAACTACTGTTACGAAAGACTGCAATATATAAACAAATATAGTCTTCATTCAAGGTATGCTGAAATTACTTACTCAAACCACATTAGTAAATTTCTTATACGAGAGCGATATTAACTTGAGTATCGAATTAAACGTGGTTAGACCACTTTGGGCTCAATTTCCTTTGTTTACAGGGCATTCATAGAGGTTCCATCAAGAGAATTTTTTTACCGTTGCTACCATTTTTCGGTAGCAACAGTTGAAGCCCGTCTGTGGAGAAATCGTGCGAAAAGCATGTGCCTTAGCTAGTTAATCTATTTGCAAAACATGTGGACATGAACCGAGTCAATCGAATTGAAGAAGGCGATAAGTGATAGCTCACAAAGTGTGCTATCTTTATAGCCTTTTATCGCTAGTTTACTGTTTAAATGAGCATTTTTACGTTGATTCTCTTTTATGTTATAGGAATTGAGCCATTGGAGCTAAATGGAGCATTATTGAGGATTATGATGAGAAGTGAACCAATTGGGTGATTGGAAAAGAAGCTCAAGCCAAAAATCCCGAGGGCAGAGCGTCGAGACGCTCAAATGTTGTCTACAAGCCAAGAATCCCGCAGCAGTAGCGTCCAGACGCTACCTGGAGCGTCAAGACGCTACAGAAAGTCATCCAGCGCCAATTCCGTCCGTAGCGTCGAGACGCTGTGCCTAGCGTCTCGACGCTGGCCTTCCAAAACATAAAGATTTTATTTTCGCGACAGCGTCGAGACACTGCCCCTAGGGTCTCGACGTTGTGGCGGATTATGCTATAAATACATCTTTTTCCAGCCGACCTAGTGTCCGATTTTTAGAGAAAAAAAGGCATATTTTCGAGATTTTCACACTTGGGAGAGGAGAAGAACGACGATTGAAGCGGAGGAAGAGATTTGGAAGCAAAGGATCGTAGACCACACGCCGGGAACGGAGAACGGCACGACATTGAGTTTTATTCTCCCTTTCTTAGAACTTTGTTGAAGGATTTCTCATTGTTTAAGACGTTTTTAGTATTGAACGTGTGTAGCTAAATTTATTATCTTGGGGATTGATGTACCCTTTTAGTTTTGATGTTTTGATTAATTGAATGTTTAGATTGATTGCTTATCTTCCATTCGTGCTTTTACTTTCTTAATGCTTATAGGTTGTATGTCTTCATGGTTTAAATTTGACAGGTGGACTAGGGCTAATGATAAAGCCTGAGTCTACATCTTGGCCAGCACATTCGATGTGTTAGCTAAGAAGCATGAGGTAATGGTCTCCGCTAAGGAGATCATGGATTCATTACAGACGATGTTTGGACAACCGTCCTCATCGGTCTATCATGATACCCTCATGGCGAGGAAAGCTGAGAAGAAACAACAAAGTAAATATGTTTACTCGTTGTTCAAACATGTTTAGTGGAACATGATAGTTCTGCCTGGATACTGGATACTGGATTCAGGAGCCACTAACCATGTTTGTTCTTCTTTCCAGGAAACTAGTTCCTGGCAGCTGCTTGCTGAAGGTGAGATAACTCTCAGGGTTGTAACAGGAGAGGTTGTCTCAGCCAAGGCAGTGGGAGCTGTCAAGTTGTTATATAGAGATAGTTTCATTTTACTTGAAAATGTACTATTGGTTCCTAGCTTTAAAAAGAACCTTGTATCTATCTCTTGTTTACTTGAACATTTGTATAAAGTATCTTTTGATTTTAATGAAGCGTTCATTAGCAAAAGAGGTGTACATATATGTTCTGCGAAACTTGAAAACAACTTGTATGTGTTAAGACTAACAGAGGTAAAAGCTATTTTGAACACCGAGATGTTTAAAACAGCTCAGACTCAAACTAAAAGGCAAAAACTTTTTCCAAGTACCTATCTTTGGCACTTGAGACTAGGCCACATTAATCTCAATAGGATTGGGAGATTCGTTAAGAGTGGTCTCCTAAATCGGTTAGAGGACAACTCTTTATCACCATGTGAGTCTTGTCTTGAGGGCAAGATGACCAAACGTTTTTTTTCTTCTGAAAAAGGTCATAGGTCCAAAGAAACTCTAGAGCTTGTACATTCAGACCTTTGTGGTCCGATGAATGTTAAAGCACGGGGAGGGTATGAATATTTCATCAGCTTCATTTATGATTATTCTAGGTACGGCTATCTTTACCTAATGCATCATAAGTCCGAAGCTCTTGAAAAGTTCAAGGAGTATATAAGGCAGAGGTTGAGAACACATTAGGTAAAACGATTAAAACACTCCGATCAGATCGAGGTGGAGAGTATATGGATTTAAGATTCCAGGACTATATGATAGAACATGGAATAGTATCCCAACTCTCAGCGCCCGGAACACCGCAGCAGAACGGCGTGTCCAAAAGGAGAAATAGAACCCTGTTAGACATGGTTCGATCTATGATGAGCTATGCTCAACTGCCTAGTTCGTTTTGGGGATATGCGGTACAGGCTGCTGCATATATTTTGAACATGGTTCCCTCTAAGAGTGTTTTGGAAACACCTTATGAGTTGTGGAGAGGGCGTAAAGGTAGTTTACGTCACTTCAGGATTTGGGGGTGTCCGACACACGTGATGGTGCCCAATCCAAAGAAATTGGAACTTCGTTCAAAATTATGCCTATTTATAGGGTACCCCAAGGAAACGAAAAGTGGTCTATTTTACGATCCTCAACAGGACAAGGTGCTTGTATCGACAAACACCACGTTCTTAGAGGAAGACCACATTAGAGATCATCAACCATCGAGCAAAATTGTTTTGACCGAACTTTCCAGGAAAGCTACAGATGACGACGTTGAAGATCCATTGACCTTTAAACAGGCAATGAATGACATAGACAAGGACCAGTGGCTTAAATCCATGGACCTCGAAAAGAAGTCGATGTACTTCAATTCGGTCTGGGATCTTGTAGAGCAACCTGATGGTGAAAAACCTATCGGTTGCAAGTGGATCTACAAGAGGAAACGAGACCAAGCCGGTAAGGTGCAAACCTTTAAGGCTCGACTTGTGGCAAAGGGTTATTCCCAGAGGGAAGGGGTGGACTATGAAGAAACTTTCTCCCCTGTTGCCATGTTGAAGTCGATTAGAATACTCTTGTTCATTGCCACGTTTTATGATTATGAAATTTGGCAAATGGATTTCAAGACAACCTTTCTGAATGGCAATCTTGCATAAAGTATTTATATGGCTCAACCAGAGGGGTTCATAGTTTAGGGTCAAGAGCAAAAGGTTTGCAAGCTTAATCGATCCATTTATGGGTTGAAGCAAGCGTCTAGATCCTAGAATATAAGGTTTGATACTGCGATCAAATCTTATGGCTTTGAACAGAATGTTGACGAACCTTGTGTCTACAAGAAAATAGTCAATTCTGTTGTAGCTTTCTTAGTCTTATACGTAGAGGATATCCTACTCATTGGGAATGATGTAGGGTTCCTGACTGATGTTAAGCAATGGCTAGCGACCCAATTCCAAATGAAAGATTTGGGAGAGGCTCAGTTTGTTCTAGGGATTCAAATCGTAAGGAATCGTAAGAACAAAACGCTAGCGTTGTCTCAAGCATCTTATATCGACAAGGTGTTGATACAATATTCGATGCAGAATTAAAAGAAAAGTTTGTTACCTTTCAGGCATGGAATTCAACTGTCGAAGGAAGGGTGTCCTAAGACACCTCAAGAAGTTGAGGATATGAGACGAATTTCATATGCATCAGCAGTCGGTAGTCTGATGTACGCCATGTTATGTACAAGACCAGACATATGCTATGCAGTAGGAATTGTCAGTAGGTACCAGTCCAATCCGGGATATGATCATTAGACTACCGTTAAATACATCCTCAAGTATCTTCGGAGAACGAGGGACTATGTGCTTATGTATGGCGCGAAGGATTTGATCCTTACAGGATACACTGACTCTGATTTTCAAACCGATAAGGATTCGAGGAAATTCACATCGGGATCAGCGTTCAGTCTTAATGGAGAGGCAATAGTATGGAGGAGTATAAAGCAAGGTTGTATTAATGACTCCACCATGGAAGCTGAGTATGTCGCGGCTTGCGAAGCTGCGAAAGAGGCTGTATGGATTAGGAAGTTCTTGACGGATTTGGAAGTTGTTCCAAATATGAATTTGTCTATCACACTTTATTGTGATAATACTGGTGTTGTGGCAAATTCCAGAGAACCAAGAAGTCATAAGCGTGGAAAGCACATTGAGCGGAAATATCATCTCATCAGGGAGATAGTGCATCGAGGAGACGTGATCGTTATGCAGATCGCCTCAGAGCACAATATTGTTGATCCGTTTACAAAGTCTCTCACGGCTAAAGTGTTCGAGGGGCACCTAGTGAGTCTAGGACTGCGAGCTGTATAGAAGGATGTTGCGTGCTCAATGTGTTAAAGATAATTAAGCAAGAAGGTAGAGAGAGCACTCAGAACATGCAAGCATACATGGTCTCACAGCAAGTAGTAAGTATATTTCATTCGTTTTTTCCACAGAGACTTATTTTTAGCTATTCATGAAGTGTATTTGTTAAGAAAGAAGGGGTGGATTTGATGGGGTAAAATTGGTTTTTAATTATCTAATTTTTGCTGAATGTATAAAGGAATGCAACATAAACAAATGCAAGTTGAAATTAGACTCAAAGGACAAGAGATGGAATTAATAAACGAGGAAGAAAACAGCTAAACAGAATGGTAACTTAGCAGAATTGCGGACACCGCAATGTTATCGCAATTGTAAAAACAGTAAACGTGTGTAAAATGGAGAATTAAGGGCTACTAATGACTATCCTATAGGCATTTTAATACGATTCCCAAGCATTAGATCAACTCTCTATGCATCAAACTCACTCTATCTCATGTATCGTCCGATTCCATGTATTAGATTCTTTAGTTTACTCAACTCAAAGTAAGGTCTTAAGCATCTTGTTAAAGCAGGAGTGTTTAGTTTGTACTAGGGAAACGCCTATTCCTAGGCCGTTTCCTGGTTACCATGAAAGGCTAGCATGATTATACGACTCTGAACTCTTACTCCTTCCAGAGGTTAGGAGTTCTTTGGACAAAATGGATGGCCAATCGAAATTGCCCGTGGGATGAAGCTTACATACAATCAATGGTTCGAGAGTTATCCTACATACTTGGTTCACGTTTTCAAGCCTATAATTCTGTCATTAGCATGCCCCTAAGTGACTTAGCTACTCATGGATATGTAGAGAACAGAAATACAAGATAAAACAGACATGCTTAGAAGGGAAATGAACTCAAAACAGTAGGATAAAACCGTAGCAGCAGAAGATGGAAACTGTGAAATGCAAACTTGTAATTTGATTATTTTGAATGTTTGAACGAACAAAGGGAAACTTAAAGGAAATAATTCAAAGACAGAAAGCAACGAAATGCAGTAGATAAAACATTAAACTAGAAACAACAACTGATCAAAGCTGGAAATTAGAAAAGGAAGACAGAAAACAGGAAATGCAGCTTGAAAGCTTCGTTGCAGTCGCCTCGAATGAAGGGGATGAAAGGTCAGCCTTGCTTGGATGAATCCAATCGAGAGAGAAGAAGAATCTCCTCTCCTTCCTATCAGATTATCGATTCCAACAGCTAAGACTCTCACTCCAACAGACGGCAAAGGAAAACAGGGAGAAAAAGTGGACTGCGAGAAGACTTCTGCGCTTTCGGATGATGACTGAACCTCCGACTTTGACCCCCTTTTATAGTAGTTTGCAGGTGCGTTTGGGCCAAGGAGAACCATCAATCTTCAACGTCGTATATCAGAATGGATGGAGGAGAAAGAATGAATCCCTGAAATTACGGAAATTAACAGAAAAAGATCAGTCAACTTACGGTTTTCACTTGAATAATTGCGGCTTCAGCAATGTTTTCGCAATGCTGTCGCAATGCAGTTTTTTCATTCTTTTCCTTCGGTTTTCAACCCTTTTCTTTCCTATTGTGCATAAGTCCTAATTTAGCTACCTTCTTCTCATTCTCATATTTAAGCATAGGGTTAAGCTAAATGCTATCAAAAACACCTAAAAGTGTACATCTTCTTAAGCTAAATGGGTCCTAAATAAGTCACTTTCAGAGACTTAACACACCCCCAAACTTAAGGTTTTGCTTGTCCTCAAGCACACTAAAGACTTCCCTAGGCTGTTGTTTCATCTTCTTTAACCACTTACTAACTCCCTTATATTCTTGTCTATAGCAATGCTGTCCTGTGACACACTCCTTAGTTTAAAACTACCCTCTTATCTAGCTTCTTCTGACTTTGCTTGCCTAACATTCCTTCTGTTTTCATTGACTCCCTACAACTGATCTATTTGCTTTTGTCATATCATGCCACTATCCCTAAGGTTTCAACTTCTGCCTAGCTTTACCTCAGACTCAGTACATGCTTCTAGCTTTATTTTTAATGTGTCTAGGATTCCTTAGAGTCATGCCAGTCTTAGTATTAACGGTGACAGTAGTATTTTTAGAGAACAACCTAAACCCTGGCATCACTACATTGGATAAACACTCATCTCCCTAAACAACCCTACAAGTTACAACTTTGCACTTAGCTAATTGAGGATCAGAGTTCTTTTTAAATAGGACATCTAAGCCACAAAGTTGTAACTCCTAGGTATACATTCTTCTTCCCTATTCCTTTTCCCTTTTTCTTACTTAGGTGGAGCCTCTCCTTTGGTTGCCTTTTGAGGCAACGCCACTTGTGGGTTACACACTTGGCACTGATTACTCAGCAACCTAAGAGAAACTCCCCCCCTTTATTCTTTTTTCATTTTTTTTTCAGTTCATCATTTTTTTTTTTTTTTTTGTAAAGGAGAAGAAGAATGCTTATGTTTCTAAGGGAGAGAGGAATGTTCCTAGGCCTAGGGTGGCCTCCCCCAAACTTCAACTACTCATTGTCCCCAATGAGTGTCGGAGGTGGCACACCCCCAAACTTGTCCTAGAAGCATCTAGTCTAAGGTAAAACAAAGAGAAACTAAAGCCCTAGGCATAGACAAAACATTCGAATAGCAAATATCATAGCAGCAGAAAACTAAAAAAACCGGCAGATAAGGACTGACAGCTATGCATACTGAGCTATTTAGAGGTTAAATTAAACTATCAAAGGGTGTCCTATGACACTCATCCAGCATGCATCTAGATAAGCTATATACAGTAGTCATGATAGCAGCAAAAGAAAGAATTTAAACAGATCACAGCCTAGCTAAACAGACAGTCCAAAACATGCTTTTAGTAATATAAATTGCGGGTACCGCAATTATTTCGCAATTAAGTCTGGGCATATATATCATTCACTAAGGCCCCTAAGCATGCTTTTTCCAGTCAATCAAGCTCTCTAAAAATAAAACTAAACTATCCTACCTAGTCATCTAGCATCAGACTATCCTAAACAAAAGAAAAAACATAAAACGAAGCATCTAAAACAGATCAAAATTGGACTAAAAACAGCAAAGTTCACATGATTAACAGAAAGCAGAAAATTGTTTTTTTTTTCTAAGGGAACAGCAATACTCCCTTCAGTGCAATTCAAACCAGCACTCAAATATCTTCATCAGGCTGTCGTGGGCGTGGGGGCACCCATGGAGTCAGGAGATTGGTGGGGAAGTCAGGGAAGATGCAGCCTAGCTGGTCTGCAACCTCTTTGTCCCGTGCCTGCGCATACGTGGCCCATTGAGCCATCCTCCTCTGCATATCCATTAGGCAGGCCATGGATAGGGACTGATCAGCAGCCAGCCTATCCAGTTCAAACTCCATATTCCCCTTTCTCCTCAGCCTCAGGTTAGCAGGCAGCTCCAAGTGGCCTGTGTAAGCCATCTGCTGCTCCATGCGCTCGGTGGGGACTCCTGCAAGCAAACATAGCTTGGTTATGGTGTTAGGGAAAAACAGTGGTCCCTTACCTTTCTTAGCGCACTCAGCAATGGCAGCAGTGATGACTTCTCCCACATTGATCGTGAGACCTCGCATTATCGCATACACCAGCAGCGAACGGCTCTGGTTGATTGTAGTCTCGTGAGTCACTGGGGACAATCTCCTTCTCACGAACGAAAACCAAACAGAGCCGTTCGCTGTGAGGTTGGCACTCATGAGAGTGTGCCTCCCATTGCGTGACACGGTCCAGGAAGCTTCAGGCTGGCCAATGGTCCGAATGGCCTCTTCCAGAACAGCCTCAGTAGGCTCATCAACAATCCGTGCATAATCTGTATGTGCTTGGCCCTTGAGACCATAGGCTTCGTTGATGGCCTTGGCTGAGAAATCCACCTCTACCCCTCTGACCACAGACAGGCCATCCTCAGGGCTGAGCACATTGGCGTAGAAATCATACACCATGCTCGTGTAGGCTGGATTGGGCGGTCTGCAAAATTCCTCCCAGCCGTGGTTTAGCACTCCTGCGCGCAAGAACTGCGGCAGATCAGCAGGGCGGTCGAGGAAGCCTTTCTCGTGCAGCAACTCCCTCTTCCTCAGCTCAGCACCCCTGGATTCAGCATCAGAGGAAACATACCTCACTGACTGAGGTTCGTCTTCAGGGTAGAGCTTTGCCTTCCCTTTATCTGATGGCTTGGCTGACTCGGCAGCCTCAACCTTGAGCCGTTTGAGCGAAGGTTCAGTGCTCTCTTTATCTGCTGAAGGCACCTCCTTAGCCTTCTTCCTTTTTAGTTTCTTGGATCGCTTGGCTTTAAGGATCTTGGCCTTCTTCTTCTTCTTCAGCTTTGCCTCAATGTTGATATGCTGCAGGCATGCCCCCAGCGTTTCTTCCATGGAATCATCCTGCTGTGCAGGACTCTCTAGGCTAGCTTCCCTCGCAGGCGAGAAGACCTCGTTGTCACCACCGTCCCCACTGCCCTGAGTGGATTCCTGGTACTCCCCATAGGGGAATTCAGGGTCAGGCCGTGGAAGCGTGTGCGAAGGTGTGGCACTCTGCTCTGCTGTAGGCGTCTGCACGGAATTCAGTGGTGAAGACGGCGTTTCAGGGCTCTGTGCAGGCGGTGACGATGAAAGCTCTGGGCTGTGCACTGGTTCAGATGATGAAGGGTTGTGCGCAGGTGAGGCAGATGGCGACGAACTCTTCTTGGGCGACTCATGGGACGCACGATCTGTTTCTTGACTCTCCACAGAGAGAGTCTTGGCTGTGCTTGGTTCGGCGGCCGTCTCGACACTCCACCGGCGCTTCTTGGGCGTGCCCGCTGGTTCAGAAAGGGCCAGCAGGGATTTCTGTGACAACCCTCCACTTCTTCCTACGGATCAAAAGTTTGGGAAGAGGTCCGGTGCGTACAGGACCATCATCTGCAAGGGTAAGAAGTGCTTCCCTCGCAGCCGCTTCAGCAGCGTCATCAGCCCTCTTCTTGGCTGCAGATCTTTCAGCCCGTGTGAACACCATTGTCGAATCTTGGAGGTTTGGAGAGAAGGATCAAAGATGAAGAGAATCGTAGCTTTCTTGGAGTTCAGAGAATGAGAGAATCGTATCGAACGAGCGCCTCCCAACGGATATAAAGGCAACGGCTAAATCCCAACGGCTATATTTTGCGGATCCTGCAATTCCAGCGCAATTTTAGGGATCTTTTCTCATTAAAATGTCAAACTTTGCTCGCCCGTATCTTTTATTTGGCTCGATCGTTTCTTGATTTTTAAAGCTGGATTTACTCTCCTTGATTCCCTCTATTGATTCCCTGCAAAAAAAAATAAAATTAACATCAAATTCGCAATTAAAATCACACAACAAAACATGCAAACGATAACCGGAAAAATTGCAAAAAATAAACTAAGGCATGAGCCTTATGTTGACGAGCACAGTAATCACTCGTCCTCTCTCGTTCTCTTTTCATGCTTCAGTCAAGAGGAAGGCCGAGAGAGTCTTCACATCTCCTTCCTCATAGTAGTGCTTCAACCTCGCACCATTAACCATAAATGGTTGGCCTTGCTGCAAGTTTTTTATCTCTATGGCACCATGAACAAACACATTAGTAATCACAAATGGACCTGACCATCTAGACTTAAGTTTCCCTGGAAATAGCTTCAACCGTGAGTTAAACAACAATACAAGTTGACCCTTCTTAAAGTCCTTAACTCTAAGTCTACTATCATGCCAAATCTTGGTCTTTTCCTTATACATCTTAGCATTTTCATAGGCCATATGTCTAAGCTCATCAAGCTCATGTAATTGTAAAGACCTTAGTGTTCCTGCATCTTTTACACAAAAATTCAATTCCTTCATGGCCCAAAATGCTTTGTTTTCCAACTCAAGTGGTAAGTGACAAGTCTTGCCATAAACTAGCCTATAAGGGGACATTCCCAGAGGTGTCTTATATGCTGTCCTATAAGCCCAAAGTGCATCCTCAAGCTTGAAGGACCAGTCTTTCCTATTAGGTTTGACTACTTTCTCTAGGATGTTCTTAATTTCCCTATTTGAAATTTCAGCCTGTCCATTTGAATGTGGGTGATAGGGAGTGGCTACCCTATGTCTAATGTTATACTTAGCCAACACTCTCTCCATAGCCTTGTTAATAAAATGTGACCCCTCATCACTAATGATGGCACGAGGTGTCCCAAACCTAGTAAAAATGTGCCTATGCAAGAAATTGGTGACTGTTTTAGCATCATTATTAGGACATGCTTTGGCTTCTACCCACTTGGACACATAGTCCACTGCCACTAATATGTAGAGGTTACCTGATGATGGAGGGAATGGTCCCATGAAGTCAATGCCCCATACATCAAAGAGCTCCAACTCTAAGATGTAGGTGAGGGGCATCTCATCCTTTCGACTGAGGTTACCTGTTCTTTGGCATTCATCACAGCTGTGGGCATAATTGTGGGCATCCTTGAAGATTGTTGGCCAATAGTAGCCACTCTGAAATACCTTTGCAGCTGTTCTTTGGCCACCAAAGTGTCCACCATAAGGAGATGCGTGACAGTGCTGCAGCACAGACTTCGCTTCAGCAGCTGAAACACACTTCCTCAGCAAGCCATCAGCACAGGTTCTGTAAAGTGTGGGGTCATCCCAGATGAACTTCCTCGCTTCATGAAGGAACCTCTTCTTCTCTTGTCCTCCCTTGAAAACTGGTAATACCTGTGATGCACGGAAGTTAGCAATGTCAGCAAACCAAGGTTCCTCATCGTTATCACGATGAGTCAACACAAAGACATGTTCATCAATAAAAGCATCAGAAATTGCGGGATCCGCAATTTTTTCGCAATTGTGCTGCAATCGAGAAAGGTGATCTGCAACCACATTTTCACATCCCTTCTTGTCTCGAATGTCCAAATCAAACTCCTGCAGCAATAACACCCACCTAATCAACCTAGGCTTAGCATCAGCCTTCCTCATAAGATATTTCAAGGCAGAATGGTCAGTGTATACAATTGTCCTAGTGCCTACAATATAGTTCCTGAATTTCTCACAAGCAAACACTACAGCAAGCATCTCTTTCTCAGTAGTTGTATAATTACATTGAGCCTCATTCAAGGTCTTACTAGCATAATATACAGGATGTGTTAGCTTGTCAATTTTCTGTCCTAACATGACCCCTACAACATAGTCACTAGCATCACATAACATCTCGAATGGGAGATCCCAATCTGGCCCTACTATCACAGGTGCTGTAACTAGTGCTTTCTTAAGGGTGGTCCAAGCTTCTACGCATTCCTTAGAGAAGATGAATGGCCTATTTAGCTCTAGTAGCTCACATAGAGGCTTGGCTATCTTAGAAAAGTCCTTGATGAACCTTCTGTAGAAGCCAGCATGCCCTAAGAAACTCCTAATGGCCTTGACATTCTGAGGCTCTACCAACTTTTCTATGATCTCTATTTTGGCCCTATCGACCTCTACACCTGCCCTTGACACTCTATGACCTAAGACAATCCCTTCATCTACCATGAAGTGACACTTTTCCCAATTAAGGACTAAGTTAGTCTCTTCACATCTAGCTAAGACTTGTCTTAAATTATCTAGACAGTTGGTGAATGAATCCCCAAAGACTGAGAAGTCATCCATGAATATTTCTATCATGGACTCATCCAACTCAGAGAAGATTGCCATCATGCACCTTTGGAAAGTTGCCGGTGCATTGCATAAGCCAAAAGGCATTCTGCGAAAGGCAAAAGTTCCAAAAGGGCAAGTGAAGGTAGTCTTCTCTTGGTCCTTAGGATCTATAGTAATCTGATTATAGCCAGAATAACCATCTAAGAAACAATAGTAGGCTCTACCAGCTATTCTGTCTAACATCTGGTCAATGAATGGTAGAGGGAAGTGGTCTTTTTTAGTTTCTTTATTTAATTTCCTGTAATCCATGCACACTCTCCATCCTGTGACAGTCCTAGTTGGAATCAGTTCGTTGTTCTCATTGACTACCACAGTCATCCCACCCTTTTTAGGTACACACTGTATAGGGCTCACCCACTGGCTACTAGCTATGGGAAAGATCACACCAGCATCTAACCATTTTATTATTTCTTTCTTAACTACCTCTTTCATAGAGGGATTCAGCCTACGTTGATGATCTACTCTAGGTGTGTGCTCTTCCTCTAGTATAATCTTATGCATACAATAAGAAGGGCTAATGCCTCTAATATCAGCAATAGTCCATGCAATAGCCTTCCTATGTTGCTTAAGCAATAAAATCAGTTCAACCTCATGCTTTTCACTCAACTTAGAAGAAATGATAACAGGTAGAGTTTCATTACTCCCTAAATACGCATACTTGAGGTGAGTGGGTAGTGGTTTCAGTTCTAAAACAGGTGGATGCTCAATAGATGGCTTTAAAGGATTTACAGGTCTATCAGTTAGGTCTATATTCATACATACATGTTGTGGTTTATCTACAGGTATATCCATTATGTCAGATACATTCAAGTCAGCTACATCTAATCCTACATATTCATTAGCATGCTTGGTTAATAATACATGCTCTAATTGTTCTTCCATTAAAGAATCAACAACGTCCATACTAGCACAGGATTCAAGGTCAGAGGGATACCTTAAAGCTTTATATACACTAAACTTCACCTCTTCATCGTGAACCCTCATAGTAAGCTCACCTTTTTGGACGTCTATAAGTGCCCTACCTGTGGCTAGAAATGGTCTGCCTAGCAGGATGGGGACCTCCTTGTCTGCTTCATAATCCAGGATAATGAAATCTGCAAGGAAAATAAATTTGTCAACCTTTACTAAAATATCCTCAATTTTACCTTCTGGATATGCAATGGATCTGTCTGCTAGTTGTAAGGTGACAGTGGTTGGACGTGCTTCTCCTATTCCCAACTGGCGGAATAGGGATAGGGGCATGAGGTTTATGCTGGCGCCCAAGTCACAAAGCGCTCTGCCCACGTGCTTGCCTCCAAGTTCTACAGGTAAGGTGAAGGAACCAGGATCCTTCTCCTTCTTGGGCAGCTTGTTTTGGAGGATGGCACTGCACTCCTCAGTGAGGTTTACTGTTTCAAACTCACCAATTATTTTTTTGTTAGTAATAATGTCCTTCAGAAACTTTACATATGAAGGCATAGATTGTAAAACTTCTACAAAAGGAATGTTGACATGCACTTGCTTAAGAATTTCTAAGAATTTATTAAAATGAACTTCCTGTTCCTGCTTCTTCTTAAGCCTTCGAGGGTATGGAGGTGGTGGCACATATGCAGGCACGTCAGGACGCCTTAGGATAGGTGGAGGCCTTGGAATTTCTTCTATCTCCTCAATGATTGGCTCCAGCCTGGCTCCTGATGTGCTAGTTGGTGGTGGACCTTGGCTTGGCAGAGACTCCAGTGGAGCACTAGACTCAGTGTTCTCTACTCTCTTTGGTGTGTCCTTTGTGTTGCTCACCAAGGGTCTACCACTTCTAAGTTCAATTGCTTGAACTTGCTCTTTACCATCTCTCCTTGGCACCTCGGTGTCAGCAGGGAGTCTACCTTGGGGCCTACTCTTGAGTTCATTGGCTAATTGGCCTATTTGGTTCTCTAGGCTCCTAAGAGTAGCTTGTTGGCTTTGAAGAGTAGCATCATTCTTAGCTATGTATTCCTTGAGTAGGTTTTCTACAGAAGATCCTACAGGTTGGTTATAAGGTTTTTGATACATTGATTGGTTATGTTGGGGAGTGAAACCAGGTGTTCCACTCGGTCTAGGCTGGTTAGGATTTTGGTTAGCATTCTGCTGGCCACCCCATGACAGGTTTGGGTGGTTCCTCCAACCAGGGTTGTATGTGTTGGAATAGGGATTGTTCCTAGGCTGCTGCTGACTTCCAATGTAGCAGACTGAGGCTGGATTCCCAGGGCAGTATTCATACAGGTGCCCTTCCCCACAGAATCCACATATAAGTGCCTCACCTTGACTTGGTTGGGTGCCCATTGACATGGCAGTAGCGGTGTTGGCACTTGTTTGGAGATTGGCTTGAGCCATTTGCTTAACTAGGTTGGTCAGGGCATTTATTTGGGTGCTCATTGCACTTAGAGCATCCTTGTCTTGAGCCCTAGTTGGCTCAACTGGATCATCTGACCACCTACAGTGAGATGCTGAGATCTTCTCCAAGATCTCATAGGCCTCGTTGTAACTCTTGGACAACATGGAACCACCAGCAGATGAATTTAAGACTTGCCTAGTGCTGGGGTTGCATCCTTTGAAAAAGACCTCTATTTGGATACACCATGGGATGCCATGATGTGGACATTTAAGAAGAAGATCTTTGAATCTAGTCCAAGCTTCGTGAAGAGACTCATTATCAGCTTGTTTAAACTTAACTATGTCATCACGAAAGGTAGAATTCCTATCAGGTGGGAAGTATTTGACTAGGAATTTTTCTGCTAAATCTGTCCAATTAAGGACAGATCCAGAGGGTAATGAGTTCAACCATGTTTTGGCTTTGTCCCTCAAAGAATAAGGGAACAAGTATAGCCTTAAAGCCTCTTGGGACACTCCAGGGATGATGAAGGTATCACTAACTCCTAAGAAGTTCCTAAGATGGTTGTGGGGGTCCTCATTTTCTATTCCAAAGAATTGTCCCACAGTGGACAACATTTGGAACATCACTGGCTTTAACTCGAATGAGTGGGCAGTGATTTCAGGACGGATTATGCTGGGGTTCAGCTCCCCAGGCATAGGTACTAGGTATGAAAGAATGGCACTATTCTTGTCATTCGCTATTTCGATGGGGTTGCGAATGACAGGTACCGGATTTGGAACTATATCGTCCATCTCTTCGATTTCAGGTATGATTTGAGGTATAGGAGGTTGTTTAAAGAGTCGTTTCTTTGCTTTGTTTCTAGCTCTAAGTAGTCTCTCAGGCTCAGGATTGAACTCTAGATCACTACTTGAACGCTCACTCATAAACTAACCCAATAGTACCTGCGAAAGAAATGAAAAGTAGATTAGTTCAATATATAATAAACTTGGTTTTTCAAACTTAACAAACTTCGTTTTCACTTAAAATAAGTCCCCGGCAGCGGCGCCAAAAACTTGTTGCGTGCTCAATGTGTTAAAGATAATTAAGCAAGAAGGTAGAGAGAGCACTCAGAACATGCAAGCATACATGGTCTCACAGCAAGTAGTAAGTATATTTCATTCGTTTTTTCCACAGAGACTTATTTTTAGCTATTCATGAAGTGTATTTGTTAAGAAAGAAGGGGTGGATTTGATGGGGTAAAATTGGTTTTTAATTATCTAATTTTTGCTGAATGTATAAAGGAATGCAACATAAACAAATGCAAGTTGAAATTAGACTCAAAGGACAAGAGATGGAATTAATAAACGAGGAAGAAAACAGCTAAACAGAATGGTAACTTAGCAGAATTGCGGACACCGCAATGTTATCGCAATTGTAAAAACAGTAAACGTGTGTAAAATGGAGAATTAAGGGCTACTAATGACTATCCTATAGGCATTTTAATACGATTCCCAAGCATTAGATCAACTCTCTATGCATCAAACTCACTCTATCTCATGTATCGTCCGATTCCATGTATTAGATTCTTTAGTTTACTCAACTCAAAGTAAGGTCTTAAGCATCTTGTTAAAGCAGGAGTGTTTAGTTTGTACTAGGGAAACGCCTATTCCTAGGCCGTTTCCTGGTTACCATGAAAGGCTAGCATGATTATACGACTCTGAACTCTTACTCCTTCCAGAGGTTAGGAGTTCTTTGGACAAAATGGATGGCCAATCGAAATTGCCCGTGGGATGAAGCTTACATACAATCAATGGTTCGAGAGTTATCCTACATACTTGGTTCACGTTTTCAAGCCTATAATTCTGTCATTAGCATGCCCCTAAGTGACTTAGCTACTCATGGATATGTAGAGAACAGAAATACAAGATAAAACAGACATGCTTAGAAGGGAAATGAACTCAAAACAGTAGGATAAAACCGTAGCAGCAGAAGATGGAAACTGTGAAATGCAAACTTGTAATTTGATTATTTTGAATGTTTGAACGAACAAAGGGAAACTTAAAGGAAATAATTCAAAGACAGAAAGCAACGAAATGCAGTAGATAAAACATTAAACTAGAAACAACAACTGATCAAAGCTGGAAATTAGAAAAGGAAGACAGAAAACAGGAAATGCAGCTTGAAAGCTTCGTTGCAGTCGCCTCGAATGAAGGGGATGAAAGGTCAGCCTTGCTTGGATGAATCCAATCGAGAGAGAAGAAGAATCTCCTCTCCTTCCTATCAGATTATCGATTCCAACAGCTAAGACTCTCACTCCAACAGACGGCAAAGGAAAACAGGGAGAAAAAGTGGACTGCGAGAAGACTTCTGCGCTTTCGGATGATGACTGAACCTCCGACTTTGACCCCCTTTTATAGTAGTTTGCAGGTGCGTTTGGGCCAAGGAGAACCATCAATCTTCAACGTCGTATATCAGAATGGATGGAGGAGAAAGAATGAATCCCTGAAATTACGGAAATTAACAGAAAAAGATCAGTCAACTTACGGTTTTCACTTGAATAATTGCGGCTTCAGCAATGTTTTCGCAATGCTGTCGCAATGCAGTTTTTTCATTCTTTTCCTTCGGTTTTCAACCCTTTTCTTTCCTATTGTGCATAAGTCCTAATTTAGCTACCTTCTTCTCATTCTCATATTTAAGCATAGGGTTAAGCTAAATGCTATCAAAAACACCTAAAAGTGTACATCTTCTTAAGCTAAATGGGTCCTAAATAAGTCACTTTCAGAGACTTAACAAAGGACAGTGGGAGAAAAGCCATGGATGTATTTGATATTCCAGTTTTTCTCATCCAGCATTGTAATACTCCACTGACGCTTTAGTCCAAGTGAGAGTTTGTTGGGTTTTATGTCCTAAAACTCGTGGTTTGTAAACTGAATGTATATTCTATTTTGCAATAAAGTTGTTATTGAGTTTTATTCAGTAAAGTTGTTATTGAATAAAGTGAATTGTGTTTACTTTTAACCTAACTCCAATAAACAAAGAACCCATGGCTATAGGTTGTATACTTGAACTACATGTGTAACATGATTGTGGATCAAGTTAAAGTAATAGCCAGAACGGTCTATAGTATAGAGATAAGGTTGGGTACCTTATCCTGGGGACACTATTGGATGTGGCCCGCTTTGCATAGTACAAACGATGTGATCCGAAATCGTTCATGTGGAGACATGTGAGTGGGGGCGTCCTGTGCAATGAGTTTGCATAAGACTGAACTGCGAAACAAGTCGCTCTTTCTTTATAACTCCGTTTACCGTAAAGACCGACTTTTTCATATGATGACCTAGGTAACTCGATCTGAATCCTGAGCATGCTATGAACTCTCGTTTATTCGGGTTTATCCTTTGACTTGTATGGGTGAGAGTGGCCCGAGATCGTCGACTCAATAAGCCTACCATCTTGGGGATAAGACCGGGTAGGTAGCTGGGAACATAGTCCTGCGAGATGGAATTCACTCCTACCCTCCTTGAGGGATTAGTAGAGAGGTTGTTCCCTTAAGTGCTGACTCCGGGTCTTGAGCTAGGGATCCCACCCTCTCATTGGCCCGAGAGGGACTTGGAATAGTGATGAGATCACATACCAATCGGTTTGGTGGTTGGACCACAAACCAATAGTTCATTTATTATTAATGATTTTTTACCTTATTTTTTTTAATTTTTTTGTCATTTTTAATTTTTAAATTCACTTTTTAATTTATCTATTTAATTAATTTCGAAAAGTGAAGAAGAAAAAAAAAACGTTTTAATTGTTTCCAAATTTTTTTTTACCTAATTTGACAAATAAAATCAACATGTATATGAGTATAAATTTCTAAATCATTTTAGGCTTAAAATTTGATATTCATTAACTTTAATGAGTATAAATCCTTAATTAATTTTATGGTTAAAATTTGGTATTCATTTATGAGTATAAAATATTATTTTATTTTATGATTAAAATCTGTTTTAAACGAGAAAAGTCTCGAGTCATGAATTTACTTACATATTTACCCCAAGATTTGTTTTTACCTAATTTGACAAATAAAATTAAGAGTATAAAATTTCTAAGTCATTTTACGGTTAAAAATTGATATTCATTCTTTTATTTTAATGAGTATAAAATCCTAGATCATAGGGTTAAATTTAGTATTCATTTATGAATATAAAATATTTGTTAATTTTATAGTTAAAAGTTGTTTTGATTGGGTGCTTGATTTTAACTTTGTTTGCCTATTGTGTATAAATATTGGAGGAGAAGAATCATTCGAAAAGGAGGGAACAAAATGGAATATCAAAGCAAAGGCTCGTAAAATAGAGATAAAATATCAAAGCAAAAAAAACTCATAGAATATGGGAGGACACACGATCAAATGAGAGCAAAACGCTTGCAATTGAGGAGAATAATGTTATTTTTGGTCCAAACTTTTATTTGAATTTTTAAAATATCATTTCTCTTTCCAAGGTTCTGCACTTTCTCTCTCTCTCTTTTTTTTTTTTTTTTTTTTTTTTTATCTTAATTTAAGTTTGATGTATTTTATTAATTATATTTAAATTTGTGTCTCCATTAAATGTTGATTTAAAAATAATTGTTTAAATTGAAGTCTATTTTGTTGATTTGAAACAATTGGGCAAAGCAGTTTTTAGATGATGAAACCCTTGACTCTTTTTTTTTAATTACTTTTTTTTTAGGACCAAAATCCAAGCATCATATTCCTAGTAATCTTGACATGAACATCCATTTTATTATTGAAATAGTATGAATCTTATCCTTGTTTCTTAAATTTTGACTATACTTTCACATCTATATCCTCCTATAAGTATTGAAGCACTAAACAAAGCAAAGCATCAGAAAGCAAGAAAGCAAAGTTATTTGTATAGTATATCAAAGGTTACGATGACTATCAGTTTAGGACTCCACGCCCACCTTGGTTTGCTTGGTCGTCATCGTCGTCCACAGCAGAGTCAAGGTCATCAGCCTGAAGTTCCACATTGTAAATGCAAATGGTTTGATTTCCCATGTGTTAAGGCGCCTATTGTGCAAGGACTTGCAAAGTTTGCGGTGGATGAGTACAACCGTAAACATAATGGAAGTTTTATATACAGGTTAACACTTGAAGCTTCGTATTTGGAACGAGATTCGCACAATATGGAGTACCGTCTGAAGATTGACATGCAGACCCCTTGTGGACGTGTGAGTCGTCATGAGGTTCTTATCCATGAGAAGAAAACTACGTGTGAAACAGTTTGGACACTTGAATCATTCAAGTCTGCTTAAAAAACTTACCAAACTTCCTTTATATCGTCTATCTCCCCACCTATGTTGTAATGCCCTTCACCATCTAAAACTAATAAAATAAACTCTTATGACTAATACTCTTTATATTCTTCCTCAACCCTAAACCCTTTCATTATTCTACTTCTTCATTTTCTTTTCATATTTCTTTCATTTTAGGGATCCATCAATGTCTTTTCTGATCATACATCATGTCAGTTGAGTTATGTTTTTGTCCGCGGTTGCAAGTATTAATGGTTTACAACTTAGGGAATTGTATATTAGACATCAAATTGAAAATTGAAACTTATTACAACTTTAATTGACAATTTAAGGACGTATTAGACATAATATTGAATATTTAAGGATCAAGCTTATATTTAACTAGTTTAAATATTTTGTTATATAAATTAATATTAATATATACTACTTCGTCCATAAAAATATTTTCTTGTCCCCCTAACATTAAGTTCTCGATCGGGCACTGACATCATGTATGTATGTATATATATATATGTATGTATCAATGAAGTAAAACTAGCTAGCACATCCCATGTAATATACTTAATTTAAAAAAAAAAAAAGAGATTTTAGTTATTATCAAATATATAAAACTAATTAAAGGTTTTATCTTTTTATCTTAAATATATCAAACTTATATTTATGAGAAAAGATTTCAAATTGATGTTTACTATAGTACATATTCTTGAAAGTTTGATGTCTCTCTTGAAATTTGTTTCTGTTGTTTGTATGGGTATTGAAGTTAAATTTCATATATTGTTGTTGTTTTGACTAACATCTTACTCGCTTTGGTATTTAAAATATCTCGATTAAGCCAAAAAAAAAAAAAAAACAAAACAAAACAAACAAACAAATTTAAACCATGAAAGATGAGTTTGATTTTATCCCAAAAGAAAAAAAAAAAAAAACAAAAGATAGATGAGTTTGACATACCGTTTTGAGCATTCAAATTTTCTTTTTATTATTTTCAAGTAGTTTTAAAATTGATCATTATTACTAATATTGTGCTTGGAATACCTTGTAGTCTTAATAATTTTATAATTAAATGTATAATGGTAAATTAAGCTCCTTAGTCATTTGAATATATATTTTAGGGGGAGTTACAAAAATTAGGCTAATTACATTTGTAGCAACTATGTTTAGTCTTTGCATATATATAGAAAAAAATCGCGGTAATCGCGTGTTAATCGCGTGTTAATCATTAACCTAAAAGTTGAAAAGTCGAAAATACCCTCTCTAACACTTTAAAGTAGTCACATGTTAATCACTAACATAAATGATTGCATGTTGATACACCTTTGCTGATACACATCTGATATATTTTTCCATTCTTTTTACTTTCAAAATATATAAACTCAACCTAAATGAAAAAATTGAAGCTCGTTTATAATGGAGATGTCGAAAATACCCTCACCCTCAAAGTAATCAACTTGTATAATCATACGTTAGACCTAGAAGTAACTTTTCGAAACCTTTACGATTTCTCTGATCATTGCGATTTTCCTCTCCCTTCAACGTCGATTGATTCACTCTTGTTGTTGCGTTCTACTCACCAAGTACAAGGTAATAATTATTTGAAATTATCTCTACTTTATATTCATTCTTGTTTTGAAGGAAACTGGAGCCAGATTACTGTTTGTTTTTCACATTTCTTTTTTGGTGTATCACTCTGGTTTTAATTTACTATTTGTCTAGAAATTGAATGAAGGTGAAGTCTGATTACTCTTTGTTTTTCTTCCTGTATTGTTTCCCCTTTTCACCTTATTACATCATATTGATAATTTAGATTACAACCTGATATCAATTAGTAGTTGTTGTTTATTTACTTAATTTTTACAACACATATAAGGTGAATCAGTTGTATAACTGATACACCAAATCTAGGGTTTATCAGTTGTACAAATGATACACCAAATATAAGGTAAAACAGTTGTACAACTGATACACCAAATATAAGGAAAATCAACTGTACAACTGATACACTAAATATAAGGTATATCAAGTGTCACTGATACACCGAATAGAAGGTAAATCAATTTGTACAACTGATACACCCAATAAAAGGTAAATCTGACGTACAACTGATACACTAAATAGAAGGTAAATCAGTTGTACAACTGATACACCAAATATAAAGTATATCAAGTGTCACTGATACATCGAATAGAATGTAAATCAGTTGTATAACAGATACACCCAATAAAAGGTAAATTAGATGTACAACTAATACACCAAATATAAGGTTAATCAGTTGTACAACTGATACACCAAATATAAGGTAAAATAGTTATACAACTAATACACCAAATATAAGGTATATCATGTGTCACTGATACACCAAATGTAAGGTAGATCAGTTGTACAACTGATATACCAAATATAAGGTAAATAAAATGTACAACTGATACACTATAAGGTATATCAAGTGTCACTGATACACCAAATAGAAGGTAAATCAGTTGTATAACTGATACACCCAATAAAAGGTAAATCAAATGCACAACTGATACACCAAATATAAGGTAAATCAGTAGGACAACTGATACACCAAAATTAAGGTAAATAAGTTGTACAACGGATACACCAAATATAAGGTATATCATGTGTCACTAATACACCAAATGTAAGGTAAATCAGTTGTACAACTGATACACCAATTATAAGGTATATCAAGTGTCACTGATACACTAAATAGAATGTAAATCAGTTGCATAACTTGTACACCAAATAGAAGGTAAATTAATCGTATAACTGATGCATCACATATAAGGTAAACCATATGTACAATTCATACACCAAATAAGGTAAATCAGATACACAACTGATACACCAAATATAAGGTAAATCAGTAGGACAATTGATACACCAGAATTAAGGTAAATCAATTGTACAACGGATACACCAAATATAAGGTATATCATGTGTCACTAATACACCAAATGTAAGGTAAATCAGTTGTACAACTAATACACCAATTATAAGGTATATCAGGTGTCACTGATATACTAAATAGAAGGTAAATCAATTGTATAACTTGTACACCAAATAGAAGGTAAATCAATCGTATAATTGATACACCACATATAAGGTAAACCATATGTACAATTCATACACCAAATCAGTTGTACAACTGATACACCAAATATAAGGTAAATAAGTTTTATAACTAATACAACATATATAAGAGTTACCAAATATGAGGTAAAGTAGTTGTACAACTGATACACCAAATATAAATTAAATCAGTTTTACAACTGATACACCAAATATAAGGGTTATCCAATATAAGGTAAATACATTAAATATAAGGTAAATTAGTTGTCATTGATACACCAAATGTAAGGTAAACCAGTCGTACAACTGATACACCAAATATAAGGGTTATTGAATATAAGGTAAATGAGTTATATAATTGATACACTAAACTTCCCCTTTCTAATCTAATGACTTCTCGAGATCAGTGGTTTAATGTCACTGAGAAGTCTCTAACAAAATCAACTAGAATCAAAATGACTGAATATGAGAAAAAAGAAAATAAGGTGAATAATTATTATTATTATTATTTATTTTTTTTTTTTTTTTTTTGGCAAAATTCTTACCTTTATGAAATAATTATCTTCATACTTGTGCTAACTTTTACACTAGTTGTTAAGGTTATTTTCTTGATAACATCCTCCATGCAAAAGTGTAGGACAATTGACTGAACCAATGAGTATCAATCAATAATATTGAGGAGACTAGCCTGCAAGAAGTTACGTCGTTTGTCGAAATTGTTTTTTTTTTTTTTTTTTATGTTTTCGGATTTATGGTTTTTTTTTAATAATATTGTAATTTTTAAAATTTATTATAAAAATATTGTAGGTTTGAAACTATTTTTAAAAATATTGTTGTTTTAAATGGAGGTCGTCTTTTCACTGCACGTGGATGGATGAAGATTGTCTCGAAAAGACGATCTTGCATCCACATGGATGGAAGTTGTCTTTTGAATATCTAGTTAAAAAGATATCAATTTTTTAATAAACGAAGTACATGTTCGTCTTTTGAAAAGACGACCTTCATCCACGTGGAGTAAGATCGTCTTTTCAAAAGACGACATTTGCTCGCATGTAGACGACCTGTATTTAAAACAAAAATATTTTTAAAAATAATTTCAAACCTACAATATTTTTATAATAAATTTTAAAAATTGCAATATTATTAAAAAATAGTCCAGATTCATTGGGTCGAATAAGTATTTCGAAATATGATCACTGAAAATAATTCTCTTTTGTTTCCAGTTTGTCCAGGATTTGAATTTGAAATTTTAAAATGTAGAATTATATTTAAAATGATAAAAACTTTAATAAATATAGTATGTTTATAAATTTTAATAAATATAGTATTATAGATTATAAACCTAATTATTTTTGTTAAATTAAAATATGTATAATATAATGTATTATAAATTATATGATATTATAAAAAAATAATTATAGAATATTTATAACATAAAATATATTGATAAATTAAATATTATATAAAAATAATTATAGAATATTTATAACATAAAATATATATTGATAAATTAAATTGAGATCAAATCTAATATTTAATGGGAGACTACAACTAGTTTTATGGTTTATAAAAAAAAAGTAAACACATTTTAAATTTTAAAGAATTAATTAAATCGACATCAAATTTTTAAATTTGTTATCAAACACATTTAAAAATATGAAATACAACTCTATTTTTATTATGGAAACTTTTGTCATAAAATTTTTGTTTTCACATCACCAAACAAATCTTAAAAAGTTTGTATGATAAGATTATTTTAACATGAGCCCATAGCTCTAATTAACATCTATTAATTTTTTCACTAAGGTTGGAGATGTTGAAATTCACACAACCTCGCATTTTGTTGTTCCAAAATAAAAAAAATACTTATTTTAAACATACATTACTTTATATTATAAAAATTTTATAAAAAAATATATCCATTAATAAAACTAAGGATTTAAATGTTGATGTCGACAAAAATGTCGATATATCAATTTTATGAAAATGTCGATAGAAATATGATTAAAATGTCGATAGATATTTGTGAAAGATTTAAAAAATCTATACATATTTAAATTAATATATAAATATTTTATACTTTAATAATATTACATTCAACTTAGGTTATATTTTGTCATTTTTTTTTTTAATATTTTATCGATTTTGTACGGTATAATAGAAATGTCGATTCATCTCTTGTGTCGATGTCGAATTTGTGGATGTGTGAATATATGGAAATATCGATGTGCGGAGACAAATTTAATACCATGAGTACAACTAATATACTCCAGTAGTGAAAATTCAAACAAGTGGGGCCATGTCATTAAGTGCTCAAACGTTTGAACAAATAACTTTTTTTTTTCTTTTTTACTTTCACAACATACAATAAGAATCATATTCCCTGAAACTTTATTTTTAGTCCAATATTCCCATTGAACTAGACATTATTATACATCTATTACAACACATATTATATAAATAAAAAAAAAAACTTCATAGACAACAAATAATTCTAAGGGGATTTGTTCTTTTAAACACGGAATCTTTTAGATGTGTGAAATCATAAATACCCAAAAAGAGATGTCAACCATTTTATATAACCGTGTTTAGATTGAAGGAATAATTTATAAAAATATCGAATAATATTCAGATAACTACATTTGTTTAGCGAGATTTGTGTAGGAGAATATCTTGAGTTTATGTGTTACACCAATGCCCTTCCTAATTTTTAGCTATTTTATATATTAGTTTAATATAATTGAAATTTATATCTAGGACATTTTGATCGATATTGATTTAGTGTTATATTTATATACAGGGGCGGAGCCACGTAGGGGCCAGGGGCACGTGCCCCCCTGAAATTATTAATTTTATATGTTCGTATATTAACGGTTAGAAAATATAACTAACACTTTATATATTTGTACAATTAAATTGAAAAAATGTACTAAGAAATTAATCTCGTCTGATGGCAAGGGGCACAATTTCCGAGTTTTTTATTTGGGCATGCCCGAGTTCGATTCAAAGGTAATACAAATATTTGTTTTTTATTTTGTTTTTAGGTAAATTATTTTATATTTGAAAAAAAAAACATAATTCTATTTAAAAAAAATTAATCCGTAAATTATTTTAGATTTTAAAAAATAAAAAATTAATTCTATTTTAGAAAAGATAAATATTTCAAATTATATTATTTAATCATATAAATTGAAAGTTTAAGAGTCTGTTACGCACATTTTAAAGTTCGAGGACTATATAGACATAGATTTTGGGGCTCCTCAAACGTTTCTTACAACAGATTAAGGAATTAAAAATGTGAACGGGATTGAAATATATGTTGTTTTTTTTCATATATGTTTAAACCGTTGTAGCTTATGAAGCAAGCTATCTAATTGGGAGTTGGTAATTAGAAATTATATCTAATTTGTAACTTAGAAGGTTTGGAATTGATATTTAGCATTAACATGCGGACTTATGAACTTAGGAAATTGGAAGCTTAGACTCAAAATCTAGATTTAAGAATTTTGAAAAATCGCATCTAATTTTTTTTTGGAATTGGAAATTTGAAATTGAGATTTTAAAATTAAAATTTAGAATTAGAAATTTGGAACGCGACATCTCATCTCCATGTATATTTTTTTTATTTTTTTATTTATTTATTTTCTTGGAATTGAATATAATTAGACAACAAAACAAACTCAATTTAAAACTCGTGTCGTCTGAATTGATTGCAAATCCGAACGCAATTTTTTTTCATGTGTATTTGAACTTGTGGAAATTTTTTTATTTATTTATTTATATTTTAAAAAAAAAAAACAAAACAAAAGCTTCCTAAACAAAAGAAAAACGTTTTTTTTTCAGTTTAAAGGAGTTAAGGATGTGACACTAGGTGGTGGGACGCCCACTCATGCCTAAGTGTTGCCCCTGTTACGGGTGTCCACTTGTCGGATGCGACTTGTAGGTCTATCTAGAAGCACACATCTTTACACCTTTCAGACTTAACTTCTTTTCCTTTTGCAAAGGGGTTAGAGATGTGACGTTGGGTAGTGGGATGCCCACTCACGCCTAAGTGTTACCCTTGTTACGGGTATCCACTTGTCGGTCTATCTAGAAGAAGACATCTTTAACCTCTTTGAGATTGGAAATACTTTTTCTCTTTTTTTTTGCATTTTTTTTTCTAGTTTGAAAGAGTTGAGGATGTGACACTGGGTGGTGGGACGCCCACTCACGCCTAAGTTGTTGCCCTTGTTACGGGTGTCCACTTGTCGGATGCGACTTGTAGGTCTATCTAGATGCAGACATCTTTAAACCTTTCAGACTTAACTTCTTTTCCTTTTGCAAAGGAGTTAGAGATGTGACGCTGGGTAGTGGGATGCCCACTCACGCCTAAGTGTTGCCCCCTGTTACGGGTGTCCACTTGTCGGATGCGACTAGTAGGTCTATCTAGAAGCAGACATCTTTAACCTCTTTGAGATTGAAAATACTTTTTCTCTTTCTTTTATTTGCATTTTTTTTCTAGTTTGAAAGAGTTGAGGATGTGATACTGGGTGGTGGGATGCCCGCTCACGCCTAAGTGTTGCCCCTGTTACGGGTGTCCACTTGTCGCGTGCGACTTGTAGGTCTATCTAGAAGCAGACATCTTTAAACCTTTCAGACTTAACTTCTTTTCCTTTTGCAAAGGAGTTAGAGATGTGACGCTGGGTAGTGGGATGCTCACTCACGCCTAAGTGTTGCCCCTGTTACGGGTGTCCACTTGTCGAATGCGACTTGTTGGTCTATCTAGAAGCAGACATCTTTAACCTCTTTGAGATTGAAAATACTTTTTTTCTTTTCTTTTTTGTATTTTTTTTTTCAGTTTGAAAGAGTTGAGGATGTGACACTTGGTGGTGGGACGCCCACTCACGCCTAAGTGTTGCCCCTGTTACGGGTGTCCACTTGTCGGATGCGACTTGTAGGTCTATCTAGAAGCAGACATCTTTAATAACCTTTCAGACTTAACTTCTTTTCCTTTTGCAAAGGAGTTAGAGATGTGACGCTGGGTAGTGGGATGTCCACTCACGCCTAAATGTTGCCCCTGTTACGGGTGTCCACTTGTCGGATGCGACTTGTAGGTCTATCTAGAAGCAGACATCTTTAACCTCTTTGAGATTGGAAATATTTTTTCTCTTTTGTTTTTTTTTGCATTTTTTGCATTTTTTTCAGTTTGAATGAAATTTAGTTCGTGACTGAACTCAAAGTATATATATATTTTTTTTCTTTAAGTTGCCTACGTACCCTTAGATGGAAGGGATCAAGTCATAACGTAGTTCAGATGAATGGTTTTTTTCTTTGGGGTCGTTCACCTTTTAAGCTCATGCGGGCTAGGAGCAACATGTAGTTTATACTCTTACGTTAAAAAGTATTACATTTTATGCATAAAATTTCTTAAGAAATTTACCGTTGATTGGGCCAATCCTTAATCCATCTTGATCCACAATTTTGTATGCCCATTTGTATAGACTTCCTTAATAACATAGGGTCCATCCCACTTAGGGGTGAACTTGCTCCCCGTGTGTCTCGTCTTGATAATGGGTCTTCGAACCGCGAGTACTAGATCGCCAACTTGAAATGATCGAGGCTTCAAATTTTTGTTGAAGGCCTTGGTCATTCGCGCTTGGTAACATTCCAATGCTTGTTGGGCATCTAATCTTCTTTCATCGAGTGCTTCCAATTCTTCGAGACGCAATCTTGCATTGTCTTCGGTAGTTAACCCTTCTTGCACCGCCATTGTCTTCGGTAGTTAACCCTTCTTGCACCGCCATTCTTAAGGAAGGGATTTCTCTTTCCAATGGGAGTACAACCTCGATCCCATAGACCAGAGAATAAGGTGTTACGCCCGAAGGGGTGCGGTGGGTAGTTCGGTAAGCCCATAATGCTTCACCAATCTTTTCTTGCCAGTCTCTTTTTGACTTGGAGACTACTTTCTTCAACAAGTTGCACAATGTCTTGTTGAATGCCTCTACCAATCCATTTGTTGGAGCGTTGTACATGGACGACTTGCACTGTTTAAACTTGAATTTCTCACATAGTTTATCCATAAGACTGTTAGCAAATTGTCTTACATTATCGGTCACGATGCGGTGAGGGATGTCGTAGCGATAAATGATGTGGGTTCGGGTGAAGTCCACGACAGTTTCCTTTTTGGCTTCTTTTAAAGCAAGTGCCTTAGCTCACCTTAAAAAGTAATCTGTCCCAGCGAGAATATACGAGTGTCCTGCTGAGGACTTAGGCGTTATTGGACCAACGAGATCGAGCCCCCAAGCTTCAAAAGGCCATGAAGCTATGGTTGGGTGAAGGGGTTCTGGCGGTTGATGTATGAAGTTTGCATGAAACTGACAAGCCTCGCATTTTTTCGCATACTCCATTGAATCTTGAACCATCATCGGCCAGTAATAACCCATTCTCTTTAATTGGAAGTGAAGTTTTGGTCCAGACTAGTGAGCACCACAAACACCCAAGTGTGATTCCGCTAGTGCTTTTACTGATTCCTCTTTACTTAAGCATCAAAGAAAAAGTCCATCATAAGAGTGCCGATAAAGGGTCTCTTTGTAGTAGATGAATCGTGCACCCCTTCTTCGTATTTCAGCTTTACGCCGGGCATCTTTAGGAAGCCTTCCATGTTGTAGATAGTCTACAATTGGTTGTCGCCAATCCTCCTATTCAATTACACAGACCGATATCACATTCGCTTCTCGCCTTTCTTCTTCAGTTGGTGGTACAGTCCATCTTTGACAGATCGGGACGTTCATTACTTCACTTTCTGAGACAGTTAGAGTTGTGGCCAAGTTTGCTAATGCATCTGCCTTTGTATTTTCGGCTCTTGGAATGTGTTCCATTGTCAGACTGTCGAAGCTTTCCAATAGTCGTCTTGCATAATTGAAGTAAGGTATTAAATCTTGATGTTTCACCTCGTATTGAAGCAACAATTGAGTAACTATCAACTTTGAATCTCCGTAGATCTCAATGCAGGTTACTTCAATCTCTATGGCTATTTGGAGACCCATAATGAGCGCTTGATACTCAGCAACATTATTCGAACATACCTTTTCGAATGTGAAACTATACGGCAACATGTGCTTTTCAGGGGTAATGAATATTATACCTGCCCATGCGCCGTATCTTTCGAGTTGCACCGTCAAAATACATGGTCCAAGGTTCAGCGATTTCAACATAGAAGATTTCTTCGTCAGGCAGGTCATCGGATAATTTCCAGTCTGACGGCACTGGATGATCTGCCAAGAAATCAGCCAAGGCTTACCCCTTCACCGCTTTTTGCGGAACATAAACGATGTCGTATTGTTGCAGCAAGATTGCCCATTTAGCCAACCGCCCTGAGATAATCGGTCTTGACAGAACGTACTTGACTGGGTCGGCCTTAGCCACCAAATGCACTGTGAATGCCTGCATATAATGCCTCAATTTGTCGATGGCAAAGATGAGCGAAAGACACATCTTTTCAATGGGTGAATAATTCAATTCTGCCCCATTGAGAGTTTTACTTAAGTAGTAGAGGGCACATTCTTTACCCTTCTCACTTTCTTGTGCAAGCAATGCCCCAAGTGACCTTTTCTGCGCGGTGATGTAGAGTATTAGTGGTTTTCCTGCTACTGGGCACCCAGAACAGGTGGATTAAGCAAATATTCCTTTATACTGTTAAAAGAAGTTCGACATGCTTCGTCCCATTCGAAGGTCGTGTCTTTCCTCATCAATCTCTGAAATGGTTAGCATCGACCCGCCAGATTGGAGATGAACCTCCTGATATAAGCTAGTCGTCCTTGGAGACTTCTTAGCTCATGTAAGTTTTGCGGCTCTGGCATTTTTTGAATGGCGTCGATCTTGGATTGATCAATCTCGTTCCCTTGATGCTTTACGACGAAACCAAGGAACTTCCCTGAAGTTACGCCGAATGCACATTTGAGAGGGTTCATCTTCAACTGGTATTTCCTCAAACGCTCAAAAACCACCTTAAGATATTTCAAGTGATCCTGTCGTTTTTTAGTCTTGACTACGAGATCGTCGACGTAGCACTCGACATGTTTATGCAGCATATCATCGAAGATCTTTTGCATGGCACATTGATAATTTGCGCCGACGTTCTTTAATTTGAAGGGCATTACCTTGTAACAGTATATCCCTTTTGGAGTCTGAAACGCTGTCATTTCCTCATCATTCAGGTCCATTCGAATCTGGTTGTACCCCGATGATTCATCCATGAAAGACAAAGCTTCATGCTCGGTGGTAGCATCAACCATGAGTTCAGTGATGGGCAATGGGAAGTCATCCTTCGGACATGCGTTATTCAGATCGTGAAAGTCAACGCATACCCGGAGTTGCCCGTTCTTCTTTCTGACGGGGACAATGTTTGAAATCCACGTCGGGTACTTCACTTCGCGAATGTAGCCTGCTTCAATTAACTTATTGACTTCATTTTCAATTTGAGGAATGAGTTCTGGCCTGAAACTTCGTTCAGCCTATTTGATTGGTCGATACCCATATTCAATAGCTAGATGATGTACAGCTACCTTTGGATCAAGTCCCGGCATTTCCTTATACGACCAAGCTAATACATCCTTGTATGCGATGAGCAAACTCAAGTACTCTCATTCCTCATCATCGAAAAGTGATGCACTTATAAAGATTGGACGCAGTTCCTCTGTCGTACCAAGGTTAACTTCTTTAAGTTCATCCACAGTCGGTTGACTTCCATCTTCGAGTGGAAGTGGTGCCTCTTCAATATCCTCTTCAGATATTCTGACCTTTGTTTCTTCCTAGACAGTAATGTGGTAGGAAGAGGTTTCACCCTCATCCTCCTCTGCACATTCACTTGCAGGGTTGGTGATGATGATATTGCGTCGTTTAACCTTTAATGAGCATTTTGTACTTACAGTAACAAAAGTTTTTCTTTCCATTCGTGAGGGAACGATACTGCGGATCTCTCCATCATCTCTTATCTTGCTGGGCTCTTCATCATTCAAAGTCTTTCGAGCCTCCTCGTGCTGGAGGCGGTCAAAGATGGAGGTAGACGGCCGTTTTTTATCTGTCTTTGTGGTCACGCTCAACCTTTGAAGTGTTGACTGTCGTGAAAGAGATTTGGTGGGCACCGTGTTTTATTTCTCCTCTGTCGGCTTACTCAACCTCTGAAATGCTGACCGTCGTGGGAGAGGTTCAGTGGGCAGTGTGTTTTCTTTCTCCTCTATCGGCTTCCTCAACCTCTGAAATGTTGAACGTCGTGGGAGAGGTTCAGTGGGCAACGTGCCTTTATATGAACGAGCACAGTAATCACTTGTCCTCTCTCGATTTGATTTTCAAGCTTCAGATAAGAGGAAGGTCGAGAGAGTCTTCACATCTCCTTCCTCGTAGTAATGCTTCAAACGTGCACCATTGACCATAAACGGTTGCCCATTCTGCAGGTTCTTAATCTCAATCGCACCATGAACAAACACATTAGTTATAACAAAAGGACCTGACCATCTGGACTTATGTTTGCCTGGAAATAATCTCAACCTTGAGTTAAATAACAAGACATGCTGGCCTTTCTTAAAGTCCTTAATCCTAAGTCTATTATCATGCCAAATTTTAGTTTTTTCCTTATACATTTTGGCATTTTCATAGGACATATGTCTCAGCTCATCGAGCTCATGTAATTGCAGAGACCGCAATGTTCCCGCATCGGTCACGCAATAATTTAGCTCTTTCAAGGCCCAAAATGCTTTGATTTCCAATTCGAATGGTAAGTGACATGCTTTGCCATACACAAGTCTATAAGGAGACATACCTAGGGGTGTCTTATATGCAGTCCTATATGCCCAAAGTGCATCCTCTAGTTTAAACGACCAATCTTTTCTATTGGGTTTGACCACTTTTTCGAGTATGTTTTTAATCTCCCTATTTGATATTTCAGCTTAGTGAGTCCCTTCATCACTAATTATAGCACGAGGTGTACCAAACCTAGTAAAGATATGTCTATTAAGGAACTTAATGACTGTCTTGGCATCATTTGTTGGACATGCTATGGCTTCTACCCATTTGGATACATAATCTACAGCCACAAGTATATAGAGGTTACCTGCTGATGGAGGAAATGGTCCCATGAAGTCAATGCCCCACACATCAAAGAGCTCCAACTCTAGGATGTACGTGAGAGGCATCTCATCCTTTCGACTAAGGTTACATGTTCTCTGACATTCATCGCAGCTGTGTGCATGGTCGTGGGCATCTTTGAAGATCGTGGGCCAATAGTAGCCACTCTGGAACACCTTCGCAGCTGTTCTTTGGCCACCAAAGTGTCCACCATAGGGAGATGTATGGCAGTGTTGCAGCACAGACTTCGCCTCAGCAGCTGACACACACTTCCTCAGCAAACCATCTGCACATGTCTTATAAAGTGTAGGATCGTCCCAGATGAACTTCCTAGCTTCATGTAGAAACCTCTTCTTTTCTTGTCCTCCCTTGAAAGTTGGTAGTACCTGCGAGGCAAGGAAGTTAGCAATATCAGCAAACCAAGGTGATAAGCGTCAGATAAGCTAGATTTACAAAGCTAGAGGTCCTTCTAGGATCCTTGTAAATGTTCACAAATATGACTAACTTAACCTTCGATCTCAACCCCTAAGAAAGGCTAGACGACAGATTACTTAGACGATCAAATAAATCAAGGATCGGACAGAGCTTGTGGCTCCCATCAACCCTTGATCTTCAAAGCACTCCACAAGCAAGATTGATCAACCCTCACTTGAATGCTCCAAATATACATGCATTCTATCACAAGAACACACAAGAAACAAAGCTTAAAAGCTTTCAAGGTTTAAAACCCAAAACACTACATTTCATATCTCATATCAAGTTGTCTTTTACAATAGACAAGGCTAATCCCTTTTATAGAAAAGGAATTAAGCCAAGAGACTCCTAACATAAATGCTAATATGAAAAGTCACCTTGAAATACCAAAAGATGCCTTGATATTCTAAAAGGCACCTTGGAAAACTAAAAGTTTATCTTGAAATATGAAAGATCACCTAAAACTTAGTTACACTTTAAATGAGTACATTAAGTAACCAAATATGGATTTTAAACTTAATTTAACATGATCTATTAGTCTTCCACCAAATGGACTTGTGAGATATTGAAGTTCATGCATTTCTCTTCCATGTTGACTTTGATTCTTCCTCCATAACAATGGTTTGACTTCATTAAGCTTCATCATGGATATGAATTGGATTGCCAAAATAATTCATATCATCCTCCCATTCTTCAAAAATGCATATTTCAGCTTCAATTCTTCTACCAGTCAAAGTCATCATCCATTGGACATGATAAATTAATTCTTCTTGAGGTGATCAGACGAGGACCAATCATATTCGTATCACAAGGTTCCTCATCGTTATCATGATGTGCTAACACAAAGACATGCTCATCGATAAAGGCATCAGAAATTGCGGTTTCCGCAATTTTATCGCAATTATGTCGCAATCTAGAAAGATGATCCGCAACCACATTTTCGCATCCTTTCTTATCTCTAATGTCTAGATCAAACTCTTGTAGCAACAATACCCACCTAATTAACCTAGGCTTAGCATCAGCCTTCCTCATAAGGTATTTTAGTGCAGAATGATCAGTGTACACGATTGTCCTAGTGCCTACAATGTAATTCCTAAACTTCTCGCAGGCAAACACTACAGCTAGCATTTCCTTTTCTGTGGTTGTGTAATTACATTGTGCCTCATTCAGTGTCTTACTAGCATAGTATACAGGGTGTGTTAGTTTGTCAATCTTCTGCCCTAGCATAACCCCTACTGCATAGTCACTCGCATCACACAACATCTCAAATGGAAGGTCCCAATTTGGTCCTACTATAATAGGTGCTTTGACTAATGCTTCCTTAAGGGTTGTCCAGGCTAAAAAACATTCTTTTGAGAAGATAAATGGCTTATTCAGCTCTAGAAGCTCACACAGAGGTTTAGAGATCTTTGAAAAGTTCTTAATGAACCTTCTATAGAAACCTGCGTGTCCTAAGAAACTTCTAATAGCTTTCACATTCTGAGGTTCCACTAACTTCTCCATTATTTCAATCTTGGCCCTATCGACCTCTACTTCTGCTCTAGACACTCTATGACCTAGGACTATCCCTTCTTCCACCATGAAGTGACATTTCTCCCAATTAAGGACTAGGTTGGTCTCCTCACACCTAGCTAGGACTTGTCCTAAGTTCTCTAAGCAATTTGTAAAAGAATCACCAAAGACTGAGAAGTCATCCATAAATATTTCTATCATGGATTCATCTAAGTCAGAGAAAATAGCCAACATGCACCTTTGGAACGTTGCTGGTGCATTGCATAAGCCAAAAGGCATTCTGCAAAAAGCAAATGTTCCAAAGGGACATGTGAAGGTTGTTTCCTCCTGGTCCACAAGGTCTATGGTGATTTGGTTATATCCAGAATAACCATCTAAGAAGCAGTAATAAGCTCTACCAGCTATCCTATCTAACATCTGATCTATAAATGGTAAAGGGAAGTGATCTTTTTTTGTTTCTTTATTCAATTTTCTATAGTCCATACAGACTCTCCATCCTATAATAGTTCTAGTTGGAATTAGTTCATTACTCTCATTCACTACTACAGTCATCCCCCCCTTCTTAGGTACACATTGAATTGGACTCACCCACTGACTATTGGCTATAGGGAAGATTACACCTGCATCTAACCACTTGATTATCTCTTTTTTAACTACCTCCTTCATGGAGGGGTTCAACCTACGTTGGTGATCTACTCTAGGTGTATGTTCTTCTTCCAATATTATCTTATGCATGCAGTAGGAAGGGCTAATACCTCTAATGTCAGCAATCGTCCATGCAATAGCTTTTTTGTGTTGTTTAAGCAATAATATCAACTCAATTTCATGCTTTTCACTTAATTTGGACGAAATAATAACAGGCAAAGTATCATCCTTTCCTAGATATGCATACTTAAGATGATCAGGCAGTGGTTTCAATTCTAAGATAGGTGGATGCTCAATGGATGGTTTGAATGGATTCATGGATCTTTCAGTCAAGTCATTAGTCATACAAACATGCTGAAGTTTTTCCACAGGTATATCCATTATTTCAGAAATATTTAAGTCAGTTACATCTAATTGTACATAATCATTAGCATGCTTAATCAATAATTCATGCTCAAGCTGTTCTTCCATCAGTGAATCTACTATGTCCATACTTGCACAAGATTCAGAGTCAGAAGGGTACCTTAGGGCTTTAAAGACACTAAACTTAACCTCCTCATCATGAACCCTCATGGTGAGCTCACCTTTCTGGACATCGATCAAGGCCCTACCTGTGGCTAGAAATGGTCTGCCTAATAGGATGGGGACCTTCTTGTCTGCTTCATAATCCAGAATAATGAAGTCTGCAAGAAAAATGAACTTGTCAACCTTGACAAGAATATCCTCTATCTTACCTTCAGGGTAGGCTATGGATCTGTCTGCCAACTGCAAGGTGACAGTGGTAGGACATGCTTCTCCTATGCCTAGCTAGCGAAATAGTGATAGAGGCATGAGATTTATGCTGGCTCCCAGGTCACAAAGAGCTCTGCCCACGTGCTTGCCTCCCAACTCCATTGGTAAGGTGAAGGAACCAGGATCCTTCTCCTTCTTTGGTAGTTTGTTCTGGAGTATAGCACTGCACTCCTCAGTGAGATTCACTGTTTCAAATTCACCAATAATTTTCTTGTTAGTAATTATGTCCTTCAAAAACTTAACATAAGAAGGCATGGATTGCAAAACCTCTACAAACGGGATATTAACATGCACTTGTTTAAGAATTTCTAAAAATTTGTTAAAGTGCACTTCCTGTTCTTGTTTTTTCTTTAGCCTTCTAGGGAATGGAGGTGGTGGCACATATGCAGGCACTTCAGGTCGCCTCAAGACAGGTGGAGGCCTTGGAATTTCTTCTGGTTCCTCTGTGATAGGTTCCAGCCTCACCCTTGATGTGCTTGTTGATGGTTGACCATGGTTTGGCAGAGAATCCAGTGGAGCACTAGACTCTTCATTCTCTACTCTCTTTGGGGTTTCTCTAGTGTTGCTCACCAATGGTCTCCCACTTCGAAGTTCAATTGCTTGAACTTGCTCTTTTCCATCCCTTCTTGGCACCTCATTGTCAGCAGGCAGTCTACCTTGGGGCCTACTTTTTAGTTCATTGGCTAATTGCCCTATTTGGTTCTCTAGGCTCCTAAGGGTAGCTTGCTGACTTTGTAGAGTAGCATCATTCTTTGCAATGTACTCCTTAAGTAAATTTTCTACAGAAGACCCTATTGGTTGGTTATATGGTTTTTGATACATGGATTGGTTATTTTGGGGAGTGAAACCAGGTGTTCCACTCGGTCTTGGCTGGTTGGGAGCTTGGTTAGTATTCTGTTGCCCACCCCAAGAAAGATTTGGGTGGTTCCTCCAACCAGGATTGTAAGTGTTAGAGTAGGGGTTGTTCCTAGGCTGCTGTTGGCTTCCAACATAGCAGACTGAGGCTGGATTCCCAGGGCAGTATTCATACAGATGCCCTTCCCCACAGAATCCACAGATTAGTGTCTCACCTTGACTTGTTTGTGCGCCCATTGAAATGGTTGCTGCGGTGTTGACACTGGATTGGAGATTGGTTTGAGCCATTTGTTTGACTAGGTTGGTCAGGGCATTTATTTGGCTACTCATGGCACTGAGTGCGTCCTTGTCTTGAGCTCTGCTCGGCTCGACTGGATCATCTGACCACCTATAGTGAGATGCTGAGATCTTCTCCAGGATCTCATAGGCTTCATTATAGCTTTTAGAAAGCATGGAACCACCAGCTGACGAATTCAGCACTTGCCTTGTGCTGGGGTTACATCCTTTAAAAAAGACTTCTATTTGGATACACCATGGGATGCCATGGTGTGGATATTTAAGCAGAAGGTCCTTGAACCTTGTCCAAGCTTCGTGAAGTGACTCGTTTTCGGCTTGTTTGAATTTGATTATGTCATCACGAAAGTTTGAATTCCTATCAGGTGGGAAATATTTGACTAGGAATTTCTCAGCGAGATCTGTCCAATTGACAACTGATCCGGAAGGTAATGAGTTTAACCATGTTTTGGCTTTATCCCTTAATGAGTAAGGGAAGAGGTAAAGCCTCAAAGCTTCTTGGGAAACTCCAGGGATAAGGAAGGTATCACTAACTCCTAGGAAGTTTCTTAGATGGTTGTGGGGGTCCTCATTTTCCACTCCAAAGAATTGTCCCACAGTGGACAACATTTGGAACATTACTGGCTTTAACTCGAATGAGTTGGCAGTAATTTCAGGGCGTATGATGCTTGGGTTTAGCTCCCCAGGCATGGGAACTAAGTAGGAGAGAATGGCACTATCCTTGTCATTCGCTATTTCGATGGGGTTGCGAATGGTAGGTGCTGGATTTGGGTTTGGTCTTTCCATTTCTTCTTGATAGAATTGCGAAGACTCCGCGGAGTCAGCAATGATTTGAGGTATAGGGGGTTGTTTAAAGAGACGTTTCTTAGCTTTGTTTCTGGCCCTAAGTAATCTCTCAGGCTCAGGATTGAACTCTAGATCGCTACTTGAATGCTCATTCATAAACTAACCCAATGGTACCTGCGAAAGAAATGAGAATAGATTAGTTCCAATAGATATTAAGGTGTGTGATTCTAACTTAACAAACTTCGTTTTTACTAAACAAAATCCCCGGCAGCGGCGCCAAAAACTTGTTGCGTGCTCAATGTTTAAAGTAAAGAAGCAGTGATAGAGCACTCAGAACATGCAAGCATACATGATCTTGTAGCAAGTAATAAGTATTTTTTCATTCGATTTCCCACAGAGATTTATTCTTAGTTACTAGCGAAGTGTTTTGTTAAGTGAGAATGGGTGGATTAAAGGGGGTAGATTTGGTTTTAAAGTGCCTAATTACTAAGAAATGTGTAGATGATGGAAGCATAAACAAGTGCAAGTAGATAATAAACTTGAATGTAAAGAGAAGAGAATAACAAACGAAGAGAAAAATGGCTAAGGCAGAATTTTAACTAAGGGAATTGCGGAAACAGTAATTATTTAGCAATGTTATCAACAGCGAAGTATGTGTAAAGTGTGGAAACAAGGGCTACTAACGACTCCTCTAAAAGCTTTTTCACACGATTCTCAAGCAATAGATCAACTCACCATGCATCAAACTAACTCATTCTCATGTATCTTCCGATTTCATGCATTAGATCCTTTAGTTTACTCATGTCCAAGTAAGGTCTTAAGCATCTTTTTATAACAGCAAGTATGGGTTTGTACTAGGAAAACGCCTATTCCTAGGTCGTTTTCTGGCTACCTTGAGAGGCTAGCATGAATGTACGACTCTGAACTCTTACTCCTTCCAGAGGTTAGGAGTTCTTTGGACAAAATGGATGGCCAATCGAAATTGCCCGTGGGATGAAGCTTACATACATTCAATGCATTCGAGAGCTATCCTACATGCTTGAGTCACGTGTTTCTACCTAAAGATTTGTCATTAGCATGCCCTTATGTGATTTAGTTACTCATGGATGACGATAGAATGGGCAGAATAGATGGAGATGACATGCTTAGTAGAATAGTAAAGGCAAAACAGAAGCTAAAGACAGTAGGCAAAGAAAGTAGAGAACTTGCGAAGTGACTGAAATTATACTTTGATTAACCCACGTTTGAACTAAACAAATGATGTCTTTGATTAACTAAATCTAAACAGACAGCAACGAAATGAAGCAGAGTAGCTAACGAAAGGGAAATGACAACAAACAACCAAGGAAACAGAAAGCTAAAGCAGAAAGCAATTAAATCCGTGCGTGATCTTCTCGTTGCGAACGCCTCGGCTGAAGGGTGAAAGGAAGCCTTGCTTGGATGAATCTAATCAGAAGAGAAGATAAATCTTCTCTCCTTCCTATCAGATTGTCGACTCCAACAGCTGAACCTCTCAAACCAACAGACGGAAGAGAAAAAGAATGGGAAAGACTGCGTTGAACTGTAAGTCTACGCCGTTCGAGTGTGTTTCAACCTTCCATCTTGACCCCCTTTTATAGTGTTCTGCAGGTATGATTGGGTCAAGGAGAACCATCCATTCTCAACGTCGTTCTTCTAGGTGGCGGCAGGAGAAGGAATGGGCCCCTGAAAGATCGGAACAAAACAAAAATTGGTTAGACAACTTACGTATTTCACTTAAAACATTGCGGTTTTAGCAATGTTTCCGCAATGTCTCAGCAATGTGCAATTTTCACTCTATTGACTTTGTTTTCGGTTCTTTTCCTTTCCTTTTACCTATAAGTCCTAATTCAGCTTCATTCAACTAATTCTCATATATAAGCACGAATTTAAGCCACATCCTACCAAAAACACCTAAGAGTGTACATCTTTCTAAGGTAAATAAGTCCTAAAATAATCACTTTTGGAGACGTAACAGTACCCGGTGGGCATCCTCAAGTTGTCGATCCTCTTGGAATACGGTTTGGTATACAAGAGGGTGCTCTGGGCTGGTCCACCGTACTGAGCTCGGATGGTGTTTGTAATCATGTCCTGCAACTGTTGGACAGATAAGGAAGCGACTGACGTTGAGTGCTGCGCTTGGTCATCCTGGATGACAATTTTTTCTTTGTCACTTGATAGAACTCCAAAAGTGCTATTTTATAACCTTTAATTCTTGTTAGTTTATTCAAATTAATGTGTTTAATCACATGTTTTGCAGGAATCGAGCATTCAGAGGTGAATGAGACACTTATATTAAATAAGAACTCAAAAGAGGAGTTTTAGAGTATAATATCAACAAACCGAGCCGCAGATGATACTATAAAGATAAAAATCGTTTAATGTTAAAAGTTGGAAGCTTGGTCTGGTGGTGAAAGATTCATTATGTTACTTTTTGAGTCAAAGTTCGATTCTTGAAGAATGTAATTATTTCTTATATTTTTACTTCAACATCATCTCCAAGTATATAAGGAGAGTTTGTCTTGATTGTAAAAAACACTTTACACCATTCCCCTTACACCAACACACACCATCATTATTCTTCCTTTCCCCTGTTTACAGTTTTTTATTTATTTTTATGTTCGGCTAAGATGCTGATTTAGAGGTTGGTCGGGCTAAATATTTTTGTGAGATTTTTTTTATATTAAATTGCAATCTAATTTCTTGTTTAATTGTATTCTATTCTTTGTTTATTTCATGTGCATTTAGTATTGGTTAATGTGACAGCTTAATCAATTAAATATTAATTGTTCATGTATGCTATGTTTGTAATTTGTGATCCGTAATTGTCATAAATTGCATGTTTAATTATAGTAGGAAGATGCTCAGGTTATGACTAGTGTTAATATTATGGCTTTTTCATAGTTAACATGGTGCGTATAATAGACCTTAGGAATATAAAAATGTTTAATTGAATCTGATCAATTTAATTAACATTCTAATCAATCCATGTACTTAGAGCTGCTAAGTAGTTAGCATGGAACACTATCGTGCCCAACTAATTGACTAGTTTAGAGTTAATTACGATGCTTTGTCGGATTAATTGCATGATAGGTCTTAGAGACTTTTCATGGTTGTTCCAGTTAAGTCGATTAGGCTTTTAATTAAGAAATTGTATTTTTATTTAAGTAATCGATGAGCAAAATCCATTAAGTCCCGACAATCTCTGAATCAGCAAGGTAATCTCTTGTTTATTTCTTTAATTTTTTAATTTTTTAAACTTTATCTTTAATTGTTATTTTAATTCATTACATTAACATGCAATCCAAAAACCCCACATTTATTGTTTTTACATAAAGTTTAATTTAGAGAATTTAAATTTCGGTTCCCTAAGTTCGACCCGGTCCGCTGTAGTTTACTGCAAGCCGTTGATCGGTAAATATAAATTGTATTTGACGGGCTCGACAAGCCGTAGGAGTTAGACTTGACTCCGCGACCTCACGACTTTGCATCTGATTCCTCAGATGGGCAATCTCGAAGTCTGCTTTCATCAGAAGGTTCATCTTCTTTTCCATTTCAGCCATCGCTTCGTCATTAGTGCGCGCATCCGCCATCATTACATATACGTTGGAGTCAGACACCTTCTCCGACTGATCAGAGGAGGGAGCAGCTTCATCGAACAAGGGATTTTCCTTGATGATTATCTCAACCTGTGCGGACTCCGTCAGTCGTTTGTATATTTTGCTCACGATGGCAGGAGTGTGCTCGCCCATCTGCGAGACTTCTTTGATGAAGCAGCTGCGGGTGGCAGGTCCCCTATAAGGGTTGTTGGAACTGACAGCCTTGGATGTTGTTTTCTTTGATGCCATTGTTAATTTTTGTTGAGAGAGAGAGATGAAAGGTAGAGAGGTCCCACTGGGTGTGCCAATCTGTTCACACGGAGATTTCGACGAAAGAAATTTAGACACGTGTAAATGAAATTTGAATTGTATTTATGTATTTGTATGTATCAGTGCGTAGTGGATTACAATCTCTAATGTTTGATCCTCTGATTCTCTCTCTTAAATGTAACCGTATTCGAGGGCCTCGCAGCTTGTTCTCGAGGTCGAATTTGGATCGAGGGCTTCGTAGCTTGTTCTCGATGTTGAATCTTCAGCTTCGCGTAGCGGTGAAGTCTTCAGGTGTTTTTTCTTCAAGTTGATGTTAAGTCTTCAGGATTCAAAGAGTCTCTCGTTACTTAGGAATTCTCTCTGAGTTCTTTTGAGAAGAAATTTTCTTAACCTTAAAAATGAAGAATCAGCTCTCTATTTATAGAGTTCTCATGGGCCTGGTGGGCTTGGGCCTGGATCCAATGGGCTTGGGCTTGGATCAAATGCTTGGACCCAATGGGCTTGGTCCAATGAGCTTTTGAATTTTGAGACCAATGAGCTTGACCTTTGGGCCAAATTGTCTTTTGAATAACTTTTCTAGACCGATCCGATTTCGAGCCCAATTGCGGTGTGATCGAATTTGCTCGGTCAAGTCTATCTGATCCACCGACCGTGATGAAGACATGTGGCGACCGCTGATAGGCCGAAATTTCTCGGTCAACACTCACATCTGCAAAAAAGAAAAGAAAAAACTTTAAAGAAGAAAGATATGGTTTTTTTTGTTTTTTTTTCATATACTAAAACCCAAATCTGCAAAACAAGAAAAAAAAAACTGATTAAAAAAAAAACTGATGAAGAAGGGAGATACCCACCGAGCTCAAACTGATGCAAATTGAGTGACCAAAAAACGCTCTGATACCAATTGATGGAGCGCATGTATCGCAGCGGAAGCGAGACGGATCAATGGCACTCTAATTTCATCAATTTAGCTAAATAAGAAACATGCACAAAGCTTTGAAATAAAAGGAATTAGAACACATACCTCTTGTAGTTCTAAAGACTTCTCTTCCAACGCTCGAATCTCTTCACGAACCCTTTGAAGCTTCCCTCGAACTCCTCGAGAACCACCTCCGGTAGTCCCGCTATCCTCGGGCCGACCAACGGAGTGATGGGACTCCTTTATGAAAGAAAAAGTTTGGAAGAAGAAGATGAGAAGATGAAAGTAATGAGGATTTTGTGAGAAGAAGTCTAACACTTAGCTTTCTAATTTCTCAAGTAACATGAACTCTTCATGCTCATCCAAATATTCAAACTATTTGAAAATTCATCAACCTCAAACCATTTGAACTTCATCCAATTTATAGGCAATTCACATGCAACAAAGTCTTTGCTTAGCATGACACCTCAAATTGGATGGATTAGTCTTCAACCAAGTGTTCCAAAATTGATGAGTTTATATGCATGTTGTTGGTGATTCACAATCCACTTCACAACTTGGATAAACCCACTCAACTTGGATAAATCCACTCAACATGGATAATTCCACTTTGACTTGGATAATCCCACTTGTAATATTTTGTCATTTTAAAATTAATTCATAATTAATTTTAATAAACAAAATAAATTATAATTAATTAAACTTTTTAATTAATTAATATTATTATTTAATTCAATATCAAATATTAATTAAATAATAAGACTAATCCCGGTTTCTTAAACCGAATCATCACACATGAATCCCTATTCATGTTTTATACTGATCCCATATTTAAATCATATTTAAATATGTCCATCATTCTTCCAAAACCGAATTTGAATAAATTCAAATTCTTTTTCTCTCATATTATTACACGGCTTAATCTGAGCTAGCCAGGAGAACCTAAAGGACCTACAGATCATGAGCTCCAACGATACGAGATTAACCGGTCAAACTCTTTAACCTAACCAACATTCGTTAACCCCCAGAGACTCCACTAAAGTCCAAGGGTTGCACTCTCCTCATCGTAGATATATTTCTGTCCTCTTGATATAACCATCATCAGTAAGTCGATCCTTCACAGGTCGTTCGTAATTACAGCTAGGTCAAAATAACCGTTTTACCCCCGTAATTACATCTTGTTCCTTAAGTCCCACTGATCCTCTAATGAACTATTGGTTTGTGGTCCAACCACCAAACCGATTGGTAAGTGATCTCATCACTATACCAAGTCTCTCTCGGGCCAATGAGAGGGTGGGATCCCTAGTTCAAGACCCGGAGTCAGCACTTAAGGGAACAACCTCTCTACTAATCCCTAAAGGCGGGTAGGAGTGAATTCCATCTCGCAGGACTATGTTCCTAGCTACCTACCCGATCTTATCCCCAAGATGGTAGGCTTATTGAGTCGGCGATCTCGGGCCACTCTCACCCATACAAGTCAAAGGATAAGCCCGAATAAACAGGAGTTCATAGCGTGTTCAGGATTCAGATCGAGTTACCTAGGTCATCATATGAAAAAGTCGGTCTTTACAGTAAACGGAGTTGTAAAGAAAGAGTGACTTTATTTCGCGGTTCAGTCTTATGCAAACTCATTGCATAGGACGTTGTTACCTCTTCAAAAGTACATTATTTAAGGTCATATTTACCTAGAAATCATGGAAATTCTTGAGTATTTTTGTTAAGAGTTAGCTTAATGTATGCTTAAATGTGAGAATTTGAGAAATGATGCTAAATTAAGGCTTATTTGGAAAAGGAAAGAAAAAGGATGCAAAATGATGTAAAAAGAGCTAAAATGTACATTGCAGGAACATTGCTGAAAAATTGCGGAGCTCGCAATAAAACAGTCTTTGCTGCTGCATTTTTTTCCAGTCAACAGTCTTTGTTGACTGAGTTTTTCCAGTAGTCAACTCTCCCTGGTGCTGCCACATGTCAAGCTTGACTACCTCACAAAATTGAATGGTGATCCACAATTATTGAACAGCCTTTTGCAACCACCTAGAGGCTATATAAAGAGAGTTAAATAAAGGATCAAAGCAATTGAATTCCCCTCAATTCAAACACAACTCAATAGTGAAGAACTCGAAGACGAAATCCTTCTCCCCCGGTTGTTGGATCGAAGAAATCAGCCCTTGGCGTCGATGATTCGAGAGGAAGAAGAGAAGATCCATCTTCTCTTCTGATTGAATTTATCCCCAAGATCAGCTAATCTTCCCCTTCATCCGAGGCGATTCACGACTTGAAAGATCCTCACGCAATTAACAGCTTTCATTTACTGCTTTCCTTTATCGCTTTCCAATTTAATTTCTGCTTCCTCTAAATGTTGTTCTGAATCATTTACTGCTTTTCTCTTTCATTGTTGCTTCCGGATTGACATATGTTTGTTTACGAATTATTATATGAATTGCTTTCTTAAAAGAGTAATCAATTGGTTTATTGAGTTCTTCATTCTGTCATCCCTTAATCAATTTATTGTTTTGTTGAGTTCTTCATTTAATTATATATCAATCAACTAGGTTTGTTGAGTTCTTCAATTCATGTTCAATCAATCCATCTCCCTCAATTCTTCGAAAACCATGAGTAACTAATCTAAGAGAGGTCTGCTAAAGAGGAATCTGTAGGCTAGAAGTATGAGAATTCAGCATGTAGAGTAGCATGATTGCATTGAATGTATGTGATCTTCATCCCACGGGCAATTTCGACCGGCCATCCATTTTGTCTAAAGAATTCCCAACCTCCGGAAGGAGTAAGAATTCAGAGTCATCCATTCATGTTAGCCTTTTATGGTAATCAGAAAATGACCTAGGAATAGGCGTTCTCCTAGCACGTTTATTAGCATGTGTTTATGATTAGGTTGTTAGCTTTACTTGGACAGAAGTAATCTAAGAAACTAATGCATGTAATCGGAAGATGCATGAGAACTAGCTAAGACGATGCATGAGATGTTAATCTACTGTTGAATGATCATAGTTAAATGCCTATAGACGATTCTTAAGTCGACCTTGCTGCCTTACTTTACATTAAAATCGTTGCTAATTTATTGCTAGATTATTGCAAGAACCGCAATTCTACTTTTCCACATTATGATTTTACCTCTTTGCTAGCTTTGCATTTATGTTTACATTCTTCTTGCATCTTTTATATTCCTGTACCTCAACCCAAAATCTATCCAATTTAAGTTACCTTATCTAATCTAACACACCAAATCGTTAGTCACTAAACTTAATCTCTGTGGGAAAACGAATTAAAAAATATTTATCACTTGCTGCAGACCATGTATGCTTGCATGTTCTGAGTGCTCTCGCATTACATTTTATTTACACACTGAGCACGCAACAGACGCCCCCACTCACATGTCTCCACATGAACGATTTCGGATCACATCGTTTGTACTATACAAAGTGGGTCGCGTCCAATAGTGTCCCCAGGATAAGGTACCCAGCCTTAGCCCTATACTATAGACCGTTCTGGCTATTACTTGAACTTGATCCACAATCATGTCATACATGAAGTTCAAGTATACAACCTATAGCCATGGGTTCTTTGTTTATCGGAGTTAGGTTAAAAGTAAAAAAACAATTCACTTTATTCAATAACAACTTTATTGAATAAAACTCAATAACAACTTTATTGCAAAATAGAATATACATTCAGTTTACAAACCACGAGTTTTAGGACATAAAACCCAACAATCACGAAAGTTGGAATTCCTATCAGGTGGGAAGTATTTGACTAGAAATTTTTCAGTCAGATCTGTCCAATTGACAATTGATCCGGAGGGTAAAGAATTTAACCACGTTTTGGCTTTATCTCTTAATGAGTAAGGAAAGAGATAGAGTCTTAGGGTTTCTTGGGAAACTCCCGGGATGATGAAGGCATCACTAACTCCTAGGAAATTTCTTAGATGATTGTGGGGATCTTCGTTTTCCACTCCAAAGAATTGTCCTACGGTGAACAGCATTTGGAACATGACAGGCTTTAATTCGAATGAGAGAGTTGTAATCTCAGGGCGTATTATGCTCGGATTAAGCTCCTCAGGCATGGGGAATAAATATGAGAGGATGGCACTATCCTTGTCATTCGCTATTTCGATGGGGTTGCGAATGGCAGGTGCTTGGTTTGGAGGTGGTCTATCCATTTCGGTTTGATGGAATTCGAAGACTCTGCGGAGTCAGCAATGTTTTGAGTTACAGGTGGCTGTTTAAAGAGGCATTTCTTAACTTTGTTTCTGGCCCTAAGAAGTCTTTCAGACTCAGGATTGAACTCTAGATTGCTACTTGAATGCTCATTCATAAACTAACCCGATGGTACCTGTAAAAGAAATGAAAGAAGATTAGCTCCAAATGATATTTAGTTTTGTTTTTTTTTTCTAAAATAACACACTTCGTGTTTACTAAACAAAATCCCCGGCAGCGGCGCCAAAAACTTGTTGCGTGCTCAATGTGTAAATAAAAATGCATTGTGAGAGCACTCAGAACATGCAAGCATACATGGTCTTGTAGCAAGTAATAAGTATTTTTTCATTCGATTTCCCACAGAGATTTATTCTTAGTTACTAACGAAGTGAGATGTTAACTTAGAAAAGATGGTTTAAATGGGGTGGAATTGGAATTAATGTGCCTAACTAATAAAGAACGTGCGAGATATGCAAGCTTAAACAAAGACAAGTAAAGAGATGGACTCGAATGTAGAAGAAAAAGAATTGCGGAGAAAGCAATTATCTAGCAATAAAATCGCAAAACAAAAGACTGGAAAAATGGCTAAGGCAAAAATAGACTTACGGAATTGCGCAGACAACAATTTTCTAGCAATTAAAGCAGCAACGTTTTAAGGGTGAATGGTGGGAACAAGGTCAACTAATGACTCCTCTATAGGCTTTTTCATACGATTCTTCAGTAGTAGATCAACTTATCATGCATCAATTTAAATCATTCTCATGCATCTCTCGATTACATGCATTAAATCCTTAGGTTTACTCATATCCAAGTAAGACTTAAGCATCTTTTTATATAAGCAAGTTAATGGATTGTGCTAGGAAACCGCCTATTCCTAGGTCGTTTTCTGGCTACCATGAAAGGCTAGCATGAATGGACGACTCTGAACTCTTACTTCTTCCGGAGGTTAGAAGTTCTTTAGACAAAATGGATGGCCAATCGAAATTATCCGTGGGATGAAGTACACATACATTCACTGCGTGCGAAGCTATCCTACATGCTGAATTCACGTATTTCTACCTATTGATTCGTCATTAGCAGACCCTTGTGTGGTTTAGTTACTCATGAATGATGGTGCATTGGAAAGACTTGATTGATTAAACATGCTTGGCAGTATTCAAAATGGAAACAAACAGAAAACAGGAAGCAGTAAAGGAACTTGCGAAGTAGTCAAACAATTCTTCGATTAAACAAGATTCAAAACTTAACAAGCAACAACTTTAAAACGATAAAGACTAAACAGACAAAGACGAAATGAAACAACGTAGCTAACAGAACCAAATGGCAACAAACAGAAGCGAAAAAGGAAAACAGAAAGCAGATAAACGTGTGCGTGAACTCCTCGCCGCAAACGCCTCGGATGAAGGGAGAAGGTGAGCTTTGTTTGGGGATGAATCCAATCAGAAGAGAAGAAGGATCTTCTCTTCTTCCTCTCAGATTATCGATGCCAACAGCTGAATCCTTCACGCCAACGACCGGGAGAGAAAATAGAGAGAAACTGCGCTGAGATGGAGAGTTCTACGCTTCCAAGCTTGTTGTTCTCCTTCCCCCTTGACCTCCTTTTATAGTGTTTTGCAGGTACTCTTCAGTCAAGGAGAACCATCCATTCTGAACGACGACCTTCCACGTGGCAGCAGGAGAGAAATTGGGCGGCTGAAAGATCGCAACAAAATGGCGGACGGTTAGAACAACTTAACAATTTCAACTTAAACATTGCGGAGACAGCAATGTTTCCGCAATGTCTCTGCAACACAAAAATTTCAACTCTTTAACTTCGTTTTTTATTCTTTTTTCTTTCTTTTACAAATAAGTTCTGATTTAGCTTCATTCTATAAATTCTCATATATAAGCACATGTTTAGACTAAATTCTAACAAAAACGCTTAAGAGTTCACACAATTCTATGGTCAATAAGTCCCTAAAATATGCACTTTTGGAGACGTAACAATGTTCCCTGCTAATTTTCTCGTGCTTGATATGAATAGAAATTTTTTGCATGCTTCGTCCTCTATGTTGTTAGGACGCCCTTTTCTTAAGACCGCGAAGGTCAAAATTGATGTGTTCAAGGGTGTCATTTCCTTAGAGTTTGATGATACAGTGCATGAGTTTTCTTTGTTTGAGAAGAAATCTGTGGAGAATGTTGCTTGCGTAGAGTCTGTCGAGACTGAGAGTTGGACCTCGCGCTTGAGGGATAACTCTCATGTCTCTGTTAAAAATCTGACCTAGAATTGATTGAAATGGATGCAGTTTTTTACACTAACCACGGTGATATTCACGTGCTTGAGGCACGAAGAGAAAAGAAATTTGTTGATGTGATTTGCAGGACAAGTGTGGAAGAGGACATGACTGGAACGTCCCCCGCACTGTCAGAATATGGATGAGTTGTTGGAGAGAATTCAGTCGAGCAAACGACTTTAAAAATTATGCGCTTCTCGGAGGCACCCGAGTGTTGAACTGTTTTTTCTGTCTTTAATTTCATTGTTGTTTTTTGTTGTTCTTAGTTTAATTTAGCTAATGTAGCTTGCTGTTTTTTTATAGGGAATCGAGGAAGTTGAGGAAAGTTTGGGCTTCGATGATGAACGCGCCGCGTCCTTTCCCTCGCCAACTTCACAAAGAATCAGGGAAGTGTAGTTTCTCTTTCCCTTTAACTTTGTGTATCTGATTAAGTGGCATTGAGGACAATGCCAACTTTTGAAGTTGGGGGTGGATGTCGTGGACTTGCATGTGTAGTTGGTTGAGCAGTGCTAATTTTGAATATTGAAGTACTTGGGACTCTGTTTACTGCTTGCTAGTGATGATAATCTAGGAAATGCATATTGGAAATCTGAGCATGTACATAATCTAGTTTTTGCATGATGAGTTTTGCATTTATTAGGTTCATGTCGAAAATTTTAAAAAAAATTATGTTGCTCCCTTGCATTTATCGAGCACTTAGCAACCTCACCCTAACCTCCGTAGGCTTAGTTGATTGCATGTAGCATTAATTCTTGTTGTCAAACCGAAAGGCACCCTTAGGTAGCTTGTTGCATGAGAATTAGTGGTCGATTAATCGAGTTAGCTTACGCTAAGCCTAAAGAAAAAAAATAAAAAATAGAAAAGCATGTTAGCATGAAAAGTCTCTCGAGGCGCTCCTCCTTCTTATTGGTGCACCTAAGAAGTGAGCGTTAGTCCTTAAAAACGTGAAGTTTATGCATGAATTTGACGTGTTAGGCAACTCGAGGTTGGAAAGAAAAAGAAAATAAAAAGTTGGGTTCAAAGAACCTTAATGAAGGGTACAAAGTACTCAAAAAGAAAAAAAAATGTATGAGAAAATATTTAGGTCTCTTAGTTTGCTACTCTCTCTCGTGTAAGTCAAGTGTAGACTGTTCTTAAAAGCTAGAAGTAGGGGGAAAATGGGATGATTTGTTGCATGTGGTTTTTTCGGGCTCACGTGAGTTTAGGATAGGTTGGCTAGCACACACACACACGTTAGGGAGCGATAGTTGATTTTTGATATGTTCGTAGTAAATGCATGCGCTGATTGCTTTCGTGATTATGTTATGTTGTAATTTGCAAAATGCATCGAGGTTTGAATTAGTAGCATGTAAGCATGTCCTTAGAATCAATTTCTTTATTAGCCTTGCTCGAGGACTAGCAAGATTCAAGTTGGGGGTGTTTGATAACTCCATTTTGGAGCTATTATTCACTTCCTAATTCTAGCTAAATTCCGCATTTAATTTGTTAATATGTCTCATTTATAGGAGATTCGCGGTGAAGAGCTCGTGGGTCCATTGGACCCGTTTTGAAGCTAACAGCGGTGTTTTAACGCCCCGAGAGTGCATCGGGAAAAGGGCAAGTGGATCCAAGAAGAACCGGACCAAATAGGCAATTTTCCAGCCCAAACCCGAGAGCAAGCGTCGAGCAGACAGCGTCGAGACGCTTGCTCGACGTTGCCGAGCGTCGAGACCCTGCCGTGGCGTCGAGACGCTCCGAGGGAGGCGCGCGCAAGAAATTATCGGGCCAGCGTCGAGACGCTCGCCTAGCGTCGAGACGCCATCGCGAGGCACGCGCGGATTCATTAGGTCGCAGCGTCGCGACGCTGTCCCAGCGTCTCGACGCTCCGACGGATTTTAAAAGGCTGAAGACGATTTTCCAGCAGCCAACTTCGGACTTCATCTTCTTCCTCTCGGTTTTTCTTCCATTTTTTGCTTTGCTCCGCCATTTGTGGCATAGTTTTGGAGCTTTTATTTGTAATAGGGTTAGAGATGATGGCCATGGCCTCCGTTGGAGCGTTTGTGACGATCCTCTCCATGGTCGGCTAAGGTACTGTGAACGGTTCGGGATGATTTAGGGATTATTTGTTAGGCTTTTACATTTTGATAATCAATGCTTATGGTTCTGAATAGGTTTATATAATTGATTGCATTTGTTATTCTTGCTTAAACCCATGCATAAGTTAGATTTCGTCGACGGACAATCGATTTTTCTAGCGTATGTTACCGTTATAGAATAGCGATGCCTTGCCTCTTCTTTTCGCCATAGTAACACCGGATAGCAAAACAAATCGGAGTATCGTTGTATGTGTTCTGATTGTGGGTACTTTAGGGTTGCCGGGTAGCCAATTAGCAATGAGAATGCATATTCGAATGTTCGTCGCGGTTAGCTAGTAACTGTTTAGGGTCAATTTGGGGTTGATCACTCTAATGAGGCTTTAAATAATGTTTAGTTAGGACCATAGTTCTAATTAATTAATATGAAGTCGGTTACACAAGGGGTTCCCAGGTAACCGACCGCGTGCATGTCAATGTATAGCCTAAGATTTCGAATTAAATGATAAATGTAAGAATGCCTAGCAAAAATCCCGACATCCCCCGAATCGATCACTTTTCACTCTCTTTCCTGTTAATTCTTCCGTTAGCAATTAATTTTTCTTGTTGCATGCTTAAACTCCCCCCTTGTTACAAAACCCAATTGATCAATAAATTTCTATTTCAAACTTTAATTTCAATCACGTCCTTCTCTGTGGATCGACCCTATTACCACTAGCTGCAAAGCTAAGGTTAATAGGTATATAAATTTTATTTTGGCGGGTCTCGACAACCCGAATTTAGGGAGGATATTCAAAAATCCTACCACCACTTTACCTTAGTCGTTTTATTAGCTTTTTAATCCATTGTGAATCCATTGCGGAAGTATTGTGAGACCCGCAATACTAGTTTTTAACATCACAGTCTCCTTTAGCTTATCTTGCTTTGTGTTAACCTTGCATTCTTCTTCCATCTTTTACAATTTTGTGCCTCAAACCAAAATCCATTCAATTTAAGTCAGCTTATCTAATCTAACACACACCAAATCGTTAGTCACTTAACTTAGTCTCTGTGGGAAAACGATATAAATTATACTTATCACTTGTTGCAGGCCATGTATACTTGCATGATCTGAGTGCTCCTTCCATTTAATTTACATACACACTGAGCACGCAACATACGTCCCAACCTTTAGCCCTCTATCATGCATAGGAATTAGGGAGTCAACCTAACTAAGCTACACATGCTAGAATTGATGAAGAACAAGCAAGAGATGCAAGAAATACTCTAATTAGCTCAACATTTACAAAGGGGCAAATCTCCCCAAACATCCATAATTACAATCCCAAAAACTCAAAATTAAACACTAACTTTGTTTGGCCTTCCATGGAGGATGGATAAATCAAACCCCCCATGGAAGAGTTTAGTACCATACAACAAGAGGAGAAGAAAAGCTCAAAATGGTGCAAAAATGGTGTAGACCCGAGAGGAAGAAGATGGAGAAGAATTAGAATGAAAGTTGGCCAAAAAATGAGCGTTTTCACGCTTTTAGTCGTCGGAGCGTCGAGACGCTAGGCAAGCGTCTCGACGCTGTGCCCTAAGTTGGCCGCGCGCGCGCGCTGGCGTCGAGACGCTCGGACAACGTCTTGACGCTATCTCGCGTCAATCTGAAAATCGTCGGGGTGGCGTCGAGACGCTCGGACAGCGTCTCGACGCTGCAGCGTTGAGCGGGCGTTGAGCGAGCGCGCTCGACGCTGGCGCTCGCTCATCTTTGGAAGGCAGTCAGGACGGCGTCGAGACGCTGCAGCATCGAGCTAGCGTCTCGACGCTGCTGCTCATGGATGCATGCTCTCGGGTTGATGGCCAAAAACTCCCCTTTTCAAGGCAATTTTTGCCATTTCTTCAATTCTTCAAGCCCCTTCACTCCTGATGCATCTATGAAGCTCTAAAACGTCGCTTTAAGGCCCGAAACGTGTCCTTAGACTCCTCGAGCTCTCGACCATGAAATTACCTACAAAAATGCGTTTTAATCTGATGGAGCGACTTGCGCAGCGGAAAGCGATTTTGGACCGATGATACTCTAATTTCATCAATTTAACAAATAGAAAACATCCTCAAAGCGACAAAAATAAGAAATTAGAAATACATACCCTTGTAGCTCCAATTTCTTCAAGTCCGTCGGCCGTTCCTCGTCACGAACTCTTCTGGCCTCTTCTCACGAACACCTCGAGGACCACCCCAGGTACTCCCGCTATCCTCGGCGCCACGCAACGGAGTTGTGGGACTCCGAAAAGAAAAGAAAAAAAGAAGAAGAAAGAGAAGGGAGATGGAGAAGGGAACAGAGGCTATGAAGTTTTTAAAACTTCATAAGTTTTTAAAACTTTGCACACCAACAAAACGTGAACTCCTCTGCCATTCACAATTCAAATGTTTATCCTTTTTATGATGATGGCCAAACCAAGCCACTATATATATATAACTTAAACTATATATATATATATATATATATATATTTAATTATTATTATTATTATTATTAAAAATAATAATAATAATAATTTTATTTATTAAACTTTTTAATAAATAAAATATATATATATATATATAATTATTAATTAAATTTTTTAATTAATAAATATTATTTAATTCAATATCAAATATTAATTAAATAATATGACTAAACCCGGTTTTCCGAAAACCGACTTTTTTACACATGAATCTTATTCATGTTTTAGGCCATTTCCATATTTAAATCATATTTAAATATGTCCATCCTCCTTCCATAAACCGAATTTGAACAATTCAAATTATTTTTCTTTTTCTTTTCTTTTATAATGTTGCACGGTGTTATCCGAGCTAGCTAGGAGAACCTAAAGAACCTACAGATCATGAGCTCCAACGATACGAGATTATTCGGTCAAAACTCTTTTAACCCGAATCAATCAACATTCGTTAACCCCCGGAGACTCCACTATAGTCTGAGGGTTGCACTCTCCTCACTATAGATATATTATGTCCTCTGATATAACCGTCACTGGCAAGTCGACCCTTCACAGGTTGTTCGTAATCACAGCTGGGTCGTTTAAACCGTTTAACCCCTGCATTACGTCTTGTTCCTTAAGTACCACTGACACCTCTAATGAATAATAGATCTGTGGTCCAACCAACAGATCAGTTAACCCTCTCATCACATGAGAGTGTGAGCGCTCATTGTTCAAGCCCCGGAGTCAGCTATTAAGGGAACAACCTATCTACTAACCCTGAAGAGCGGGTTAGGAGTGAACTCCAATCTTGCTGTACTATGTCCCCAGCTACCTATTTGACTTTATCCCCAAGATGGTAGGCTTATTGAGTCGGCGCTTATGGGCCACTCTCACCCGTGCAAGTCAAAGGATACTATCGAATAAGCAGGAGTTCATAGCGAGCTCAGGATTAAGATCGAGTTACCTAGGCCATCAATATGTATAAGTCGGTCTCATCAGTAAACGGAGTTATAAAGATAGAGCGACTTAATACGCGGTTCGGTCTTATGCAAACTCTTTGCACAGGACGCCCTCACTCGCACATCTCCATGTGAAACGATTCGGATCACATCGTTTTGTACAATACAAAGTGAGCCGCATCCAATAGTGTTACCAGGATAAGGTACCCAGCCTTATCCGTATACTATAGACCGTTTTGACTGACTACTTGAGCCTGATCCACAATCATGTCATACATGAGGCTCAAGTACTCATATTCAGCCAAGGATGTTGGTCATTGGTATAGGTTAACCTAAACACGTTTCACTTTATTCCAGTAAACTCCTTTACTGAATAAAACTAATAACTCTTTATTCTAAATAGAATATTTACAAATATAACAGTTTACAAACCACGAGTTTTAGGACATAAAACCCAACAAACTCCCACTTGGACTTAAACGTCCGTGGTGTACATGTTAGGTGGAGAAAACTAATATATCATATATCAGAAGCTTTCTCCCACTGTCCTCTCCAGCAACTCGGAGCCCTAGACTCTTCTAGGTGTCTCTCAAACACTTTAGCCATGAGAGACTTAGTAAACTAATCAGCATGAAGTACTACAAGGCTTTTCATGTGACCATCACATCTCCTCATAGCACTATCCGCGAGCTCAACTTATAAACCTATTGCTGCTTCACAAGCTGCAAATAGACTTAACTACCAACGAGGAATCAACAATACAACTCTTGTATTCTACTCCTCTAAGTACAAGGACAAAACTTTAACCGGAATCCAATCCAATTGGACTTATATTATTGACAACTCCCACTGCATAGCACATATCGGGTCATGTATCTCAAAAGATACACCTAACCTCCCATATGTAAATGCACTTGGGTGCATCTCATATCCTCAACACTTGAGGTGTCTTAGGAAACCATTTCCATAGACCATCGAATATTGACAACAACTTGTCAATAAAAGATTTTAGAGACAACACTAGCGATTTGTTCTTACGACTCAGATCATCCTGAATCCTTAGAACAAACTAAACCTACCACCAAATCAACTATTTGGGAATGGGTCGCTAGTTAATGCTTATTGTCAGAAAAGAATCCTACATCATTCTCAATGATTAGGACATCAATTACAGAAACCGTTTATGAAAGCTACATCATTGACTAAACCCTTGTCAAACAAGGTTTATCAAACTTTCGTTCAAACTTCTGTTCAAAGCAATAAGATTTGATCACAATATCAAACCTTAAAATTCAGGATAAAGATGCTTATTCTAATTCATAAATGAATCGAATAGGCTCGCAAACCATTTGCTCTTTGTCCTCGAATTATGAATCTATCTGGTTGAGACTTATAGATACTCAGATCAAGTTTGCAAGTCTTGACATCCATTTGCTTTATTCTATCAAAATAAAACAGAGCAATGGATAAGAGTTATCTATTTAACTTACACCTGGCAACAAGAGAAAGAGAGTATACCCAATAAACCATTTCTCTTCGGGACAATCCCTTTACCAGAAAGTCAAGCCATAAAGGTTTTCACCTTTGTGACTTGGTCTCATTACCATCCAAAGATTCATGGCTTTGAACCATTCGGCCTTGTCTATGTGATCCATTGTTTATTTAGAGACAATGAACCCTCAATGTCATCATCAAGTATGATAACTTTGAGTTTAAGGCAAGCCAATACAGCGGGCTGGGTTGTCCAACATCCCTCCCACTGCATTGAGGCTTTCTCAACAGTTGAGAAGCTCCAGTTTGATCAACAACCATTGTTGAATTCAACTATAGCTTTCTTATTAAAACTGTAAGTCTTAACACACTAATTGTTTTCGAGTTTAATAGAACACATCAGTATATATCTTTTGCTAAATGAACTGTTCATTATAAAACCAAAAGATATAATATACAGGTGTTCAGTTTAAACTGGAACTATAGACAATAATTACATCCAATGAAATTATTTCTATACAACAACTACAAAGACTCCCACTAGTTCAGCTGCAATGATATCTCCATATCTTACAGCGAGAAAATCGGCTGTCAGGAACTAGTTTCCTGTAGAAAAACAAACATGAATAGTGGTTCCTAAAGACATCCAGGTATGACATTCATATCCACCAAACTTGTTTTGACAAATAAATCACATTTATCTTGTCGTTCTTTCTCAGTCTGTTTCTCAGCAAGGTATTTGGAGCAGTTACGCTTCCAATACCCATCTTCAGTACAATGGAAACATTTTCCTATGTTTGAAGACATTACCATTCGAACAGTAGGGGCTTTGCCATTTCTCCTGTTGAATAATCTCATTACTCAGAGAAGCAGACTTACTTCCTGACGCCAACCTCTTAAGGAATTTCTTCGAAGTGACAACACTTGCCTCATTCTCTATTCCTTTGGAAGTATACAGAGACTGATAAGTCTGAAAAGACGATGGTAGCAACGTTTACTTCTGCCGCATTCAAATGGACCATCATGTTAAGGACATGCTCCCTAACAGAGGTATCCTCCACTATGCGAGAGTTATAAACGAACTTGAGGACTTCATTACGAAGGAATGAGGACGAGTGTCCACCATTGCTTGTAATGAAGACATGATTTCCTTTCCGGAAATCATCACCTCATACTACTTGCACAAGGCATCAAATATGCTTGCCAAGATATAGATTTGGGCTTTATCAATAGCCCTAATCCATCCATCGTATGCCTCTCGAACACTTCGAGATACATTCGAGCTAGGAGCTGGAGGACATTCCTCCGTTAAGACAAACCTCAGGTCGTCCAGAACCAGAATCGTATTCAGGTTCGACGTCCACGTTCCGTATTTCTCTCCGGTTAACTTGTCGTGAGCTAACAACTGAATAAAAGAGCTCGACATGCTGAAAAAGAATGTAAAACTATTAGTGAAACAGTTTTAACCTATTTAAACCAATTAAGAGGTTTAACAGTAAATAAAGTACCCAAACTCTTTATGTACATGCAACGATATTTTAGTAAGTCAGAATGGTCGCTGCTGAATGGCAGTCGAGTCACTCCTTTACTAAACCAAGACATTCTTGACTAAATGCTAACTCCAGAATAACTCATATTCCTATAGCATCTTAGTTATCGTTTTTGGTCTGGATTTACTAACTCCTTAGAAAATCCCGTAAGTGTGACCCTCCATTTTTAGAACGCACAGAACGGCCCCAACATAGCAACCGAATGGAATGTCAGTGTTGGGAATGGCCCTGTGTTTCACTATCCATAAATGGTGACTGAGATGTTCGATCTCCCATGCCCCGCCCTCCGAATGGATGGTGCCACTAAGAGCAACCTGCAGGCGGAACATGGGAATCTTACGGTTCAATCCAATGGAGGAGACCATAGGATGTACTGACGTACTTCCTTCTCCCACTTACTATAGATACTTACTCCATTCACCTTGCTATTGAAAGTTGCAAATATCATCCGAATGGGGTTGCCCTATTGACAACACGAGGCCGAGCAAAATTCTCACGTTGTGAACTTTAGGGAGTGCGTAGCATGAGAGGGATATATCATATATTCCTTCTCAACACATCTACTAAGCATCATAAACAGGTTTAGGGTAAACTACTCAGGTTTTATCCGGCTAAGAAAATAAAACCTTAAGTCTAGGCAAACTATTTACCTGAGATGTCTAGGTTATAAACACTTTATTAACCTCACACCTCTCACGCATGCTCATAAAGCTGGTTAACTTTACTCAAGTACCGGATCGTCCCCAGGTAGGAGGTGTTCCGTCAATTCAAATCCTCCAACCTTAGACAAGATTTCACCGGGTGAGTTTCTCATAACCTTAGCATTTACGAGATATCGACCTATTCATCTAATGAACTAGATCGAATCATTTGACCCTAAATGAACATGCTTTTCTTTGTTATAGATTTTAAAAGTCTAAGTCATTTTTACAACACTTGCAAAAACTAGACTTTCTATAACAAAAATCTATATGCTTCTCAAACATACATACGCTAAGGCATGACAAATTGAATATTTAACTTCATAATCAATATAACACTTATATCGATTATGCTCTTAAATATACAACTCCTAATTCATAAATTAATATAACACTTATATCCATTATTATGAATTAAGCATGCAATCTATACATTATAACATTTATAACATACAATATGCATAAAACAAATGTTGGAAGTTTTAATTTCATTATTAATATAACACTTATATCAATTATTCTATTAAACAACAACATCCAATTCATGAATTAATATAACTCTTATATTAATACTCATGAATTAAACATGCATATACATTATAACACTTATAACATATAATATGCATAAAGAGTTGGATGTTTAATTTCATAATTAATATAACCCTTATATTAATTATTCTATTAAGCAAACAACAACTAATTCATGAATTAATATAACTCTTATATTAATACTCATGAATTAAACATGCATCTATATATTATAACACTTATAAAATATTACAAATGCATGGAGCATGCTTCCTACGGTGGGATTTTAAATCTATATGGCATACGTTATGCACATACAAACATGGAATTTAATTAAAACATACATTCGCAATGCATAATTAATTAAACACACTAAAGTGGATCGATTTTGGCATTTAGCAAGCAATAACTAATTTATTACAAGCTTGAACAACAAGCTAAGTCTTGAGCGGACTTCGAACTCTTCGCACCGCCTTTGACCAGCTTGCTTCCCCAAACGCTTCGGCCAATTTCTCTTCGAATTTCTCTTCGTATTGCCTAGAACGAGTTTGAACTTATGCCGAAGTTCTAAACTCAAGCTTCTTTCACAAAGAAACCTATATGGACTCTAATGACTCTAAAAATACATACTCTTCGGCACGCATTAAAGCCCATACATTCTCGGGCAATTACAAATAATGAAATTCAAATAGAAACTATGCCAAAATCGATATTCACTTTAGACATCCATTTAGAAACAATTTCTAAATTAAAATACCCACCAACTTAAATTGATGCAAATTGAGTTAATCACAAAATCGCTCTGATACCAATTGATGGAGCGACTTGCGCAGCGGAAAGCGATTTCGGACCGATGATACTCTAATTTCATCAATTTAACAAATAGAAAACATGCTCTCTTTTTTTTTTTTGATAGCATAGAAAACATGCTCAAAGCGACGAAAATAAGAAATTAGAAATACATACCCTTGTAGCTCCAATTTCTTCAAGTCCGTCGGCCGTTCCTCGTCACGAACTCTTCTGGCCTCTTCTCACGAACACCTCGAGGACCACCCCAGGTAGTCCCGCTATCCTCGGCGCCACGCAACGGAGTTGTGGGACTCCGAAAAGAAAAGAAAAAAAGAAGAAGAAAGAGAAGGGAGATGGAGAAGGGAACAGAGGCTATGAGGTTTTTAAAACTTCATAAGTTTTTAAAACTTTGCACACCAACAAAACGTGAACTCCTCTACCATTCACAATTCAAATGTTTATCCTTTTTATGATGATGGCCAAACCAAGCCACTATATATATAACTTAAACTATATATATATATATATGTCTAGCTGCATGAAACACACATATATATATATATATATATATATATTTAATTATTATTATTATTAAAAATAATAATAATAATTTTATTTATTAAACTTTTTAATAAATAAAATATAGGGAAATTGTAGTAAATGACACTTTCAGGTTTATTGTTTGTAAATATAGCAAGTTTTGAAAACTTTTGCAAATATAGCAAATTTTTTAAATTACTTTTTTTATTCCCAAAAAATCCTTATATGTCCGCGCGTTCTTCCGCCCAAATTTATTCTCTTCATTTTTTTCCTTACTGAAGATTTCCTCTCCTCGCTGAAGATTTTTGAAGGCAAATCTTCTCCGTTTTGAAGCTCCAACTTCAGAAAAGTCGTAGATTTCCTCTCCTCGCTGAAGATTCGTCAACAACCATTGGAAGGAACAGAGAAAATTTAGAAGAAGAAGAAGAAGAAGAAGAAGAAGAAGAAGAAGAAGAAGAAGAATCAATGGGGGAAATCGGGAAATCGGGGAAGGCGAAAAAGAAGGAAGAAGATGTCAAGAGGGGCCCACAGAGACCTATGTATAGTCTATCACTGATAGACTTTTATCATGGATAGACTCCATTTTCTATCACCGATAGACTTTTACTAGTGATAGTTTCATACGATGTTTACCATACTATGTTTACCATACTATGTTTATACGGTTTGTGGATTGGTCCAATGCGCATTGTCGGCCTCATCCATGCAAGAAGTCCAAGCAATTCGCCAGATTGAGGATGATGAACCGATTGAAGAATGTGTGAAGATAATATCAATGATTGAACTATATCAATGATAGACTTTAGACTTTATAACAGTTAACAGCCTGTCAGCGATAGTCTTCTATCACTGATATACTTCTACATGTGATGGAAGTCTATCACCGAACTTCTACATGTGGTAGAAGTCTATCACCCATACTCTATCATTGATTCTTCAAGAAAAAATATTTGAATAAATAGTTTATTGATACTATCGATAATAGAAAAGAGTATTATCGTTGATAGAATACTATCACTAATATAAAAGAGTATTATCGTTGATAGAATACTATCACTGATACTACTCTTCCGATTTTAAATAAAGCTAAAGAGAGTGATTAAAAGTAAAAATATATATAACATTCAATTACTGATAATATCAATAAGTTATCACGGATAGAATTCTATCGGCGATAGTATTATATCACTGATAATACTCTTCCGTTTTTACCAAGTAATGCAATCTCTATTATGAAGTTTACGAAAAGAAAAAATATTTATAGCATTTCACCACTGATAGTATCAATAAACTATCATTGATAACTTTCTATCAACGATAGTATTCTATCACTAATAGCACTCTATCAGCGATAATATTCTAACACTAGTAAAATTCTATCAGCGATGATATTCTATCCCTAGTAAGATTCTATCAGCGATAGAATCTATCACTGATAGTAGTACTCTATCAGTGATAAAATCTATCAGCGATAGAATCTATCAGCGATAGAATTCTTGGATGTTTAGGCTTAAGATGAAGAAATCAAGGGTTGGAGAAGGAGAAATCAAGGGTTGGGGAAGGAGAAATCAATGGTTGAAGAAGGAGAAATCAAGGGTTGGGGAAGGAGAAATCAATGGTTGAAGAAGAAGAAATCAAGGAAGAATTGAAGTTTTGGGGAGAGAGTAATCAGAAAAGCGTAGATGAAGAACTGAAGGGTTGGGGAAGGAGAAGAGTCCCTGGAGAAGTTGGAGAAGAGGAAACTACGGAGGTTTAGGTGAAGAAATGAGTTGGCGTAGATGAAGAACTGAAGGGTTGGAGAAGTCAATGGTTGAAGAAGGAGAAATCAAGGGTTGGGGAAGGAGAAATCAATGGTTGAAGAAGAAGAAATCAGGGAAGAATTGAAGTTTTGGGGAGAGAGTAATCAGAAAAGACGTAGATGAAGAACTGAAGGGTTGGAGAAGTTGGAGTGTCGCTGTAGAAGTTGGAGAATCGCTGGAGAATTTTGAGAAGACGAAACGAAGAAAATTTCGTGAAGTTGGAGAGTCCCTGGAGAATTTCGAGAAGAGGAAATGAAGAAAATGGCGTGAAATTTTTTTCTTGGTTTTCTAATTGGGTTTAATGTATGGGCTTTTTGGTAATTTAAATGGGTAAGTCTTCTTATTTTGCTATATCTGCAATTATTTTAATTTTTTGCTATATTTGCTAATACTTTGGGCCTGATTGCTATCTATGCAATCAGCCCTAAAATATATATATATATATAATTATTAATTAAACTTTTTAATTAATAAATATTATTTAATTCAATATCAAATATTAATTAAATAATATGACTAAACCCGGTTTTTCGAAAACCGACTTTTTTACACATGAATCTTATTCATGTTTTAGGCCATTTCCATATTTAAATCATATTTAAATATGTCCATTGTTACGTCTCCAAAAGTGACTAATTTAGGACTTGTTTGCTATAGAAAGATGTGCACTCTTAGGTGTTTTTGGTAGGATTTAGCTTAAACTCGTGCTTATATATGAGAATTAGAAGAATGAAGCTAAATTAGGACTTATATGCAAAAGGAAAGAAAAGGAATTAAAAACGAAGTTAAAGGATTGAAAATTGCTCATTGCGGAAGCATTGCGGAAATTTTGCTAAAACCGCAATGTTTTAAGTGAAATCCGTAAGTTGTCTAACCTTTTTCTGTTTTGTTCCGATCTTTCAGGGATCCATTCTTTCTCCTGCAGCCACGTAGAAGTACGACGTTGAGAATGGATGGTTCTCCTTGACCCAATCGCACCTGCAGAATACTATAAAAGGAGGTCAAAGTGGAAGGTTGAAACACACTCGAAAGGCGTAGAACTCTCTTCGCAGCGCAGCCTTTTTCTCCTGTTTTTCCCATTCGGTCGTTGGATTGAAGGTCTTAGCTATTGGAGTCGATAATCTGAGAGGAAGAAGAGAAGTTTTGTCTTCCCTTCTGATTGGATTCATCCAAGTAAAGCTTGCCTTCTTCTCCCTTCAGCCGAGGCGTCTGCGACGAGGCGATCACGCTCGGATCTACTTGCTTTTTCTGCTTTAGCTTTCTATTTCCATTACTGTTTGTTGTCATTTCACTTTCGTTAGCTACTCTACTTCATTTCGTTTCTTTCTGCTTTATTTTGGTTATTCAAAGTTGTCATTTGTTTAGTTCAAACTTTAGTTAATCGAAGCATTATTTCATCACTTTGCAATCTCTTCACTTCTCTGCTACTGCCTTTAGCTTCTGTTTTGTCTCAATTATTCCACTGAGCATGCCGTCTCCATCTAGTCTTGCTATTCTCTCTGCATCCATGAGTAACTAAATCACATAAGGGCATGCTAATGACAAATCTGTAGGAAGAAACACGTGACTAAAGCATGTAGGATAGCTCTCGAATGCATTGAATGTATGTAAGCTTCATCCCACGGGCAATTTCGATTGGCCATCCATTTTGTCCAAAGAACTCCTAACCTCTGGAAGGAGTAAGAGTTCAGAGTCATACACTCATGCTAGCCTCTCAAGGTAGCCAGAAAACGACCTAGGAATAGGCGTTTTCCTAGTACAAACCAATACTTGCTGTAATAAACAGATGCTTAAGACCTTACTTGGACATGAGTAAACTAAAGAATCTAATGCATGAAATCGGAAGATACATGAGAATGAGTTAGTTTGATGCATGGTGAGTTGATCTACTGCTTGAGAATCGTGTGAAAAAGCCTATAGAGGAGTCATTAGTAGCCCTTGTTTCCACACTTTACACACAGTTCGCTGTTAGCAACATTGCGATATAATTGTTGTTTCCGCAATTCCCTTAGTTAAAATTCTGCCTTAGCCATTTTTCTCTTCGTTTGTTATTCTCTTTTCTTTGCATTCAAGTTTATTATCTACTTGCACTTGTTTATGCTTTCATCATTTACATATTCCTTAGTAATTAGGCACCTTAAAACCAAATCAACCCCATTTAATCCACCTATTCTCTCTTAACAAAACACTTCGCTAGTAACTAAGAATAAATCTCTGTGGGAAATCGAATGAAAAAATACTTATTACTTGCTACAAGATCATGTATGCTTGCATGTTCTGAGTGCTCTATCATTGCTTCTTTATTTTAAACATTGAGCACGCAACATCCATCCTCCTTCCATAAACCGAATTTGAACAATTCAAATTATTTTTCTTTTTCTTTTCTTTTATAATGTTGCACGGTGTTATCCGAGCTAGCTAGGAGAACCTAAAGGACCTACAGATCATGAGCTTCAACGATACGAGATTATTCGGTCAAAACTCTTTTAACCCGAATCAATCAACATTCGTTAACCCCCGGAGACTCCACTATAGTCTGAGGGTTGCACTCTCCTCACTATAGATATATTATGTCCTCTGATATAACCGTCACTGGCAAGTCGACCCTTCACAGGTTGTTCGTAATCACAGCTGGGTCGTTTAAACCGTTTAACCCCTGCATTACGTCTTGTTCCTTAAGTACCACTGACACCTCTAATGAACAATAGATCTGTGGTCCAACCAACAGATCAGTTAACCCTCTCATCACATGAGAGTGTGAGCGCTCATTTTTCAAGCCCCAGAGTCAGCTATTAAGGGAACAACCTATCTACTAACCCTGAAGAGCGGGTTAGGAGTGAACTCCAATCTTGCTGTACTATGTCCCCAGCTACCTATTTGACTTTATCCCCAAGATGGTAGGCTTATTGAGTCGGCGCTTATGGGCCACTCTCACTCGTGCAAGTCAAAGGATACTATCGAATAAGCAGGAGGTCATAGCGAGCTCAGGATTAAGATCGAGTTACCTAGGCCATCAATATGTATAAGTCGGTCTCATCAGTAAACGGAGTTATAAAGAGAGAGCGACTTAATACGCGGTTCGGTCTTATGCAAACTCTTTGCACAGGACGCCCTCACTCGCACATCTCCATGTGAAACGATTCGGATCACATCGTTTTGTACAATACAAAGTGAGCCGCATCCAATAGTGTTACCAGGATAAGGTACCCAGCCTTATCCGTATACTATAGACTGTTTTGACTGACTACTTGAGCCTGATCCACAATCATGTCATACATGAGGCTCAAGTACTCATATTCAGCCAAGGATGTTGGTCATTGGTATAGGTTAACCTAAACACGTTTCACTTTATTCCAGTAAACTCCTTTACTGAATAAAACTAATAACTCTTTATTCTAAATAGAATATTTACAAATATAACAGTTTACAAACCACGAGTTTTAGGACATAAAACCCAACATAATCAATAATTGACATGGTTCTAGCCAATATTAGGGACATAATAATAGCTCTATTTTGGAGCTATCATCCTCCTCTCAGAAATTGGGGGAGGTCATCCAGCGCGTCCAGGAATCATTTTTCATGCAGCAGATCTTTGGAACAGAGACGCCCAAATCTCTAGCGCGCTTCGACCGAGACATATCGTTCTGGTGGGGGCGCATCCTCTGCAAAAAAAATTCCCTTTCCCTTTTCTCGAGTTCGGGCTGCTTCAACTGCCTCAGTCTTGAGGTCCTTCTTCTGTGGAGACAAAGGGCTTCTTTGTTGCAGCCCTTGCTGATGGTTTTGGCTTCTTAGCCCTGACGATAGTGGGCTTCCTCCTTTTCTTTTCAGGTTCTGGCTCTGCTTCCATCTCTAATTCAGCGACTAGCTTAGCTGCTAGCCTGTCTATCCGCTCGCTGGCCCCTTCTGACTGGGGTGCACTTTCTTCAGTTGTCGGGGCTTGCTCAACCACCTCCTCTCTGACGGGGTTATTCTCTTCCGCTCTTTCTTCCTCCTCACCTATTGTTTCTGAGGCTAAGTCATGTTGCCTTATGGTGATATTTCGGTCCAGGACCGCTTCTTGGAAGTTGTTGACGAAGGGCTCTAGAATTCTTGGTCGATCGGCTTGGGCGTTGGGGAGCTCTGGCTGTCTTTGGCTCCACTTGGGCGTTTCTTTGATTTCTTCGACTTTTTCATCTTTCCACCTTCCTTGTCCTTCTTTGCGGTAGGAGGGGAGCTTCTTTGATTTGCGGGCAGAGCTTCTTCTGCATCGGCTAACGCTAAAAGAGCAGCATCACTAGCGACAATTTGCTCCTCAACCTCTGGAGCTTGCACTGGAGGTTCAACAACCTTTCTTGGTTTATTAGGAGCCTTAGAACCCTCAGGTGTTGATCGCAGAGATTCGCGAGTGGAAACTATATCTTGGATCTGGCAAGGACTTTTAAGAAAAATTGGAAGAACATTTGGAAGGCTTGGGACAAGAGATCAAGAATTTGTGTCAGGGCTTTGATTTTTTAGCGTGGGCTATGCAATGGAAGAAGAGGCTTTTATAGGAATCACAACCCTCTGATCCTTTTGTTGTCCTCAGCATCAATTTCGCAATTTTGTTCTACCAATAGGAGCTTCAGAAAAGTTACCGTTGGATTTTTTTTTTTTTTTTCGGTTTTGGAAAGTCTGCAAAATCAGCCCAACGTCACTTCTTTGCTTTCCTGCGGATGCTATAATTGCTTCTCCTAAATTTTGATATGCCTAACGTCCTTTTCGACCGTTGCTTTTCATTAATCATCCCCTAATCAAATAAAACAGTATGAAATAATGACAACTAAACTACACACTTAGAATTTAAATGTGCAGTTCAACAAAATTTAAGCAACTCAGTGGGGCAAAGTAAATGTCTCGCTTCAGCTCTTGCTCCTCACGTCCTTCGACATCCTTCATGCTTTGGATAAGAGGAACGCTGAGAGCGTCCTCAAATCTCCTTCATCGTAGAAGTGCTTTAATCGTGCACCATTCACTAAGAATGGCTCTCGTTTTTCAGGATGCTGAATTTCAACTGAACCATAAGTGAAAACATTAGTAATGATATATGGTCCAGACCATCTTGATTTAAGTTTGCCAAGGAAAATCTTTAATCGAGAATTAAATAACAGCACTTTTTGCCCTTTTTTGAAATCCTTAGGCCTAAGGCGATTATCATGCCAGATTTTGGTTTTTTCTTTATATAATTTGGCATTTTCATACGCCATATGCCTAAGCTCTTCTAGTTCATGCAATTCCAAGGAACGCAAAGTTCCAACATCAGTTAAACAGAAGTTCAACTTCTTTAATGCCCAAAATGCTTTGTTTTGTAATTATAATGGCAAATGGCATGCTTTTCCATACACTAATCGATAAGGAGACATTCCTAGAGGTATTTTATATGTTGTCTTATAGGCCCATAAAGCGTCATCTAGCTTGAATGACCAATCCTTCCGATTAGGCTTAACCACTTTTTCCAATATGCCTTTGATCTCCCTATTCGATATTTCAGCCTGTCCATTCGTGTGGGGATGATACGGTGTTGTTACCCTATGATTTACATTATACTTGGCCAACACATGTTCCATGGATTTATTTATGAAGTGTGTTCCCTCATCACTAATTATCGCTCTTGGTGTACCAAATCGAGTAAACACATGCTTATTAAGGAATTTGATTACAGTCTTAGCATCATTTAATGGACATGCAATGGCCTCTACCCACTTAGATACATAGTCAACTGCCAATAGGATATAGAGATTACCTGCGGATGGAGGATAATGACCCATAAAATCTATCCCCCACACGTCAAACAATTCTAACTCAAGGATATGAGTTAAAGGCATTTCATCCTTCCTACTTATATTCCCAGATCTCTGGCACTCATTACATGATTTTGAAAACTCATATGCATCTTTAAAAATAGTAGGCCAAAAGTAACCACTCTGAAATACCTTTGCGGTGGTCCGTTGATCGCCGAAATGACCACCGTAAGCCGCAGTGTGGCAATGGTTTAATATGACGACTGCTTCTGTTGCAGTCACGTATTTCCTTAGCAAACCATCTGCACAACATCTGTATAGAATAGGGTCATCCCACAGATATTTCTTTACCTCATTCAATAATTTTTTCTTGTCTTGTCCTTTATCAAATTTCGGCAACACCTGTGAAGCAAGAAAAATTGCAATATCAGCAAACCAAGGCTCAATATTATCATTGCAATGTATTAAAGAGAATATTTGCTCATTAATGAATGAATCCATCAATGTGGGTTCAGCAATTTCTTCGCGGTTTCCCTCTATCCTTGAGAGGTGATCTGCAATCACATTTTCGCATCCCTTTTTATCCCTGATTTCCAAATCGAATTCCTGTAACAACAAAACCCAACGAATTAGTCTTGGTTTTGCATCAGTCTTCCTCATTAAATACTTGATGGCAGCATGGTCAGTGTAGATGATGGTTGTGTTGCCTAGAATGTAAGCTCGAAATTTATCACAAGCAAAAACCACTAATAACATCTCTTTCTCTGTTGTGGTGTAATTACATTGAGCTTCATTCAATGTTTTGCTCACATAGTAAACAAGGTGAGTTATCTTCTCTCTTCTTTGTCCTAACATTGCACCGATTGCGTAATCACTAGCATCACACATTAACTCAAATGGTGTCTTCCAATTTGGTCCTATTACAATTGGTGCGTGTACAATGACAGATTTTAATTTCTTCCACGCAATTAAACAATCTTCTAAGAAAATGAATGTTTTATTTAGTTCAAGGAGCTCACAGAGAGGTTTTGAAATTTTTGAAAAATCCTTGATAAACCTTCTGTAAAATCTTGCGTGGCCTAGGAAGCTCCTAACTCCCTTAACATTTGTTGGCGGACTTAATTTTTCTATGACATCAACCTTGGTCCTATCAACCTCAATTCCTTCCTCAGAAACTCTATGGCCTAACATTATCCCTTCCTCCACCATAAAATGGCACTTTTCTCAGTTAAGTACAAGGTTAGTCTCCTCACATCTAGCTAACACCTTTCCCAAGTTCAGCAGGAATTGTTCAAAGGAATCACCAAACACAGAAAAATCGTCCATGAAGATTTCGACAATCGACTCAGTTAGATCAGAAAAAATGGCCAGCATGCACCGCTGAAATGTTGCGGGTGCATTGCAAAGTCCGAAAGACATTCTGCGAAAAGCAAACGTGCCAAAGGGACATGTGAAGGTTGTTTTCTCTTGATCTAAAGGATCAATAGTTATTTGGTTATACCATGAATATCCATCTAAGAAACAATAAAAATCTTGGCCTGCTAATCTATCTAACATTTGATCAATGAATGGGAGGGGGAAATGGCCTTTCTTGGTTTCTTTGTTTAACTTTCTATAGTTCATACAAACACGTCAATCGGTTACGTTGCGCGTAGGTATTAACTCATTCAGCTCATTGACCACAACAGTCATTCCACCCTTCTTAGGGACACATTGAATTGGACTAACCCATCGGCTATTAGAAATAGGAAATATTACTCCAGCATTTAGCCATTTGATTTTATTTCCTTTTTAACAACTTCCTTCATAGATGGATTAAGCCTTCTTTGATGATCAATTTTTGGTACATGCTCTTCCTCAAGCAAGATTTTATGCATACAGTAAGAAAGACTAATTCCCGCAATATCAGCTAAAGTCCAGCCTATGGCTTTCCTATGTTGTTTAAGCAGAATTAAAAGTTCAGTTTCATGCTCCTTATGTAGTGTGGATGAAATTATAACAGGTAATGTCTCTTTCTTCCAAGATATGCATATTTTAAGTGGGCAGGCAAAGGTTTCAGTTCAAGAACAGGGGGTTGTTCAATGGAAGGTGGCATGGGGGCAGTTATTCGATCATAGATCACATTGGTCACACAAGCATGCATCATTGCGCCAACTTTTCGCTCATTAGCATCGTACATATCATGAACATTTAAATCTTTTAATTCAACCTGACCATATTCATTAGCATGCTTTTCCAACAATTCTTTTTTATGCTCATTCTCGACTAACACATCAATGATATCTAAAGCAGCACAACTCTCTAAGTCAGAAGGGTACCTGAGCGCTTGAAACACACAGAATTTTACCTCCTCATCGTTTACTCGCATGGTGAGCTCACTTTTCTGCACGTCTATTAATGCCCTGGCTGTTGCAAGGAATGGCCTTCCCAAGATGATTGGCACTTCCTGTCAGCTTCATAATCGAGGATGATGAAATCTGCAAGGAAAATGAACTTATCAACTTTTACCAAAATATCTTCTATTTTACCTTCGAGGTATGATATTGAACGATCAGTCAACTGCAAGGTGATTGTGGTCGGGCGGGCTTCTCCTATGCCAAGCTGCTAGAACAGTGAAAGTGCATCAAATTAATGCTGGCCCCTAGGTCACATAAGGTTCTTCCTACATTGCGACCACTGTTACGTCTCCAAAAGTGACTATTTTAGGGACTTATTTGCTAGAGAATGGTGTACACTCTTAAGCGTTTTTGATGGAATTGAGTCTAAACATGTGCTTATATATGAGAATTTATAGAATGTAGCTAAATCAGGACTTGTGTGTAAAAGGAGGGAAAAAGAATCAAAAACAAAGCTAAAGAGTTGAAATTGCCATATTGCAGGAACATTGCGAAAACATTGCTGTCTCAGCAATGTTTTAAGTGAAAATTGTTAAGTTGTCTAACCGTTTGCCATTTTGTTACGATCTTTCAGCAGCCCATTTGTTCTCCTGCTGCCACGTGGAGGGTCGTCTTTCAGAATGGATGGTTCTCCTTGGTCGAATCGTACCTACAAAACACTATAAAAGGAGGTCAAGGGGGAAGGACAGAAACAAGCTGGAAGCGTAGAATTCCCATCTCAACGCAGTCTTTTCTCCCTGTTTTCTCTTCCGGTTGTTGGCGTGAGGGACTCAGCTGTTGGAGTCGATAATCTGAGAGGAAGAAGAGAAGATTTGTCTTCTCTTCTGATTGGATTCATCCAAACAAAGCTTTCCTTCTTCCTTCATCCGAGGCGCTTGCGGCGAGGGTTCACGCACACGATCTACTTGCTTTCTGCTACTTTCTGTTGTTCCTTTTGTTTCTGTTTACTGCTATTTGTTTAAGTTTGCTACATTAGTTCATTTCGTCTCCTTCTGTTTAGTTTTCATCAATTTAGAGTTGTTGCTTTGTAAGTTTTGAACCGTGGTAAATCGAAGAAGTGTTTTGATTATTTCCTGAGTTTTCGTTGTTTCTATTGATTTTGTTCTTTTTTATTTCATTCCATTACTGCTGAGCATGTCTACATCATCTACTCTTTCCATTCCATCTTCATCCATGAGTAACTAAAACACATAAGGGTCTGCTAATGACAAAGCTATAGGTAGAAGTACGTAAAATCAGCATGTAGGTTAGCTTCAAATGCATTGAATGTATGTGTGCCTCATCCCACGGACAATTTCGATTGGCCATCCATTTTGTCTAAAGAACTCCTAACCTCTGGAAGGAGTAAGAGTTCAGAGTCGTCCATTCATGCTAGCCTTTCATGGTAACCAGAAAACGACCTAGGAATAGGCGTTTTCCTAGCACAAATCATTAACTTGCTTTTATAAATAGATGCTTAAGCCTTACTTGGACATGAGTAAACTAAAGGATCTAATGCATGAAATCGAGAGATACATGAGAATGAGTTAATTTGATGCATAGTAAGTTGATCTACTGCTGAAGAATCGTATGAAAAAGCCTATAGAGGAGTCGTTAGTAGCCCTTGTTTCCCCACTTTACCCTTAAATCGTTGTTAGTAACATTGCTAGAAAATTGCTGTCTGCGCAATTTCCTTAGTTCAAATTTTTGCCTTAGCCGTTTTTCTTAGTTTTCTGTTTTGCGATTTTATTGCTAGATAATTGTTTTCTCCGCAATTCTTTTTCTTCTACATTCAAGTTAACCTCTTTACTTATCCTTGTTTATGCTTTCATATCTCGCACGTTCCTTAATAGTTAGGCACTTTGAACCCAAATCTACTCCATTTAAACCACCCTTTCTAATTTAACATTTCACTTCGCTAGTAGCTAAGAATAAATCTCTGTGGGAAATCGAATGAAAAAATATTTATCACTTGCTACAAGACCATGTATGCTTGCATGTTCTGAGTGCTCTCCCATTGCATCTTTATTTTAAACATTGAGCACGCAACAACCACCTATGTCAACTGGCAGAGTAAAAGATCCAGGATCATTTTCCTTAGGAGGCAGCTTATTCTGTAGAATAACACTACACTTCTCGGTGAGGTTCACAGTCTCAAACTCGCCTATGACTCTCTTGTTAGTCACTATGTCTTTCAGAAATTTCACATATGAGGGCATAGATTGTAACACTTCGACAAAAGGAATGTTAACATGTACTTGCTTCAAGATGTCTAAGAATTTGTGGAAATGTGCTTCTTGTTCTTGCTTCTTTTTCAGACGCCTAGGGAAGGGTGGTGGTGGAACATACATAGGAATGTTCGGTTTTAAGCTCACTGGGATGGTCCTAATGATTTCCTCAGGTTCCTCCACAATAGGTTAAAGCCTTACTTTTGTTTTTCCTTCAGATGAACATTGTTAGAGTTTCGCTGAAATTCCAGTGGAGCATTAGCCTCAACGTCCTCTACTTTCTTTGGCTCAGCTCTAGTGTTATTGATCAAAGGTTTTCCACTTCGAAGTTCAATGGCTTGGACTTGTTCTTTCCCTTCTCTCCTCGAATTTTCAGTATCTGAGGGTAATCGTCCTTGGGGTCTGCTCTTTAGTTCACTAGCAAGTTGTCCTGTTTTATTTTCCAAATTCCTTAGAGACGCTTGCTGACTTTGGATTGTGGCATCATTCTTAGCCATGTATTCCTTTAGTAAGCTCTCAATGGATGATCCTATAGGCTGATTGATTGCTGTTGGTTTATGGAATTGATTTGTATTAGCTTGATGGTTTGGGACAAATCCTGGTGGTCCATTTGGTCGAGGTTGAGATTGCATTGGATTGGTATTTCCTTGACCGTTCCACGAAAAGTTGGGATGGTTCCTCCACCCATGATTGTAAGTATTGGAATATGGGTTGTTTCTTGGTTGGGATTGATTTCCTATATGGCAAACAGATGTAGGATTGGCTGGACAGTGATCATACACATGTCCTTCTCCACATTAGACACATACCAAAGCATCTATCTGGTTTGCTACAGCCGGCATTGTTGACGCAGAAGAATTAACATTGGCATTCTGTTGCAGATTCTCCTGTGCTAATTGCTTCATCATGTTCGTTAATGTTGTAATTTGATTGCTCATTACATTTAACGCGTCAACATCATATGCTCATTTTCTTCTAGTTGGCTTTATGGGATCATCAGACCACCGACAATTCGTGGCAGAAATCTTTTCCAAGATTTCATAAGCCTCGTTGTAACTTTTGGATAACATTGACCCTTCAGCCGAAGAATTGAGTACTTGCCTAGTGCTAGGATTGCACCCCTTAAAGAAGACCTCTATTTGAATGCACCATGGAATACCAGGATGTGGGCATTTCAACAACAGATCCTTATAACGAGTCCACGCTTCATGCACTGACTCGTTTTCAGATTGTTTAAACTTGATGATGTCATCTCTAAAGTTTGAATTCCTATCAGGTGGAAAGTATTTGACTAGAAATTTCTCGGCCAGGTCTGTCCAATTGGCTATTGATCCTGATGGCAGTGAATTGAGCCAAGTTCTTGCTTTATCGCGCAGAGAGTATGGAAACAAATATAGGCGCAATGCTTCCTGAGTAACTCTAGGTATAACGAAGGTATCGCTAACACCTAGGAAGTTACGCAGATGATTGTGTGGATCCTCATTTTCTATCCCATAGAATTGTCCCACAGTGGACAACATCTGAAACATCATTGGCTTCAACTAAAAGAGTGAGCAGTGATTTCAGGCCTAATTATACTGGGATTTAATTCCTCTGGCATGGGAACTAAGTAACTCAAGATGGCACTATCTTTGTCATTAACAATTTCGATTGGGTTCCTAATGACTGCTGCCCTGTTCGGCTCAACTAATGGTTGCATAATGACATGTGGGATTACATTAGGTTGGTTCCTAGGTACTATAGGGGGTGAAATTCTAACTTGGTTTTCCATTTCAACAACGGATTCCCTTTGCTCCCTTAGCCTTCTCCTAAAGCTCCTTTTCGGCTATGGATCAAGTTCAAATTCGTATTCAGGAAATTCGCTCATACACTAGCTTTAGAATACCTGCACAAGACAAACAATTAGTTAAACTTCAATCATTTAAGCTCAACTCTTAAGTTAACACAAACCGCTTTACAAACAAACAAAATCCCCGGCAACGGCGCCAAAAACTTGTTGCGTGCTCAGTGTGGGTGTAAAATAGTTAAATAGAGCACTCAATCATGCAAGTATACATGGTCTGCAGTAAGTAATAAGTATAATTTATGTCGATTCCCACAGGGAATTGTGTAAGCAGTCACGATTTTTAGGTGTGTTATCTTAAGAAAAGTGACCAGTGAAAGATTGGTTTATGGATGTGCTATAAAATTGTAAATGACGCAAAGTAAACGCAAAACTCAGATTAACAATACAGGAATCATGCACAAGGCGCAATAGAACAATGACTAACTTAAACTGCAAGGAACAAAAATTATGCGAAACTAGCAAAACGTTAGCGAACGAATAACTAACGCATAAATTCTTAAGTGACAGGCAAGGCAGGCTAGGATTCACACAATAACTCATAGATCAATACTTCAGTTGCGATTAAACAAGCATATGAAACGTTCTAGCATAAACACATAAGATCTCTCGATCTTAAGCATTAGGACTCTAGATCATTGGTAGCGATATTATTGAACTATCGCCAATCATCGGGTTGTCGAGACCCGCCAAAATAAATTTATAAATGCCCGAAATCACTAAACTATTTGTAGAATAGTAGTAACGGGGTCGATCCACATGGAATTAAGGTACTTTGACTTAATCTTAATTAAATTTGCAAACAATTACTATAGACCAAATAAGGGGGAATTGTTGGTTTTACGTGACTAAATTGGAACAAAGCAAATAGAAAAATTAGCTAACGGAGTTTCCGACTCGGGATGATCGGGAGTAAATCTAGCAACTATCTTGGATCATAGATTGACGCGTATAATGGCTAAATAATTTTAACGAATGCACGGCTCGTCCAAAATTAATAAATAACCCGGACATGCTCCATGGATTTAATTAAACATAATTAATTATGCTAATCAAGCATACCGTTCGGACATTGGCGGCCAACGCTCTCCCAAGACCGAACGGTAGCAACAAGCTAACCGTGACGACTATCTAATTTGGACGCGAAATTAGTATGTCGATTTGGAATTCTAATTCGGGAACAATGAACATCAAGAGCGTAAGGACGCCAATACGCTCAAGGAGCCACAATTCCTTGTTACTTGGCGGAAACGAGAGGCACGGCATCAAATCCTTTAACTAATGGACATGCTCAAAATCAAGGGTGCCTAGTCCTAAATCATTCAAACATGCTCATAGATTAAGCAAAGAAATAGAATTCAATTCAATAAAAATCCAACCAATTCAGAATTTCAATCCACAACCTCACCAAGAATTCATACTACATTTGTCCCTACAATCCCGAGCCAAAAACGGTAAATCTACTCACTCATGACTTGTGTGACGTGGGACGGCTTCAAATCGAGCTTCATAGCCCCTCCCATGGTGAAAAATGGCTGCTGGACGTCAAATCAGGCGCGGAGCTCGAGGTGGAAGATGATAATGGCGGCTAAAATCGGACAAAAAATGTTAAGTAGTCCGTCGTAGCGTCGAGACGCTAGGGCAGCGTCTCGACGCTGCGCCCTAAATAATCCGCGCGCGCGCTCGGGGTGGCGTCGAGACGCTCGCGCAGCGTCGAGACGCTTGTGCGGCGTCGAGCTAGCGTCAAGACGCTATCACTCGACGCTTGCTCTCGGGTTTTTCTTCAATTCAGCGCTTCAGACTTCGGAGCGTCGAGACGCTAGGGCAGCGTCTCGACGCTGGGCAGCGTCGAGCTAGCGTCGCGACGCTGTCGCTCGACGCTAGCTCTCGGGTTTTTGCATGGAATTTTGCCTTCAATTTCCCCAAAGCGCCCAAACTTCATCTCTTTGCATGGATCTTCCCGGGAAGCGTTCTTATGCCTTTAAATCGCGATATTAAGCTCCGAAACGCGCCGAAACGCTCTCGAGAGCGAAGCACCGAGAACTCCTACAATAATTACATAAAAGCAAGATTAAGCCAATAATAAACGTGAATTAGGGACATAATTATAGCTCCAAAATGGAGCTATCAAACACCCCCAACTTAAATCTTGCTAGTCCTCGAGCAAGGTGGAATTCTGATTAATTAAATAGAACGAGAATGCATGCTAGGGACTCGATTCTCAATACTGGAAAAGACAAGGCAATTGCATTTGAAGGAAACAACCGCATGCATGCATTGGTTAAGAACAATTCGAAAAATTTAAAGATGCTTCCCTATTTATGCTTCGGACATAGCTCCTCGATCTTAGATTTCAACAGGCTTAGAACAGCTCTATCTATCCTAAAACTTCGCTTTCCCCCTACTTATGGCTTAACAGAACAGTCTAAGGGCAGTTCATCGTTCGTGCAAGTAATGTATCGCAAGGCATCTTTACTCTCTTTTTCATTGAACTTATCTTCATGAGCGCCTAACATGTCAATCTTACATTTCGTTTCAGCTTGCCTGCAATTTCATTGCACAGTGCATCTGACTACGGGCAAAATTCACATTTTTAAGGACTAGCGTTCACTTCTTTGTGCATCCTTTTCATGCAGTGGCGACCGTGGGTTACACGACCGCCCCTGGCTACTAAGGTAACTCAAGAAGGAGGAACGCCTCACGAGATTATTTTCTTTTTATAAACTTGCATTCATTTTTCTTTAAGTCTAAGCATCATATTAAAATTTTAAGCGCACGGGTTACAAACAAAAGCGAATCTTGGCCCATCCTAAGGTTGCCTTTCGAGGTGACAACGAATTTCAAAACAAACAGAGCTACACTAAACCCACAGATTCAAGATAGAGTGCTAACATGCGAAGCTTAAACAGGGAAATATTTTTGAAAAAATTTTCAAAATGGCCTTAACATATGCAATTATGCTGAATTTCATGACAAATACAAATACGAAGACCTCAGCAGTACATCACAGAATTTCATAGTCAGACTAGCATGCTTTCACCATAACTCAACAAGTAAATCAGGATTTCACAACTAAACTCGACAATCACTATAAGGCACAACCCACCACCCCCAACTTAGAAATTGACAATGTCCTCATTGGACCAAGTATGCACAGTCAAAACAAAGGGAAAGAAAACCTTCCCTGAATTGTGACTTAGAGGGTTGTAGGGCGCGCTTTAACCTTAGCCAATAAACCGCAAGGATGAGCCATTGTTTCACCTGAAAATTCACAACATCAGAGTAGAAATCTAAACTAATCCTAAAGACGGTAAGTAAACAAAAAGCATGTACAGTTCAAGCTCGGGTGCCTCCGAGTAGCGCAAATTTTTAGAGTCGATTGCTCGACTTTACCAAAACTCAATTTATCCTTTCTCATAATCAGGTTCTTTCAAGTAAGCATGGTCGTCGAAGTCCTCTGACATTCCCTCGTGAAAGATCTTTAATCGCTGGCCATTCACCGTGTATTCTTTTTCTGTATCCAGGCTCTGAATCTTGACTGCACCATAGTGATGAACATCAGTGATAATGAAAGGACCAAGCCACCTGGAACGAAGTTTACCTGGCATGAACTTCAAGCGGGAGTTGAACAAGAGGACCTTCTGACCAACTTCGAAGTGTTTCCTGACGACTCGTCTGTCGTGGAACATTTTGGTCTTTTCCTTGTAGGTCTTCGAGTTCTCATATGCATCCAGGCGAAGCTCCTCCAGTTCTTGCAATTTGAGGAGTCTTTCTTCGCTCGCCAAATCAAAGTCCATGTTGCACTTCTTCACGGCCCAGTAAGCTTTGTGTTCGATCTCCACGGGGAGATGACAGGCTTTACCATAAACCATCCGGTAGGGAGACATCCCTATGGGGGTTTTGTAAGCCGTACGATAAGCCCACAAAGCGTCGTCCAGCCTGAGGCTCCAATCCTTCCTTCCTGGACTTACTGTTTTCTCGAGGATGCTCTTTGTTGCGTGCTCAATGTGTAAAGATAAATATGCAAACAGGAAGAGAGAGCACTTAGAACATGCAAGCATACACGGTCTCACAGCAAGTAGTAAGTATATTTCATTCGTTTTTTCCACAGAGACTCATTTTTAGCTATTCGCGAAGTGTGAATGTTAAGAAAGATGGGATGAATTTGATGGGGTAAAATTGGTTTTTAATTAACTACTTTTTGCTGAGTGTGTAGAGGGATATAACATCAACAAATTAAAGTTAAAACTAGACCTAAAGGACAAGAGATGGAATTAATAATCGAGGAAGAAAACAGCTAAACAGAATGATAAAACGGCAGAATTGCGAGGACCGCAATGTTTCCGCAATTAAATGGCAGCGAATCTGATTAAAACGGGGAATTAAGGGCTACTAATGACTGTCCTATAGGCATTTTATTACGATTATCAAGCCTTGGATCAACTCTCTATACATCAAACTCACTCTATCTCAAGTATCGTCCGATTCCATGCATTAGAGACTCAAGTTTACTCGACTTCAAAGTAAGGACTTAAGCATCTTGTTAAAACAGGAGTGTTCAGTTTGTACTAGGGAAACGCCTATTCCTAGGCCGTTTCCTGATTACCATGAAAGGCTAGCATGATTATATGACTCTGAACTCTTACTCCTTCCAGAGGTTAGGAGTTCTTTGGACAAAATGGATGGCCAATCGAAATTGCCCGTGGGATGAAGTTTACATACAATCAATGTTCGAGTGTTGAACTGACTACTTGACTCACGTTTTTTAGCCTATAGTTCTGTCATTAGCATGCCCCTAAGTGATTTTAGTTACTCATGGATATGTGGAGAACAGAAAAGGTAGATAAGAAAGACATGCTTAGAAGAGAAATGCGTGTAAAACAGCAAGACAAACCGTAGCAGAACAAGGTAGAAACTGTGAAGTGCCGAAATTTACTTTGATTACTTTAAGTGTTGAATGACAAAGGAAAGCTTAAAAAGAACTGAATCCAAGACAGACAACAACGAAATGCAGTAATTGAAATGACTAAACTAAGAACAACAATGATCAGTAATGGAAATGAGAAGAAAAGAACAGGAAACAGTAAAGGATTGCTGAAAACTTCATGGCAGTCGCCTCGAATGATGGTGATGAGAATTCAGCCGTGCTTGGATGAATCCAATCGAGAGAGAAGAAGAATCTTCTCTCCTTCCTATCAGATTATCGACTCCAAAAGCTGAGAACCTCACTCCAACAGACGGCAAAGGAATTTAGAGAGAATGGTGGACTGCGAGAAGACTTCTGTGCTTCGAAATTGATTACTGAACCTCCGACTTTGACCCCCTTTTATAGTAGTTTGCAGGTGCGTTTGGGCCAAGGAGAACCATCAACCTTCAACGTCATATATCAGAATGGATGGAGGAGAAAGAACGAATCCCTGAAAAGTCGGATCTAAACAGAAAATGATCAGCCAACTTACGGTTTTAACTTGAATAATTGCGGTCACCGCAATTATTCCGCAATGCATTCGCAATGGTTATTTTTTTTCATTCTTTTCTTCGGTTTTCAACCCTTTTTCTACCTATTGTACATAAGTCCTATATTAGCTACCTTCTTCTAATTCTCATATTAAAGCATAGGTTTAAGCTAAATGCTAACAAAAACACCTAAATGTGTACATCTTCTTAAGCTAAATGGGTCCTAAATAAGTCACTTTCAGAGACTTAACACACCCCCAAACTTAAGGCTTTGCTTGTCCTCAAGCATACTAAGGACTTACTTAGGCTGCTTTTTCTTCTTCTTTAACTACTCACTAACTCCCTTATATTCTTGTCTATAGCAATGCTGTCCTGTGACACACTTCGAAGTTTAGAACTAACCTCTTGTCTAGCTTCTTCTGACTTCACCTGCCTACTATACCCACTGCTTTTGTTAACCCCCTACTACTGATCTAACTACTTTTATGATATCATGCTTTTATCCCTAAGGTTTCAAATTCTACCAAGCTTTACTCCAGACTCAGTACATGCTTCTAGCTTATTTTTAATGTGTCTAGGATTCCTTAGAGTCATGCCAGTCTTAGTATTAACAGTGACAATGGTACTTTTAGAGAACAACCTAAGCCCTGGCATCACTACATTGGATATACACTCATCTCCCTAAAACAACCCTACAAGTTACAACTTTTGTGCTTAGCTACTTTGAGGATCAGAGTTCTTTTAAATAGGACATCTAAGCCACAAAGTTATAACTCCTAGGTATACATTCTTCTTCCCTATATTTTTCTCTTCTTTTTTTTCTTAGGTGGAGCTTCTCCTTTGGTTGCCTTTTGATGCAACGCCACTTGTGGGTTACACACTTGGCACTGACTACTCAGCAACCTAAGAGAAACTCCCCCCCTTTATTCTTTTTTCATTTTGTTCATCATTTTTTTTTTTTTTTTTTTTTTTAAACTGGAGAAGAAGAATGCTTATGTTTCTAAGGGAGAGAGGAATGTTCCTAGGCCTAGGGTGGCCTCCCCCAAACTTCAACTACTCATTGTCCCCAATGAGTGTTTGAGGTGGCACACCCCCAAACTTGTCCTAGAAGCATCTAGTCTAAAGCAAAACAAAGAGAATCTAAACATCCTAGGCATAGGCAAAACATTCTAGAAGCAACTAACCCAGCAGCAGAAAATTTGAACATAACAGACAGGTTTAAGGACTTATGGTTTATGCATGCTGAGCACTATTCAGAGGCAAATTTAAACTATCAAAAGGTGTCCTATGACACTCATCCAGCATGCTTCAAGATCAGCTATATAAGGTAGTCATGCTAGCAGCAAAAGATAGAATTTAACAGATCACAGCCTAACTAAACAGACAGTCCAAAACATGCTATCAGTCACAAAAATTGCGGGAACCGCAATTATTTCGCAATCCAATCCGGGCAGATATAACATTAACTCAGGCCCCTAGCATGCTTTTTCCCGTTACTCATGCATCCTAAAAATAAAACTAAACTATCCTACCTATTCAGCTAACATCAAACTAGACTAAGCAAAAGAAAAAGCATAAAACTAAACATTAAAAACAGATCAAAATTGAACCAACAACAGCATAATATACATTATTCTATCAAAAAGCAGGAAAATTGTCTTTTGTTTCTGAAGGGATCAGTAATACTCCCTCTAGTGCTCTTCAAACCAGCACTCAATTCTCATCATCCTCATCTGGTCGCCTTGGTCGTGGGGGCACCCATGGAGTTAGGAGGTTGGTGGGGAAGTCTGGGAAGATGCACCCCAACTGGTCTGCAACTTCTCTGTCCCTCGCCTGCGCATAGTTGGCCCATTGAGCCATTCTCCTCTGCATGTCCATCAAGCAGGCCATGGATAGGGACTGCTCAGCAGCCAGCCTATCCAACTCAAACTCCATGTTGCCCTTTCTTCTCAGCCTTAGGTGTGCAGGCAACTCCAGATGGCCTGTGTAGGGCAGCTGCTGCTCCAAGCGCTCGGTGGGAACTCCTGCAAGCAAGCATAACTTTGTGATGATGTTGGGGAAAAATAACGGTCCCTTACCCTTTTTAGCACACTCGGCTATGGCAGCAGTGATGACTTCTCCCACGTTGATCGTGAGACCTCTCATTATAGCATAAACCAGCAGCGAACGGCTCTGGTTGATTGTAGTCTCATGAGTCACTGGGGAGAGTCTTCTTCTGACGAATGAAAACCACACAGCTGCCTTAGCCGTGAGGTTGGCACTCATGAGCGTGTGCCGCCCATTGCGTGACACTGTCCAGGAGGCTTCAGGCTGGCCAATGGTGCGGATGGCTTCTTCTAGCACAGCCTCAGTCGGCTCATCAACTATCCGTGCATAATCTGTGTGAGGCTGGCCCCTTAGACCAAATGCTTCATTAATGGCTTTGGCTGAGAAATCAACTTCCACCCCTCTGACCACAGATAGGCCATCCTCAGGGCTGAGCACGTTAGCATAAAAGTCATACACCATGCTCGTGTATGCTGGATTGGGAGGTCGGCAGAATTCCTCCCAGCCATGGTTGATCACCCCTGCGCGCAAGAACTGCGGCAGGTCAGCAAGTCGATCAAGGAACCCCTTCTCGTGCAACAGGTCCCTTTTCCTCAGCTCCACGCCCCTGGATTCAGCATCAGACGAGACATACCTCACTGACGGAGGTTCATCTTCAGGGTAGAGTTTAGCCTTCCCCTTATCGGCTGGCTTGGAAGATTCAGCAGCCTCCACCTTGAGGCGTTTGAGCGAAGGCTCAGTACTGTCTTTGTCTGCTGAAGGCACTCGCTTGGCCTTCTTCTTCTTCAGTTTCTTGGCTTTCTTGGCCTCCTTCTTGGCCTTCTTCTTCTCTTTCTTAATGTTGATCTGTTGGAGGCAAGCCCCCAACGTTTCTTCCATAGAATCGTCCTGCTGTGCAGGAACATCAGGGCTGTCTTCCCTCATAGGAGAGAAGACTTCTTCTTCCCCAGCATCTCCACTGCCTTGCGTGGACTCCTGATAATCCCCATAAGGGAATTCAGGATCAGGCCGTGGAGAATTGTGCTCTGCTGATGGTGTATGTGCAGAACTCCATGGTGAAGACGGCAGTTCAGGACTCTGCACAGCCGCAGGTGGTAGATCAGAACTCTGAAGCGCTGGAGATGACTCGGCGCGCTGCGCAGGCGGTGATGATTCTGTGCTGTGCACCGGTTCAGATGGGAGAGGGCTGCGCACAGGTGACACAGACGGCGACGAACCTTCTTTTGCTGACTCGTGAGATGCACGATCAGGTTCTTGACTCTCCACAGAGGGAGTCTTGGCGATGGTTCGTTCGGCGGCAGTCTTGACAGTCCACCGGCGCTTCTTTGGCGTGCCCACTGGCTCAGATGGGCCAGCAGGGATCTCAGTGACCACCCTCCACTTCTTCCTACGAATAGGAAGCTTGCCAAGACGGCCAGTGCGTACAGCACCCTGATCAGCAAGGGTGAGAAGCGCTTCCCTCGCAGCCGCTTCAGCTGCGTCGTCGGCCTTCTTCTTGGCGGCGGATCTTTCAGCCCTAGTGGAAACCATTGTCAAATCTTGGAGGTTTGGAGAGAGAGATCAAAGGTGGAGAGAATCGCAGAAATCTTGGAGAGTAAAGAATGAGAGGATCGTATCAATCGGGCGCCTTCTAACGGCTATAAAAGCAACGGAAAAATCCCAACGGCTCTTTTTGCGGATCCAGCAATTTTTGCGCAATTCTAGGGATAATATTTCATAACAAATCCAAACTTTGATCGCCCGTATCTTTCATTTGGCTCAACCGTTTCTTGATTTTTAAAGTGGGATTTACTCCCCTTGATCCCCTCTTTCGATTCCCTATAAAAACAAATAAAACAAACATTAACTACACAATTAAAAATACCTCACAAAACATACAACCGATCATCGAAAAAACAGAAAAAATAAACTAAGGCATTGGCCTTGACTAAACGAGCACAGTAACCACTCGTTCTCTCTCTTTTCTAACTTCATGCTTCCTGTAGGAGGAAGGCCGAGAGAGTCTTCACATCCCCCTCCTCATAGTAGTGCTTCAACCTAGCACCATTGACCATAAATGGCTGTCCTTGCTGCAAGTTTTTAATCTCTATGGCACCATGAACAAAGACATTAGTAATAATAAATGGACCTGACCATCTAGACTTTAATTTGCCTGGAAATAGCTTTAATCGTGAGTTAAATAATAATACAAGTTGGCCCTTTTTAAAGTCTTTGATCCTGAGTCTACTGTCATGCCATATTTTTGTCTTTTCTTTGTACATCTTGGCATTCTCATAGGCCATGTGCCTAAGCTCATCAAGTTCATGTAGCTGTAAAGATCTTAATGTCCCTGCATCCTTCACACAAAAATTTAATTCTTTCATGGCCCAGAATGCCTTGTTCTCCAACTCAAGTGGCAAGTGGCAAGCCTTGCCATACACCAACCTATAGGGAGACATTCCTAGAGGTGTCTTATATGCTGTTCTGTAAGCCCAAAGTGCATCCTCAAGCTTGAAAGACCAGTCTTTCCTATTAGGTTTGACTACCTTCTCTAGGATGTTCTTTATCTCCCTATTGGAAATCTCAGCTTGGCCATTTGAGTGTGGGTGGTAGGGAGTAGCTACCCTATGTCTAATGTTATACTTAGCCAATATTTTCTCCATAGCCTTATTGATGAAATGTGACCCCTCATCACTAATGATAGCACGAGGAGTCCCAAATCTAGTGAAAATGTGTCTATGCAAGAAGCTAGTGACTGTTTTAGCATCATTATTAGGACATGCCTTAGCTTCTACCCACTTTGACACGTAGTCTACTGCTACTAAAATGTACAGGTTACCTGATGATGGAGGGAATGGTCCCATGAAATCAATGCCCCACACATCAAAGAGCTCCAACTCTAAGATGTAGGTGAGAGGCATCTCATCCTTACGACTGAGGTTACCTGTCCTTTGGCATTCGTCACAGTTGTGGGCATAATTGTGGGCGTCCTTGAAGATTGTTGGCCAGTAGTAGCCACTCTGAAATACCTTAGCAGCTGTTCTTTGACCCCCAAAGTGCCCACCGTAAGGAGATGAGTGACAGTGCTGCAGCACAGACTTCGCTTCAGCAGCTGTAACACACTTCCTCAACAACCCATCAGCACAGGTCCTGTAAAGTATGGGGTCATCCCAGATGAATTTCCTTGCTTCATGGAGGAACCTCTTCTTCTCTTGTCCTCCCTTGAACACTGGTAAAACCTGTGCTGCACGGAAGTTAGCAATGTCAGCGAACCAAGGTTCCTCATCGTTATCACGATGAGTTAAAGCAAAGATATGTTCATCTATAAAAGCATCAGAAATTGCGGGGTCCGCAATTTTTTCGCAATTGTGCTGCAATCGAGACAGGTGATCTGCAACCACGTTTTCACATCCCTTCTTGTCCCGAATGTCCAAATCGAATTCCTGCAGCAATAACACCCATCTAATTAATCTAGGCTTAGCATCAGCCTTCCTCATAAGATATTTTAAAGCAGAATGGTCAGTATATACAATGGTCCTAGTTCCTACAATATAGTTCCTAAATTTTTCACAAGCAAATACTACAGCAAGCATCTCCTTCTCTGTAGTTGTATAGTTACATTGAGCCTCATTCAAGGTCTTACTAGCATAATATACAGGATGTGTGAGCTTGTCAATCTTCTGTCCTAACATGACTCCTACAGCATAGTCACTGGCATCACATAGCATCTCAAATGGGAGATCCCAATTTGGTCCTACTATGATTGGTGCTGTGACCAGTGCTTCCTTAAGGGTTTTCCAAGCTACTACACATTCTTTAGAAAAGAGGAATGGCCTACCTAGCTCTAGAAGCTCACATAGAGGCTTGGCTATCTTAGAGAAGTCCTTGATGAACCTTCTATAGAAGCCAGCATGCCCTAAGAAACTCCTAATAGCCTTGACATTCTGGGGCTCTACCAACTTCTCTATGACCTCGATTTTTGCCCTATCCACTTCTACACCTGCCCTTGACACTCGATGTCCTAAGACAATCCCTTCATCTACCATGAAATGGCATTTTTCCCAATTTAGGACTAGGTTGGTCTCTTCACACCTAGCCAGGACTTGTCCTAGGTTCTCTAGACAGGTTTTAAATGAGTCCCCAAAGACTGAGAAGTCATCCATGAATATTTCTATTATGGACTCATCCAACTCAGAGAAGATCGCCATCATGCACCTTTGGAAAGTTGCCGGTGCATTGCATAAGCCAAAAGGCATTCTGCGGAAGGCAAACGTTCCAAAAGGGCAAGTGAAGGTAGTCTTCTCTTGATCCTTAGGGTCTATAGTGATTTGATTATAGCCAGAGTACCCATCTAAAAAACAATAGTAGGCTCTACCAGCTATTCTGTCTAGCATCTGGTCAATAAATGGTAGGGGGAAATGGTCTTTTTTAGTTTCTTTATTCAGTTTTCTGTAATCCATACATACCCTCCACCCTGTGACAGTCCTAGTTGGAATCAGTTCGTTGTTCTCATTGACTACCACAGTTATTCCCCCCTTTTTAGGTACACATTGGATGGGGCTTACCCACTGGCTACTAGCTATGGGAAAAATTACTCCTGCATCTAACCACTTTATTATTTCCTTTTTCACTACCTCTTTCATAGAGGGGTTTAACCTACGCTGGTGATCTACCCTAGGTGTGTGCTCTTCCTCTAGAATAATTTTGTGCATACAATAAGAAGGGCTAATGCCTCGAATATCAGCAATAGTCCATGCTATAGCCTTCCTATGTTGCTTAAGCAGTAAAATTAAATCAACCTCATGCTGTTCACTAAGCTTAGAAGAAATAATTACAGGCAGCGTCTCATTATCTCCTAGATATGCATATTTGAGGTGAGTTGGTAGTGGTTTTAGTTCTAAAACAGGTGGATGCTCAATGGAGGGCTTCAACGGATTTACAGTTCTATCAGTTAAATCTATATTCATACATACATGCTGAAGTTTATCTACAGGCATATCCATTATGTCAGATACATTTAGATCATCTACATCTAATCCTACATATTCGTTAGCATGCTTGGTTAATAATACATGCTCTAATTGTTCTTCCATTAGTGAGTCAACAACATCAATGCTAGCACAAGACTCAGAATCAGAGGGATACCTTAAAGCTTTGTAAACACTAAATTTTACCTCTTCATCATGAACCCTCATAGTTAACTCACCTTTTTGCACGTCTATTAGTGCCCTACCTGTGGCTAGAAATGGTCTACCTAGCAGGATGGGAACCTCCTTGTCTGCCTCATAGTCCAGGACAATGAAATCTGCAAGGAAAATAAATTTGTCAACTTTAACTAGAATATCCTCAATCTTACCTTCTGGATATGCGATGGATCTGTCTGCTAGTTGTAAAGTGACAGTAGTTGGACGTGCTTCTCCCATTCCCAACTGGCGGAATAGGGACAGGGGCATGAGATTTATGCTGGCGCCCAGGTCACAAAGCGCTCTGCCCACATGCTTGCCTCCAAGTTCTACAGGTAGGGTGAAGGAACCAGGATCCTTCTCCTTCTTGGGTAGCTTGTTTTGGAGGATGGCACTGCACTCCTCGGTGAGGTTTACTGTTTCAAACTCACCAATTATTCTTTTGTTAGTAATAATGTCCTTCAAAAACTTTACATATGAAGGCATAGACTGTAAAACCTCTACAAAAGGAATGTTCACATGCACTTGCTTAAGTATTTCTAAAAATTTATTAAAATGAACTTCCTGTTCCTGCTTCTTCTTAAGCCTTCGAGGATATGGAGGTGGTGGCACATATGCAGGCACGTCAGGACGCCTTAAGATAGGTGGAGGTCTTGGAATTTCTTCTACCTCCTCACTGATTGGCTCTAGCCTGGCTCCTGATGTGCTAGTTGGTGGTGGACCTTGGCTTGGCAGAGACTCCAGTGGAGCACTAGACTCAGTGTTCTCTACTCTCTTTGGTATGTCTTTTGTATTGCTCACCAATGGTCTCCCACTCCTAAGTTCAATTGCTTGAACTTGTTCCTTGCCATCTCTCCTTGGTACCTCGGTATCAGCAGGGAGTCTACCTTGGGGCCTACTTTTAAGTTCATTGGCTAGCTGGCCTATTTGGTTTTCCAGGCTCCTAAGAGTAGCTTGCTGGCTCTGAAGAGTAGCATCATTCTTAGCGATATACTCCTTGAGTAGGTTTTCTACAGAAGATCCTACAGGTTGATTATACGGTTTTTGGTACATTGACTGGTTATGTTGGGGAGTGAAACCAGGTGTTCCACTCGGTCTAGGTTGGTTAGGATTTTGGTTAGTGTTTTGTTGGCCACCCCATGACAGGTTAGGGTGGTTTCTCCAACCAGGATTATAGGTGTTGGAGTAGGGGTTATTCCTAGGCTGCTGCTGACTACCTACATAGCAGACTGATGATGGATTCCCAGGGCAGTATTCATAAGGGTGCCCTTCCCCACAGAATCCACAGATTGGTGCCTCGCCTTGACTTGGTTGGGTGCCCATTGACATGGCTGTGGCGGTATTGGCACTGGTTTGGAGATTGGCCTGAGCCATTTGCTTGACTAAGTTGGTCAGGGCATTTATTTGGGTGCTCATGGCGCTTAGAGCATCCTTGTCTTGAGCCCTAGTTGGCTCTACTGGATCGTCTGACCATCTACAGTGAGATGCTGAGATCTTCTCCAAGATCTCATAAGCTTCGTTGTAACTTTTGGACAACATGGAACCTCCAGCAGATGAATTTAAGACTTGTCTGGTGCTGGGGTTGCATCCTTTAAAGAAAACTTCTATTTGGATACACCATGGAATGCCATGGTGTGGACATTTAATGAGAAGGTCTTTGAATCTAGTCCAAGCTTCGTGAAGAGACTCATTATCAGCTTGTTTAAACTTTATGATATCATCACGAAAGGTTGAATTCCTATCAGGTGGGAAGTATTTGACTAGGAATTTTTCTGCTAAATCTGTCCAATTGCGGACAGATCCTGAGGGTAAAGAATTTAGCCATGTTTTGGCTTTGTCCCTCAAAGAGTAAGGGAAAAGATATAGCCTCAGGGCTTCTTGGGAAACTCCAGGGATTAGGAATGTGTCACTAACTCCTAGGAAGTTCCTAAGGTGGTTATGGGGGTCCTCATTTTCTATTCCAAAGAATTGTCCCACAGTGGACAACATTTGGAACATCACTGGTTTTAACTCGAATGAGTGGGCAGTGATTTCAGGACGGATTATGCTGGGGTTCAGCTCCCCAGGCATTGGTACTAGATATGACAGAATGGCACTATTCTTGTCATTCGCTATTTCGATGGGGTTGCGAATGGCTTGTGCCGGATTTGGAACTAGATCGCCCATTTCTTTAGTTTCAGGTGTGGTTTGAGGTATAGGAGGTTGTTTAAAGAGACGTTTCTTTGCCTTATTCCTGGCTCGAAGTGATCTTTCAGGTTCAGGATCGAACTCTAAATTACTATGTGAACGCTCACTCATAAACTACCTTAATGGCACCTGCAAAAGAAATGAAACAGATTAGTTTCACTCAATGATAAACTTGATTTTTCAAACTTAACAACTTCGTTTTCACTTAAAATAAGTCCCCGGCAGCGGCGCCAAAAACTTGTTGCGTGCTCAATGTGTAAAGATAAATATGCAAACAGGAAGAGAGAGCACTTAGAACATGCAAGCATACACGGTCTCACAGCAAGTAGTAAGTATATTTCATTCGTTTTTTCCACAGAGACTCATTTTTAGCTATTCGCGAAGTGTGAATGTTAAGAAAGATGGGATGAATTTGATGGGGTAAAATTGGTTTTTAATTAACTACTTTTTGCTGAGTGTGTAGAGGGATATAACATCAACAAATTAAAGTTAAAACTAGACCTAAAGGACAAGAGATGGAATTAATAATCGAGGAAGAAAACAGCTAAACAGAATGATAAAACGGCAGAATTGCGAGGACCGCAATGTTTCCGCAATTAAATGGCAGCGAATCTGATTAAAACGGGGAATTAAGGGCTACTAATGACTGTCCTATAGGCATTTTATTACGATTATCAAGCCTTGGATCAACTCTCTATACATCAAACTCACTCTATCTCAAGTATCGTCCGATTCCATGCATTAGAGACTCAAGTTTACTCGACTTCAAAGTAAGGACTTAAGCATCTTGTTAAAACAGGAGTGTTCAGTTTGTACTAGGGAAACGCCTATTCCTAGGCCGTTTCCTGATTACCATGAAAGGCTAGCATGATTATATGACTCTGAACTCTTACTCCTTCCAGAGGTTAGGAGTTCTTTGGACAAAATGGATGGCCAATCGAAATTGCCCGTGGGATGAAGTTTACATACAATCAATGTTCGAGTGTTGAACTGACTACTTGACTCACGTTTTTTAGCCTATAGTTCTGTCATTAGCATGCCCCTAAGTGATTTTAGTTACTCATGGATATGTGGAGAACAGAAAAGGTAGATAAGAAAGACATGCTTAGAAGAGAAATGCGTGTAAAACAGCAAGACAAACCGTAGCAGAACAAGGTAGAAACTGTGAAGTGCCGAAATTTACTTTGATTACTTTAAGTGTTGAATGACAAAGGAAAGCTTAAAAAGAACTGAATCCAAGACAGACAACAACGAAATGCAGTAATTGAAATGACTAAACTAAGAACAACAATGATCAGTAATGGAAATGAGAAGAAAAGAACAGGAAACAGTAAAGGATTGCTGAAAACTTCATGGCAGTCGCCTCGAATGATGGTGATGAGAATTCAGCCGTGCTTGGATGAATCCAATCGAGAGAGAAGAAGAATCTTCTCTCCTTCCTATCAGATTATCGACTCCAAAAGCTGAGAACCTCACTCCAACAGACGGCAAAGGAATTTAGAGAGAATGGTGGACTGCGAGAAGACTTCTGTGCTTCGAAATTGATTACTGAACCTCCGACTTTGACCCCCTTTTATAGTAGTTTGCAGGTGCGTTTGGGCCAAGGAGAACCATCAACCTTCAACGTCATATATCAGAATGGATGGAGGAGAAAGAACGAATCCCTGAAAAGTCGGATCTAAACAGAAAATGATCAGCCAACTTACGGTTTTAACTTGAATAATTGCGGTCACCGCAATTATTCCGCAATGCATTCGCAATGGTTATTTTTTTTCATTCTTTTCTTCGGTTTTCAACCCTTTTTCTACCTATTGTACATAAGTCCTATATTAGCTACCTTCTTCTAATTCTCATATTAAAGCATAGGTTTAAGCTAAATGCTAACAAAAACACCTAAATGTGTACATCTTCTTAAGCTAAATGGGTCCTAAATAAGTCACTTTCAGAGACTTAACACTCTTCACCTCTCGATTGGAAACCTCCGCTTGACCATTGGTCTGAGGATGATACGGGGTAGAGATTTTATGATTGACCCCATATTTCCTCATCAAGGCCTGGATCGTTTTGTTGCAGAAGTGGCTCCCCTGGTCACTTATGATGGCTCGTGGAACTCCATACCTGCTAAAAATGTTAGACTTGACAAAACTGGAAACAACATTAGCGGTATCAACTTTGGTGGCTTTAGCTTCCACCCATTTAGACACGTAGTCCACAGCCAATAAGATATAGACAAAACCAAATGAAGGGGGGAAGGGTCCCATAAAGTCCATACCCCAAACCTCAAAAATTTCACAAGTTAAAATGGGGTTTTGGAGCATTTCATTCCTACTAGTGATGGTCCCTTTTCTCTGACACTGATCACAAGATTTACAAAAGTCATAACAGTCTTTAAACAGCGATGGCCAGAAAAACCCACAATCTAAAATTTTTCTCGCAGTTCTATTTTGCCCAAAGTGTCCCCCACATGCAAATTCATGGCAAAAGGTAAGGATGGACCTATGTTCAGACTTAGGGACGCACTTCCTAATTACTTGGTCAGCGCAAAATTTCCACAAAATGGGCTCTTCCCAAACATATGTTTTGGCTTCGCTTTTCAGCTTAGCTCTTTGATTATATGAAAAGTCGAATGGGAACGTACCTGTGACCAAGTAGTTGACAATGTCGGCGTACCATGGTGTCTCCACACTTACCTGAAAGAGAACTTCATCAGGGAACTCGTCATTCAGAGGCAGATCGTCCTCATTACGCACAATACGGCTCAAGTGGTCAGCAACGGTATTTTCTGATCCCTTTCTGTCCTGAACAGAGACGTCGAACTCCTGGAGTAATAATACCCATCTGAGCAGTCTAGGCTTCGAGTCTTTCTTGTTCATCAAGTATCGAACTGCTGCATGATCAGAAAAAACAATTACTTTAGATCCAAGAATATATGGCCGAAACTTATCAAGTGCGAAAACTATGGAAAGCAGCTCCTTCTCTGTTGTTGTGTAACCGATCTGCGCGGAATTGAGCGTCCGAGAGGCATAATAAATCACGTGGCTCTTCTTGTCTATCCTCTGGCCCAACACAGCGCCTACGGCATAATTGCTTGCATCGCACATAATCTCGAAAGGAGTCCCCCACTGCGGTGGATGAATGATGGGTGCGTTGGTCAAGCACTTTTTCAGAACATCAAAGGCAAGCTTGCACTGTTTGTCAAAACAGAATGGAACATCCTTTTTCAGCAAGCTTGTCATCGGAGTCACTATCTTCGAGAAGTCTTTAATGAACCTGCGGTAAAAACCTGCGTGACCAAGAAAAGAACGTACTTCCCGAAGATTTGTGGGGTAAGGTAAATCAGATATGACGTCAATCTTAGCTTTATCAACCTCTATCCCCTTAGCAGACACAACATGACCCAATACTATGCCCTGACTGGCCATGAAATGACACTTCTCAAAATTTAAAACAAGATTAGTTTCGATGCATCTTTCCATGACTCTAGACAAGTTAAACAGGCAATCTTTAAATGAACTTCCATATACAGTAAAATCATCCATAAAGACTTCGATGCATTTTTCTACAAATTCAGAAAATATGCTCATCATGCATCGCTGAAAAGTCCCTGGAGCATTACAAAGCCCAAAGGGCATTCTCCTATATGCGTAAGTTCCGAATGGACAGGTAAAAGTAGTCTTTTCTTGGTCTTCCTGGGCTATGGGAATTTGATAAAACCCAGAAAAACCATCTAGAAAACAGAAGAATGGCTTCCCAGCTAAACGCTCCACCATTTGATCTATGAAGGGAATAGGGAAGTGGTCCTTCTTAGTCACATCATTCAGTTTTCTAAAATCAATACACATTCTCCACCCGTTTTGTACTCTCTTAGGTACTAACTCCCCCTTATCATTTCTAATAACAGTTATGCCCGTCTTTTTAGGTACAACATGAATAGGGCTAACCCATTGGCTATCAGAAATGGGAAAGATAATACCTGCATCCAGGAGTTTGTGTATCTCAGACAACACTACCTCTTTCATTGCAGGGTTCAGCCTCCGCTGAGGCTCTCGGGATGGCTTTGCTCCCTCATCCAGCCGAATCTTGTGCATGCACAGCACTGGACTCAACCCGTGCAAGTCTGCCAATGTCCATCCCATGGCTCTTTTGTTCTTTTTCAGAACCTCGACCAACTCGCCTTCTTGTTCCGATGTGAGCTCCTTGGAAATAATTACCGGAAGTGTCTCCACCTCACCCAAGTACACGTACTTTAGATGACCCGGCAACTCCTTCAATTCCAACTTG